>OX578281.1:2864521-5322021 GCA_951217055.1 Gerris lacustris | reverse complement strand
TGGACAACTTAATGTGATATATATATTTTGAATTAAAAATATATAATATAATTTATAAATTTTGAAAAAAAAAATATATTTAATAAGTAAAAAAGTATAATCAGGCTGTAGTTAGAAAACAAAACTATATATTTCCATAAGTGCCAAAAAAATTGAAAGTAGAAAAAAAAAATTATAATAATAAATACTCTACAAAGAAAAACTAATAACTAAAAAATAAACGACGATGTTCGATGGATTAAAAAATTGTGCTATCTCTCGATTGGCTAAGTCTAAATTTCTCTCCCAAAGCTTGTAAGTATACAAAAAGTAAGAAAAAATAGACGATATTATGCGCAAGAAAATTAAATAAATGTACTTGAAAAAATGTGTAGCTTTAAGTATAATGTATGATACATTTTTAGTGGTATAAAGTATAGAATATTATTCTAAAAAATGGTAGTTTTATAAAATGGGAATTAGAATAAAATAGCATCTACATGTACCTTATGAAGTAGCAGTAAATATGTTTAGAAGCGAAGCATTGCATTTTATTTGGTATATTATTATTATTAGTGGTATAATTTAAAGGAAAACAAACAAGGAAAATCTTGCGATTAGTAAATAGCACTTACTTGCTGTAATGCGTAGTTATAGAAGTAAAATAGTTTAATTTTTAATCTGGCAGATAAACGTTTTATTAAGAAACAAATGAAGTTTTCTTATCTAGGTAACTTAGATAGTGAGGTTATTTAGTAGGTTCTTATATAGTTATTTAGATAGTGGGGTTGTTTAGTAGGTTCTTATCTAGTTATTTAGATAGTGGATCAATAGAAGTTTTAGGTTCAAATAAAATAAGTAATTATTTTTTTCTTCTTTGTTAGCTGAGATATTTTAGTTTTCATGTTCGTGTGGAGGTGATTGAAAAAGTTTTTAGTATATTTTTATATGGAAAGTTGTCGTTATTATCTTCTTTAACAAAGAAAAACCGATGTTTTTGGAAGAGTTAAATGTATAGGGTTAAATATTATTGTATAGAAATAGTAGCTTATTTAGACAGAGAAACGCCTTATGTTGAAAATTAGCTGTTGAAATAGCTTACATTTTCTTCAAGAATATACATATTAAGGCACTAATTTAGATTGTTACTCCCATTATAAAAAAATCAGAGGTGAGTGAGTAACAATCTAAAGAAGGTGTACATAATGTTCTTCCTTGACTGTTACTCCACATAAAAAAAGGGGGGAGTAACAATCTAAAAAAAGGTGTAAGGAATGTAATTCTTTAGACTGTTACTCCCCTTATAAAAAAATCAGAGGTGAGTAACAATCAAAAGAATGTGTACAACATGTTCTTTTTTAGATTGTTACTCCCCTTAAAAAAATCTGAGGTGAGTAACAATCTAAAGAAGGTGTACAGAATGTTCTTTTTTAAATTGTTACTCATCTTAAAAAAATCTGAGGTGAGTAACAATCTAAAGAAGGTGTACAGAATGTACTTCTTTAGCCTGTTACTCCCCTTATAAAAAATAAATCATAGATGAGTAACAATCAAAGGAATGTGTACAAAATGTTTTTTTTAGGTTGTTACTCCCCTTATAAAAAAATCTGAGGTGAGTAACAATCTAAAGAAGGTGTACAGAATGTACTTCTTTAGCCTGTTACTCCCCTTATAAAAAATAAATCATAGATGAGTAACAATCAAAGGAATGTGTACAAAATGTTTTTTTTAGGTTGTTACTCCCCTTATAAAAAAATCTGAGGTGAGTAACAATCTAAAGAAGGTGTACAGAATGTACTTCTTTAGCCTGTTACTCCCCTTATAAAAAATAAATCATAGATGAGTAACAATCAAAGGAATGTGTACAAAATGTTTTTTTTAGGTTGTTACTCCCCTTATAAAAAAATCTGAGGTGAGTAACAATCTAAAGAAGGTGTACAGAATGTACTTCTTTAGCCTGTTACTCCCCTTATAAAAAATAAATCATAGATGAGTAACAATCAAAGGAATGTGTACAAAATGTTTTTTTTAGGTTGTTACTCCCCTTATAAAAAAATCTGAGGTGAGTAACAATCTAAAAAAGGTGTACAGAATGTACTTCTTTAGCCTGTTACTCCCCTTATTAAAACAGAAGTGTGATATTCCTTTGTCCCAAAGTACATTGGACTAAACATCCCTTTGTCTTAATAATTATTTAGTCAAAGTCATTTATATTCTAAAAAATCATACGGGAGTAACAATCTAAACAATTTACTTGATATGTACTTTTTTACAACCAGTAAAAGTAAGGCATTCTTTTGATTTCTTCTGCTGCGTATATAGCTACTTGATTATAACCAATTTATATTCTTAACGCCCAAAAATGATTATTTCAAAGTAAATAGTATGTCAATAAGAGTGTTACATGGCTTCTACGCGTTCATATAACCCACTAAAATTATGTTATGCTTTTACAAACCATTATTGTTTCTAATTGAAGAGGTTTTTTTTATATGAACTTGTAGAGTAGAAGGTAAAAGAAGAGTGAAGGAGTTTGTTGGAATAAAAGTACATTACGCGTCGAGTGCGGAAAGTAGCATTTTGCATGCGAGTGTGGAGTTTGCACCCGAGCGACAGCGAGGGTAGTAAAACCACACGAGCAATGCAAAATGCCGTTTTCGCACGAGTTGCGTACCGTACTTTATCTACGATTGTTAGATTTAAATAATAAATACAGAAAAAAATAAACTTGCTGTATGTAAGTTCGTATCTCTCTCTTGATAAAGATGACATTAATTCATTAGTTGTATTTTTTGCCGAATTAATTATTTCTGGAGGAGTATTATTCTCCACATTTTCGTCAAAGTCACTTGATTCACTCATTGTTTTTCACTAAAAACTCGATATAAACAGTTACTTTAATAAAAGAACAGCAAATTAGTTTTGTTAAATGTAAACAAACTTGCTAATCGTGCGTAAAGCTGAAGAATTCCTCTTCTTTACCGCACTAGTGTGGTAAAGAAGAGGAATTATTCAGAACTATGAGACGCGGAATACAAGTACGTAAAGAATCACTTTCTACGCATCTAAACAAAGATATAATGTTTATATTTCGTATCAATCGTAGATAAACATTATTGTTTCCTTTATTTAAGTTTTACTCGCCTTTTATTTTAAATTTGTCAAAATTGTTTTGAAGTTTTAATTAAATAAAAGTATTAATTTACCAAAATTTATAGAAGGCGAACGATTGAAATAATATGGTACCATCGGTAGGCTACGTGTGACATACCATCCAAATTTATCGGATGAATAGTGTCAAAGTTATAATAAATGCAAAAAAGTATATGCTTGTACTCATATGGAAGAAAAAAGTGGGTGGAGAAGGTTAAAATTTATATGTGACCAACAATGGGCAAATTATGACTAGAGGTACGAAATTTTCGCATAAAAAAAACAGAAATTTCGCGAAATAAAAATTTAAAAGTTTGAAATTTCGCTAAAATTCGCATATACTATAGTATATATAGAATAAAACAACTTTTTTATACACTTAAAATTTACCTTCAATGTTAATTAAAAGATAACGTTGTTATTTCAACATTTGATTCTTCTAGAGTCGCTCTTCTGTCAGTAACGACAACATTATATTAACTACTTTTATTTTTTTATAGTAGTAGTACTACTTGTATAGTAGTAGTACTTACTACTTGACGGGAGTGGGAGATAAAATAATTTTGCAGGGAGACTTAAATATTTTCGTTACAAAAACACTACTTGTTTGTTATACAGTGATAACTCAGGTTAAGAAATTAAATTCGTGTTACGATCTTCTAAGAAGGGCGCCGGAAACTCGCCTAACCAAGTTATTTCGAGCTTTCAGTGAAAAGTTGAACCCTCTGTGAAAAGATGGACACCCTCTTTCGTTTTCTAACTATGAATTTACACTGAACATACTTCTTAGCTCCTTTGATCATTCAGCGAAATGCCGTTGGCTTCTTTTAGGCAATTGATACATTTTAAGCATTTTTTTTTTTTTTTTTTTTAATAATTCTTAATTGATCGCTTGAATACTTTCTTAAAAATATTATTATTTATATTAATTGAAACATTTTTCATAGAAATTTTCTTTGACTGCGGCGGCATTGAAAACTATTGTTCGTAAAATATGCATGTTACGTGATTAATAATAATTATCAATATGTACATTTCGCATCTACTGGCAAATATAAGCAATTTTCGCATAAATTCGCGTCTATTTCGTAAAAACGAAAATTCCGTACCTCTAATTATGACCTACCATCAAAATTTCATTAAAATCGGACTTGAAGTTTTAAAGATATGTTTGTTCGCAAAACTTGAGCAACAGACAGAGAGAAACGGGACCAAAAATGTCCCCTGAAATATGAAATGAATTACTGTCTTTGGAATTTTTGAAATCGGATACATAAACAACTTTCGTTCTTACCTTAATAACGATTACCTTCGGTAAGCTCGGAAGGAATAGTTTATCTTGATTATTGTGATTATCAATTATTAAATAAAACAAGGAGATTTTATAAGTAATGAATATATAACGTGATGATGAAAAATTGGTTTTTTGAAGAACTTATGAACTCTACAAGTACTTTGAGGAATCCAACTAAATATGTTAATTAACAAAGAGTAAAACTAAGGTAAAAACAAGAGTAATTAAATAAATAAACAATAATGCTTTGTAAAATCATAATATCATCATGATTAGGAGGAGGCGAGGAAGCTATGTGCCACACAAATTGTTAGACTATTTTTTTCGAATATGTCACAGTTTACAAGACAAGATTTTTAAATTTCGTTTAAAAATTTAACTTCTAATTTTCCCAAAAAAAGTAAGATAATTTACTTCCAAGAAAATTCCTTTAATGACTCATAAAAAGATGGAAAATGGTTTCTCTGTTTACTTTACTTTATGTTTGACGATGTAAAGGCAATAATATTCTTTTTTATTTGTCAATGTCCGTCAGTTTTTAAAGTTAAAAATTTCAAGCTTCGACCTTACTGAAGGTAACGCAAGCATTCTGATCGTTCTGAAGAACGAATTTTTTTTACATCTCCGTTTCAAAAAATTCTAAGAGAGAAAAACTGTTTCAAACATCAGGGAACAATGTTGGTCTCGTTTTTCTTGTTCATTATTTTTGCGAACCGCTATAGTGTTAAAAACTACTCGTCTATAAATTTTATTTTAGGCCACTGTTAGTCCCTCATAAGTTTCAAATACCTGCGCATTTGTTTCTTTTTCATGCGCATACATTTTATAATTACTATTATTATAATTAACACTTCATCCTTGAGTATACTCTTCTTAATTTTAAGAAATTTTGATGGTTTGCCAAATGAAGCCCACATATGGTCGTTTTAAATTTGAACCGTCTGCGCTCTTTAAATTTTACTTTATTTATTCATGTAAAAAACAAAACAATTTTTATAGATTTAAAAAATGTAGTCTTCAAATTAGTGTGGCGCATAGCTTCCTCGCCTCCTCCTAATCAAAATGGTATTATGATTTTACAAATCATTATTGTTAATTCATTTAATTCCTTTTAATTAATTTATTAATTTATTTAGTTTTTTGGTTAGTTTTACTCTTTGTTTATAAACATATTTAGTTGGATTCCTCAAAGGTCTTGTAGAGTTCATACGTTCTTAAAAAAGCCAATTTTTCATCATTACGTTATATATTCATTACTTATGAAATTACCTTGTTTTTTTAATAAAGGATAAGTAATAATGGCATGTACTTACTTTTATGTTTTGCTTTTGCGACGCATTACTGTATAATTTACTAAAATTTAACCCTTTTTTTAATCTGTAAAAAACATTCTTTAAATAAATATGGAAACTATTAGTAGGCTACTTTCGACAGAAAATCCAAATTTCTAAAAATGGAATGAGTACTTTTTAATATTTATAGGCTAGTAAAATTAGAAATTAAAATCGCGAAAGATTTTTTTCTTTGATGTAGCTCTGATTTTTTATATGTTGATAGGACCAGTTAGGGTAGCGTGATCCTAAGTTTGTAGCTTTGAAAAATCCTATGCTTGCTGCTGCGTAATACATGAATAACTTACATTTTCAGACTTTTTTCACTTTTTACCATAATATAAATCGTCAACTATGCTTTTTTTATGTTTATTACTAGTTTTAAATTACAGTCAGTTTGCTATAGGTTAGTTTCAATTGTTGCTCTGTAAATTTAATAGGTTCCGAGTTATGAAACTTCAAAAATTGACAGTTTTTCTACAAAAGAAAACTTTTAAGTTTTGCTCTCGTTTTGGTCCGAATGTTAGCGTATAACCCATTACTTATGAGATAAGTCATAAGAATTGAAATTGTAGTAAATTTAATTGGTTTCCATTAAAACAAAAAACGAAGTCTGTAGACCCAACAATTCTTTTGTAATCGTCAAAAATTCGGAAATTTAGATTTTTGAAGAAATGAGCCACAAACACAAAATGAAAACTCGTCTAATTACAAGTTGTGGGTATTTTAGGACAACTACCTACTCTATTTTACTTTCTACGCCGCTTCTACTACACTTTCCCAAAAAATCTCTTTTTGAGGTAGTATAAGCTTGTAGTAGTGGATGGGGGATACCTTCTCCACAAGTTTACCTGTCACCGAAGCCATTACATTTTCGCAGTCTGTGCTAGCTACATCACCTACACATTCAAGCACTTTAGCAGAAACGTGTCAGTGGCGTTTAATGAACACCCTGAGGATGCGGCCCTCAGAAGTAGGTACTAAAACCGCAGAACGATTGCATCGCTACGCTGCCCTTCCTTGCAATAAGATTGTGTTTGACTGCGCAACTATCATCAAAGTACCACAGGAGAAACTAATCGCCAAAGACATCGTATGAGTACTTTTGAAGATATAGATGAAAATAAATGTATGTTTGTGCACATGTGGTAAAGAAAAAGAAGACGCAGAAGTTTGAAACTTATGTAGGACCAACAATGGGCTAATTAAGACCTACCATCTAAACTTCATTGAAATTGGTCGAGTAGTTTTTAAGATGTATGTTGGTTCACAAAAAATGAATAACGAGACCAAAAATGTTCTCTGATTTCTGAAACAGATTTGTATTGGAATTTTTGAAATTGAAGACACAAATAATTGTTGTTAAGGGCGATTACATAGCTTCGGTTACCTGCGGTGAGCTCGGAAGCAATAAATAAGATCCTAATGGGAATTAAAAATAGGTCCAAACAACCTCACTGTTATAATTACATAATTGATACTATTATATATTAATTGACCATGTGTCCAATAGTAGGATGTCAGCATGCTATGTGCCACACTTAGATATGTAAATGAAAAATAAAAGAGGTTAAAAATAAAAATAGAAATATGCTTAGTTCTTTTCATATTTTATGTTTTTTCAGACTTAATTCTTTAAACTAATTTTTATTATATTAAGAGCTTAACTATTGGGAATGATTATTTAACTCTGATATAAGAAACAAAATTATACAAAGTATGGTTATACAACTTGCACATTATTTTGGATATGATGTTCTCCTCGGATATTAGCTCCGATTTATAGGAATTACATAAATTAATTTTTAAAATAGTTAGATAATCTAATCAGTTCGTACACTAATGGCCTGGGTGAAACTAACTTTTATATTTTAAAAATTATAATAATTGTAAGTCCATTTAGTTTGTCAGTGAGCCTCTTTATCTGGAGTCAGATAGCTTTGGTGGACCTGAGTGGGTTCAAATAAGATTAAATTGAATTACATAATATATAAATCTTATTATCAAATGAAATATTGTTAACAAGTATATATATGATTAATTAATTATTAAAATTTTTGTAAATTTTTATAGCACAAAATCAAATAACAAAATAAAAATCAGTTAATGTATTTGACTATGTTAGTGGTGGAGATTATTATTATACGAGTAAATAATTTTTTTTTCATCAAAGATATATTACATTAATGTTGAGTATATTAAAAATAAAACCTGCAGGACATATTTGAATCGTATTTTTAAAGAAAAAATATTAATTAAAGGTTTTTTGAACTTTAGCAACTGCCTTTTATGTTAAAAAGATACCTTTTTTACCATCTGTAAAAGAAATATGCTCATGCAAAAATACAAGAAAAATCACATTTTAAATTAGTAAAGAAACATCACCAGGTTTTTTTGCATCCCTCGCCACACTAATTATTAAACTATTTTCCTTTATTTTTAAGATATTAGAAGAAAACTAGTTCAAGTTGAAATTAAAAATCCACTTCTACTTACTTCAGATATTAAATTGTATAAAGTTGTTTTGTGTTTAAAAAAGATTTACTTTTTATGTTTCTATCCGGTATATTTCTCAATCAATATCTATCAGTGATAACCCAGGTCTAGGATGTAATATTATACAAGGGATATATATAAATAAATACATATATATATATATATATATATATATATATATATATATATATATATATATATATATATATATATATATATATATATATATATATATATATATATATATATATACATCAAACAAATGTGTAAAATAACTGTATAAGACTGTTAAGTTTTAAAGGCAACTTATATCTGGTGTAATTTGTTATTGCGCACATAACAGTTATGTGCAGTTGTGTTATGTGTTGTTGTTCTTGGGAGTGAGTGAACCTTGTGAAATAAGGATGTTACTTTTATGTCTGTAAAAGAACAAACTTGTGTCACATTGTTATTGAAAACTTCTAGGCTTTAGAAACTTATATGAATTGATATTGAGACAAGTAAAATCTATAAAGCCATTCATATATCTTAGCTTCATACTGAGATTTTATCTCTTGTTTACCTGATTCCTATTGGTTGATTTATATTTTATCCATTTATCAAGGAAACAATTTTTAGAAGCTATTAGTTCCATTTTTAAAAGCATTACTAAAAACTTTATTACTTTAGAACTTTTATTATTTTAGATTTGATAAATTAGTAGATTGTTGGGTGTAGTTTTCAATTCTTGTGTAGTTTGGGTCTATTTAGGAAATTAAAAGCCTCACTTCTCACTGAGATATTTTGATCCCGGTACTTCTTTAGATTGTTACTCCCCTATGTGTTTTTAGTATATAAATAACTTTAACTAAATAACTATTGAGACAAAGTGATTTTAGCCCAATGTGCTTTGGAACAAAGGAATATCATACTTCTGTTCTTATAAGGGGAGTAACTGTCTAAAGAAGAACATTATGTACACCTTCTTTAGATTGTTACTCCCCTCTGTTTTCTTAATAAGGGGATTAACAATCTAAACCTCGATCCTCCCTTGGATCATTCTCAATTTAATCCCTCTTAATTTATTTCCATTTTTTTTTTTTTTCAAAACTATAATTACTTTACAGAACATTAATTAATTAATTTTTAGTTTTATTATATTTAAATTTTTGAATAGCCTTTGACATACATAAATCTATATTTATATCAGTACTAATTGAACGAGCGAAGTGAGTTTTTAATTTTACTGACTTGGGGTATAAAAAGGGGTACTAAGTCATGCACCATGACGTAGTAGTAAGCGAATTTTCAAATAAATCTGCGTATTATTGGCTTATGATAATATAGGTAAATTTCGTTTAAAAATTTGGATGGGTCAAAAAAAAAAAATTGGTACACAGGGGTACGGGGTACAAAAGTCAAAATAGTATATACCCTTCGAGATGCATGTCGTTGGACAGCTCTTTAAGAGTACAGTAATTGTTGCTATGTACACTTTTATAATATTTTCATATAAGAGGGGGGGGTAAAATAGAAAAAACGGTTTTAATGCTATTTTTTACCCTAAATTGTCAAAATTAGACCCCTTAATGGACTCCAAAAATTCTGGCCAACGAACTCATCCTTTCTTTTGATATTATTAAAATTTTTTTTTTTTTAAGTGCATCCTAGGGTGAGATATCGTCTGGAATGACACATATAATATATACATACATATATACACATATACATACATTTATACATACATATTATATACATACATAAAAAAGTGTTAAATTTCAGGAATCGATTAAGAATGGTCTAAAACGGATTTCCATGGAGAAAATTTTCAAACATTTTGAAGCCATTGCAATAGCTTAATTTTGTTTGTATAACAATAACTGACGTAAAAATTGATCGATGTAAACGAAATTAGGCACACAGGCGCATTTTATAAACTGTAGGTGTAGTTTTTTAAAATTCATCTCTAAATATTTTCTGATTTTGATGAAATTTCGCATATAGGTTTAGCAAAATCATATAATGAGAGGCGAGATCGAGAAAAATTTTAGCTCCAAATTTACGGAAGCTACCCTCTAAAAAATTAGTTAAGTTAAATAATAATCGAATATTGTGAGTCGTTTTCCCAGGAAAATATAGTTTCCGGGAAATTGATGAAAATTAATCAGTTTTTTTTTTTGGAAATAGAAAACAATCACCTGTTGGTCATTTTTAGGGTATCATGGTCATCCTAGAAACCATTTTGTAATTGGTAGTTCGTCCGTCGGTTTCTTCGCATCTTGGAGTATATCTCCTAACGCATTAAAGTTAGAGATTTGAAATTTTGCATAAAAGTACAACTTTCTTTGCTCATAAACAGGAAATATGTTGTGAACTTCTCAACTCAACACTTTGGTGATAAGCGAGCATGGCAAACCATTAAAAAAATAAAAAATAAAAAAATAGAATTTTTTTTGTAAAGTATTCAAAAGTAGATCATAAGATATAATATATATAACGAGTTTTCAAAATGGCAGCCAATATACTTTCAAAGTTACCAAAAAAGTACTCAAAGAAGAAATGTCCTTTCCTCCTTGGATATATGGATTAGTCCTAAAAATGTGTGAAAAGAATACATGAATATAAATCTCTGTACTTCAACAATATTTCCGTGAGTTCATTTAAAAAAGTCGAATTATAAATAATTTGGGTGCACATAACCATTGGAAACATAAGTTTTTTTACTTGTAATTATTTAGTGGGGTGTCATTTTAAAGGTATTGGAAAGGAAATCACAAAGATATATCGTGTTTTCAAAATGCCGGCTTCTATACTCCCAAAATAACAAAAAAAGTACCTACCTAAAATGCTAAAGGCGAAGATACACATGCCGTCAAATTGGGGAAGTAGCTTGCATGCCAAAAGAGGTTATTTGCCAGTAACTGGCATGCTAAAGATATTTATTTATTCAGTAGCAAAAATTGCATGCAACCTGCTTTGTGCAATGCCTAAATGGCAAACTGAAGATACATTTGCAAGTAAAATTGCATGCAAACAGATTTGTGGCATTATTTAAACACAAACTCAGAAGTTTTTTTAAGAACCGTCATAAATTCTATTAACACACAAAACAAAACAATAAATAAATAACGCAATGTTTACGTCCTCAATCGGTAGCAGCCAGCTACTGGAACGGCCGCCCGCCCTTGTAGCTGTCACATGCGTTTACACATTCCTTTTGGCATGCAGTTTGTAGACCCCACCCCACCACTTGCTCGTTGCATGCCAAAAAATCAAATCTCGTGCAATCTACTTGCTTGCCAGCCACAGGCATGCCATTTAACATATACACGTGCAAGTAGCTGGCATGTTTTTGTTCAAGCTACAGGCATGTGTATCTCCGCCTTAAAGGAAAATATGCGCACTCTGCTCCTCCAATATAATATATTTATAAGTAATATATTTTAGTAAGAAAAAAAAAACAATGTAGGAAATATGAATTTTTATGACCTATAAAAATCTTTTACGAGATTTTTTAAATATGTTTAAAAATTATTATTATTATTAGTATTTTTTTTAATCATATAATAAGCATAAAGTAGTTTGTTTGAAACCTCATTTATTATTTATTTATTATTACGTTATGGGTCTATGTTGCTCTTAATGTTAAATATTTTGCCTATAGATGACTTTTTGACGTTAAATTTATGTTTGTGTTTTGTGTTTCAGGTGAGTATTCAAATATATTTGGATTCAATAATGACTTTGGGATGCTTTTAAGTAAGTTAGTTTATATTTTAACTCGTATTTTTGTTTCTTTTTAATAATTTAAGTTTCAGCTCACGGACTAATCCTCCTCCGTAAAGGCCCCCATACACGATCAAACATTTTGTGCAAATTGTTTGCGCAAACCTGATGTCGGGCAAATTTAGGCCATACACGCCAATCATGATGTTTGCGCAAACATCAAACATCCCCATACACGGTCAAAATGTTTGCGCAAACTGAGTTGCGCAAACTGGGTTGCGCAAACTGAGTGAATGGGGGTCTTAAGATTTCATATTTTTGAATTTGTTTTGGAATAATTATTATATTCATTAGTGGCAAAATGCGTTCGAGTATTCATTTACTTTCGGGTTTCGTATAATTTACATTATGTTTTTCGGTGTAAAATTATTTCCGTAAGATGTCTGTCATTTTCATATCTATACCTTTGAGATTACTACAACTTGCTCTTTCAACGCCTATAGCCACATCCAAATAAGTACTCATATAAAGAATATCATTAATACTGTATCTAGTAATCAGTCATCAAAAGCGGGTTTTAACCACACCTATAGCCACATCCAAATAAGTACGCATATAAAGAATATCATTAATACTGTATCTAGTAATCAGTCATCAAAAGCGGGTTTTAACCACACCTATTATAGCCACATCCAAATAAGTACGCATATAAAGAAAATCATTAATACTGTATCTAGTAATCAGTCATCAAAAGCGGGTTTTAACCACACCTATAGCCACATCCAAATAAGTACTCATATAAAGAATATCATTAATACTGTATCTAGTAATCAGTCATCAAAAGCGGGTTTTAACCACACCTATAGCCACATCCAAATAAGTATTCTTATAAAGAATATCATTAATACTGTATCTAGTAATCAGTCATCAAAAGCGGGTTTTAACCACACCTATAGCCACTTCCAAATAAGTACTCATATAAAGAATATCATTAATACTGTATCTAGTTATCAGTCATCTAAAGCGGGTTTTAACCACACCTATAGCCACATCCAAATAAGTATTCTTATAAAGAATATCATTAATACTGTATCTAGTAATCAGTCATCAAAAGCGTTTTTTAACCACACCTATAGCCACATCCAAATAAGTACTCATATAAAGAATATCATTAATACTGTATCTAGTTATCAGTCATCTAAAGCGGGTTTTAACCACACCTATAGCCACATCCAAATAAGTATTCTTATAAAGAATATCATTAATACTGTATCTAGTAGTCAGTCATCAAAAGCGGGTTTTAACCACACCTATAGCCACTTCCAAATAAGTATTCTTATAAAGAAGATCATTAATATTGTATCTGTAGTAATCAGTGCTCAAAAGCGGGATTAACCAGAATTATTCATATTTATTGACGTATAATTTATCTTTATAGACGATGCCAATGAATAAATTATTTATTCAAATTTAAGTTTTATGGGATTAAGTATAAAGTACAAATATAAATCCAAACAATATCAGACTTAATAGGATATTTTTTTTTGGGTTAAGATTTGGTTATATGAAGATTATAATATAATTTAGAGGCGGTGGGACAAGTCTAAGCTTGATAGAGGTACTTAAACTAGTAGTTTTGGCAGACTTTTAAATATATACTGTTTGTAAAAATTTTCAAAAGGATATTATAATGTTATATATCTTGTGATTATTATAATTAACTATTTTTTTACGTATCCAAATCGAAACTGCGTTTATGACAACGGAATACATTTTTTTGTATCGGGTTTGTCTGTCTTCAAAAATTGTTGTGTACACCCATAATTCAAATTACTTATATTTTGACACTACTGGTCAGATTTCGTTGAAATTTAACTCACATATCCCGTACAATTTCTTCGCACAACCTAGTTTTTATTTACCCTTATATTTAAAAATTAATCTCATTTCAATTTTCTTCGATAAGCATGTTATTGTTCTTTTCAATGATAGGTCGCTAGTTTGCTATGTCCCTAGCCTTAGATTGAATCTATATATATAAAATCCAAATACCACTCACTCACTGACTGACACATCACGATATCTCTGAAACCACTGGACCTATGACCATGAAATTTTGTAGGTGTGTTACTCTTACCTCCTAGGTGCTCGATAAGAAATGTTTTTAAAATCCGCTATCTTGATTCAAGATGGCGGCCATTTATATGAAAATTCGACAAGACGATATCTCCGGAACCAATTGCACTAGAACATTGAAATTTAGAAGTTAGCTTCCTTTTATGAATAAATAAATAAATAAAATAAATAAATCTTTATTTCCACCATTTATAACAATGAGTAAATTTACATTTCATACAAAGTGCAAAGGTGAGGACCCTCAGTAAGGTTTTTTACACCTAGAAATGAAAGTAGAAACTTTTAATAAATGGTTTACCAATCGGGCATTTTGATTCAAGATGGTGGCCATATATATATAAATATTCTTTATACAAATCTACAGTTTTCGTCCGATCTCAATGAAAATTTGCATACTTAACCTTCAAAGCAAGGGGGAAATCACTGTCTACATGAATTTTTAAAATTTAAATATTGGTACACAGGGGTACGGGATACAAGTAATGAATACGGGGTCAAAGTAATTACTACCCTTTATGATGCATATCGTTGAAAAGCTCTTTATAAGTATAGTAATTGTTGTTATTTACAGTTTTATCATATTTTCACTTAGAAGGGGGGTAAAATGGAAAAATATAGCTATATCTTATAAAAAAAGAAGAGTATCCGTATGAGAGTATATCTTTTATACAAATTTACAGTTTTATCCCAATTTGATGATTTGATGATACGGCGGGGTCAAAGTAATAAATACCTTTTCATGATGCAATTTTGTTGAAAAGCTCTTTAAGAGTACAGTAGTTGTTGTTTTGTACAGTTTTGTAATATTTTCATTTAGGAGGGGGGTAAACTTAGGATATTTTCAAATTATCTTATCAAAGAGGAGGGGGTATAGAAATAAGTGGGAGGAAGAGAATCTAGATATTCTCGCATAGTAATAGTACATTACGCGTCGAGTGCGGAAAGTAGCATTTTGCATGCGAGTGTGGAGTTTGCACCCGAGCGACAGCGAGGGTAGTAAAACCACACGAGCAATGCAAAATGCCGTTTTCGCACGAGTTGCGTACCGTACTTTATCTACGATTGTTAGATTTAAATAATAAATACAGAAAAAATAAACTTGCTGTGTGTAAGTTCGTATCTCTCTCTTGATAAAGATGGCATTAATTCTTGAGTTGTATTTTTTGCCGAATTAATTATTTCTGGAGGAGTTTTATTCTCCACATTTTCGTCAAAGTCACTTGATTAACTCATTATTTTTCACTTAAAACTCGATATATAAACAGTTACTTTAATAAAAGAACAGCAAATTAGTTTTGTTAACAATGTAAACAAACTCGTAAATCGTGCGTAAAGCTGTAGAATTCCTCTTCTTTACCGCACTAGGGTAGTAAAGAAGAGGAATTCTTCAGAACTATGAGACGCGCATGCGCAATGAATACAACTACGTAAAGAATCACTTTCTACGCATCTAAACAGAGATACAATGTTTATATTTCGTATCAATCGTAGATAAAATAATTTAAATGTTTCTTAACTGTAGTTTATAAACGTAGCAAATTAATATAACACACCGGCGCCGTAGCGAAGCCCCGGTTTCCAGCTTGTTATTTTATATGTAATAAAGTTACCTACAGTAGATTTCGAGTAGGTACTAAATCACATAGTTGAAACTATTGGATATTGAAAATATATATCAATAAAATCAGTTACTTATAACAAATACCACATTAGTATATACATAGTTTAATTAGTTTAGTTTTTTTCCATAAAATCAATTGGATTTGTCAAAACGCACTTATATTAAAGGTTTGGGTACTATTGCGGTTTTAAACATGATTTTCAATTATGCTATTTTACTTCAATTCCTAATTAAGTGATTTAACTACGTGCTTATAATATATGCATACATTTGCATATATATGCAAATAGTTCTCTATCTTTTTATGCATCCAACATTTCTCTTTTATTCACTGATTTGTATTCTCTACATCTTTGATAAGTGATCACATTTATTAATTAACAAATATATGTTTTAAATTATAAAGGAGGATTCGAACAAAACATTACAGTACATTTTTCTTTATGGTTCATTAAATAGTTGAAGCTAACTATTATGGGAATTAGTAAGATTTCATCACTTTTGACTTCGTTAAGATAAGTTCAAATTTGTTATAATTATCTTCAATCGAGTACATTTGACCTAACATTAACATAAGTTTTCATTCTCGTTTAAGAAACAGTTAAAGCTATTTTTGATTAAGACACGGTAGTTTGAGTAAACGTTCTAGATGAAACTTTAGGTTTTTGTGCTACTATTGAGCCAACTATAAAATCAACTAACTAGTAATTAATAAAAGATAATTTTATGAATAAGAATAAAACCAAAGAACTTATAAAGAATAAAAAAATAACAAAAACAAGTATAACAAATAAACAAGTAATAAATATACAGTTTTATAAATTTTACAAATAAATAAATAAAATAAAATAATAAAGAAATAGCCATATAACAAAACAGCGTATAATATAATAATATAGAGACGGGGCCCTCCCTCTAGGTGCAAAAACACTTACTGAGGGTCCTCACCTTTGCACTTTGTATGAAATGTAAATTTACTTATTGTTATAAATGGTGGAAATAAAGATTTATTTATTTATTTATTTATTTAGTAATTGGTTTAAGGACAACTTTGGCTGAGAGCTGGAAGCAACTTTGGCTTTATCCAAACTAACTTAGAATCAGTCTAATTATGGCTCTAAGCTAACCAAAGGTAACAGAATCATTGTAATCATACGAATAACGAATTTATTGTTAGTAATAAAAACAATTAGAGATCCTGAAGAACGAGACTTTTTGGAACGAAGTTCCTTGTGGCACGTTCTGGAGCCCGGGAGTGAATCCAAAAAAACGACCAAAATCCCCGTCACGCAACCTAGCGTCACGAAATCTTCCGATGACGATAACTTGAGTAAAAGATGACCGAGTTAGTTAATATTTGTTACACATGTTCATTTTATTAATGCGTAGGCTGAGTTAGTTGGACAAAGTTAACCGCCCAAGCTTTCACGCGCAACGCTCGCGTAAACGTAAGCTTCAAATTTAAAATTGGATTTTTAGGACGGGAACAAATTCTAACTTCATCTATTTAATGAGACAAACAACTTTTTTAAATACATTTTTTTAGTATAACCAACACCGACACCGCTATGAATTGATAAAGATCACTAAATTTATTAAAGCGGACCTAAACGATTAATATAAATAAAACAACGTTTTTACCGATATCTTACGTTCTAACGTAACGATTTAAACGAAACTTGTATACATCACCTACAGTACAATTGAAACAGGCATGTAAAATTTCAACCTGATACAAGCAGAAGTTTTTATGAGTTAGTGATTTATTTTTTTTATTATAAGATTTAATTGGAGTAACATGCCGACGGAGTCTGAGAGGACAGTTCTTTTTCGTCTCTACAACCATCTGCTTTAACTATAAATTCATCATTAACTTTTTTCTCAATATACAATACATTATTTATTGAAAGACGCTTGCTTCAAAGATAACAAAAAGCTTTTAATTTAATTTTGCCTTAACTACGCTAGTACAAATAGTTAGTTACTTTTAATTTTGTCTCTTTTCTAACACCATGTATAAGTATGTAGTTAGTATCGTATACTAATTTTGGAACTGTGATTTTATAATAAAAAAATTGATTTGTTAATTTATATTTAATGAAAAGCGTAAGGAACTTCGTTCCTATCGGGTGTCCCGTGACATCACACGTATTTTTTACAAAAATAACGCTATTTATTCTAGAGTCTAGAAGTTTAGTTGGAAATAAAAGTTTCATAATAAGGTGATATGGACAGGAAAGAGGAATAAATAACTACTTGGCAACTTCGATGACTATATTTCGCCTCCATCTATATGAGGCATATTCAAGTCTACAATAGAACAGTACTGTAGGTTATTATTTAAAATCGGTTTCAGATTTTGTAGATACGTTGTTGAATTATTCTTTTTCGATTTCAGACATTTTCCCTTTTAATTATGAATATTTCTCTTTATATGTATGTTTGGCAAATCAGAAGAGAAGTGTAATTTACAGAGTAGTTTTCAAAATGGTCCAATCAGTCGGTCTATTCAAGAGTTGTGTTATTATACGATGTATTTTGAGTTTGGATTAAACTCTATGTTATGAAGCAGGTGAATCGACCAGATAACTGTAAGCAGAATGTTCCACGATGGGAACACGTGGCTTAATTTGCCTTCACTTCGTACACCCAAAAGATTTCTCCCTTTGCTTTCTTGTGTTTTACTTCCTTTCTTTTTTTTTTTAGTTACTCTCTATTTTCTCGTTCATCAATTTCCGTCGTTTGTCAAGGAAGCTTCAAGTCACTTTTCAACGTCACATCCAAACTGATTTCTTTGGCAAACTACCGAATGTGAACTCTCTTCTCTGAGTACTGTTGAAGAAATGTTTTTAGTTTTGCTTTTTTTTTATCTTTTTTCTTGTACTATTTATATCTTGGAAATTCTTTATTCTATTCTTAGTTGCTATGTTGAGTTTTGCTTCCGAGCTTACTGAAGGTTATTGGAGGTAAAGCGTACATTTTTCCCGGTCTCTATGTCCGTCGCCTCCAGTCTTATGGGCACAAACTGGCTGAACGAACATGAGAAATGTGACTCTCTTCAAAATGTCAAATGAAGCTAATGAAAGCTATAAATGAAAATGCAATTGATTAAATATTAATTTATCGCATATAAAACACTATATGGAAATTAAAAAAATAAATAATTCTCATACATAAAAGTATAAGATCACATTAAATTGAAAATCAACAATGTAATTTAAAATAAATAATAATATTTTATATTTTCTGGTATTTTCATTTAAAGTAAGTGTGTATATTATTATATCATGTGATATTTAATACATGCTGTTTTAGATTACTAAATATCATTCGGAAACCTTATCCCCCCCCCCCCCCCCGGGCAACGCAGGGTACTTCAGCTCTCATGCTCTGTGAAATAGCTTATCCAAATAAATTGCAATAATAGTTCAAGAATTCACATTCCAAACAAGCTTTATCGCATGCTATATTTCAACCCTTTTGGGCCCTTTTCAAGCAGCTTCTTCTCTAAGTAGGTGTGATCTCTTAGTTGTTTCCAGTAAACTCCTTTCTCCATCCTATTTGGGCATATTCAACCCTCTTAAAATATTTCTTTAGTAGTTTATTACCCTCTCTAAGTATACTTGTAAATATCACAGGGAAGTACTTGCGTCCAAGTACTTTTTAGAGTTTCGAAGATGATTAAGCATACCTGTTATTTTTTTTTTTTTTTTCGACCTCAAGAGACTCTGGTTCGATCCCCCGTGGGGTCACAATGTTTTTATCGGTAATAACGACAAAGTAAATTACATTTTTTAAGGAAATTTTCATTGACCATAAGGTATTAGCATGAATTATTTCAAAATTTTAAGGCAAGCCATTATATAGGGTAAAAGCAAAAAGCATTAATATGGCACAGTGTTTTTCGGTGATGGGTGCACCTTAATCTACACTACATACTGAATATATATCTGTAAACATATATTAGTTATATTATTATACTTACATTACATTAGTTTTGGTCGATCAAAAGGAATCACTATAAACTTTTGTTGACACTAAGTTTGGGAAATGGCTGAATCTTGAGATAACTTTGAGGAGGTTAAGATATATCACTATCTCTCTAGTGGCACTACTAAATAACTACTTCGGTTAGTTATAGGTTTAGTTTAGGTCTATCAGTACTCAATAATAGTTCAAGAAGAAGAAGTAGTTTTAATAAGATTTTCATAATATATTATTTCAAACAAAATAATTATTAATTTTGTTTGAAATGTAATATACGAGCTTGTGGTTTAATGTCGTCTCTAAAATCAGATAATTACATTAAAACGTTCATTGTTATTATGGAAAATCATTTGAAAGTGAACTAAAAGCATTGGAGGGGAGACTAACTTGATGTAGGGGATTAAGGGCTACACGAATGCATGATAAAGCACTATGTTCTGTATTTCAATCAAGAATTCTCTGTCTAATCAGGATTTGTAACTAAATTAGACTTTAATTTAC
Source organism: Gerris lacustris (assembly GCA_951217055.1). Taxonomy (NCBI): domain Eukaryota; kingdom Metazoa; phylum Arthropoda; class Insecta; order Hemiptera; family Gerridae; genus Gerris; species Gerris lacustris. The sequence continues at coordinate 5,301,818 of OX578281.1, read as the reverse complement.
TTGCGGACCTTTGCAACAATGTTTGGTCCGTATCTGTTATGCCCCGATATTGATTATCTGGACGTATGTAATTACTTATTATTAACTTACGATATTTTAGTAATGCTCTTTGTCCCATTTATAATATGAGGTAAAATCACACAAATTTGGAAGTTATTACGATAATATCTTTATTTGAATTAAGTAGATGGTGTTGTTAAAAACATATATCATTTACCATTTTATATGTAATAATTTATAATATAAATAATCTTATCTTCCGACCAATTGTAGCTAGAGATTTGAAATTTAGTTTACAACTTAACCTTTTTAAATATTGTGATCTCCGCTACTTTAAATTTCTTTGATCTGTGAGTAATTGCGAACTGATCCCAACATTTTTTTTTTTTATTAGGGTCCGAAGGCAAAAACAAGAACTTACGTCCGTTCGTCCGTCTGTCGCCTGCTCTCACGGCTATATCTTTCTTCTGATCACTTTGAAATTTGGCATATATGTGTATAGTTTTTATTTATTTTTTTTTTTTTATCATACTGTATATAAGTTCAATGAACTTCTTACAGGAGCGCCATTTAGTTACAATATTTTTACAGTAAGCGATACATAGTATAATAAAGTTTTAAATCTAACAGTATAAGTAATAAACATATTATGGTGACATTTCGGTCTCAAATATAATGTTTACAATGAATGACCAAACCTTAGAACTAGATATAGATAAAAAACATACTATATATCAGAACGTAAACATATCTATTTATCTAATGATTAGTATCTCTGTAATTAATAATAATAATATTTATCTAATATAAACGATGTTAATATTCCAGTTGTAAATATTATTACCCCCATTCTCATTAGTTTACATATTGCCTTGAACATTTACTTTTAAAACATAAGATATAAATATAAACATAATTCTTTTCTCCGTTTAGTTGATCATATTATTAATTTATTATACATTCTTCAAATTTTTACGTCTTTAATTTAATCGCTTAACTTAGTAATTGTGTCTGTTTCTATTCGTTGATGACAAAGGCTCGCAGCTTAAGCAGGGTGTCCAGCAGCCTTGAATTCCTTGAACTCCTGGAATTATGCTTGAATTTTTAGGATGCTTGAAAAAACCTTGAAATGTGCTTGAATTTTGAAAACATAACAGAAAAACTTAAAATATGCTTGAATTTGAATTTTAATGACCCTAGGTTGTCTAGAAGTACCAATACATTTTGATTTTTTTATTATCCGAACCACCCTAAACAACATTAGTTCGCATAATCGATGCGCTACTGTATATTGTATTTCACTTCTCTGGGGTACTACTGCTGTAATTAGGTTGAATTAATACTATTAATATTATAGTAGGCTGGAGGGTTTATTTGGAATGAAAGTCCTTCGAGTGATATTTATTTTTATTTCATCAGAGCTTAGTGATCACTGAAGAAGCTCAGGTTCCCATGGTGAAAGCTTTGATGAAATAAAAATATATACTCGAAGGACTTTCATTCCATATAACCCTCCAGCCTACTATAATATTCTACAAGTGCAAAAAATAAAATTCCTTCTATTATAAAAGTAATTAATATTATTTTGCTGAACTCATACTATTTTTCTATAATTCTATAAGAAATGGTGAATAAATTACTACTTTAATAACTAATCTTAATAAACCCAGCCTTGAATTTTATAATATTGAGCCTTTAAAACCTTGAAATATGCTTGAATTTTAAATTTTAATATTGCTGGACACCCTGTTAAGTGAAACACTAAGATAATAAAATAGATCAAAAAGCTTCTTTTTTTCTTGTACTATGAATATTGCCTTAGGATTAGAAGGGTCAAGATATTTGGCTAAGTATTTATTCCTAGGTTCCTGGTATATTGGACATTCTGTGAGGAAATGGATAAGGTCTTCATTGCTTCGAGTATTACAGAGGCTACACGTTACCTCGGGATCCCAAGTGTACTTACAACCCTTGTGATAAAAGTAAACTCTATTTGCCCAACTAACTCTCATCTGGCTTATCAGTCTCTGTTTCTCTATCTCTACTTGCCAAGATAAGTACTGCTCGACGCCCTCGTCTATTTTTATATGCTTGTAAAGCGTACTGTAGCTTGAGTTGTAGGCCCTCTCTAAATCTCTTGCAAAGTACCGTTCCTTGTAGGCCTTCACTACGTCGTCCACCGCACAGGACACACTCTCGCTCGTGCAGTCGTTCCACAAATGGCTGAAACCTAGCCCACTAATCAATTCTTTTAGTTGGGTGACCCAATTATACCAAATATATGTGTATAGTACCTACCCACACATTTTAAAAATATAGCGACTTAAAAAAATTATTTTTCAAAAAAATTAGGGTAAGAAACAAGGGTTAAAAAATAATAATTTTTCTAGTAAACCGTGTGGGGTATCATATGAAAGAGTACGTTGAGCTGATTACAAAAATTTATAATTTTTGGTGACAGGACGAGCGTTGGTGAGTTTGAAGTGGGTGTGAAAAGTGTCCCCGCTTTTATCTCGCTTTTGTTGAATGCAAAAAATCTTCGAACATTCTTCGACCAAAAGTAAAGATACCAATTTTTGGAAATTTCAAAAGAAAAAATTGTTTATTAACAAAAAACTCTTTTTTTTTTTTATAATTATGCTTTTTTTATATACATAGACCGGTTCAGTGGTAAAAAAAATACTTTATCAGAAGTTTGTTTATGTGTTTTGAGAATATCGGACCCCCAGGATAGTTCACAGTAGGTTTTTTATTATTTTAAAAATCACCATTAGGCACTTAAACAATACGGACCCTCATTGAGTGCTGGACTAGCACACACTTGACCTGTTTATTTTTTGTAATTTTTGAGTTTGGTATAATTTTAAAGGGGTTGAAATGTAGATCACAAATGCATATGGCTTTTACAAAATGGTGGCCATTTTACTCCACAAATTACCAAAACAAAACCCTCAAAAACTGTTCCCCCCTCACTATCCCATAAAAAAAAACACATAAACATACTTCTACAGGCCAATTATATTTTCGGGAGTTAATTTAAAAAAATCACATTTTAGAAATTTTAGGTGCCCGTAATTATGGTGGTTATATATTATGTATTATTGCACGAGTTAAGTGTAAGCTTTATATGAATTGTCTCTTATTGCTTTATGTTGGCCATTAAAAGAAAAAAAAAATTACTTTTCTTTAATGTGTTGTGATTAATACAATAGATTATATTTTGAACTGAATATTTTGTTGTTATATTATACAGCTTATATACACATCCATGTTTTATAATATTATTATATTGTTATAAATCAAGTATCCAATTAAGTATACCAATGATAGTGTTATCTTTATAAGTGTTTGTTAAATAGAGGTCTCTCTTATCTCATTCTGTTATCAGTATATAATGAAATAAAGAGCCTCAGCATCATTAGACCTTAATTCCTCTATAGATGCTTTATTTTTTATGAAGACTATAAATTAGGATTTCATTGTTTTGTCATACTATATATTAATTTTTGGGGTAGATTTAAAGTTCTTTAAATTAAGGATATCTATTTATTAGAATGATATAATCTTAATTGTATATAATTAGGTTGTAATATTTAATTATGTTGTACATTATAAATTATATAAATTAGTGTGTAATTAGGTTAAACTGGTTTTCTAGGTTTTAAAACCATTAATTATATGAATTTATATAAGGGTTTATATAGTTCAGTCAACAAAGGAAAAGTAGGGGAAATAATTCGTATGGCCGCAAATTTCTCTATAGTAGTAGGGGGAAGAGGGCGTCCAAATGTCATTTTTTCACGTTTTTCTTGAATAACTTTTTCCCTGATGTCGGATTTCTGTCTTGAATTTTTTAAAATCGGGGACCTAAAAAATTTTCTTTCTTCAGAACGATCACATAGAGCTTCCTTACCCTCGGTAAGCTCGGAAGAAAAATCAAATCACTTTTGACATATTAAAAAAAACGGGAGAAACAATTAAATAAATTAGACAATTATGGCTTGTAAAATAATTTAAAAAAAGCATAAAGAAAATTTAAAGCATAAAATCAATAAAGTATGTGATAGGATGCGAGAAAGCTATGTTACTAGAAGCTTTGTATTGGTAGTATATTTTGAAATATTTTGAATATGCGGTATTTATATTAGCTTTAAGAGGGGGCAATAAACAAGATTTTTTGATTTTCCCTTCTTTTGTACAATAAGCTCTACCTATTCACAAAATATCAAGTTTCTTGGATTATTAGAAGTGCCTTACAATTTGTTGAATCATTCAGTCAATAGGTGGATCAATGGCACAATAATAAAAAAAAACTTTAGGCTCACATATCTTATGAACTAATATGGGTAGAGGGGTGAAGTTTTGTTTCTGGTTCACTTTGTAATGAACTCTTATTTAAAATTAACATACATTATTTATCTAAGTACCTTTAATACGATAATGGAGGTGGGTCCAAAGTGCCCTGAGTTAGTTCCAGTGAAGGATGGCACGGCTGTGCTCGACTTAGCGAGGCGCTGCCGTGCCCAAGGATTAAATAGGAATTTTTTTCACAAAACTAATAAAATGCTTTATTATTATTAAGCTATTTTTTCTTTTCCGTTAATAATGTAGTTTCCGAAATATCAATGAAAATAATAGTACATTACGCGTCGAGTGTGGAAAGTAGCATATTGCATGCGAGTGTGGAGTTTGCACCCGAGCGACAGCGAGGGTAGTAAAACCACACGAGCAATGCAAAATGCCGTTTTCGCACGAGTTGCGTACCGTACTTAATCTAATGTTAAATTTAAATAATAAATACAGAAAAAAATAAACTTCCTGTATACAAGTTCGTATTTCTCTTTTGATAAAGATGAAATTAATTCATTAGTTGTATTTTGTGTCGAATTAATTATTTCGGGAGGATTATTATTCTCCTCATATTCGTCATAATCACTTAAATTACTCATTGAGTTTCACTAAAATCTCGATATTAATAGTTACTTTTATTAAACAAACAGCAAATTAGTTTTGTTAAATGTAAACAAACTCGCTAATTGTGCGTAAAGGTGAAGAATTCTTCTTTTTTACAATCCTAGGGCACTAAAAAGAGGAATTCTTCAGAATAATGAGACGCGCATGCACAGTGAATACAAGCACGTAAAGAATCACTTTCTACGCATCTAAACAGAGATACAATGTTTATACTTCGTAACAATCGTAGATAAATACTATTTTGTTGAAAATTGAAAACAAAATATAAAAAATCACAGGGAAGTACTTGCGTCCAAGTACTTTTTAGGGTTCAGTAGATGATTGAGAATACCCGATATGAAATAATGATTTTTTTCTTCGACCTTAAGGGTCCCGGGTTCGATCCCCCGGGGGGTCACAATGTATTTCATCAGGACTAACGACTAGATAAATTACATTTTTTCAGAACATTTTCATCGCTCCACCACAAGGTATAGCCATGAATTATTTTGAAATTTTAGGACAAGCCGTTATATAGTGTTGGGGGGGGGGGGGGAATTTTTAGGGGGTATATTTTGACCTAAAACTAATAAAGAATGAAAAATTTAAAAAAAAATAAAATATATATTTGTATCCTACTCTTCAGCAGCTTTCATTTAAATCCCCACTCAAAATTTAAAAAGAAAAAATGTTTGGGCGCACTTCAAATTTTCGCGCTCACAATTGGTAATTTTTAAAAACTAGAAATGAACTCCCGGAAATATCATCGCCTCACACTAAGGAATTAGCATGAATTATTTCGAAATTTTAGAACAAGCCGTTATATAGTGGTTGGGGGGGGGGGGGGGGGGAGGGATTTTTTTGGGGTATATTTTAATTTTTTTACCCAATAAGGAAAAGAGTCCTACTCTTCAGCAGCTTTCATTTGATACCCAACTCAACATTTTTGGGCGCACTTCAAATTTTCGCGCCCAAAATTGGCAATTTTTGAAAATTTGGTATGCACTCCCGGAATTTTCATCGCCCCACAATAAGGCATTAGCATGAATTATTTCGAAATTTTAGGACCAGCCGTTGTATAGTGGTTAGGGGGGGGGGACTTTTTTTTGGTACATTTTGATTTTTTCACCCAACAAGAAATGCAAAATTTAAAAAAGCATATATATATATATGCTTCCTAATCTTCAACAGCTTTCATTTGATACACCACTCGAAAATTAAAAAAATATTAATTTTTGAGTTTACCACATTTTTGCGAACTGAGAATGCGCATATTAAATTTTGAACTTCTGTATATTTTTCCTGTGGTTGGGTCAAAAAGTTGCACCAGTGTTTCAAATTTCATCACTTTCGCTAATACGGTTCTGGCCCTATGAACCAAAGAGCGACGGACGGACGGACACATCACCCTCGGTATAAAGGTTTTGAGAAGTATCTACAAAACCCTAACAACCACCTGTTAAACTCTTTATACATTATTAATCAATTATTTAAATTATAGAGGGGGTCCCAAAATTAACGCAAGATTTGAATTTGCCGCAATTTTTTGCAGTAAATTGTGGCAACCCTGAATAAAAATTCAATTCGACAGCAGAGAATTTAGGGTTAGTCAAAATGGAGCGTTACACGATACAGCAACTTGTTTTTATTATTGATCGTGATTTAACACGATACATTTTATTTTATTTAATTTAACTTATTTAATTCAACCCCCTAGATTGTGTGATTTAACACCATTAGATTTGTTTTTATGGGATTATTTGAAGAAAAAAGTCCCACGACAGACAATGTCAATAAGCCCACAACCACCCGTACATTACTGAAGGAAATTAAATGCTGCATCAACGAAATTCAGTCACATTTATGCACAATTGTCATGGAAAATTTCGACAAAAGAGTGCTTATGTGCCAGCAAAGCCGTGGAGGCTATTTGCCTGATGTGTTATTCCATAAATAACCTTATCTTATGTACTTTATGATTTAATAAAAAATACACTATTAATTAGTGTGGCACATAGCTTCCTCGCGTCCTATAGCGTATATTTTAATGATTTTAGGCTTTTAAAATCCATTAATGTCTAATTTATTTAATTTCTCTCTGAATGAAGCCTTGTCGCCTGGTCTCAAGGTCCCTAGGCTCGCTGTGCTATTGAAGAGATAGGTCAAACCACCTCATATTCTCCTTGTCTATCTCCCTCCCCGAGTTCTCTCCATAATAATAACTATTTAGTTTTAGCGAGCTTTAACACTTCATAGCGGTGTCGCTGTTGGATTTATTAAAAAAAATTGTTTGTAAACAATGTTTGTCTCATTAAATAGATGAAGTTAGATTTTTTTTCCCCGACCTAAAATTCCAATTTTAAATATTAAGTTCACGTTTACGCGAGCGTTGCGCGCGAACGCTTAAGCGGACAATGTTGTCCAACGAACTCGTTCTAGGCATTGGTATATAATAAACATATCTACCAAATTTCATCAAAATCGGTCTACTTTTACTCAAGTTATCATCACACTTTTCACGGTTCGCAGACACACAGACCGACAGATAGACAGACAGACACGAGATCAAAAATGTTCTCTGATGTTTGCAACGGATTTCTGTCTTGGATTTTTAAAGTCGGAGACATACAATTTTTTTCGTTCTCAAAAGTGAACAAATGCTTCCGTTACCTTCGGTAAGCTCGGAAGCAAAATAAAAATCTAAAGGCTAAACTGTTTTTTAGTTAATTAAAATCTTGCGTTAATTTTTGGACACACTTTTCTTTATTATGCTGTAGATGTAAATTCAGGAGCGTTATGCATATGTGAAAATTTTGAAAAATAGTTTCGTTCAGATTTTCAAAAAAAAAAATAGTTAATGGCAACGTTTTTGATAGGTATGGAAATTAATATTCAATATTGATTTCATATGTTTTCTTCATGTGCAAATTTTAACTATAGTAGTTATAGTATAGGAATTTTAAAGTAAAAGCAGTTGCTTTAAGAATGGAAAAACACAAGAAGAAAAAAAATGTTTTCAATGTTTTTTAAGAAAGTTTACGATATTTAGTGAAAAGTACAATTTATATATATTATGAAGTAAGTTTTATCTATTGATCTTAAAGTGATTTTTGTTTTAGGGACTTTAAAATAAAACTTAAACCTTTAAGTTTTACTTTACTTCATTATTTCGATCATTTTAAAATACAGTTTGAGAAAAAATATTGTGTTGTAAAATGTAATGGAAATATTGTTGAGAGTAACATAGCAGAGGAAATCGTTGGACGGGTTTTAACATAATGGCAGATAAAAGGTGATTTTCTAAGTTCGAAGAGGAAAATGTATACTTTGATGCCGATCAGCTTTTTAGGTCTTAGACCTTCTTTTGTTTGAACTACCTTCGGTTCTAGAATGATGTCTAGAAACCTAGTGGATACACTTGAGAAGTAGCAAGTTATATAGAGTTTCATAGTCGTTCCATTTCAAATATCCTACTTTTATTATATTACCAACTATATTTTCCCGTATTCTCAATCGCAACTCAAGCAAAATGTGGAGAAGAACGAAATGTTTTACGATATAGAGTTGTAAGAATCAAGTAGATATAAAAAAAAGGAACATATATATATATATATATATATATATATATATATATATATATATATATATATATATATATATATATATATATATATATATATATAAATAATAGTATAAAGTGAGACGAAAAGAGAATGGTATTTATATATCGAAAATAGAACGTGTACATTTTCTTATATCATCGATGTGGTAAACAATACACGAAGGCAGTCGTATACTTGAAAGTAATAAAGTGACAGAGAAATAAATGAGAAAAAGAGAGACGAAAAATAACAGTGAAGCACGGTAGAAAAAGAGCAAACATTCTCGACTAAGACGAAGAAAGGAAACAAGAACTAAAGAAGGAATTTCCAAAAGAATTGGATGTAGACAGGATATAGAATAAGAGTGAAGAAAAGTATAAAAAAAAGATAGAAACAGTCAGATGAAACATAACAAATGACACAAGAGACAGAACCAGAAGTGAAAACAAGAATAAAAAAAAAGAAAACAGGATTCAGGAATAAGAAGAGAAAAAAATTGAAATACATAAAGTGAATAAGAAACCGAAAAAAGGCTTTAAAAAACCACACATATAGAAAAAAAATCGGAAACGTATAAAATAAGGTTCAGCGAAACGAAAGAACGTACAAAACAACTGTAGAAGACAAGTTACAAAATCCACACAAGCAAGACAGTATATACGCCGAGCTAAACTAGAAAATCCAACGGCAAATACATCCTTCAACTCAGTGCAAACATTTCCGAGCCGAAAATCCGTAAAGGCACAACTCCTGCTGGAAATCCAATTCAAACAGAAGTCTTGTAACTGTCCTGCTAACAAGTTAATAAGTTGTCCAAAGATTTAAACTTTAAATAGAACTTGAAGCTTAATACTTGTAATTCAACTTTCAAACCGGCTTAAATGTGTAATATGATATATTCGAAGTTCTGCATGAGATCACATTTTAGATTTTAGCATAGTATTTGTTAATATAATATATAAAAAGCTCTAATGAAAATGGGCCATAGGAGCGTGAATTTAATTATAATTGGAGAAATTACTGGGAGAAAGCAAATTAGCTCATTTTTCCCACTTCTATTACCGTAATACAATTTTATTTTCAATTAACTTTATTAGATTAAATTTAGCTTCAAATTTTCTCTCATTTTATTCTCTCATATCCTTAATATATTGAAATATAAAGAAAGTTTTATTTTCTTTTTTTAAAAAAATGTAATTGTGATTGCGTGAAAAGTCATCTAAAAATTAGCTTACAAAAATAATTTTCTCCGAGAAGTGTTTTTTACCTTTTCTTATCTTTAAAGGAAAAGTATTGTTTTCTTACAAAGAAAGCAGAAATCGAGATTCCAACGGAATTATCCGTTATGGGTGTTTTTAAGACGATTTGTGTGGCTATTGGTTTTATAGCTGGATGTCTGTCTGTCTGTGTCACTCATAACTCCCACAGTTTTTAAGCTGCAGAGTTGAAACTTGGTACAAAATTCAGTCCTTACATTTTAGTTGTGGTTCTCGGAAAATCATACATTTATGACGTTATTAACTCACTTTGCTGATTAGCCGAAAATGTCAAAAATTGGTTTCTGACTACGTCAAAATTTCCATATATTATACCTCTTTATAAGACAAACATTTCCACCGAATTTCGTTTTGATGTTTCCCACCATTTTGAAAATATCGAATTTTAAACTTTATAAATTTAAAGCTTAATCATTTCTGAACTTTAAATTTTATAAATTTAAAGCTAAATAATTTCTGAACTATTTCGCTGATTGAGCTGATATTCGCACCAATTATACCTTTCCATAACATAAATAATTCTTTCATATTTAATCTCAATACCTGCTGCCATTTTGAAATATTGATTTTTATACAGAAATTAGTGTTAGTTTACACTTGAAAACAAACACCTCACAAACTTAATATACCCCACAATAACGGACCTCACTCTACCAGACTAACAATTTTTTATTATAATTCCTATAATAAAAAAAAAATCTGTCCGATTTGTTGTTTGACGTCTGGTCTATGGAAACACGTAGAGCCTAAACCTGTGTTTGCCAAACTTTTTCAGCCCTCGGCACTATATTAACAAATAGCCATTAGCCGTGGCACACCTATAAATTTAGTCAGGGTCGCCGAGAGCCATCCTGGACCCTATGTCGATATGTCTACTAGGTACCCCACTTACCAGGGGCACTCCTTCCGAAAATGTTTGAAAATGACGTGTCTAGAAATCACTTTTTACGCTATTTTCATTTTCATGATTTTTATGGAAGAACTGATTTAAAAGTTGAGAAAATACTTGATAATATGGCATTTATTATTGAGCTGAGCGAAGCGAAGCTCTTATTCTGCACTTTGCATTTTTTCTGACGCATACTCCTCCTGAACGGCTGAACCGATCTGCACAAAATTTGGCACTGTCATAGTGACTAACCACAGGAAGGTATAAATCTGAAATGGTCCAAATTGGTACACAGGGGTACGGGGTACGGGGTACAAAAGTTTCCTCCTGAACGGCTGAACCGATCGCACGAAATTCGGCACGGTAATAGTGACCAACCACAGGAAGGCATAAATCTGAAAAGGTCCAAATTGGTACACAGGGGTACAAGATACGGGGTACAAAAGTTTCCTCCTGGACGGCTGAACCGATTCGCACGAAATTCGGCACGGTCATAGTGACCAACCACAGGAAGGTATAAATCTAAAATGGTCCAAATTCGTATATGCAGGGGTACGGGGTACAAAAGTGAAAATAGTATATGCCCTTCATGATGCTTGTCGTTGGAAAGCTCTTTACGAGTACAGTTATTGTTGTTATGTTCACTTTTGTTATATTTTCATTTAAGAGGAGGTAAAATAGAAAAACAGGAAAAAATGCTTTTTAATTAAAAATAGAGATTTTACTTTTTTTGATTCGATTTCAGCTGTTTATAAATGCAAATGTTTATTGGTTAAGATTAAAATGCACGCTCAGCTGAATATTGCAAGCAGACAACTGCATTGTACACCTAGTTAACTTAGTTGCTGTTTATTTATTTATTTTTGTTTTTTTATTAGAACTATGGCTTCATTGGACAGCCGTTCTCTGTAGATAACACTCTGAGGTATAGGTATCTCTTCATTTGATATTGAAGTAAATCAAGAAGACAAATTCGTTTTTATGATATTTCCGCGCAATCAACTTGGAATCTCTGTTGGAACTACTTCTGTGCACTGTACTTCAGGAAATATTTTGTTCTGAGTAGTTTTGGATTTTATTATTTGTTTATTCTGGATGCCATGGCACACCTGGCCGGCCCCACAGTTTGGGAAACCCTGGCATAAAATATTGGACTGATGTGGATATAATTTAGCACTCATGTTTAGAAAAATCATATCCTGAGGTGAAATCGATAAATTAATTGAAATCAAGCAATGAGATCTATTTGAGTTAAACCAATATCTCTTGCTTTTGCTTGGTTTTTTTTAAGGTTGGGGGGGGGGGAGTTCTCTTAATGTATTATATAATTATAAAAAATATATATATAATTCTTTAATAAGTTTAAAGTCAATAGCATGATTAGTCCCGATATAAATTGATTTTGTATGGACAAACATTTGTGTTTTGAAGTATTTTTTTGTCACCTTCTTTATTCTTTTCTTTAATTTCTTTCTTTGATTTATTTCTTCTACTAATTTTCTTTTCTTTCTCCCTTTGTGAAGTTTTTCTTTTTTTCTTCAATTACATGGTGTCCTTCATTGTTTCTGTTTTATCTTTTATTTGTCAATTTACTCTTGCCGACGTATTTGAACCACTGTTTACTCTTAATTGGAAGAATATACATAGCGTCTATTTTATCTTCGTTAGCTCTCTATTACATATATACAAATATATATATATATATATATATATATATATATATATATATATATATATATATATATATATATATATATATATATATATATATATATATATATATATTTGTAGGTAAGTGGGAGGAGTGCCTGATGTCTGAGCAATTCTCTTGCAAGTGTTGAATTGTTTGAAAGGAACGATGGGACGGGGTAACATCTTGCATACACGTGTAATTTAGCATTTTATCTTTAATTACAGATAAAATTGTGTTAAACCCATCTTCAATGTTGTAATAACACTGAGGGACACCCTACAAAGACCCCCTACCAACAAAGAACCCCCCCCCCCCCTTCCCCAATATGTTAATTTATTCTGTCAAAACTATAATAACAGACAAGATTACTACCCGGACAACGACTTTTTGTAAGACAATATTTCAAACCGTTATTGCATGGCTTTCACCCAATAGTTTGTTAAGCTATAGATATGAAATTAAATGTAGAAGAATGTTTTTTTCAGACCCCGCAAACCCCATATCTCTATCTACTACAGAAGCTGAGCTATAAGTGTTCAAAAAATTCCGGGTTTTTTTTGCCCACCATGTATATAATATATCTTAAGTTCTCTCTCTACTACTCTATACCTTAGTATATTTCGTTTCCTTCTCTCCAATTTTCATGTGTCGCTAAAGAGGAATATAGAAATATAGTTGGTGCTATTATCAAGTGAGAGATGTGATATGGAACGAGTCTGAAACACGATTCTTTTTTAATAACAAGGCATGACTGCTTTTCAAGAATATCCATTAGGTTTTTTTTTAAAACTCCATTCAAGAAGCAGACATGGTTTCATGGCAACATTGTAGGTTTCAAACCTCAAAGTTGATCTGTGTCACAACATATTCTCCTTACTTCACCAAACTAAGTAAGGAAACTTTGTTTACCATTATGTTAAAGCTTGTCTATTCTTTGGTTATATACTTCAACAAAATGTCTATTACATTTTATAACATTATATTTATTTAAAGTTTTTAATTTAAAACTATTGAGATAAGCAAGTATAAAGGAAATGGAGTTGCAAGTTAATCTAAAGTATATCAAATGTCATTCTATTTGTCATTAAAACCAATAGATTGTATCTATTCTATGTTATTTTTAAATTGAAATCTTAAAGAAACATCTCCGTATATCTAAAAGTTCCAGATCATTTTTAAGATTACGTTGCATTGCTCTTGAAAATGGTTGTCTATTAAATTAAGAAGTCATTTATAACGGTAGAAAAATGCACTTCATGACAAGACTAAAAAATTATTTTGTCGAGTGCATATTTGTATTAGCTAAAGACATAAATTTTACCCATTACACTCTTAGCGTTATAAGCAATGTCACCATTCTTTAATACCTATTTCTTTTAGTACCAACCTTTGACATAAGTAATATTCATGTCATAAATAATGATATAATAATATTATCATATTATAATCTCATTATAGCTGTTATCAATTTTGTGTTGAATTCTTTATTCTGATAAATGCATTAGCAAACAAAAGAGACATATCTTCACCAAAAGTATAATAAACAGGTCAAGTGTGTGCTAGTCAGAACACAGCGAGGGTCCGTAGGCCACACTATATTGTGTTTAACTGTAAAGTGTATTAAAATGCTAAAAAGCTTACTTTGCAACCATTCTAAGGGTCCGATATTCTCAAAACACACTCTGATAAAGTATTTTTTGCCACTGAACCGGACTGCAACCATATAAATACATCGAAAAGACCATAATTATAAAAAAAAAAAAACGTATTTTGCCAATAAAAAATAAAATAATATTTTTTTCGAAATTTCCAAAAAGTGGAATCTTTACTTTTGGTCGAAGAATGTTCAGGAATTTTTTCAGATTTTTTGCACTTCACGTAAGCGAGATAGAGGGGGGGGGGGGGGGGACACGTTTCACACCTACTTCAAACTTGCCTACGCTCGCCCTATCAAAGTCATAACCAAAGAATTATATATTTTTGTAATCAGCTGGAAGTACCCTTTCATATAATACCCCTCACGGTGTCGAAAAAAAATAAAAAAATTTTAACCCTTAAGTTTTTTTACCCTAATTTTTTTGAAAAATATGTTTTTTAAGTCGCTATATTTTTAAAATATGTGGGCAGGTACAAGACACATACATGCCAAATTTCAAAGTGATCGGACGAATGGTGTAGCCGTGAGAGCACGCGAGAGGACGGACGGACAGACACACGCAGGAAAATATAAGGGTCCTTGGTTTTTCCTACGTACCCTAATTATTCAACTAGACATTTATAAGAAATTGGGAGAGTTTAAAATTAGATATATTTGTAATATTTTTATATTTAAATTTCACTATATTTTCAACTCTTTAAACTAACACTAAATAATAGCGACAAAGTTACTTTTGGTAAGAACAAACAGAAGTACATTTCGTTAGTTCCTTATAGAGGTGCAAAGGACCGCTACAATGAAAGTGTCACCCCGTTCCCTCTTTTTGTTCATGCTAGATGATTAATTTCGTTTTCTTCCACCAATGATGTCTTTGACTTTGATTGACTTCAGGGAGCCAGGGTAGCCGAGCGTCTTAGGGCGCTCGCTCAGCTATCACTAAGTCGAGGCAACTCGAGGTCGTGGGTTCGATCCCGTGCCATGATACTCTGAATTGCATCAATGAATCGCGGACGGTTCAGGGCGAGGGACACCCTTTATGGGGACTCCTTATGGGGACTCTCTTCCCCCACTCTCTGATGTGGGTCCGATCCGTGTCATGATGATGTTATTTGTATCTATGGTTCGAGGACGGAGCAGGGCGAGGGACACCCTTTATGGGGACTCTTCCCCCACGCTTTGACGCACGCTTATATACCTTACTAATGACCACACCATACTCGCTTCGGCGGTACAATGTACAAAAATGTATGATGTGTGAAGTAACTGGAACTCTCCACTACGGAGCGTAAAAAGATCCTAAGTGATGGCCTAATTGCAAGGTTCGAACAAGTGGTTCGTCCTACCCGTTCTAGTAGGAAGTACTAGACTACTACTACTTGATTGACATCTCTATGTCATCCTAGACCGTCTTTTTAGGTTTCTGTACGAAGTAAATAATGAAACCTTATATAACGGCTCTGTCTGTCTGTCTGTCTATCTGTCCGTTGCTTGTTTCAGTTCATAAACTACTATAGCTAGGAAAATGAAATTCAGCAAACAGGTGCATTTAGCCATTTGAGACAACTATGTTTTTGGAGTATTCACACTTAATATTTTCAAAATGACGGCCAATATGGCGGGCGACTAAAAAAAGTTTTTAGTCACCATGACATGTTATACATTAATTTAAAGGTCTTGAAGTGTAGAAAAATAATATCGATGGTGTTGCGCCAAAAGGGCCAATCTAAAAAAATCCTCAAGGGCCAATCTGCAACTAATATCACGTTTGTTTTTTTTATTTATAATTAATAAAATAAATTTGGTTATTTTGACTTTATTTAAAACTTTATTTTAAAATATAAATAAGGCATTCAAATATCAATTTTTCATTATAGCTTTTCAAGTTTTAGAATTCAAATACAAAATGCAGATTGGCCCTATTGGCGCAACACCATCGATATGCAACTATTAAAATTTTACACTTATAATTTTAAGTTAATTGTACAGAATCCGGCGATTATCGTCTTACGAACTTACGTGAAGCGCGCCTTACTTGTTTTTATCTTTGATTGTTCGTCACTAAGTCATCCTAGGCCGTTTCTTCTGGCACTTATTTACTTTAGCACGCCCTTTGGTTCTAATCAATATTCTGTCCTAAATGAGTCTCAAAGCTTTGTATGTTTGTCTCCCCAAGACATTGAGACTCCTGGGCAGTTTCATTACGCTATTTTAAAATCAAGTCTTATCTCGTGTAAGACTAAATCTTATACAGAAAACTGTAGGACAATGAGTTCTACAGTTTTCATGGCGCATGTTTATTATTCCTTTGTCTTATGATCGCATTTATATAGACAAGTGTGATATTCTTTTGTCACAAGGTACATTAGACTAAATATCCATTTGTCCAAATAGTAATTTCCACTAAGGATTATATACTATTCTGTATAATGTTCCTTTGTCTAAATAACTACTTAGACAAGGTTATAGAGGGAGGGGGGTGTCTTATCTTAGATTGTTCATCACTAAGTCACCCTACACCTGTTTCTTCTTATCTTTGATTGTTCGTCACTAAGTCGTCCTAGGCCTGTTTCTTCTCATCTCTGATTGTTCGTTACTAAGCCACCCTAGACCTGTTTCTTCTCAACTCTGATTGTTCGTTACTAAGTCGTCCTGTTTCTTCTTATCTTTTGATTGTTCGTTACTAAGTCACCCTAGACCTGTTTCTTCTCATCTCTGATTGTTCGTTACTAAGTCGTCCTGTTTCTTCTTATCTTTAATTGTTCGTTACTAAGTCACCCTAGACCTGTTTCTTCTTATCTCTGATTGTTCGTCACTAAGTCGTCCTGTTTCTTCTTATGATTGTTTGTTCGTTACTAATTAATCCTTGACCTTTTTCTTCTTATCTTTGATTGTTCGTTACTAAGTCACCCTAGACCTGTTTCTTATCATCTCTGATTGTTCGTTACTAAGTCGTCCTGTTTCTTCTTATCTTTGATTGTTCGTTACTAAGTCACCCTAGACCTGTTCCTTCTCATCTCTGATTGTTCGTCACTAAGTCGTCCTGTTTCTTCTTATGATTGTTTGTTCGTTACTAATTTATCCTAGACCTTTTTCTTCTTATCTTTGATTGTTTGTGACTAAACCATCGCGCTTCGTCTGTCTGTCTGTAACCCACTTGATCTCTGAAAGTATACAACACAAGAATTTGAAACTTTGCAGATATGTTATTGTAATAACCTTATCACAGGAAAATTATAGGGAACCCCCAAACATTTATCCCTCAAAAACTAGGGGTTGAAGTTTAGGGAGTTGACATTTTTTTTTTAACGGAAATATATATCATGTGGGGAGTAAAATGAAAGTGGGGACGACCTGAGTACAAATATATATCATGTGGGGTGTAAAATGAAAGTGGGGACGCCCTGAGTACAAATATATATCATGTGGGGTGTAAAATGAAAGTGGGGACGCCCTGAGTACAAATATATATCATGTGGGGTGTAAAATGAAAGTGGGGACGCCCTGAGTACAAATATATATCATGTGGGGTGTAAAATGAAAGTAGGGACGCCCTGAGTACAAATATATATCATGTGGGGTGTAAAATGAAAGTGGGGACGACCTGAGTACAAATATATATCATGTGGGGTGTAAAATGAAAGTGGGGACGCCCTGAGTACAAATATATATCATGTGGGGTGTAAAATGAAAGTGGGGACGCCCTGAGTACAAATATATATCATGTGGGGTGTAAAATGAAAGTGGGGACGACCTGAGTACAAATATATATCATGTGGGGTGTAAAATGAAAGTGGGGACGCCCTGAGTACAAATATATATCATGTGGGGTGTAAAATAAAAGTGGGGACGACCTGAGTACAAATATATATCATGTGGGGTGTAAAATGAAAGTGGGGACGCCCTGAGTACAAATATATATCATGTGGGGTGTAAAATGAAAGTGGGGACGCCCTGAGTACAAATATATATCATGTGGGGTGTAAAATAAAAGTGGGGACGACCTGAGTACAAATATATATCATGTGGGGAGTAAAATGAAAGTGGGGACGCCCTGAGTACAAATATATATCATGTGGGGTGTAAAATGAAAGTGGGGACGCCCTGAGTACAAATATATATCATGTGGGGTGTAAATTAAAAGTGGGGAGGACCTGAGTACAAATATATATCATGTGGGGAGTAAAATGAAAGTGGGGACGCCCTGAGTACAAATATATATCATGTGGGGTGTAAAATGAAAGTGGGGACGCCCTGAGTACAAATATATATCATGTGGGGTGTAAAATGAAAGTGGGGTCGCCCTGAGTACAAATATATATTTAGTTCCGTTTTTGTACCAATTCATCTTAGCACCATGAGTCCTTGGCAATGGCGTTAAAACTCATAGTGATTCATTATAAAGTAGACTGTCAATTGGTGTGGCACATAGCTTCCTCGCATTCTATCACGTACATTATTGATTTTATGCTATTACCAGCCATTATTTTCTAATTTGTTTAATTATTTGCCTCGTTTTTTAAACTGTCAAAATTGTTTTGATTTTTTTCATGAATTACAATGTCAATTTAGCAAAAGAAAAAAGCACTAAACTCAAATTAATCAGGGGCTATCTGCGGGTTACTTTCGATAAACTGTAAAAGTTTGAACTTATGTGGGACGACAACAATGAGCTAATTATGACCTACCATATAAATTTCATTAAAATCGGACGTGCTATTTTTTAAATGTCGGTCGCAAAAATTGAGCAATAGGCCGACAGACAAATACGGAATCCAAACTCGTCCTAAATTTGTTAAATTTCCTATTGACCCATTGTGTAAAGCTAAAAGCACGTACCTGCTGGTTTTTTTTAATTTTTTGTACTTCGTAGTTTGTACAAATCAAATAATTGTTTGCAAATGTAATTTGAATATTTTTCAAGATGACTACAACCAATGTTTTACTAAGAATAGAAGTCTGAGAAAGATTTATTTATTTTAATTAAAACTTTAGTTGAAGCAGCTGTTTGCAGAGTCTTCCCACATTAAGGAATCGGAATATCTTGCTATGCCAAGAATTTATTTCACTTTAATAACCGGAGAAACAGGGAGATGTTAAATTCCTTCGTTTATATATAGAGCCATAAAATTAATTAAATAAGTTTATCATGTGTTATTGATCAATGATTTATAATGAAAATATTTAAATTATTTTGGAATTTTTTAAAGCAATGACAACATTTTGAACTCTGTTAGAAGTGCAAGCTTTTAGTAACCATAATGGAATTACAGTTTGGTTATTAAACCAACTTTATGTGCTTTTGATATCAATGAATATTCGCACCTAAAATTGAATTGAACATCCTTTGAAATGTTTGAGGTGGCAAATGGTTTTTTGATCTCTATTAAATAGAAACCAATTAAATGAAACTCCGAGTATTTAGGTTTTTAAAACTTTATACCTCTGAAAGCCACTTTAACCTCTTCTCTAACTGTGGTAGCATTTAAGCTCTTCACAATTATTTAATTTTTATCTGTGAACAATTTGAATTATTTTGTCCAATCTTTTATTTATATTTCAAGCAAATAATATATTTCCTTTCCTTTTTGTGACCCGCGCAAATGCGCGCAGCAAACATTTACTTTCATATTTAAAAATTAAACATATTGTTTTCTTATCACTGATTTGAATTCCTTGTTGAAACAATAAATACATTTTTGTTCTTGTTATTTTTAATCTCTCATAGACGTAAAATGTGTTAGGTGTAGAAGGTGATATTACGAAAATTCAAGCTTTTTATCATCACTTTTTGTTAGGATTTCACTTCATTTTGTAAGTAATTTTTCGTTTTTCTTTCTTTGTTCTTCTTTGATGGTTCTTGCGTCTTTTATCTTTCTTTGTTGTTGTTAATTTTTCGTGTAACTTCTTCTTCAGTGGGTGTTCCAATGGAACTAAATAAAATTATATGGAGTAAATATGTTTACACTTTAAGATAACTGTCAATCAATGTTGTCAAATCAACCTGAACATTTTAAAGTTCTCTACTAGGTAGCTCTAGTGGCACTGTTAACAATTTTTTTTACAATATTTTGAATAGGCTGTTATTCTTATAGCCTTGAAAGGGACAAAGAACCAGATTTTTTAATTTTTTCTTTGTTTGTACAACAAACTCTACGTATATACAAAATGTCAAGTTTCTAGGATTGTTAGAAGTGCTCTAATATCTTATGAACTACTATGGGTGGTTTGTGAAATTTTTATTTCTGGCTCAGTTTGTCGTGAACTTTAAATTAAAATTAATTTTATAAATCTAAGTATCTTCAATAGGATAATAGAGGGGGGTCTAAATTGCCGTGAGTTGGTTCCAGTAAAGGATGGTACGGCTGTGCTCGACTTGGCGGGGGCACTTACGTGTCTGGGGGCACACCGTGCCCCCAGATATATATAAATTTTTAAAATTTCAACCCACCTCACAAGCTACTAACTGAGTTAGTCTAGTCTATAATAGCTATTTACATACCTAGAACAGTAAGGGCGTTATTACAGGCCGAGGGAGAAGTTTTAAAGCACGAGTGCGTTTAACGCCCGAGGCCTGTCATGTCACTTACTGCTCGTGGTGCGTACACTATTTTATCGCCCACCACATGTAAACTAATTACAAAACATGCAACCTATTTTGCCGTAATCATCAAAACAATAAATGCATAAATGTTACATTAAGGTTACATCAGTACAAAAAAACCGCAGTTATAAAAATATTGATTGTTATTAATTGAACAGCTGACGCTGAGAACTACTAGCGCATCCTGCACGCCGCGGCCCGGCCAGGAAGCGGCCGCTTCTCGAACTACTAGCGGCCCTGTAAAGATAAAGCATGAATTTTTACAGGCCCCAGGGCAGTAAAATGGAACTTTGCCGGCCGTTCAGGATAGGAATGTTTACAAATGGAGGGCGATAAACTAAATTAAAGTATATTATTTTCTTTTATAATATAGGTAAATATTTGGTTTTAAAAATGCCGTGAATATGTATACTATCTACTTAACTATAATGTTTAATTCAAACACACTCTCATCTTCTTACTTTTATACACATCCCCTCTCACACACAGACACGTAATCGTTTTCCAAGAATTTTCGCATAAGTAATAAAAAAAGTTAATTACTAAAAACTGCTGAAATTAATTGCTTTTTAGATAAGGCAAAAACGTAAAAGGTGAACATTAATATCTTTATTTAAGGTTAGGGGAAGTTATCTCTTGACCCTTCTGATCCTTCTAAAAGGGGTTAAAGAAAAGTTGCCAAAAAAAACATAGAATACTACATGGATCTACTTGAAGCATGGTGTGCGTGCCAGATATATCTTCGGGTTAGAAACAACAAAAACTATCTATTGTTTAGTTTGTTGTGGACCCTGTTATTGTAGGTGGGTCGATAGGGCGCCACATAAAGTATTTTATACTATATATATGGAGGTCCTATGTTTCTGGCGCTTCTACCTCAGTCGCTCTCACTGGAATGCGAGAAGTAAGCAAAATAATGTAAAAAAAGACTGCCAATTTCTGTGGCACATAGCTTCCTTACATGTTATATGCTCTCTATTGATTTTACTACGTTTTTGTTAGCTTGCTTTCTTGTTTGTTTGATGAGCATATTACCTACCGTACAAATTTAATTAAAATTGGACGTGTTGTTTGTGATATGTCGGTCGCAAAAATTGTGCGGCAGACCGACACGCAGAAACGGAATCCAAATGATCCCTGATGTCTGAAACGGATTTCTGTCTTGGATTTTTTTTTTTTTTGAAATGGGAGACATAAAATATTTTCGTTCTTCAGAACGACCACATAGCTTCAGTTACCTTCAGTAAGCTCGGAAGCAAAATTGTTCTATGGTTTGTTTATAATTATAACACTAATATGTTTCTTTAATTTAATAGTTGAAGGAAAACGTTTACTTAATAAAGATAATAAAACGAGAACCGTTACACTCATTAGAAACGTACATACCCTTGGCCAAACACCCTCAGGGGGAGTTTCGTTTTAGACTATTTATATTTCAGTATAATAGTTTCTGAGACTAAATAAATAAATAAACATTAATGGTCACCATTAAGACCATGAAATATTTAACAAATAGTACCAATCATTATAGGAACATTGCGCACTATATTTAAATTCACAAAGTGTTTGTTAACAAATAAACAAATTATATTATATAAATTGGTTGTAGGAGTACCCTTTATTCACTTAATCTTAAATATTTCAAGATAAAAAGAACTTGTTATATTCTACGTTTTTAAATTTTCTGTTGTAATCGTATGTAATGTTTATAATATAATTGTTATTGTTATAAGATAATGTATAATGTTGGTGAAAAAAAAAAAAAAAAAAAAAAAGTTCCGAATTTATTTACTTCACTTAAATGAAAACCATCTAGAGAGCTGATCTTAAACCTATAAAAGGACAAATCTTCGTACAACGGATCTCCCCAACACCAAATTTCGATGGTGTTGCGCCAAAAGGGCCAATCTGCATTTTGTATTTGAATTCTAAAACTTGAAAAGCTATAATAAAAAATTGATATTTGAATGCCTTATTTATATTTTTATTCATTTAAAATATACTTGGATACCTAATTAATAAGTCAAAACAACCAAATTTATGTTATTAATTATTAATAAAAAAACAAACGTGATATTAGTTGCAGATTGGCGGCCCTGGTGGATTTTTTCAGATAGGCCCTTTTGGCGCAACACCATCGATTTAAACCGTGCCATCGATATATTTGAAATAATATAATCGATATATTTCCTGTTTTGCTGTCATTCAATGTTTATCTCTTATTTAAAAAATCACAAATTTGAAAACAGTCAAAATGAAGATTGCGTAAATATGGGGCATGGCAAAACAAATAAAATAACTTGCGGATTTTTTCCGAACTAACTTTCCATACAGCACAATTTGCTGAAAACCAATTAAATTCTGCTAAAAGATGGCTAAAAGTATTAAAATAATGCATTGTCATCGTGTTCTGAGCTATGCTAAAAGTTTCAAATGTCTAGCTATTCGGGAAGTTAGTTAGAAATCGAGTGCCAGATTTGTACCGGACAAACAAGAAAGCAACCTAATAAAAACATAGTAAAATATGGACTTCACTTACTCAAGTGTAAACTGCAAGGTAGGAATTATTAAATTTCTAGTCCTTACATTATGTCTCTTCTTCGACATCAATATATTGTAGTTAAAACAAATAAATTTGTTTTTTAGGCTTGAAAATGGCCGGCTTGGCCGAAACGTTGCCGAAATAAAACTCCTGTTTTAGTTTTTTCTTACTACCCTGAAAGGATCCATATTTTGAAGATAAACATATTATGTAAAATAATCAACACACTTTGTTATACTTTCTATAATATGACCACTATCTACTCTAAACTTTAAAACTGAAGCCATAATTTTCACTTCCTAAAATTATATATAATAAATCATTTTTGTTTTATTAACACATAATTATAACTTTTAGTTATTAGAGCAAATTACAGTAATAATTATATATATATATATATATATATATATATATATATATATATATATATATATATATATATATATATATATATATATATATATATATATATATATATATAAATATATATATATATATATATATATATTATATATATTTTAATTTAAATCAAATTATAATTATTAACAACTACGGGAAACAACCAGAGAAAAATACACTCCAGCACTGGATTGTATTTTTCTCTGGTTGTTTCCCGTAGTTGTTAATAATTATAATTTGATTTAAATTAAAATTTAATCTTTCCCTAGTATGAATACTACCAAAATCGTAAAATATGAGTATATATATTAGAATATAATATGAACAATAATAATATAAATAAATATATTGTAGG
Source organism: Gerris lacustris (assembly GCA_951217055.1). Taxonomy (NCBI): domain Eukaryota; kingdom Metazoa; phylum Arthropoda; class Insecta; order Hemiptera; family Gerridae; genus Gerris; species Gerris lacustris. The sequence continues at coordinate 5,277,850 of OX578281.1, read as the reverse complement.
TGGATCCTTTTTCGGGTAAAATAATAAGTCGTTTACACTTGATTTGGTGTTGGCAACGTTTCGACCTTACCGGTCATTCTCGAGCCTAAAAGCAACATTTATTTTTTTTAAAAATAATTTATAAAAAACATATAGGTTACATACACTATAATAAATCTTTCTCTATAATTTCATTTTAAACATCACGTTATCACATTTATTCTATCTTAATTTAATATTGTAATATACCTGGTTGATAAATCTTTTGTTATGTGTTACATGTCCTATTAAGAGTCAAAATTGTCAAAAACTAGTTTCACAAACCTCTTTGTGTCGTCATATCCATCTATAATAAGACATCATTAATTAACAATCTCAATTTTTAAAAAACGTATTCTATAATATAGTTAATATGGTAAGTGTGAAAATAAAAATATTGCAGCTGTAATTACCATCGTACTTGATGATTTTGTTATCATTTTGATCATTTAAAAAACAGTTAAACACTTATAAATCGGTGGACTACACCGTATCAACAATTAAAAACACAAAACACAGATTAACAATTCTTAACAAGCTATAAATATCACAGATAATAAGGTTTTTCTAAAATAAAAGACTAGATGTTTTTAAAAAAGACATTATTTACAAGTGTAACCTTCCCAGTTAGATAACTATTTGGCCTTATCTATGTTATCACTATTTATAAAACGATGTTATTTTATATTGTTTTTAATCATTATTGTTCCTTTAATTTACAGTTTATGCCATTACAATTATTTTATATTATGGGGCATATTTTCCATATTGTTTTATTATAATATTTTGTCTTTGGACGTTATATTTTCGGCGGGAAGATTTGATTTGAATTATATAAGTAGATTCCACTATAGAATTTGTTCAGAGACCTTGAGTCCGTTTTTATATTAACAGTTTTCTCCAATTTGATGGCAATATTCAGGGCTTCCAGCATTTTTCTTCTATTAGTATTACTTTCTCTTGCCAATATTTTGGTGTTCTCGAAATTGAACTCATGTTTAGTAGCTGATGTATGCCCACTCAAAGCTGTATTCGAATTCCCTTTTTTCTGATCATATTTATGCTGTTCCACTCTGTTCTTCAGCATTTGGCCACTTTCTCCTATGTAACTTTTTTGGCAACCTTTGCAAGGAATTTCGTAGATTGTGCCTATAGTGTTATCTATTGGGATTTTATCTTTAAGGTTATTATATATTAAGTTTGCTTTATTAAGTGGTTTAAAACCAAATTTGATTTCTGGACAATCCATCTTCTTCATAAGTTTTGGTAATTGATCTGATAAACCTTTTATATATGGTAAGCTGGTGTATTTAGTAAAATTGCTGGTTATTGCTACAGGTTGTTCTTGGTTGTCCTCGTTCGTGTTTTTGTGGTTTACATTTTTATACCATATTTCTTTTATTTTATGTAAGGGATAAAAATTGTCTTTAAGTTTTTTAAAAATAATAGGTTTTATGGTTTTAATATGGCAATTAATTAATTAAGTTAATAATAATAACACTTTCTGTCCCCGTATATACGGGCTTCCTAAAACTCACAAAAAAGATGTCCCCTTAAGACCGATTATTAGCCAAATAAACTCCCCGTTAGAAAAACTCGCTAAATTTATTAATCCCTCCCTAGACAATTTAAATAGGAATAACCAGTATGATATAAAGAATGCACTCCAATTAAAAGACAAATTAAAAGATATTACTATATCAGAGGATGAGATAATGATTTCCATAGACGTAGCCTCACTGTTTACAAATATCCCGTTAGACCTATTCTACAAAATTATTAGAACGAAATGGGAAGACATTATCGATTTTACACCTATCAAAGACAAGAATCTATTCATTGAATGTCTTCACCTCATTCTTAATAACGGTACTTTCCAATACAACCAGAATTTTTATGCTCAAAAGCACGGGATACCAATGGGGGGAGCCATGTCAATTAATGTGAGTGGGATTGTTCTAAATTATATATTAGATGACATCCTCACAAATATTGCAAAGAAACCTAAACTCTTAGTGAAATATATTGACGATTTCTTTCTCATTATAAAAGAAACAGAGATTACCCCGTTTTTAAACACCCTTAATTCATATCATAGTAGACTCAAATTCACCATAGAAAAAGAAAATAACAAAAGGCTTAATTACTTAGATCTAACCATTAAAAGAATGAATGAAGGTAACCTGACCACTTTATGGTATGAAAAAGAAGAAAAAAGTAATAGATTCATTAATTACAGGTCAAACCATCCACCACACCATAAAATTAACAGTATGAATAACCTTATTAAAAAAGCCTTATCATATACAGATAATTGCCATATTAAAACCATAAAACCTATTATTTTTAAAAAACTTAAAGACAATTTTTATCCCTTACATAAAATAAAAGAAATATGGTATAAAAATGTAAACCACAAAAACACGAACGAGGACAACCAAGAACAACCTGTAGCAATAACCAGCAATTTTACTAAATACACCAGCTTACCATATATAAAAGGTTTATCAGATCAATTACCAAAACTTATGAAGAAGATGGATTGTCCAGAAATCAAATTTGGTTTTAAACCACTTAATAAAGCAAACTTAATATATAATAACCTTAAAGATAAAATCCCAATAGATAACACTATAGGCACAATCTACGAAATTCCTTGCAAAGGTTGCCAAAAAAGTTACATAGGAGAAAGTGGCCAAATGCTGAAGAACAGAGTGGAACAGCATAAATATGATCAGAAAAAAGGGAATTCGAATACAGCTTTGAGTGGGCATACATCAGCTACTAAACATGAGTTCAATTTCGAGAACACCAAAATATTGGCAAGAGAAAGTAATACTAATAGAAGAAAAATGCTGGAAGCCCTGAATATTGCCATCAAATTGGAGAAAACTGTTAATATAAAAACGGACTCAAGGTCTCTGAACAAATTCTATAGTGGAATCTACTTATATAATTCAAATCAAATCTTCCCGCCGAAAATATAACGTCCAAAGACAAAATATTATAATAAAACAATATGGAAAATATGCCCCATAATATAAAATAATTGTAATGGCATAAACTGTAAATTAAAGGAACAATAATGATTAAAAACAATATAAAATAACATCGTTTTATAAATAGTGATAACATAGATAAGGCCAAATAGTTATCTAACTGGGAAGGTTACACTTGTAAATAATGTCTTTTTTAAAAACATCTAGTCTTTTATTTTAGAAAAACCTTATTATCTGTGATATTTATAGCTTGTTAAGAATTGTTAATCTGTGTTTTGTGTTTTTAATTGTTGATACGGTGTAGTCCACCGATTTATAAGTGTTTAACTGTTTTTTAAATGATCAAAATGATAACAAAATCATCAAGTACGATGGTAATTACAGCTGCAATATTTTTATTTTCACACTTACCATATTAACTATATTATAGAATACGTTTTTTAAAAATTGAGATTGTTAATTAATGATGTCTTATTATAGATGGATATGACGACACAAAGAGGTTTGTGAAACTAGTTTTTGACAATTTTGACTCTTAATAGGACATGTAACACATAACAAAAGATTTATCAACCAGGTATATTACAATATTAAATTAAGATAGAATAAATGTGATAACGTGATGTTTAAAATGAAATTATAGAGAAAGATTTATTATAGTGTATGTAACCTATATGTTTTTTATAAATTATTTTTAAAAAAAATAAATGTTGCTTTTAGGCTCGAGAATGACCGGTAAGGTCGAAACGTTGCCAACACCAAATCAAGTGTAAACGACTTATTATTTTACCCGAAAAAGGATCCACCTACAATATATACATAGAAAAGGGTACACCTAGACAAATCATATAAATAAATAAATAATATAAAAACTATATATAAAAGAATATGACAAGAAATCAATAACTAAATATTAAAACATTCTGGACCAGTATAATTTTTGCAGAAATGCACCTATATGTACATGCATCCATGCGCATTGACCATGACCATACACCCATAAACATGCACTTATATAGATATAAACATGCACCCTCATATACAGATGGACAACTCACCTACAACCAGGGCTCGATTTGAGACGGACCGCGGCGGAACGGCGTTCCGGAACCTCTCTTTCTGATAAATAAAAAAAAAAAAAAAAAATTATCGGCACTAAGAGTGTGGGTTTATGTCTAAAACTGCTTAAAATGCTGTTTTTGAACGTATATTTTTCAAATTTTTCCCGGGGGGCGACCCCCGGACCCCCCTTCTACAGAGGGGGGGAGGGGGAGAGAGGGTAGGTTGCAGTTCCGGCACCTCAATTTCTAGATATCAAGCCCTGCCTACAACCACCAATAACAATAAAGCCAGATGAACTAATGACTTAGTTTTTCGAATAAATTATATTACATTATATTTTGGCAAAGAATTTTGTTGCTCTCTATGATGGCCTGCCTGTTTTGGTAGGCTGCAGTTAAGTAGTTTTCAAGTGCTTTCCAGTCAAATCCATTGAGGAAATTTATGGCCACTTGCGATGTTACTGTTACACACTTGTGATATCGTTATAGGCCGTTAAGGCCCGGACACTCGCCTCTGATAACGGCTATCGATTTATTTTAAATAATTTCGTAAAAAAAGTGTTTAAATCAAATGACTATATCTACTTTACTACTTATTGAACATCCTTGTAACTTAACAGTAAAATAGCAATATTTAATTTAATATAGTTTTTGTAAATATTAAGAAAATTTTATAAATAACCGATCTATATATTATATTTCTTTTGAAAACTAAAAATAGGTGTGAATAGAAGGAAATAAGCATATCGATTTTGGTATTATGGTAAAGTCACAACATTATCATCTTCAGGTGTTGTCAACTGTTCTTGCTAAAATAATATTTCACCAAGAGTATCTGCTATCCAACTGTCATGATATATTTATTAAGTTTTATTTATATTCGGCATCATTTGCTGTTCACTGCAGAGGCTTGGAGTTTAAATGCAGCCCCGTGTTCTTTATTATTATTATTATTCTGGCTTAGGTGAAGTTTTAGAATAGATGAGAAGTACATATAAAAATAGTAAGTGTTAATTTTTTTTGTATGCTTACTGCTATGATGGTTATGTACTTCATTACTTTGTGTACTTTATCACAGTATGTAGTTACCGCGTTCCCAAAGCTTAACGGTAATTATTTTTTCCCTTTTTACCGGTTAGTCCCTCATTACGATAATATTGTTAATCCTTTTCAAGTGTAAAAACGATTTATAACTTAAAATGATGTTAAACTTACTCTATGAGCTGGCTCGTGATGTCTAATTTACTTCCCCCCCTTTTTTTTAATCTGTCAAAATTGATTTGATGTTTTACATGAAGTATTGATTCATTAAAAGATATAAAGAGCGCAGACGGTTCAAATTCAAATTAATCTGGGACTATCTGCCGGTTAAATTTAATATACTAAGAAAGTTACATATAAATCAGATAAGTACTTTTGAAACTATAGATGTAAATAAATGTATGTTTGTGCGTATGTGGTAAAGAAACAAATGAGGGCAGAAGGTTAAAACGTATATGGGACCAACAATGAGCTAATTATGACCTACCATACAAATATCATTAAAATCGGACATGTATAGTTTATAAGATATGTTGGTTCGATAAAATTGACAGATCGACAGACAAACCGACATTCAGATATGTAACCAAAAGTGTTGCATAATGTCTGAAACAGATTTATGTCTTAGGAATTTTTGAAATCGTTTAAATCGTTTAAAAACATGAAACATCCAATTTTAAAGGATATTCTATGAGATTTTCTAAAATGTTATATAATATCGTCGCCAATACTTCCAAACCAAATCATATCCAAAATTCTTCTATGTTTTCTATTTTGTTCGATTTTCTAAAATGTTATATAATATCGTCGCCAATACTTCCAAACCAAATCATGTCCAAAAGTCTCCCCCCCCCCCTCTTAACTTTTGAACGGTTTGAGATAAATTTATGAAACTTGGGGGATCTCTACCATGCAATGGGAAGTTTGTTTTTATGCAATCGCCCACTAGGGGCAACCACCCACTTTGCCCCCAGGCCACCCAACTTCAAAATTTCAAATTGGAGTGTATATTTTTGATAGCATATTTGGATTCTACGGTAAAAAATAATGAATTTTTACTTTGTAACTTTTTTTTCTATTTCTAATATTTTGCCCCCTATAGGGGGGCAAAGATAGCCAAATAACCCTTACTATCATACGTTGTAAAATCTAAACGGTTAGAGATAAATTAATTAAATTTAGGGGATCTGTACCATGTAAAGGGAAGTTCGTTTTCATGCCACCGCGCAGTAGGGGCAACCTCCCATTTTGCCCCCAGACCACCTAACATCAAACTTTTAACCTAGTATGTATATTTTTGATAGCTGATTTAGATTATACGGCAAAAAATAAAAATATTTTACTTCAAACGTTTTTTTCTATCTTCAATATTTTGCCCCCTATAGGGGTTGCAAAGGTATAAAAAGGGTAAATTTCAGCGCCTGGGGGCAAAATGGTGGATGCCCCTAGTACGCGAGTGGATTATTTCACTTCCCTTTACATGGTACAGATCCCCCAAGTTTCATTACTTTATTTCAAACCGTTTAGATTTTATAAGGATCTAAGAGTTATTTTTTTACTATTTCGGAAGGGTTATTTTGCTATGTTTGCCCCCCTGTAGGGGGCAAAATATTGAAGATAGAAAAAATTGTTTCAAGTAGAAGTTTATTATTTTTCCCCGTAGAATCAAAATCTGCTCTATCAAAAATATACACTCCAATTTGAAATTTTAAAGTTGGGTGGCCTGGGGGCAAAGTGGGTGGTTGCATGAAAATAAACTTCCCATTGCATGGTAGAGATCCCCCAAGTTTCATAAATTTATTTCAAACCGTTCAAAAGTTAAGAGGGGGGGGGGGGGGAGACTTTTGGACCACCCTGTATATATATATAATATATATATGTTTGTATATACTATATCTTAAATGCTGATAGTCTTGTAACCCCCTCCCCCAGACATGTTGAGCCTGTTTGTGAATATTAATTTTAAGCAGATGATTGTGATAATCTCCATTGGCACTCATGTTCCTTTAGATTGTTTCTATGAATATAAATGATTTGTTGTTTAGAATTATTGATTGTTCGTAGAATATTTACTCTGACTGTGCTCTCACTTAACACTGAAGAAGATATAATGTTATGTCGATATTTGTTTGTTAATAATTAATTTAAAATAGTAGTAACAATATGGTTGTGTTAATTTCTGCTACTAAATCTATGAATATAAATTCATATTTTCTTATTTTGGTTATTAACGTTTTCAGTGTACTATAATTGCATCTGATCTATACTTTTGGTGAAACAAATTTTCCACTAAGCTTAAGGTGAGTTATATGTTAGCAATTGGCTAGGCCGATGGAAGACTTGTGAGTAAGTCTATATAGAGGCACTTAGCCTCGTGTTAGAGCATGAGAAAGAGTCTGTAAAACACACCATCAATCCTGATAAGGAGTCACAGCCAAAGGCTATATAGCTGGATACTCCGGCAAAAAGCCCTTTCTCTTCAGACACTGTTTCTTCCACTCTTATCTTATATATATATATATATATATATATATATATATATATATATATATATATATATATATATATATATATACTCAGATACCAAGATAAAAACAAGGATACACTCCCGGCATATAAGTGAAAAGGAAGACTTTTGTCTTTTCTATTTATTATACTATTTGGAAGCAAAAGTATTGTTCTTTGAGTCCATTCTTACAACAACAAAAATGCTATTAGTTAATTTTTTAAAAGACACATGTTAAGATATTTCTATTTCAAATTAATAAATAATCTAAAGCATATCTTAAAGAAAAAAATAAGTATTCTTTGTTTAGAAGAAAAAAAGAAGTATTCTTTGTTTAGAAGAAAAAAAGAAGTATTCTTTGTTTAGAAGAAAAAAAGAAGTATTCTTTGTTTAGAAGAAAAAAAGAAGTATTCTTTGTTTAGAAGAAAAAAAGAAGTATTCTTTGTTTAGAAGAAAAAAAGAAGTATTATTTGTTTAAAAAAAAAAGAAGTATTCTTTGTTTAGAAGAAAAAAAGAAGTATTCTTTGTTTAGAAGAAAAAAAAAAAGTATTCTTTGTTTAGAATCCGCAAAATGTTGATGCTTGCTGATCAAATGGCGTGGAAAATTAAACAATTTACATAAGTATTAAATATTCTTTCATTTGAATCCCCCCTCAAAAGTTATTTTACGTAATTTTTAACATTTTTAGTAACAGGAGAAATGTTGTTTTAGAGGGGGAGGGGTGGAACGCAAAATTGTGATGGTTTTTGACGAAATAGCATAAAAAATTAAACACTATCCACAAGTGTTATACATTTTTGTAATCTACACTTCAATATATTTAATTTGATGTCCAACTTCAAATTATAAAAAAAAAAAATATATATATATTTTCGCGTGACATGAATTATTCGCCCTTTTGGAATCGGAACAGCTGATAATTTTGAATTCGCTATATTGTTCCTGTGTGCGCGTCAAAATGATCTTTAATGCTGCAAAGCTTCATGTTTTTATCTCTTTTGATCCAAAAGTTATTGGAACCGTACACAATAAGAGACGCAGGAACAAAACTATAAGGATTTTTTTTTTTTTTTTTTGTATTGCCAACGAAACCCTAAAAAAGGCGTTCATTTAAATTGTGAATAGTGAAAATACTATTAGGTTAGATGTTATAAAATTAGATTTATTGTACAATCCTAATTAAATTCAATAACTTTTGAGGCAAAAGAAGTCTCGATGGCATAGACATCGCTCTTTTTTCGAATAACTTATTGTTGGCGAGAAGTCAAATTAAAACATCTGTGATTTTCATGACAGTTGACATTCCTTTACCCCATATTCTTCCTACAGTACGATAAATTTTAACCTTCCATTCTCCTAAAATAGTACTCGAAGATAGTCTGGAAAATTAATGACTGGGTGGAAGCTCAGTACATGTATTCCAGTTAAAATCGATAAGTACAAATTTAACGCTCTGACAGACAAGATTACGTTATCCAGAGTTAAATGGAATGCTAATTCATGTATCATACTTGTATTGTCATTTCATTTGATAACACTTGTATTTGCAAAGCATCATGTATGTCGGTTAGAAACCGAATTGACAAGATCATCGTTCACAGGTAACTATGTAGAACTTGACCTGACATAAGCTTTGTTAATGATCCATAGAGTTGTGCTAATGCAGATCCATATTTAACTTGATCTTAATGTTTCCTTTATAAGAATTTATATTCTTTAACTTTAAAATTAAATTGGATTTGGAATAATGATAACATTTATTAAAGATGTGTTTTAACGGTTCAATTTAATTTCTCCATGAGATTGTAACATGACTGAATGCAATTGAAACATGTAAGCACCAATTTAATGATATAGGTAAATGTCATTGCCAATGGAAAAGAAGTTGAGCTTCTTCAACTTTTAAAGCAATCTGATTGAATGGAACTGTGTAAACCGCTAGTTTTCTTTTTGATGGAAAGAGAGATTTCAATTACATAGGTTACGTTTATATTTTTAGCTAGTTTTTTTTCCATTGGGGATTTTTTTTTATTGATTCGTCTAAACAGTATAGAGGCGTTCAATTAGATTGAAAGTGAGCCGTTCTATCGGTAGACGGAAATAAAACAGGAAAAAATGTCCACGGAAATAATGCCCATGGAAGAAAAGTCCAAAATAATTAAACTTTAATCGTTAATGGTAGTTTTTAAATATAATAATTAACTTTTAACGCCATCAAATTTTAACCTATTTTTAAACAGAATAGCCATTAGGGGTATTGTATTTTTTCTGTTATATAACTGTAAAAGTAACGGTACCTGGGAATACTGGACTTAATATACATCTTCTTTAAAATCGTAGGGTTTTTACCGCAGGTATGACTAATCACCATAAATGAATCCCTATAATATGTTACATCATACTACACAATATGTAAAAACATACACACTTAATAATATGATATGACATGATATACCAAAATGATAATGTGTAATAATGAAACTAGCTGAAGTAAAATCTAGCGATGGCGATGAAAAATGTTTAAGAAATCCTTTACGTTCTTAATCTATATCAACTACTCGAAATAGGAAAGAAAATTATTTTATTTATTTATTTTTTGTTAACAAAGAGTTCTTGTCCACCTCACATTTATTATTCAATTAAAGAATTATTTACAATAATAAAATTACAAATACAAAAAATAATTATTATGCCCTCCTCCATCTCAAGTTGCTTGCTATGCGCCGTAAAAACTCCTCTCTGTTCTCCCTAGAATGGTTATTCTATTTAAAAATAGGTTAACATTTGTTAGCGTTAAAAATTAACTAATTATATTTAAAAACTACCATTAACAATTAAAGTTTAATTATTTTGGACTTTTCTTCCATTGGCATTTTTTTTTCGTGATTCGTTCTATCATATGGAACAATGAAATTGAACCGCCTAAACGCACCATGAGGAAAACTCGTAAGGTAATTTAGTTCTTCTTGAAGTTCTTCTTTGAAGCATAGGCTACAAAACAATTACTTTTGTCAATGGGTGATTTCTTGTTGCCGATGAATGTATTACAATGATGATTAACATTAAAATTTTGTGATCAAATTTCATTTCTTAATATTATAAATAGAACAGAAAAAAGGGTACTCATTTACTAAAAAAAAAAAAAAAAAAAAAAAGTAAAAATTAGGTGCAATGTGACAAACATTTACTTTGTTACCCTCACTATATTTGTTTACCATTTGTATACAATTCCTGTGTCTAAATAGCAATTAAGACAAAGGGATATTTTGACAAAACAATTTTGGGACCTAGGAACATCACACTTGTCTATGTAAAGGGGGTTGTAGCACTTAGTCTAATTAACTATTAAGACTAGGACATAATTACACATGACAGTAATTTGGGGTGGGTAATCAAGTGAATGAGTGCCGAAAAATAACAATACTGAACTAAGACATCATCTACTTTACACATTTACTCGACCGTCTGAATCATGTACAACCTCTCACACATGATAAATTATGAGTGATTTAAGCAGTCTGAGACGCCGATCCCCAATTATTTTGGTATTAATCAAGTTTGTAGTGACACAAAGTATTATGTCATGTGAAATAAAAACATTGATAAACAATATTTCATAAATGTTATGATAATGTTGCTTTTAGGTTTCTGTACGAAGTAAAAAAAGGAAACCTTACATAACGGCTCTATCTGTCTGTCTGTCTGTCCATTGGTTTCTGTTCGTTGGTGTCTGTCCGTTGGCATGTTTCAATTTATAAACTGCTATAGCCAGGAACATGCAATTTTTTACACAGGTGCATCTCGGCATTTGAGACAACTGTAAGCTTTTTGCAGCTTTCACACTTAATATTTTCAATATGGCGGGTGACTAAAAAAAAGTTTTTGGTCACCATGACATGTTATACATTAATTTAAAGGTCTTGAAGTGAACACTTATAGTATTAACTTAATTGTACATGAAGCGCGCCAAACTTGTTTCATATTTAAGCTCATTCAATTGAAATATTTGTAGGCTAAGAACTTTACAAGATGTTTTATGTGAAACATTAACTATTATATTATTTTCTTAACTTCTGCTTGAAGTCGAAGCCATAAAACTAATGGTATCTAAGGTGGAGTTTCGTGAAACTTCTTTACTAGACATAACTCGAAACAATAATATTTCTGAACGAAATTGAGAAACAATAAAAATGATGTTTTTACAGTTTTTTAAAAAGAAACATTTTGTACGTGGTAGACATTACTCGAATTTAGCCTTCACATACTCCGACAGTTGGATTGTTAAAAGCTATGAGCAGAAAAAAAAGAAGCCAATGTCAAACGCTCCAACGAGTATACAGTTTCTGTATAATAACGGTTTACGAGGGGAACAAATTGTACCTGCAACTAACCTTACCAAAGTCATAAACTACAATAAAATACTCAGCCGGTTTTAGCTCAACCACTGAACAGTAGAAAAGTGGTAAAAAGAATTAATGAAAAATAAAATAGTCTGCCAATTTGTAAGGAACACACACTTGCGTCCCATTTCGTATACTTTAATGATTTTATTCTTTTACAACCTACCATTTTAAATTCATTTAATTTCCCCCCGTTTTTTAAATCTGTCAAAATTGTTTTTGATTTTTTACATGAATTAAAGTATCAATTTAGAAAAATATAAAGAGCGCAGACGGTTGAAATCAATCTGTGGGATGCTTTTGACAAACTATCCAATTTTCATAAAAATCAGATGAGTACTTTGAAGATATAGGTGTATGTTTTTGTGCGCGTTGAAGAACAATTAATGAGCACAGAAGGTTGAAACTTACATAGAACCAATAATAAAATAATTATGACCTACCATCCAAATTTCATAAAAATTGAATGAGTAGTTTTTGAGGTATATTGGTTCTCAAAATTGAGTAACAGACAGACACGAAACCAAAACTATTTACATTATGGAATTTCCAGTAAGTTTATTATTTTGTTTTATTAATTATTTTATTGCTTCCGAGCTTACCGAAGGTAACGGAAGCATTGTGTTCACTTTTGAGAACGAAAAACTTTTATGCCTCCGATTTCAAAAATTCCAAGACAGAAATCCGTTTCAGACATCAGGGAACATTTTTGGTCCCGTGTCTGTCTGTCGGTCTTTGTGTCCGCAAATTATGAAACGTGCGACGATAACTTGAGTAAATGTCGACCGATTTTGATGAATTTTGGTAGACATGTTCATTTTACCAATGCCCAGGACGAGTTCGTTGGACAACGTTATCCGTCCAAGCGTTCACGAGCAACGCTCGCGTAAACGTGAACTTTAAATTTAAAATTGGAATTTTAGGTCGGGGAAAAAATCTAACTTCATCTATTCAATGAGACAAACATTTTTTTCAAATACAATTTTTTAGCGACACCGCTTTGAAGTGTTAAAGATCGCTAAAACTACTAATAGTTTTTACAAAATAAACAATATAACAATAAAGTAATATAACAATAATAGTTATAGTACATGATAGGATGCGAGGAAGCTATGTGCCACACTAATTGGCAGTCTATTTTATTTATTATTTTTAACATGCATTATATCATAAATTAAATTCTGTGATTATAACAATTATTAATTTTTCCTTTTTATTTTATTTATTTTTTAAGATTAATTGTATGCACAAAGGTAATAAATAAGTATATTGTTAGTATAAAATTTATTTATCACTTTTATTAATCGTTTTATTAACTTTTACATCGGATATTTTGTTTATATATTGTTCTTTTAAATTGTTATGTTAGATAAATGTGTGCACTAAATATAAATGTAAAAGAATTTAGTATAATCTAAAATTAAACAATTTTTCAGGCTTGATATTGTCCCAAAGTAGGGACGAAATATCGCAAAAAACGTAATTTGTTTTTATTATATAGTCCAGGAGCCAGGTAGATTTACCTGGAAAGTATTTTGAACTTAATGGAATTTTTACAGGTAACTCAGAGGTCCTCTGGGATGCCAATGCTGAGTTTTCGACCTCGTGGCCCTTGTGCTAACCTGGGGAGGGGGGAAAAACCCCAATTTTTCCGCCAATGTTTTTGTTTTTCGCCTCTAGCTCGAAAACTACGTGTCAAACAAAAAAACTTTACTAGTACAATATTAAAGAGCATCAAATTTCCTATAAAAATCACTGGTCATACGACTATTTTCACCCATTAGGTACTGTGATACAGCATTGTGAAAAAATGCCATATTTTAAAAAAGGTGGATTTTAGCGGAAAAAGCGTGTTTTTGGGCTTATAAAATAGGTTTATCATCATAAATTGAGTATTCAACATTTCTATGTATACCATAATAATATGTAACCCCCAGTAAACCCCTCCCTCTTCACTGCCCTCTCCCCGCCCCCTCCCCCCAGAAACAAATTTGATGACGAATAATGTGCGTGACTTATTGATTACGTAGGTAAAGAAGTTCTATCCTTCCCTCAAAATTTTTGACTTTTTATCTTTTAATAAAATTAAAATATCAATAGTCCAGGAAATGAAGCACTTTGGCTTGCAATTCTTTCGTCATACATCGATTTACTTGAAAATTTGACAGTAGGTAGAGAATAGTCCAAGCATCAAAATCTATATCATCAACATTGTCATTGCTATTACCCTGGGGGTGGTTGCCACCCCATCTCGGGGGTTGAAATTTTTTATTTTATTTTAACAACAGGAATCGATGGAAAAGCTAATTCTAAGTCAAAAATGATCTATACATTTTTTTGTTTAAATTAATATTTTTCGAGTTATTCGCGATTGAAAGTAAAAGTTGTTCGACCTTTTTGATCGGTTTTTCGCGAATAACTCGAAAAATATGCATTTTATCAAACTAACTGTAAGAACAAAATTGTAGCCAATAAAAAAAGAAAGAAAATCCTTATTTTATAAATCATGTACGACCAATACGGACCGACCTACGGCTTGTTAATTGTTGGCTTTTGTTCGTCAAATGCTAAATTTGAGAGATTCAGTGTCAAATAGCAATAAAACTGTGCATTTTACGAGGAAAAATTATAGACGTTTTTTTAAAGTAGACAAAAAGAGCTTTCATTTAAAAAAAAATAGAAGTCGATAGCATCAAAATTAAGCGAGTTACGATGAAAATAAAGTTAGTCCCTACATTTTTCTACGAAAAAATCAGTGAAAATCACCCCCTAATTACCACCCTAATTCAAATTGATCTTCGTCCTTCTACGGTTTTGCGTGGATCACATGGGACACATGAGAAGAGCTTAACTCCAACTTTTCGGGAATATCCAGACGGCGGGGTTCGGGGTACAAAAGTCAAAATAGTATAAATCCTTTATGATGAATGTCGTTGGATAGCTCTTTAAGAGAGCAGTAATTGTTGTTATAATCACTTGTCATATTTTCATTTAAGAGGGGGATAAAATGGAAAAACAGGAATAAATGGTTTTAGCTAAAAATTAGAAATATAATTATTTTAGATCCGATATGAATGAAAATTGGTATACGTGCTTTATTTGATGTCAGAAAAAAGAATATGAAATAATTTGTGTGCATTTAGTACTTTGGGTGCAAATCGTTGTAAGGGGTGGTTTTTAAGGATTGAAAAATTGCAAAATAATGAAATTGGTAATATTTTAGGCAACAACATTCTTAAATTAAGTCGATATGATAAATTAATCATTTATTTAAGGATAAATATTTTTTTTGTACATTAAGGATTAACAAGGGTTTTTTTCAAGGGTTGAAATATTTTTAAATTGTGATCCAAAGTATAAAACAATCATTATTCAACTAATCCAAACGAAATTTCACCCACCCTAAGCTTTAAAATGTTACTTTATACGTTTTGATAATTGGGGGTAGTTTTCACCCCTAAAAAATAAACAGCACCCATCGGCATAATATAGATTTTGAAGTAGAAGGGTAAGAGGAGCCTAATTCCAAAATTTTGTGGAAATCGATGAAGGACGAACCAATTGCGAGGTTTTGCCATTTTTTTGAGCATTATTTACTGGACTACCAAGCACAGTTCAGTTATTGGTATTGGTCTCTTCCTCTCGCAGAGTGTTGTGCCCCGTATATTTATTATTTTATATTGAACATTATTTTAGTGTATCATTATTTGGACTAATTTTCTGCAGAAGAACATAAGAACAGAAGAAGGCATGGACGAAGATGGGGCTGACGAGTCGCTTATCGAAGAGACTCACGAAGATTTAATTTAATGTTCATTTTTTGTTTATTATTTTTATTATTATGTAGCATAATTATAGATAACTTTCTTACCTACGTAATCAATAAGTTACGCACATTATTATCGCTTTTCAACATTGCTTTGGTTTTTCAATTTAAAAATAAAATTAAGGCCTCCGTTTGAACGGGGCCTGAGGTGGACCGCCCTCAGCCCCCCTGCCTTCGGTACGCTACTGATCAGCGGATCCTTTCCCCCTCCCCTCCACCCTAAAGTAAGATTGATGATAGCATCATGTTGAATGTTTCAGGGAAGAAGAGGTTTTATTTAACTTATTTTTCTAATTTGGTTCTGGGGGGGGGGGGGAGAGGGAAGTGAGGGGGGAGGGGGTTACATATTATTATGGTATACATAGAAATGTTGAATACTCAATTTATGATGATAAATCTATTTTATAAGCCCAAAAACATGCTTTTTCCGCTAAAATCCACCTTTTTTAAAATTTGCCATTTTTTCACAATGCTGTATCACAGTACCTAATGGGTGAAAATAGTCGTATGACCAGTGATTTGTATAGGAAATTTGATGCTCTTTAATATTGTACTGGTAAAGTTTTTTTGTTTGACGCGTAGTTTTCGAGCTAGAGGCGAAAAACCAAAACATTGGCGGAAAAATTGGGGTTTTTCCCCCCTCCCCAAGTTAGCACAAGGGCCACGAGGTCGAAAACTCAGCATTGGCATCCCAGAGGACCTCTGAGTTACCTGTAAAAATTCCATTAAGTTCAAAATACTTTCCAGCTCGACCTGGTTTTTTCGACCTGGCTCCTGGACTAATACCCCTGAAGACCTAAAATAGACAACTTTATTGAAACCAAAAATATTTCCTGGTCTGAAACGGATTTCTGTCTTTGAATTTTTGAAATTAGAGACGTAAACAATTTTCGTTCTTCAGCGTTCACATAGATTATTTTACCTTCAGTAAGCTCGGCAGTAAACATCAATTTTCCTTAAAATAATTAAAACTATTTTACTCTAAAATTGTATCTAACTGATATACCTTGAATATCACTATATTGCTGTCCAGCACAGATACAATAAATATTTATATTGTAAAATATAATAAAATATTATAAAAGCACCATGGAGACAGCGAATTTTAATTCGCTGTCTCCATGGTGCTTTTAGCCATATTTAAATAAATTGTTAAGATAAAACAAAAACTGAACTTAGAAGGCAGATTGCAAATCATGAGTTATTTTACATCTAGCTCATGAGATTTTCATGATCTCAAAAAATGCCATTTAAGTCTACCAATGATGTATTATTACAAGAAAAAACAGGCCTAAATCTTCCGGGGGAGTCCACGCCAGAGATTTGGTGAATACCAAAGTTCTTAACCTATTGCAGGGATCATCCACAATTGTGGTGCTCATGATTCGTCTGTAAACTGAATCAGTTACTATTACCTATCATCATGAGCAATGAATCATCATTATGGGCAATGAATCAACACCATGAGCAATGAATCATCATTATGGGCAATGAATCAACACCATGAGCAATGAATCATCATTATGGGCAATGAATCAACGTCATGAGCAATGAATCACATCATGAGCAATGAATCAACATCATCATGCATAAATGATCATCAGAGTCCTTTAGAATGGTCTCTGCAATGGGTTCGGAACGCCTGGATTCACAAAATCTGAGACCTCAGTAATTTGCGGAAGATTATATACCTTTAATTTGCAATGTTTAAGTTTAAAGTTTGAATTGTTTGTTAATTAACATTTGTACTATACTTCTCATTTACTAATGTTAAGAATATTTTTCTCCACAAAAAGCTTTAATAATCACTGTAATAGATGTCTTATTAAAACATTAATCAATATGACATTTTAACTATGCGTTTATTTATTATTGTTGAGAATTTTCATACAGTTAAATTGTTCAAATTCTCCATGATATATTCACAATTGAATATAACTGTTGAATCGAGTTGCTAGAGTTCTATGCTTCACTGCATTCCACTTTAGAGAAACATTCCATTCTACATCGGTAAATACCGTTCAATGATTCGGTATTATCAGCTTAACATTAATATGTCACACACAATACTCCCGATCTGTTATTTTTGCTGGGATTCAATTTCTCTTCCAGATTTTATAAATTTTCCGATAAATGCTTAGTATTTTTAAGGTCTATTTATGTTGGCCCAGTAGGGTACGGGGCTCGGACAAGAATTTTCAAATATATTTAACATGGTAGCGTTTATAGTATTGTAAGGGTTTCAAATACCCCAAACTATTTCTCTGGGAAAACTGGGTGAGAATAAGAATACATACAACGCCAGCTCTAGACTTCTCAAAAAGGTAACAAATATATTTAAATAAGAGGTAAACAAATGAGCATACAATAAGTGGGGCCAACGGGCCAAAAAAGGAAGTTAAGCAAAATGGACTAGGCCTGAAGGACCTGTCACTAATCCAAAAAGGTGACAGATAAAAGAAGAAAGTATCCTCGCTGTGAGAAGCACAACGCGAGGAACAACCTAAAGTTAAAACACTGAGTGTAGCAAGACCTGATAATAGACAGAGGTAATAGACAGAACCCTATGTAAAACTAAAACACCAACCTGTGTCCTTCTCTGAGACTCGATCCAAAGTGAACCGGTCGTCAGGCCGCAGGCCCCTCCCTCACTCCTCTGACAATCAGTCCCCACTCTTGGAAACTGATTGCAAAGCACAAGTTCAGCACAATTATGCTGAAACTCTCAAGTTAGCAAAGTGCTGATTAGCTGATCCCACAGTCCCAGCTACCAACACAATGCCAAGAGAACACATAGACACACTACAACAAACGCACTTCAGACAGTCTACATCCTGTTTATTGAAACAGTGGAAAAACAAGTAAATGACCTATGCACAAGGCACGTGAGGGAGGGAGAGGCCTGCGGCCTGACGATCGGTTCACTTTGGATCGAGTCTCAGAGGAGGACACAGGTTGGTGTTTTAGTTTTACAAGTAGGGTTCTGGCTATTACCTCTGTCTATTATCAGGTCTCTCTACACTCTGTCAGTGTTTTAACTTTTGGTTGTTCCTCGTGTTGTGCTTCTCACAGCGAGGATACTTTCTTCTTTTATCTGTCACCTTTTTGAATTAGCGACAGGTCCTTCAGGCCTGGTCCTTTTTGCTTAACTTCTTTTTTTGGCCCGTTGGCCCTACTTTTTGAATGCTCATTTGTTTACCTCTTATTTAAATATATATGTTACCTTTTTAAGAAGTCTAAAGCTGGCGTTGTATGTATTCTTATTCTCACCCAGTTTTCCCAGAGAAATAGTTTGGGGTATTTGAAACCCTTACAGTATTCAGGGGCGGACCGGGTCCGGGCACGTGCTCCGTACGGGTTACAGACACAAATAGTGGTTTGCCGGACCCGCCACGTTCACGCTCCGCCCTGCCGAATGCTTATTAAGGGCACGAGGGAGACAAGTAAACATTCCAGTGCTGTTCCGGGACAGAACTGTTTCTATTCTAGCCAAAAGAAATTTAATATTTTTTTGTTTTTTAAAAAATGGATATAGAATAATCGAGTGAGTCAGAGAGAAAGAAACAAGCTTTCAACGTGAAAAAAGATGATTTCTTATTCTTACAACTTTTCAACGAACAATCTTTAAACACAGTTGGTATTTGTCAAAAATTAAGAAAAATGTCAATAAGTAGCATATTTTGTATACCCCTACCCTTCCATTCAAATTTTACGTATATAAGAACAGATGCTAGAGACTTAAAAATGATTTCATTGTGTTAATAAACGGTTTAAAACTTGTAGCTAAACAAACTTAAGTTGGTAAATGAATGCGTACGATATTTTTAAATTGTCTACAAATCCTTTCTTCGTATGTACTGAAAGCACATTAAATAGAAAAATGTTTACCAACTTAAATGGAGAAATACTTACCAACTTAAATGGATAAATATTTATCAACTTAAATGGATAAATATTTACCAACTTAAATGGATAAATATTTACCTACTTAAATGGAAAAATACTTACAAACTTAATTGGAGAAATACTTACCAACTTAAATGGATAAATACTTACAAACTTAAAATACTTAACCACTCATCTCCTTTTCATCTATTATAAAATATATCACTTCACTAAGAATAACCTTCTGCTTGTATCAAGTTAAAATTTTACATCCCTGTTTTAATTGTACTTTAGAGGATGTATATGAAGTTTTATTCAAATCGTTACGTTAGAACGTAAGATATCATTAAAAACGTTGTTTTCTCTTCTTTAAACGTTTAGGTCCGCTTTAATAGTTTTAACGATCTTTATTAATTGATAGCGGTGTCACTGTTGGTTTTACTAAAAAAAAATGTTGGTCTCATTGAAAAGGTGATGATAGAATCATTTCCCGTCCTTAAATTTCAATTTTACATTTGATGCTTCTGTTTACGCGAGCGTTGCGCGCAAACTCTTGGACGGATAACGCTGTCCAACGAACTTAGCTTGAGCATTAGTAAAAGGAACATATATACTAAATTTCAACTAAAACGGTCCACTTGTACTCAAGTTATCGTCGGACACGTAAACGTTACACACAGACAGACAGACAAGATAATATAGTTTGTTGAATGTAAGAAGCTCTTGCTTATGCCCGCTTCAATTACATGATATGAAAATAACAATCTGGGAGATAGTTCGTGTGAGTTATTTTATTTTTTGTCTGATAAATTATTTTTGTTTCTCCTATTTTCTAGCTCGATGGAAATCCATATTTCAAGTTTAAACTTGTACCATGCAACATTTCGTCTCCCTAGTTCTGTAGAACCGAGAAACCAGTGTAATCTATATTTGGGGAGGAAATAGTTGTAGTTTAATCATTACACCACGGTATTATTTCTGCTTGAGATATTGTTTTTAACTCTGACTCAGACGCTCAAATAAAACAACAATTAGTAAATTATTAAAAGAACAAAAACAATTCATATTTATTTTTGTTTTGAAGGTTTTTCATTTTATTTTCTAACCTGAATCTCTTATTTTGTTGTAAATATTCTATCACGTTGAATTTATAAATTTAATTTTATATACAGTTGGACGTCCATATAACGAAATTGATGGTTCCAGGGAAAAAATAGTTTTATAGAAATTTCGTTTTACAATTTTAACGAAGAAACGAAGTTCCGTATGGCACGTTTCAGCGACTGAAGCCCGGGAGTGAATCCGAAATAAACCGACCCTATTACGATAACTTAAGTAAATTATGACCGATTTAGTTGAAATATGGTACACATGTTCATTTTACCAATGCCTAGGACGAGTTCGTTGGAAAACGTTATCCGCCCAAGCAATCGGGTGCAACGCTAGCGTAAACGTAAGCTTCAAATGTAAAATTGGAATTTTTTAATTTTTTCATGTATTTAATGAGCAGAGACGGGAAAAAGTCATAAACGTCATAGTCATATGATTTTGTCATAAAATAGCCATATTTCGAATAAACGTCATAAAATGGGGTTTTCTTGGGATAAACGTCATAGAATGGCCTTTTTTGTCAAATGTTTAGCAAAATATATATATATATATTTTTTTTTTTTTAAAGCAAATTTTTATATTGAACATTCGTGGTCCGGTTCCAGGTAAAAGTGCAGTTCAAACAAAAAACCCTTACACCAGCTTAGTGAAAGAAAGGCCTGGGCTCTTAATTCCCTGATCACTTTCGGACTTAACTGATGCGCTTATGCATACCTGCAACTAGAGAGGCACCGAGAGTCATCCCTAATTCCAAACTAGGGCTCCTGATCGGCTCCTTCTTGGAACAAATCTTCCAATTAGAATCCAGGAAGGTCAAAATAGATTCTCCAATCAGCCAATAGTATACCCATTGGGTTGGGCAGTTTCCTGATTAGCTGTTCCAGAACTTAAGATTTTGTATATATTCATGGTAAGGGATTAGAATGTTTAATTGCTCATTTGATTTCTTACTCGTGTTACTTATTTTTTTTTTTACTTGTTCTTTTACTTGGGTTTCGTTGGTAAAACCAAAAAAGGAAACCCTTATAGTTTCGTTCATGTGTCTGTCTATCTGTCAGTCGGTACAGTTCCAATAACTTTTGAATCAAAAGAGATAGAAACATGAAACATTCCAATATTAAAGATCGTTTTGACGCACACACAGAAAAAAAATATTCAAAAAAAAATCAGCTGTTCAAATTCAAAATGGCGGATAACTTACGACACGCGATTTTTTTTTTTTTAAATTTTGAGTGGGGCATCAAATGAGAGGTATTGAAGAGTAGATACAAAACTATACAACACTTTTGGAGAGCGTTTGATTTTCAACGCCATTTTGTCAAAAATATCAAAATTTTGCGTGTCCCCCCCCCCCCCCTTAAAATTATATTTCCGCTGTTTCTAAAAATATGAAAAAAAAATGCTAAATGTGCTTTCTGCTGCACCATAGAATAGCAATAAAAAATAAGAATAGCAATTCGATATGAATTACTGGGAATCCAAGATGGCGGCTAATTCCTGTCACGGGGGAAATTTTTATTTTTTTTTAAATTTTGAGTGAGGTATATAATGAAAGGTATTAAGGAGTAGATTACAAAAATACATAACACGTGTGGAAAGTATTTAATTTTTCATGCCATTTTGTTAAAAAAAAACATCAAAATTTGAATCATGGGTGAGAACACACCCGAAAGGGCAAAGAAGTTCGGAAATTGCCTGAAGGGCGAAAAGCAAATGAAGTGTCATGCATGAAATTTGCTTCCAGCTCATCTGCCGACGTCGAATGGTCTTTTTCCAAGTTTAAAATTCTACTGACAGACAAAAGAGCCAATTTATCGCTGGATAATATAGAACAACATATGATTATTTTTTACAACATTGAAGCAATCTGCTAATTATTATTATTTATTATATATTGTAAATATAATTCTGTATTTATGAAATATTGAAATCTTTCTTTTGAACTGTTACTCTCCAAAATAACGCTAAATTTTCGCTAAAAAATGCTAAATTTTCACAGTGAAAATAAACGTCATACTTTTTGCTAAAACGTCATAAAACAACCGATTTTCTAAAATAGAGGTCATAAAACAGGATAATAAAAGTCATATAAGTCATAGAATAAAGGTCATGAAATGGAAAAATAAAAGTCATAAACGTCCCGTCTCAGTTAATGAGACAAACAACTTTTTAAATGCATTTTTTTTTAGTAAAACCAACAGCGACACCGCTATGAAATGTCAAAGATCGCTATATTTATTAAAGCGGACCTAAACGCTTAAAGTAGTGAAAACAACGTTTTTACCAATATCTTACGTTCTTACGTAACGATTTTATTAAAACTTCATCCACATCGTCTAAAGTACCTACAATTAAACAGGCATGTACAATTTTAACCTGATACAAAATATATTATTGTTTTGGCTGCTTATGATTGCATTTATGGTGTAATGTTTGTGCATTAAAACGTTTCTTTATTAATTATAAAATAAATTTAATAATGAAAAAAAAAAAAAAAAAATTAAAAAAAAAAAAAATAAATAAATAAAAAATAATAATAATAAAATAAAATGCTCGTTAATCGACCTCAAACGTATATAAATATGTACTTACTTTTAAATAAATACTATTAATATAATTTACGAATTCGATCTAACCGGCGATTCGATCTAATCACCGATGATGCTTGGTTCCAAGGCAACATGCTCACTAGTGATCTTAGGTTCTATTCAATAATGCTCACTGATGATCTTAGGTTCTATACAATTATGCTCACTGATGATCTTAGGTTCAATACAATAATGCTCACTGATGATCTTAGGTTCTATACAATAATGCTCACTGATGATTTTAGGTTCTATAGAATAATGCTCACTGATGATCTTAGGTTCTATACAATAATGCTCACTGATGATTTTAGGTTCTATAGAATAATGCTCACTGATAATCTTAGGTTCTCTTAGGTTTCTTGTGCTCACTAATAATCACAGGATCCTTGCAATCGTGCTCAAGGATAATCGAAGGTTCCGTGCAATCGTGCACCGTGCACGGGTGAACTTATGTTTCGTGCAGTAGTAGTCACTGATAAACTTAGGTTCCGTGCAATCATGGTAATTAATATAATCTTAGTTTCCGTTAAAACTTCCGAAATAAAACAGAATATGTAGACTTATTTTAGTCTCTTTACTTTAAAACGGTCCTAAATTCTCATGCTCCTTTCCCTGTCGACTCTAATGCGATGATAATCTATTGAAATGTATTGGAGAAAATGTAAGTGAATATTTTATCTGGATATGTTTATCTATGTCCATGTCACTTGTTTTTTCAAACATGATAAGAATCATGTTGAATGACATCCAATTCGGACAAAGAAGGTTTCTGAAATATTGAGAGGTAAACATTTATTTATAAAAAGAAGTGAGCAGGAAACTCTTTAACCAAAAAATATTCCGTTATTATTGATCCTAAAGGCAAAAATATGTTTAATAAACTATTGTTTTGTTATAGAGAATAGAATACAAAAATAACACCTTGTTATTCCTTTTATTCGATTTATTATAATTAAATATTCTTTACTTAATCAGCTACTGTTAACCAATTGTAACTATATTTATAAATATTTCATTTATATCAGCAATGTAATACCGTGTTTTTGCACACTGCAATAGGCTACACCATTTGTGAGAGACACCAAGGGATGTGCCACGCAAGCGTGACCCATAGGAACTGTTCCAACATCAGACATTGCGTCATTAAGATATTGGCTCGGCATTACGCCATGTCCTGCATCGTTTCGTCGCGTCCGACTCATCAGGGGCCCGACGATGCCCACCCCACTCTGGACCTATACTAGATCAAGAAGATCAGATATAGGACTTATCAGAGACGAGCGTGCTCTAATACCGCCATTTTTGCTTGGCTGGCAAAACACATCAGCAATGTAATACCGTGTTTTTGCACACTGCAATAGGCTACACCATTTGTGAGAGACACCAAGGGATGTGCCACGCAAGCGTGATGTTGGAACAGTTCCTATGGGTCACGCTTGCGTGGCACATCCCTTGGTGTCTCTCACAAATTGTGTATTTCATTTATAATTTGCTATAATGTAGACAGACAGACCCCAGACGATATTTTTTTAAAAAAAAAACTTTTTTTTGAATTTGGGGTACCTTAAAACACGAAATCATGTCATAATAAACCAAAATCTATGCTAAATATTATATTTGATATACTTCATGTCTGATTTTATTTAAATATGAATGGTTTGTAAAAATTTGCCCAAAGATAATCCAATATTTATAAGTACCTTTTGCACACATTGCTTCTTACCTTGTTTGCTTACGAAAGTTCATTATTAATGACTACCGTGTGCACACATTGCTTCTTACCGTGTTTGCTCACAGACAGTTCATTATTAATTACTACCGTGTGCACACATTGCTTCTTACCGCTTTTGCTCACAGACAGTTCATTATTAATGACTACCGTGTGCACACATTGCTTCTTACCGCTTTTGCTCAGACAGTTCATTATGAATGACTACCGTGTGCACACATTGCTTCTTACCGCTTTTGCTCAGACAGTTCATTATGAATGACTACCGTGTGCACACATTGCTTCTTACCGCTTTTGCTCACAGACAGTTCATTATTAATGACTACCGTGTGCACACATTGCTTCTTACCGCTTTTGCTCAGACAGTTCATTATGAATGACTACCGTGTGCACACATTGCTTCTTACTGCGTTTGCTCACAGTGAGTCCAATATTAATACCTACATTCTTTACACATTACTTCTTACCATGCTTGCGCACAATTAAAAAAATTAGTAATATTTATTATAAATTTTATCTCGATATATATGTAACGAGATACAATATATAATATGAAAGTTAATATAATGTTAATATGTGTAATTATTAATTATTAGTAAGTGTTTGTGTAATAATCCACAGATTGGACGTGTGAAAGCTATGGGACTTATTAATTGGAAGGATTTTTTATTATTAAGTTCAAAATTTTCTTATTTCTGATTCAAGACGGAGTTAATCAATAAAATAAATCACTAGAAAATAAAATATAATTTATTTTTAAATCCAGTATTACTTATTTTAATGAAATTGTTTTACAGTATGACTTTTTACAACAAGTATGTTTTTCCCCCTTAAAAAAAAAACTTTGGAATTTTGTTCTTGTCACATATTTTATTTCTTATATTTTACATTTATCTTAAATTTTTTAAATGAATATTTTTAAAATTAGAAAAAAAGTGGTGACAATACATTTAATTTTAGTGAAGTCATAATTTATATTTTTTTAGATTTTAGTTGAACTGTGAAACTTGTAAAAGAATTACATATTATTGTGCCATGATAATTTATTTTTATATTTCTCTAAAAATGCAGCATAACGGTTGCACTAATTTATTCCAGTATAAATGTGTCATATATATATATATATATATATATATATATATATATATATATATATATATATATATATATATATATATATATATATATATATATATATATATATATATATATATATATATATATATATATATATATATGTATATATATACATATATGAGTACATTATAACAGTACATTAAAAATATTGCACGGTACAAAACAAGAAAAGTTAACAAAAAAACAATGCTATAAATTAATTCAGAACTTGAAGAAAAATACTTCTCTAATTTTGTCCCACACATTTTTTTAAAATAAAAAGACAAAAAAAGTTGTTCTAATTTGCACGGCGGTAAATTATCATCTTTCCTGGAAATTTGTATACAACTTCTTTTGAAGAGGGTGTGAAAACGAAGGGGGGTGTTTTTGTATTAGACTGCTGAGTTTTATAAAAGTCCAATTGTTAAACTGGGTGGACTGCCCTCCCCCCTGGCTTGCCCCGAGACAAAGGCCCATTAGTTGTCTAATTGGTCTGCTCAACCCCCCCCCCCCCCCCATTTCAATTCTAGTTGGTTCATTTGGTATTCCCTTCCTTACTCCTACTGTAAATTTCTAGCCTGGTTGATTCTTGTTGAGCAGGGAAGATCAATTATTTCATGACTGGTTTTATTTGGTTACTGCCTTGTCGAAAAAACATTGAGTGTCTTAGAAAACAACTATTTGATGCCTTGTAATTGCTGATCTGTACTTTATTCTAATGACTACTAATTCAGCTTGAATTTAGAACCAAATTAAAGTCGCATTTGTTATTTTGTTTTTTTAACCTGAGATTTAGTGGAAATTACAGAAGATTTATTGATTTATAATTTTAACATTTGTGTAAGTTTCGTTTACATTTGGATAGCCTAGCCCGATTTCTGAAAATTTATTTACCTTCAGAAGGGAGAAAGAGTGAACTTTCCTCCCTAGTTCACAGGGAGAGGTTACTCATTGGACCCGGTGGGGTTAAACAGGGAGTAATGAAAAATAAGGGAATCATGAACTTTTATAGTTCCCTCCAGTGTTGCCTTAGATAAAGCACAAGTAAGTAAGCTTAGCGCTAAATACATAATTTCATTTATTAACTATTCCATAATGTATAAATCTATAATGTATAAATATTTAATGTCATCTTCACACATAACCTCGACAATGGTTGACATGGCGATTCACCAGTAAAATAAACAAAAAATTAAAAGTGAAATCATAATTTCTAAATGTAGATAAACTAATCCATATGTAAATACATAAGTTCTTGTCAATACCGTTCAATACAAGACTCAGCTTCCAGCTGATTCTCCCTTTTAATTTTAGTATTGAAATTCAGATAATCTATCATTTAATTTTAACGTGATTAAACTTATTTGGTGAATTGTTAATAGTATCCGATCAGTATTTTGTTTTCTTAAAAAAATATAAAAATATTTACTTTCTGCTTTTTAAAGTAGGTACTTTAAAATTAAAATCGTATTCAATTATTTTGTTCTCCCTTCTGGAGGTAAAATCTTGTACGTACCTCGGGAGTGAAAATCACTTGCACCCTCGCGATAATTAACTCCCTCGGCTCCGCCTCGGGAGTGAACGTTATGGTTTCCTTGTGTAAGGGTCAGGGATCCAGTAAAAGAAATAACCACTTAATCACTTTAAGAATATAATTCACTATAATAGCAACTAATCGTACATATAAGACATTCAAATAAAGAAAAGAATCATCTACGTATAAGTATAACAAAGACAAAAAAAAAGAAATAAGGCCCCCGAAACTACGGGTCCCTATGATAGAAAATTATACTCCAAAACAAAAATAAGATCGAATTAAGTTCTTGGTTCCACCGTCGTAGGATATAAAAATACAAGGAAACAAAACATAAATCATTGAACTAATATATAAACGAACATTGCGTCCACAAAACAGTGCTTAAGGCACTCTAAGTTTTACTGGATAATACATTCATACAAAAAGAAAAATAGAGGCTTAACAGCATAACTTTATACTCAACTCCATTGGAAACAAAAAAAAAGGAAAATAAAATTAAGTTAAAAAATTAATAAAGTTAATTTACACATTAAGATTTTTAACAGAAAGAGCTAATACAAAAACAGTCTTTGTTTAGATTAAAAAAAAGGAAACTACTGGGCCCAGGGGCTATGGTTGGGACTCACCGCTCAACACGTTCCAGACACACCAACACGTAATCCACATCTTTGAGTACCGAGCACTGTCCACTCTTTACTCTACCATGCCACAAGCTCGACTGACTGCCTCCGCTCCCTCTCTCCCGGCCCGGGCCGCGGTTGCATTCCCACGGCCGGGGCCCGAGAGAAAAAGCTGACAAAGCAGTCTGCCCGGCCGGCCATCTTCGTCTCCCACTCACTCTCGCACATTCCTCATACTCTCACTCAAACACTCACTCACACTCACTCAGTCACTCTCCCAACCTTAGCCCCAGTCCCCAGCCTTACAACTATCCCCCCCTATGAAGAAGGTGATGCTAAATTGGCATCACCTTCTGGCCCTTCCTCAGTTAAGGGCAGTGGGTATGCTACTCGAAGTGCCTCTGGTGGAAGGCTCCTTGTTGTCGGTTTAGGGTAGGTCGGCTGCTTCCCTTCCAAGGTGATGGTCACCAAGTCCCTTTCCTGTCGCTGACCTCTTCTCCAGCAACAATAAAAGCCAGCCATTAAAGCGGCGACTAAGAGCAAGCTGCTGACTGATCCACCGTAAATCCACATTGTCCGCTTTCCTTTGCTTTGGACCATGATTTCCTCTACCTTCCCGATGACTTTATCAATGTCCAAGCCAGTAGGGTATGCCTGGTTAACGTAGTGGGCTTGGGCGTTCAACTGGTGCAGGGCTAGACTGACTCTCTCCGCTGAATGCTGCCGTAGATTGAGGATGGTCTTGCCCATGGGGGTGGGAAGCGAGAAGGCACTTCTAGTCACATTCCATTGGAGAACACCAGCTTGATGAGGGTGCAAATCAAACTGTGCGCCTTTCAACTCACACTGTAGGTGACCCTCCAAAACTCCTACCCCGTTGATGTATATTTCGTCGGTAGTTACCCGGCCATGGTCGACACACCGCCTGGTGACGACGGTCCGCTCCACGACACTATAGATCCACCAGGCCCGTTGGGAATCTAAGATCCAGCTGGGCCGGTGAGGAGAGAGCAGCACTTGACGGGTGCAAGGGTGCATTTCCTTGCCCCCAAAGAATAGTTCACTTGTACACGACTTAACGTTTCGCGGGGTTATCGGAAATTCGACCGCGCACACGCGAATTTTTCTTCCTCGACATCGCACCATCTCGTCCTCACTCACGAGAGCATAAGATAATTTATCGTCACTAACAAGAATGTACTTACTTTCACTTTTTACTACAATCGATTGCTTAGTCTCCGGGTACCACACCGGCAATTCACGCACATGGTACACTTGAAACAGTTTATTACTACGCTGTAAGGGTAAGTTAACGACCACATGAATTCCGCGTCGCGTGGCGACCGCGCTAACTTGAGCTAACTCATAGTACTCGTACATGTCTTCCAGGCTGAGCCCCGTAACCAAAGCTAGCTCCCTGGGAAGATTTAACGCAACCCTTCTTACAATTTCTAATAGATCAGACGGTGGAACCAAGAATGAACTTAATCTACCTAGTGCAATTAAACCTAATGATTCCCTAAGATTAGCTAAATCTAAACAGGCCTTCATCAGTCCTATTTCCATCAAACGGAGGGCGGAGGCGGCTTCCCCTTGGAGGGCGACCCGGCGTGTAACATTATTTATTTTCTCCAGGGTGTTGTTGTATAACACCTGCACTGAATTGGCGACACTTTTAATCCTCTGACTGTTCTCCACCACGTGACGATTTATTCGCTTGGTGATGGTTAGTTGTTCGTGAATAACATGCAGGATGTCCTTGCCTTGGTTGTCGAGTAATGACATGTGGCGATCCAAACGGTCCAGATCCCTAGCATCTGGAGTGCCAAATAGCACCTTCAATAAGTAACCTCCTGCATCAAATAGGCCTCGTTTACCTCTAACGGCGTTAGACGGAAGCATTTCTTGAAGGATGTAATATCCACTCGCCAGTTCTTTCATTAGCATGTCCAAACGGTCAACTTCTAACAGGTAACTACTCGGGTCGTTTATCTCATACTCTTGTACCTTGTTTCTGATGTCTTCGATTGATAGTCTTACGTTCTCCCACTCCTGGTGCGAATGGCCTACCGCGAGATCCAAGACCACGGTCCAGTAGTCTCCACTCAGCAAAACTTCCTCCTTCTGTAAGAACACCAGGCCTCCTTTCCAAACTTCCTCCACGGCCCCTTCCTTAGATCCACCAGCTCCAACTCCGCCTGCAACAACAAAGTACGTCTTGATTTCTAGGCCTTAACAAATAGGGTGAACGTTCACCGTCCATCCCTTCCTCGGGATCCTCTTCCTCGGTCCCCACCGGCTCCCAGGTTCGGTCACGGGGGTCGTCCGGGACTGCAGGTGAGTCCTCCCACTCGGACAGCGGTTCCGGTCTCCCTAACGAAGACGCAGGGGAATCTTCAACAGCGATGGGA
The DNA here is from genome assembly GCA_951217055.1 of Gerris lacustris. Lineage (NCBI taxonomy): Eukaryota > Metazoa > Arthropoda > Insecta > Hemiptera > Gerridae > Gerris > Gerris lacustris. The sequence goes on along the minus strand of OX578281.1, from coordinate 5,247,002 downwards.
GAACGAATTCCATTTCCTAAGCTAGGGCGCCCTTCAAGCTGCTCCTCCTCTTCGTCCTCAGAAGTGCCCCCCCAGGGGTCCATACTCTCATCAGGCCGATTGGGCACACCGACGACCCGAGGGGTCCCCTGATTACATGGTTTCTCCACCCGAACTGGTGCCCCCGCTGTACATCTTTTCAGTCGGTTTACATGTACCACTCGACTCCTTCCTGGGGGTAGGTCTAGCTTATAATTTAGTCCGGTAAGCTTCTCTATAACTTGGTAAGGACCAGTCCATGGCCTTCTAAACTTCTTGGCGTGACCTTCCCTGACACTAGGATCATGCAAATACACCCATTCGCCGGGAGCAAACTCGCGGTTGATTGCCGTTTGGTTATAACGCCGGGCATTTTGCTCATGGGCCTTCCTGGTCGCTTGTCTGGCAGCCTCATGGGCTATCCGCAGTCTACGCGTTAGCTCCGTATGGTACTCCGAAAGAGCATCGTCCGCCGTAGCTCTAACTTCCCGCTGAACTTCCAGATTGACGTCAAACGGAGTGGTCACCTCCCTGCCAAAAACTAGATAATTTGGAGAGTGACCCGTGGCAGAGTGTGTTACATTATTATAGGCCATTAGAGCGAGATTCAACCAACGATCCCAATTACGCCCATCGCGGTGTACGTAATGTGACAGGATATCCACCAAGGTACGATGGAACCTCTCTATGGCGCCATTGGACTGGGGGTGGTACGGAGTAGTCTGAATCTTGCGAATCCCTAGGGTGCGGCACACTTGTTTCATAGTCTCAGAAACGAAGTTGCGTCCCTGATCCGTCAGCACGCGGTCCGGTACTCCGTGTCTTGACACTATCCGAGCGATAAATCCGTTTGCGATCTCAGTGGCTGTCTGCGTTTTTAGGGGGACCGCCTCTGCGTAGCGACTAAAATGATCGATCATCGTCAAAATGTACCGATGTCCATGTCCCGTTTGTGGTAACGGTCCCACTATATCCATTGAGACGAGTTCAAATGGTTTCTGCGGAAAAACAGGTTGTCCCAGTTCCGCCTTAGGCTGATAAGGTGTCTTTCTTAGTGCACACTTCCTACAATCCCTTACATACTCCTTCACTTCATCGCTCATTCCGGGCCAGTAGTAATTTCGTCGTATCAGATCGAGTGTTCTTTCCGCGCCGGGGTGTCCCGCGGCCGGCGCATCGTGACATCTAATTAGAATCTTTGGGATCATTTCTCGCGGTACTACCAGACGAGCCTCCTCCGGTTTTCCTTTGAAGAGTACACCACTGGAGTCCCTAAATGTTCCCAACGCAAATTTCCTTTCGGTATCCTGGCAACCGGGATCCCTCATCTGTTCCGCCCGCACCTTATCGTTCGTCCAATCCGTTATTGGCGCCAACTCGTGGACGGGAGGGCTTCTGCTAAGTGCATCAGCGTTGCAATGCTTTTTTCCTTCCCTGTGAACGACCGTGTAGTTAAACTCTGCTAACCGGAGTGCCCAGCGTGTTAGTCGCGAGGAGGGATCCTTTAAACTCAACATCCAACTAAGTGCACGGTGATCCGTGACAATCGTGAACCGTCTTCCGTAGAGATAACAACGAAACACCTTGGTGGCCCACACCACAGCCAAAAGTTCCCTCTCCGTAGTACTATAATTTCGCTCAGCTGCGTTTAGTTGCCTACTTGCATAGCAAATCGGTCTCTCCTGTCCTTCAATGTCCTGGGACAGAACAGCCCCCAGGGCCACTCCAGACGCATCGGTTGCTAAGATGAAGGGATGGTGAAAGTCGGGATAGGCCAAAACTAAGTCGGCGCAAAGCATCTGCTTGGTGGTTTCAAACGCCTTTTGACATTTCTCGTCCCAGACAAATGGTGCCCTTTCGCTGGTCAACTGAGTCAGCGGCCTTACCAACTCCGAGTAGTGTGGTATGAATCTTCGGTAGTACCCTGCTAGGCCGATGTAGGCACGCACCTCCTTTCGTGAGGCAGGCACCGGGTAATCTCGAACGGCTTGGACCTTCCCCGGATCAGGGCGCACCCCCTGGGAGCTGATAATATGTCCAAGATAGTTCACCTCTCCGGCAGCGAAGGTGCACTTCTCTAGTCTCACCTTTAAATTTGCTAGACGGAAGCGGTCGAGCAATCGTGCAATGCGCGCACAGTGTTCCGCGAACGTATTACTGTGTACTATTACATCGTCCAGATATACGTATGCTTCCGTCCCTTTTAGGTCCATCAGCAGTGTGTCCATCATGCGTTGGAACGTAGCCGGCGCGCCGGTCAAACCGAACGCCATACGCTTGTATTCGTAGTGCCCCGTCGGGGTGCTAAATGCCGTTTTACATTGGTCTTCCTTCGCTATCCCAATTTGGTGGTAACCACTAGCTAGGTCCAGGGTAGTGAACCAACGACTTCCCCCTAACCCTTCTAGTGTCTCTTGTATGAGTGGTAACGGGTACACATCTTGACGGGTCGCCGAGTTTAGTTCTCGGAAGTCGGTGCAGAATCGGAATTTCGGGGTGCCATCAGGGCTTTTCTTTGGTACAAGGATTACCGGAGCTGACCAAGGGGAATCCGAAGGGGTTATCACACCTTGCTCCAGCATATCTTGGATTTGTTTATCCATCTCCTCTCGTTGATGGAAGGGCACCCGGTAAGGGCGCTTCACTATTGGTCTCGTATCTCCGGTATCAATCCGATGTTCCACTCGAGAGGTGCACCCCAGTCTACCTTGATTCCCTTCCATAAAGGTGTCCTTGTAGTTCTGTAGAATACTTGTCATTTCATCCCGTTCGGTTCGATTCAAATGTTCCAGTTTCCGCTTGACTATCTCCTCGAAGTCTTCCGTTTCGGTCTCCTTCCCTTGGTCCACTAAACCCACACAAGTGTCCATTTCTGGATTTTCCAGGTACGGGGTGATCTCTGCCAATCGCTGGCCCCTCAATATTCGAATTTCCTGCCCAGACAAGTTCACCACCTTAATCCACAACCGGCCTTCACTAGGTTGCCCTACCGTCCTGGCCACCCTTAGTCCGGAATTGAACGACACTGGTTCGAGCAAAACAGGCTCCCTTGACTCCTTGTCTGTGTGGCTCACCGATAGGATGGCTTCATACCATGGTTGTATCGTGGTCGTGCAGCGGGCTCGCGCCCAGTGGATCCGCTCCTTTTCTCCGTTGGTGACATCGGGCTCTGGCCCGTCCTTGGGAGTCGTTCTCTTCTCTACCACCTGAGATGCCTCCGCCTTATTCTCTCCAGAAGGAACTGTCTCGCGTCGCTCACATCCTAACCTCGCTTTTCCTGGCCTCGGTAGCTTTCTCTCGACCGGTGCTCCCTTAGTCTTATGGACAAGTCCTACGCTTTCCTTATCCGTAACGGCGGTTGTCTGGCACGAGTTTTGACCTAGTACCTGTGCATAGGTTCTTGGTTTGTCACCCATTTCGGCGGGCACCTCCCCTTCCCGTCCCTGTTGTCGCGGCATTCCGCTCACCTCGCCTTCCTGGCCTTTGTTCGGCCGATTCCGATGAAAACATGTCGCATTAATCACACTGACGGTCGGATCGTCGGCCCCTCCCGACCCACTAAGCATTTTTCCGGCCGCAACGTCCACGGTTGCGCCCATCTTACGCATAACATCACGTCCTAAAATGCCATCTTGTTGTAACCTCAACTCTGCAATCCAGAAATCGTGCTCCCCCACATAGCCGTCTGTCGTCCTAACGCTTAACCGTTGTTTGCCTCGAATGGGTAACCGAGACCCGGTAACTCCGCGAGCATCCACGGTCTCCAACTCCACGGGCACTCCTTCTACGGCCTTGGCTAGTATCGATATTCCCGCCCCAGTGTCTACTAAAAGTACCTTCCGGGCGCCTGACAATCTTAGCGGGACAGAGATAGTTCCATCACATCCTACCGCCACGTTAGTAATTGTTTCTGTGCCCCCTCCTACTGTTGATCCTGCCCGGGGGCCTTGGCCGGATCGTCTGCGTTTGGGTATTTCGGTGGGGGCTCTATTGCCCGCACACGCGGAACTTGGTTGTTCCTAGGACAACCCCGGGCCCAGTGATCCGTGGCTCCGCAGATGTAACAGGCAGAGCCGGTTCTTCCTTGCCCACCAAGAGATGCGTTTGATCGCACCACTCGGCATTGACGAGCCATATGCCCCCTCTGACCGCACCGGAAACAATTCCCCTTGAATGGTTCGGGAGGGGTAACCTTAGTCCGTTGACCTTGATACTCCGCCCCTCTTCCCATTCGCGAAACTTCGAATACCGGCTCAGAGGAGCCACCAGACGTCGACTGACCCGAGTGCACTTGCTCGACCAAAATGGCGCGCTTCAGGGCCGTTTTCATGTCCGTGGGCGGTTGGTAGGCTAGCTGCTTCCCAGGCTCTCCCCTTAAGCCGTTGATGAATGCCGCCAACACAGTTTGTTCCAGTTGATTACGAGCCCACTCGGTCTCCAATGCACCCTTTAAGGGCCGTAAGCTCTTTTGGCCTGTAGCCGCACATCGTGCGGCGAACTCCCTAACGTTCTCCTCGCGCCCCTGTTTAATGGCGTGCAAAGCTCGCGCGTAATATTCCGGCTCATGCACGTCCCCGAATCTTTCTATCAGTACCCTCTTATAATCCTCAAACCCGACTTGGGCCCTCGCGAGATCAGGATGTCGCGCTACGAACTGGGCGGCGGGTCCAGTAAGTTTCATCTCACAAACCACCATTAAGTCCTCTTCGCTCCAGTGTCCGCATCTCCCCACTCTCTCTAACTTCGCTAAGAAATCTCTGACCGTTAGTTCTTCTTTCTCTTCCCCCGACCAGGGCCGCACCAAATTCTGCAACGTCATATCCCGCTTGACCTTTGTGCCCGCCGAGGCCGGGACGACCATTCCTGATCCACCTCTCCCACTCACACCCGGCAGGTCAGTTTCGGGGTTAACTTGATCAGGGCTTAAAGCGCGTCGCCTTGCCCGCCTCTTATTCTCTTCTTCTCTTTGTTCCAACTCCAGGTTCGCTTGCCTCCGAAGCTCCACCTCTTCCCGCAAACGTTCCAGCTCCTGCAGCTTTTCCTGGTATTCCAGACGTGACTCCATCTCCTTCCGCTTTTCGGCCGCCGCGGAGGCTTCAAGTTCTTGAATCCTTTTGCGATTCTCTTTATCGCGACTCTCAAAAGCCTGGTTGGCTAGGAGCAGCTCCTCAAGCCTCTCACCGAGTTCCTCTTCCCGTTCTCCCATGACCCTAGTAATCTAGTAGTTACGTTTGACCCCACATCTGACACCAATTGTAAGGGTCAGGGATCCAGTAAAAGAAATAACCACTTAATCACTTTAAGAATATAATTCACTATAATAGCAACTAATCGTACATATAAGACATTCAAATAAAGAAAAGAATCATCTACGTATAAGTATAACAAAGACAAAAAAAAAGAAATAAGGCCCCCGAAACTACGGGTCCCTATGATAGAAAATTATACTCCAAAACAAAAATAAGATCGAATTAAGTTCTTGGTTCCACCGTCGTAGGATATAAAAATACAAGGAAACAAAACATAAATCATTGAACTAATATATAAACGAACATTGCGTCCACAAAACAGTGCTTAAGGCACTCTAAGTTTTACTGGATAATACATTCATACAAAAAGAAAAATAGAGGCTTAACAGCATAACTTTATACTCAACTCCATTGGAAACAAAAAAAAAGGAAAATAAAATTAAGTTAAAAAATTAATAAAGTTAATTTACACATTAAGATTTTTAACAGAAAGAGCTAATACAAAAACAGTCTTTGTTTAGATTAAAAAAAAGGAAACTACTGGGCCCAGGGGCTATGGTTGGGACTCACCGCTCAACACGTTCCAGACACACCAACACGTAATCCACATCTTTGAGTACCGAGCACTGTCCACTCTTTACTCTACCATGCCACAAGCTCGACTGACTGCCTCCGCTCCCTCTCTCCCGGCCCGGGCCGCGGTTGCATTCCCACGGCCGGGGCCCGAGAGAAAAAGCTGACAAAGCAGTCTGCCCGGCCGGCCATCTTCGTCTCCCACTCACTCTCGCACATTCCTCATACTCTCACTCAAACACTCACTCACACTCACTCAGTCACTCTCCCAACCTTAGCCCCAGTCCCCAGCCTTACACTTGGCTTCGCCTCAGGAACCAACTTCATCGCTAAGGGTGCAATCACGTACTTTACTCCCTTGGTGCTTAAATAACTATTTAGCTCCTTCTTAAGTATCTCATCTCTGTAGCTTGTATACTACTTTCTTTCTTATTTATTATTGATAGCTCACGATTTTGCTTAAATGGTGTTACAGTTACTCTCAAATACTTGAAATTAGTGACTCGCTCAATCTGTTCTCCGTCAATAGTAATTGCATGTTCTTTTGTTTCTCTTGAAACGTCTATATTTTATTATTTTCCCAACATTGATTTTTAGCTCCCTCTTCTATGATTCTCTTATCCAAATATTAACATGCTGCTTCAGTTTTGCATTAGATTCTGCAGTCAAAACCTGGCTACCCTCAAATGCCATGGCAAGTGTTAATCGCTGCATGAGCCAGTTTTCTTTATAGTATTCTCTTGATAATGCTTTATAGGACTTTATCTCGTCGTCCATAACCAAAATGAAATTTAACGGGTTTATATTGTCACCTTGTTTCACTCCAATGTTTGTAAAAAAGTTTGAAGAACTTTAAGTGTGAACTTCGTAATTTCTAAATGTGGAAGAAGTTACGGCAGTGTATGTAAAAAGTCTTAATTCTAACTAACCACGTGTTGTTCCGAGATGCCTATTCTTTCGTTTATTTGTTATGAAAATAGAGAGACACCTGAAAAACGTAATTTTTAAGGACATATGTCACAAAGATGAAGTGGTATAAATTATACCACTTCAAACTATTGAAGTGGTATAATATACCACCAATAGGGCGGTATTTAGGGCGTCCTCCTCTTTATCTAAATCCCACCTGACGCATTTCCTTTAAACTTAATTTCCAACCCATAGTTTTTGGGACTTCCCTATATTTTTCCTTTGTAAGGGTTATTGTACATGAGATAACTGCCAAGTTTCATATTTTTGTGTTTGGTACTTTTGGGGATACAGGTGCATTGACGACTTCCATAATGATTTCGTCTACGTACCCTAAAAAAGTTTTGTTATATATATATATATATATATATATATATATATATATATATATATATATATATATATATATATATATATATACACACAATTTGTGAGAGACACCAAGGGATTTGCCACGCAAGCGTGACCCATAGGAACAGTTCCAACATCAGACATTGCGTCATTAAGATGTTGGCTTGGCATTACGCCATGTCCTGCATCGTTTCGTCGCGTCCGACTCATGTTGGAACAGTTCCTATGGGTTACGCTTGCGTGGCACATCCCTTGGTGACTCTCACAAATTGTGTAGCCTATTGCAGTGTGCAAAAACACGGTATTATATTGCTGATATATATATATATATATATATATATATATATATATATATATATATATATATATATATATATATATATATATATATATATATATATATATATATATATATATATATATATATATATATATATATATATAAAGGTGATTTCAGTAATAATTCAATTACTTTTTAAGTGTTAAAGAATATAGTAGAAGTATTTTTCTTTGTTTTTTGCGATTTGTACTTCTTTAATTTAAAATAGGTTTTTTCAAAGGTAATTTCCTTCGGTTTGACCAAATGTTTTTGAAGTAGTTTTTTTATATTTCTTTTCTTTGATTCCCTTATTAAAAATTCGTTGTGAGAGCACTGGACTTGTAGGGTTATGAAAAACTTTTATCTAACAAGAGAAGAAAAAAGGGCTATGAATCTTAGAGTACTGAGGGACGAGTGGTCGATGCTTTTCCGTGAAGGGAAAAACTGAAACTCATGAGTAAAAGGTTTTTATGAGTCAAGTTTGTGGAACAAGACGGTCTTGTCACAATCTAACGCTTCAAACCAACCCTTATCAGCTGCCCTTATTTTTTCTCCCTTATTCCTTCCCTTTAAGAGGTGGAAATAGAAAGATACATTTAAGGCAGCAGCAGATGGTCCAAAAAATGTTGCATAGTATTTCCCTTAATTTTTTATTTTTGCCGAAATTTATTGCAGGTATATTATTTGCATATTTTAGAAATTTTATTACATTATTATTTTAAGGAGTAATGAAATGTATACCTACTTCCTTTCTTACGTTGTCCTCCTAGGTCTATCTAGGTTTTTTTTTCTTTTGAGAATCTAAATTAAATGAAGCCACATTTGTATAAATGGTAGGCCGCTGAGAGTAAAAAAATTGTGACGTCTAAAATAATCTATTAAGTTTAACACAAGTGGCAAAATATATACTGTTTATTTTTGTGTAATTGTTATGAATATACAATGTCCAAATTATTATACTTTAGGACCTTTGAGGTCGAGCCACAATTTTAGAAAATAAATCTTATTAAATTAATGCATTATGTGCAATTTTGTTTTTCATTTTCATACTTATATTTCTAAACCAATACCTCTAGTACCCACATATTCTTTTAATTTTAATTTAATTTATTTTCACCGCTGGTAAGAACCTTTGTCACACTCTTTTGCATTTTCAGTTGGAATTATTTTTTTTGTTGTTTCCTGATTTTATTCTAGCATTACCTATTTCTCTCTTTTATGTATTTGTAGATTATCAATTATCACTGATGATGCTTAGGTTCCCTATGCGAAAGCTTTGATGAAATAAAAAATCGTTCTTCAACAACAGGACTTATATTCCAAATAAATACCTTCGCCTTAGTTTGAAATTCTAAACAAGTCCACAATACATCTCTACAATTGAATAAATCTTATTGCCTAGTTAAATTTTTATAAACTTGAAACTGATTGAAATTGCATAACAATAGGTTGGTTCCAACCACACCTCAAACTATGTAGTTCCAAACTGTACGACGCATGTGCATTAGCAAAAAACGTTGAAATGTGGTTCGATGCGCATGCGTCGGACAGTTCCAAACCAGTTAGAAGTGTGGTTGGAACAAACCTAATGATACGAGTAGATGCAATGCCTTTTGAATACAGGTTAATTTCTATTTAAGTTTCAATGACTTTGATCGAATTGGGGGTCCATAAAAGGAGTCCTCGGTTGCGCATTGCTGTCTCTTTCAGTTAGGCCAAGTATGGATGCCGGATGGGCAAAAAATGATGGAGCATCCACACTATTCAACAAAGCTATGGGGTCCGTCGACATGGCAACTTAAACATTCCGCCTAACCCGGGAGTTAAGGGAAAAGGTGGGGGTAGATTTGCGCATGTGCATTGTGTAAACCGGAGCCGTGCTGGACGCATGCGCGCCTGACATACCTCAGGTTTGGCTTAAAACGTTTGGAAAAGTCAGATATTCATACGGCGTACGGTCATCGGACGGGTCTGCAAAACTAACTACTCATTTATGTCCGGCGACCGTATATTGGTGTAGAGGCTTTAAGACACTCTTAAAATCTTATCCTTACTGTATCATGTTACAATTGACTAATATTTATATTTATAACAGAAAAACAATATTGATTTTGTTTAATTTTCTTGCCGATTAGTTCATGATTTTCTATTTTATCTTGTTTTAATTACGTTGAATTTTTTTGAAGTGAAACTTCTTTGGTGGTGGTAGAGTGAATTTTTTCATATAGTGTGGCGATTCGAGACTCGTCTAAATGTGGTTGCCTCAGCGTAGCAATATATATACATATATTTTTTTTTTTACAATTAAATTTCCAATAACCATTTCTTAATCCTGAACTAATAAAAAACTAATTAACTTAAGGTTCACTTCTAATGCGTGAGAGCCTCACACATATTTTTTTTTTACTAAAAAAAAACTTTTTATTTTTAGTTTCTTTCACTATATTTTTAAAGTTCTCATTTCGCCTCCTTTTCCCATTTATATCTATGATATAAATCTCATATTAGGTTATTTGTTAGAATTTTATTTCAATTACTTGTAACATAAATACTTTTAAAGAGTTATTTAGGTGTTAAAAAGTTGCGCATGTTATTAATGTATGTTATTAATTAACATATATAACGCATGTTATTAATTATCATTTTTAGTATTTGTATGAAAATGGTGATAATATGTACTACGGCACATCTACCTCCAACTCCAGCTAACGGCTTATAGCCAAGCTTTTTTTTGTTTTTATAATTTATTTTGTTGTTACTTTGAAACCACAACCAATAAGCAACCATTATTATATTATTATTGTCTATGATATATTTTTTAAATGATATTTAAGTTATACTACATTACTAGCTACATTTTGATTACTTACAATTGCAATATGGTCATTTGCCAACTAACTAGTTGGTACCACTAAGTTTTTAAACAAGAATATTTACTACTTCTTTCTTAGCAACTTACCCTGTAAAAATTGCGTTCTAACCTGAGTAGGTAATAATTTTCACTCTCACAGGAATCTTAATGTCGCCCCATATTTTTTTTTTTTACCGGGAAAGAAAAGAAAAAAGAAATCTTTACGCTTTCTAATAAAAAATACATTTTTCATCCTTAGCTGGCTTTCTTGATGCTTTTTCCCCTTCTCGTTTTTGAAAACATTCACCGACTCTTTAACTTTCAGGGCCCATTTATTTCATATGATCTAACATTTTTCATCTACTTACTATTCATTCTACTGTTTTGAATTACATTTTTAGGGTCCGTAGGCAAAACCAACGATCCTTATATTTTCCTGCGTGTGTCTGTCCGTCCGTCCTGTCGCCTGCTCTCACGGCTACATCTTTTGTCCGATTACTTTGAAATTTGGCATGTATGTGTCTTGTACCTACACACATATTTTAAAAATATAGCGACTTAAAGAAAAAAAAAAATTAGGGTAAAAAAACTTAAGGGTTAACATTTTTTTATTTTTTTCGGCACCGTGAGGGGTATCATATGAAAGGGTACGTCGAGCTGATTACAAAAATATATAATTCTTTGGTTATAACTTTGATAGGGCGAGCGTAAGCGGGTTTGAAGTGTCTGTGAAACGTGTCCCCCCCCCCTTCTATCTCGCTTATGTGAAGTGCAAAAAATCTGAAAAATCCCTGAACATTCTTCGACCAAAACTAAAGATACCACTTTTTGGAAATTTCGAAAAAAATATTATTTTATTTTTAATTGACAAAATACGGTTTTTGTATAATTATGGTCTTTTCGATGTATTTATATGGTTGTAGTCCGGTTCAGTGGCAAAAAAATACTTTATTGGAAGTTTGTTTATGTGTTTTGAGAATATCAGACCCATAGGATAGTTCAAAGTAAGCTTTTTAGCATTTTAAAAAACACTATCAATAGGGTACTACTTAAACTATACAGTGTGGCCTACGGACCCTCGATGTGTGCTGACTAGCACACACTTGACCTGTTTAATTTTCCTCTTGCTGATCATCTTATAGGCTTATTGTCTTGGCATAATTCAGATGTATATATTAATAATATTTGCTTCAAAATTGAATTGTTCGATGATGTAGAACGAAACCAACATTATTTTTCTCTTGTACAAAGAAGGAAATAGTTATTATACTTTATGTAATAACACATGTAATTCATGTCAGTATGATAAACCATTTATTAAAAAAAATTATTGAAAAAATTTGTTTGTCTCATTGAATTGATGGCACTTCTTTAGATTGTTACTCCCCTCATAAAAAACAGAGGGGAGTAACAATCCAAAAAGGTGCCCAAAATGTTCTTCTTTAGATTGTTACTCCCCTTATAAAAACAGAAGTGTGATATTCCTTTGTCCAAATGTATATTAGTCTAAACATCCCTTTGTCTTACTAGATGTTTAGTCCGAGTCATTTATATTCTAAAAAAACTAGGGGAGTAACAATCTAAAGAAGTACCGAATAGATGAAGTAAGAATTTTTTCCCGCCTTACAATTCCAATTTTATATTTGAAGCTTACGTTATGCGCGCGAACGCTTGGGCGGATAACGTTGTCTAACGAACTCGACCTGGGAATTGGTAAAATGAACATGAGTACCAAATTTCAACAAAATCGGTCATCATTTACACTAGTTATCGTCATGGGTCGATTTCGTGAAGGTCGTTTTTCTATTCACTCTAGGCGCTGTAACGTGCCATAAGGAACATATTTCCAAAAACAATTGTAATAAAGTAAGCTACAGAACATAATATTTAACATTAGGAAAATACTTAGTTTTGCTCAAACGAAAAATAAACCCACCAGACAAAGGGCTATCTATAAACTCAACAGAGGCACATGTAGCGGAGTGTATCTAGGTCAGACCGAAAGAAAAAATCCAATTGTATTGCAGAACGTCATTCCGCCAGGACCACAATATCATTAACATCTAGTTTCACTAACTATTTAATAGAAAATAAACACAGTGTGTTTTAATTAGGTGTGTACCATTAAATCATTTTGCTTCCATACATAATTAGCTTTTTACACTATCAACATTTGCCAATTAATTAATTAAATATTTTTTCTTATTTTACTTAGTTTGTCCAGTACAAATCTTGCAAACGATTTTTAACTAACTTCCCGAGTAGCTAGACATTTGATACTTTTAGAATAGCTCAGAATACGATGACAATGCAATATGTTAATACTTTTAGCCATCTTTCAGCAAAATTTAATTCGACTTCAGCAAATTTTGCTGTATGAAAAGTTAGTTCGGAGAAAATCCCCAAGTTATTTTATTATTCTTGACATGTCCCATTTTACAATCTTCATTTTGACGGGTTTCAAATTTGTGATCTTCTTTAAGAGATAAACATTGAATGACACCGAAAAAGGAAAAGCGAACAAAGAAATAAATTAATTGATGTGTGACAACCAGGTTTGTTTACACTTGTGTCCTAGGTATCGGTTAAATTTTTCTGCATCTGTCCTTCTTTACTTGTACACATTTTTCTTTTTCTTTTCTTACTGTCCCTACACGGGGGCATATCAATGCCACGGTTTAGATTCGGTGTTGGCGAGATCCGTTGTACAAAGATTTGTCTTTATGTAGGTTTAAGATCAGCTCTCTAGATGGTTGTCATTTATGTGAAGTAAATAACATCTATGTATATAAAAATGGCAATTATATTATCAACCATACATATGATTCAACAGAAAATTTAAGAACGTAGTATATAAAAAGTTCTTTTTGAACTTAACCCGTTTTTTGGTAGTTTTATAACTTTTCTCTATAGAACTGGCCTTTTATAGGGTTAATTGTTTTTGTTTTTTTAATTATTTAAATAATCCCATTTTATCTTTTTCTAAAGCTATATTTTTGCCTTTCACGTTCGGTCTTCTTCAGACTACAATATTAACAATATTTAAACAATTTATTATTAGTTTGCTATTAACTTTAACAATATCAGTATTAAAAATTAAAATAGTTTGAATATTATAGAGCATTTTAAATCCATATATCCATCCATTACGCAATAAAATAAAATAAAATTATATATTTAATAAATACCTTGTAACTATCCCCTTCACATAAATCTTATTTCAAAAAACGTATAAATATTTCTCTAAAACACACTTCTTTTTTACTACGTTTTTATTAGCTTTCTTTCTTGTTTGTTTGTTTGTCCAGTACAAATCTTACAATCGATTTTTAACTAACTTCCCTAGTAGTTAGACATTCGAAACATTTAGAATAGCTCAGAACACGATGACGATGCATTATTTAACAATTTTAGCCATATTTCAGCAGAATTTAATTCGTTTTCGGCAAATTTTGCTGTATGGAAAGTTATTTCGGAAAAAAATCCGCAAGTTATTTTATTTGTTTTGACATGACCCATATTTACGATCTTCATTTTGACAGGTTTCAAATTTATGACAGAAAATTTAAAAACGTAGTGTATAAAAAGTTCTTTTTATCTTGCAATTTTCAATTATAAAATATCTGTTCTCTTTAATTGGGGTTGAAACATTTGACTGTAAACTCTACAAGATTTTTCTTTCTAAAAAGGAAAACGCAGAGGAAAAGATTTTCAGCCCCAAGCTAGGTTAGAAGCGGATAAAGTGGAAAAACGGTCAACGTATTTATCATAAAGCTTGCTGTGAAGGGGATAACGGATGAACTAGGCTGCCATCATCATTCTATCCAACTTTATCGTAGCCAACATTTCTTACTTACTTCGTTCGTTTTTATGTTCCTCACAATATAACAAACCGTTATAAACGTTTATATTTTTATTTCTTTCCATCCAAATAGTTTCTGCTAAAAAATGTAACATGAAACAGGTCTAAAAAAATAGAAAAACATTTGGTCTAAGGATAAAGACATTTGTTGTACTTTTTGTTGTAACTTCAGTTTAGTTATAAAACGTAAGAGTACGAGCTGAGTTACAAGTTATTCTAATTCAAGCTAAGATTGAAACACGATTAAGTAGGGCGAAAGAGTAAGGGTTGCCAACTTAATTATTTTATAAATATTAGAAAATGAATGGCTAATGTAATGAAGTTGTTGAAATCAGGTTGGCGACACTACGTTTTCGACATTGTTTATCATTGTTTATAACCTGCATGTAAATAACGATCTATTTGAGTTTAATTCCAATTCTTATTTGTTTTTAATAGTGAATCTCTTATATCTGCTATTAAAAGTGCTAATAATTATTGTAATTTATTAAAATAATTAATAAAATCTGTGCAATGGACGAAAATGTGTATTTTCTCCCTACTGGAGATAAAATATTGTATGTACCTCGTGAGTAAAGTGCCATTATTCCCCTCGCGATAATTATCTCCCTCGGTTGCGCCTTGGAAGCTAATTAGCGTTATTCCCGAGGCGCAGCCGAGGGAATAAAGAACCCTAATTAGCCTGTTCCTTTGGCTTCGCCTCAAGAACCAACTCTTTCGCTCAGGGAATAATGACTTACATTACTCCCTAGGTGCATAAATAACTATTATTTATTATTAATTTTTGGGTAATTACACCCAAAAATTAAGTTGAACAACTTTGGTTAATTACACCCATACAAGAATCATAGATATGTTTTTGGGCATTGAATCCACATATCGACATTTCAATGTTTGTCCTATGAAGTAATATAAATTGATATGGTAGATGGATCATAATGTGTAAAATTATAAAACATTAATCCAAGTTAATTACCAGTTGGGTCAGCTAGGAGTTCGGATGTCATTTTATTCAAGGCATCGCGTGGCTCTATAATTGAAGCGAGCGTATTGAAATAAAATACCGAATATTAAAGAATTTATTAATCATGGTGAATGTCATAGTTGAAGATAAGTGGAAGAGGGCAGTGTGGGGTAGACTGGGGGTACTTGGTACAAAGCTTACTTTCTGAGATAAACCTATATAACTACAATCCTATAACAATCTTAAACACCCGAAGTAGCTTTTAAACTATTATTATAAATGTATCACTTCACTACTCAAAATTCTCTCTGCTTGCATCAAGTTGACCTGATCAATTGTACTTTAGACGATGTATATGAAGTTTTATTAAAATCGTTACGTTAAAACGTAAGATATCGGTAAAAACGTTGTTATCTTTACTTTAATTGTTAAGGTCCATTTTAATAGTTTTAGCGATCTTTATTAATTTATAGCGGTGTCGCTGTTTGTTTTACCAAAAATGTTATTTGAAAAAAATGTTCGTCTCATCCAATAGGTGATGATAGAATATTTTCCCCTTCCTGAAATTCCAATTTTACATTTGAAGTTCACGTTTACTCGACCGTTGCGCGCGAAATCTTGGACGAATAACGCTGTCCAAGGAAGTTAGCCTGAGCATTAGAAAAAGGAACATGTATACCAAGTTTCAACTAAATCGGTCGACTTTTACTCATGTTATCATCGGACATGTAAACGTTACTGATAGACAGACAAGATGCATATTTTGTTGATTTGTTGAATGTAAGAAGCTCGCTTGCGCTTGCTTCAATAAAATGTGCACTTTTATTGGCAAAATATTGTGCTACAATGAATACAAGTGAAAACCAATCTACCTTTTAATATATTCTATCTTTCTAGCTCGATATTTAAGAGCGCCGCATTTTTTATGTCGTATATTGATCCTTCAGCCCGCCTATCGTCAAAACTGCTTTAGAATAAATGAAACCTGACGACTTCCTGTCAAATCCTTACTTCCTGGCACGATAATTGAAAGCGTCTCATTTTCTAATTCATCCGCAACAAGTAAACTAGGCATCGCGTGGCTCTATCATTGAAGCGAGCGTATAGTAATAAATATATTTATTGAATATTGAAAAATAGATATTCATGAATCATGATGATTTGATAGATAATGGGTATAGTTGTTGTAGTAAAGTGGCTAGTAGTAAGGGAACCACCCTGCATTCTTACTATTCCTCTAACCACACATCTCCTTTACAATTATTACTAGGCATCGCGTGGCTCTATTATTGAAGCGAGCGTATTGCAATAAATTACTCAATATTGAAATTTGTTAATCATGATGAATGTCATAGTTGAAGATAAGTGGAAGAGGGTAGTGAGGGGTAGAGTGGGGGTACTCGGTACAAAGCTTTACTTCCTAAACAAGCCTACACACAACACGACTATAAAGAATCTTAACCACCCGTAATAGCTTTTAAACGAATATTATAAATGTATCACTTCATTACTCAAATACTCCTGCTTATATCAAGTGTTGAAATTTTACATACTTGTTTTAATTGTACTTTAGACGATGTACATGAAGTTTTATTAAAATCGTTACGTTAGAACGTAAGATATCGGTAAAAAGGTTGTTTTCTCTATTATAAAAGTTTAGGTGCACTTTCATAGTTTTAGCGATCTTTATTAATTCATAGCGGTGTCGCTGTTGGTTTTACCAAAAATGTTATTTGAAAAAAAAAAAAAAATGTTTGTCTCATCAAATAGATGATGATAGTATCTTTTCCCGTCCTGAAATTCTAATTCAATTTTTGAACCTCTCGTTTACGCGAGCGTTTCGCGTGAACTCTTGGACAGATCACGCTATCCAACAAACAGCCTGAGTATTAGTAAGAGGAACATTTATACCAATTTTCAATTAAATCGGTCAACTTTTACTTAAATTATCGTTGGACACGTAAACGTTACACACAGACAGACAGACAATATACATATTTCGATAAATGTAAGATGCTCGCTTACGCTCGCTTCAATAATGTTGTTGGTTTGCCCCCTCTCCCTCTTTATTCCTTGTCTCTCACAAACTCAAATATTGTATTTCAAATTAATTCACTCTACACGTTTTAGTTTAAAAACATTTTTTGACTTGGAATTTACCCAGCACGAGGATACAAAACAATTGTTTGACTCTACATAATATTTTATTTTTAAAAAAGATTTACTATAAACCACAGGGAAAATATAAATTAAATAACAGCAAACTCTTTACCTTTTTGTGCTGCGTAATTACCAAGGAAATGTTTTTAAATGTATACCTGTATAGATGATCTATATATATAAAACTAAGAGTGACAGTGACTGACTGATCAAAAATTCTCCTACTTCCCATTGAAATAGAGATCTGAAATTTGGTACATAGATAGAGTGTACCATAAATAGAAAAGTAAGGCCATTTTTATTTCGATATATAGCCGCCATATTGAATTATAGCCACCATCTTGGATTTATTCATCACTAATTCTCCTACATCCCATTAACATAGAGGTTTGAAATTTGGTACATAGATAGGTTCTACCATAAATAGATAAGTGCGGCCATTTTGCGTTTGATATATGGCCATCATATTTAATTATAGCCGCCATCTTGGATTTATTCACATTATATTATCTCAGCTTCCAGTGGACCTAGAGATCTAAAATTTTGTACATAGACCTATGGTAGCTAAAGAAGAAAATTAAAGGTACTTTCACTTCAGCATATGGCCGCCATCTTGGATTTAATCAGATACTATTATCTTAGCTTCCAGTGGATTTAAAGATCTTAAATTTGTTACATAGACTAATTGTAACTAAAATTGAAAATTGAATCTATAATAAAATAGAATAATTGAAAATGCATAAAAGAATAATATAACCTACGTATTTACTAAAATACGAAATTATGTAACAATAAAGATATATTAATTATATTGTTTTAATTATTATTTACACACAGCGCCAACTTCTAGACGGATAAGGTGCGCTTCGCGCACCGATCCGGCTAGTTTAATAATAAAAATACACGGCAAGTAAAAAGAAATGCTTCTTTCTATTTTATCCCATTTTTAACGATTCACTGACTTAAATTTATCGTGCTGCATTCATTCAGATGATACTATTACTTAATTTTTATTTTTCAGTAATTATTATTATTCGTAATTAAAAATCAGTATAATAATAAGTAATAAAAGGCTATTTTACTATTTTTATTGCCCGGATTTACTAATTATTATGATTCTCTCGTTGAAATTCGATTAAATGGAGGAGGAATTGTCTTCAAATATTTGATTCTGTTTACAGAGGCAGTCTCATTTATGAAACGGTGTCGTCAGTCAATATTTGAACTGTTTAAGAGGGGGAAGGAAAACACTTGGGGTAATTTGCATTCTGTTCTTATTTCGAGCATACAACACCTATCAAGGATTTTATAAATGACTTCCTTCACAACACAAGATTTACCTTATAAATAACCTCAAGAATAAAGCTAATTTAATCATAGATCATAGATTCCAGTTTAACTCTTTAACTAAGCTCAAGAATAAAGCTTGTTTAATCATAGATTCCAGCTTATCTTGCCATTAATGATTTACCCTATTACTAACAACAAGAATACAGCTTCTTTAATCATAGATTCCAGCTTATCTTTTCATTAAAGATTAACCCCATAACTAACCTCAAGGATAAAGCTTGTTTAATCATAGATTCAAGCTTATCTTTCCATTAATGATTTACCCTATTACTAACAACAAGAATACAGCTTCTTTAATCATAGATTCCAGCTTATCTTTTCATTAAATATTAACCCCATAACTAACCTCAAGGATAAAGCTTGTTTAATCATAGATTCAAGCTTAACTTTCCATTAAAGATTAACCCCATTACAAACCTCAAGAATAAAGATTGTTAAATCATAGATTCAAGCTTAACTTTCCATTAAAGATTAACCCCATTACAAACCTCAAGAATAAAGATTGTTAAATCACAGATTCCAGCTTAACTTTCCATTAAAGATTAACCCCATTACAAACCTCAAGAATAAAGATTGTTAAATCATAGATTCAAGCTTAACTTTCCATTAAAGATTAACCCCATTACAAACCTCAAGAATAAAGATTGTTAAATCATAGATTCAAGCTTAACTTTCCATTAAAGATTTACCCCTTAAAAAACCTCAAGAAAATAGCTTATTTAGTCATAGATTCCAGCTTAACTTTCCATTGAAGATTAACCCCATAACTAACCTCAAGAATAAAGCTTATTTAATCATAGATTCCAGCGTAACTTTTCATTAAAGATTTACCCCTTAACTGACCTCAAGAATAAAGCTTATTTAATCATAGATTCCAGCATTTAACTAACCTCAAGAATGAATAATTTAATCATAGATTCCAGCGTCTTTAACTAACCTCAAGAATGAAGTAAATAAAAAGTAACAGTTTGCCCACGGAAGATAATCCTTGTTTATTTATCAAAGCAGCTTTCGGCTTTATAAAGCCATCATCAGTGCCTTTGAACAAACACAAAGCGTTAAAATTAACTAATATATAAATAAACCGAAATTTAAAGAAAACTAATAAAAGCTAATAACAAAAACTACAATTATAATAGATAAATTTAAAATAACTAATAAGCTAAGAAAAAGATAAACAAGAAATAAATAAGATGATAATTAATACAAAACAAACTACAACAAAATAATTGATAAATTCTACAAATAGAGATAAAATTAAAGAATCAAAAATGAAAGCTAAAGATAGAGTGAAATAAATAGTAATTAAAAAAAAGCATACTGATTTTGGTATAGAACTACATATTTACTTTAAAAAACAATATGTAGTGGGCGAGTCGTACGATGTCGGAGACTAGTAGACGTTCCAGCTAGGGTTCTTATCAAAGACAAAGCTTCCCCCCGCTCTTTAAGAATTTTATCTCCCGCTCTGCATTGACTTCTAATAATCTCTAAGTTCTTCAGTGAGTCAAGCTTGTGTCCTTTCTTTGCAAAATGAATACAACTTCAAGAAAAAGGCTTGATTAATCATAGATTCCAGCTTAACTTTTCATTGAAGATTAACCCTTTAACTAAGCTCAAGAATAAAGCTTGTTTAATAATAGATTCCATCTTAACCTCCATTAATGATTAACCCTTTAACTAAGCTCAAGAATAAATCTTGTTTAATAATAGATTCCATCTTAACCTCCATTAATGATTAACCCTTTAACTAAGCTCAAGAATAAATCTTGTTTAATAATAGATTCCATCTTAACCTCCATTAATGATTAACCCTTTAACTAAGCTCAAGAAAAAGGCTTGATTAATCATAGATTCCAGCTTAACTTTTCATTGATGATTAACCCTTTAACTAAGCTCAAGAATAAAGCTTGTTTAATAATAGATTCCATCTTAACCTTCATTAATGATTAACCCTTTAACTAAGCTCAAGAATAAATCTTGTTTATTAATAGATTCCAACTTAACTTTCCATTAATGATTAACCCTTTATCTAAGCTCATGAATAAATCTTATTTAATAATAGATTCAAACTTAACTTTCCATTAATGATTAAACCTTTAACTAAGCTCAAGAATAAAGATTGTTTAGTTCTAGATTTCAACTTAGCTTTCCATTCAATAATTTTTTTTTCTTTATAATTCAACCCTCACGTTTGGATGAGTAAAAAAATCTTTACGTTTAACAAGGTAAAACTGGGAAAGCAGCCAACAAAATCATTAAGGGCTCGTAAATAAAAGAGAGAGGAGGAATTCTTTGTTGAGCAGAGGCCTTTATTCTTCTTTACAAGCTGCGGGTTTCCGTGTCATTTTCATTATTTCATAACTTCTCAACCTTCTTTATAACTTTGTGCTTTTCAAAGAGTTTTATCATTTTTGTTCACTGCTTTTGAGAATTAGTTCAGTACTGAAGTTTTCTCTTTGGATTTCTTTTTATTGTTTTGAAAGGGTTCTGCTGATTGTACTTGATTTTAATATTTATGATGTTCGTGGATAATTATTACATTTCTAGGATATTTCAATACGGACTGAATCCTGATGTAGGATTTAACAAGCTAAAAGTGTTTCCATGAGGAGTATTGAATCCGTATTCAATACACAAATCAGCCGATAAAGAAAACTAACACTTTTACTAGGTTACTTTGATAAAGGTTATATAATTTTGTAACCTTCACCATTTTTACTGGTCTTATATTACTTTGCTTTGTAAGTTTAATCGCACGTTTCATCGCACACCTATTACCCCAATTTTGAACCACATCCCGTCTTCCCCAAATTTTGCATATGGAAACAATTGCGAGCATGAGCGACTCACCATGGCTCGTCAGAGGCCGTGGGAACCAAGCTTAAAAAGGCTCGATATTGTTCGACCTTCCCCGTTAAGGATTAGATAGAACACAGCCTACGAGCACGACAGGATGACCTAGTCACAGGCAGTCGGAACCCAGCTTATAATTGATCTGTGCAGACGTTCATTACAATATATTATTATAATATTGCGAGTTAATCCAAGAGTTTCTTCTCTATATTTGACGACTGGTTTTATGAGGTTTTTATAAATTATAAGCTTGGTCTTCCTTGATACTAAATTAAACTTAAGCAGTCTCAAGTTTCATTAGTAAGCCCTGTTTCTACTATGCTCAAAGTTTCAGATTTAACATAGTCGTTGTATGAAAGGAAACTTTCTGATTACCTTGGAGGTAACTCATTCACCGATTCAAGATTAAATCCTTCTATTTTGATATTTCCCTGTACAAGTCGCCGTCCCTTTTCCGCAGAAATTTTCATATATTTAGTCTTCTTATTATTTATTTGAAGGTCCATTTAACGACAGGGCTGCTTCAATGTGAGTATTGTCATTGAGAGAGTAGATTGTTCTGGCCACCAGTGTAATATCATCTTCATATATGGCCGCGCTTCCTTTTTTTGTAGATTATACTGTTCATTATATTTTGCAGCTTCCTGGCCACATGAAAAGCCAAGTTAAACATCACTGTTGGCAAAGCTTCCCCTTGCCGAACTCCTGTATCCAATTGAAATGATCTACCCATTTTCCCTCCATCCAGTAGAAAAATTACTCTGTAGTCTGCAGTGTCATTTTCATCACTAGTTTTCTTGGAACCCTTAGCTCCACCAGGCTTATCACAAACGCCTTTTGCATTGTTGTTAACAAAATACTGAATACTATTTTAAAAGCATGCGTTTGAAAATAACACCATTGATTGAAAAATAATCATCAAACCTGATATTTCTGCATATGAAAACGTCATCAAAAATTATTATACACCATGAAAAATCAATAGATACGCAATTAAAATCAATTTACAAAAAAACAGAAATATAAATGTTAAAAAGGATTAATTTGACTTATGCAATATCGATGCTTTTAAATTAAAAATCTGATTTTTTTTTAATGAAAATGGTAATTATAGAGTTTTTATAACAAGGATTGGATTAGTAAAGAGATGATTATATTGCTTCTTTGAAACAGTTTTTCATTTGATTTTTCTTAGGCTCCTTGTTTAAGGTTTTTATCTGCTTCTGAAAATCCTCTCATTAATTAAATAATTGCCTTTTTCTTATTTTATAATTATTCAGATTTTTACTCTCCTCTGTTCTTTAAATCTTTTTTGATTTTTTGAATTGAATAATAACACTTTTTAATATTTTAATAATTTGATTGTGTCTACGACTTTTTACAACTGTTTTAAAAGAATGACACAGTCTGTTAAAACCCAGGTTTTTTTACTTTTTTTGCTTCCGAGCTTACCGAAGGTAACGGAAGCTATGTGATCATTCTAAAGAACGAAAATATTTTATGCCTCCGATTTTTGTTTCCGAACATTTTTGGTTCCGTGTCTGTCTGTCGATCTGTAGCTCACTTTTTGCGAAACACTGTATCTTAAAAACTACACGTCCGATTTTAATGAAATTCGTATGGTAGGTCATAATTAGCTCATTGTTAGTCCCAGATAATTTTTAACATTCTGCTTTCATTTTTTTCTCTTCCACGTGCGCACAAACATACCTTTAATTAAACCTATATCTTCAAAAGTACTTATATGATTTGTATGAAACTTTTATAGCTTATCGAAAGTAACCTGCAAATAGCCCCATATTAATGTGAACCGTCCGCGCTCTTTATTTTTTTTTTTCAAAATTGATACACTAATTCAGGTAAAAAATCAAAATATATTTGACAGATTAAAAAACGGGAAAACAATTAAATAAATTAGACAATAATGGCTTGTATAAGTATAAAATGAATAAAGTACGTGATGGAATGCGAGGAAGCTATGTGCCACACCAATTGTCAGTTTTTTTAACCTGAGAATCTTAATGTAACTACTTTTTAACATGACTTCTTCTATTTTTTCTTAACATGACTTCTTCTATTTTTTCTTATCATGACTTCTTCTATTTTTTCTTAACATGACTTCTTCTATTTTTTCTTAACATGACTTCTTCTATTTTTTCTTAACATGACTTCTTCTTTTCTTTTCTTAACATGGCTTCTTCTATTTTCTCCTAACATGACTTCTTCTATTTTTTCCTAACGTGACTTCTTCTATTTTTTCTTAACATGACTTCTTCTTTTTTTTCTTAACATGACTTCTTCTATTTTCTCCTAACATGACTTCTTCTATTTTTTCTTAACATGACTTCTTCTATTTTTTCTTAACATGACTTCTTCTTTTTTTTTCTTAACATGGCTTCTTCTATTTTCTCCTAACATGACTTCTTCTATTTTTTCTTAACATGACTTCTTCTATTTTTTCTTAACATGACTTCTTCTATTTTTTCTTAACATGACTTCTTCTTTTTTTTTCTTAACATGGCTTCTTCTATTTTCTCCTAACATGACTTCTTCTATTTTTTCCTAACGTGACTTCTTCTATTTTTTCTTAACATGACTTCTTCTTTTTTTTTCTTAACATGACTTCTTCTATTTTCTCCTAACATGACTTCTTCTATTTTATCCTAACGTGACTTCTTCTATTTTTTCTTTCTAACGTTGTCATTCTTTTAAACCAATTCATTTTCGGCTGTAAACCGGACCCGCAATACAAAACTTTGTGTGGTTTTAGCATCCCCACTTTCAATTAATAAGACCCCAGCCAGGTTCTATAGCTGCTGCCCCAGAATCAATTCTTTGACTTTATTAAATCTAGTTTTAGCATGGATATGTTTTAGCTTTTGAAGGGACAGACGAAATTTTTGTCACACAAAAAACGACATGATAAATGTGACGCTTTCAAATATCCTGCCAGGAATTTTGAATGTTAACAGGAGGTCATTAGGATTTCATATAAAGTACAATATTTTGACTATAGGCGGGCTCAAGTTTCAATAAACGACAAGCAAAATACTCTCATTTATCCTGCCTGGAAGTTAGAATATAATAGGAGGTTGATTGGGTTTTCACATGTATTCATTGTAGTACTATTTTTCACCGATAGAAGTGCAAATTTTTGTATACAATGATATCAGAGCTCCTAGCGGACAAAATGGTAATCAAAATGGATTAATGTTTTATAATTTCACAGCTTAAGATCCATCTACTATATCAATTAGACAAATGTATACGGATTTTCTCCACTTCAAGGGAAATATTGAAATTGTAACGGGGATTTGGTGAGTGGAATAAAGTGAACTGGTTAATATGTTTGATAGTTATTTATTGGTATATGAATGTGTGTGAGTGATTGTTGGCTGATGTGTACACCTCCAGAGCTAAGATCGGACTCCCCATGTGTCTCTGTGCTAGGGCTTAGTCTGATAGATTCTTGGTGGGGGAAAGCACCACTAGACAGAAATTCGAGCCATTGCTAGCCTAAGGTCTACACTGCTCTCCTAGAATATTCTGGACTTGGCTTCCCCGTTACAAAATGTCGATATGTGGATTTAAGGCCCAGAAATGTTTTTTTCCATGAATTGGAGAAAATAAGTATTCTTCACATAAGTTTAAGAATAAAGAAACTGCCTTTCTTTCTAACGTGCATTTTGCTATTTTTTCTATTATGTCTTATATTTAGATGCACTATTTATGATTAACCAAACTCCCTTTTTCTTCTTTATTAAAGAAAACAAGGAAATATTCTTTATACATAGGAGTAGTGGAGTCACTAGAAATAAAGAAACGTACCAACTTTATTGTTCTATGCTGGCTTTCAAACACAAGTATTCTTCATTGTCACTGGCAATAAGAAATGTGTAAGGGTCAGTGCTAGAGTGGAAACAGGAGTTGCCTGCTATAAACAAAACAGAAATTATAACTTTCATATTATAACTTTTACTTTGGCTTTTTCTGTTTTGCATTTCAACTTGTCTTCACAGTTATATAAGATAACCACTAGTTGTTGAAAACCATCTTTCTACAATAAAGTTTCTTTTAGTTAAGAGATTTATTTTTTATTGTCAATGGAATAACACTGAACAAACTGTTGGCAGCGAACAAATCTAGGTCGAGGTATATTTGTGCACTCCTGGCATTCTCTGCTGGGTTCAAGGATATCCAAGAGAATTCCTACTTTTTACTTTCCCATGTAGGTCAACTTTTGATTCACCCTACTATTCACTATTCACCCTACAATCCACCCTAGAATAATATCGCAGGCATAATAAAACCTCTTCAACTTTCTCCTGCATTTTAAATCGATCACTTCAAAGAATTTTTATTAACTTTCCCTTTTTTCAATTTCCTTCTTAACTTAAGTTTTATTTCAGAAGGAATATTGTTGGTATTAGACTTGAGTAGAATCAAGTATATTAGAAAATGTAAAGAATTGCACTTAATAATAATGCTAAACCAATTTTAAATGTATTTTTTGTTAAATTAAAGCTAAAATAGTTAAAAAAAAACGTCACATTATTAAATACATATAATTAAAAGTTTACTATTAAATGTCTAATAAACAAAGAAGTTTAATATAGAACTAAACATAAGCTACTGTTTTTTGTGGACTTATTAAAATTACTCAATACAATACACCCTTATCAGCTAATTCTTGTAAAATAAAAATATATTGGTCATGGACACTCTTCCAGGGCCCGCTCTTACACGTCCGTAAACGAGCTAAAATGAAGTATTTTTCACTGTATTACCTGTACCCCGGAAAAATCCGCAGGTGGTATTTACCCGTTTGTCGGGCACCCCCCTAAAAGTTATTAGAGTTACAAAAATTCCGCGTGCGTGGTCACGATCGTGCCACGCCACGATTTTTCGATTTTTTCCCCCCCGAAAAACCGTTTTTTCCGCATAACTTGAATACGGTCGACCGCAGCAAAGGACCTTTTTTGTAGTTCTCGTGAAAAGGGAAAAAATCGTATTTTTTTTGTTTTTGTAAAGTGAATTGGAAAAAAGATACACGCCCCCGAAAAAGCCCCTAAAAACGGACGTGTAAGAGCGGGCCCCGGAAGCGTGTCCATGACCATTAGTCAAAGAACTTGGTTTCCAATGGCCTCCACCACCGCCATCTTGAACCAAAATGGCGGACAAAATTTTGGTTTATCTGTCTGTCGCTTAATTTTTGCGAACCAACATATCTTGAAAATTGCTTCTTTGATTTCATTGAAATTGGAAAAGTAGATCATAATTAGCCCACTGTTGGTCCCATATAATAAGCATCCTTTGGCGGCCATTTTTGGTATTTTGCTTAATTGATACATTAATTCAATTTTTGCAGTTTTAAAACGAGAGAGAGGGGAGGGGGGGATTAATTAAATTTGACAATGATAGGATCTAAAAGCATAAAATCATTAAAGTATACGAAATAATGCACTACTTGATAAACTATTTTAATAAAGTAATTTATTCTAAGGAAATAATACTAATAGTATTAATGTTATACAAAGCCAATTAAATTTTAAATATATTTTGTCTTATTGTTATTTAATGTGGCTTTTAACGGATAAATTAGTATTTGCATAATTTGTTGTTTGCTTTCACGTATACTATAAGGTTTTAGATTTAAATCACTCCAGCTAATCCGCCTGACAATATACCCGCTCCATATATTAGGCTTTATTTAAAATGTGACTTCATTTACTCTAGACTCTTTTATAAGCTAGCTCATTTATTCTGTTCAATATAACTTAAGCGTGTAACTAAATATACTTCACTTATCAAGTGGTATACAGCCTGATGGGGTTTGGTCCACAATTGTCCTTTATTTGCTCCTTCCTCGTCTAATTCAGTTCTCCAGCTACTTATGTCTATGATCTTGTGGGACTCTATTAATCCACCTAATGTGGACTGGCTAGCCTTTTGGAACGAAGTTCCTTATGGCACGTTCTGGAGCCCATCAGTGAATCCAAAAAACGACCAAAATCGCCTTCACAAAATTTATCAAGTTCTATACAGCCTGATGGGGTTTGGTCCACAATTGTCCTTTATTTGCTCCTTCCTCATATAATTCAGTTCTCCATCTACTTATGTCTATGATCTTGGTGGACTCCATTGATCCACCTAATGTGGACTTGCTAGCATTTTGAAACGAAGTTCCTTATGGCACGTTCTGGAGCCCGGCATTGAATCCAAAAAAAAAACGTCCAAAATCACCGTCACAAAACTAAGCGTCACGAAATCTACTGATGACGATAACTTGAGTAAAAGATGACCGAGTGAGTTTAAATTTGGTACACATGTTAATCTTACCAATGCCCAAGCTGAGTTTGTTGGACAACGTTATCCGCCCAAGTGTTCACGAACAACGCTCGCATAAACGTTGGCTTTAAATTTAAAATTGGAATTTTAGGACGGGAAAAAATTCTATCTTCATTTACTTAATGAGACAAACACTTTTATTAATTTTTTTTTTTTCTAAAACGAACAACGACACTGCTATAAAGTGATGAAGATCACTAAATTAATTAAAGCGGACCTAAACGTTTTAAAATAAAGAAAACAACGTTTTTTACCGATATCATACGTTCTAACGTAACGATTTTAATAAAACTTCTTACACCTCGTCGAAAGTACAATTGAAACAGGCACGAAAAATTTCAACCTGATACAAGCAGAATTTTTTGATAAGGGAAGAGATATATTTTATAATATGTTAAAAATTAGTAGGCCGGGTAGGTAGAAAGCAGTCCAATTTCCTACCAACTACAAACTTACTCTTTAACTATAAACTCATCATGATTAACTTTTTTTCTCAATATTCAATATATATTTATTGTAAGCCGCCTGCTTTAATGATACAAATAATTAATTTCTTTTAATTTTGCCTTTACTCTGCTAGGCACAGACATTTTTAGATACTTTTAATTTTGTCTCTTTTCTAACTCCGCCATGTATAAGTAGTTAGCAACGATTACAACCGACGAACGAGTTAGACCGACGAACCGACTGACCGATAGACAGACACGGAACCTAAAATGTTCCCTGATGTCTGAAACGGATTTCTGTCTTGGAATTTTGGAAATTAGAGACCTAAAAATGATTCCGAACAGGGGAACTATTTTTACTTTTCATCCAGAAAAGTATTGATTTCGTTGTTTTTTCCTTAACATTATATGTCTATTTTCTGCTTTCCCCTAAGCTAAAGGAATTTAGATTAAGGAAGGTTTACTTTTGTTCTTTTCTCTTGCTGAAAGATTCTGTTTTCGGTAGCATCTTGTGTATTTTTCCGAGGGTTCAAAGAGCTCACTGTTATATTAGATAAACCCTGCTTATAAATTTAATATTTAGATGCTTGAAGGAGCTTTAAGCAGATCCCAATACTGAATCTTGTTAACTTATTTAAAGGTTTTTCAAGTATTAAACTTCAGCGGACCGAGCAGACTTTTTCAGAGCAATAAAAAGCATTGTTGAATTGTTAAAATACTTTATAGTTTTATATATTTAACATCTCTATTGATTCCTTCTGGTTTCCTTCTATTTTATGGTCAAAATTGGTTTTGATATTCCCGTTTCTTTTTATCGAATTGTCGATATTGGTATTTGAGGTTTCCATTTTTATAAAAGAAGTATGATAATTCACATCGAGGAATTTAAGTTTAGAATTGCGAATGGTTGTTTTATGAAATAACAATTCTATTTCTTTATTTTCAAAAAAAAGAAAAGGAAAACACGGACCATTTATTACTGTAAGTTACCCCTTGTGTTTAGTAGCTTAAGTGCACAATTGTTATTTTAGTCGAATAACCACAATAGCTAAATTTTACAGTCGTGCTTAGTTAATTATTGGAACAAAATTCCTTATGGCACGTTCTGGCCCTGGGAGTGAATCCAAAAAAAACGACCAAAAACACCGTCACAAAATCACCGTCACGAAATCTACCTATGACGACAACTTGAGTAAAAGATCACCGAGTTAGTTGAAATTTGGTACACATGTTCATTTTACCAATGCCCAGGCTGAGTTCGTTGGAAAACGTTATCCGCCCAAGCGTTCACGCGCAACGCTCGCGTAAACGTAAGCTTCAATAAGACGGGATAAATGTTATTATGGAAGCCTGTTACTTGACTTGTTTATTTTTGTTATATGTCAAAATGTCACTTGGTTTTGTAAAAATATCGAAAAATTAATCACGGTCTTGTTAAAAGTAAAATTGATCTTGATTTTAATGTATTAGGTATATTATTATAACTGCGTATTTAATCCAAGAAAAAATTCTAACTTCATCTATTTAATGAGACAAACAACTTTTTTTAAATATTTTTTTTAGGAAAACGAACAACGACACTGTTATGAAGTGATAAAGATCGCTAAATTTATTAAAGTGGACCCAAACGTTTAAAATAAAGAAAACAACGTTTTTACCGAAATTCCGTTCTAACGTATAACGATTTTAATAAAACTTCTTACACATTGTCTGAAGTACATTTGAAACAGGCATGTAAAATTTCAACCGGATTCAAGCAGAAGCTTTAGAGTAGGGAAGAGATATATTTTAAATTAATAGGCCGGGTATGTAGAAAACAGTCCTATTTCAATCCAACATCCTTTAACAAACATACTCTTTAACTATAAACTTATCATGATCAACTTTTTTCTTATATTCAACATATATTTATAGTTATACGCTTGCTTTAATGATACAAATAATGATTTTCTTTTAATTTTTTCCTTAACTCTTGCTAGGTACAAACAGTTCGTTACTTTTAATTTTATCTCTTTTCTAACTCCGCCATGTATAAGTAGTTAGCAATGTATACGTACTTAGCAGTGTGATTTTATAATTTATATTTAATGAAAAATGTAAGGAACTTCGTTCCTACCGGGTGTCCCGCGTGACACCACTCGTATTTGTTTAGATAATTAATGGTGACCAACAAAAGTAGTCTACGAGTATGTTCAATCAAATTTCTTTAGTAGATACAATTGAATTAGAGTCTCTTTAAGAAGAAAAAATATATCTTTTAGAATAGAAATAGACTGCCAATTAGTGTGGCACATATTTTACTCGCATATATGTGTAAATAAATGTGTGCTTGTGCAGAAGTTCATGAAAAACAAATAGGCGCAGAAGTTTGAGCACGCCTTCGGTAAGCTTGGAAGCAAAAATTATTAAATAAAGTGTGACCTAATAATGTATAGCTACTAATGTGAGTGAGTAAATTATTTTTGCTTCCGAGCTTACCGCAGGTAACGGAAGCTATGTAAACAACGATTTTCGCAGCTAACGAACAATTTTTAGGTCTCCAATTTCAAAGATTCCAAGACAGAAATCCATTTCAGACATCAGGGAACATTTTTGGTTCCGTGTCTGTCAGTCGGTCTGTCGTTCGATTTTTGCGAACCAACATAATATCTTAAAAACTACACGTCTGATTTTAATTACATTTAGATGGTAGGTCATAATTAACTCATATCATAGTCATAGTTAGTCTCATAAAAGTTTCAACCTTCTGCACTTATTTGTTAGGGTCCGTAGGCAAAACCAAGGACCCTTATATTTTCCTGCGTGTGTCTGTCCGTCCGTCCTGTCGCCTGCTCTCACGGCTGCACTTTTCGCCCGATCACTTTGTAATTTGGCATGTATGTTTCTTGTACCTGCCCACATATTTTAAAAATATAGCGATTTAAAAAAAAATTTTTTTAACAAAATTAGGGTAAAAAAAACTTAAGGGTTAAAATTTTTTTTTTTTTTTTCGACACCGTAAGGGGTATCATACGAAAGGGTACGTCGAGCTGATTACACAAATATATAATTCTTTGGTTATAACTGATAGGGCGAGCGTAGGCAAGTTTTAAGTGGTTGTGAAACGTGCCCCCCCCCCCCCCCCCCCCTCTATCTCGCTTATATGAAATGCAAAAAAATTGAAAAAATTCCTGAACATTCTTTGACCAAAAGTAAAGATACCACTTTTTGGAAATTTCGAGAAAAAAAACAAAAAATTATTTTTTATTGTCAAAATACGATTTTTATAACTTTTGTCTTTTCGATGTATTTATATGGTTGTAGTCCGGTTCTGTGACAACAAAATACTTAATAAGAAGTTTGTTTATGTGTTTTGAGAATATTAGACCCATAGGATAGTTCAAAGTAAGCTTTTTAGCATTTTAAAAAACACCATCAATAAGTATATTTAAAGTACTACTTTAAATATACCGTGTACGGACCGTCGCTGTGTGCTGACTAGCACACACTTGACCTGTTTATTTCTCTTCCAAGTACGCACAAACATACATCTATTTACACCTACAGCTTCAAAAGTACTTATCTGATTTGTATGAAACTTTTACAGTTTACCGAAAGTAACCCACAGATATCCCAAGATTAATTTTAACCGTCTGTGGTCTTTAACATTTGCTAAATTGATACTTTAATTTACGTAGAAAACCCAAACAATTTTAACAGATTAAATAAATGGGGGAATCAATTAAATAAAATAGAAAATAACGGCTTGTAGGAGTATATAATCAAGTACATGATAGGATGCGAGGAAGCTATGTGCCACACCAATTGGCGGTCTATTTTAAACATATATTATTATTAAAATAGTTTATAAATAATCAAGAAGACATTTGTTTATAAATCACACCTTAACATGCCTATAACCTTTATAACATAATTATCACCACTTCTTTAAAACGCTAAAATAAAATCTCCAAGTGTATACGTAGTATAATAATTTTTAAAATTATATTGATATCTACCAATAGGTATTATACAAACTTTTATTCCTAAAGGGAACTGTACATACCTGATTTATTGAAGTGAATGCATACCTTATGTTAGTGAATTTAAAGTGATATAATTATTTTTCTCTGTTAATCTTATCAAAAAAATTTAATTTCTTAAATAAAATATCGATTTGTCTTAAAAATTGCTTCTTTTGTAACTACCATTAAACATCCATAAAAATATTACAAATTTAAACAATTGTATTTCTAAAAAAGATGAAATATTCCATTTAATAACAACTTCTTTTATTATTCTTTTATTTCACGAACAACCTTATGTCGGATACGACTGAAATTTGTATTTCATTTACAAACTTTTGAAAATGTTTTTGTTCTGCGACAAGAAAGTTGTAAGTATACCGGGAATATGAAATTTCTAACCATGTAGAAGGAAGAGAGAAGAGTGAAAATGAAAAAAAGGGACAGATTTGTTATAGATCTGAGTTTAAAATTTAATTTAAAACTTACCCCCTTTTCTAGAGTGCAAAAAGTGAAATAAATATTTCACGAATATTATATTGTTTTTTTCTTGAGCCTTGTTCTTATAAGATTTGTTTGCAAGATGTTTTAAATTACTTGTAAGTAATTGATTTATCATGTTTTATTGTCTTAGAGGTGAAAAAAATACTATTTTTTTTACTATTGACAACTTGAACTACTATGTGTATATTACCCATCAATGAATTGTAATTAATTTATTCAGTTCAATTCAACGAGTTTTTTAAATATTAATTAATATTTAATTAATTAATATAATTTCTATGAAGCTGTCTATATCAACTATAATGAAACCCTTTTAGTTAGGTGAATCCACAAAAAAAATCTAACCATAAAAAAGGGCCAAGTACTAGACTCTCCCCCAAAATAGTCAGCCTATCAATTTTTTAAATTTAATTATAATTTAAATTTATTTCCATAAGTACATCGACAAATAAAAATACACAATACAATGGTTACTCTGTATTATGTGTGGACTCTTGATAGTAGTTAGCTACTAGAGTGGCCCAGAAGTGATTTCTATTTCTTGGACAAGTCTGCTCTATTTTCGTGTATAGCCTCAGTGAGGTATATATCCTAGAGTGAGGGCACAGTTTAGTACATAACCTCACTTCACTCCGACTTTCAAGAGCAAGACTGATCATTTCTTTTTATTGCTTAACATTGACCAGTCTCTGAATGAGGCATTAAACAAACGGCCGCAATGTAGATATCACTACTTTGATAAGAAGATATTTTTAAAAATATAAAAATTTCTACTTTTTTGATTATTTCTGTCAGTTACACGGCTATATTCAAATTTCAGAAGCCCATCGTTAGAGGAAGCAGAGATATGACGGTGAGAATAACCGGGGGAATTGGTTTAAGTAAAGATACATACTGCATGCTTATTGGAACTTTGCAGTGCGCTCAGAAATATATCATATTTTAATTTAAAACAAATTACATATTATAATTTACACTAATTAAATCTCAATAATAGGTTTGTTCCAACCAAGCATTCTACCGTCCGCGAGATCGTCACGGGCATGCGTGCAATGGATAAAAGCCGTTCCAAGCCGACTTGTGACAGCTGTTCCAACCCGGGCAGGGATCGTTTGCGAACCGTTCACTGTACGGTCCCAACGATCCTCTGACAATACCATGTACTGGTTTGTATGACATGCGCAGTTATGTCAATAATTACAAATATCAACAGGAAGGTTCCCTAACTGTTAAATGTTTTTAATACAGTGCAAATTATAGTCCTAAACCCGTTCCAACCTGACATGACTTTATTACAGTACAATGTTAGCGCATGCGTATAAAACCTGTCTACTAAACTATTCTGGAACGATCCGCGGGACGATACAAAGGACGGTACAAATAGGGGGGTTGGAACAAACTGATTATAACCATTCAATAAATATATTTATGGCTTTAAACAAGTCTATTATTGCTTCATACATAACAAAATTACTTCTAACTAACACTTAAACGAGAAATATTACTTCTTGAACAAAACATTTTAGTTAATATAGTTTGTAGTTCGTGTAATAAATTTGACTTTAAATTTAATCATTTATTCCCTAAATATTAGGTTTCCTTGAATGTTTTTTACAGTGTGAATTATAGTCCTAAACCCGTTCCAAGCTGACATGATTTTACTACAGTACAATGTTAGCGCATGCGTATAAAACCTGTCCTAAACGATTCTAGAACGATCCGCGGGACGATACAAAGGACGGTACAGATAGGTGGGTTGGAACAAACCTATTATAACCATTTAAGAAATATAAGTATTGCTTTAAATAAGTCTATTAATGCTTCATACATAACAAAATTACTTCTAACTAACACTTGAACGAGAAATATTACTTCTTGAACGAAACATCATAGTTAATATAGTTTGTAGTTGTACTAGTTTGTAGTTCGTGTAATAAATTTGACTTTAAATTTAATCATTTAGCGAGAACTGAATGATTCTTATGAATGTTTGAAACATGTCTTTAGCGTTATTATGTTGAAGAAACAATATGGAGGAAGATGCTATTAAATGTTAAGAGTAAGTTTTAAGTTTGAGAAGTAACCTTTCTTATCCTCAATTATAACTTGACTTATCTGATAACTGTTAAGTTTTGCTTTAGTTGTGAAGCTGTGCCTTAGGAGATTTCCAGTTTAGAGAACCAATAACCGGACTTTGAGAAAACTCCCTCGCTGTTAGTTAATCTTTTACTCTGTTAAACTTTATTTAACTTTAGTTCTAGCTTAACTCAAACTAGTGTACTAGAGAATGTAATTAAGTATTTGGTTTTTGAACACTCGAAAATGAAGAAGACTTGTAAAGATTGATGACAGATCCTTTTGGTAATGAAGTTTGTTACTGTCTAAGGCTCATTCTGACTTCTGACATTCTTTTAGTAAAAATTTAAAATCCAAATAAAGATAATACCCGCACAACTCTTTATTTTTCTATATATTTGTATTCTTCGGTTGCTAAGGGTAACTGGCAGACATTTAAAATAACGTGATCACGTAGGGGTCACCATAAAGGAATTGGTTCCTTAAGAGATCTTATCTTAACCAGATAAAACGAGCTTACTGATTCACAACGCGCCCAGAACAAAATTATTAAATAAAATTAAATAATTTAATTAAAAAAAAAAAAGAATTAGGGTCAATATGTTCCTAATGTGGCTGCAGTCGACTTATCTGGTGCAAACCTAGTTTTTTCTTTTTTTTTGGTCAGATCCAGGTGCTTCCAGAATTAAGGGTACATAAAAGCATTTGGATGGTCCCTTTAGAGGGACAAAGGGAAAAATGTAAATATCGGTTCATGGTTTGTATAGGATGTCCATGGTGAATTTCAGTCTTTCTTACTTTGTTATTTCGCTTCCGAGCTCACCGAAGATGATCGTTCTCGAGAACGAACCCTATTTAGGTCTCCGTTTTAGACATCAGCGAAAATTTTTGGTTCCGTGTCTGACGGTCTGTCGCTCAATTTTTTCGAACCAACATAATATCTTAAAAAACGACTTATCTGATTTTATTGAATTTTGTATGGTAGGTCATAATTAGCCTATTGTTGGTCCCATATAAGTTTCAACCTTCTGTGCCTATCTGTTTCTCTTCCACATGCACATAAAAACACATTTATTTACACCTATATTCGAAAGAGCTCATCTGTTTTTCAGATGGTTTGTCAAAAGTAGCCTGCAGATGACGCCAGATTAATTTAAATTGTCTGAGCTCCTTAAATTTTGCTAAATTGATACTTAAATTTAGGTATCAAATGAAAAAAATTTTGACAGATTTACAAAACGGGGAAAAAATAAATAAATTTGGCAATATAACCGGGTTTACACTAAAGGTATTGACATGTTTTGATAATAATTGTTAATACCGTTGATAATAATAATTGTTAGTACCATTTTGGAAAAATGTTCTGAATTTGAAACCAACAATTTATGTTCGCATCAAAAATACATGTTATGAACAAGATTTTTGCTATCCACTACAAGTAGAAAACAAATGTTGGTAACAAATCCACCAGGCCAAACGGCCCCACGCCACTATAAAACTCACTTTGTGTGGGGAAACTCAGATAGACCGGCGAGGCTCGGCGAGCCAGGCTGGATTTCCGGCAAAAATCTACCCCGTACGCCTCGGAGCCGTGGCCGCGGCCTGGTCGGACCTTAACGGAGGTTTTGGGGTGATTCCAAAATGGATGGCTTGGATTTGGCCTCCTGGAATTTGCTGTGTCGAGTGTGGGGTCCTTTAGCATCACTTTTTACTACTTATCTCAGATGATTATAACATTCCCCTTCCACAATGCCGTTATTCCTCAATACATTTCGCAGCCATTTGACCAAGCGAGCATGCTGGGGATGTGGCAACATGTTAATAACAAATAAAAACAAACTACTATTTTGTTACCAACATTAATTTCTCTTTACTGACTTATTGTTGATAGCAAAATTCTTGTCATTAACATTTTTTTTTTTTTTTTGTCAACACATGTTGGTAAGAAATTCAGAAACATTTTTCAAAATATTGCCAACAAATGCTAGCAACACGTGTTATTAACTCTGGTCTAAACCCGGCTTAAGAGGTTGTAAAAGCATAAAATCTTCAAAGTATAAGAAATAGGAGCGAGGCTATGAGCCACACTAATTGGCAGACTATTTTCTAAATTGATATTTTAATTAATGTGAATAATCAAAACACATTTGATGTATTAAAAAAAACGGGAAATACAGTTAAATAAACTGCACAATAATGGCTTGTAACAGCATAAAATCAATAAAGTACGTAAATGGATTTGAGGAAGCTATGTGCCACACTAATTGGCACGCGGCTCTTGAAAATGGTTGAAGCAGGTAGTCAGGTGCACTATGACCCCACTAATAAGTTTTCTCTACTTTTTCCCCCTACTCGCTCGCCGTGATAAAGCGAGAAGTGGAAAGTGGTGCACTATGTAACTTTAGGTCCCTTAACTTTTATTTAATATTCCATCTCAGTTCAAAACTGTTGAGTAAGGTTTACGGTTACTGAAATTTAGTTCGAATTATGCTCTAAGACTATCACATAAGCGTACGTTAACAAATGATAAACGTAAATCATTGATCCGTCATTTCGCCAAATAAGATTTTATGGTGTCAACATTAGATATAAGACATTTATGAAACGAGAGTATTCATAAGTTTTCTGAAGCTTTGACATCAGAGAAGATGGAAAGGGTGGTAGATGAATTTTTGGGGATATTGATGGTGTATGCAGAGAAAAGAATAGGACCAAAAATACTTCCCTAAGAAACACCTGCCCTCACGGAATGAATTAAACAGCAGATAGAGTCATGAGATACGTGTTTGAGTTTTTAAATTTTTTAATCCAACTGAAAAATATATTATTGTGGAACAAGTTTTAGTTAGTAAGAGTTCAATGAGTCGTAGAAAGTCTCTAAAACATTTATTTATTCTTCGATCAGAGTTGTCATGCTACATTTTTATTTTTACATTTGTGTAAACCTATAAAAATACTTGCAGTAGTGACATACAAACTAAACGAAGATTACTTGCATTGTTATACAACAGACTTAGTCTTATATTCAGCAAAATATTATTCTCTTATCAGTAGTTTGGCCAGGTTTTAACATAATCCCTTGTAGAATAAATTAAGTTATGTATGAATAATCAGTTTTTCACCATTAGCAATTAACATAATTTTAAGTCTTAGAGTAAAATATTTACAATAGTAAATTGTACAGAAATTGATAAATATTTTAAAATTAGGAATTATTATGGAATTAGAATTAAATATTGATAACATCGATTTGTGCAATTTGACCGGATAAGCTGATCTAATCTTATTTAATTTACAACAATCTAACCACGTCTAAAAACCTCTAACTTTCAGAGAGGGCTTCTAATTAACCAGTACCGTTTATGCGTTTATGTTTCGCTAAATTTAGTAGCATCATCAGAAGAAACAAAGTGTAAGTATAAAATAATAATAACACAAAAAATCGGGTACAGGGTACCTCGGAACTTTTCCTCACTTCAGATTCCACTAAAGTGGCTTCTCCTGCTGCGTCGCAGCAGGAGGAAGCAGCATTGGACGTGGTCAGTACATGGATGGGTGACCGTTATGAACAAACTGATTTATTATCATTCTTCAAAAAAATCCTTATTTTTAATACCTATATTTTATTTAATTATTTGAAGTTTGGCGGTATTTTGACAGATGTAAACAAACATTGACTTCATCAAAATTATCGCACTAATAAATAATTATATTCGCTTATAACTTTTAAACTAATTAATGGAATTTCATCGTTGTTTTTTTATATGTGTTCCTTAATTTTTTCCGGTTCCAACGATATGCTATACGTAAAAAACCTATTTATACTTTCGATATTATTGACCGTCAAAGTTTAAAAAATCAAAAATTGATAACTTCAAAATGGCGGCCAACATCAAAATGAAATTCAATGGGCTTGTTTGTCATACAGAGAGGTATATTCGTGCTAAATTTCAACTCGATCAAGACTATTGTCGATTTATTACGATTTTTTTAAAATTTTTGCTGACTCAACAAACTGGGTTCAAGATGGCGGAAAAACTTGATTTTCCGAGCGGCTCCACTAGAGGTATAAGGACTGATTTTTCTGCCAAGTTTAAACTCTCTAGGTTAAATACCTTGGGAACTACGATGATAACACACACACATACATACACACATACATACATACATACAGACGTCATGCTGAAAACCACTCAGGAGGTCCTTAAAACACCCAAAACGGATAATTCCGTTGAAATCTCGAAAAAAAAAAATTGGTGAAAACAGTACTTTTCCTACTATAGGTAGTGAGGAAAATTAAAAACCGAAATCCATGTTTGTTATTACAGTTTATTTCAATCACCCTTAGTTTTAATAAAATTATCAATTTAGTCTTTTAGATCTATCTAGTACTTAATGTATGCCTACTTTGTAACCAATGTTCTTATAACTCCACCATATCTATGTATGGAATAAACTTTTTAGTTATTTATTAGACCGAGATTCAAACATATCTCTAGAAATATGAAATCAAATTGTGAAAAGTCCCCTCGGCATCACTCCGTCAAAAATCTGTCCAATGTGAATTTGTTAGCCCTGGTTTTTCCCTTCTCTCGTATCTGGGTGGCAAGCCTGTTTTATATTCAGCCTGGCTCTTGGTTTTCAGGGGTTCCTCCCTAGCTATGGGCTGGATCGCTGTAAACGCCTAGAATCTCAGCTTTGGTCTGGGGTAAATAACCTATGCAAACCCTTTCAGAATATACACTACCAACAAATATTTATAAATAAATATATTACTCTTCTATAGTTGCAATATATTTTATTGATTTTTAATACATACTTTAATTTATTATTACTTTAAGTTTAATATTATTTATAGGTTGATAAACATCTTGTTGTAGCTTTATCAAAATCACTTAAGGATATGAAATCTAAAAAAAAACAGTGTACTTACCGTGGAGTTTTTGATTGATCGAGCTTTCGGTATTGTGGACAGATTTTAAAGTTCAGTTATTGTACAATTTTTTTCATTTTATATAAAGATAAATAAAATGTATTATCTGTAACGAAGCGTTTTAGTTGTTTTACCTAGAATATCCTGGTATTGGTACTTTTTTACTTAAACGCCCCTCTATATAACCCTTTGTCTTATTAGTAATAGTTATTTAGGCAAAGGAATGTGTACAAAGTAGTGTATTATATTCATTAGTCTAAATTACTATTAAGGCAAAGGAATATTTAGTTAAATGTACCTTGGGACAAAGAAATGTCACAATTGTGTATATAAATTTGATAATTTTGTATGCGCTTTTGTATGCGTGATAATTTTGTATGCGCTGAAATAAAACATGTCTCTGCTTACTGAATTTCTTATAAGACATAACAATGTGCTCTTGATCTTCCCTTACATTACATGTAGTACAGTTAGGGTAATCAACATTTCTTATTTTATGCAGATATGATTTGCAAATGCATAGTTTGATCGCAAACGAATCATAAGAACAATTAGGTAACGCTGTTCTGATATTACTTTAAACCACGGTGTCATTCCAATGTGATTATTAATAGTTTTGTAAATCGATTCTGAAGCACAGTTGATGTTCCATTCAGTCCATTGCTGATAAGCTAAGTCGTTAATATATCTGAAATAATCTCGGAAAGGTACCTTGTAGTGGATACCATGTACGAGTATAATAGTAGATTCG
This sequence comes from Gerris lacustris, assembly GCA_951217055.1. NCBI lineage: Eukaryota > Metazoa > Arthropoda > Insecta > Hemiptera > Gerridae > Gerris > Gerris lacustris. The sequence continues at coordinate 5,206,418 of OX578281.1, read as the reverse complement.
TACGTGATAACACTCGATTTAAAATAGCGTAATAAAACTGCCCCAGAAGTCTCAATGTCTTGAGGAGACAAACACACAAACCTTTTAGACTTTAGTCGGGCAGAATATTGTTTAGAACCAAGGGGGTGCTAAAGTAATTAAGTGCCCTAGTATTTGATGATGTTACAATTTCTCATATTATAAGTTCTTCAAGAGCTTTAAACATGGTTTTGTTTAACGCTATGAACTAAAGCCAATACATACTAACAACAAACTTCATGTCGATATCGGCCGATGACCGGTGAATAAATAGTTAATGAAATGAGACACGTGTTTACTTGTTAAACTAATAAACAGGTCAAGTGTGTGCTAGCCAGCACACAGCGAGGGTCCGTAGGCCACACTGTAGAGTTTAAGTAGCACCTATTGATGGTGCTTTTTAAAATGCTAAAAAGCTTACTTTGAACTATCCTATGGGTCTGATATTCTCAAAACACATAAAGAAACTTCTTATTAAGTATTTTGTTGCCACTGAACCGGACTACAACCATATAAATACATAGAAAAGACCATAATTATAAATAATTTCAAGATAAAAAGAACTTTTTATATACTACGTTTTTAAATTTTCTGTTGAATCGTATGTAATGTTGATAATATAATTGTTATTGTTATGTAATATATAATGTTAGTGAAAAAAAATAGTTCCGAATTTATTTATATCACATAAATGTCAACCATCCAGAGAGCTTAAACTTATAAAAGGATAAATCTTTGTACAACGGATCTCCCCAACACCAAATCTAAAGCATGTCATCGATATATTTGAAATAATATAATCGATAAATAATAATATAATCGATATTTCCTGTTTTGCTGTCATTCAATGTTTATCTATCACAAATTTGAGACCCGTCAAAATGAAGATTGCGTAAATATTGGATATGGCAAAACAAAGAAAATAACTTGCGGATTTTTTCCGAACTAACTTTCCGCACAGCAAAATTTGCTGAGAACTAATTAAATTCTGCTGAAAGATGGCTAAAAGTATTAAAATAATGCATTGTCATCGTGTTCTGAGCTATGCTAAAAGTTTCAAATGTCTAGCTATTCGGCAAGTTAGTTAGAAATCGATTACCAGATTTGTACCGGACAAACAAACAAAAAAGAATGCAAGCTAATAAAAACGTAGTAAAAAACGTATTTTGTCAATAAAAGAAAAAAAATGTTTTTATATATTTTTGTAATCAGCTCGACATACCCTTTCATATGATGCCCCTCACGGTGTAGGAAAAATAAAATTAACCCAAGTTTTTTTACCCTAATTTTTTTGAAAAATATTTTTGAAAAATATTTTTTGTAAGTCGCTTTATTTTTAAAATATGTGGGTAGATACAAGACACATACATGCCAAATTTCAAAGTGATCGGACGAAAGGTGTAGCCGTGAGAGCAGGCGACCGGACGCACGGACAGACACACGTAGGAAAATATAAGGGTCCTTGGTAGGGATGGGAGGAACGGTTCCATGAGTGGAACGAGTTACAACGTTTCGTTCCAAACCAATAACTAGTTCCAGGAACTAGTTATTTTTGGAACGTATCAGTTTATGTTTCAAAGAAACAGTTTCTCTTATACTTCACGTGTTCCTGAGTCTAGTCCATGTTCGTTCTACAATTAGTTTCGTTTCTTTATTAAATAGTTCCACTCTTCACTGACGCTGACGATGAAAAGTTGAAATTAAATACAAACTTTATAATAATATTATTAAGATCTCTTTATTTATCTTTTTATCTTATATTTTTTTATAGTGATATTTTAATTGCAACCAAGTAAACAGTATAATAAAAATGTTTATGATACAACATTATGGTAACTACTTAAAAGTATATTTTATACCAGTACCAGTATAAATAATATTTTTAAATACTAGAATATGTTCTTTCCATAACGAGATCCTAAAACTAAACAAAAAACAAATTAAATTTCACCTGTTTATTTCGTATTTTTACTAACTATTTACCAAAGCGAAAAACAAAACTAAAAAAACGAAACGAGTGGCGAAGGGCGAAAGTGACAAGAGGAAGTTGACTATGGACCTAAAAGAAAAAAATCGGTCCGAGACAACTCAGACAAACTTTCTCATATATGAGTTTATAATTACTTAGCCCAGTGTTTCCATTTATTAGTTTTCAAATGTACATTTAAATATTATTGAACATTTCATCAAAATTTATCATAAAAATAACTTCTCCTGGTCGGGGAATCGAACCCGGGCTCTCTCCGTCCGCGTTTTAAGCTAATATCTCAGGAACTAGATTTTTCCCGGGAAAACGGCTTATATCATTGGATTTGTATTCAAATGGACTACATTTTAGAATTTTTTAATCAAAATCGTCGGAACCGTTTTCGAGAAATAATTTTTTTTCATGTTTTTTCAGAGTTTTTGGGGGGTAGCGCCCCCAAATTTAGAGCTAAAATTCATTTCTCGATTTCGCCTCGGGGTATGATTTTTCTGAACATGTATGCCAAATTTCGTCAAAATCGGCCCAGTAGTTTGGGCTCCAGGCGTCTGCACAGACGACAGACAGACGACAGACAGACGACAGACGACAGACAGACATTTTTTAAAAACCACTTTTTTGGACTCAGGGGACCTCAAAACGTGTAAATCCATCAAAATCTCAAAATCGAATTTTCGCGCCATCACAATACTTTCTCTTTATATGAGAAAGTAAAAAGCGGCGAAGAGGCATCAATGTCTCTGAAAGAGAAAAAGATAACGCTTCACTATAACTGGAGTGATTCCGATACTCGAGCTCTCATCCCCACTCCATTACTCTACTCTACTATACAAGATAACATAAGACACACACGTTACGTTCCAGCTTGGCTGGAACTGGAACTTGGAACGAAACTATAGTTTTCGTTCCTCGCGAAACGAATCTTTTACGTTCCCTCCGAGTTACAGTTTCGTTACGTTATCTCGTTCCCGTTTCGTCTTTTCAGTTACGTTACACGTTACGTATTGGCGCTTGGAACGAAGATCATTAGTTTCGTTCCAAGAGAAACGAGTTTTTAACGTTCCCTTTAAGTTAGTTGTTTAGTTTCGTTACTGTTTTCTCGTTTCCGTTTCCTCTTTAATCAGTTACGTTTCGTATTATTTTGCTCGATAATTCTTAAAAGATATTATTTTTTTGTAAAATGGTTGTAACAAATTTGTATCGAATTCAAACAATAAAAATTTATTAACTAAATGAAACTCGACAGTAAAATAAAAACTTCAAAGTCGTTCCAAAAATAACGTAGTTCTATGAAATCTTGGAACGATTGGAACCGTTCCAACACTGGAACTAGTTATTTTTATAGTTACGTTCCGTTCCGCCCATCCCTAGTCCTTGGTTTTGTCTACGGACCCTAAAAATCATATGAATCTCAAGTGTCGGTTCCGTAAGTTGGTTATAATAGGTAATAGTGGTGAAGGTTATAATAGGATGTTTCCAACCCCCTATTTGTACCGTCCCGCGAATCCTTCGGGAGTAGATAAGGAGAGGTTTTATGCACATTGTACTTCAATAAAACATCGCCAGGTTGGCACAGGTTTGAGACTCTATTCGCAATGTATTAAAACATTTAAGGGAACCTAACAGATAGGGAACCTTCTTGTTAATATGTGTTCCATAACTGCGCATGTCTTACAAACCAGTGCTTGGTATAGTCAGAGGATCGTTTGGACCGTACAGTAAACGATTTTAAAACGATCCCAGCATGGGTTGGAACAGTTTGGAGGAAGGTATAAAACGGCTTTTATCCATTGCGCATGGCCGTGACGATCCTGCGGACTGTACACTGCTTGGTTAGAACAAAGCTACAATAATTAACTGAGCCAGCATAATAATTATTTCTTCTTCTCAATAGAATCTGTATTGTTACTACCTCTTTGAGTTATTTACAAGATCTCAGAAGGTGATATGATCTAGATTTGATATCACTACAATTCGTGGATAGTGCATTGGTGATGTTATGGCACGTTCGTCGTCTACTATCGCCCTTCGTGGCATGGCTATAGTGGACAAACAATGAGCGCCAATGCATTTTTCAAATACAGATTATCTAGATTGCGTTTAGGAAGTGTTGAACTAAAAAGTTAATTAATGTATTAAAGAGGTTGGTAGAAAGTTACACAACAATATTGTCACCACAATTTTTATTGTGGTGACAATATTGTTGTGTAACTTTCTACCAACCTCTCTAGTCATAATTATGAAGTGGTACCACAAAATCTCAGTCAAAACAACTAATTATTTGTAATGTATTAAATATTTATTTCTCAATGATATCTTTAATTATAAAAATATAAATCAGTAAATACTCCTTCAGCGTTCTGACATAGTATCGGGCTTTCAACCCTAATTAATTATTATTAGTTGTCATAGTCCTAAGGTAACTCCTCACGACTATCATCCTAATCCGAAAACTCGTATAAAACCGAAAAATATTGATCGTAAGGCATAATTTCTCTATACCGGACATGGTGGCACGGATGGCGTATATAGTGCACCAAGACAAATAAACACGGTAAAACAATGCAGAACGAAGCAATAATCAAAGCTGGCTCTTTCATCTGTTTTAGGTTTTGGGTCTCTACTGATGGGGTAAAATGAGGGGTTATTATTCTCGCATCGTGAATCTGTGATATACAGAAACTTTTTTACCCGTGGCGCACTCAATGCGCCAGCCCGTGTCTCGAAGGATTAAGTCTGTTTTGACTACGTTTTTATTAGCTTGATTTCTTGTTTGTTTGTTTGTGTGTCCAGTACAAATCTTGTAATCGATTTTTTTAACTAACTTCCCGAGTAGCTAGACATTTGAAACTTTTAGTATAGCTCAGAACACGATGGCAATGCATTAATATTTATTTATTTTAATCTAAGCTTTATACGTATTTTATCATATTAAGAACTTTTGTCTTATTACCAATTATTATTTATTATTATTATCACCAATTTGTATTATCGTTAATCATGCAAAAAAAAAAACAAAAAAAAAAAAATTGACAAATGCATACAAAATAGTAATATCTCCATTTTAGGACCATCATTTCCCCTAGAATTTGATGTAAATCATGCCTAGCATATTATAAACACATTTATTATTTTATGTAGAGAAAATTCTATTTATTTTTGTATAAAATTATTAAATATAATAATATCTATGATGTCTTCCTTCTTCATGCTTTTAAGCCTCGAATTATTATTATTTCATATATTTATGTTCCGGTAGATGGCATTTAGCCATATAACTTTTTCTTTTTTTTTTTTTTTTTTTGGACTGGACTATACATTACTTCAAGTTTGTTTATGTTTTATGACATTAAGTCGAGACTTTTTAGTCATTGTACAAGTTCTAAGCCACATACAATAAAGGCAACAAAGACAAGATTTCTTGCTTCGAAGACCATTGTCCAATGTTTTCAACCTCTAAGATTTATTATTTCTAGAATATTTTTCACCGTATTACACAAGTAAAAAATATAAGATGCAACTAATATAGAGTTTTTGTTATCTTTTGAATTGTTATTATTATGAACATATCATACAAGACAGCACTAATTCTGAATGGCATACTATTCCCAATCCTATATTCTCTTAGGGACGTCACATCCTTATCCTAACTTGAATTTATTACGCTTTGGAGATTTTTTTTTTTTTTTTGTTCTCAGGATGGTTTAAATTATTATTGCATACTCTTGGTTCAGCCATTTGTCTATTTCCTTTTATTAAAACAATTATGAGAGTTTTTATTAATATTGAGTTCTATAAAATACATCTAGGGTAGAGCGGGGCTAGTTGAGCATAGGGGCAAGTTGGGCAATTTAAATATCTCTAAAACTACGCATGCCTCAAAAATACTTCAAATAATGAAAAGATGGGGACGAGGAAGGCGAACGCATCGCGCGACCTTCAGTTGCCCTACGACAATCGAGAAAGATACCAGACACCTTTTTTAATTTTCTTAGTAAAACGTAAAAAAAACTGTTGATCGCTATTTTTCTCCTAGACTCGTACTAAAACAACCGTCTACAATCACGTAAGTGTTTTATATTTTATGTATTTATTGTACTTTTGATAATAATTAGTTATTTAGTCCCAAGTCTACCCGTTTTTTCATAACTTAACTTTTAATCTTATAAGTCTAGTCGGGGCTAGTTGGGCAGGCTTGCTCAACTTGCCCCACTCTTATACTATTACAAAAAGTTAAAGGTTTATTTTTAATTTTTAAAAATACTAAGCAGACTCTGGCAGACAGCTATAATAGGTATGCCTTTTTATACTTTGTATAATAACAATTTGTATAATAATTGTATTTATAATTTTGAAATTATTAATAAAAAAAATAAGAAAATGTTAAATGGCTTGCATTTCATTTTAGCATGCGGACATATAAAAGAAAAACGTCAAGGGGTTCTGCTACGAGTCAGCAGTCAAGTGAAGCTGCAAAATCTGTGATGGCCGGGTAAAAGAGCATGAACGCAGCTCCAAAAGAATTTAACGTAAACGAATGACTCTCACAAGATGACTGATGATAAACCTGCATTAATATTTTTACCTTACTAACCTCTAAATTACCTACTAACCTCGAATTTTTATATTGTTTTTATATTTACATTTTTTTTATCCTTAAAAATGAATAATAAAACATAATTTTAATTACAAAGAGTGTAATAATATCCAAAGATAAATAATAAGTTATGTCGTAAAATATATATTTGATTATCAACTGAAGTTTTATTGTAGTTTTGAGCAATTTCCACATCACTATCAACCTATTCTTTCCATTGCCCAACTTGCCCCATGCCCTTGCTCAACTTACCCCTACTATGGGGCAGGTTGAGCAAGTAGAAGGTTTCTCGCATTAATGATAATATTTTATAAACCAGATCTGAAATAGTTTTATTTTCTGAATACATTTAAAGAAGGATAAATTACTTATCTAACGTTGAAGGAATCAAGTAAATCGGATGTACCGTTTACAAGTTATCATAGATTATATAAAAAATTGCTCAACTAGCCCCGCCCTACCCTACTATTAGAAAGTCTCGCGGGATGAACAACATAAAATATTCTTAGTTAATTTCTATGGCCTAGCACTTTATCAACTATATATGTTGATCAATTATTGGATAAAGACAACAAAATAAATTGTAATTTACAACAATAAATTTCGACCACTCAGCCATCCGATTTTTGTCTCTCATTTAACTCTTCGACAGATTTTTGCTTCCGAGCTTACCGAAGGTAACGAAAGCTATGTGATCGTTCTGAAGAACCAAAATATTTTATGTCTCCGACTTCAAAAATTCCAAGACAGAAATTCGTTTCAGACATCAGGGAACATTTTTGATTCCGTGTTTGTCGGTTTGTCACTCTATTTTTGCGAATCAACATTTCTTAAAAACTACCGTCCAATTTTATTGAAATTTGTAGGGTTGGTTAGCCCATTGTTGGTCCCATAAAAGTTTCAACCTTTTACGCTCATTTGTTTCTTTTCCACATGCGCACAAAAATACATTTATTTACCCCTCAAAATTACTATCTGACATCAATAAAACTTTTATAGATTATTGAAAGTAACCCGCAGACAGCCTCTGATTAATTTGAACCGTCTGCACTCTTTAACTTTTGCTGAATTAATACTTTTTCTTCCGAGCTTACCGAAGATACGGAAGCTATTTTACTTAATTTTTCTTCCGAGCTTACCGAAGATACGGAAGCTATTTTACTTAATTTTTCTTCCGAGCTTACCGAAGATACGGAAGCTATTTTACTTAATTTTGCTTCCGAGCTAACGGAAGCATTGTGTTCACTTTTGAGAACGAAAAACTTTTATGCCTCCGATTTCAAAAATTCCAAGACAGAAATCCGTTTCAGACATCAGGGAACATTTTTGGTCTCGTGTCTGACTGTCTGTCTGTCGGTCTGTGTGTCGGCGAATTATGAAACGTGCGACGATAACTTGAGTATCGATTTTGATGAAATTTGGTAGACATGTTCATTTTAGCAATGCTCAGGACGAGTTCGTTGGACAACGTTATCCGTCCAAGCGTTCACGAGCAATGCTCGCGTAAACGTGAACTTTAAATTTATAATTGGAATTTTAGGTCGGGGAAAAAATCAAACTTCATCTATTTAATGAGACAAACATTTTTTTTTATACAATTTTTTAGTAAAACCAACAGCGACACCGCTATGAAGTGTTAAAGATCGCTAAAACTATTAATAGTTTTTACAAAATAAACAATATTACAATAAAGTAATATAACAATAATTGTTATATTATATGATAGGATGCGAGGAAGCTATGTGCCACACTAATTGGCAGTCTATTTTTACCTAATTCATGCAAAAAAAATGAAATAATTCTGACAGCTTAAAAATACGGGGGAAACAGTTAGACAAATTAGACAATAATGGGTGGTAAAAACAATAATGGGTCAATAAAGTACATGATTGGACTGCCAATTGGCAGTCTATTTGTTTATTCTCTTTTGCACTGATGAAACGTCATAAGCTGGCATTGTTAACTATTCTTTTTTTTAAGGAAATTTGTTTTTATTATTCTTACTACCGATATGGACTTCAATTGCGCAGTGATTCTTCACTCGATAAAATGGGTTCTTGTGTTTTGGAATAAACATACATATTGCTTTAATTTAGTTTTAAGCAAATGTTTGTTCATCTCAAAACAACAAACTTTATTACGAGTAATTGATCTACACACCTTTATTTGAGAGGCAGTTAAGGTATAAGGTAACTAAAATTCTGCTAATTGCGTGGTGTAAAGTTTATAAAGTTCGTTGTTGTTTTGAAATTGACAAATGTTGCTTTAAATTTAGTTGTAAGCAATTATTTAGCAGTTGTACCGTCATACAGAGTAATAGTTTACCGGGTACTGTGTGGAAATGGTGTAATTGAGTTGAAGTTCAACTTTTTAGTCTCTCTTTGCATCATGAGGGTTTAAATTATTTTACCTCCAGCGGGGAGAAAAAGTGAGCTTTCCTCCCTAGTTTACAGGGAGGAAAGTAGCTCATTGCACCCGGTCGGGCTCAACAGGGAGTAATGAGAAAGGAGGGAATCATGATTCCCTCCAGTGTTGCCCAAGTGATAAGCACAAGTAAATAAGCTTGGTGCTAATACACATTTCATTTATTAACTATTGTTTAATGTCTAATCTATAATGTCATCTTCACACATAACCTTCACGACGTTTGTCATGATGACTCATCAGTAAAACAAACTAAAAGTTAAAAGAGAAATCATTATTTCTAAATGTAGATCTACTCATATGGATGATTATACGTTAGTTGTATTGACACGACTCAGCTACCAGCTGATCTCCCATTTAATTTTAGCATTGGAATTTAAATAATTGCTATCTATAATTTAATTTTAACGTGATTAAACTTATTCAGAAAATTGTTAATATTATATCTTACTATATTTTTTTAAAATATAAATATAAACCTAAGTATTTTTTGTTGAATAACGTAATTTAAAATTAAAATCTTTCCATATTTTTTTCTCCCTTCTGGAGGTAAAATCTTGTACGTACCTTAGGAGTAAAAATCACTTGCACCCTCGCGATATTTAACTCCCTCGGCTTCGCCTCAGGAACCAACTTCATCGCTCAGGGTGCAATCACTTACTTTCCTCCCTTGGTGCGTAAATAACTATTACCTCCAGGCGGGAGAACAAGTTAACATAACTGCCTGGTTATTATGTTGTTAAGTGTTATTTATCTGCCTGGCCGAGCCACAGGGAGTTATAGCAGGGAGTTATGGCATAACTCCCTGTAAATTCAGTTCACCCAACTTAATTCTAGTAAAAAACTGCGTTTAAATGGATTTTACGAAGATTGAAGTAGGTAAGACTGTTTATCACAAACATAACTCTCAATCAGCTGTTTTTAAATATCTTTTTGTTTTGTTTTAAACGAGTAATGTTCTATTAATTGTGTTGTTTTTAGTTAAATTTATTAGTTCTTATTTAAATTTACTCGTTTTTATTTAAATATAAAGTTACGTAAAAAAGGTAGATAAAAAAGGAATATCTTGTGTTATAAATTTCACAAGATCAGCCTCTGATGAATATCACCCGGCTGTGGCCTTTAAATTTTGGTATTTCAATTCATGTAAATAATTAAAACAAGTTTCACAGATTTAAAAAAAACTGGTGGTAAATAAAAAATAAATTTGACAATAATGGGGTATTAAAAGTATGAAATCATTAAATAATATGAAATAGGACGCGAGGAAGCCATGTGCCACACTAATTGGCAGACTATTTTTTATTCAACTATACAGGTAAAAAACTATGCTTTAATGTTTGTTAAGTTGTCTGTCAGTATTATGTTTATTTATTTATTTATTTATTTATTTATTTATTTATTTATTTATTAACAATATTTTGAGAGTGCTCAACGGCAAAACGCCACTAGTGAGGCACTCTTATGAGGCGTAAATAACAAAGATAAGTACGAAACAAACATAACAAGTAAACATCTGATTTAAACAATTAAGTAATAACAATTAAAAAAAAATAAGAATAATAAGATATAAGTACAAAAATAAATGCAATAATAATAATAATGATAACGGCGCAGCTTTGAAGTATATATTATATTTTAATAATTAAGTAAGCCTGGGATCAGATAGGATAAAAGAGTGGAATAAAAGAAGACAAAATAAGAAAATGGAATATTGACAACTTTAAAATTAACAATTTTAAAACAATTTTAAAACTATGACTGATGGAAAAAAACGGACAATTTTAAAACTATGACTGATGGAAAAAACGGAGCGAAGGGAAGAAATATCATGGACTTGGTCAATGTGACTGAGAAGAGGATTAAGGGATGTGAAACAGTGGACACAAGAGGATTCAAAGGTGTGAGGTCGCGGATATAAAGGGTACGACCAGCACGTCTACCAGCAGCAAGAACAATAACTTGACACATCTCCTCGCATCTATAAGAACCAGCGAGGGCCTGTGCCAAAAACAGAGCTTGGAAAGCATTACGTCTTTCCGTGAGAGACTCTAGACCAAATTTGCTGCACAGAGATTCATATTTATAAAACAATTTGCGGTACAGATATCTACAGTACACAGCTCTAATAAATCTTCTTTGTACACGTTCCACTTCGGCCGCTCTGCCAAGATTTAAGACATTCCAGACAGGTACTGCATACTCTAAACATGGACCAACCAGAGCTTTGTAAAGACACAGAAGACAATCTAATGACAGACCACGTGAAAGAGACAAAATGAGACCAAGTGCACGGTAGGCTTTGGCGATAACATTAGAGACATGAGAATCGAAACGAAGTTTGTTATCGACTAACAAACTTATTATGTTGGATCTATTACATATACATTTTGTTTTAACAAACGCCTTAATTTGTATTAAGTTAATACAACTAATTAACTTCTTCGTTTATAATTTTATGGTAATATATTTAAGTTCGTTCATATTCATTAAATTTAATTATAGTAACGAACATAATGTTAGTTTTTTTTAAAAATTGAAATGGCTTTGTCCTAATTAGGCTTTCCAGTTTTTAATTAGTTTACTCGTTCAATTTACTTACTGACATGACCAGAAGCAGGGCTTATTGTTTTCCTCGGGCCCATACCCCCTCCCTCAGTTAATCTGTAGAGCAGATATCCCAGATTTCAAACAATCAATAGACCCGTGACAGAAGTACCATTAGCTCTCTCCATGTTGACAGCTTACAATGATTTTGTTCTTTGTTTTGCCAGCGACTTCTGCTACCTAGAATAAATAATTCCCTACATAACTGCCTGTATGTCTGAATTTTAAATCTATATATCTCTAACAAACTAAACCGGTCACAAAAAAATAAGGAATAATTTATTGAACCACTAGTCAACGTGTTTATGGTAGAATTACACATATCTATGTATAAAAAAAATGGATGTCTGTTTGATTGTGCATTATAGACTTCGACACTGTTTGACTGATCGCCATGAAAGTTGGCACATACATGTATTTTTTCATTGAGGAGTAGTATATGGTTTCAAAATTTAAATTTTGATACACAGGGGTAAAGGGTATGGGGTAAGAAAATCAAAATTGTATTTACCCTTCATGATGCATACCGTTGGAAAGCTCTTTAAGAGTATAGTAATTGATGTACGTACACTTTTGTAATATTTTCATCTAAAAGGAGGTTCAAAAGTCTCCAATTTCAAAAATTCCGTTTTAGACATCAGGAAACACTTTTGGTTTCGTGTCAGTCTGTATGTTTGTCTGTCAGTCTGTCGGCATGTTGTTTAATTTCTGGTTACCAACGAAATTTGGATGGTAGGTCATAATTAGCGTATTGTTGGTCCCATGTAAGTTTCGACCTTCTACGGTCATTTGTTTCTCTTCCACATGCGCACAAACATACATTTATTTACACCTATAGATTCAAAATTATTTATCTGATTTGTATGAAACTTTTATAGTTTATCGAAGGTAACCCGGAAATAGTCGTAGATTAATTTAAACCGTCTGTGCTCTTTAACTTTTGCTTAATTGATACTTTAATTCATGCAAATAATACTGTGCCAATTGGTGTGGCACATAGCTTCCTCGCGTTCTATTTTGTATACTTAAATGGTCTTATACAATAATTAAAACCCATTATTGTCAAATTTATCTAATTTTCCCCTTTTTTTAAAAACTGCCTTGAGTTTTCACATAAATTAAAGTAACAATTTAGCCAGTTGAAATTAATCTGGGACCATCTGCACTGCAGGCTACTTTTGACAAAACGTTAAATGCTTTTGATGACATTGATGTAAATAAATGTATGTTTGTGCGCATGTGGAAGACAAAGAAATAGAGGCAGATTGTTGAAACTTATATGGGACCAACAATGGGGCTAATTATGACCTACATATCCAAATTTCAATAAAATCGGGCAAGAAGTTTTTAAGATATGTTGCTTCGCAAAAATAGAGCGACATACAGACATGAAACCAAAAATGTTCCCTGATGTCTGAAACGGATTTCTGTCTTGGAATTTTTGAAATTGTAGACCTAAAAATTTTCAGTTCTTCATAACGGGCACATAGCTCCCGTTACCTTCGGTAAACTTGGAAGGAAAAATTTAATTAATTTTGACAGATTAAAAATACGAGGGAAACAATTAGGCAATAATGGGTTGTAACAGCATAAAATCATTTAAGTATACGAAATAAGACGCAAGAAAGTTATGTGTCTCACGCCACACTAATTGGCAAATTAATTTTTTTTTTCCAATTTGACCAATAGTTAATTGGAAGAGAGGTATGATGGCTAATAGGTGTAGAAAATAAACTAGGTGTGCAATGCAGTAGTCTGCTTGCAATAATGAGCTGAGCTGCGTTTTAATCTTAAGCAATTAACATTTTTAATTGAAATTGGATCAAAAATAGTAATATTTAAAATTGCTTCCGAGCTTACAGAAGGTAACGGAAGCATTGTGTTCACTTTTGAGAACGAAAAACTTTTATGCCTCCGATTTTAAAAATTCCAAGACAGAAATCCATTTCAGACATAAGGGAACATTTTTGGTCTCGTGTCTGTCTGTCTGTCTGTCGGTCTGTGTGTCCGCGAATTATGAAACGTGCGACGATAACTTGAGTAAATGTTAACCGATTTTGATGAAATTTGGTAGACATGTTCATTTTACCAATGCTCAGGACGAGTTCGTTGGACAACGTTATCCGACCAAGCGTTCACGAGCAACGCTCGCGTAAACGTGAACTTCAAATTTAAAATTGAAATTTTAGGTCGGGAATAAAATCTAACTTCATCTATTCAATGAGATAAACATTTTTTTCAAATACAATTTTTTAGTAAAACCAACAGCGACACCGCTATGAAGTGTTAAAGATCGCTAAAACTATTAATAGTTTTTACACTATAAACAATATAAGAATAATGTAATATAACTATAATTTTAATGTTAATATAACAATAAAGTACATGATTGGATGCGAGGAAGCTATGTGCCACACTAATTGGCAGTCTATTTTTAATTAAAATAACAATTTTTTCCCTGTTTTTCTATTTGACCCCCCCTTTTTAATGAAAACATGACAAAAGTGAACATAACAACAATAACTGCACTCTTAAAGAGCTTCCCAACGACATGAATCATGAAGCGCGCATATGCCCCGTACCCCTGTGTATCAATTTGTGCCATTTAAGATTTATACCTTCCTGTTCTTGGTCACATTGACCGTGCTGAATTTTGTGCGGATCGGTTCAGCCGTTCAGGAAGGAACTTTTGTACCCCGTACCCCGTACTCCTGTGTACCAATTGGGACCATTTCAGATTTATACCTTCCTGTGGTTGGTCACATTGACCGTGCCGAATTTTGTGCGGATCGGTTAAGCCGTTCAGGAAGAAACTTTTGCACCACGTACCCCGTACTCCTGTGTACCAATTTGGACCATTTCAGATTTATACCTTCCTGTGGTTGGTCACATTGACCGTGCCAAATTTTGTGCGGATCGGTTCAGCCGTTCAGAAGGAGTATGCGTCCAAACAAATGCAAAGTGTAGTATAAGAGCTTCGCTTCGCTCAGCTCAATAAAGTAGCTATTTCATTTGTGAAATGTTTCGAACATTTAATAAGGTCATCTTCAGTCTTGTTCTTCCACTGATATAAGAAATTGATTTAATTTTTTTACAAATATTTAATTTTAATCCCCTTTAATGATCCATTAACAAGTAATCAAGCCATTTATCTTTATTTTAAGTCTCCCAAAATCTTAGTAGAAGCTGCGTAAATGTTTATGGAGGATTGTGCTTTGATTCGCTGAATCTATTTTGTGTAAAAGTGGTCTAACCCTTGTGGTGCACTCCAGCTAAACTCGCCCTCAGCGAACCCTCGTGAACGTCTGTTGAAACAATGGTCGTTTATCACAATCCACCCTGAAACTAGAACTCACAGTTCCCTCTGTATCCAAAATTCTCTTCCACTTCATAAATTCAAGTCTAGAATAACAAGCGTTCATATCCTTCTCTATACGGCTTTCCCTTTTAACTAATATTTGTTACTTTTTCGCTTTAGATACATTCTAGTTTTGTTTTTATATGGATACACTTAAATAAAGATAAAACTCGCCCAGAATCGGAAGAAAAAAATGGTTTTATGTTGTTCACTGTTTTATTTATTTTTTTTTTCTTTTAATTTATTGTGTAAATTTAAATGATTTATTATATTATGATCTACAACTTGTTTTCATTTGTTTTATATTTATTATTTTGAGCTTTTAAAAAATATACATGTTGATAAATATGAGTTAGTATTGAATTACTGAAAGATTTAATTCGTACATTGTTATTGCACAAAAAATGACATATTGTATCTACAAAATTACGTTTTTTTTTTACATATTTAGTGGATTCTAAGTTTTACTTAAAAAAAAAAAAAAAAAAAAAAATGATTAATAGTATATTATGTTACAAGGCTGTGAAGTGAGTTTTTTCTTTACCGCGGCAATTACATTTACTGTCGAGCGAAGCGAGACAGTAAATATTGCCAAGGTAAAGAAAAAACACTTCACAGTCGCGTAGCATATGCTATTTTTTCCGAGGTAGCAGACAATGAAAAAACATTAAATATTAATCACTAATCAATATATAATAATAAGAAATATTAGTACATACTTAAAACTTAAAAAAAGAAACCTTAAAAAGAGGTTACACTATAAGAAAAGATAAATAAAACGCATTGACATCTAGCGGATTTTAATCGTACTAGAAGCATTTCTACAAAGACTGCAGCGGTACTAACGGAAGTTTTGACAACTACCTTTTAGTTCCTAGGACGTAAAAGATTTTTTCTTTACAGCTAGGAGTAATGAAAAGATTTTTTAAGTCCACGTAATGAAAAAATGGATTTTAGCTATGTCTTTTAGGCTCTAAAGTTACTATTTCACAGCCTACCACGGAAAAAAATATTTTTTCCGTGGTAGGCTGTAAAATAGTTACTTTAGAGCCTAAAAAAACATAGCTAAAATGCACTTTTTCATTACCTGGACTTAATAATTTAATCTTTGTAAAGAAAAGATTTTTTACGTCCTAGGACAGAAAAAAATTTTCTTTACTGCTGGTAGTTATCAAAACTTTCGTTTTTAGCGCTGCAATCTTTGTAGAAATGCTTCTTAGTACTATTAAAATCCTCTAGATGTCAATGCGTTTTATTTATCTCTTTTTTTAGTGTAACCTCTTTTTAAGGTTTCTTTTTTTTTAAATCTTAAGTATGTACTAATATTTGTTATTATTATATTGATTAATATTGAATGTTTTTCATTGTCTGCTACCACGGAAAAAATAGCATATGCTACGCGACTGTAAAGTGTGTTTTCTTCACCTTTGCAATATTTACTGTCTCGCTTCGCTCGACAGTAAATTTAATTGCCGCGGTAAGGAAAAAACACTTCACAGCCTAGTAAAATAATAAATTTATATATTATATTAATATACTATTATATTATATTATGTACATTACACCTAAATAATGAGTAGATACATACTTGGGAAACACAATACATAAGTAACCTCGGTAAAGTATACTTGGTAAAGGATTTACTGACAAACACAAACCATGGAAAATGTAGTGCAAGCCTTCACAGAGAAAGTAGGTAAAGTGGAGAATAAGGCACTTACAAACTGCTGGTACTAAGAGGCACGCACGACGCACGCGCACCACATTATTCATTTGTCCTCTGTTAAGAAGAGCCCTTGCACGTAGCGGCTGATTCCATTGTCCATGGAGGAGTAAGTATATTTAACCTACTTTTATTCTTTCTTACTTATATTTACGACGGAAGTATGGAGAGTTTTTGAGGACATTAATAGGTGTAAGAATGTAATACAAGTAATTTATTGTTCAGCTTTACTTTAACTAGTTCAGCAAGAAAAAATTTAACCCCTACACCGGATTCCGCTATGTATCTTCACTTCATATCCCATATAATGATTTTTTCTGCAATCCTTCTATTCATAGTTGTTCTATTCAGTTTGTCATAGAAGCTTAAAAAATATTTAGCTAAGTAGAGAATTTAATTTTACTATGTTAACCCTTAACACTGAAGATGAAATAAATTTCGAAACGCGTTTGTTTATTTTATTATAAAATTTTGGTGACAATATTGTCATGAAACTTTCTATTGACCCATCTAGACATAATTATGATCTCAGTCAAAGTCAAAACCAATCAGGTGTAAGAATATTCAGTAATGGACAGAACTTTGAAATACTTCTAAAGTAATTACTTTGTGTTATCTACATTCTGGATAGATAAATTTGTATTCCAATTACTTTTTGTACTAAATAATGATAAAAAATGAGTAGTTTTTTAAATAATAACAGCGGCCACATTATGTGTGACGTAGGTGAAATACAATAAGAAGAATTTATTAAGTTATGCTTGGTGCCAAGTTTTCGGTTCCCAGCATATTTTGTTGTTCGCATACTGCATTATATTGGTTTGCACGATATTGGAAAATTTTGTGAAATTGAACCCTTCATATTAATGGTAAATTCTAAACAGCTTAAGGTTTCAATCTTGAGCTGTTGTGTGAGTTTATATAAAATATTAGAATAAAATCTTATTCTTCTGTAATAACTTAATATTATGCAATTAATTCCAAGATTGTACCCTTTTTAATAATTTTATGTATGGTTTGGATTATTTCAGATTTCAGGGTAATAAGTCAAAACTCTCATTTACATGGCAACGTTTCGGCCTGAACGGCCATTTTCAAGCCTAAGATTTATTAAAATCATTACGTAAGATATAGGTAAAAACGTTGTTTTCTCTATTTTAAACGTTTAGGTCAGCTTCAATAAATTTAGCAATCTTTACACTTCATAGCGATGTCGGTGTTGGTTCTACTAAAATCAAATAACCAACCGTCAAAAAACCGACTGATGACGTTAACTTGAGTAAAAGCTGACCGATTTATGAAATTCGGTACACATTTTGATTTTAGTAGAACCAACACCGACATCGCTATGAAGTGTAAAGATTGGTAAATTTATTGAAGCTGACCTAAACGTTTAAAATAGAGAAAACAACGTTTTTACCTATATCTTACGTAATGATTTTAATAAATCTTCATACAAAACGTCTGAAGAACAAATTAAACAGGCATGTAAAATTAAAACCAGATACAAGCAGAAGTTTTTGTGTAGTGAAGTGATATATTTTAAATTGAGGCCAGGTAGGTCGGGAACAAGGACTGTTCTTTAACTATAAACTCATCATGATTAACTAATTTCTCAATATTCAATTCATATGTATTGCAAGACGCTCGCTTCAAAGATAAAAAAAAAGTTTTTATTTTAATTTTGCCTTAACTCCGCTAAGTACAAATAGTTACTTTCTTTTAATTGTTTCTCTATTCCGTCACATATAAGCAGTTAGCATTGTATACTTAGCAGTGTAGTTTTATAATTTATATTTAATGAGAAGCGTAAGGAACTTCGTTCCTTTCGGGTGTCTCGTGACACCACACGTATTTTTATGTCTTGGCTGTGGCACATTAACCTCGAAAAGCGTTGCGTTACACGAGTAAAAAAGATATAGGATCAAGGTGTTAGGAAGGTATAGGAGGTGTTCAATCGAGTCTGTCCGCTCTTGGTAGGTATAGTGTCTCCCACCGCGCTTGGTACCGCTGTCGCTAGGGCGTCCCCTCCCCAAGCGATTCTAAAACCCTGTACACTGTACTAGGAGAATAGAAGAAGGTAGGAGCTAACTGTAACTGTAATCGCCGCTTTGAGGTCGGCTGACTTATGATTATGAATGATTGGTTCCGTTCAAGGACACCCTCTCCTACATCCCTATCAAACTCCGTACCAAGATGAGTAGAATATACTGTATATAGATATAGAATATAGACTCCGTCCATCATTTCGTCTGGCCCTTAGCTCATTAAAACTCTTGATAATACTCTACTACTACCGCCCCCCCCCCTTCAACTCCAACTTCTGTTCAATTGCTCTGATTTGCATCGGACAAACGCCATAACTCTTAGAATTTTATTCCTAATAAACTAATTATTTTTTTAAAATTTACTTTTTGCTTTATTATATTTTATTTTTGCTATAGGTACTATAATTTTTTGCATTTATTATAAAAATACGGGTGACGAAGCTAAATGATTACTTTTTAATAAACTGAAAAAGAAGAAAAGTACTTTCTCTCATCATGCACAACATATGTTCGATTAAATTCCTAATTTACAAACGCAAGAATCTGCACGTTCGACTTTTTTACATTTTCATGTCTTTACTTTGGCACTTAAATTTGATAAGCTTTACCAAAAAACCACACCAAAAAGCGTTACATATAAATGTCTCACTGTCTTGCAGACTCGTATGCAAGCGAGGTTTTTTATTTTTACTTATTATTGGTTTTATTTTTGTGTCGTTGTTTGGCTAATCTGTTAAGTTAATAACAATCTTTATTGTAAATCTTATGTAATTTCTATGATTTACTAGATGCGAATCAGTAATTCCGTTAATTCCTAACCATGAATAATCTTCGATACTTAATGAAACTATATCAAATGACAGTTGTAATCTATTGAAAATGTCCAAGACAAGTTTAAACTTAGCATTGAAAAGCATTCTAGATGAAAATAAATGTTGGTTTGAGGATTTTGACAAGTTCAACTACAAACAGTTGCAAAGCCTTGCTGTCAAACTGAGTGGATCCCTATGAATCATTATTCTACCATCCATCTCCCTCTGTTGGATCTTCACTCCGAGCTTCGTTATTGAGCTTCAAACTTGATCCTTTCTTCTGTAACTAATCCTTCCAAGGGCTTTCTATTCCTGTTGAAAAGAGACCTTAGTTCTAAGGTATTTCCTCACCAGTCTATTTCAAACGTTCCAGTTTTCCCTAAAGTCTCTCTGAAGAAAAGAACTTTCCTATTCACCTAGAGATCCGGATTCCTCTCATTTTCTTCAATTTAATTCGAATAACTCAAATTGATTTTACTAACAAGCAAAAGAGAAATAAGCTCAAAGCCAAATCTCGTCCATCTTATCTTTCAGTCCATTTTTTTCCCTCCTATCTCAGTTCTTATCCAGAATTACTAAACATTCTCAATACGATACATTTTCAAGCTAATGATGTAAAGGAACCGCTGAAACCTAAGGTTTTATAGATAAAGCGGATTCAATCAATCCTGGGTTTTCTATAATCCCGACTATATTTGAGTTAAATCTAATAAGAACAAATTGGATCTGCTTTCACCTGCTTATAAATTGATAAAGATTATTTTAAGTATCGTTCACTACTTTATATCGTTGTAATATATCAATAAAATTGTATATAATATGATTGAGTAATAAATGAATACTTATTCTATTTATTACTAGGCATCGCGTGGCTCTATCATTGAAGCGAGCGTATAGAAATAAAATACTGAATATTGAAATTTGTTAATCATGATGAATGTCATAGTTGAAGATAAGTGGAAGAGGGCAGTGTGGGGTAGAGTGGGGGTACTCGGTACAAAGTTTTACTTCACAACAAACCTATAGAAAGAATCTTAACCACCCGTCATAGCTTTTAAACTAATATTATAAATGTATCACTTCATTACTCAAATACTACTGCATGTATCAAGTTGAAATTTTACATACTTGTTTCAATTGTACTTTAGACGATGTGCATGAAGTTTTATTTAGACCGTTACGTTAGAACGTAAGATATCGGTAAAAAGGTTGTTTTCTCTATTTTAAACGTTTAGGTCCGCTTTAATAGTTTTAGCGATCTTTATTAAATCATAGCAGTGTCGTTGTTGGTTTTACTGAAAAATGTTATTTAAAAAAAAAATGTTCGTATCATCGTGTAGGTGATGATAGAATTTTTTCCCGTCCTGAAATTCCAATTTTAAATTTGAAGCTCACGTTTATGCGAGCATTGCGCGCGAACTCTTGGACGGATCACGCTGTCCAACAAACTTAGCCTGAGTATTAGTAAGAAGATCATGTATACCAAATTTCAACTAAATCGGTCAACTTTTACTCAAGTTATCGTCACACGCGTAAACGTTACTGACAGACAGACAGACAGACAGACAAGATGCATATTTCGTTGAATGTAAGAAGCTCGCTTACGCTCGCTTCAATTAAAATATGGGAGTTGGTAATGTAACTTTTAAAACAAGTGTATTTTTTCCAGCAGTAATCCATCGTCCTATCAACTATAAAATTTATTGTTAAGATTGATTTCAAAGGAATTGATACTAGTGATGCGGTGCATAAAGAACTCGCGTAGAATGGTGCGTTTATATCAGCCATACTATGCTCTCAATAATGATATCAGGATAATATTTCAGTAAAACCTGACATTCTTATTCAACATGAAACGAGCATTAAAATTATTTTGTCCATCTTGATTTAATAATATTAACGCAGGCTCGCTACGCTAGCCTCTTTATTCAGAATTTGTAGTAAATATTTATTAATTAAAGTTATTGCAGGCTCGCTGCGCTCGCCTGTTGATTCAGAATTTGAAGTAAATATTTATTAAATATTAGTTATTGTAGGCTCGCTACGCTCGCCTGTTTATACAGTAAATATAGTAATTATTTAATCAAATAAAAGAAGGCTCGCTACGCTCGCCTGTTTGATTCAGAATTTGTAGTAAATATTTATTAAATATGAGTTATTGTAGGCTCGCTACGCTCGCCTGTTTGATTCAGAATTTGTAGTAAATATTTATTAAATATAAGTTATTGTAGGCTCGCTGCGCTCGCCTGTTGATTCAGAATTTGTAGTAAATATTTATTAAATATAAGTTATTGTAGGCTCGCTACGCTCGCCTGTTTATACAGTAAATATAGTAATTATTTAATCAAATTAAAGATGGCTCGCTACGCTCGCCTGTTTGATTCAGAATTTGAAGTAAATATTTATTAAATAAAGTTATTGTAGGCTCGCTACGCTCGCCTGTTTATACAGTAAATATAGTAATTATTTAATCAAATTAAAGAAGGCTCACTACGCTCGCCTGTTTGATTCAGAATTTGTAGTAAATATTTATTAAATGAATTTATTGCAGGCCCCTGCGCTCGCCTGTTAATTCAGAATTTGAAGTAAATATTTATTAAATATAAGTTATTGTAGGCTCGCTACGCACGCCTGTTTGATTCAGAATTTGAAGTAAATGTTTATTAAATATAAGTTATTGTAGGCTCACTGCGCTCGCCTGTTTATATAGTAAATATAGTTATTATTTAATGAAAATAAAGAAGGCTCGCTACGCTCGCCTGTTTGATTCAGAATTTGTAGTAAATATTTATTAAATATAAGTTATTGTAGGCTCGCTACGCTCGCCTATTTATACAGTATTTGAACTCTTTTCCTACTTTTATTGACCTTTATTTTTACTTATAACATGTAATGCAGATTAATATTTTTTAATAGTCCTTCACATTGAAAATATTCTGTGTGAAATTTTTAATACTAAGATATTCCTTTCCTATACTTCAAGACCTTTAAATTGATGTATAACATGTCATACTGACTAAAAACTTTTTATTTAGTCATCCACCATATTGGCCACCATCTTGAAAATATGAAGTGTGAAATTTTATTAGTTACACATTCTTTTCCTTCTCTTAAAGACCTTTAAAACGATGTATAACTCATTATTCTGACTGAAACTTTTTATTTTAGTCGTCCGCCATTATGGCCGCCATCTTGAAAATATGAAGTGTAAAATTGTATTAGTTACATATTCTTTTCCTTCTCTTAAAGACCTTCAAAACGATGTATAACACATTATGCTGGCTAAAACTATTTTTTTTAGTCGTCCGCCATATTGGCCACCATCTTAGAAATGTTTAGTGTAGAATTTCCAAAAACTATACAGTTCTCACAAATGCTGAGATGCATCTATGTGCCAAATTTCGTTGAAATTGATCAATTTTTACGCCAGTTATCGTTGGACAAACAAACAAACAAACACACAAACACACAAACACACAAACTTTTCAAATCCCAAGTCTCTGAAATGAAGAACTCACTACGCTCGTTCAATTAATTTGGGAACACATAATGGAACAGCATGATGATAACTTGCCTATTTATCATCCTTTCATTTATGCTTAATCAATCTAATCAATTCCTTCTACTATTGACATTGTAATTTTGCAGAAATATTATATTCTCGTAGTTCAATTATTAATGATATATTATTTAATATTGATTTTTTGTAGATGTTATTTTTTAAAATAGACTGCCAATTGGTGTGACACATAGCTTCCTCGCATGCTATCACGAACTTGTTGATTTTATGCTTTTACAAGCCATTATTGTCAAATTTGTTTAATTGTTTCCACTGTTTTTTTTAATCTGTCAAAATTGTTTTGATTTTTTACTTGAATTGAAGTATCAATTAAGATAAGTTAAAGAGCGCAGATGGTTCAAAGCAATCTAGGGCTATCTGCGGACTACTTTCGATAAACTATAATAGTTTCATACAAATCAGATAAGTACTTTTGAAGCTATAGGTGTGAATTAATGTATGTTTGTGCGCATGTGGAAGAGAAACAAATGAGCGTAGAAAGTTGAAACTTATATGGGACCAACAATGGTCTACTCATGATCTACCACCTAAATTTCTTTAAAATAGGACATGTAGTTTTTAAGATACGTTGTTTTGCAAAAATTGAATCACAGACAGACATGGAACCAAAAATGATCCCTGATGTCTGAATCGGATTTCTGTCTTGGAATTTTTTAAAATCGGAAAACTAAAAATGTTTAGTTCTTCAGAACGACCACATAGCTTCCGTTACCTTCGGTAAGCTCGGAAGCAATAACTTTAATAATATAAAATTGGATTATATTCGATGCATAAAAGTTAAAATTTTAAACAATTGTAAAAAAATGTCCAAATGGATCTATTAACTTGATTTCTAAATGTTACTAACTTCACTAATATTTAAGTATTAATTCATAATGAAAGTTAGATTTCTTTTAACTCTTCTTCCACTAAGCAAGGAATTGCTAAATTTGACGTAAGTAGTTTTAGCTAAATAAGAAGTGGAGTCATTCGATTTGGTAAGGTAAGGCGTCTCTCCACTAAATGTAACTGGATTGTGAAAAGCATGCTTTTAACCACTATACTGTGTTCATATACGGCGCCGGCGAGACGGCTTAAATTGCATAAGAGACCGAGTCTTAGGAGGAGTAGAGAAAAAGGATAGATTCTCAAACAGACTTTCTTTTAAGCATTTCAATTAGGTTTAACAAATTTATTGTTATCAAGAAAACATAAAAATAATTAGTCAAATTTATGCTACTTCTTTTGAAGTAAATATACAATTTTCCAATATATAAATTAGTTTATAATTCGTTCAATTATATGTAAATTTATTTTCTATTTTTAGGGTTTCGTAGATCTATCTCGAAACCCTTATGCTAAAGGTGATATGCCTGTCCGTCCGTCGACCTTTGATTCATATCTACCGAACCTTGTAAGGTAAAAAAAAGTTAAAATTTTAAATAGTGGCGTAACTTTTTGACCTAAACATAAAAAAATATAGAATATATATAAAAATTGAATATGGACATGCGCTATTTGCAAAACATTGTGAACCCCAGAGGGATCGAACAAAACACCCTTTAATTTTTTGTTTGATTTTTGGGGTTTGTTTTTATTTTTTTCTTACCGAGCAGGACGGGGAAATAAAACAAAGTTTTTTCATAATTTAATATGTTTAACAAACTACAATACCCAATATGAACTTGGATGAAAGTACTTTCTTATTATTATTTTTTTTTTTTAAATCATATACATGTTGTGTACAAAACATATTTTGTGATGTGTATAATTAGTGACTAAGTTTGTTTTTTACTTTTATGTTTCAGGTGAGTATATCTCAAACCATTCATCTAATTTTAAGAAAACGTTTGGATAAGTGTGAGTTATTTTCATTTTTTTGTTTTATTCTTAACACCTAAATTTTAGAAGATTAAGAGTGCAAGTGAAGTTCATTATCAATAGAATAATGAAAAACGGAAAGCCTCTACACAAAATGCATGTTTATTTCACTTAACTAGTTTTCGGCCTCTCGGCCATCATCAGTGCCAAGAGAAAGGTTACGGAGAAACCCGACGTTAAGTCTCAATAAAGACAAAAAAAACTGACTCTATTTTAAAGATAAAGAAAACTAATTTTACCTCCAGCGGGGAGAAAAAGTGAACTTTCCTCCCTAGTTTACAGGGAGGGAAGTTACTCATTGCACCCGGTGGGGTTAAACAGGGAGTAATGGAAAATAAGGGAATCATGAACTCTCATGATTCCCTCCAGTGTTGCCCTAGATAAAGCACAAGCAAATAAGGCTGGTGTATTAACACATTTCATTTACTAACTTCTGTTTAATGTCGAAATCTATGTTGTCATCTTCACACATGTCATGTAACCTCCACAACGGTGGCCATAGTGATTCTTCAGTAAAAGAAACAAACAAGTTAAAAGTGGAATCATAATTTCAAAATGTAGATTAACTAATCCATATTTAAATACATCAGTTGTCAACACCATTCAATACATGACTCAGCTTCCAGCTAATTCTCCCATTTAATTTTATCATTGAAAGTCCAATAATTACTATCTATAAATTAATTTTAACGTGATTAAACTTATTCAGAAAATTGTTAATATTATATCTTACTATATTTTTTTAAAAAATAAATATAAACCTTTGTATTTTTTGTTGAATAACGTAATTTAAAATTAAAATCTTTCCATATTATTTTCTCCCTTCTGGAGGTAAAATCTTGTACGTACCTTAGGAGTAAAAATCACTTGCACCCTCGCGATATTTAACTCCCTCGGCTTCGCCTCAGGAACCAACTTCATCGCTCAGGGTGCAATCACTTACTTTACTACCTTGGCGCGTAAATAACTATTGATAAGTATGCTTTCCGTTTTTCACTATTCTACCTAATGTACTAATTAACTATTTAATAACTTTTATTGAATATTAAGTTTTAATTATATTTATAAATATTTGTGCATGTGTATTGCTAAACAATGGCAAGACTATTTTGTTCTGGTTATAACATAACTTTGTAAATAAAATAAAGGACCTTTGCACGAGGTTTTTTTTACTCTGTGTGTGTCTCAGTTCCCACTGCTCTAATTTATTGAGCTTTTGAAAAACACCTTTTCATTTCCGAGAAGTATTTATTTATATTGGTAAATCTTAATTATATAAGTTACGAGTTATTACATATAAAATCAAGTTAATATAATATTTAAAAACAAGTTATTACAAGTACAAACGAGATATTACATGTATAAACGAGTTATTACATGTATAAACGAGTTATTACATGTATAAACGAGTTATTGCATGTATAAACGAGTTATTCCAAGTATAAACGAGTTATTACACGTAAAATAAAGAGTAATAACATGTATAAACGAGTTATTACAAGTATAAACGAGTTATTACACGTAAAAAAAAGAGTAATAATATGTATAAACGAGTTATTACAAGTATAAACGAGTTATTACACGTAAACAAAAGAGTAATAACATGTATAAACGAGTTATTACAAGTATAAACGAGTTATTACATGTATAAACGAGTTATTACATGTATGAACGAGTTATTACATGTATAAACGAGTTATTACATGTATAAACGAGTTATTACATGTATAAACGAGTTATTGCATGTATAAACGAGTTACTAACGTAAAAAACGAGTTATTACAAGTATAAACGAGTTATTACATGCACAAACGAGATATTACATGTATAAACGAGTTATGACAAATATGAACGAGTTATTGCATGTATAAACACAATAATGTATATCTTATTTAAAAAAATTAAATATATGAATTACCCCTTTTAATAATAAGTGCCCAAATTATTTATTTGTGTTTTTTTAAATAAATATATTTTTTTTACCCAATAATATATCTTAATTTTTAATACATGTTTAAGATTTTTGATAAACATAAATATATTTGAGATTTGTATCTGTTTGTTTTAAGAATTTTTGACTTTTATAATGTTTTATTTATTACGTATTCTATGACATATAGCAGTTACAAAAAAAGTAATTTAATTTTTTTTTTTTTTTAGCATTTCGTTCTTTTATTTTTGTTTTAAAAATAGTAGAAATTTAACTCTCTCATTTTTCTGGCGTTGGAATGGTGAAATCTAGTAGAATTTCCCAAGGTTAAATCGTGTAAGTGGCCGTGGAATTGTAGTAAGGTTAAAATAGAAAACCGGTTACGGTTAGTAAGTCGGGTTTTCACTGAGAGCAATTTTCTACACGGCCATCACATTTAGAACAAAGTATTAGAGAGCTAAGAAACAAGTAGTATTGAGGTATAACAATATATATAAATATATATATAAATATATATGTATATATATATATTTATATATATATATATATATATATATATATATATATATATATATATATAAATATATATGTATGTATATATATATATATATATATATATATATATATATATATATATATATATATATATATATATATATATATATATATATATATATATATATATATATATATATATCACGCAACAAGCTTAAAGCTTAGCAATTTTGATAGCCTGCGATAGCCAGAAGATCGATTAGATCTTCGTAAATAGTAAATTTTAATATCTACGATTTACCCTATTTAAACATGACTTAAAATCATACTATTTATTGCTTTAATTTACCTCTAAACATAATTTTTTTGTTAAATTATTATCTCCTCTAGGTAATCTATTGCAGCTTAAGATAATTTTAAATTGTTAATAACGTCTTCAGGATGTTTAGAATTGGTTCTGTTTTGAAAGATTTTCTTATTAATGGAAATGTAGTGTGTAGCTTCTACGAACTTAGTGAAACGTTGTTCTAAATTCGTCAGTTTTTTTGGGTACCTTTATTTACTTAAGCACACCCATATCCCCTATATCCCTTTGGCTTAGTAGTTATTTTGACAAAGGAATATACACAGATTAGTATATAATGTTTCTTTGTCTAAATTCCAATTAAGGAAAAGGGATATTTAGTCCAATGTACCTTGGGACAAACGAATATCACACTAGTGTATACAAATGTGTTAATATCCCTTAGTTTAAATAACTATTAAGACAAAGGAATATTAAATATACGCTAAGAAAACAGTAGAACACATTGCTCGACAGTTTTCTGTATTAGGATTTAGTCTTACACGTGATAAGATTTGATTTTAAACTAGCATAATTAAACTACCCCAGGAGTCTCATTGTCTTGGGGAGACAAACAAACCTTAAAGACTTTTGTAGGGCAGATTATTGTTTAAAACCAAGGGGGGGTGCTAAAGTAAATTAGTGCCGTTATTACTTTTCCTCGCTACTAATAGCAGCAAAAGTATTGTATCACCAAAGAATTTTTTTTCGAGATTTCAACGGAATTATCCGTTTTAGGTGTTTTTAAGACCTCCTGAGTGGTTTTCAGCATGACGTCTGTATGTATGTATGTATGTATGTGTGTTATCATCGTAGCGCCCAAGGTATTTAACCTAGAGAGTTAACCTAGAAACTTGGCAGAAGAATCGTCCTTACCTGTAGTGGTGCCGCCCGGAAAATCAACTTTTTCCGCCATCTTGAACCCAGTTTTCTGAGTCAGCAAAATTAAAAAAAATTGAAATAAATCGAAAATGGTCTTGATCGAACTGAAATTTGGCACGAATGTACCTCTCTGTATGACAAACAAGCCAATTAAATTTCATTTTGATATTGGCCGCCATTATGAAGTTATCAATTTTTGAATTTTTAAACTTTGACGGTTAATAATACCGAAAGTATAAATAGGTTTTTGACATATAGCATATCGTTGGAACCGGAAACAATTAAGGAACAAAATTATAAAAAAACTCGATGAAATTCTATTAATTTGTTTAAAAGTTATAAAAGAATATAATTATTTATTAGTGCGATAATTTTGATGACGTTAAAGTTTGTTTACATCTGTCAAAATACCGATAAACTTCATATTTTTAAATAAAATATAGGTATTAAAAATAAAGGTTTTTTTGAAGAATGATAATAAATCAGTTAGTTCAGAACGGTCACCCATCCAAGTACTGACCACATCCAATGCCGCTTCCTCCACTTTAGTGGCCACTTTAGTCAGAGGCCACTTTTTTGGCCTCTGAAGTGAGGAAAAGTTCTGAGGTACCCCGTACACGATTTTTTTTATTTTTTGTTACACTTGGATTAGTTTGCTTCCTTGGGGAAAATATATATAAGAATAACTGGGAACGTGATTTCTTGCTAAAGAAGTAAAAACGTACATTTTTCAATTTCTATCCACATTACTTCTTATCTGATAAGTGCCTTTTTTTTCTTATAATAATAAATATGATGTATATTAATGTTATGGACCGTTATAGAAGGATATTATATCGTAAAACGTAACTCAGTTTTAAGTATGTTACGTTTAAGGAGATTATTTATGGATATTAAGGTGAAACAAGGTTCTCTTGGAGCAAAGTCGTTTTTCCTTTTCGGGTGTTGTTAGTTAAATGGAAAATAACTTTTCTCGACTCTAACTTGGCTAGACAATTCAAAATATAAATCAGTCTGTTAGACTAGCATTAGCTACCTCAAGTTTACTTTGTGGTAGTTAAGTTATGTATTACAACGCTAAATTCCTTGCAACACACGTCTATTTATAGAATACCTGTTTTAACATACCTAATGTTTACCTAATGGGGTCGATAGGGCTGTTATTGCATACATTTTGCAACTTATACAGTGGCACTAAAATATTCGTTTTTCCGTGGTAGGCTGTGAAATAGTAACTTTAGAGCCTAAAAAACATAGCTAAAATCCATTTTTTCATTACGTGGACTTAAAAAATCTTTTCATTACTCCTAGCTGTAAAGAAAAAATCTTTTACGTCCTAGGCACTAAAAGATTTTTTCTTTACGGTGGGTAGTTGTCAAAACTTCCGTTAGTAGTGCTGCAGTCTTTGTAGAAATGCTTCTAGTACGATAAAAATCCGCTAGATGTCAATGCGTTTTGTTTATCTTTTCTTATAGTGTAACCTCATTTTAAGGTTTCTTTTTTTAAGTCTTAAGTATGTACTAATATTTGTTATTATTATATATTGATTAGTGATTAATATTTAATGTTTTTTCATTGTCTGCTACCTCGGAAAAAATAGCATATGCTACGCGACTTTGAAGTGTTTTTTCTTTACCTTGGCAATATTTACTGTCTCGCTTCGCTCGACAGTAAGTGTAATTGCCGCGGTAAAGAAAAAACTCACTTCACAGCCTTGTAACATAATATACTATTACTTATATAGATTTGCGGAACAGAAAGTTTTTAACTTTCTTTTTAAATCAACTTTTTTGTATTTAAAGTAATACTAATTTGATGTATACATAAAAATACTACGTATTTACTATACTATAATACTACTGATAATAGAATATCATTTGTTTACTTTTGAAGTAATTTTTAAGGTATTTTTAAGTAATTTTTAGAGGTTTAAGAACAAGCAGGAGTTTTTATTAAGAATGACTTTTTTTGGAAACCCAAAAATAAGAATATTTTTCCTCTCGGATACTTTATCTTGGGACACACTGTATAAGCGTAATATTATATACATTATTATATAATATATTATAAATGTTGTTTTCATATTATTTCTTCATTATTCGCTAAAATGTTATACATATTTTTGTATATAATATAACATTTCGCAATATGGAAATAGTTTTCAATTAAATTTCACATAACCGTTTCACAATGCTGAAATAAAATTGTCAACAATGCGTAAAATCAACTGTTTCTAGAACTTAAGTCTCACACATATTTTTTAAAGATGAATAGCAGTGGAGTTTGGCCTTAAGTGTATTTACCGCCCTCCACTTGTAAACATTCCTATCCTGAGCGGCCGGTAAAGCTCCATTTTACAGCCCTGGGGCCTGGAAAAATGCATGCTTTTTCATTACAGGGCCACTAGTAGTTCGAGAAGCGGCCGCTTCCTGGCCGGGCCACTGAGTGCAAGAAGCGCTAGTAGTTCTCAGCGTCAGCTGTTCAATTTGTAAACAATCAATATTTTTATAACTGCGGTTTGTTTTCGTAATGATTTAAACTTAATATGAATTTATTGTTTTTGAAGATTACGGCAATAGTACATTACGCGTCGAGTGCGGAAAGTAGCAGTTTGCATGCGAGTGTGGAGTTTGCACCCGAGCGACAGCGAGGGTGGTAAAACCACACGAGCAATGCAAAATGCCGTTTTCGCACGAGTTGCGTACCGTACTTTATCTACGATTGTTAGATTTAAATAATAAATACAGAAAAAAATAAACTTGCTGTATGAAAGTTCGTATCCCTCCCTTGATAAAGATGGCAATAATTCTTGAGTTGAATTTTTTGCCGAATTATTTATTTCTGGAGGAGTATTATTCTCCACATTTTCGTCAAAGTCACTTGATTCACTCATTGTTTTTCACTAAAAACTCGATATAAACAGTTACTTTAATAAAAGAACAGCAAATTAGTTTTGTTAAATATAAACAAACTTGCTAATCGTGCGTAAAGCTGAAGAATTCCTCTTCTTTACCGCACTAGTGTGGTAAAGAAGAGGAATTATTCAGAAATATGAGACGCGCATGCGCAATGAATACAAGTACGTAAAGAATCACTTTCTACGCATCTAAACAGAGATATAATGTTTATATTTCGTATCAATCGTAGATAAAATAGTTTACGTGTTTTGTAATTAGTTTACATGTGGTGGGCGATGAAATAGTGTACGCACCACGAGCAGTAAGTGACATGACAGGCCTCGGGCGTTAAACGCACTCGTGCTTTCAAACTTCGCCCTCGGCCTGTAATAACGCCCTTACTGCTCTAGGTGCGTAAATAGCTATTATCGACCGAGTGGAGGTATATCTATGTTTTAACTCTTCTTCTCCAGACTAGACCGTTTGGCATTTCGACTGCAAATGTTGTTACGCAGTTACTTCCAAGCGTGTTGTTCGATTTTCTTGAAATTTGGCATGAATGTTCCTTAAAGTCATAAAAATCGACATATATGGATAAAAAATTTTTCACATATAAATAACAATTTTTTCCCACGTTTTTAAGGAGATTTTTTTGAAGGGAAGTGATTTTACCCTAGGGTATGAATTTTCTGAACCGGTATGCTAAATTTCTGCGCCAACAAAATATTTTCTCTTTAAATTGACTACGTTTATGAGAAAGTAAAAACAAATATACTTCATAAATACAAAGATACAGTCTCTCCACGGAGGATAATACTTGTATATTTATCAAAGCAGTTTTAACGCTTAGTGTTGTTTGTTCTTCAGGCACTGATGATGGCTTTATGAAAGCCTAAAGCTGCTTTGTTAAATTAACAAGTATTATCTTCCCGGGAGAGACTGTTTCTTTGTATTTATTAACATGACCTCAATCAACTCTCTTATTTCTCAAATATAATCCTATTTAAAATAATCCTACCACGGGTTTCCGCAAGCCAATGGAATTTCTATTGGAAATTTATCGTTCAATGTCGTCTAGTTCCTTCATAACTACTACCATTGTGTGTGTTATTTTCAGTTTAGAAAATTTAAAACAAATATTTTAGTAGGATTAGGGTTTTTAGAATATTGCTTAGTTAAACATAATCGTAGTAGTTTGAAAGAAGTTTAGAATGCACAACATTGAACTACAAATTTCCAATGGAAATTCGCTCGGCTTGCGGACCCCCGTGGTAGGATTATTTGTACAAAAATGTATTTTTTAAAATCTTTGCTGACTCATCAGGAGGGGTAATTGACGTCATAAATATTCCATTTTTAATAGAGATCCTCATCTCAACCAGATTTTGATTTGATGACCAGATGAGCTTGATTTTTCGGTCCAAGTTTCATATTGATACGTTAATTCGTTCGAGAGTTATCGTGCTCACAAGAAATCCGCTAGAAATACATATACCTATATTTACCATACCTATATATTATATACCTATATATATATATATATACCTATATATATATATATATACCTATATATATACCTATATATATACCTATATATATATATATATATATATATATATATATATATATATATATATATATATATACATACATATACCTATATATATATATATATATATATATATATATATATATATATATATATATATATATATATATATATATATATATATATAAATATATATATATATATTTATAAAGTTATGTAAAACCTATTTTTTGATCAGTCATGGTTCTATTGATAAAATAAATGATAATGATACTCTTTTTTTTGTTCTCAGATAGAGATTCTATTGTATGCATTTTACAGCATTGACGACTCTTAATATGTTCTTTAATTGGTAGCTGCTCTTTGTGATAAGTTTTAATAATAACTTTGAAAATTCTTTTCTAATATCGATTTCATGTTCAGGCATGTTTATTATCGTTATGAACACTTCAAATCAATATAAATTGAGAAAATGTTTATACAAACTTTTTTTTTTTCTATAACTCGGAAACCTAGCGGGATAAATAAAATTAAGGATGAAAAATAAAATATATAATGCAGGGGTTTCGAAGTAAGGAAAGTCAAAGACAAAATAAGAAACTGCTTAAGGTCGATTAGACAGGATTCGGCCCTGCAATCACCTCATGAAAAAAAGAAAAGCCAAGAAAACTAAATGAAAACCTCTCAGTCTTCTTTCTTTTCTGTTTTTCATTTTATCTATGAAATATTTGTGACGGTAATTAGGTGTTCATTATCTCAACAATATTGGAATTTTTACTAAAAATGTTTTGAATTGTAGAAATAAGTTTTCTAATAAAATTACATTTTTTACGATTTTGGTAGTATTCATACTACGGAAAGATTAATTTTAAAACGGAAAGATTAAATTTTGATTTAAATTAAAACTTAATCTTTCCGTAGTATGAATACTACCAAAATCGTAAAATATGAATTTCTAATTGATTGTACTAGGTACAGGTACTAATTGGGTACTTTATAATTATAAGCGTTATTTCTCGGTCTAGTTCTATGTCATTAATGTTGACTTCTCAGATTTGTGGAAAATTGAAAGCTTAAATTCGGGACAAGGTATCATTAACGTCAGAGGAAATCATTCTCCTGCGTAGCTTAGTTGGTAGAGCGCTATACCGGAAATATAGAGGCCTGTGGTTCAAATCCCAGCGCTTGAGTGTATTTTTCTCTGTCTGTTTCCCGTAGTTAATAATAATTATAATTTGATTTAAAATTACATATAAATTCAGAAGATTATGGTCGTTTGTATTGAAAATTTATATTTGATCCCTTGATCAAATTGTTGATGCAATAATCTGGCACATATGCATATGTCTCATTATTAGGAATTATGTCTCATATTTGGTTTCATTGAAATATTACAGTTGTTTAGAAAGTGACCACATGGGAGATTTTTTGTTACAACCTGTTAATTCAAAAGTTGATGCAGTTCCTTTACTTTTTAACTATCTTGAAATAGGGAGGGAAAATCCTTGAATAATCCTCAAAATACCTAAAAAATCTAAAGGAGCTTTCTATTATACGTGCTTCGAAAATGCGATCTTCCTTGAATACTTATTATAGTTGAAAGGTGATCCCTCAATAAGTATGTAGTTGATAGTGGGTCAAAAGGGATGTATAAAAAACAAACTCTCCTATCTCATTTTCCTTGCTATATTTCTACTCTTACTTGAGTCATTATCAAGCATCTATAACACAAGAAAACCACAACAATATCAACCATTTTATTTATCTGTGTAATCTCTATACTACTCTTTTCGATTAATAATGATAATCAATTGGAAAACATTTTAGAAAATCACAACTGTTACCATTTACATTTGCAAAGAAATACTAATTTTGTTTTGAAACAAAATTAGAGTTGTGATTTTCTAAAATGTTTTCCAATTGATTATCATTATTAATCGAAAAGAGTAGTATAGAGATTACTCAGATAAATAAAATGGTTGATATTGTTGTAGTTTTTTTGTGTTATAGATGCTTGATAATGACTCCAGTAAGAGTCGAAATATAGCAAGGAAAATGAGATAGGAGAGTTTGTTTTTTATACATCCCTTTTGACCCACTATCAACTACAACCTTGAATACTTATTTTGTTGTAAGTAAAATGCAATATCCAGCCAGGTTAAGCGCACTTATTTTGTACAAATACAGGGTGTTTTAAAACATAATATGTCGGAAAATTAAGGGTGTGATTCCTTGGCTAATTCTAAGAAATAAAAAAGTTGCTATTAAAATGGGTCTGCAAACGCATCGTTTTTCGAGATACAGGGTGTCAAGTTTTTTTTTTGCTTTTGCGATGTCACAGAAACCTTAAGGTACAAAACTCAGCTTTTTTACCTATCATATTAGCTACTAATAATCATATCATTAATATTAGCTACTTTTTGAGCCCTAATTTAATTTTGTCATATGCCAGTGAAGGAGATTTTAGGGTTGCGTGAGGTTTTTTGACCCTAATTTCCATAACACTGGGGAAATTAACATTCTAAAAAGTCAATTTTGAACCGCCGGTGTTTCTTACTCAAAAGAGGCACTTTTGGTCCAAAGCTCTAAGGTGAATCGCTAGAGACAAAAACGGCATCATAAAATGAAAAACATGTAGCAATATGGTTTTTTTTTGTTGATAAACACATTTGTTTTTGATCAAGTCGTCTACTTTAATAATTTTTTTGTCATTTATATTCTTGACAATTGATGTTTAGTTAACAAAAAAATTCAATATATTGGGTACTTAAGAATCAAACAGTAGCTAGAGGTCGACCAAGAAGTCATGGAAATGAGAGGAGTGCGCTAGTGTCGTCATGTACAGTCAGTTTTTGATATAATAGACCACGGTCAAAACACACAGTGTTGTTCTTCTGTTATTAATAATTTTATTTTTGATAACTTCTATATTTTTTGGAACAGGCAACACTGTACCTGATAAGATATCACTAATAATATACGATAATATCTTTATATTATTATTTATTGATTATTCATAATAATATTCTTTAAATCTAAATCGATATTCTTTTTCCTTAATCTATTTTTTTTCTTCCTCTTTATTTCTGAGTTTGATTTGGATTTAGAACAGTTGTGACTATAGGTTTGTTCCAACCGAGCATTGTACCGTCCGCGGGATCGTCACCGGTATGCGCAGTAGATAAAAGCCGTTCCAAGCTGACTTGGGACAGTGTTTCGTACTTTACACGAAACTGTTCCAACCCCGGCAGGGATCGTTTGCGAACCGTTCACTGTACGATCCCAACGATCCTCTGAATACCATGTACTGGTTTGTATGACATACGCAGTTATGTCAATAATTACAAATATCAACAGGAAGGTTTCCTAACTGTTAGGTTTCCTTAATGTTTTTAATACAGTGCGAATAATAGTCCTAAACTCGTTCCAACCTGTCATGATTTTACTACAGTACAATGTTAGCGCATGCGTATAAAACCTGTCCTTAACGATTCCCGAACGATCCGCGGGACGATACAAAGGAGGGTACAAATAGCGGGGTTGGAACAAACCTTATAGTTCGTGCTGTATAAAAACAAACAAAACAGGAAACCTAACAGATTGGAAACCTTCCTGTTGTTATTCGTGAGATTTGAAATAACTGGGCATGTCATACAAACTAGGAATGGTTATTGTCTTAGCACCCGACTGTACTGACTTCGGCACTACTCGGAAGTTCCGATTTTAAACGAAGTTAAGCTTTCCGTTTTTCCCGTGTTCATGACTTCTTGGTCGACCTCTAATAACAATATAATAAGATGTGTACAAAAGTTGAGTTTTGTATTTCAAATGGTTCCTGAGATATCGTAAAAAACAAAAAAATCATTCATTCCTTTTCTTTACACCCTGAATCTCGTAACGGTGTGTTTGCGGACCCATGTTAATAAAAAGAAAAGTCTTAGAATTAGCCAAGGGAATAATACCCTTCATTATCCGACACATGTTTTAAAACACGATGTTTGAAAATTGTTTAATCTTGAGTGAACAAATATAGGTAGCTAAAATTTATTTTATAAAAAATCTCGTGAATTATAGAGTATAAGCTTCCTTTTACCCTATTTCAACCTTTGCTTAACCTACTTTTCCTTAACATGTGGCTTTTATTTACTACCTTAAACGGAATAAATATCTGTAATATCTGCAAATTTTCCTAATGCCTTTATTTTTATCTTGTTATAACCTCAACCGAAGGAGTTGTTATTCAGTGTTTAAAACAAATCAATTTTTCATTTCTCTTTAAATTGATATTAGAAAGGAATCGAATCCATTTCTTCTTGTAGAAAAGTTTTCCAAATTCTATTAATTCAAAAAGTTAAAGTATGAATTATTAGTTAAGTATTGAAATTAATCTGTTTGTTCAGAAATAAGTATTGATTGACTTTTGAAGACAAACTTGTGGACTCTATCTTTCTACCGACAGATTCGACTTTCTTCAGAGTTTTAATCGAGCCCCTCTTGGGAAAATTTTAGTCATTTTCCTCACCCTTTCCGCCCAGAAATTAATACAATTTCCTCAGCAACTGTTTCGATATCATGGTGTATAATGCCTGGTTTATAATACCAAAACTCTGATATTATTTTCGAATCAAAGATCGATTGTGTATTAAGAATAAGAAGTTCATTTAAAATTAGAAATTGTTTTATGATATGAATAATAAATAGTTTACTGACGTGTAAACTTTAGGTATGAGCTTGGAATTCGCCATTAACCCTTAACTGCCCGAATTATTTTTTTGGGGAATTGTTTGGTTTTTTTTCTGGGGATTTTGTCTGTTAAGAGGTCCCTTAATATGTAAAAAATGTTTTAAAAAATTGAAATAAATTCCTTACCCCAAATTTGGGCTGTTGCCATATGGCAACGCTAGGACATTAGGCCTAAAGTTTTTTTTCTCAGTAAATTTTTTAATAATTTCTTTTACAAAATGTATGTAAAATAAATTTTAGGTTAAAAAGTACAAATAATACAAACA
Source organism: Gerris lacustris (assembly GCA_951217055.1). Taxonomy (NCBI): domain Eukaryota; kingdom Metazoa; phylum Arthropoda; class Insecta; order Hemiptera; family Gerridae; genus Gerris; species Gerris lacustris. Next base: position 5,168,302 of record OX578281.1, on the reverse strand, counting down.
AAATACAAAATTTATTTAAAAGAACAAAAAAGTATTTTTTATTTATTTATTTATTTTTTTTCATTATTTGTATTATGTATCATGTTTTTTTTCTGTAAAATTATGTAATTATTTCTTATTTTTTTGTTTTATGCATGTGTTTTTGTTATTACCTTTAAAAATATATATGTATTATTCAATTGTAATAAAAAAATATAGATATTATTATATAAATATTATTTTTAAAAGAATAGCCCAATAATATTTGTTGCTAATTATTAATTATACTTGTTCAACAAAAATAATTACAAGATTTAGAGACTAATTGAGAAATATTTAGAAAATAATCAATAAAAAATGAACATTAGGCATAAAAACATCAAAACTTTGTATATAAATATGACTGAATAAAATTACCACTTAGAAAAAAAACTGTAAGGCTAATGTCCTAGCGTTGCCATATGGCAACTTGCAAATTGACGTTCAATTTAGGGCAGAAAAATTAAATTTTGTGAAACTGCAATAATTTTATATTTTTAATCACTCTTTATTCAAATAGTTTCATTACCAATAATAAAATTAATTAATTAATTAATTAAAAAAATTAAAATTCTTTCCGTGCCTCAAATTTGGAATAACCCATTTTTTAAACCTGTCTTGTCGCATACGTGTTGCACGAAACAAATAAATCTAATGATGAAAAATCAATTTAGTCCTACTTTTGACATAATATTAACATTTAAAAAGTTCAATATTAACTTGGACCTCTCCAGACAATAATAAAGGGAGGGGGTTTTGCTGTTGCCTTATGGCAACGCTAGGTTATTAAGGGTTAAATTGATTTTCCAATCTTTCAATTCAATTTAAAATTTGTTTTTCTTTATGCAAAACTTAGCAACTTTTTACGGAATTACAAAGCTTCTTTTATACATTGCTTACGACGTTAACGAAACTAACGGAAGCTATGTGATCGTTCTGAAGAGCGAAAAAAGTTAGGTCTCCTATTTAAAAAATTCCAAAACAGTAATCCGTTTCAGACAACAGGGATCATTTGTGGTTCTGTGATTATCTGTCGGTCTGTCGCCCAATTTTTGCGAACCAACATAAATATCTTAAAAACTAATTGTTCGATTTTAATGAAATTTATTTAGTAGGTCATAATTAGCCCATTGTCGGTCCCATATAAGTTTAACCTTCTGCGCTTATTTGTTTACACCTATATCTTTAAAAGTAATCATTTGAATTTTATGAAATTTGTATGGATTGTCGAAAGTAGCCGGCAGATGGCACCCGCCTATTTTTAACCATCTGCGCACTTTAAATCGTGCTAAATTAATGTCTATATACTATAAAGCAGCATGGCTAACTGACTCACTGACCGAAATTAATGTTTACCCACTTCCAGAAGAGCTAGAGACTTGCTGTTTGCACCATTCGACGAGCAACGTCCATATAGTGTACCAAAATAATTATAATAAGTTCACTTTTCCCCCTCCTTCCCCCCTTAAAAAAATTATATTGGCCGACTTGATTTTTAAGCTGTTTTGGGGGATGATTGTGGCTAAACGGCAAGTCTTATTGGAAAACAGATAGCACCTGCGGTAACTGATTTTAAAAGATCTACAACTTTGGTCCTTTGACTTTTTGTCTTATTTCATCATCGGTTGTACCTTAGATGGTGATAATTTTGGTATTTTTTGATTTGGTTGCTGTGTTATTTATTTATTAAATTTATTATATGTGCGCTAACATTTGGCGCATGTTGGAGGCTTTGTTTCTCCGAAAAATGTTTGTTAGAACAAACGTTATTAAATATTTACTGGGACATTAGTTAAAAGGTTCCAATTTAAGACTAATTTATCGAGGTATTTTTATTTCTTAAACTGATCTTTTCTTTGCGTACTAGAGCGAGGAAGCTATGTGCCACACTGATTGGCAGAGAATTTTGGTTCCGTGTCTGTCTGTCGGTCTGTCTCTCAATTTTTGCGAACCAACATATCTTAACAACAACTCGTCCGATTTTAATAAAATTTGTATGGTAGGTTAAAATAAGCTCATTGTTGGTCCCATATAAGTTTCAACAAGTAGTGAATAAGAAAAACTGACTTAAGGACAGCCACGGTTGTTACAAAATCGCCTTTTGAAAATTTTTGTAGCGGTTAAATTTAAGCGGCGCATTATTTTTTTGCTTGGTTGTAGTTCTCTAAGCTTAACTGAGTAACCATGAAAAAAAATCAATTATGTTAAGTCAATTATGTGAAAAACGCTCCAGTTATTCATCTAGGACATGAAAATTGCACTTTAAATTAGAATCACCCTTAAATATGTTTAATAAATAAATATATTAAAATAGATTTTATATAATTTAAATCAAATGTTATTTGAAATATGAGAAATTTTTGTTGTCGTTGCTTATTTTTAGTTTGCTTATAATAAAAGCACTTGCTTGGTTTTTCCGAGTCGAGCACTTCTCGACCTGGTTTTTCATTCTGTTTTTGATTTTCAGTTTATTATTTTCCTATTCATGTCTCACTCTCGAAATTTCCGCACCATTAATTTCCTGTTTATTAAAAACTCATAAATATTAATTTACTCAATTAAGTAAGCAATTAAAATTCTTCTTTTAAACTTGTTGATGAAAATAATGTTTGAATCTTCGTTTAAGAAGTTTTCATTTACCGTCCAAATAACCTGGTGAACAATATTGATTACTCGGAATTAATTCTCAAGATACATCCTGTTTTGAGATAACTACCAATATGACTCAATTCAATCTCTCAATTATTAAACTGGACTTAATAGAAGAAATGAGAAATCAAGTTTATCTTAATTTTTTAAGTTTATCTTAATGAGAGGGTATGTTAGCGAGATGCTGTCTCATAAAACACAGTGAAAGTTTGTGCTAACGTTTCGCTAAATTTACTAGCATCATCAGAGCGATATACTACTAGGTGTGCAATGCAGTTGTCTGCTTGCAATATTGAGCTGAGCGTGCATTTTAATCTTAACCAATAAACATTTGTATTTAGAAACAGCTGAAATCGGATCAAAAATAGTAAAATCTCTATTTATAATTAAAAAGCATTTTTTCCTGTTTTTTTTTTTTTTTTTTTTTTTTTTTTTACCCCCTCTTAAATGAAAATATGACAAAAGTGAACATAGCAATAATAACTGTACTCGTAAAGAGCTTTCCAACGACAAGCATTATGAAGGGCACATACTATTTTCAGTTTTGTACCCCGTACCCCGTACCCCATGTACCAATTTGGTGTACCAATTTGGACCATTTTAGATTTATACCTTAATATGGTTAGTCACTATGACCGTGCCGAATTTCGTGCGAATCGGTTCAGCCGTTCAGGAGGAAACTTTTGTACCCCGGTCCCCGTACCCCTGTATCCCAATTTGGACCATTTTAGATTTATACCTTCCTGGGGTTAGTCACTATGACCGTGCCAAATTTTGTGCAGATAGGTTCAGCCGTTCAGGAGGAGTATGCGTCAGAAAAAATGCAAAGTGTAGAGTATAAGAGCTTCACTTCGCTCAGCTCAAAAAGAAGAATAATACAAAAAAGGTCAATGTTACAAATCGACATATTACAAAGGAATGAATGGAAGTGTGGATGAAATGAAAATCTAGAAACTAGGAAAGGGTAAGGTAGGTCAGGTAGACGGATTAGCGGAACAAGATTTACTTAAAGTACTAACTATTCCTAGGAATACAATGATGAAAATGTGCTTAAATATATGAAAAACATGGAAACAAAAAATAAGAAAGAAAATATTGTACTATTGTAGAAATTCTGTTGCTTAGATTGTCGGTGTCAGTTCTGAAATTAATGGTATTTGGAATTTTGAAAATGTAGTACATTTCAAGGATATTACGTTTGAACTTGTTAGGTTCTTGGGCACAAATCTTAGTGCCTTTGAAGTGAAAATTATGTTGAGTGTTAATGTTGAAAGGATTGGGACAGCTGGGGTTCAAACTATATTTATGTTGGTAAATTCAACAAATGACGAATTACAATCAGAACAATAAATTTGATAAAAATAACATTACTTTTCACATTGATGGAAATAGGGTCTTTAAGTCTTTTAACTGGATTTGAGGGTTTAAAAGCAATTTTTGTCGCGGGTGATTTAAGAGTAATTTTTATTTTTTCGGATTATTTATCTTAATTTGCATTATTGTGTTGTTTCTTTCAAATTACCTACATTTATAACCCTAGAAAGCTAACCTGGAGTCAAAATTACTCCCATTTTTTTTTAACTACGAAATCATGGTGTCTGTAAAACACAGAACTCCCACATCTCAGCTATGCTATCTGCCACCCTTGAATGACCCTTCTACACTTCTATCAGTTTCACATTCAGATTCTAAAGAGGACATATCGTGTGTTTTTCTGCAGTCACGGAGTCATTTTGACTCCTGTTTAGTCTTACACATACATTTTTTGTAGGTAATTTTGACGCAGAATAGTATTTTTTAGAATAGTATGTCGTGTTATTGTTTATTTGTTCATTTAAAATCTTCTAAATTAAATATTATATAACTTTTAATTCAATAATTATTTCAAATTAAAGGTAATATAATTGTAATTTATTCATTTATAAGTATAAAATGTTATATTTTATTTTGTCTTTATATGTTTAAATTATATGAAGTTAATAGAATATGAATATAGTCAAATAATGGAGAAAAAATACAATGATCCAAACGACATTTATCGCTTGATGAAGGAAATGACCGATTCAGATGCCGATTATGAAAAAGAGCGTATTCGACAATAATGGTGACGGTTGTGATTTGGACCCTGATTTGAAATAGAAAATGTATTTTTTGATCCCATCAGCGATGATGAGGAAAATGATAAATTAATTGAAACAATTTACGAAATAGAAAAACCAAAGGAAAGGAAAGAAAAAAGTAAATAAAACCACTCTGGTAGATAACAATACCGGATATGTAAGAGTAGTCCAGATTGAAAAACCGGAATTAAAAGGAAAAAATTGTTTTTTATGTCAAACAAAGAATCCAAGTGTCCCATCAACTAGCGCTAAAACGTGTAAAAAAAATATTGCACATATTAGGCCTTTATATTTTAATAAAACTGGGTATAATAAATTAGGGAGTCAATTTGACTCAAGGTTAGCCATAAGAGGTTAAAAAATATGGTTAGCGTTCTAGGGTTAAAAACTCCATCAAAATGATTACTCAAATGTAAGAATAACTTCCTTCTGTTTGTATTTCCTCTTAAACGCGGACTGTACATCCAGACTTTGAGAAATCTATAGATTTGAAATTTTGCTTATAGCTTGTGGAAAAGTGTACCGTCTGATCAATCAAATTAATTGCGATAGAAATGTTCCTGGTTTTTCCCTATCATTCTTTTCTGCCGTCATCACACTAAAGCAACTAATACCATTATCTACTCACGGCAGCAAAATTAAGCATTGTGGAGCTGTTTTCAATCTGCAAAATGTATTTTTTCTTGATTCTTTTGTAACATGTGAAAAAACACGCAGTAAAAGAATAAAGTGTCAGAAAAATATCAAAGTAGCAGCAAATGTTCAAAGTGTCAGCAAAATAACAATTTAAGAAAATGTTACTACAAAAAGGTTACTAATAATAATAATAATAATACTTTATTCCACCATATACATATTACAATTTTCCATAATTACAGAAAAGAAAACATATTATATAAAATATAAAGTAACCTAAATTTACATAAATGGTGCACACCCGCATAAGAAACTTGTGTGCGGGAGTGGTCGTTGAGCCTTCTCAAAAGCGTTTATTTATTTATTTATTTTTTATGGCCAAATAATAATCAAACTAATAATAATAATTAAATCATAAGATATATCTTCTGAATAATTAATACTATCTTCATTATACATTATAAATGAGCATTAAAGCAATTAATATACTTCCAAAATACTAATATCAGTATGCGCGCATATCTATATTTAATTACTAAACAAAATGTGTTTCATAAGCTTAACTTTAAATATGTAAAAACTTGAATTAAGCTTAATTTCTAGTGGCAAATCATTATAAATTACGGGCGCAGAAAAGTACGAATGTCTATAGGCAGCTGAAGATTTGCAAAGTGGCTCTATAAGAGGACACCATTCTGACCTTCTGGTTCTATAGACACTCTCTACTCGTGGGTAGCTAGGTAGATTAGAATGAACGTAAGTAGCAACTATGTATCGATACATGCCACTGATAGGAACGATACCAAACTCTTGGTAGATTAAGCTGGAAGGATACCTCATTGGTTTTTTTAAACAAATTTTTATTAATCTTTTATGTAAAAGAATTAAGGCTTGAGCTGTAGAGGGTGTAAGTCCGCCCCTTATACGTAAGCCATAATTAATGACAGATTGAATGAGAGACTTAAAAATTGTCGTAAGATCTTTTAACGGCATTACATATCTTAACCTAACAAACTGATAAATTGTACGTCTGAATTTTCCAGTCAGGTAGTTAGTGTGTTTGTCCCATTTTAAGTGTAAATCTAGTATTAGTCCTAAATATTTCGTCTCAGTAGAACGTTCAAGTGAGGTAGAACTACAACCATTGTCAAGTAAGCAGTCAGGTTTATGTAATGTAAGATGAAAAATATTAGGGTCAGGTTGTCCTGCTGTTGTTGGTGAAAAAGTTAAGTAAGTCGTTTTTTTTGTAGTTCAGCTTTAACTTATTATTTATAAACCAAGAACGGATAATTTCCAGCCCGCAATTAGCCTTAATAAAGGTTTCTTTCCAAGTTTTCCCTTAAAAAATTATTGAAGTATCATCCGCAAATGATCTTATGTTTCCATTTAAACCAATCTGTGCCAAATTTAACAGATCATTAATGAAGATGAGAAACAGAATCGGACCCAGAACTGTACCTTGAGGTACTCCGACTTCAAGACATCTAGAGTCACTCAAAATATTGTTGACCTTAACCCTTTGCCTTCTATCACTCAAATACGATTTAAAAAAATTTAAAGTTATTCCTCTGAAACCTATGTTACACAATTTTAAACATCGCAGGTTATAAACACTCCCACATTGTTCATTTTTATATGCGTAATGCTGCTTAATATTTATATCATTTTTGAAAATAACTTAAATTATTATAGTAATACAATTTTTTTTATTATTTTACAGTCATTATTTTAAAAAATCGCTAAAAATTGAGATAAAAAATCGCTGTTAATAAAAAAAAGAGGCAACACTGAATTCGTTTTGCTATTGTTTTGTTTTCTTGGTGACTCAAACTTTCGTTTTTTTACAACTTTAATTTCTTTTAATCTTTTATATATTAAAAAGGGAATATAATAATTAGTGTAATTTTTCTGCCGTTAGATAAAATATTGTATATAACTATGCAGCAATGAAAACATTCCTGACTCGTTTAAAGATTACCTGCTTCGGTTACACCTTAGCAGGTAATTAGCATTTTCCTGCCTCGGCTTCGCCTCGTTAGTATACTATACATGTATTTTTCCTTTGTTTAGCCTATCCTCACCTTCGGCCCGAAATAGAAACTTAAAACTTGTCAGCTAAATTCCATTTTGCTGCCTAGTTACATAAATAACTATTGTTTGTATTATAAAATTTTACTTGTAACATCCATTTTATATGGTCGTAAGTATTATGTAGTTGCTAACTTTGAACCGCAACTAAGCTTTGAAATCGAAGATCAAGAAAAGAAACAAACATAACACAATCTTCTTTACAACTAACTAGGTTTCTTTACAACAATACCGAAAACTATATCGGAACAAACTAAAAATCTTTTAAGTCTGTTCCAAACAACCACATAAGCTTTAGATTTCTCTCGGGAAAGCACTTACAAGTGGAAAATGCCGAAGTTGAAAAATGGTTTATCTTTCTCTAATAAGGGCGTAACTGCGGGTAAAAGGGTTTTTTTTCGACGACATTCTTTTTTACGTTTGACCGGACGATAAAGTCAACATGTCAACAAGTCGACAGCACTCGAGCACTTTACCCTCCCCCTGGGGGAAGGGAGAGGGCTCCGCTTACCTTGTAAACAAGCTAATAAACAAACCTTAACCCCCTCCCGATATTACAGAGTAAATAGTCAAACCAATTTCCCTTATAGCCTTCTCTTTGCTTTGACCGATGACTTCGTACAGTTTTCCTTCTTTTTTTCTATCGTCGTTTGATTGAATAAAAATAAAATTGGTTTGTGTACAGAACTCATTTCTGTTTAGAATACAAACACAAACATTTCAAAGGCTCATTGTGTTCGGAAAGCTAAGGGCTCTCATAGAACTGTAGTGACATTTAGATACATTTAGATGCTGGTTGGTGGTATGGAGTGGTTCGGTACCTCTTCGCCCCGGTCATTCGCGTTAGAGATTGGAATAACTGGGACTCGAATTGACGCCCTTGGTCGGTAGTGATGGCGTTGGGTACTCCATAACGAGCGATCCAGTTTGCGTAAAACGCATAAGCCACTGTTTCTGCTGACATGTCTGCGATAGGTATGACCTCCATCCAGCGCGTGAATCTATCTACCATTGTTAAAAGGTAGGAAAATCCACGGCTTGGCGGAAGGGGTCCCACGAGGTCGATGTGCACATGCCCGAACCGGTTTGCTTCCAGCGGAAAGTTCTGTATTCCGGATTTTGTGTGTCGATGAATTTTTGAACGTTGGCATGCTACGCAGATTCGAGACCAGTTTAAACAGTCTTTACCAATCCCGGGCCAGATGAATCGTTGGCGTACCAGGCGTGACGTTGTACGACTGCTGGGATGGGAAAGGTTATGCACACTATTAAAAATGTATCTGCGATACTTCTTCGGTATGTAGGTTCGTATATTGCCATCCTCCACGGCGCAGTATACTGGCTTCTTGATGTTTGGAAGTGTGAGTTTTTTCAGTGAAATTTTCGTCTTGTCTGAAAGTAATGTCTGTAACTCCTCGTCTTCTTGTTCGTCAACTATTTTGTTAAGGTCTATCGTTATGTCTGTTGTAACACCTTCAATCCTTGATAGTAGGTCGGCAACGAGGTTGTCTTTTCCATTAATGTGTCGTAAGTCAGTCGTGAATTGTCCTATGAAATCTAACCATCGCAGTTGTCTCGGTGAACACTTGTCCTGTTTTTGTCGGAAGGCAAAGGTCAAAGGTTTATGGTCCGTAAAGATCGTAAAATGCCTTCCTTCCAGAAGGTGTCGGAAATGTTTCACAGCGCTGTAAATTGCTAAGAGCTCACGATCGTAAGTACTGTACCTTGTTTGTGTTGGAGTCAGCTTCTTTGAGAAGAAAGCTATAGGGCGAGCGGTGTTGTCCTCAAGCTGTTGAAGAGCTGCTCCCACTCCTTTCTCTGACGCGTCCGTAACAAGGTGTAAGGTGCCGTCAGGTTTTGGAAAAACAAGCGATGTAGCACTGCAGAGAGCTTGTTTACAGGCTGTGAAAGCTTTTTCTGCGTCTTCTGTCCAGAGAACCGGTGTCATATCCTTCTTCTTACGGCTTATGATTAGGGCTGTAAGGGGTGCTTGAAGGATCGAGATATTTGGTACGAAACGGTGATAAAAATTAATTACAGCCAAAAAGCGTCTAAGTTCCGAAACGTTAACTGGTTTTTTGAAATTTTGGATTGTTTCTATCCTTTCAGGCAATGGTTTAAGACCATCTTTGGAAATGTTGTACCCAAGGAACTTTACTGCATCCTTGCCAAAAACACATTTTGAAGGATTCAGAGCTATACCGTAGTCCTTGAGTCGCTGAAAAACTCCTCGTAGGTGCACGATATGTTCCTCTGGTGAACTGGAGGCTATAAGGACGTCATCAATATAGACAAAAACATAATCTAGTCCTCGTAGAATGTCGTGTATGAAGCGTTGAAACGTCTGACCGGCGTTGCGGAGACCAAATGGCATTCGAATGAATTCGAAGAGGCCAAATGGTGTTATTACTGCAGTCTTAGCAACGTCAGACGGCTCCACAGGAATTTGGTGGTACGCTTTGGTTAGGTCAAGAGTTGAAAAAATAGTCTTACCGTCGAGTCCATGTGTCAAGTCATGTATGTGTGGCAATGGATATCGGTCCGGCACTGTCGCTGCGTTCAAAGCTCTATAATCCCCACAGGGTCGCCAGGTATTATCCTTCTTTTGGACCATATGAAGTGGACTGGCCCAGTTGCTGTCTGATGGTCGACAGATGCCCTGTGCGATCATAGAGTTGAATTCGGCCTTTGCATCACGAAGCTTCTTAGGGTCGAGTCTTCGTGCCTTAGCAAACACTGGAGGACCGGTAGTGTTGATATGATGGGTCGTCGGGTGTTTGACCTCAGCAGGTAGTAGGTGCGCGTAAACGGATTCGTCTTGCATCGCTCGGATCACCACAGGCTGTCCTGATGACAACGCACAAAGAGATTTCATCTTGGTATGTCCATCGATGAGTTGACGAGACTTCATATCTATGAGCAGGTTGTGGTGAGATAAGAAATCAGCTCCGAGGATAGGAGATGACACATCCGCAACGATGAAACTCCACGAGTAGTTTCGACGCATACCAAGGTTTACCGTGAGGATCGTTTCACCGAAGGTACGAATACCAGTGCCGTTTACAGCGAAGAGTCTGTAAGCAGGGTCGGGTTTTTTCTTATGCGTCCTGTTCGCTGGAATTACCGAAAGGTCAGCACCTGTGTCGATAAGGTACCTCCAACCTGTGGTTTTGTCGGTTATCCAGAGGCGGCTTGATGTCGAGCCCTGTTCTTTCACCGCCGCGAGTGCAGAGCTTCCTAGTTTCCCGACATGTTACATGGTTGGATGCACTTTCTAGCTTCTTTGCCAAATTTTTTGTGAAACCTGCAAATTCCCAGTTTACTATCGGGTCTCTGCGAGTTTGTCCGGTTTTTTTGTTTAAAACTACTACCTCGTGACCGTGAACGGTAACGGTTTTGACCACGAACGATTTCTGCCAGTTGGTTAACCTGCTGGGTGAGTGCGGAAACTTCGGCTCGTAGGTCATTTGACGTAGGTGTTTCTGACGTTGAGGCTACGTTTGCGGTGGAAATTTGATTATCTGTCACTTCCATGATTTTATCTGCAAGCAGAGAAAGCTTCGACAGGTCGGCTTCGTCAGACACTGACAATATGGCTTGCACGTTAGATGGCATGCGTTGAAGCCACAGGGATCTAAGAAACTGATCGTTGACTCTAGATTTTGCCAGTTCTCGCATCCGCCTTAATAGGTGGCTAGGTTTACTGTCACCTAGTTCTATTGCTGTCAATAGTTGTCTTATCTGCCTCTCTTCGGAGTCAGAAAAGGCGTCGATAATCCTCTTCTTTAAAGCTTCGTATGCTCCGTGCGGTGGCGGGGAAGCTACTAGATCAGAGACATGATCTAAAATCTCCATCTCGAGGGCTCCAACTATATAATAAAATTTTGTTTGGTCAACAGTTACATTGGCCGTCACAAACTGTGCCTCGAGTTGAATAAACCAAAGATGAGGTTTGGTTTTCCAGAATGGCGGAATTTTGATTGCAACTCTATTGATAGCAGTGGGTTGTTCTGACGGAGGTGTATCGTCATTTCCTGGATTTGAACTTGGAACTAACGTTGAATTGTTTGGCATCTTGGATTTGCTCGACAAGGCCGTAGAAATTGTTGAGTTCCGTAAAAAATATTTAAAATTACGAATTTATTTGACAGTAAGTCAGATAAAAGAAAATATCTTTTTTGTACTTACGATCGTAACCGTACGCGTCTTCGCTTCGTAAGTCGGAGGGTCACCACTTATAGGCACTACACTTTGAATGAAAACTAATTTATTCCACAAAGAATTAAGTACTCTATAAAATCCAAGAAAGAACGAAAAACCAAAAACCGAATTAATTAAATTAAATTTGAATTTGAAGTTTGACAAAAAACAAAATTAAAATCTGAGTGACATGACTGGTATTACTCATGTCACTACAGAACTAAATAAAAGCGCTCTCTAAAACTAATTAAAGCAGCTCTCTAAAACTAAAAATAAAGCCGCTCTCTAGAACTAAATAAAGCGCCACTTTAGAACTAAATAAAGCCGCTCTCTAGAACTAAATAAAGCGCCACTTTAGAACTAAATAAAGCCGCTCTCTAGAACTAAATTAAGCCGCTCTTTAGAACTAAATAAAGCAGCTCTTTAGTACTAAATAAACCGCTCTTTAGTACTTAATAAAGCCACTCTCTAGAACTAAATAAAGGTGCTCTTTAACTAAATAAAGCCTCTCTCTAGAACATCTCTAAATAAAGGCGCTAGAACAAAATAAAGCCGCTCTCTAGAACTAATTAAAAGCTCTCTCTAGAACTAAATAAAATCACTCTCTAGAACTAAATAAAGGCTCTCACTAGAGCTAAATCCAATCGCTCTTTAGAAGTAAATAAAACCGCTCTCTAGAACTAAAATATGCCACTCTCTAGAACTAAATAAAGCTGATCTCTAGAACTAAATAAAATCACTCTCTAGAAGTCAATTGAGCTACTCTCTAGAACTAAATAAAACCCCTCTCTATAATTAAATAAAAGCGCTGTCTAGAACTAAATAAAAGCGCTCACTAGGACTAAATATAGGCGCTCTCTAGAACTAAATAATGGCACTCTCTAGAACTAAATAAGGCTGCTCGCTAGAGCTAGATACGGCTGCTCTCTAGAACTAAATAATGGCACTCTCTAGAACTAAATAAGGCTGCTCGCTAGAGCTAGATAAGGCTGCTCTCTAGAACTAAATAAGGCTGCTCGCTAGAGCTAGATAAGGCTGCTCTCTAGAACTAAATAATGGCACTCTCTAGAACTAAATAAGGCTGCTCGCTAGAGCTAGATAAGGCTGCTCTCTAGAACTAAATAATGGCACTCTCTAGAACTAAATATGGCTGCTCGCTAGAGCTAGATAAGGCTGCTCTCTAGAACTAAATAAAACTGATCTCTAGAACTAAAATTTTAAAACTAACAATATTTTTTAGGAGAATTCCTTCACTAGGACTTTTTCATATTATATCGGTCCTAAATCTCAGAAACCACGAATTTATTTTTAACGATTTTGGTAGTATTTATACTACGGAAAGATTAAATTTTAATTTAAATCAAATTATAATAATTATTAACTACGGGAAACAGACAAAGAAAAATACACTTCAGCGCTGGTATTTGAACCACGGGCCTCTACATTTCCAGTATAGCGCGCTTTTCCAGTATAGCTATTTTCCCCGGAAAATAGCTTATATCGGTGGATTCATACTTAAATTAACTACCTTTTTAGAATTTTTTGATCAAAATAGTTTTTTCAGAGTTTTTGCGGTGTAGCGCCCCTAAATTTGGAGTTTAAAATGTATTTCTTCCACGATAATTTCATAGTTAATTAATTAAAATTATTACGTATTATTTAATCAGATCCATCTTATTAATAAGTTTGTGTACCCATATACTTCACTCGGGTATCGTACTGTATTCAAATACTTTGTGACTTGTGGGGAGACTCTGGAGCCTAACAGTAAACAGCGCAATTAATAAGCTTTACACGAATACAAGTGAAACTAGTAAACTTCAATCTATATTTTGAGAAGCTTAGTGGAATAAATAGTAAAGTAAAATTTACAAAAACAGAATATTTACTATAAAAATGTAGCTTCATTTAAATTTCAAAATATTTCCTCATCAGCATCTACAGCGGAATTATATTTAAATTTGCTAGCTTTATACCTTAAAAACCTTTGCTTTTCTTTCTATTTAAATATGAAAAAGCTTGTTATAGTCTCTTCAATATTTTTCTTTTTTTAACTTTTCGGTTGCAGTAAGAAAGCGTACAATATTAAATTAAAAAAGTTTTTATCATTTGTAATTTTATTCGTTAATTAGGTACTTTTCATAATGCATTGTTAAAAACATCTTAATATTAATAAGAGACAAGTTTGTTTGTTCTATATGAATATTTTCTCTCACAAGAGGAAATAATAACTTCCAGTTCAGTGGCGTAACTAAGAAATCCGGCGCCCCCCCGCAGCATTTGAAAATACGCCCCCTATAGCTTACAAAATTTACCCTACCCCTCCTCCTATTCCCCCCCCCCTCTTCGTTAGTCATTTTGGGACAGATGGAGTGGGGACGATAAAATAATATGTTCAATAAATTCAGTGCTGCATTTGGTAATTATAACATTTAGGGTAATTAAAATCATAGGTAATATAATATGATAATAGAATGCTCTATAATTTACTTTTACATAATGATTTTATCCTTTTACAACAGATTTTATTGTTAAATTTATTTAATTTTCCCCCTTCTTTTTAAATATGTCAATTTTTTTATTTCTTAGCAAAAATTATAGAGCGCAAACGGTTGCGGGCTAGTTTCTACTAACCAAACCATCCAAATTTCATTTCACTTCCTACGGGGGGAGCCCCGTCTAAAAAATGCACTCACCAATTTAAATAAATTCTTCAGCAAAATATTTTAATGTTACGTAGAATACTGAACGTAGAATAAGAAATTAATAAAAATATGCATCTTTCTAGAGAAAGGAAAGTTAAAATTCACAACAGAAGACATAACCATTTCGCACGAGAGCTATAACAGAACTGAGCACTGAGCTTGATACTCCTATTTGATTAATAGATATCAATTCTTAAATTAAGGGAAGGGTAGAAAAGATTACAACTCTAAAGGGAGGTAAAATTAGCTAGGTAAGAAAAGAGTTAAAACTAAATAAAAAGTGGCGGCGATAGGGAAAAAGAAGTAAGGGGGATTAACAAATAAATATAAATACATACACATATTATAGAAAAGACTATGGTAGAGATAGAGTTAGAAGTATGACGTTAAGTTTGGAACAGACTTCCTTATCTAGTACAGCTAAAACCAAATTGATAAGATAACTTTTAGTTCACTGCGATCTCCTTAACAGTTCAAAATAAAAAACAGAGAATAGTCCCTTACACATAACATAATTATAGGTATAGTGACACTCAACTAAAAACTAAACTGAGCTCTGAGCTGTAAACCATAACATTCTCACCCTCATTTAAACTCTTTATTTGTTTTATCTCTCATTTATTTTTATTTATCACAAATAATTTTATTAAAATAATTCTGTCCACAGAGGGTTTCTTTTAATTTATATTATTAATTATTATTGTTTATTAATTTTTCGGCGCCCCCCTAGAGTAGGCGCCCCCCCGCACCGCGGGGTTGGCGGGGGCGCTATTTACGCCACTGTTCCAGTTCTTACGTCTTAATTAAACTTAATGAAACTAAAACTTAAAATTTTAACTTAATAATGTCTTTTATATGCAATATTTCACCTCCTCTTGAGGCATCTTCAGGCCTTTTATTTTGTTTTCCTGTTTATTTATTATTTAGATAATCCTTTTATGATTAATTTTTAATGACACGTCTCCTGCCAGCTGAACAAATCCACATTGTTATTAAATTATTATCCATATGTGTCAAAAAACTAAAACAATTAAATTATGAATTAATTTTACAAATTTTGATAAGAGACTAAAAGGGTTTCATGAGACTAGGATGATGAACTTAATAATGTTATATTGTAAATACTCATAAATATGTAAACATTCTAAAGGCTAAATAGGTTGAATAATCAGGTTTTTGTTAAATATATTTTTAAGTTTTTGGTAATATTCATACTAAGGAATGTTTAAATTTTAATTTAAATCAAATTATAATTATTATTAAGACAGGGAGACAGACAGAGAAAAATAGACTCCAGCGCCGGGACTTGAACCACGAGCCTCTACATTTCCAGTCCAGATGCTCTTTCCAACTAAGCTATGCAGGAAAATTATTTTTCTCTGCCGTAACTGATAACTAGTCCCGAATCCAAGCTTTCAATATTTCTACAAGTTTAGCAAGTATATTTATGACGTTAGAACTAGACCAAGAATTAACACTCATAATTTTAAAGTACTCAATTAGTACCTGTACCTTGTATACAATCAATACAAATTCAATTTTTTAATGTAGAGGCCCGTTGTTTAAGTCCGGCTCTCGAGTCTATTTTTTTCTGTCCGTCTCCCAGAGTTAATAATAATTATAATTTGATTTAAATTAAATATATTATGATTGAAATCTAACATTGAGAAAAAAAAAAATAATAATAATAAAATTGAGTAAAAAAGTTTTAAACGGATAACAGAAACGCATTTCGAGTATTTGACATGATTCCAATTTAGCTTCCGAGCTTACCGAAGTTAACAGAAGCTATGTGATCGTTCTGAAGAACGGAACTATTTAATGTCTCCTATTTCAAAAATTCCAAGACAGAAATCCGTTTCAGACATTAGGGAACCTTTTTGGTTCCGTGTCTGTCGCTCAATTTTTGCGAACCAACACAAACTATACGTCCGATTTCTTATAACATTTGTATGGTAGGTCATAATTAGCTCATTGTTGGTCCCATATAAGTTTGAACCATCTGTGCGCATTTGTTTCTCTTCCACATGCACACAAACATACATTTATTTACATCTATAGCTTCAAAAGTACTTATCTGATTTGTATGAAACTTTTATAGTTTATTGAAAGTAGTCGGCAGATAGCCCCAGATTAATTTGAACCAATTGTGCTGATTTTACTTAAAATCAAAACAATTTTAACAGATTAATAATATGGAGGAAACAATTAAACATATTGGACAACAATGGCTTGTAAAAACATAAACTGCATGAAGTACGTAATAGGATGCTAGGATGCTATGTGCCACACCAATTGACAGTCTGTTTTTGTAAAATATTTTATTCTTTGCTGTTTGTCCTGTTTTCCTTCTTAATCAGTTAGTTTGACGTTTTTTACTTTTCCTCAATACTAATAGTAGGAAAACTATTGTTTTCACCATTTTTTTTTTTTTTTTTTTTTTCGAGATTTCAACGGAAATATCCGTTTTAGGTATTTTTAAGACCTCCTGAGTGGTTTTCAGCATGACGTATGTATGTGTGTTATCATCGTAACGCCCAAGGTATTTAATCTAGAGAGTTGAAACTTGGCAGAAAAATCAGTCCTAACCTGTAGTTGTGCCGCCCGGAAAATCAACTTTTTCCGAAATCTTGAACCCAGTTTGCTGAGTCAGCAAAAATTTAAAAAAAAATCGTAATAAATCGAAAATGGTCCTGATCGAGTTGAAATTTGGCTCGAATGTACCTCTCTGTATGACAAACAAGCCCACTAAATTTCATTTTGATTTTGCCCACCATTTTGAAGTTATACATTTTTTAATTTTTAAACTTTGACGGTTAATAATACTGAAATTACATATAGGTTTTTAACTTATAGCATATCGTTGGAACCGGAAAAAATTAAGGAACAAATATTAAAAAAACCCGATGAAATTCTATTAATTAGTTTAAAAGTTATAAGTGAATATAATTATTTATTAGTACGATGATTTTGAAGACGTCAAAGTTTGTTTACATCTGTCAAAATACCGCCAAACTTCAAATAATTAAATAAAATATAGGTATTAAAAATAAGGTTTTTTTGAAGAATGATAATAAATCAGTTTGTTCAGAAAGGTCACCCATCCAAGTACTGTCCACGTCCAATGCTACTTCCTCCTGCTGCGAAGCAGCAGGATAGACCACTTTAGTGGCTTCTGAAGTGAGGAAAAATTCCGAGGTACCCTGTACCCGATTTTTTTTTTTCTTTTTTCTTTTTTTTTTTTGAAGATATAAATGTTACTTACCAATAACTTAGTTAATATCATTAATAATGATTCACTAAAATTAAATTTGAAATTCTTTTTTTGGTAAATATATTACATAGAATTCGATTATGTGCAAAAATACTTTAAATGCCATATTATTTTCATTTTGTTTCTGAAATTTCATTAAATCTCCCAATTGATAAAGAAATACTAGGTTAGTATTTGAAAGGAATATTTTCTTGGAATACCCCTTCATCGTTGGCATATAACATGGCCCTGTTTAGTATAGGGTCAGATTTAGGAATGTTCCCAAAGGGTTTGCCCTTAGATAAAATAAGCCCTTAGCATAGAAAATGAGGAAGGGTCATTCATTTATGAGGAAATAAATTTTGTCACCTGGATACGGGTATATAAGTTCTATTGGGAAGCCACCTTGCTATGGGAATCAGTTTGCTCTGTGGTCGATCTTTCCTCCAATAAAGCCAACAAAACAATTTAAAATCCGACAATGTGATCTGTGTAAGGGTGGCTACCGTGATACACTATTGCCTCCATAGTTAGCAACACTGCTTTGTTGTTCCAACCGGGCAGTTTACCGTTCAGGGGAGTTTCCCGGGCATGCGCAATGAATAAAATCCGTTCCAATCCGACTTGTGACAGTGTTTTGGACCGTCCTCCAAACTGTTCTAACCCACGCAGGACTCGTTTTGCGAACAGTTTACTGTATCGTCCAAACGGTCCATTGACAATACCAAGTGCTGTTTTTCATGACATGCGCAGTTATGTCAATCATCACATGGAAGGTCTCCTATCTGTTAGGTGTCCTTGAATTTTTTAATAAGGTGCGAATTAGAGATGTGTGTGATAATGCTTTATTACAGTACAATGTTAGCGCATGCGCATAATACCTGTTCTAAACGATTCACGGGATGATGTAGAGGACGCTACAAATAAGGGGGTTGAAACACACAAATAATTTGTTTTGTTTTTATAGTTTTAGAAGAGAAGCCAAGAAACTTGTTTTCCTCTCTCTTATAAGAAGTTTTATCAATGTAGGACTAGAAGAAGGAAGGAAGGTTTATAGTTTACTTAAAGTTTATAGTCGCTACATTGTCAGTGAAAATAAATGTGAGTGAAACGGTTCTTGGCTTTGGTAATTTGGTGCTGTAACAGTACGTTTTACTCCACCATTAATATATAATGTAATCTATTCTATCATATACACATAATATGTTTATTGTAGGTTAGGGCGGGGCTAGGTGAGCATAGGGGCAAGTTGGGCAATTTAAATATCTGAAATATTAAATATAAATATACCTCCACACTCTCGCGGAGTATCCTCGCCGATTATACCCGAGGCCAAGTAGTCGCATCCACACTCTCGCCCTTCGTGGCGGGCACCTCATTGCCATGACTCAATGTTCCTCGCGTCCTCTTTGACTCGGGACAAAAATCCGCCTCTGAAGCGAAGTCGGGCGAGGCGAGGAAAGGGCCCCCGAGGAACCACGAGCAACCTCTCCACATTCTCCTTCCTCGCCCGACTTCGGGCAACTTCGCGAGAGTCTGGAGGGGCCTCTACGGTTGTCACGAGAATACTTGAAATGACGGAAAGAGGGGGGATGAGGGAGAGGAACGCATCGCTCAACCAGCCCTTAGACCCGTGGCGTAATTCAATATTTAAAAAAAAAAGTAAAACTAAGTAAATTAATTTAAACAAGTTATTATATCTAGGTGAAGACCAACAAATCAAAAGAAACATTCATTTTTATAGGAATAAATGTGGTTACCTTAACTTAGAAATAACAAATTATTTCGAGGTGAGTCGTCGGGACACAACTTGATCGTATAAATGATGAAACCAATATGACAAAATTCTAAAAATAGTTCAAATATAGGAAATGTAAAAAGTAAGTCTAATAAAAGAGAGATGAAAATGCCTGTTTAAATATTTGAAATTGAGAATGTAAATATTTGTTACATCTCGGCTATATTAGACTGGATATATAAAAAGAACTATGTATGTAGTATCATTATTTGTATAATGTTAGTTTGTTTTGTAAAGAGTAGTATTGATTTTTTCCCCTTTCATTATTATTTTTTAAGTTATTTTGGTTTCTTCTTTTAATTTATTCTAAGACCTCTCATTTCCTATCCTTACCTTTCTAAAGAGAGATATTTTCAACATTTTCTTTAGATCTTGAAGAGGCAGAGTGGGTTTTTTTTTTATTTAACGAGAAAGTACTTACAGTGATACTGGATCTGAAGGCCTCTAGACCTGTAGGCTATATATATATACCGTCATACGCAGGCGAAAAACGAATCGAAGTGAATTGAAGGAGTCCTTGATGATAATATATATATATATATATATATATATAATATATATAATATTGTTTATAATATATATATAATATATATAATATATATATAATATATATATATATATATATATATATATATATATATATATATATATATATGTTAACTAAAGCGTAATAGTAAACAATTTAATAATAATTAAAAGGCTAACTCGTTCCATTTCATTAACCGTTAAGTAAAAAAGGAAAATAACTTTAAATAAAAAAGAATGTTTGCATAATAAACATATAATGTTAATAAAGTGTCAAATTTGTGAACTTGGTATTTTTTATATTTAGTCTATTCTCTTCCCCTTCAATTCGGGATTAAAAATAATAAAATTTGATATGCTTTGAGGGAGAATGGAAGAGATATGAAATAATAACAAACAGTGGGAGGGAGTGAAATTAACGAGGCCCGAGTCATTTGCATGCAGATTCTATTTCTGTTTTTATTAAAGCCTTTTTTTGTTAAGTAATTTTTTTAAATGAGAGGGAGGAAATAAAGGTTTTTTTTTGTTGAAGATGACGTGATAAAGCATTTTTGAATGAAAATATCTTGGTTAAAAGCTGCTCAAAACATTGCTGTATTTTTCTTTTTCTAAACCTATTCTTAGCATAGGCTCTTCAACATGGTCTTTCATTTTACTCTGGGCACTTCTTCCTATTCATCTTGAATAACAGTGTGTTCTTAATATTGATCCCTTAATGACTTCACTTGTTTTAAAGAAGAATATTTCTTCTTTTCTTAATATTTACTTATAGGACTTCTAACATTTCCTCTTCTTCTTGCACTGGAGGTCTGCTGTACATTTGACTGGGTCTTCAACATTGATCCCTAACACTTCCTCTTCCTTAATAAATATATTACTACCTCTTTATTAGCTTACTTTCTTGTTTGTTTGTTTGTTTGTCCAGTACAAATCTTGCAATCCATAATTCACTAACTTCCCGAGTATAGCTAGACATTTGAAACTTTTAGAATAGCTCAGAAAACGATGATAATGCATAATTTTAATACTTTTAGCCGTTTTGCAGCAGCATTTAATTCGTTTTCAGCAAATGTTGCTGTATGGAAAGTTATTTTATTTGTTTTGACATGACCCATAATTACGATCTTCATTTTGACGGGTTTCAAATTTATGATTTTTTATTTAAGTACCTGTTATGGCTGATAAAATTGTTAAAATGCTCAGTAATATGTAATTATATCAGGCCTTTTTGTTATTTAAAAACTAATTGTATTTTTAAGAGACAAACATTGAATGACAGCGAAACAGGAAAAGAAAACAAAGAAATAAATTATTTTACGTGTGAAGACCAGGTTTGTTTACACTTGTGTCCTAGGTATAGGTTTAATTTTTCTGCATCGGTACTTCTTTACTTGTACTCATTTTTCTTCTCTTGCCGTCCCCTACACAGGGGCATATCGATGGCGTGGTTTAGATTCGGTGTCCGCGAAATCCGTTGTACAAATATTTGTACTATATCTTATAGGTTTAAGATCAGCTGTCTAGTAGGTTGTCATTTATATGAAGTAAATAAATTCGGAACTATTGTTTTTTCTCTAACATTATATATAGGTAAGAATAACAATTATATTATCAACACTACATATGATTTAACAGAAAGTTTAAAAACTTAGTATATAAAAAGTTATTTTCATCTTGTAATTATTTTAATTCTAAAGTTGTTTGTAGTTGCCCCTGTTTATTCATTCCTCTCTTCCTTGGTTTGGTCATTCAGGGTAGATCATATAAGCTAGCAAATCTGCTTACTCATCTGGAGGTCACAAGAAATGTCCGTCACGCAAAAAATTACATGAAAAATATGACGCTTTTGAATATTGTGCCAGGAAGTTAGGATTTAACTCAGTGTAAGAAAAGGGGTAGAGGGAAGAATCCGATTTGAAAAGTGGTTAATTATTCTCTCCCCCGATACTAAACCTCTCTAGCGAGCTTAGCCTCAACTAAAGTGACAGTGTTTATAAAATATAAATAAAATTCTTCATTTGCAGCACTTATCTACTACTTATAGCACTTCTTTAGATTGTTACTCCTTTTATAAAAAAAAAACAGAGGGGATTAACAATCTAAAGAAGGTGTACGGAATGTCCTTTTTTAGTCTGTTACTCCCCTTATAAAAACAGAAGTGTGATATTCCTTTGTCCCAAAGTACATTGGACTGAATATCACTTTGTCTTAATAGTTATTTAGTTAAAGTAATTTATATTAAAAAAAGCATAGGGGAGTAATAATCTAAAGAAGTACCCTACTTATTATAGTATTTACTCATCTGAAATCATTTTTAATTAAAAGTAAGGAAAATTATTTAAAATATCAAATGTGTAAGAGCCAAATCTGATTTGTATCTTTGTTTTGTACAAGATTTATTTTTGTTGTCTAGGAACTGTAGTGAGTTTATTAACGGCGTTATTGCCGTTATTTAAAAGTAAAGTAATAAGGTTAGAAACAAAAGTTAAATATATTTATAAAAGAAAATATGGAACAATTTAAGGAAATACATATCATTTTGATTAATCAGCTGATAATTGATAAATATCGAGTTTTTATAGGGATATCGATATTGTTTCTACCAAACTCCCACTTGAGAGTGCTAGTATCGGGGGAGAGTTTGATATCCAGATTATACAGTAATGTAAGGGAGCTAGCGTAGCCGTGTGGGTTAAACCACGTCTGCTCGGCTATTACTGAATCTCGAGTGGAACGAGACGGGGTTCGATTCCTCGCCGTGACACTCTGATTTATATGGCTCACTATTGATCACATCATACTCGCTTTGGCGGTACTATGTACAGAGTTATGATGTGTGAAGTGGCTGGAACTCTCTACCGCGGGGCGTAAAAAGGGCCTAAGTGATGGCCTAGTTGCAAGGTTCGAACAAGTGGTTCGTCCTACCCGTCCTAGTAGAAAGTACTAGACTACTACTACTACATACAGTAATGTTCTCTCCCTTTCCTTACTCTGAGAGATTTAACAGTATGTCGACAGGTTTTCATATATAGTTCAATATTTTGACGATAGATGGGCTAAAGTTTGTAAAATGTAACGCTCTTAAATATCGAGCCAGGAAGATAGAATATAATAGAAGGTAGATTGGGTTTTCACTTATATTCATAGTAGTACTGTGATATTTCGCCGGTAGAAGTGCTGAAGTAAAATTCAGCACTATTTACAGGGTGGGGCGAAACAATCCGTTCAGTTTTCAAGGGCTATTGAAAAAAAACGGCGCAACTTCGAAAAATGCAGTAGTACACCCCATTTGTTTACTTAAGTTTTAAAGATCACATCAGCAAGATGATGGCCTCCAGCAGTGATGCACTGACGGAGGTGATTCCTAAAGCTTTCAGCCACCTTCTGGGATATATGTCGACGGCGATTTCCTCTCTAATTCGGGTCTTCAGTTCTTCCAAAGTGTGAGGACGATGTATGAACACCTTTTCCTTGAGGTAGCCCCACAGGAAAAAATCGCAAATGCTCAAATCCGGTGATCTCGTGGGCCACCTTAGGTCCTTCTAAGAGAGACGAAAGGCGTAAGAACGGCCGTTTTCGAATAACGTGCGGACGGCGAAGCCTCGGTGTCCAAACCATGGTAAAGACTGAAAATGGGGTGAGTGGGCGGACATAATGAGACCTCTCCCAGGTTCTTATCCCTACCACAAGGGATGTAGTAACCCTTCCAAACTGCCGAACACGGAACCGAAAATGATCCCTGATGCCTGAAACGGATTTCTGTCTTGGAATTTTTGAAATCGGAGACCTAAATTTTTTTCGTTCTTCGGAACGATCACATAGCTTCCGTTACCTTCGGTAAGCTCAGAAGCAATACTGTCACAATAAATAATTTAACCTGTACAGCTAAGCTTTCAATTAAACACTGTGATATTTTCTTAGCGTCGCGTTGCGCGTCACGACCGCGCGTCGTGGTGAAACACATACTTATGTTATTAACTTGGTAATTATATTTTGTATCGATTGTAATTAGTTTAATTTTGTTGTCAGGGTTTGATGAAATATCAATATTTATACAATAACTTTTTGCAAGTTACTTAATAAACAAAACTAATCTCATTGACTATTTATAAATAATTACATCTTGAGCAGACTTCAACTACAGACAGGGACTTTAGTTTTGTGGAACCCTTCTAATTTATTAAAACTGACAGAGCAATTAACTCTCCTAAATTATGCAATAACAGCATAATGCTTATTGAATAACATTTTAATTATTATGTTAATCACTAAAAAAAGTGATAATAATAATAATTTATTTATAGAATGTATAATTTTATTTTTGAAGGTTAAGAGAATTGTTTCTTTCTTCGTAAATTTGATATGGGTATTACAATCAGCCTCTAAATTATAATATATTTTTTCCGTATAAGGCTGTGAAATAGTAACTTTAGAGCCTAAAAAACATAGCTAAAATCCATTTTTTTCATTACGTGAACTTAAAAAATCGTTTTATTACTCCTAAACTGTATTGCAATTTTTTTTTCGCACAAGTTGCGTACCGCATTTTATCAATGATTATTGAATTTGAATAATAAATACAAAAAATCATTAAATATACACTAAAAACTTGATAAAAACAGTTACTTTAATCAAACAAACAGCAAATTAGTTTTTTTAAATGTAAACAAACAAGAAAATCGTGTGATAAGGTGAAGAATTCCTTATCGCACGATTGTGAAACGCGCATGCGCAATAATTATAACTACGAAAAGAATCACTTTCTACGCATCTAAACAGAGATGTAATGTTTATATTTTGTATCCATCGTAGATAATTTTTTTTACCTTCTAGGAGGTAATAGTACATTACACGTCTAGTGCGGAAAGTCTAGTACATGCGAGTGTGGAGTTTGCACTCGAGCGACAGCGAGGGTAGTAAAACCACACGAGCAAAGCAAAATGCAGTTTTCGCACGAGTTGCGTACCGTCCTTTATCTACGATTGTGAATTTTAATAATAAATACAGAAAAATTAACAAAACTTCCAGTATTTAAGTACGTATTTCTCTTTTGATTAAGATAACATTAATTCGTTAGTTTAATTTTGTGCCGAATTAATTATTTCGGAAGGCGTATAATTCTCCTCTTTTTCTTCATAATCACTTAAATCACTCATTGTTTCTCTAAAAACTCGATATAAACAGTTACTTTAACTAATCGTCAATTAAGGTGAAGAATTCTTCACCTCATTATGAACGCGCATGCGCAATGAATACAACTACGAAAATAATCACTTTCCATGCATCTAAACAAAGATATAATGTTTATATTTCGTATCAATCGTAGATAAACATTTTTTTACATCCTACGGGCATTCTGAATCGATTCCTGAAATTTAACACTTTTTTATGTATGTATGTATATATGTGTCACTCCAGACGATATCTCCCCTTGGGATGCACTTAAAAATTTCAAACAAATTTTAAAATGTCAATAATATCAAAAGAAAGGATGAGTTCGTTGGCCAGAATTTTTGGAGTCCATTTAGGGGTCAAATTTTGACCATATAGGGTCAAAAAACGGGTTTTTTCCATTTTACCCCCCTTTTATGTGAAAATAAGATAAAAGTGTAAATAACAACAATTACTATACTCTTAAAGAGCTTTCCAACGACATGCATCTTGAAGGGTAAATACTATTTTGACTTTTGTACCCCGTACCCCTGTGTACCAATTCTTTTTTTCACCCGAGCAAATTCTAAACCAAAATTTTCCTATATTATCATAAGCCAATAAAACGCAGATTTCTTTGAAAATTCGCTCATTAAGTCATGGTACATGACTGGACTTTTTTTATAGTGGAAACTCTTTTAAGTTAATTTTTTAAATTGATTTTGGTTTGCTATCAAAATAATTTTATTTCTCGTATGTTACGCTCTGTTTTTATTTTAAATAAAGTTAGTTTTTCATTGTCTGCTACCTCGGAAAAAATAGCATATGCTTGGCAATATTTACTTTTATTAAATATAATTGACGTGGTAAAGATGAAATTCACTTCACACCCCACTACCATAATATCACTGTTGTTTTTAATGTATTTGTGGGAGTTGAAATATTGTTATATTTGTATGGTACTCGTGGTTACTATATAACACTATTATACTAAAAGACGAAACTTGTCAATAGAATATTTTATACGGCTTTTATTACTTGTCTTCTTCTAACACGGTTAAAAGTTTCCAAATTGTATTGAATTATTTGATAGTTGGCACCCTGAGTTTGACCTTTTATAACAGTAAATAACATCACGTAGTTTTTGAATAAAATATTGAAGCATCTTCCCTCGTCCTCATGTTAATTAAATTTTAAAATTGGTTAAACTTTTCTATTTTTTTTTCTTCTTCATAGTTGATTCTTATGAAGCGACTTTTATAGAGTATAAAATTAAATTAAAACATTAATTAAATATTCCTAAAATTAAATTTGCTTCCGAGCTTACCGAAGACAACAGGGAACTTCTTTAGACTGTTACTCCCCTTATAAAAAAACAGGGGGAGTAACAATCTAAAGAAGGTGTACGGAATGTTCATATTTAGACTGTTACTCCCCTTATAAAAAAAACACAGGGGAGTAACAATCTAAAGAAGGAGTACTGAATGTTCTTCTTTAGATTGTTACTCCTCTTATAAAAAAACAGAGGGGAGTAACAATCTAAAGAAGGTGTACGGAATGTTCTTCTTTAGACTGTTACTCCCCTTATAAAGAAACAGAGGGGAGTAACAGTCTAAAGATGGTGTACGGAATGTTCTTCTTTAGACTGTTACTCCCCTTATAAAGAAACAGAGGGGAGTAACAATCTAAAGAAGGAGTACTGAATGTTCTTCTTTAGATTGTTACTCCTCTTATAAAAAAACAGAGGGGAGTTACAATCTAAAGAAGGTGTACGGAATGTTCTTCTTTAGACTGTTACTCCCCTTATAAAGAAACAGAGGGGAGTAACAATCTAAAGAAGGTGTAGGGAATGTTCATCTTGACTGTTTCTCCCCTAATAAAAACAATAGTGTGATATTCCTTTGTCTAATAGTAAATTGGACTAAACATCCCATTCCCTTAATAGTTATAGTCGAAGTCATTTATATTCTAAACATAGGGGAGTAACTATCTAAAGAAGTACCGATAAGTGAAGCTATGTTATCGTTCTTAAGAATGCAAATTTTTTATGCCTCCGATTTAAAAAAAAATCCAAGACAGAAATCTGTTTCAGACATAGACCAAATTACAAATTAGTTCAGTGACCGTGGGTTAGGAAGAAATGATAAAGTTCCGTGATTTCCTATGATAACAGATCTAACATTTTTATATGGGATATCTCAAACATAATTTAATATTCTGATATAGTTGCTTTCTAATTAGGTGTACACATTAGAATTATAAATTACTTGTGTTGCAAAATGAAATCGTTATTTCCTTATAGTAACATATATTACTTTTGTTTGTAAATAATTCATTTTATTTTCATGAAATAAAATAATTTTAAATATTTACAAATTGTTTTGTGGCAATTTCGAACCACTCCTCTAAATAATATTTTTTCTAATATCAAAATCCAGGGTACTTTATTCTTATTAATTTTTAATGTTTTCAAAAAAAAAAAAAAAAAAAAAAAATTAAAGAATGCATTTTGCTAAAGCCCAAAAATAAGAAAAATTTTCCTCTCGGATTCTCTATCTAGGAAAACTCTGTAAATAATATATCCTCAGCCCTGGTATGTCTACAACGAATACCAGACATACAAAATATTTCCCGAATAAAACAAAATATATAAATAAAAAAAAATAAAATAAAAAAAATGCGATGAATCTCTTAAGTTCAGTTCAAAGGAAGTATCGCTGTAAGCACTTTCTCGTTGGATAAAAAAAAAAATACGAGTGGTGTCGCGGGACACCCGGTAGGAACGAAGTTCCTTACATTTTTCATTAAATATAAAGTATAAAATCACTGCTAAGTACGTATACATTGCTAACTACTTATACATGGCGGAGTTAGAAAAGAGACAAAATTAAAAGTAACCAACTGTTTGTACCTAGCAGAGTTAAGGAAAAATTAAAAGAGAATCATTATTTGTATCATTAAAGCAAGCGTCTTACTAAAAATATATATTGAATATAAAAAAAAGTTGATCATGATGAGTTTTTAGTTAAAGAGTATGTTTGTTAAAGAATGTTGGATTGAAATAGGACTGTTTTCTACCTACCCGGCCTATTAATTTAAAATATTATAAAATATATTTTTTTCCCTACTCTAAAGCTTCTGCATGAATCCGGTTGAAATTTTACATTCCTGTTTCAATTGTTCTTTAGACAATGTGTAAGAAGTTTTATTCAAATCGTTATACGTTAGAACGGAAGATATCGGTATAAACGTTGTTTTCTTTATTTTAAACGTTTGGGTCCACTTTAATAAATTTAGCGATCTTTATCACTTCATAACAGTGTCGGTGTTCGTTTTACTAAAAAAAATATTTAAAAAAGTAGTTTGTCTCATTAAATAGATGAAGTTAGAATTTTTTCTTGGATTAAATACGCAGTATTATAATAATATACCTAATATATTGAAATAAACGTCAGCACAGATCAATTTTACTTTTAACAAGACCGTGATTATATTATCGATATTTACAAAATCAAGTGACGTTTTGACATATATAACAAAAATCAAGTAACAGGCTTCCATAATAACATTTGTTCCCGTCTTTTTGAAGCTTACGTTTACGCGAGCGTTGCGCGTGAACGTTTGGGCGGATAACGTTTTCCAACGAACTCAGCCTGGGCATAGGTAAAATGAACATGTGTAACAAATTTCACTCGGTGATCTTTTACTCAAGTTGTCGTCATCGGAAGATTTCGTGACGGTTTTTGCGTGACGGTTATTTTGTGACGGTGATTTTGGTCGTTTTTTTTTTTGGATTCACTCCCGGGCTCCAGAACGTGCCATAAGGAACTTCGTTCCAAAAACCCTTTTTCTTTCAAGATCTTTGTTTATTACATATTTATCTGAAATTAAATATAGATAAATTAAAACTTAAAAGTCAAAATTAACAAAGTAACCTTTAAGAAGTTGTTTAAGTCTATATAACATCTAGTACTTGCAGTAAAGTGCCAGTACTAGTACTAGATGGGTAGGACCAATCACTATTTGGACCTAGTTATTTCTTGAGGCCCATTTTATTAACCCCCTTGAAGAGAGTTGCAGCCACTTCACACTACATACTCTTCTGTGGTACACTGTAGAGGTATGTGATCCTTAGAGAGCTATGTAAATTAGAGCATCTCGGCGGAGTATTGAACTCACGACTTCGTGCCACCCTTGATTCGTTGATGTGGATACACACGCCCATCCTGGCTCCCCATACAACATTCAACTCTTGCCTGTATTTTTAGTTTAAAGATAAAAAATATATGTGGCGTTGTGGGCGAAGTTCCTTACGCTTTTTATTAAATATAAATTATAAAATCACACTGCTAAGTATACGATACTAACTATACTTATTCTTGGTGAAGTTAGAAAAAAGACAAAATGAAAAGTAACTATCTATTTGTGCTTAGCGGAGTTAAGAAAAAAACAGAAGAATTGAAGCGAGCGTCTTGCAATATATATGTATTGAATATTGAGAAAAAAGTTAATCATGATGAGATGATAGTTAAAGAGGGTGGTTGTAGAAAACAGTCCTGTTCCCGACCTACCCAGCCTCAATTTAAAATATTATAAAGTATATCACTTCACTACACTAAAACTTCTGCTTGTATCAGGTAAAAATTTTACATGCATGTTTCAATTGTAGATCAGACATTGCGTATGAAGTTTTATTAAAATCGTTACTTCTGAACGTAAGATATCGGTAAATAACGTTGCTATCAATTTTACATTTGAAGTTTTTAAAGCGAAAGCTGGGTGGATAACGTTTGTCAACGAACTTGTCCTGGGCTTTGGTAAAATTAACATGAATACCAAATTTCAAGAAATCTGTTAACATGTAATCAAGCCATCGTCATCGGTCGATTCGTGAAGGATCACTCCCGGGCTTCAGACGTTGTAACTTGCCATATGGAACGTCGTTCCAAAAAGTTTTGTTTCATTTTCTAAATTAAAAACTTAATATAGCACTGTTTAATTCCTACTTTGTTTTTTATTTTATAAAATAAGATAATTATTTAATTTATTTTCAGAGTAGCTAAATTAAAATGGGAAAGCTCTTGTGTTCTTCGTTTTATGTATGCTAGAAAATACATTAAGAAATAATTTATTTGTGTTATTTATAAGGATTTTAATATCCTTAGCTAGAAAGTACGACATTCTAGAATAAATAAGAACTACATAGCATTTGTTCTGAAAATAGATGCTCATATTATTTTATCAAAAAACACATACAAATGCAAATGTGTAAGACATTTAAGACTTGCCATATTGTTTCTTGTACAGTGTCTCTTATCTTATAACTCAGAGCAGTATTAAAATAGTAACTAATAGAAACTGAGCGGCATTTAATCAAAATTAAGAAGAATTAGTTATCTTTTATTAATAATAATTCGCGCTATTGCAATTCCTTAATTTATATGTTAGATAATTTCCTTTGGCTGTGGCTGTAACTTCCTATTGTATGGAGTAGGATAGAGTATGTATGTTACATACATTAGCACTTAATGCTGGATTAACTACTACATAAGTTGTTGGTTGCCATTTATTGTTTATATTATTGTTATCATAAAGGTGAGCATTTTTTAAGAAGTTGCATCGTTGATACGAATGTGACATCGGTTTTGAACTGCATTCCGGTCGACGATTCAGTTGGTATACCAAACATAAATTGGTAACTTAGTTAATAAACTTTCTAATATACGAGTTCATAATAACTTAGTTATCGAAGGTACATTTAATTTAATCATTATTGAAAATTGTATCATAATTTATCATAAAAATAACTTCTCCTCGGTGGGGAATCGAACCCGGCCTTTCTCCTTCCACGTTTAAATCTATTTTCTCAGGAACTAGATTTTTCTCGGGAAAACGTTTTATATGGTTAGATTTGTATTTAAGTGGACTCAAACCCGTCGGAACCGTATTCGAGAAATAATTTTTTTCATGATTTTTTCAGAGGTTTTGGGGGGGGGTAGCGCCCCCAAATTTAGAGGTAAAATTCATTTCCCAATTAAGCCTTGCGGTATGATTTTTCTGAACATGTATGCCGAATTTCGTCAAAATCGGCCAAGTAAATTTAGCTCAAGGCATCTGCACAGACAGACATTTTTTATAAACCACTTTTTAGGACTCAGGGGACCTCAAAACGTGTAAATCCATCAAAATCGAATTTTCGTGCCATCACTAGACTTTCTCTTTATATGAGAAAATAAGAATAGATTGAAGGCCCAAAAAGCAAACTGAAGCCAAAAATTAATGTAGGAGGTCCCTGGTTCGTTTCCTCGGGGGTCACAATGTTTTTTTTATCGGTAATGGACGACAAGGTAATTTTTTGGGGGGGGGGGGGGGGTATCTTTCAACTCATAAAACTAATAAAGAATGCAATTATAACAAATAAACAAAATATATATGCAACTTATACCTACTCTTCAGCAGCTTTCATTTGATAACCCACTCGAAATGTTTAACCTTTTTTTGTATGAGTGAGTCAAAATGTTGCGTTAGTGTTTAAAGTTTAACTATTTACCTTAAACGGTTCTCAAAATCGAATTTTACGCCATCACAATACTTTTTGTTTATATGAAAAAATAAAAAATAAATTACTTCAAAACAATTTCGAAAAGTAGAGGAAGCTTCATTGTACATCATGTTATAGATGTACGAGAGATATCTTCTCTATCTAAATGTTCAAAAATCCAGTCACGGAACTTATTGAACACACAATGTACTTTTTCTAATAGTCCATCTCATCGCGACAGCACTCTGGGCTTTATTATAATGGTTATTGGCATTTTGTTGTTGTAATTTTTAAGATTGAGTCACGGTTTTGCCATTTTAACACGCGCTTCTCCATTGTGATAATGGCTGTCCTGCCAGTCCTGCCTTGTTCGAAGTTTGATTCAATTTCGACTATTTATGTCATGGTTATGACCCCTTCAATGAGATCAGTATATAGTCCAACAACTTTATCAATTGATCAAACCTTTTATCATATCTATTTTTACTTTTTCCTCACTCTACCTATAGTAGGAAAAGTATTGTTTTCACCAAAAATTATTTTTTCGAGATCATTTATTCAACATAATTGTACGTTTTGGGTGTTTTAAAGACCTCCTGAGTGTTTTTCAGCATGACGTCTGTATGTATGTGTGTTATCATCGTAGCGCCTAAGGTATTTAACCTAGAGAGTTGAAACTTGGCAGAAAAATCAGTCCTTACCTGTAGTGGTGCCGCCCGGAAAATGAACTTTTTCCGCCATCTTGAACCCAGTTTGCTGATTAAGCAAAATTTTTAAATTCGTAATAAATCGACAATGGTCCTGATCGAGTTGCAATTTGGCACGAATGTCTCTCTGTATGACAAACAAGCCCACCAAATTTCATTTTGATATTGGCTACCATTTTTAAGTTATCAATTTTTTGATTTTTTAAACTTTGACGGTTAATAATACCGAAAGTATAAATAGGTTTTTGACGTATAGCATATCGTTAGAATCGGAAAATTTTTTGGAACAAATATAAAAAAACCCGATGAAATTCCATTAATTAGTTAAAAAGTTATGAGAGAATATAATTATTTATTAGTGCGATAATTTTGATGACGTCAAAGTTTGTTTAAATCAAAATACAGCCAAATATAGGTATTAAAAATACGTTTTTTTTAAAGAATGATAATAAATCAGTTAGTTCGGAACGGTCAAACATCCAAGTACTGACCACGTCCAATGCTGCTTCCTCCTGCTGCGTAAGTGTCCATTTTAGATCCCTGAACATTGTCATATAAAATTGGATATAAAATTGTAATCCAATGTAACTACTGTAGGACACTTTGGTTAAGTTTAGCTCTGCAAAAGTTTCTTTTACAGTCTTTTTCCATTAGTGTCTTTTGAGGAAATAACGTTATTAAATGAAGTTTGACTTATTTAAGTCCATAACATAATACTTTTATTTTATATTAAGTGGTAGCTCGTTTCTTTTTCTTCGAAATTGGAGTTACTAAAGACTGAAAGACTATTAAAAAAGAAAAACATTATAATGGATAACTTCATTCTTCTAGGACCCACACACACACACACACACATATATATATATATATATATATATATATATATATATATATATATATATATATATATATATATATATATATATATATATATATATATATACTATATGTATATAGTACTATATATATATATATATATATAGTATATATATAGTATATATATAGTATATATATATATATATATATATAATCACATGTCCACATCATCATTTTGAACAAAAAGTTTGGGGTAAGACTTAGAAATCTCGGATTCACTACCAGCTTAAGCTTTGTTGGATTAAACAAAAAGCGAGTTTTAAACCTCGTAGAATGAACCACACTCTCAGAAGTAAAATTATATAACTCAATTGGGATTTATCTCAACCACGCTTGGGAACACAAACTTCAAAAGTTTGAAGAGGGGCTTACTGATTGTGGCAAAGGTCTTTGTGCAGTACGCAGTATTTATACTGACACGCAGTGTTATTTTATCTATCTGTGTCCTAACCAGTCAGTTAGCTAATGAATATGAATATATTATACTCTCTAAATTTTTATTACGTGTTTTGTTGTCTTACATTCATTATAAAATTCATTATAATTAAAAAAACAAACAAATATTTTAAAAGGAAAATTATATAATTAAAAAGGAGTGATAGCACATCATTTTTTACTTCCCCATATAAAGAGAAAGTATTGTGATGACGCGAAAATTTGATTTTGAGATTCAATTGATGGATTTACGTTTTGAGGTCTCAGAGTCCAAAAAAGTGGTTATTAAAAAATGTCTGTCTATCGTCTATGCATACTCGAGGAGCCAAAACTACTGGGCTGATTTAGACGAAATGTGGCATACATGTTCCTAAAAATCATACCCTGAGGGCCCCCCCCCCAAAATAAAACTCTAAAAGAACGCGAAAATGAATTATTTCTTAAATAACGGTTCCGACGACTTTTTTTTTTTTTTTTTTTTTTTTTTAAGAACCATTTTATTTTAAGAATATAACATTATAAAAATAAATAAACAATACATTAAAACATTTCTAATTAAATACATATGTATAGCTTAAATTACATTTGTAACATGGTTACTTCTTACGGTAAGACAAAAGCCTGTGTTGTAAGAAGGAAAATCTTAAATTAAAAATCTTAAATGAAGTCCTATTTTCCGAGTTATTAATGCACATAAATCTTATTTTGTTGAAAATCGTAAACAACCCGTTAAACACATTTTAAATGACATATTAACTAAGCATCGCGTAGCTTTATCATTGAAGAGAGTTCAATGTAATAAATATTTAACAGTAAGAAAATGAATATTTTATCATGATGAGTTTATAGTTTAAAAGGATGATTGGAATTGACGGTAGTGCCGGGGAGCTCTCACTTCACTTGAAAGGTTCTATATAAGGGTTCCTAAAGGTGAGTTCACAGTCACAGCTTGCAGATATACCCGTATCCGTCTGTATAGATAACAATATATTCATGTTTTCTGAGATCTGGCACCGAGATTATCTGAGAAAGTTAGTCTGAATTGTCATGGGATTATTTTTAAGCTCTGGATGTTTTGCTAGCAAATTGTTATCTTAGAACCTGGTAAAAGGATATCTGATAACATTTACTACGTTCACACATCGTTTTGAGAACAGGTTTGATAAGATCCGCTAGTTCAAAACGCTGTACGAACGGAGATCGACGGATCGTATCGAGTTAAATCCGCTCCACCAAAAATACGTGATCGGAACGGGGGATCGAATTCAAAACGCTCGTATGCACAGGTCGTGGAGGGGATCGAGATATCAGGTTATTTTACTCTTTCCCACTTTTTAAGATATTTGTTTTCGTGAGCTTCCGTTTCTTTTTTTTTTAACAGCAAAAACGTTTTTAAACAAAAGTTAATACTATAAAGAACCTGTTAAAACTTTTAATAACTTGTAAATAAAATGTAAACATTCGCGGACATATTAGTTAACAAGAAAGGTTCTATTCGTGACGTCACCGTTATAAAAATATCGAATATAAATATTTCGATTACCTGTATTTTTTTGTTGTGTGAACGCGAATCGTTTTGAAAACGAATTGGATCTGAAACGCTTTCAAAACGATGAACAGTAATTGTAATCACAACTAATGTGTAATCTAGTATTAAAATTGTATGAAATCATTTTAAAAAAAAAAAAATCCAACAGTAAAAATGATCAGTAAAATGTCATCAGCACACTGTTTAGTTTACCTACCTACTAATATGATAAGCAATCTCTAAAACATGCTTAATGCTGCTTAACACAGAATGTATTGTTTTTACACTATTAGTTTTATTCGTTAACAAATTCTTCGTAGTAAGTATTCTAAGACTAATACAAGAATGAAGTTATTGAATCATTGGAATGGTTTATTTTTATATATCTTTAATGTATAAAAGGACAAATCTCGGTACAAAGGATCTCGCCAAAATCGAATCTAAACCGTGCCATCAATATGCCCCCGTGTAGGGTGACGGTAATAGTAAAAAAATACGTGTGGTGTCGCGGGACACCAGGTAGGAACGAAGTTCCTACCTGGATAAATGACCTGATGATACCTAATATAAATGATAAAATCACACTGCTAAGTACGTATACATTGCTAACTACTTATACATGGCGGAGTTAGAAAAGAGACAAAATTAAAATAACGAACTTTTTTTACCTGGCAGAGTTAAGGCAAAATTAAAAGAAAATCATTATTTGTATAATAAAAGCAAGCGTCTTACTATAAATATATATTAAATATAGGAAAAAAGTTGATCATGACGAGTTTATAGTGAAAGAGTGTGTTTGTTAATGGAGTTTGGATTGAAATAGGACTGTTTTCTACCTAACCGGCCAATTAATTTAAAATATTATAAAATTTGGTGAATTTTCAGGGTGAAATTTTACATGATTATATTTTATTTATTTACAAAACAAAGTGAAATTTTTTACATATATAACAAAAATAATCAAAACAAGTCAAGTAACACTTTGTCCCGTCTTTTAAAGCTTATGTTTACGCGAGCGTTGAGTGTGAACGCTTGGGCGGATAACGTTTTCCGACGAACTCAGCCTGGGCATTGGTAAAATTAACATGTGTACCAAATTTCATCTAACTCGGTGAGCTTTTACTCAAGTTATCGTGATCTGTAGATTTCGTGGCGGATTTTGCGTGACGGTGATTTTGGTCGTTTTTTTCGGATTCACTCCCGGGCTCCAGAACGTGCCATAAGGAACTTCGTTCCAAAATCGAGCCCAAGTTTGAGGGGTGTTGTTAAGGTTATAGCTTTTCCTTTCGAGCGCCACGGGCGCTAGGTCCCAGGTTCTTTTGTTAAAAAGAAGTGTAGATAAAAAGCAGGGGCGGATCCAGGGGGGGGGGCGACCGCCCTGGGCCCCGCGCCTTGGAGGGCCCCGCGCCATAGAAAATTGAAATAAAATACTTATATTTTACAGGCAAATTTATAGTTCCTAGTGAAGATTGTCCGCGGGGCCCCGTGCCGTTTACAAAACATGAAATATTAGAATTATAAAATTCAGTCGAATTTAGTTTCCATGGTAAAGCCTAATACCTAACTACCTTTTCACGGCCCTCGCTTTAAAAAAGTCAAATACGTAAGTTAAAATATATAGATTCATTTTTTTTATGTTTAGTGAGTTAACGTCCTAGTGTTTTCTCACCCTCCCCCTTTTCAAAATGATGACAATTTTGTTATTTATTCTGTGGGGTAAATCTTCATTATGTGCCCTACCTATATCTAAACGTCCAATTTAAGTATTTTTATTTCAAACGGTTCCTTCTTGCATTACAAAAACGATTTCGGTTGTAGCATCTCGATATATTTAATTTTTTTTAATTTTAGGGAAAAGTATGGAAGGTTATGTTAAGTTCAGGTTGAGTTTAGTACTTTTTGACCTGACCTAAGAATAACCTTCTATCATTACCATTACCCTATAAAACGTGACATTTCGTGTATTTTTTTAAAAACAAATAAATAAATCACTAAATTTATCGAGATACTACATAACCTTAATCGTTTAACAATGTACAGAGATAAGTAAAAAAGACAAAACCTGTAAAAAGGAATAGTAAAAAAAACTAAGTATATCGGACAGTACGAAATAATTGGGCCAATGAGTGCAGTTTTATACCAATTGATGTCAAAGAGAAACTTCACCTCAGAGATGCATAAAAACGCTCTTTTGAGAGGTCATATTTACAAAATTTTCCGGGGGAGGACCCCTGGACCCCCCTTAAAACGTGTCTTTGAAAATTAAACTAAAAACTCGGCACTAAAATGGAAAGTTATAAGCTGAGAATATGAATTCTGGGAGTAAATTTAAAGTGCTCGAGTGTAGATTTCAAATTGTAGGACTGATCTCAAATAACACAGCTTAACTTTGTATTTACAATGATAATTTAACCATGAAACCCAAAATACCATGAAGAAGAATAAATAGTTAAGTATAACAGAGCTTAATTATTACAATAAAAATGTTTCTTTTCGATTACGTTTGCAAAGAAAATGATGATTAGTTGAAAACTATATAATTTGAGGGGTTTATGTTCAAATAATATGTTAGATTAAAATCATGAGCAGAATTGTAATTATTTTAAAAGTTTTGAATTATTTTGAGAGCAAAAACGTTTGACTGGCCCTAAGTGAAGGGAATTAGCCGTAAAATAGGATCAAGTCATAAGTGGTCTATTATTAAGTTTCTTTATTGTTTTATATCACTAATCTCCGCTCTATCCTAGGGGGCCCCGCCATTTTGTCTCGCCCAGGGCCCCGCAAGATCTAGATCCACCACTGATAAAAAGTTTATTAAGTATTCAAAAGTTAGTTTCATAAGTCAAATTTAATGAAAACTTTAAACATAAATGAATGCCTCCAGTAAATGTAAATTAATGTAATTGACGAATTAAAAAGGTGATTAAATCCGCGAAAGCAATTTTTTATTTACCAGAAAACTTCTAAAGTACAATTATTTTATTCTAGCCACCGTAAAACTTCGAACTTTGAAATAAATAACTTTAAGAATTCGTGTTATTAAATTGAAAAGTTTTGAACTCATTTCTTCTCTCACCATTCAATTAAAATAGTTAATGACTTTTTAATTTTATTTCTTTTTAGATAATAAATATTATGTAAATGTAAAAAATAATTCTTTATAGTTTATTTATTTTTCTTAAAAGACTGAATCTGGTCTTTTAATTGTTTATTTTTTTGTCTAATTAATATGTTTTATGGTTCCTCCGTCGATGATGATTAGTCAAAGGTAAGACATTGAAGGTAAATTTTTAGCTTTTCAGCTAATGGTAATATATGTTTGTCTTTATATGAATTAGCTTATGATTGGCAACATTTAAATAATTGTACAAGACTAATTAAATTGGTTTTATCTTAAAATGTTTATTTTTTTATTTTTATTAATCTAATTAAAAGTGATTTTTTTGGAAGCATACGTCTAACCAAGTTTCATAGCATCATAATTACAATTTAAATCAAATTATAATTATAATTAACTACGGGAGACATACAGGAAAAAAATAGACCCCAGCACCGGGACTTGAACCACGGGCCTCCTGTATATCTGTTACAGGCGCTCTTACCAACTGAGCTATACTGGAGAATAATTTTCTCTGTCGTTACCGATACCAGTAATAAGTTTTTTATGTGTTTTAACCCTTCTGAATCAATGGTAACTGTGAAATTATAACAGTTCATAAAATAGTGTAGTTACGAGTTCTCACTATGTCACTTTTTTAATAAAGTGAACACATACGAGGTCTCACTTACGAATTAGCAGCTCAGTTATGAGGTGTCACAACTAACCTTCACCAAAACACATACACCAGAAACACATACGAGGTGTAGTTACAAGCTATCACATAACAAATAGTTTGCGAATCTGATACGAGATGTCACGACTTCCCATTTTCTATGTGAAAGAATTTTTTTTCACTCACGAGATCTCGCATGTACTTGCAGACAAGCTTCCCAAGGACAATAAAATTAAAATCTCAAAATCACCATTTTGATTACGTTACGTGGTATCACTTATTAGCTTCAATTTATTATCTTTCTGTCTTTTTAGGGTTTAAATAAATAGGTTTTTTTCTTCTCCTTTCACTTTTAGAAAAGACAGGAGAAGAAAACTACCTTTCTATTTAAACCCTAAAAAGACCAAAAGAGAATACAATATGTCAATATAGTTTTTTAATACAATAAAAAAGAACACTGTTTTTTCCATTATTTAGTCAAGTATTCATTTATTTGGTCAAGTTGTTCTAATAAGACAATGGTATTGCCTCTATAATAATAATAATTATTTTTAAAGTACCTGTGATAAAAGTCAATCATAGTCAACTATCAAGAGATAAAATTCTATCGGAACGATTACTGCAGATAAAGGTATTACTGTGAGGTCATAAACAAATAGATGTTTGTATTTATATCAGTACCTACTACAAATAATTATGTTTTCATATGAAACTTCGTTTCAAAGGTTGAGAAGTTAGTCCATTAATATTTTATATTTTGTCAAGAAGTGATCCTCGCAGGAAACCAAGATCGGTATTATTACAACTCAAATTTTGGGAATATATGCACTATTTAAAAAAAATTCAATTGTTGTCTTTATTCGTTTAAAAAATAAAAGCAATGTATGTTGTGTGGTCTTTGCTATTTTCTTTGTAAAAAAAAACCTTTATTATTTATCTTTTTCTATTTCTTTAACCTTTACAATTTTTTTTTTTTTTTTTTTTATATATATTTAATCTATCATTTTTCTTTTTTCTCTCTGTTATTTATTTCCTTTGTCAAGGAGTGACCCTTGCAGGACACCATCATGGGAATTACAACTTCAATTTGGAAATACATGCACTTTTTTTAATTTGTTTTCAATTGCTTTATTCTTTTAAATAATTAAATTAATGTTTGTTGTGTGGTCTTTTCTACTTTACTTGGGGAAAAAAATCTTTATTATTTATCTTTTTTTATTTCTTTAATCTTTACCTAATTTTCTTTTATTTTATGTTTAATCTTTTTTTCTTTTTTCTCTCTGTTCTTCTTTTTGTCTATTGTCTATTGTGTTTGTGTGAATTTATGTATGTTTACCCACTGTTACAGGCAAATAGATACAGCAGTTACTCAGCCAATGTACGTACACTAATGGTTACACCACACTCAACACACTTTTTTTTGTAGTGGTATCAAATATTAAAACACTCAAAATTTATTTACACCAAAATAAATTTATTAATGCTTAGATCTTAGTTGAAGAACGTTCCAAAATCTGTTCGTTCCGCTCAAACAAATAGCTGAAATTTAGATTTTTTTTTTTTTTTTTTTTAAGCAAACATTTTCATTTGGAAATTAACGTCAAAATAAAAACCATTAACATAGAAATGCTGAAAAAAAAAAAAAATAAAAAATAACAATATACTTGCTCGTTATTCTTCAGTAAGGCTCTCTCTAAGTTTAAAATTGAAATTATTATTCTTTTACTTATCTGATTAGCACAATATAGTCGAAAACAATTGATAATATTTTAGTTTAAAAAATTTGAAATAGACCATTAGTAATTTTCGCACATTTATAATAATAAAATGCACTTATAACTCAAAATTTAAATAGAGGATTATTACCACAATTTAGTAGGTTATAAAATGAAGGTATTTACCGTCAACGCTTGCTTGATCTGAGGATCATTGTACCGGTTTCGGCTATATACGCCTTGACGTATACGATGGCGTATAGCCAAAACCGATCCAATGATCCTGAGATCAATTAAGTGTTGACGGTATGTACTTCTTAATTTTTTAAGTCAAAAGTTGTATACTGGTTAACATAGTTAAAACCGTTCTACATAACTTAAAATCAGTTGTATAACCAATAATTAGACATTCGTTGAATTTAGGGAGACTGTAGTAGGTTATGAAATATTTTCTTCAGACATTTAAAAAATATTATATAGATATTATGATTCTAATAATGAATTTATTATTTAAAATATCCCAAAACTTAATATTGGGATCTCTGTAAGACAAAATTTAGATACACTTAGTATATATTTGTCAAATTGAACTGCGATTGTATCACTAGTAGCAATCAATCAAGTACCACAAATTGATTGTTCCCTTTAGAAATATTAGTAACACTTTATTTTTAGAAATCAATTTTACATTGATGCACTAAATGTTTTTAAATGCACTTTAGTTAAAATTTAAAAATTGTGATCCATTATGGTTGTAAAATTTACACCTTTCAGTATATCAAGGATTTAAATATAATACATTATACTATAGTATATTTTATTTACTATGATTAAACCATTTTGTTTGTTTTTATCATTATAAAATGTAAAATTATAATTAAAATTTAGGGTAAATGTCGCCACACGTTGTAATATCAACTTGATCCTTTAATATATTATATTCCTGGAACTTTAATTAAGGGTAACATTTTATAGAGCTAAAGGTCAAAACATTAAATAATAATTAATGTGCATTTTAA
Organism: Gerris lacustris; assembly: GCA_951217055.1. Classification (NCBI taxonomy): domain Eukaryota; kingdom Metazoa; phylum Arthropoda; class Insecta; order Hemiptera; family Gerridae; genus Gerris; species Gerris lacustris. The sequence continues at coordinate 5,126,565 of OX578281.1, read as the reverse complement.
CTCCTAGAGAGGTAAGATATGCCAAAGGCCCATAGTCCAATAAGTATGCAAAGTAGATGACTTCTCCCTTTAATGAGCGCTATAACATGATTATAACATATAAATAATACTAATAATTTTAAAAAGAGACAAACTAGATAATTAGTCATTAGAAGGAATTTACTTGAACAAATAAAAATAAAATATACAATTCTACTTAGTATTATGCATTCTAGTAGTATATATTCCATCTTCAACAAATAAAAATAAAATAAATAATGCTACTTAGTGTCTACTATGCATTCCATCTTCTACAAATAAAAATAAAATAAATAATTCTACTTAGTGTCTACTATGCATTCCATCTTCTACAAATAAGAATAAAACAAATAATTCTACTTAGTGTCTACTATGCATTCCATCTTCAACAAATACAAATAAAACAAATAATTCTACTTAGTGTCTACTATGCATTCCATCTTCAACAAATACAAATAAAACAAATAATTCTACTTAGTGTCTACTATGCATTCCATCTTCAACAAATAGAAATAAAACAAATAATTCTACTTAGTGTCTACTATGCATTCCATCTTCAACAAACATCTTCAACAAATACAAATAAAACAAATAATTCTACTTAGTGTCTACTATGCATTCCATCTTCAACAAATAAAAATAAAACAAATAATTCTACTTAGTGTCTACTATGCATTCCATCTTCAACAAATAAAAATAAAACAAATTATTCTACTTAGTGTCTACTATGCATTCCATCTTCTACAAATAATAATAAAACAAATAATTATACTTAGTGTCTACTGTGCATTCCATCTTCAACAAATAAAAATAAAACAAATAATTCTTCTTAGTGTCTACTATGCATTCCTTAATAATACGAACTATTTAATAATACGAACTATTTCCAGTTCCATTTTAGTAATGAATTTTTGTTGCTGTTGTTACATTACAATGAATATCTTTTTTTCTTCTTTTTTAAGATTATTCACACTATTATACCTTGTTAGCCATTCAAATCTATTATTATTTGTCTTCAAGTAAATATTATTGTGTTTAAGACTAAAAACTGGAGTTCATTTGGAAAGATAAATATCCACATTAAAACAGAAAGTCTTGTTTTTTTAAGTTCAAATTTTTAAGTTTAATAATACGCTCGGTCCAGATATAATGTTAATACACCTTTTATAACCTTATTTAAACCAAACTAGAGAGAGCCTTAATTAAATTGTTACAATGTATTCCAGCCTATTTAGTACGGGAAAAATAAACGATGGAAGAAAAACTACAAAATTCATCCACTTGTGAAAATTAGTTTAACTATATTTTCTACTTGGCAGTAGAATTAAATAACTGAAAAGTGCCTAAAATTGTATGGTACAAAACTATTTTTTTTAGGGGAGGGGACACAAGAGTAATTAATAATTAAATTTAATATAAAATTTGTCAAAAGAAGTGTCCTTGTATTGCTATTTTATCAAGCTGAATTATTTCGAGAACTTTCAGATCGATTGAATCATTGCTCATTACTGGAGAAAAAAGAATTTTTTCCCCCACAAAACCCTCATACACGTATATTGGCGAGGAATCATTATTTTGACCTGAAAGAAACTTTTCAATTTTTCTTGGTAAAATACGTATAAAACACATGAATAATTTTATTTAAAATCTTATTAATTACTTCTCTCCCCTAAAAAATCATTGTTTCACATCCTAAAATATTGGACACACTTTATATATTCAATTCTACAGTGAAGGCAAACTAATTTAAGTTTCATGAATGGTTAAATTTTTAAAAAAATTTCTGGACGCCGTTTTTTGGTTTATTTTACCCCATACTAACTTTATTATAACGCAAATGTAGTCAAAGCATATAAGAAGCTAAAAGCATTTTTTTTTAAAGCATTATCTTCATTTAGAGCAGCGCTATAGATATTTCAAGCTTAACAAGCTATTTTTTTATTAGTTGTTTTTTAACTATAGGAAAATAAATTTAAACAAATAAAATAAAATTCATTTTACAAATTTCAGTTAAAAATTATTTACATTTTAAGGATTACTAAAAGAACTAAGAAACATGAGTAACTAAAAAGAAAAAGAAAAAAAAAAATTATATGTTTCTACGTTTTTCTTCAAAATGTTTATTTTACCTTTTATTGTCTATATGGAAGACTTCCAAAAACATTTTATATTCTTATTTCAATCCTTCCATAATAACCTTCTGGTTCAAACAATTTACCTTCTAAAAAACAAACTTTGTTACCTCTTTATCTTATATTTCCTTATATTCTTGTTAATACATATTCTTTTGAACTATCAAAATCCTCTAATATTACCTTCTTACAAATGTTCTCGTTTTAAGAAATTCTTATTAATTTTTTTCTCTATTTCTTTTTCTTCTTATTTCTATTTATATTCCGATTCTTTTAACTTCTTGCACATTCAAAGAATTTTTCTCTTTTCTTATGTTTATTTAATTCTTCTTTACTTATACATTTATTATTTTATTTTCATCATTTTTATTCTGAAAGTAGCTCATTACTTTAAAACAACCACATTGTGCATTATATTATTCAGTGTTCTTACAACTTCAACTTTTATAAAAAAAAAAAAAAGAAGATATATATATATATATATATATATATATATATATATATATATATCTTCTTTTTTTTTAATATTTCTTAAATTTTATTTTAAAAATTTCTCGTTTCGTTTTTTGTTTTTTTAATTCTTATAATATCTATTCCAATACTTTGTTGGATAAATTAATTTTATCCTTGTTCTATATGTATGTCTATTTTAATTTAAAACTTTTTAAAAGTATTATATACTCATGCTCAAACATTCGTATTACGCAACTTTAAACATGTTCAATAAATCATTTAAACTTTTACTGCAATACTTAACTAGGTGTGCAATGCAGTTTTCTGCTTGCAATATTGAGCTGAGCGTACATTTTAATCTTAACCAATAAACATTTGTATTTATAAACAGCTGAAATCAAAAATAGTAAAATCTCTATTTTTAATTAAAAAACATTTTTTTCCTGTTTTCCTATTTTACCCCTTCTTAAATGAAAATATGACAAAAGTGAACATAACAACAATAACTGTACTCGTAAAGAGCATTCCAACGACAAGCATCATGAAGGGCGTATACTATTTTCACTTTTTTACCCCGCACCCCCTACCGTACCCCTGAGTACCAATTTGGACCATTTTAGATTTATACCTTCCTGATATTGGTCACTATGACCGTGCCGAATTTCGTGCGAATCGGTTTACCGTTCAGGAGAAAACTTTTGTACTCCGTACCCCGTACCCCTGTGTACCAATTTGGACCATTTTAGATTTATACCTTCCTGTGGTTAGTCACTGTGACCGTGCCAAATTTTGTGCAGATCGGTTTAGCCGTTCAGGAGGAAACTTTTGTACCCCGTACCCCGTACCCCTGTGTACCAATTTGGACCATTTCAGATTTATACCTTCCTGTGGTTAGTCACTGTGACCGTGCCAAATTTTGTGCAGATCGGTTCAGCCGTTCAGGAGGAGTATGCGTCAGAAAAAATGCAAAGTGTGGTATAAGAAAATATTTTTAAAATCAATTATTGATTTTAAAAATATTTTGTATGCTTTTGTTCATAAGAATCGAAAATGAGTTATACAGCTAACTGAAAAATGGGGAAACAGGTAACAAATTTAATCTTTTTAAATTGTTTTATTATGTTTGGTTTCTTTCTCAAGGAAATTAAGTATATTGTATTGCGAAATTCGTAGTTTCGTCCGAGATTTTTTGATATCACATAATAAAACACTATTTAAATATTAGGTACTTCTTTATTGGTCTAAATTACAATTATTTTTAACATTTCATTATACCGGTATCAGCATGTTTTGCTATCTTCAGTTATTAAGTAAGTTATTTTATATTTAGTTTGTACTTAACCACCGAAGATAGCAAACGTGCTGAAACCAGTATGGTAAAGTGTCAAGAATACTTGTGTTAAGACGAATAAAAAAGTACCTAATATTTAAAGAGCGTTTTTTCTTATTAAATTTAATATGTATACATGTATTTGTATATGTACATGTTTATGAAATATGTAGGCATTAGTATTTGTATTTTTCATAAAACATTCAAATAATCTCTTTTTCACAAACCTAAATTTTTTGGATATAACATTTCAATTTATTGATGTAGTGATGCTAGAAATGAATTATTAAAATTATTCTATTAATCTAATATATTATAGATTAAGTTATTCATAGAGCTTTAAATTACATATTAGGTTATTAAGAGCAGCTGCTTTTTAATGCCAATAAATTTGTTTTATTATATATATGGAATATATATTTTATCAGTTTATCAATATGTATTTAAATTAAATGTTATCTATAACTAATATTATGACTTTTGATATCTATATATAACTATATACATACTTCATTTAACATTGATACTTTTTTATATTTATGTGCAATGTGCATATTTTATGTGGCAGTTGCTAAATCTAGTTGCTGATGCTTGATATTAATGAATGTGAATTAAAACTTACTAATGATAATTGATTTGTAATTTTAGATTTGAAGAGAACTGCGAATCCTTTACCGGATGCTCAATATTCTTTAGTTACTAAGAATGTTTACAACAATTAATGTTTTATGATTAATTATCATGTTTATTTGGTAGTATAAGAGTTCCCTCTCAACTTCCACATCTAAGTTTCCTGCGTTTGAACTCTATCGCGTTATTCTCTATAGCCGGTTTACTAGGACTGTCCATTCTAAATTGTCTGGACTGTCAGTTTACACGAATTTTTCAGTCTAAACTGTCGCGCCTGCTGGATTACACGGACTGTACAGTCTAAACTGTCAGGCCTGCCAGTTTACATGTACTGTTCAGTCTAAACTGTCACGCCTGCCGGTTTACACGGACTTTTCAGTCTAAACTGTCACGCCTGCCGGTTTACATGGACTTCTCTGTCTAAACTGTCAGGCCTGCCGGTTTACACGGACTGTTCAGTCTAAACTGTCACGTCGTGCGCCTGCCGGTTCATGTGTACCTGACTTTACGCAATCAATTTTGAGAAGTATCTGTTTATTGAAGTGAAGATTTTTCTATATCTACTTTCTACTTTTACTTCCGACCTTACCGAAGGTAACTTAAGCTATGTGATGTGGTCGTTCAAAGAACGAAAATATTTTATTTCTCCGATTTCAAAAATTCCAAGACAGAAATCCGCTTTACACATCAGACGTTCCGTGTCTGTCAGTTGATCTGTTCATCAGTCGCTAATTTTTTGAGGACCGATAGATCTCTACAGGCCCGATTTTAATGAAATTCTGATGGTAGGTCATAATTAGCCCATTGTTGGTGTCATATAAGTTTCAACCTTCTGCGCCCATTGGTTTTTAACACGTGCACAAATATACATTTATTTACACCTATATCTTCAAAAGTGCTCATTTTATTTTTATAAAATTTGGATGGTTTGTTGAAGGTAGGCTGCAAAGACAGCAAAATAATAATTTCAACCGTCTGCGCTCTTTAACTTTTTCTACATTGATACTTGAAATCAAAACTATTTTTACATATTAAAAAAACGGTGGAATCAATTAAATGAATAAGACAATAATTGCTTGTAAAAGCATAAAATCAATAAAGTACGTGATAGGATGTGAGGAAGCTATGTGCCACACTAATTGACAGTCTATTTATCAAGGGGTTCAGGCTTAGTGATGATAAAATTTTAGTCAATTCGAAGTTTATATAAACCTTGATTAATTTAATCTCTGATTTATTCTAAACGCTTTCTTATCTGAGTGTATTATTACTTGGTCCAGTGTTTTTTATTTCTCACTTTTTTCGAGTATTGTAGCAACAATTACTTCTCCTCGTCGGGGAATCGAACACGACCTTTTGCATTTAAAAAATCTATTTTGTTATTTATTTAACCTGGATTAACTTAGTTGCTGATTTATGACAATCCATCCTAAATCCGAGAAGACTAATTACTTTATCATTATTATATAATGCCTAAATTGTAATATATAGTGAAAATTATATATTAATATACATATTATGTAGTGCCATTGGTATAATCTGCAGCAATTAACGTAACTATAGATTATCTCCTGACTAATATACTCTGTTATCAATCACAGTTTAGATTGTAGTTAATTGAGTAATATTGTTGTTTTAGTGATAACTAATAGCAGTTGGAAACTTTATGATAAGAGTTAGCGTTAGCTTAAGAATAAATAACTTAAAAAGTATTAAAATATACTGCCAATTGGTGTGGCTTATAGCTTCCTCGCATTTTATCACGTACTTTATAGATTTTATGCTTTTACAAGCCATTATTGTCTTATTTTATTTAATTGTTTCCCTCTTTTCTTAATCTGTCAAAATTGTTTTGAATTTTTACATGAATCCAAGTATCAATTTAGCAAAATTTAAAGAACGCGGACGGTTCAAATCAATCTGGGGCTATCTGCGGGTTACTTTCGATAAACTATAAAAGTTTCATACAAATCAGATAAGTACTTTTGATTATCATAGGTGTAAATAAATGTATGTTTATGCGCATGTGGAAAATAAACAAATAAACACAGAAGCTTAAAACTTATAAGGAACCAACAATGAGTAAATTATGACCTTTACCGTACATTTTATTAAAATCACACGTATAGTATTTAAGATATTTCAGTTCGCAAAATTTGAGTGATAGACCGTCAGTCCGACAGACAGACAGACCGACAGACAGGCCCTACAGACATAAACAGAGCTAAAAATGTTCTCTGATGTCTGAAACGGATTTCTGTCTTGGAATTTTTTTAAATCGGAGATATAAAATATTTTTATTCTACAGGACGATTACATAGCTTCCGTTACCTTGGGTAAGCTCTGAAGCGAAACCGTTGTGCTAAAAAAATTGATTTTATCTCCAGTAGGGAGAAAAAGTTGTGATTTTGGATTAGTTTAGAGGGACTAGAGTGTCATTTCTTCCTTGAACTCAAAAAGTAAAATTAGGGTGAAAAAGTAAAACCAGGGAGAGAAAGAAGGATTGCCAACTTAATTATTTTATAAATAGTAGAGAATAAATGGCTAATATAATGAAGTTGGCGACACTGCTTATTCGACATTGTTTACATCGCATCAAACCTGCATCTAAATAACCTTCTATTTGAGTTTAGTTGCAATTCTTATTTGTTTTTAATATTGAATCTCTTATAGCTGCTACTAAAAGTGCTAACAATTATTGTTATTTATTAAAATAATAAATAAAATCTGTGCCATGGATGAAAATAAGTATTTTCTCCCTACTGGAAATAAAATATTGTATGTATCTCGGGAGTAAAGTGCTATGGTTCCCCTTACGACAATTATCTCCCTTGGTTGCGCCTTGGGAGCTAGGCTAGTTAGAGTTATTCTAAAGTCGTAATCTTATTAGAAAATCTAATTCCCTCAGCTTATCCTCGGGATTTAGGGACTGTGGTTCCTGCGGCCTCGCCTCAAGAACCAACTTATTCGCTCAGGGAATAAAGGCTTACTTTACTCCCTAGGTGCACAAGTAACTATTGTTTACAATTATTACATTTTTCCTTAATGCTTATTAAATTGGGTGAGAAAGGTTGCTGTTCTATGTTACTGCTGTTCTATGTTACTGCTGTTCTATGTTACTGCTTTTATATGTTACTGCTGTTCAAAGCAGCCATGTGTTCAATGAAACTTGTAATTTTGGATGAATCATCCAAGCTGAACATTTAAAGTGACAAGTGTGAATGTCCCTTAACATATCAAGGCAATGGTGAAGTAGGTATGTGTCATGTTGACTTCCATAAATACTCATCTATCTTGACCTAAGTCTCTTAGGCTGTTACAGTTTTACTTAAGTTACACATCACCCATTGCATCAATTAATTTACGAAGTCACGCTCCTTGTGCAAATATTTTTTCTAACTTTCTAAAAAATAGTCTAATCTTTTAATATGGCGTCTTTGTTTCTAAACTTAAACTATTCTGTTGCTTAATTTATCTCCTTTTCTTCACCTCTATTCTTAAATTCTCTTTCGTAGATAACTACCAAGTCTTTTAAAAGGGCTTCTTTATAAAATATTTATCTTATCTGAGGTGGAGTCCCATAAGGTGGTATTCTCGGACCTCATTTATATTCTTTCTGCACCTTTGCCTTTCCTTAACATTTCTTCGCCTTTCTTTCATCCTGTATATTCTGACGACCGATAAAAATTCTCCTTAGTTTCTGATCAATCTCAGGATCCAACCCTTTTTTTTTAGATCCCTTGTTGAAAAAGAAGATAAAAAATGAAGGATCCAGACAAAGGATTAACATAGCCAACTTATTCTTAGATTCAGAGACTACAAACTAAAATATTATACAAATTCTTTCCGACAGAAAGCTAATACCAGAGATGGTTTACTTGATTTTGATACTGGCGTGGGCAAACCACTAAGCTATATCAACTAAACGACTTGAATGATAAGTTCTACAATTTAAAGAATTTTATTTTTTACTTTCTTATCAATGCAGTATACATTTATAAAGAACAAGTATTGTTATAGCTCAGAAAATGCTATTTTGGTAGGTTTAAAAATTATTTTATCGCCTTCCACTTGTAAACATTCCTATCCTGAGCGGCCGCTAAAGTTCCATTTTACAGCCCAGGGGCCTGTAAAACTGCATGCTTTTTCTTTACAGGGCGAGTACTAGTTCGAGAAGCGGCCGCTTCCTGGCCGGGCCGCTGCGAGCAAGAAGCGCTAGTAGTTCTCAGCGTCAGCTGATCAATATTTTTAAAACTGCGGTTTGTTTTGGTACTGATTTAAACTTAATAATTATGCACTTATTGTTTTTGAAGATTACGGCAAAATAATTTACGTGTTTTGTAATTAGTTTAAATGCGGTGGGGGATAAAATAGTGTACGAACCACGAGCAGTAAGTGCCATGACAGGCCTCGGGCGTTAAACGCACTCTTGCTTTCAAACTTCGCCCTCGGCCTGTAATAACGCCCTTACTGCTCTAGGTACGTAAATAGCTATTAAAATCCTCTGAGTTCAAATAAAGTGGTTTTTAAAAATGGTCAGTCTGTATGTGCAGACGCGTGGTGCCTGTAACTACTTGGTTGATTTTAGCGAAATTTGGCACACATGTTCAGAAAAATCATAAGTTGATACCGAGAAGTGAATTTCAGCTATACATTGGGAGTATGCTGCCCCTCAAAAGCTCAAAATAATATTTCTCGAAAACGGTTCCGATTTTTAAATGTGGTAAATGTAAATAAGAATCAAACGGTATAGTTGTTTACCCGGGAAAAAATCTAGTTCCTCAGAAAATTGCTTTAAACGCGGACAGTTAAAGGGTGAGTTCGATAACCCGCCCGATAGATGTTATTTTTAACATCAGTTTTGATCAAATTTTTAATAATAATTAAATTTATAACGAAACCTCGGAATATCTACTAAATGGAAAACACTGGAGTAACTAATTATAAACTCATATATGAGAAAGTTTGTCTGAGTTGTTTCGGACCTTTATTTTTTTTTTTTTAATTGAACAGCGTGGGAGCCCATAGCTTTCATTACCTTCGGAATCAAAAATATATCTATTATAAAAGCAAGGAATTCAATTGTTTTTCTAAAATTTAATAATCATTATTGGCTACGCCATTATTTATATTGTTGTCGAGAATTTCTTTGATTTCTCTTATATTATTTTTTAGAGAAATAGAAAGGAGTCGTTGTAGTTCAAAGAATGGCAAACATTTGTATTTTCAATAAAAAAGAATAAATAAAATAACTGGTTAAGGAAAATACAAGCGGCCCCCTTCTATTTCCTCTATACTTGGCTTCCATCCGAATTTTACTACTTTCCTTACAAGATATTCACAATATTTGTTTTCCCAAGTTAAATTCTTGTTTTTTTTTTTTTATTTGTGTTGAAACAATTTCATTATTGATCGATTAATGTTATTGGTTTACGAAAAAAGGGATTTTTTAAAGACGAAAGTAGAAATAATTTGATTAATACTAACAATAATATTATCTAGATATATTATTTTAATGATATCACATTTTTGCGTTACCATTATGGCACTTCTTTAGATTGTTACTCCCCTTATAAAAACAAATGTGTGATATTCCTTTGTCCTCCAGTACCTTAGACTTAACATCCCTTTGTCTTAGTTATTTAGTTAGTCATTTATATTCTAAAAATAACATAGGGGAGTAACAATCTAAAGAAGTACCAGCATTATTGTAAGCAAAAAAATAAGAAAAATAACACATTTTCGTAAAAGGAAATATAAATCGCTTCTTTTCAGAAAAATTGGCCTAATTATGGATGGTCTTTTCTGCAAAATTTCTGCTATTCCTTAAGCCGTTTTTAAGTTAACTTATAGCTTTGACGATAATTAAAGTAAACATACTACACCTTTTTAATATTTTTAACGCTGATCCTTGTCTCGAGCAATAGTAGTCAACCAAGCTAAAATTTTTAAGGATAATTATTTTCTTCACTTTCTTATCTAGGTAGTATTTCACCTAATGGACAATTACCAAAGTTTTTGTTAACTTTAATATATTTTTGTATATTTCTATTCTATAATTTCATTTATTTTACTTCCGAACTTACCGAAGGTAACGGAAGCTATGTGAGCGTTCTGAAGACCGAACATTTTTAGATGTTTCTGATTTAAAATATTCCAAGACAGAAAGATGTTTCAGGCATCAGGGAACATTTTTGGTTCCGTGTCTTCCAGTCACACAATTTTTGCGAATCAATTTATTTTAAAAAACTATCCGTCTGATTTTAATGAAATTTGTATGGTAGGTAATAATTAGCCTATTTTTGGTCCCATATAAGTTTAAATATTTTGCGCCTATTTTTTTTCTCTTTCACATGCGCACAAACATACATTTATTTACACCTATATCTTCAAAAGTACTCATCTAATTGTCAATTTGGATGATTATTGGAAAGAAGCCCTCAGGTAGAACTAGATTAATTTCAAACGTCTGTGCTCTTTAAATATTGCTATATTGATACTTTGATTCATTAAAATTAAATAAATTTGACAAAAATAGGTTGTAAAAGCATACAATTATACTAGTATACGAAATTAGACTCGAGAAACCTATGTGCCACAGTAGTTGCAGACTTCAAAAAAATAATTATTAATTAAACCTTCGCTAATTAAAAAGTGAGTTATAAGTTGGTTCTTTAGTTATAATTTGTTATTAAGTCTTCTGTTCCTATAGACCTATTAGCCTGCTCCCAGTAATGGGTAAAATCCTAGAAAAACTTCTTCTTCGCAGACTTATTCCTATCCTCATCCTCACACATTTCCTTCCAGACCATCAATTTGGTTTCCGATCACATCATTCCACTATCCAACAATGCCATCGCATTGTCGATGTCATTGCATCCTCCCTTGAGAATAAAAAGTACTGTTCAACTGTCTTCTTAGACGAGTCACAAGCTTTTGACAGAGTATGGCATTCTGGCTTGCTTTGGAAGCTCAAGGGCATCCTTCCTTTCACCTACTACCTTATCCTCAATATCTATCTCACTGATAGATTTTTTCGTGTGTCTTGGATCTTCATTTTCCGTTATATTCCCTGTGAGTGCTGGAGTACCCCAGGGCAGCATCCTAGGACCTCTCCTCTACTCCATATATACTCATGATATTCCCCAGCATCCCTTAACATTCCTTGCCACCTTTGCAGATGATAAGGCAATCCTTTCTGTCCAAGAGAACCATCTCCTTGCATCCGATAATACCCAAAGTCATTTGTTACTTCTCGAACCTTGGTTAAGGAAATGGAGGATAAAGATAAACGAACAGAAAAGTGTGCAAGTCACCTTTGCTCTTCGTCATAACACCTGACCCTCAGTCCCCCCCCCCCCCCCCCCTTCAGTCACCCTTATTCAAAGTTCCCATTCCTCAGTCCGACTCCGTCCGATACCTTGGCCTTTTCCTTGACCGACGATTAACATGGCAACTACACACTAAGACAAAACGTACTGACATCACACGACGATACAAGTTACTGCTCGGTCTTCTTGATCGTAGGTCTAAGATTTCTCTTAACAACAAGCTTCGTATTTATTACGTAGTTCTAAAACCAGCTTGGACCTACGGTCTGGAAGTGTGGGGCAGCACCAAGCCTTCCAATTCCCAACGTCTCCAAATCCTGCAGTCAAAAATCCTTGGAAAAATAACCAATGCTCCTTTATATGTTTCTAACCTAACTCTCCATGAAGATTTAAATGTGCCTTTTGTCCGAGATCTAACCGTACCCCGATATAGAAAATTCCATGAATCCATATCCCAAAATCCTAATCCTCTTGTAAAACTTCTGTCCTCTCAGTTTATCCCAAGCAATCCAAGACGTTTGAAGAGGAGATGGACTAGAGATCTCTTATCTTAAAATATTTTTTTCCCTTATATTATGTTAAACTTCTATAATAATTAATCTAATCCACTTTATCATTATTTTATCATTAGATATTCTGTATTATAAATACTTTACTATATGTATTTACTGCTAAGGAAGTGTAATCACTGGACTACTTCTTCTTCGTGTCTTTCCCGCCACATAACATTATTATCATTATCACTTATTGCAATTTAAATATTAGCTGTGTTATTCAATAAAAATTTAAAAAAAAAAGTCTTCTGTTATCAATGTTTTTATAATAATTTTAAATAATATATTAAATAAGATGGAATTAAAGGAAGAACATGAACTGTCTTTTTAAGTAAATTGATATTAGTTTATTATCAAATATGAAAGCAGCTGACATAGTAAAAGAGACAATATAACCAATAAAGTTCCGAAATACTATTGTAATTGCGAAAAATTAATAAACAAAATAAAATTTGTTGTGAATAAAGTTTATTGAGACTCTTTTTCTTCCACATCGTAATTTATATTTAATATAAATTAAATAACGTAATTTATATTTAATATAAATTAAATAACGTAATTTATATTTAATATAAATTACAATGGGGAAGAAAAAGAGTTACATTAATAAACATATTTAGTTAACGAGAGAAGGGAGTCTTCGCCACTGATAAGGACACTGGCTTCAATCCCTGTTAGTATCAGTTTCACGTTGATCTCCGACATGAAGTACGTATATACGTATACCTTATACTCCGTTTGATTTTCAAGCTCACTAACGAATCCCACTTATGTCCCTTCTACGAGAAGGGGAGGAAGCGAATTCTATGTTGAGCGTGTATGTTACTATATTCAGTAAGGTGTTGGTTGAATGTACTTCTAGACCGATGTATGCTCCTTCACGCTTATCTTAAAGTTTCGGCTTGTTTTTCCAACGTATTCCACATCGCAGTTGCCGCTCGTTATAATGTAGGGACTGCTTCTATTTTCATTACAAACCTGATATTTCACGTTACTAAGTTAAGCTTCAATATACTTATTTGTGCTGAAAACTACGTTGATAATTTGATTACTTAATAAATTTATTTTATCTACTATTGATACGAAATATAAACATTATTCTGTTATATTCATACATTGTTTCACTTCCTTGCAGTGTTACATTACTGTTTATTCTGTTTAGATGCGTAGAAAGTGGTTATTTACGTACTTGTATTCATTGCGCATGCGCGTCTCATAGTTCTGAACAATTCCTCTTCTTTACCACGCTAGCGCGGTAAAGAAGAGGAATTCTTCAGCTTTTCGCACAATTAGCGAGTTTGTCTACATTTAACAAAACTAATTTGCTATTCTTTTATTAAAGTAACTGTTTATATCGAGTTTTTAGTGAAAAACAATGAATGAATCAAGTGGCTTTAACGAATATGTAGAGAATAATACTCCTCCAGAAATAATTAATTCGGCAAAAAATACAACTCAAGATTAATGTCATGTTTATCAAGAGAAGAGATACGAACTTACATGGGTACAGCAAGTTTATTTGTTACTGTATTTATTATTTAAATCTAACAATCGTAGACACAAAAGTACAGTACGCAAATCATGCGAAAACGGCATTTTGCATTGCTCGTGTGGTTTTACTGCCCTCGCTCTCGCTCGGGTGCAAACTCCACACTCGCATGCAATATGCTACTTTCCGCACTCGACGCGTAATGTACTATTGTATAACGCCCAGCATTCATTTGCCTATTACCTTCTGATTTACCTTAGTTTGGTTTTCCCAATTTAAAATATGTGTAGAGAGTCCATCATAGAAGTGCAATCCGGTAGTTTGGTTTGGTGGAATTTTTACACCCTGCTCTCTGTTTTTATAGTCGCTAGGATTAGAGAGGTAACCAGGATTATCTGGCGAGGATCTAGCTAGTTAAGGGATTCTGGATATTAAAGGCTGGTCATTTATTCCCTATCACGTACAGATCTTATCTCATTTCCCTTATTGAACAAAAAGGAGGATAATTAAAATCCTTGCTTTATTGTTGTATTTAAAGTATGTATCCTGTTTATGATTTTTTGGATGATTTTAATTGATAATTGTTTTCGACGATACAAATTAATATTTTTAACTATTTTATATATAATTTTATATTTATTTTGTAGTCATTTTTATCATACAATTATTTAATATTTATTCTCTAGAGGGTTTGATAAATTACTTATATACGGTGATATTTCATCTCTTAGTTTTGGACTTCTTCAAACCTGTTATATTTAGAAGCTTTATTTCTTCTTGTTAAATGGAATTGTGTAATATAATTACAGGTTTGTAAATGTCCCAAACTAAGGGATGAAATATTGCCGTATATAAGTAACTTATAAATTATAATTAATTTTTGATGGATTTTTAGGTGTGTATTTAAAAATAAAAACTAGATGATTTTCATTTCTTTTTTAATTTGTGAGACGTTTCGACCCTCTAAGTGTGTACATGTAATTATACATGTATTTTTGAAGCTTTATGTGAATTCAAATTGTAAAATAATGTTAAATAATGAAAGAAATAAGGAATTGTTGAAAGATTAGTAATAATATTATTGTATATGTTTTTCAATTGTAGAATGAAAAAGGATGTGATGGGAAGATGACCTTAGAGGGTCGAAACGTCTCACAAATTAAAAAAGAAATGAAAATCATCTAGTTTTTATTTTTAAATACACACCTAAAAATCCATCAAAAATTAATTATAATTTACAATTTAAAAAGGTGTTAATTTTAACAACATTTGTTGAAGAAAAAACAAGTAACTTATATTAATCCCTCTAGACCGCAGACATTAAATAATGAATATTTTTAATTATTCATAATTTTGAAGTAGCTACTATCATGAAAAATAACTTAGTAAGTTATTACAGTGGGTAATGAGTTGTTTCCTTACTTATAAATTAAACATAAAAATTAACCCTTTATAGGTCAGTGCCTACTATATTAGACACCCTTGAGATACCCTCAATAGGCAAATAAAGGCGAAACTAAACATCAATAAGGGTTATTTTGATTAAAATATTAAACACAATCTAACAATTCTGATAATATTTAACACAAATGACTAATTATAGTAATTTGGGTTCTATTGTTAAATATACATAACACAGAAGCAGCCAATACAGAGCAACAGACTTGCTCTGTAACTTGCTACTTGACTTTGACAACAATATAGATTAATAATGTCAAATAACCTGAAATAACCACCAAATATTGTTAAAATAAATAAATGCCAAAAATGTAACCCTCCTGCCCCACTGTGCGTCTGTCCAAATTTAATATTGCTTATAAAACTATGTATGGCTTTATTGAGAGAATCGAGATCCGAATCTCATTTGACGATTCATAGTAATCAAATAATATAAATACAGAGAGAGGTGCAGGCCCGTCGAGAGGGGGCGGCAGGTACGGCTGATGCCCCGAACACCTAAACACGCCAATATTTATGATTGAAATATTAAATAATTATATGCGTATTAATAATTAAAAATAATATTAAAGTTGTCAGCCAGGTGTGGTGATTAAATTTGCGAGAGAATTTCCCGGTACCGAGACTGAGAAGCGAAAAATGACTAAGCCGTATCCCTATGGGTTTCAAGAAAAATCACCAGAGAACCCCGAAAATCGCTTCAAAGTTGAAGTTTTTTATGTTTTAATCGGCAGTGTGATTGGAAACTTGAGTGATCCATACCAAGCAGTCAACAAAATCAATGATTAATGATTTGTTCAGTTTTATTTGGACATATCCAATGTTGAAAAAATAGTAAATACACCACCATTCATTTTGAATGGTGGAATTTTTTTTTTTTTTTTTTTGAAAAATCCGGCATGCTAGCCAGAAACCCCCCGCGCGGCGGGGTCTGCGGGGCCCTTATTGCCACCACTTTTTCCTACTTCCTACAATACTAGCTGGATACCCGTGCTCCGGAGTGTTATTTTAATTTGATAAGTTTATAAACTACCGTCAAGAAACTATGCGAGAATATCTAGATTCTATCCCTCCCACTTAATTCTATATCCCCTCCTCTTTAATAAGATAATTTGCAAATAACCCAAATTTACCCCCCTCGTAAATGACAATATGACTAAACTGTACATTACAACAATTACAGTTCTCTTAAAGAGCTTTTCAACGATATGCATCATGATGGTTACTCATTACTTTGACCCCATATTCATCACTTGTGTTGTACCACGTACCCATGTGTACAAAAATTTAAATTTCGAAAATTCATGTAGACAGTGACCTTCCCATTGCTTTGAAGGTCAAGTGTGAAAATTTTCATCGAGATCAGACTAAAACTGGAGATTTGAATAAAGAACATACACACATATGTTGACTTTTAGATTTATTTTTCATTTTACCCCCATAAATGTACATAACAACAATTACAGTACTCTTAAAGAGCTTTTCAATGATATGCACCATGAAGGGTATTCCTTACTTTGACCCCGTATTCATCACTTGTGTTTACCCCGTACCCCTGTGTACCAAAATTTAAATTTCTAAATTTTATGTAGACAGCTATTTTCACCTTGCTTTGAAGGTCAAATATGCAAATTTTCATCGAGATCGGACCAAAACTGTAGATTTGTATATAGAACATAGACAATATACCTTGACGGCTAAACTACAGTATATGGGGCTCTTTCTGATAACACGTTATCTCACTATCGACCTCTTTCAAGACTAAATATATCGATATATCTTGTCTGTTAAACTCTTTTATATTACGATTTGGAACTCTACCTGGTCTAAATGCAGGAGGGTTGTTTTTCTTTAGAAATGAGCGCTCCGCAAAGCGGTGTGGAGCGGCCATTAAAAATTCTGGGGCATAAAAAATTAAGGTTAACAATATTAAATTCAAACCCCTAACACATTTTCGTTAAAACGTGTAAAATTACGCAAATCACACATTATTTGGATATATTGAAATATGGCGTCAATATAACAATCGATAGTAGAGATTTGCGATGTATAGTAAGGGCTCCATACACTGTAGTTCTACTTTTAACTTAAAATAGCATTTGAATTAACTTGTTTTAACAAACAAAGTCTTTTTATTAAACATTTATTAATTTAAACTTATGTAAACAAAATATTTTTTCACTTACCACAGTACAATGTGGTTAAACCAATAATGCGAAGAAAATTATTAAAAAATAAAATAACTTAAACATATTTTGTTTAGGTTAAACTAAAAACATATTTAAAATATAATATTACCATGAAGAATAATTATTATTTATAATATTTTTATTTTAAACAATTTTTTAAAATAAATTTTAGAATATTTAATTTTGATACGATGGTAGTGTGGTAGCCCTGAAAAAGGCGAGTCCCGGCGCCGTGGCTGTTTCCCATATAGTTTTAGTGCGTCGGCCATATTGTTTCTTACTTCTCTAATTAGGTCAACAGTAATTTTAGTCGAATCTTACTTTAAATTCACTTCTTAATTGAGGAAAAGTATTTTAAATCGGGTAGCGGGTCTTTATATTTGTACAGTGTGTTATAATTTAAATGTTTCTTTTTGATTTCTATACGTTTTTCTTTCAAAAAGTACATCTTTCGTGTATGTAGTTTATATTTTATTCATTGTTTGTTGTTCTGTGTTGAAATCTTGTCTTTGGAGATAGATTTATTCGTTATTTAGTGAAATATCGACGATAATATCTTTTAAAGTTAATTCTACGTATATTTATAACAGCATTTAGAGAATATAATGGAATATGGAGATACATAGGATGGATCGAAAGAACGAAGCGAAGCTATAAAGGTAGATTGATACTTTCTTTTTACCTATTAAGTTTAATTGAATCATTTATGTTTAGTTATAATAAACAATCTTATTACACAACGATTATGGTAAAGCCGCGTCCACACCGGACGCGCATCCCTGTTTGCAAACAGGGATGCGCGTCCGGTGTGGACGGCACCGCGCGCACGAACTAATGCTTGTTTGTGTTCGCGGGTGCTCCGGGTAGAGTCGGTACATTAAAGGATGTTTGCTGATTGTGCGCGTTTAGTGTGGACGCATTTTGAGCAAACAGCCTGTGGTTTGACTTGGAAACCCGGGAAGTTATTTTATTTCATTCGTATTATTTATGACCACAGCATCAAATACTTTATTATAACTAATAATGCACCATATTAATTAATAAATAATGATTGAAACTAGAGATCATTTTATGTAACTCCAAGATTAAAAATAACCGGATTAAATAGATAAATATATATGTAGATGATATAAAAGTCCAAAAATGCGTCATACATTTTTTTTAAATAATTAATGCTCAGGCCTATGGGTCCGAGCCTCGTATATGGGCCCTCATAAGACGAAATATTACATTGATATTTATCTTTTTTCCACCAAAAGAACAGATTTCTATTTGTATAAAATTTCTATATGTTTTGGCGTTTTATTTTTGTAGAAATAATAATCTAAAATCCTATACATAAATCTTATACATGTTTTTTTTTTATATATTATTATAATTGTATGTATGATGGAATTGAATTGAATAAATTAAATTAATTAAAATTATATGTTTAGTAGTGAATCCTTTTAGGATTCATGGAAAATAAATTAAATTACTTTACTTCATTCTTTTCGGCAACGATTCGGCCTTACCGGCCATTTTCAAGCCTAAAAATTTACGTATATTTTATTAGTTTAACTACAATATAAGACAATAAACAGTAGCAAGAAGGATAAGTTAAGGAAACATTAATTTACCTTATAATTGCACAATCGAGGTAATAAGTGAAGTCAAAACTAAAAATAAATTGTATTAGGAACTATTTAAAAGTTCCGTCGTCTAGAAATTCATCATTACATCTCCAATCTAATACATGCGAGTTCTGGTAAAAAACTAACTGACAATAAAACTAACTGACAATAAAACTATCTGACATATAACAAAAACAATAATAACGATTTGGTAACAAATAACTGAATTTAAAAAATTAAAATTTTGATCACAGATAGTATTAAGTACAACATAATTTGGAAGTGATAACAATTCTTCCCTTATCACAATTGTGATAAGGGAATCACAATGTTCACTTACACTAAAGTTATATAGAGAGATGATTAGTAATGACGTCACAAGGTGGCGTAAGCTTTCGATAATTTATTCGATTCGGTTTGTTGTGTTCCTTTTCCTTATCACCTGTTATCAATCCCATGTAAAATGAATGGGAGAATTTTCTTAACTTTTTAAATAATTAATTATTAAATTATTACTGATTTCTAAGACTTTTCAACCTTTGAATGTTATTATATTAAGTCTATTTTAACAATGTAAGATAAGAAAACATTAAAAATGGCCTTTCTAGTGGTTTAAAATAAGTATTATCGTGAGTGTGTTTTATGTATTGATACTGTTCGGGTCCGTTCTTATTTTTTGTTTATTTTTTAAATGGTTTTTCTATTTTAGTTTGTATACATGGGCGTAGCCAGGGGGGGGCAGGGGGGGGCCATGGCCCCCCCCCCTAGGCCGGCTCAACTCTCTAAAAAAAATACGATTATTATACATATACAGGTTAAAATAAAAAATAAATAAATAAAAAGTAAAAATAATTCTGTATAATAATAATAATATATATATATATATAATTATTATTATACATATTTATTTTATGGCTGGAGGGGGTCTTCTGGTAAAAAAAATGTAAATCTCGTTTTAGTTGTCAAGTTACTACAGCTGTGGCGTGGCTGCACTGGTTTGGTTAGCATCGCTTTGGTAAAAAATATGCCTATGATAGGAAAAGAAGCTGGACAATAATTATGTTTTCCTTCTCTCAGCCAGTGGCGCACTGGGGGGGGGGGGGGGGGCACAGGGGGCCCGGGGCCTCCCCCCAAAGCTAAAGACCTGAAATTTAAGTATGCAATTTCGCAGCACATTTTAAAGTAATAGTGTTGTGATAATCAAAAAAATAAATAAATATAAGCAATTATATACCTAGTTTTGCCCGACATTTTTTTGTTATTTGGCGTTAAAAATACGTCCCCCCCCCCTCCAAAGCCAAAGACCTAACATTTAAGTATGCAATTCTGCAGCACATGTTCAAGTAATAGAGTTGTGGTCGTCAAAAAAAAAAAAAAAAAACTATAACAAGTAATTATATACCTAGTTTAGCCCGACATATTTTTTTTGGCGTTTAAAAATACGTCCCCCCCCCCTAAAGCCAAAGTACATATACCTCCTAGTATATGTACGATGGAGCTCTAAGTACATATACCTCCTGGGTAAAAAAGTGTCGTCTATAGTCTTTAGAACTTGGAAAAAAAAATCTACCTAAAATTACGACTGCGCATGGTCAGAAATTTTTAGTGGGACGAATTTCTTCCCGACTATTATTATCCATTATTTATTTTGAATGAATGGTTACAATATAAAATTTTTAGATCAAGTTTTTAATGAAATATTTTCTTGTTTAAGAGTTTTTATTTTAATCTACAGTTTTACTTTAATATATTAATTAAATTTAATTAAAATAGTTAGTAGCAGTCATTAGAATTGTTTTTAATTATCGAATAATTAATATTAATTAATTTGGAAACGGGTTCAATTGTAGAATAAGATTTTAAAAATCGCAGATACCCGACCTTTCGTAAGGAAGAGGTTTTTACTACGTTTTTATTAGCTTGCTTTCTTGTTTGTTTGTTTGTTTGTCCGGTACAAATCTGGCAATCGATTTCTAGCTAACTTCCCAAATAGCTAGACATTTGAAACTTTTAGCATAGCTCAGAACACGATGACAATGCATTATTTTAATACTTTTAGCCATCTTTCAGCAGAATTTAATTGGTTTTCAGCAAATTTTGCTGTACGGAATGTTAGTTCGGAAAAAATCCGCAAGTTATTTTATTTGTGTTGACATATCCCATAGTATTTGCAATCTTCATTTTGACGGGTCTCAAATTTGTGATAGATAAACATTGAATGACAGCAAAACAGAAAATATAGATTATATTATTTATCGATTATATTATGTATTATTATTTCAAATAATATGTATATCAGTTTAAAAGCGTAGTATATAAAAAGTTCTATTTATCTTGAAATTATTTGTATTTATTGACTGGACTGTTAGATACCCTACTAATTTTATTTGGTTATGGTTTTGCAATAAAACTCAGTATGGTTCTGCATATTTGATTCAAAAACAATTAATTACTATTTATTTAAAATTTAAAATTAGAGATGGTAGTTCAGACAGTGGCGTAGCTAGACCATTGGGGGCCCCCCACAAGAAATTTTTGGGGGCCCCTCGCCAAAGAAAATCGATGAGCAAAAAAAAAAAAAAAAAAACAACCTCTTGCATTCAGGATTGGGGGCCCCCTCGACGTTGGTACAAGGATAGTAATTCCAGATATTTCTAGATTTGGGGGCCCCCTGGCACTGGGAGCCCCCCGCAATGCGGGCCCGCGCGGGCCCATAGTTACGCCACTGAGTTCAGACAATATCTCTAGGAAGCGCTAACATCGCTTCAAATACTCTCTGTCCAATCTTAAGGTGAACTATTTTACATTAAGAGTGGATTTAAACAGCAAGTTTTCCTTAAAAAAATCTATTTCAAATAAACAATTTTTTCCCAATAATTAATAGTTCTATTGAGTTTTTTTTTAATTAAAATAAATCCTTTTGAAAATATTAAAAAAAGACTCTAGGCATTTTTAAGGAAAACACTTTTTTGGTTTTACATACACCACACCACACACACACACAAATATATATATATATATGTGTGTGTGTGTATATATATATATATGTATATATATATATATATATATATATATATATATATATATATATATATATATATATATATATATATATATATATATATATAATATATATATATATATATATATATATATATATATATATATATATATATATATATATATATATATATATATATATCCAAAAAAATTAGCCCCCCCCTAAAGGCAACCCTGGCTACGCCCATGTTTGTATATTATGTTTTCCACCTCCTCGCGCGTTATGAAAATTTCATCTATACTTATTTTTTTTCAGAGGACAAAGCTATTCTTCGTAAAAGTATGTCAGAGTACTTAAGTAATATTAAATTAATGTATTAAATTAGTTTTTTAATCAAAATTTTAAACAAGTATACATGCGACGCACTCATATCTTATATTATCATACTCGTTATTATAAATAAACAAATAAATAAATAAATAAAACAGTCTGGTCTTTGTCTCGTCATCAACGTCTTTTTCCTAGGCTGGTCAGTGATCTATTTTATAGTATATATTATGTTCCAACATCAATGAAATATAATGCACATTGTAAGTAACCAGGAACAAAATATTATTAGCAAATAATCTTTTATTATCTGGCAGATTAAGTATCACTATCTATCTGTCTACAGTCCTGTACCCTGAGTATACTTCATTGAGTTTCAAAACTTGAGGAAAATTTATTTTCGGACACACAATATGAAACGAACACACCCTGTGAATTTTTATGGCAACAGGAAATACAAAAAAATCAAGTATAAAGTTTAATAACTCAAATAGTTTTTTCGATGATATGACCCTTTACACAAATACTCATTTTAAATAACTGAAACGAAAGTTTTTAATGTTTTCTTTGTTACACTCGTTAAAAAAGACTTGGTACAATAATGTTCAAAGGGTGAAAACTCTTATAAATCAATAATAATTTAATAATTAATTATTTAAAAAGTTGAGAAAATTCTTCCATTCATTTTACATGGGTTTGATAAGAGGTGATAAGAAAAAGGAACATAACAAACACTGAGTTAAATTTTCGAAAGCTTTTGTGACGTCACACTAATCATCTCTATAGAATAAACAAGTTGTTGCAATGGATTATTTTTTTCGTTTGGTGAGGTTAGTTTACTTTTTGCCCACCACGCAGCAGTGCAATCTGTATGGGGGCTAATTTTCTACACAACTACATTACAAACTATAACTTTTTCAACTTAATTGAGGTAACCAGACGTCCGTACTTTTTACAGACAGTCCCGAATTTCAACTAGTTGTTATGCAATATTTTTTTCCGTATACAGATGCTGATTTGTCCCGAATTTTTCAACTTATTTGAGGTTTTATAAATTAATGTATGGAGACTTTTTGAAATAAAATACGAAATAACTGTAGAATTATTATAAGTTTTTCTACAGTTTTTCATGACAAAATGTTTCATTTATCTACATATATGAAAGTCAACGTATATGTGCATATATTTGTATATATATGACTGTGTGTTTGTGTTTTGTTTATTCAAATCTACAGTTTTTTTTCTGGTGTAAAAATTTACACATTTGATCTTCAAAGCAAGGGATAATCATTGTCCACATGAATTAGAATAGAGATTAATCGGATGGCGGCTAATTCGGATTGTACGTGCCCTGGAAATTTCTTCGAGTTGGACCTCTACCTGGTTTATACACAGGAGGGTTATTTTTCTTCAGAAAATAAGCGGAGCATCTATAGAAAATTAAGAGAATCTAGGAAAACGGAACGGCTATAGAAAATTCAAGGGTACACAAAATTAAGGTTTTTAATTTAATATGCGGGATTTTATCACCTAACCTCAAAGTGTATGTGTATGTGGGGCGTACAATCCGAATTTACCCGGATGGCTAAGTTTTTCTTCATTTTTTTTTTTTTTTGCCCTACAACCACTTTTACAAAAGGAACATAGCAAGTCTTCGTATTAATCCTTTTCTTAAACAATTCTCAATAAATTTTCGTAATTTTACAAATGAAAGAAAACATACAAAAGCAAGAGAAAAGAACGAGACCCAGTCATAACATCTAGGATTCGCGGGTAAAAATATCCGCTAGAGTGCAGGCCAAACAGTATGGGGGTTTACTGTTTGGCCTGCACTCTAGGGGATAAAAATGCGTGACTTTTTTTCGACCCGAGATTTGAAACGTCAAACCTAGACAGTGCAACAACTTGTTTATTCTATATAACTTTATATAGAATATCTATAATAGTTTGGTAAAATAAAACATTTACAATAATTGAAGAGAGGAAACGGGAAACAGTAATGTCCAAACGTATTTTAGTAAATTACGATATGATAGGAAAATAAACCTATCACCTGGTTAGTAAAGAATAAACAGGTCAAGTGAGTTCTAGTCACCACACAGCGAGGGTCCGTAGGCAACCCTGTATAGTTTAAGTTGTACCCTATTGATGGTGTGTTTTAAAATGCTATAAAGCTTACTTTGAACTATCCTATGGATCTGATAATCTCAAAACACATAAACAAACTTCTGATAAAGAGTATTTTTTTGCCACAGAACCGGACTACAACCATATAAATACATCGAAAAGACCAAAATTATAAAAAAAACGTATTTTGTCAATAAAAAATAAAATAATATTTTTTCGAAATTTCCAAAAAATGGTATCTTTACTTTTGGTCGAAGAATGTTCAGGAATTTTTTCAGATTTTTTGAACTTCACATAAGCGAGATAAAGGGGGGGGGGGGGACACGTTTCAAACCCACTTCAAACTTGCCTACGCTCGCCCTATCAAAGTTATAACCAAAGGATTATATATTTTTGTAATCAGCTCGACGTACCCTTTCATATGATACCCCTCATGGTGTCGAAAAAAAAAAAAATAAAACAATTTTAACCCTTAAGTTTTTTTTCCCTAATTTTTTTGAAAAATATTTTTTTAAGTCGCTATATTTTTAAAATATGTGGGTAGGTACAAGACACATACATGCCAAATTTCAAAGTGATCGGACGAAAAGTGTAGCCGTGAGAGCAGGCGACAGGACGTACGGACAGACACACGCAGGAAAATATAAGGGTCCTTGGTTTTGCCTACGGACCCTTAAAAGGATATATTATATTTCCTTAAATTTTAATTAAATATACCTTCGTCTTTACCTTCCCGACTTAAAACTTATCAAATTAATTTAATATTTCATTAAAGAAGACTTTATTACTGTATTAAAATATGTATTAATATTAAGAACTTTTTATTAAAACTTAAGATCGAATTATAAATTAATTAAAACGTACTATATAAATATCATTTTAGATTCCACTCAATTTCAAAAAAAAGAAAATGATATGTCAACTTAAAAACTCTTGGCATGACTTCAGATTTAATATTTTAAAATAATTTTTTAAATTAAAAGTTAGGATTAGAAAGTACATTTCTAAAAAATAAATAAAATAAAATAAAAAGTTTTTTTTATGTTTAAGACAATATTTAACAATATTGTTTCTATTTTTATTTTTAAAAAAATATACAACTTGATAAAAAACCAACTCGGTTTCATAATGAAAGAATCCTCAATTCAAACTTGAAATCCCGAGCTTGGTTAAAGGATTGTTTCGTTATAAAGTTTACTCAGACACTCGACTTTCCAACGGAAAAAGACAAGTAAAAAAAATGAGACAAGAACAACTCGACTGAGAATTTAAAACGGAAAAAAGAGAGTAGAATAATAAGCTTTGAGCATTTGCAGTTTTAAGCCAAGAGAAAATAAAGATCCCTTTTCAAGAAAAAAATATATAGTTTAAGATTACGGTTCCTCTAATTTGAACCTTGTTAACATTTTATGATATAAAAACAAAATACAATTTGTTTTACCTTTATATAATATAATTAATTGGTGCTTTTAAGTTATTTTTTTCCATTTAAAAAACATAGCTTTCAAAATTAAATAAGGTAAAAATATCTTGTTAAAAAAAAGGATTTTTATTGTAAAACAGAAATAATTTTTAAACTAGTTTCGTTGTATTAATGTAAATTTTGGCTGCTGATCAAATTAAAAAGAACTTACTTTTGAATATCTTTTTCATAAATGCGGATTAATTTTAGGTTTTAGTTTTGTTGTATTATTTTTATTATTCTTTACTGATGGATTAAAAATAATAGTTAACTAAAGAATAATATTAATAATTACAAGATAAAAAGAACTTTTTATATACTACGTTTTTAAATTTTCTGTTGAATCATATGTAATGCTGATAATATAATTGACATTGTTATATAATATAATGTTAGTGAAAAATAATAGTTCCAAATTTATTTACTTCACATAAATGACACCAATCTAGAGAGCTGATCTTAAACCTATAAATGGACAAATCTTTGTACAACGGATCTCGCCTCATCTTGGATCAATTAATTTATTTCTTTGTTTACGTTTCATTTTTCGCTGTCATTCAATATTTACTTCTTAATAAAAAATCAAAATTTGAAACCCGTTAAAACGAAGATTGTAAATATGGGACATGTCAAAAAAATGAAATAATAATAACTTGCGGATTTTTTCCGAACTAACTATCCATAGAGCAAAATTTGCTGAAAACTAATTAAATTCTGCTGAAAGATGGCTAAAAGTATTAAAATAATGCATTGTCATCGTGTTCTGAGCTATTTTAAAAGTTTCAATTGTCTAGCTACTCGGGAAGTTAATTAAAAATCGATTGCAAGATTTGTACTGGACAAACAAACAAACAAACAAGAAAGCAAGCTAATAAAAACGTAGTAAAATAGTAATATGTTTTTATTCATTACCTAGTCATAAGTGGGTCGATTAAATTAATAATTAATAATTAGTATAATCAGGCCTTTTTCGATATTTAAATTTTAAAAATACAAGAGGAATGACAATATTTGTTTATTCTTCTGCATATAGAATCCATTTATCCTAACGTTTAGTTTTTTACTTTCTCATATAAAGAGAAATTATTGTGATGACGTAAAAATTCGATTGTGAGATTTTGGTGTTTTTACACGTTTTGAGTCCAATAATGTCTGTGTGGTCTGTGCAGACGCGTACCAACCAGTATTGTGATGGTGTGTCTGTCAGTCGTCTGCCTGTCGTTTGTAAAGACGCTTAGAGCCTAAAACTATTAGTCCAATTTTAATGAAATTGGGCATACACGGAAGTCTTCACACCAGATTATCAAAAATTACAGACGGAATAGTTGAATTAATAAATTGGTTTTATTACATGAAGTTAGTTCGTAACTGTTTTGAAATATTCCACTATTGGTCACTTTTATTACCTCCCTCCAGCCTATTTTGGTAAAGCGTGAATTCACGAATCAATCTGATATTAGTCAGAGCTTCATTTTAGGTTTTAATGAAGACTTGATTGCTAGAAATGCAATCACACCTAATCCACTCTGAATACCTTAAAAATGAAAATTGAACAGTGTATTATTAGGTATATATACCTTAGTAATTGCTTTACTAGCGTTTATTATTTATTTGCTTCGATTAAATTTGGAAAATGTTCTTTGTAGTTCTCAATTCTTGAGAAATTAATAGACCCTAATAGGGAATTAGAATGGCTCACTTTTGCGATATTTCTTTCTCTCAATTCTGAAACAGAGTAGATGTTCTCTTTTACCTGTTCCAATCACCTTCTTTTTTACCTAATTTTTCTTCTCGTTCCATAAATTTATCCTTTTAACAATCTTTTAGGAATGGGCTGTCTCAACTCATCCTTTTGAAATTCATATTTTACGATTTTGGTAGTATTCATACTACGGAAAGATTAAGTTTTAATTGAAATCAAATTAAAATTATTATTAACTACGGGAAACAGACAGAGAAAAATACACTCCAGCGCTGGGATTTGAACCACAGGCCTCTATTTTGGATTTGATACCTTGTCCCGAATTTAAGCTTTCAATTTTCCACAAATCTGAGAAGTCAACCTTAATGACATAGAACTAGACCGTTATATAGAGGCCTTTGGTTCAAATCCCAGCGCTGGAGTGTATTTTTCTCTGTCTGTTTCCCGTAGTTAATAATAATTGTAATTTGATTTAAATTAAAACTTAATCCTTCCGTAGTATGAACACTACCAAAATCGTAAAATATGAATTTCTAATTGATTGTACTAGGTACATGTACTAATTGGGTACTTTATAATTATAAGCGTTATTTCTCGGTCTAGTTCTATGTCATTAATGTTGACTTCTCAGATTTGTGGAAAATTGAAAGCTTAAATTCGGGACAAGGTATCATTGACGTCAGAGGAAATCATTCTCCTGCGTAGCTTAGTTTGTAGAGCGCTATACCGGAAATATAGAGGCCTGTGGTTCAAATCCCAGCGCTGGAGTGTATTTTTCTCTGTCTGTTTCCCGTAGTTAATAATAATTGTAATTTGATTTAAATTAAAACTCATCCTTTTGTGTCACATGTACTATCTAGGCTAATCTCCTTGACTTAAAAAATCTCACCAGATGTATTGTTTCTTATACCTTAGATTTTACCTCCTCTGACTGGTCCATTTTTCCCATTTTATCTTCTTAGGCCAATTCGCTTTTCTTTTCCTTTCAAAAACTGTGAGAGAAATCTCTAAACAATTATACATTGTCCACGTCTACTATCCATAGGGAAGAACCATTGTCTGACACTCTTATCTCTAATACTCTTCTTGGACAAAGAAACCGATCAACATAAAAAAAAAAATTATTTGGATTTTACTAGACGATAAATCATAAAATTTCATAATCTATATGGAAACTTTGGTGGTAAAATTAGAATTCTGAAATTCAACAAGTAAGACCACTGACAGCTAAACGAGGTTAGAATAGATTAATTGATTGCAGTAGATAAAAATATCGTATTTACAAAAAAATAATAGAAACAATCTTTTATAAAACACGAACTAACAAGGAGAAAATTACGTTTTTAAACAGCCTGAGTACTACGAAAGATCACAGAATTAGGCACTATCTATAGTTTTTAGGGTCCGTAGGCAAAACCAAGGACCCTTATATTTTCCTGCGTGTGTCTGTCCGTCCGTCCGGTCGCCTGCTCTCACGGCTACACCTTTCGACCGATCACTTTTAAATTTGGCATGTATGTCATCCACATATTTTAAAAATATAGCGACTTATAAAAAATATTTTTCAAAAAAATGAGGGTTAAACAACTTAAGGGTTAATTTATTTTAATTTTTTTCGACACCGTGAGGAGTATCATATGAAAGGGTACGTCGAGCTGATTACAAAAAATATATAATTCTTTGGTTATAACTTTAATAGGGCGAGCGTAGGCAAGTTTGAAGTGGGTGTGAAACGATGAACGATGAACATTATTTTTTAAAGTATAATATCATTGATATTACAATCAATTCGGGGAAAAAAATTACAATCAAATAGCTTTATATATGTATTTTATTTCTAAGCAAAATCTATAAAATATTATCTTCTACTCTAATAAAATAATCTAGGATCCTGATAATATAATAAAATTTACTATAAATGTTCTAAGTAATAAAGGATTCATTAGTGGACTAGAATCTAGTCCTCAACTAGCCTCAAAATTTGTAGTTAATTTAATTTTATTATCAAGGGTCTAGATTCATTTATTTATTCTTCATTACTTATTTTTACTATTCTTAGAAATATAAAGAATATGTATCGTCCAATTCTTTACTTAATTATAATAATATAATTTGAAACTTTTATTAGATACAAATAACCCTTATAATCTACTAACCCCAATATAATTTTTATAGCCTTTTTCTAATTTTGGTATTTAAAAAAAAAAAAAAAAAAAAAATGTATGCCATCCAGAAGTTGATCAATACTTCGATGATTGGTTTTGAAAAAGAATAAAGTTTTACGGTTTTATTGTTTTATATTTTAATCCTCACTGTTAGTTTTGATTAATTTCAAATTGCAAAAAAACGTTAGATGAATGTTATTAAATAATATCTAAAAATAGTTTTTTTTATATGAACTACGTAATAAATTTACAAATTTATTTTGTAACTTTTTTTTATTTATTATTTTTAATTTAGTAGGAGTGTGGTCCTTAGGGGTGTTTGTTTCATTCGTAACAGTGAGGCAGCTCTAGTACTTAATGGTCTGTATTTTAGGCCACACCCACATTCTACCCCCACTTCTCCATTTTTTTTCTTCTCTTTTTAAAATCTCTAAATCCTTGTGGCGTGCTTTGAAAGGATGTTTTTTTATCTCCGTTTCTACAGAAATAACTTTTTAATAATTCTTACTATTCTTCTTTTGACTGGCTTTTTCCACTTGGGTTTTCATTCTGACCTCTATTTTATACCGAGGTTGTGTGTGTACATTTTTTTAGTTTACACACAGTCTTTCTTTAGTGAATCACAAATGTGCTACGCCGTATTTTCTTTTTCCCATGGTAAAATCCTGCCTTTGGAAAGAAAATAACTATCAAGATTGTTCTTTATTTCTTTTATATACATGTAACTTACCATTCAATTATAACGGGTTCTGTTGTTTTGCGACTGCGAAGTCGTTGTTATTTTTCTAAAAGCACTCTGGGTTTATTTTCAGCATTGTGTTCTAATTAATACCTACTCTTGATTACCAATGTTATCGACATCAAAGGTTCGTTTTTATGTTATCAGAACTATCAGGAAAGTAAATCAAAAAGAAACAATGATGACATCTTTTTTTATGAAACGCATTCACTAGGTATATTACAGTCAACGAATGTTAGGGGACACATTCGTTGGTCTAGGTAAGATGCGTGTGGAGGATTCGTTGGTTTAGGTAAGATAGGATGTGGAAGATTCGTTGGTCTAGGTAAGATAGGATGTGGAAGATTCTTTGGTCTAGGTAAGATAGGATGTGGAAGATTCTTTGGTCTAGGTAAGATAGGATGTGGAAGATTCATTGGTCTAGGTAAGATAGGATGTGGAAGATTCTTTGGTCTAGGTAAGATAGGATGTGGAAGATTCATTGGTCTAGGTAAGATAGGATGTGGAAGATTCGTTGGTCTAGGTAAGATAGCGTGTGGAGGATTCGTTGGTTTAGGTAAGATAGGATGTGGAGGATTCGTTGGTTTAGGTAAGATAGGATGTGGAGGATTCGTTGGTCTAGGTAAGATAGGATGTGGAGGATTCGTTGGTCTAGGTAAGATAGCGTGTAGAGGATTCGTTGGTTTAGGTAAGATAGGATGTGGAGGATTCGTTGGTCTAGGTAAGATAGCGTGTGGAGGATTCGTTGGTTTAGGTAAGATAGGATGTGGAGGATTCGTTGGTCTAGGTAAGATAGGATGTGGAGGATTCGTTGGTCTAGGTAAAATAGGATGTGGAGAATTCGTTGGTCTAGGTAAGATAGGATGTGGAGGATTCGTTGGTCTAGGTAAGATAGGATGTGGAGGATTCGTTGGTCTAGGTAAGATAGGATGTGGAGAATTCGTTGGTCTAGGTTGACAGAATATATACGTAGATTGGATAAAGCCTAACAAATTAGCACATGAATTCTTTGAGATTGGCTGTGATTCACTCTCCGGGCAGTACATCAAAGGTTATGCGCAGGATTGGTCTTTAGACCCCTTCTAGTGTAAAGGCACAAACGATGGCTATTGTTCGCTAACTAGGTGGAATGCATTAATGCAGTCACCACAAAACTGAATACTGCTGTATGTAATACTACTACTACTACTACTAATAATAATAATAATAATAGAAATGCGTTATTACTTGAAATAAGATAGTTCATAGATTGTTTTATCAGCATTTATCAGCTTTGGCCAATTGGCCGTCAGCCAGAGTTAGTTAACATCTGCCTATTAATTAATAAACTAAATTAAATATAGAAGAAACATATTAAGTTTTAAATTCTATAAACAATAAATTGATATATTAACAAGAATTGGTTAACAAATAAATAATATTAGTAAATAAATAATATTTTGCTAGATGAGTAATTGCTTCCGAGTTACGGAAGGTAACGTAAGGTATGTGATCTTTGAAGAACGAAAAATGATTAGGTCTCCGATATCAAAAATTCCAAGACAGAAATCCGTTTCAGACATCAGG
The DNA here is from genome assembly GCA_951217055.1 of Gerris lacustris. NCBI lineage: Eukaryota > Metazoa > Arthropoda > Insecta > Hemiptera > Gerridae > Gerris > Gerris lacustris. Next base: position 5,094,279 of record OX578281.1, on the reverse strand, counting down.
GATCATTTTTGGTTCCATGGCTGACTGTCGGACTGTCTGTCTGTCTGTCATTCAATTTTGGCGAACCAACGTATCTTAAAAACTAAACGTCCAATTTTAATAAAATTTGGGTGTTAGGTCATGAGTAGCCCATATAATTTTCAACCTTTTGCGATCATTTGTTTCTCTTCCACATGCGCCCAAACATACATTAATTTACACCTAGAGCTTCAAATGTACTTATCTGATTTGTATGAATCTTTTATAGTTTATTGAAAGTAACTCACAGATAGCCCCAGATTACTTTGAATCGTCTGCTCTCTTTAACTTTTTCTTAATTGATTCTTTAATTCAATTAAAAAATCAAAACAATTTTGACCGATTAAAAAAACGGGGGAAACAATTAAACAAATTTGAAAATAATGGCTTGTAAATGCATAAAATTAATGAAGTACGAGATAGGATGCGAGGAAGCTATTTACCACACCCACACCAATTGGCAGTCTATTTTTCCAATTTTTAACACGTAACTTAATAAATAAATAATTTTATAAAGGAAAAAAAAAAAAATTAAGAATGAGGAAATTATGGTATCAGGCTAAAAATAACTAAAATCACAACATTAATTAACAATAATCAGAAATAAACTAACAAGAACATCAGATATCCTGCTGTACGTATTTGTTTACTTTTGCTCACAATACAGTAATTATGGAGTGGAATAAGACTTCATGATTAAATCTTACAGATAATTATAGTAGGTATTTCATCTGGAGCAATTATCATCGCATAATGTTTCGAAGACAACTAAGATGATAAATTATTCGAATCCATTTTAGTTGCCCTAATCCCAACCTGTTTATTTAACGTTAATGTGATAATGATCGCCTCAGCATTGGTGAACAACATTCGACCCAGAGCATTGGTTGGTGGTTGGTCCAGTGTAAACTCGTTGTTAGAGTGTAATTTCGTGTCATTCATGCAAGTTGATGTTGTATACATTTGAATGACGTTCACTTATACAAACAACGTTAAACTAGTTAATTTAAAATAAATGCACTTACATATAACACAGGAATGACAAAAAACAGAGGTCATAATTGCTTCTACCTATTTCTTCTTTTTACAGATAATGATAAGTATTTGTTAAGAGTTATACAATTAGTTATTTCTATCAAGATTTCGTGCAAAGATCAAAATCGATTCGTTTATTGTAAAATATCTCATTTTTTATTACAGATCAATTTTGATCAGTCAAGTTGATTACACTATTTTATAATATCTATTGTTTATTACAAACCGGTTTCGGTCAGTCAAGTTGATCAGTTTATTGATAAATGTCTATTGTTTATTACAGACCGGTTTCCATAATTTTTATTGTAAAATATCTAGTTTATTAAAGACCGGTTTCGATCTGTCAAGTAGATCAGTTGATCAGTACTATTGTCGTTACTTCTACCATCAAATGATCAATTTTACTCTATAAGTTTAATTTACTTTATTTCACTATTGTAAATAAATATATTTTAGTAATTTAGTATAGTTGAAAGACTGAGAACTTTCTGAAAAAATCGGTGGGAAACAAATCAGACAACCTTTCTCATATACGAGTTCATCAATTAAATAGTCCAGTGTTATCCATGTTTTAGTTTTCGTGTTTTCGTAGGAACATTACATTATTATTGAACATCACATCAATATTTATCATAAAAATAACTTCTCGGTGCGGGAATAGAACCCAGCCTCTCTCCGTCCGCGTTTAAAGCTATTTTCTCAAGAACTAGATTTTTCCCGGGATAACGCCTTATATTGTTAGATTCATATTTAAATGGACTACATTTTAGAATTTATAAATCAAAATTATCGAAACCATTTTCAAGAAATAATTTTATTTCACAGTTTTTTTTTTTGGGGGGGGGGGGGGGGGGTAGCACAAATTCGGAGCTAAAATTAATTTCTCGATTTCGCCTCGGGTTATGATTTATTTTTACCATGTATGTCAAAATTCGTCAAAATCGGCCTTGTATATTAGGCTCCAGGCGTCTGTACAACTGTACATACAGACGATAAACAGATGTTTTTTAAAAAAACACTTTTTTGGACTTAGGAGGACCTCAAACGTGTAAATCCACTAAAATATCAAAATCGAATTTTCACGCTAACAAAATACTTTCTCTTTATATGAGGAAGTAAATAATAAGAGGTAACTAATTGATATTGTATAATTGTAACTCATAAATAATTATTATTTAACAAGATTTATGGTAGGGAATTTCAGTAGAGTCATAGGTTTAATTACAGGAAAGACAAGGACTAGTGGCTTTAAAACCTCTTATATAGTTTTAATAGGTAATTATGAGAGTATAATATTTAATTGGTTGTTAAGACATAGTATCAAGTTTTCTCTTTGAGTATAATATAGTTACCTCTAAGAGTCTTAGTCAAGTGTCACTCATCAGACACGGCAAAACTATATAAGATAGACTAATTATAAGAACCAATTAGACCGCTCGTACAAAATTAACTTTATTTCTTCAAGTTCATAAATCCTCTTAAAGACTATATTTTAGCTTCAAATAAGAGATTCTATTAAAAATCGGTTCAACAACAACTCAGACTATCTTTCTCAAACACGAGTTCATAATTACTTAGCCTAGTGTTTTCTATTTATTAAGTTTTCATAGGTTCATTTAGTTTTTCCATTAGTTTGCGAGATTTCGTAGGAACATTTAATTATTATTGAACATTATATCAAAATTTATTATAAAAAAAACTTCACATTGGCAGGGAATTGAACTCGGCCTCTCACCGTTTACTCCTATTTTTTCAGGAACAATATTTTTCCCGGGAGAAAGGCTTTTATCGTTAGATTTGTATTTAAATGGTCTAAATTTTAGAATTTTTTAATCAAATTCGTCAGAACCGTTTTCTAGAAACAACATTTTTTCTGAGTGTCTGGATAGAGCCCCCAAATAAGGAGATAAATTTAATTTCTCAGTTTCACCTCGGAGTATGATTTTTCTAAACTTGCATGACGAATTTCATCAAAATCGGCCTTGTAGTTTAGGCTCCACGCGTCTGCACAGATGACAGACAGACTTTTTTTTAAAAAAAAAACCCACGTTTTGTGCATTTTGGGGACCTTCAAACGTGTAAATCCGTTCAAATTAAATTTTCGTGGAATCACAATACTTTCTCTTTATATAAGAAAATAAAAATAATGTCTCTCTGTCTGTCGGTCTGTGTGACCGCGAATTATGAAACATGTGACAATAACATGAGTAAATGTAGACCGATTTTGATGAAATTTGGTAGACATGTTCAATTTACCAATGCCCAAGATGAGTTCGTTGGACAACGTTATCCGTCCAAGAGTTCACGAGCAACGCTCGCGTAAACGTGAACTTCAAATTTAAAATTGGAATTTTACGTCGGGAAAAAAATGTAACTTTATCTATTCAATGAGACTAAAAATTTATTTAAATACAATTTTTTATAGTAAAACCAACAGCGACACTGCTATGATCGCTAAAACTATTAATAGTTTTTACATAATAAACAATATAACATCAACGTAATATAACAATAATTTTAATGTTAATATAACAATAGAGAACATTATACGATGTGAAGCTATGTTCACACAAATTAGAAGTCTATTTTTTATGATTTTACATTTTTTTTTTTTTTTTTAAAATAATTTAATAATTTTATAATGTTCAAAATAAGTGCTAAAATGATTCCAATTCACATTTTTCTCAACAATTTGAACAAATTTCTTTACATTAACATATTTTCTGCTTTCAAATGAAATACTCGTATTTATTATGTGTAAAACCTTCTTTTCTAATAATATTTGCTGCTGGAATATTAAAGATTTAATTTCCTTTTTTTTCTATTTTTTTTTTAATAAAGAACAAATAAGTAATTCATTTTATTTATATACATATATATATAGATGTATAGAATGATGAGATGCAATCTACTATAATCCCCTAGAATGGCGAGGTCTAAGGAAGTCGGAAGGGTAATTTAATCTTGGGGAAGATATAATTTTGAAATATATTCACTGGCTGAAGTCACGTACATTCATAACTGGTTGAGCGAGATTAACTTTTAGAGACGCCATTGTCTTATTGGACCCTTTGAGTTTCAGCTAACAACCTCCCCTTTACAATTGTCTCAGGCATTTTTATAGTTTTGAATTACTATAATATATATATATATATATATATATATATATATATATATATATATATATATATATATATATATATATATATGTATGTATATATACATATATATACATATATATATATATATATATATATATATATTTAGATAGATACATATATAGATAGAGCGATAGATAGATAACTGGTACGACAACTGTGATGTTTATCCAAGTAATATTTCGATTTATTTAGTAATTAATAACTTTATCTACGATTGATACGAAATATAAACATTATATCTCTGTTTAGATGCGTAGAAAGTGATTATTTACGTACTTGTATTCGTATTTATGTGCGTCTCATAGTTCTGAAGAATTCCTCTTCTTTACCACGCTAGCGCGGTAAAAAAGAGAAATTCTTCAGCTTTACGCACGATTAGCGAGTTTGTTTACATTTAACAAAACTAATTTGCTATTCTTTTATTAAAGTAACTGTTTATATCGAGTTTTTAGTGAAAAACAATGAATGAATCAAGTGGCTTTGACAAACATGTAGAGAATAATACTCCTCCAGAAATACATAAATCGGCAAAAAATACAACTCAAGATTTATGCCCTCTTTATCAAGAGAAGAGATACGAACTTACATACTGCAAGTTTATTTTTTTCTGTATTTATTATTTAAATCTAACAATCGTAGATAAAGTACGGTACGCAACTCGTGCGAAAACGGCATTTTGCATTGCTCGTGTGGTTTTACTACCCTCACTATCGCTCGGGTGCAAACTCCACACTCGCATGCAAAATGCTACTTTCCGCACTCGACGCGTAATGTACTATTGTCATACTCCAGGAGATAGCGTGCAAAAAAGTGTCTGACTAACATCAAGCTAGAACTTTGTGTATAATTAAATCTTCTGGTGCCTTTGAAGAATATGTGGTTGGCTAAGTTTGTCAACGGGACATATCTTGGCAATAGGCATTTGAAAAAAAAAAACCGGCGGAAAGCGGCCACGTACCCCTTTTTGGTGGACATTGTGATTTTCATAATCCTGAGTACGAACATAGTTAGTAGACCAATAATCAAGTTGATGATAGTTTGTCACTTAATAGATTAGTAAGTCAAATATTACTTCAAATCAAAGAGGTAACCTATTAAGTGACGGACTACAATCAACTTGATTTTTGGTCTACTAACTAATTTCATACTTTGAATCACATTGTCCACCAAAAAGGGCGGGACATGGCCACTCTCCACCGGTTTGTTTTTTTCAAATGCTTTTTAACAAGCTATGTCCCACAGACGAACTTAGCCAACCACATATGCTTAAAAGGCACCACAAGATTTTAATATACACAGAATTCTAGCTTGATATTAGTTAGACACTTTTTTGCACGCTATCTCCTGGACTATCAGTTATATTGATTAACTTGGATATTTTCAGTTTTGACATAACTGTAATAAACTATTGGGGAATTATTGTGTGGCTTAAGAATCTACAAATGAAAAAAAAGTCATATTACCAGCAGTATTAAGCATGCTAAGAACTGCTAATTAGTGTAGTTCACAGCTTCCTCGTGTCCTAATTCGTATACTTTAATGAATTTATGTTTTCAACCTGTTATTTACAAATTTGTTTTAATTTCCCTTCAGTTTTTTAAATTCAATAAACATTTTAAGAGCGCAGAATATTGAATTGGCTGGCCGACTGACAGACCGACAGACCTACTGACAGTCACGGAACTAAAAATGTTTTGTCTGAGACATGCATATTAGGGTGGGTCGAAAAAACAAAATTTTTGAAAATTCAAATAACGCCCCTCCAGAAACTTGCCATATTGGAAGAAAGTCCCGAGGAAAAAATTTGAGCCAAATCGGACTTCACTTAGATCTCCCGAGGGGGGGTTGAAGTTTGGGAATTTTCGAAATTTGGAAAAATCGCAGATTTAACAGGGTTTTTCGACATTTTTGCGTGCTAAACTACTTTTAATATACATTTAATGTATATTTTCGTAATCTACAATGCTTATTGTATAATAAAAACCCTTAACATATTACGCAACTTCAATATTTTTTATTATAACATATGACATATATAAATGACAGCTTGAAAACTATAAAATTTAAACATTTTTTCCAGCTTAAATAAGCTCTTAGCTTATTTTTTTATTTTAACCATTATAGAATCAAAAATAATTACCAGAGCTCACCACGTGGAAGTGGCTGCATTCGAGCTCCTATAGACCCCTTTCCCCCTTTTTTAAATTTTGAAAATTTGACACTTGTCATGTATAAATATCATTTAATATAAAAAAAACTAACTATTATATACTATACAAATCTATTAACAAACATATTATATTTTTATATTCAATTTATCTAAATATTTTTTACTTTCGAATCTTGGTATTTTATTTCTATTTATTTAGGGTTGAATAATTTAAAAATGACGATCCTCTGCTTTATGAACTGGAGTGGAGGGGCCTGTGACTAATTTCACACAGCGTTCAACGGCCTGAGTATGACAGGGATATTTTAAGTCAATTTGAGGCTTCCAACCATCTGAAACTGCTGCCATGATCTCTGCTGTGGAAATCAGTTTTGTTAGTGGAGGTTCCGTCACTTTTATTGAGCTCCAGTCTATTATTTCAACATAACTATTTTTTGGAACTGTAAAAGCTGTTGCTTCTTTATTTTCAACACGGTTACTTCTCGCAGTGAAGATTCTCTTCCATCCGTCCTTTCGTATTTTAATATTCTCATCAGTCGACTGCCTCAAAGTCGACTACTTCCATGCTTTCGCATTGCAAAAGTTCTGATCCCATAGGTCCTGAAAAGGAGTATGGACCTTTAGTTTTGCTATCTAAATGTTCCACTAGATGACGTGGTGATAATTCATTGGCATGTAACTAGCATATAGACCACTGAAGAGGTCGTCCAAGTCGGCACTCGACAAGTCTTATCACTCCTCTTCTAATGCCTGTGTTCAAGTTGGTCCCATCACAGCCCAGTACCATTAAATTAGAGGTATCTATATTTTTTTTCTTTGAGGCAGATAAAAATTGAGGAATCCAAACTTTCAGCATTTCCGCTTATAGGTGAAACAAAATCCAGGTAACTCGAGCCTGGTTCTCGTATGAGCACGACATGTTTTCCTTTCACTTTATATATATAGCTTTCCGCCTTTTTTGATTGACACTTTAACCATGTCATCCCTCCTACCATCAAAGTATAAACCTGATAACACAATATCATTTGTTTCTTCTAGTTTCTTAATTTCTTTACACTTCAGTTGTTTCTCTCTACGAATTTTGCTGTGATCAATGACACTACAAGAACTGTCTGGTTGTAAAACTCCAGCGTCATTTAGGGCCCCAGAGGTTATCACTGCTGCCGCTCTTTTTGAAACTCCTGTTCTTACGGCTACTTCTGCTAAAGTTGGAAGAAATATCCTCATTTGAGAAGTAGGTGTCTCAGAAAAAATCCTTTGTGGCGAGAAACTGATCTCAAACTCAGAATCAGTGGTACTGGTTGGAGTATCAAACGAAGAAGAGAGTGTTTCGGCGTCAGTAATATTTTTTTTAGTCTCTCTCTCTCTTGTGGCTAAGTGATCTCTTTTATTTCGCAAGGCTCTTCTCCTTAATTGATCTGAAAACTTAACGTAAATTTTTCCAATCACCATATTTCTTGTTGTTCTTTAATCAATCAAAAAAATCACGCTCGTTTTGTGGAACTTTTTTTTATCTAGCACACCTGCAAAGGGAAAAATCCTTACATTCGCAGGCACTTATGCAGAATAATTTATGCGAATCTTCAACAAATTGTTTTATTTTATTAGTATTGGAACTTGGTATATTTGTTTTTTTCAATGCACTTTTCTTTAAATCTTCATATTTTTTGTGGTATTTCAAAAGGCGGTTGATCACTCTTGTCTGTGAATTGTTGGGCATGGAAGCATTTAACCAAATTTGAATGATTTTTTCCAAAAACTATTTTTAGGTAATAATAGATTTTTTGTATATATGTCATGTGTTATAATAAAAAATAATGAAGTTACGTAATATTTTAGGGGTTTTTATTATACAATAAGCATCGTAGATTACGAAAATATAGATTAAATATATATTAAAGTAGTTTAGCACGCAAAAATGTCGAAAAACCCTGTTAAAGCTGCGATTTTTCCAAATTTCGAAAATTCCTAAACTTCAACCCCCCCTCGGGAGACCTAAGTGAAGTCCGATTTGGCTCAAATTTTTTCTTCGGGACTTTCTTCCAATATGGCAAGTTTCTGGAGGGGCGTTTTTTGAATTTTCAAAAATTTTGTTTTTTCGACCCACCCTAATGCATATATCTTTAATTACGATCACGCACTCGTCTTTACAAACGATCTCATAGCTTTTTCCTTTTTCTTTACCTTCAGTAAGCTCGGAAGCAATAGTTATTTACTCACCAAGGGAGGAAACAAAGTCATTACACCCTGAGCCTTTTTGTAGGTTCCTGAGGCGTAGCCTCAGGTGTAACGATTATAAAATTTGTTAATTAAGTAAACCTCAATTAAATAATAATAAGAATTAGAATAATAATCAAATAATAATAATAAGAATAATAATCAAATAATAATAATAAGAATAATAATCAAATAATAATAATGATTAAATGATAATATAATTAATGAGTACTCTAAACTATTTTAAATAAATGATATAATATTAAGTTTCATAAATTAATAAGAGAATGGGATGCATGCATAATAAAAAAATAAATTAGTTTATAATAATATAAATAAACTTGCATATAAATAAACATCGATAATAAATATAACAATACCTGTTACCTTACACCTTTCCCGTGAGTGTTGTTTATTCTTAGAAGATAGGTTGATTGTTTAGATGTAAACATCGATTTATTGTAAACAAAAGGTAGGTTTCTATTAGCGTTATCTGTTTGAGATAAGAGAGACTCGGGGGGGAAGAAGGCTGGAATAGCGGAGACATAGAACGATGCGTCAGTCGAGGCCTAGCCAGGAGACTCACTGGATACGCAGGCGACGTCACGCTCAGCGGATCTACGACGGACCTTACGTAAGCTAGTAGAGTAGGCACTCCAATTCGACTACTCCGCTTCGCCCTAGCGTTCAGCAAGGTTTCTTTAGCTCCACGCAACGGCTCGTAGATAAGCTAAGTCTGAGTTTAAGTTAATCTTTAAGGAATTAGCGATCCGTCTGCGTCCGATTGAGGATTTTTGGTGCGTGAGCACTACTCGAGTGTGGATTCGGATTAAATACCGAGACTCGCAGATTGCGAACGAGGGATCTCCTCTAGTCTTCGGTGGATGGGTCAACGATACCTCGAGTCACTTTTATATTTTGTTATAGATTATTATTTCGATTATTTTATTAAATTTTGTTTTAATTTCTTATTAACCACTGAAATTATATTGTGGGAGCATTATTAAATAAGTAGTATATTTCTTTTATTCAAACCAACATTGCGTTTGCTAGTGATTGTTAATTATGCGGAGATTCGGATTTATTAGTTGTTTATTTTTTATTTGTAGGGGACTTTATTTTATTAATACTTAATTGTATTTTCTTATGCCTAGTTTCATTTTAAGGGAAGTAAATCTTTTTCTTTGATCTTATGTTAAGAGTTTATTTATTTATTTTGTACACACTCACGGACCGACTCCACTCCTTTTTCCAACCCACCTCAACTGAACCTAGTCGGCAACCCCTTTTTAGGTTACAAGGATTAAACCATACTGTCTAAATCCCGAGACGTAGCCGAGGGAGTTATTTAGTTTCCTCGGCTGCGCCTCAGGAACCATGAAGTTTAATCCCGAGGCATAGCCGAGGGAGTTAATTATAGCGAGGGGACTATGACTTTTTGCTCCCGTGGTATGTACAAGATTTTTCCTCTCGAAGGGAGAAAAACAACACAAATAAAACCTGAGATTTCGATTTATCTACTGATTTAGGTATTAATAACTAAATTTACAAATTTTTATACCTTTAATTGTAACATAAACTTTTAAAAACAAAAAAAATTATTTGTTTGTCTCTAAAATTCGAGAAATCAATAATTTAAATATAACCTGATTAGATGTAACCTACCTCTTTTCTATAAGTCGTGTTTAAACTCAGTTATGATGTCATATAATAATTTAAAATGACGATAAAAATTAAAGTATCACGGCAATCAAAAGTATGTTTTATTTAAACTCTAATATTTTTTTAAAAAAAAGCTGTTAACCTGTCGAGTCATTCAGTTATGAAAGAACTGCTTCGTGTTACAAAACAGGCAACACTGATTTTTTTTAAAGAATAATTAGTTGGCTCTGCTGTTACTTTCCACCACGATTTTTACTTTCCGACACGATTTTCACAACTAGGCTGTAATGGGGTGCTAAAATGGACTATATTTTAGAAATTTTTTAATGAAAATCGTCACACCCTTTTTCGAGAAATACTTTGTTTACCAAAGGAGGGGGGGGGGGAGACGCCCCCTAAATTTCGAGGAATAAAATGAATTTCTCGATTTCATCTTGGAGTATGAATAAACCTGTATACAAATATCATCAAAATCAGTGCAATAGTTTAGGCCACGCGTCTAGGCGACAGACGTACATTTTTGAAAAAAACGTGTAAATCCATCAGAATCTCGAATCGATTTTTTTGCGCCATCACAATACTTTCTGTTAATATGTGCTACGTATATGATGGAAGTATAATTATAACTGTTAAGGTACGTATTCCTAGATGCGACTCCAGCGATAGAGGCTGAGCGATAGTTGCCCAGCGACTATCGCGGAGGTGAGTTTGCATGTTAAGAGTCGCTCAGCTAGGAAAACGGTAAAATGCAAACTCAGAAAAGGAGTCCTCAGCGATAGTCGCTGGGCAACTATCGTTTGAGCGTCTATCGCTGGAGTCGCGTCTATAAAATAAAGCTTTAATAGGCAATTATCTTCATGGCTCATCTAGCATAATTGTTTACTGTTTTCCCTTAACTATATGAGTAAGTTTATTTTATACCACACAAACTAAAATCTCTTTAAATTTATCTAGATTTTATTTCCAAATCCAATTACCTACTCTTACTCTGTTGTTATGTGAGTAAACCCAGGTTTATTTGATTTGCCTCTAGAATCTTTACATTGTTTCTAAAATAAGCTTTATCTATCCTAGACTATACAATTATTTACATTGTGAGAAAACTAGACTAAACAATAAGTTAAATTTTTCTAAATAGATGAGAGAAAGAATTGTAAAGAACCAAAATTCGATTAAGACTAGAATGTATTTATACAAATAAAAGTCTCAAGATTCTAAAACAAAGATTTACTTTTCACGCATGCATCTGAGCTTACTAAGCGTTTAAGGGAAGCATTGTATGAAACGGAAATAAAGAAATTGAAATTGAAAATTGTAATAATGTTAAAGAACACAATGCACGTCTCCCAATTCAACACTTTCTTTACCGAAACGTGTTTTAGATAAAATAAATAAATTTAGATAAAGAGTATTTTTGGTTTCGTATTATTTGTCAACAACAGTTTTTGTTTCGTATGCAAGAAAATTTCTGCGAACGCCAATAATTTTAAAACTGCAATTAGTCCAGGAGATAGCGTGCAAAAAAGTGTCTGACTAACATCAAGCTAGAATTTTAAAAATAGACTGCCAATTGGTATGGCACATAGCTTCCTCGCATCCTTTCACGTACATTATTAATTTTATATTTTATGCATTTACAAGCCATTATTGTTTAATTTGTTTAATTGTTTCCTCCGTTTTTTTTTAATCTGTCAAAATTGTTTTGATTTTATACTTGAATTAAAGTATCAATTAAGCAAAAGTCAAAGAGCGCAGACGGTTCATATTAATCTGGGGCTAACTGCGGGCTACTTTCGATAAACTATAAAAGTTTCATACAAATCAGATAAGTACTTTTAAAAATATAGGTGTAAATTAATGTATGGAAGGGAAACAAACGAGCGCAGAAGGTTAAACTGACAGACAGACACGGAACCAAAAATGATCCCTGATGTCTGAATGGATTTCTGTCTTGGAATTTTTGAAATCGGAGACCTAAAAATTTTCACATAGCTTCCGTTACCTTCGGTAAGCTCGGAAGCAATATGTGGTTTGATATTCTCAAAACACATAGACAAACTTGTGACAAAGCTTTTTTTTGCCACTGAACCGGACTATAGCCATATAAATACATCGAAAAGACCATAGTCATAAAAAAACGTATTTTGTCAATAAAAAATAAAATAATGTTTTTCGAAATTTCCAAAAAGTGGTATCTTTACTTTTAGTCGAAGAATGTTCAGGAATTTTTTCAGATTTTTTGCACTTCACATAAGCGAGATAGAAGGGGGGACACGTTTCACACCCACTTCAAACTTGCCTACGCTCGCCCTATCACCAAAGTTATAACTAAAGAATTATATATTTTTGTAATCAGCTGGACGCACCCTTTCATATGATATCCCTTACTGTGTCGAAAAAAAATAAAAAAAATTTAACCCTTACGTTTTTTTACCCTAATATTTAAAAAAATAGCTAAAATCCATTTTTTCATTACGTGGACTTAAAAAATCTTTTCATTACTCCTAGCTGTAAAGAAAAAATCTTTTACGTCCTAGGCACTAAAAGATTTTTTCTTTACGGCGGGTAGTTGTCAAAACTTCCGTTAGTAGTGCTGCAGTCTTTGTAGAAATGCTTCTAGTACGATAAAAATCCACTAGATGTCAATGCGTTTTATTTATCTTTTCTTATAGTGTAACCTCATTTTAAGGTTTCTTTTTTCTTTAGGTAAGTATGTACTAATATTTGTTATTATTATATATTCATTAGTGATTAATATTTAATGTTTTTTCATTGTCTGCTACCTCGGAAAAAATAGCATATGCTACGCGACTTTGAAGTGTTTTTTCTTTACCTTGGCAATATTTACTGTCTCGCTTCGCTCGACAGTAAATGTAATTGCCGCGGTAAAGAAAAAACTCACTTCACAGCCTTGTAACATAATATACTATTTTTTAAGTCGCTATATTTTTAAAATATGTGGGCAGGTACGGGACACATACATGCCAAATTTCAAAGTGATCGGACGAAAGGTGTAGCCATGAGAGCAGGCGAGAGGACGGACGGACAGACACACGCAGGAAAATATAAGGGTCCTTGGTTTTGCCTACGGACCCTAATTAAGTAAATTGATTTAGATTAGTTATTATACCTATTTGAAGACCAACAAATCGAACAAAGATTTATTTTGATTGAAATAAATGAAGTTGCCTAAGTTTAGCAATAACAAATTAATCATTTCGAGGTGCGTCGCATCGTCGTCGCCGTCGGGACACTACTCGATTATAAAAAATGATATTCCAGCTAATTCTAGAAAAAAAAAAATATCTAAAAAGTTTTTAAAAACAATAAAGGATGTAATACGTAATAATAAATGTAGTTTAAGATATCCAAAAATATAATAATGGAACGAGTCTAAACATTAATTTCTTGTTTTAAGAGAACTCTAGGATAAAATGCGGCTATAAATTAAATAAACTTTTTCTGGGTGAGAAAAGTTTAAAGCTAAGTTTTGTTCAGCTAACTTCCTTTAGAAGTTGCCTTGAGAAAAGTTATTTGTTAGAACATTGTTTTGCAAAGAAGAAGTTTTGTATGTAGTTTTGTTGACCTTACCTTCTGTTTTACTACCTGATCTTTTTTTCTGTTTTTCAGTTTTATAAAAACTTTTTCAAGTGCAGTTTTTTACAAAAGAAAAAAAACTTTTTTAAATAAAGTTAAAACTGAGCTAAAGTTGTTATAATGTCTTGCTCACTGGTAAATTATTATTTTCTCTATTTTTTTCTAATAGAGTTAAATAGGGTCGCGTTTGAATGGGTTGAATTAAAGTTTTTTTTATTAGTCTCCACTATATAAAACTATTATTCATATTAGTTAAAAGATTGTATTTTTATGTATATAAAATTCAATTATAGTGGAGTTTAAAAAGAAGATGAAGTATTAAGACCCTTTCTGTATCAGTGAGGCGTCGGAGCGCCTTTGGCAATATTAAATTATAATAATCCATCAGCAGAGCCCCAAGAAGCAAGTGCAAGTATTCTAGCGCAGCAATTTTATTTGTAGTTCATTCTATCGTTGGAATCGACGTACAATTTTTTCCACCTATTTTATTTTATCACAAATATACCATTATTTTATTGTAGCTTTAGTTATCACTTTATAAATTCAAATATGAAACAAATGGTGATAATTTCACCATCATTTGACTAAATTTTGAACATTTGTACTTATAGTATAGGTGACAAAGAAAGTTGTTGTACAAAACATGAGTTTTGATGGAGGGGCCTCCAGGTTTGGGGGGGGGGGGGGGGCATATAAGATAATTTGACGCTGGTTGGAATGTTCCATGCAAGACGGTACCTTCTCATCCTCACTAGCCTTCAATGCTGTAAGTTCTAGCTCCCACCAGATATCATCCTGGGTGCGCCACTGAATGCAAATGACTTATCTTGAGTAACTACCTCGCTCCTTCGGGAATGATCCCATGTAATGGGTTCAAAGCATTGTAATTTAGCAAATCTGTGACGTCATCTCCTTCTCTAAAGAGAAATCTACATTCATTAGACATTGGCTGTGGAAACCTGCGCTGTAGAACACAATTTAGATCGCTAAATGACACTTTAAGAAAGTTCTAAAACTTTATTATTTATTCATTGTTACCGGAGTGTAACAATAAATCATAGGGGAATGAGTCAAACGTTTTTTCCAACGTAATTTACGCTACAATTTTACCAGCATTTTATATGTGAAAACATCCCACGGGTAATTTAGGGTTCCAACTGGTTTGTTCGTAAAAATAATTCATCATTTTTTAAAAAAAAACAAAAGATGAAAGTTTTTCCGTCTCTAATTAGGACGAAATATTTAAATTCTCTTTGTACAATGTCTCCCGGCATCTTTGCTTCAAATTTGTTTCTAGTCGTCTAAAATTGACTAAAGCAGTTTTTTTATGATATTTAAAGGTTGAAGGAAAATCTTTTTGACCTTGTTTACCTCAACTACTTTATATTATAATTAATATCCTTTGTCTTTTCCATTTTTCTTTTATTACGTTGGTAACCTGTTTATTCAAGCTTTGTCGAGTCTTTGTGCTTAAAGCTTGTCTTTGACATGTGATATCTTTAGCCCAAGGTAAAAGTAATACTAAGAGAGAGACAAGCTTTCATCTTCCCTAAAGTCGTTTTGAATCTTTTTTCTTCTGTTTATTCTTTTATCTCTCTGTTATTTTTCCCCTCTTTTAAGATTTGTTTTTAGTTCAAATAACTTTCAGGTTAAATTAATATTTATTTAATTCATTAAATCAAATTGATTTAAAATAATCTGCCAATTAGTGTGGCACATTGCTTCCTCAAGTCCTATGTCATATACTCTAATGATTATTGTCTAATTTATTTAAATTCCCCTGGTTTTTTCTTTCGAGATTACCAAAGTTAACGGAAGCTATGTAATCGTTCTGAAGAACGAAAATATTATCCTTAGTACGAAATTATGTAGTTAGTAGACCAAAAATCAAGTTGATAGATAGACCTAATAGTTCGTCACTTAATAGGTTAGTTAGTCAAAAATTGCTTCAAATCATAGACGTAACCTATTAAGTGACAAACTATTATCAACTTGATTTTTGGTCTACTAACTAATTTCGTACTCAGGATCATGTGATGAAAATCACATTGTCCATCAAAAAGGGTGGGACATGGCCGCACTCCACCGGTTTGTTTTTTTATCAAATGCCTGTTGACAAGCTATGTCAAGCAGACGAAGTTAGCCGGCCACATATTCTTAAAAGGCACTAAATGATTTTCATATACACACGATAGCTCTCGAACGAATTGACGTATCAACATGAAACTTAGATAAAAAAAATCAAGCTCGTTGAGATGAGGATCCTATTGAAAATGGGATCATTATGACGTCATTAAACCCTCCTGATGAGTCAGTAAAGATTAAAAATATCCTACCGCGGGGTTCCGCAAGCCGAGCGAATTTCCATTGCAAACTATAATTCATTCCAAACTACTACGATTATGTTTAACTAAACAATATTCTAAAAACCCCAATCCAACTAAAATAATTCTTTTATCTCCAGTAGGGAAAAAAAGTTATGATTTTGAATTAGTTTAGAGGGACTAAAACAGGTCTTTTCATCCCTGAACTCAAAAAGTAGGGAGAAAAAGTAAAGTAGGGCAAAAAAAAATAAAGATTGCAACTTAATTATTTTGTAAACAGTAGAAAATGAATGGCAAATGCAATGAAGTTGTTGAAATCAGGTTGGCGACACTGCACTTTTTTGACCATGTTTATCATAGATTCAATGTTTATAACCTGCATCTAAATAACCTTCTATTTGAGTTTAATTCCAATTCTTATTTGTTTTAAATATTTTATCTCTTATATGTGCTATTAAAAGTGCTAATAATTATTGTTATTTATTAAAAAAATAAATAAAAAGTGTGCAATGGACGAAAATGTGTATTTTTTTCCTACTGGAGATAAAATATTGTATGTACCTCGTGAGTAAAGTGCCATTGTTCCCCTCGCGATAATTATCTTCCTCGGCTGCGCCTCGGGAGCTAATTAGAGTTATTCCCTCGGCTGCGCCTCGGGAATTAAAGAGTCAAATTCCCTCGGCTTCGCCTCGGGATTTATGTACCATGGTTCCTTCGGCTTCGCCTCAAGAACCAACTTTTTCGCTCAGGGAATAATGGCTTACTTTACTCCCTTGGTGCATAAATAACTATTAAATTATCTTAACTAAAAATAACACACACAATGGTAGTAGTTATGAAGGAAGTTTAAACTACAAATTTCCAATGGAAATTCGCTCGGCTTGCGGAACCCCAAGGTAGGATTATTTAATTATTTTACAATATTTTGAATAGGCGGTTTTTCTAGTCTAGTCTCCTTGAAAGGGAAAAAGACCCGAAGATTTTGGGATTTTTTTGGAACGAAATTCCTTATGGCACGTTCTGGAGCCCGGGAGTGAATCCGAAAAAAACGACCAAAATCACCGTCACGCAAAATCCGTCACGAAATCTACAGATGACGATAACTTGAGTAAAAGCTCACCGAGTTAGATGAAATTTGGTACACATGTTCATTTTACCAATGCCCAGGCTGAGTTCGTCGGGAAACGTTATCCGCCTAAGCGTTCACGCGCAACCCTCGAGTAAACGTAAGCTTTAAAGACGGGAAAAAGTGTTAAGGAAGCCTGTTACTTGACTTGTTTTGATTATTTTTGTTATATATATAAAAAATGTCACTTTGTTTTGTAAATAAATAAAATATAATCATGTAAAATTTCACCCTGATACAAGCAGAAGCTGTAGAGTAGGGAAGAGATATATTTTATAATATTTTAAATAAATTGGCTGGGTCGGTAGAAAACAGTCCAATTTCAATCCAAACTCCTTTAACAAACATACTCTTTCACTATAAACTCATCATGATCAACTTATTTCTTATATTATAATCGACCGATTAAGATGTAATTTAGTGGACATGTTCATTTTACCAATGCCCAGGACGAGTTCGTTAGACAACGTTATCCGTCCAAGCTTTCACGAGCAACGCTCGCGTAAACGTGAACTTCAAATTTAAAATTGGAATTTTAGGTCGGGGAAATAATCTAACTTCATCTATTCAATGAGACAAATATTTTTTCCAAATATAATTTTTTAGTAAAACCAACAGCGACACCGCTATGAAGTGTTAAAGATCGCTAAAACTATTAATAATTTTTACACAATAAACAATATCGCAATAAAGTAATATAACAATAATTTTAATGTTAATATAACAATAAAGTACATGATTGGGTGCGAGGAAGCTATGTGCCACACTAATTGGCAGTCTATTTCCTTTATTTGTACAATAAACTCTACGTATATATTCAAAATGTCAAGTTTCTAGGATTGCTAGAAGTGCCATAGAATTATGATGAGTGAGTCAGTGAATGACGAAATAACAAAACTTTAGGCTCATATTATCTTTTGAACTACTATGGATAGAGGTCTGAAATTTTTATTTCTGGCTCAGTTTGACATGAACTTTAAATTAAAATTATTATTATATTATCTAAGTATCTTCAATAGGATAATAGAGGGGGTCCAAATTGCCGTGAGTTGGTTCCAGTAAAGGATGGTACGGCTGAGCTCGACTTGGCCCGAGCACTATCGTGCCCCCAGATAAAAAGAGGAAGAAATTTGTTAGTGTGATAGCGGTGACGCTTTTCCTTTTTGCAATAAATCGTTTTGGCTTGTACAAATGATTTATTCGATATCAAGTTTGGAAGTTTTCCAACCTCACCAGAGCACTGTAATCTAAACCTTTCCGCAACACTCTGACGTGGATACATTGTTTTAATTTTCAAACCTTTGTTTTATCATGTTCCATGCTCGTGGTTTTCCTTTATTTTATGACAACGTAGTGTTACGTTCGATAGGTTTATATTATTATGTTTTAGCTGAATCGAGTATTTTTTAACATGATTTAAATGTTTTGCTCATAATAAAGATTATAGTTGACGAATCATTTGTATACGCTTTAGCATGCTAGGATATCTATATTTTTCGATATCCTGGTTCATTTTGTGTGTCTTTATTTAAAAAAAAAAAATCAGGGTTAAGTGATAAACATACTTCTGATGGCGTATAGTCTTGCAAATTCTTATGGACGTCTAAAATGCACGCTGGTTACGAATCAGGTTCAGGCACTGGAATCAGGCTCGTGATGAATCAAATTGAGCAAAGCAGGTGACAGCACATCAACACACGTAGTTGTTGCTGTTTATGAAATTAATATGTTAAAGAGTGCATAATAGGAAATACCTCCACTTTTAGAGCAGTTAACAAAATTATTGGGAACAGGGAACGTTTCCTCAGAATTTTAGAACGGAAGTCGAAACAATCTACTTGCATTTAAAAATAGACTGCCAATTGGTATGGTACATAGCTTCCTCGCATCCTATCACGTACATTATTAATTTTATATTTTATGCATTTACAAGCCATTATATTTTAATTTGTTTAATCGTTTCCTCCGTTTGTTTAATCTATCAAAATTGTTTTGATTTTATACTTGAATTAAAGTATCAATTAAGCAAAAGTTAACTACTTTTGTCCCTAAAAAGGGCTACTTTCGATGAACTATAAAAGTTTCATCCAAATCAGATAAGTACTTTTGAAGCTATAGATGTAAATAAATGTATGTTTGTGTGCATGTGGAAGAGAAACAAATAAGCACAGAAGGTTAAAACTTATTTGGAACCAGCAATGGGCTACTCATTACCTACCACCCAAATTTCATTAGAATTCGTTATTGGGATGTTAAATTGGGATTATATAAATTTCAAATTGACCCAACAAAATTGAACGTGTAGTTTTTAAGATACGTTGGTTCGCAAAAATTGAACGACAGACCAACAGACAAACGCGGAACCAAAAATGATCCCTGATGTCTGAAACGGATTTCTGTCTTAAATTTTTGAAATGGGTGACCTAAAATTTTTTCTTTCTTCAGAAGAATCACATAAGTAGCTTCCGTTACCTTCGGAAGCAAAAATAGACTGCCAATTGGTGTGGCAAATTGCTTCCTCGCATTCTATCCACGTAATTTATTGATTTCATTCTTTTACAAGCCATTATTGTCTAATTGGTTTAATTTTTCCCCCCGTTTTATTTAATCGTTCAATTGTTTTGAATTTTTACACGAATAAAAGTATCAATTTAGCAAAAATTAAAGAGCGCAGACGGTTTATATTAATCTGGGGCTACCTTTGGGTAACTTTCGATAAACTATAAAATTTTCATTCAAATCAAATAAGTACTTTTGAAGCTATAGGTGTAAATAAATGTAAGTTTGTGCGCATGTGGAAGAGCAACAAATAGGCGCAGAAGGTTGAAACTTATATGGGACCAACAATAGGCTAATTATGACCTACCACCCAAATTTCATTAAAATTGGACGTGTAGTTTTTAAGATCTGTTGGTTCGAAAAAATTGAACGACAGACCGACCGACAGACCGGCAGACCGACAAACCGACTAACAGACCGACAGACAGCCACGGAAACGAAAAAGATCCCTGATGTCTGAAACGGATTTCTGTCTTGGAATTTTTGAAATCGGAGACCTAAAATTTTTTCGTTCTTCAGAACGATCACATAGCTTCCGTTACTTTCGGTAAGCTCGGAAGCAAAATATATATGTATATTAAGAATAATAATATAATTAAGAATCACTTTAAGCGTTCGTTATTCATTATATTAATATGAGCTCTTTAAAATTTTTAGAATGAAATAGTAAAAATAATAAATTAATATAGATAAGTTATTATAAATATTATATCTATTTAAAGACCAACAAATTAGTACAAACATTTACTTTTATTAGAATAAATATGATTGCCTTAGCAACCAAATGTTTTCGCAATCATTTTGAGGTGCGCCGTCGGGACACTACTCGATTATATAAATGATTAAAAAAATAAATTGAAAGGAAGAAAATAAACAAGAAGTATTTGTATATAATCAAGAAAAACTTTTCATATCATAACTTTTATATAAACAGTAAGCTTATGTATGTACGATTCTTGCCAAAACTGTAGATAAACGATTTTACTTTTTACATTCTTTTCAAATATAGCTACGGAGATTAAAATATGCCTACGGAGATTAAAAAATAATTATCCGTTCATTTTTGTTTAAAACAGCTATTACTTTTAAAGGGTAAAAAGGCCGTTTTATAGAATCTAATTTGCTAAGGTTAAGGGTAAATAACCCTTAAGGAAAATTTTAGGGATCCAGTTAAGGAGTAAGCCCTAAGGGTGTAAGGAATTGGTTATGAAATTAAAGCCTGGTTTCAATTCTTAAGCTCAAAGTCTCGAGGGTCCTGCGGTGTAAGAAAACCCTTTCATCTTGCCACTAAGTTTTGACAAAAAAGAGAGAATTAAGTCACTTATATAAGCTCATAATTAATACGACTACAAAATCTTATTTACTTAACGTTTGTAATATTTTCTATGTGACCATAATATTTAATGGTCGAATTACAATTCTATCTTTGATATTTTAATGAGACTATTAATAGAATAATGAAATGGTTCTGAACAATTTTTGTTTTTTGTTTTTATCTTAAGAATAATAATGTATATTAAAGATTTTCTTTAGATTCTACAATAGAAATTATTATTGTAAATGAATATTTTAATACCATGATAATATACTGTTCTGCAATGACGTGAAATGGAATAACCTCAGTTTTATTTATCGTAAAATTTATTGGCACTTCTTTAGATTGTTACTCCCCCTATAAAAAATACCAGGGGGAGTTACAATTTAAAGAAGGTGTACGGAATGTTCTTCTTTAGACTGTTACTTCCCTTATAAAAATAGCAGTGTGATATTCCTTTGTCCCAAAGTAAATTGGACTAAATATCCCTTTGTCTGAATAGATATTGAGTCAAAGTCGCATTTATATTCTAAAAAAAGAAAATACATGTGGTGTCGCGGGACACCCGGTAGGAACGAAGTTCCTTACGCTTTTTATTAAATATAAATTATAAAATCACACTGCTAAGTATATGATACTAACTACTTATACATGACGGAGTTAGAAAAAGAGACATAATTAAAAGTAACGGTTTGTACTAGCGGAGTTAAAACTTTTTATTGTCTTTGAAAAAAGCGTCTTACAATAAATGATGTATTGTAAATTGAGAAAAAAAATAATTTTGATTAGTTTATAGTTAAAGCAGATGGTTGTAGAGAAGAAAAGAACTGTCCCATAAGACTCCGTCGGCGAATTTCTCCAATTAAAATATTATAATATAAAATATAAATCACGAACACTAAAAACCGTCTACTTGTAACAGGTTGAAATTTTACATGCTTTTTTCAATAGCACTTAAGGCGATATGTAAGAAGTTTTATTAAAATCGTTACGTTAGAACGTAAGATGTCGGTAAAAACGTTGTTTTCTTTATTTTAAACGTTTAGGCCCGCTTTAATAAATTTAGCGATCTTTATCCCTTCATAGCAGTGTCGGTGGTTGTTTTACTAAAAAAAAAATATTTAAAAAAGTTGTTTTTCTCATAAATAGATGAAGTTAGAATTTTTTCCCGTCCTAAAATTCCAATTTTAAATTTGAAGCTTACGTTTACGCGAGCGTTGCGCGTGAACACTTGGGCAGATAACGTTGACCAACAAACTCTGCTTAGGTATTGGTAAAATGAACATGTGTTCCAAATTTCAACTAACTCGGTCATCTCTTACTCAAGTTATTGTCATCGGTAGATTTCGTGACGCTTGGTTGCGTGACGGTAATTTTGGTATGGTTTTTTCGGATTCACTCCCGGGCTCCAGAACGTTCCATAAAAACATAGGGAGTAACAATCTAAAGAAGTACCAATTTATTATTGTTGCAGCATTATATATGTAATAGTTTAATTGAGTTAGTTTCAATAGAAACACATTATTCCTATTTTTAAATGTCAATTTTTTCTTTACAGAAATACAGTCGGGTTATACAGAAATACAGCCGGGTTATATGAAAACTTTGCCGGGTCATATAGAACACTGCCGGGTTATACAGAAATATTGCCGGCTCATACAGAAATACTGTCGGGTTATACTGAAATACTGCCGAGTTATACAGAAATACTGTCGGGCAATACAGAAATACTGTCGGGTAATACGAAAACACTGCCGGGTTGTATAGAAATATTGCCGTGTCATCCAGAAATACTGTCGGGTTATACTGAAATACTGTCGGTTTATACAGAAATACTGTCGGGTTATACAGTAATATTGCCGGGTCATCCAGAAATACTGTCGGGTTATACAGAAATACTGTCGGGTTATACAGTAATATTGCCGGGTCATCCAGAAATACTGTCGGGTTATACTGAAATACTGCCGAGTTATACAGAAATACTGTCGGGCAATACAGAAATACTGTCGGGTAATACGAAAACACTGCCGGGTTGTATAGAAATATTGCCGGGTCATCCAGAAATACTGTCGGGTTATACTGAAATACTGCCGAGTTATACAGAAATACTGTCGGGTTATACAGAAATACTGTCGGGTTATACAGTAATATTGCCGGGTCATCCAGAAATACTGTCGGGTTATACAGAAATACTGTCGGGTTTTACAGTAATATTGCCGGGTCATCCAGAAATACTGTCGGGTTATACTGAAATACTGCCAAGTTATACAGAAATATTGCCGGGTTATACAGAATGATTGCCAGCATGTGTTTGGATTTTAAGCCATTTGCCCAGCCATTATTGCCAGTCAAACATTGCCGTCAAATGTTTTACGTTTACTAGCCTCTTTTAAAATATTATAATATGAATCAGAAATAGTTATGCTACGGTAATAATATTAGTTATGAGTGCATTGATCGTTAAAAAAAAATATATAAAAATTAATAAATAAAAACTTCAAAGAGATAAATATTAGTTAGATAGGCAGTTGGCATTGTATTTTAAGATCGGATTGTACTTGCTGAATCGTAGGTCAAGTCTTAGTTGATGAATATGAAAGTATGAGTTAAGACTTAGATGAATTGTTTTGTACTGAAGTAGTCTTGTCAGATGTCAAGTCAGTTGGACCCCTTTATTAACTCAAAATAAATTAGTTGAATTCTATCAAACGCCAATTTTATTTTACCGTCTGAAAACAAAGTAATTATCATACTGTTCTTATTTAAATTGAAGATGTTCCCAATATTATATATTACACTATGATTTACTACCTCTGTCCACTCAATTGTTTTATGTAATAACCTAAAAGTAATTGTTTGAAATAAATACATCCTTACAACTTATGTTATTATACAAAAATATTCGTTATTTAATTATAAAATGAAATATAATCTCGTTGAAATTGTTTATTATCTCAGTTACTAATTATACCCGTACAATATGTCATATTTTCCAACTCTAGTTATCCAGCTAGTTAGAAATGGTCCAAAAACATATTTTTGTGAAAATAGAAGGGCGGGTCTTAAAGTCTGCCGGGAAAGTACTTTATCTTTTCTCTTAAAAGCGTAATAAATGGACCATGATATTTTTATGACTTAATCCACTGCTTCCAAACAGGGTTTCAAGATATTTTTCGTTGCTTCTGTTTACAGTTGAGAAGTCTTGCTTCTAACTTGCTTAATATCGATAAAGTCACAATTAATTAAGTTAATGAAAATTTTTCTATTTAACTCTTATTGCAACTCAAGTTTTAGTCGACATTATAAAATTATTCATTTATTGTTTAAATATGTTATTTGAATTTATGCTTTAATTATTAGTGTATGAATTTTAGCCTATACTGTGTAAATATGGCTTAAAGAAAAATAAAATACACCAAACATAAGGTATATTTATAATAAAAGTTAAACGATATAAAAAATAAAGAGTAATAACACATTAAACCGTCCTCCGTATAACAAGAAAAAAGTATACAGCTAGGTTAATTATTTAAGTGGTGGTGACAGGTAAAATTGTAAAAGACAAAGAGTCAGTGTAGGAGTTCAAGAGAGATTCAAATCTGACCAGGGCCCTTAAAGCCATGAGGACTGTCAGCATGATTACTGTTATGCATAGAATGCTTGTCACCTTTGATTTGGACATGTCAACAACCAATGGCATTCTTTTGTCTCAGTAATTATAGATTTGTTCCAACTAAGCAGTGTACCGTCCGAGGGATCGTCACGGGCATGCGCAATGGATAAAAGCCTTTCCAACCCGACTTATGATAGTATTTCGTAACGTCCTCCAAACTGTTCTAACCCACGCAGAGATCGTTTGCAAATCGGTTACTGTACTGTCCAACGATCCCCTGACAATTCCAAGAACTGGTTTGTACAACATGCGTAAAGTTCTGACAATCGTCCTACTTATCAATAGGAAAGTTTTCTAACTGTTAGGTTTCCTTGAATGTTTTTAATACGGTGCGATGGGAATTATAGTCCTAAACCCGTTCCAACATGACATGATTTTATTACAGTACAATGTTAGCGCATGAGTATAAAACCTGTCCTAAACGATTCCCAAACGATCCGCGGGACGATACAAAGGACGGAACAAATAGGAGAGTTGGTACTAACCTAATATAAGGATTGTTCCAACCCATGTTGTGTACCGTCCTCTGAATTATCAGGGACATGCGGAATGGATATAAGCTGTTCCAACTCGACTTGTGACAGTGTTTCGTACCGGCCTCCAAACTGTTCCAACCCAGGCAGGGATCCTTTGCGAATCGTTTACTGTACCGTCTAAACGATCCTCTGAGAAAACCAAGTACAGGTTTGACATGCGCAGTTATTTTAATTGTTACACATGTCAACAAGAAGGTTTCCTATCTGCTAATTTAATACGGTGAGAATTAGAGTTACTAAACCGTTCCGACTTGACATGATTTTATTACAGTGCAATGTTAGCGCATGCGCATAAAATCTGAAATGATTCTCGAACGATCCACGGGACGGTGCAATTGTCGGCACAAGTAGAGGGTTTGGAACGAACATAGAGATTATTCTTGGAGTATATAATTGTGTACGTTCTTTGAGTTTATAGTTTTGTGTTAATATGAGTGAAATTTAGTAGTTTAGTTATGTGGCAGCAGAACAATTACAGACTCATCCCCACTACCGCTTTAATCATTTAGAGGCATCCTTATTGTCTTCTGGGCTTGCACGCTCCTTTGCATCTTGATGTTCTATAGGAGCAACAAGGATAGTCATTGGACAGCTATATGGGTGACATCCTAAATCCTTATTGTCTTCTGGGCTTGAACGCTCCTTTGCATCTTGATGTTCTATAGGAGCAACAAGGACAGTCATTGGACAGCTATATGGGTGACATCCTAAATCCTTATTGTCTTCTGGGCTTGAACGCTCCTTTGCATCTTGATGTTCTATAGGAGCAACAAGGACAGTCATTGGACAGCTATATGGGTGACATCCTAAATCCTTATTGTCTTCTGGGCTTGAACGCTCCTTTGCATCTTGATGTTCTATAGGAGCAACAAGGACAGTCATTGGACAGCTACATGGGTGACATCCTAAATCCTTATTGTCTTCTGCGCTTGAGGGTTCCTATGAATCTCTACGTTCTATAGGGGTACTCCTAAGCAAACCCTATTTGCTTCAGAGCTTACCGAAGGTAACGGAAGCTAATATGATTGTTTCGAAGAACAAATTTTTTTAGGCCTCCGATTTAAAAAATTCCACGAAATAAATCAGGGAACATTTTTGGTTCTGTGTCTGTCTGTCGGTCTGTCGCTCAATTAAAAACTACTCGTCCGATTTGATTGAAATTTAGATGGTAGGTCATAATTAGCCCATTGCTGATTCCATATAAGCTTCAACCTTCTGCGCCAATTTGTTTCTCTTTCACATGCTCACAACATACATTTATTTTCACTTATATCATCAAAAGCACTTATCTGATTTTTATGAAATTTGGATGGTTTGTCGAAAGTAGCCTGCAGATGGCCCAGATTAATTTCAATCGTCTGCTCTCCTTAAATTTTTTTAAATTGAATACAACAGTAGGACAATAATACGTATATCATTTTTTATAGTATAGTATACAAATTAAAACGTGAGGAAGCTATGTGCCACACAAATTGGCAGAGTATCTTCAAGGTGGCAATTTTCTATTTCTTTATCAGCATTATGTTCTTCAAAGGTAAATAATTTGAAAAACGTACTTGGCTATCATGTGTTTGCGGGTCTGTCATGTCTTGTTTGAAATACATTTTAAACGGATATTAAGGCCGTCGGATATTTCAAATTAAATTATTTTCTTTAACCTGCAGAAACCCAATCTTAGAAGTTGCACTAACCTCGCAATTTGTGCAAATTCATTTAGGCGTCGAATTTTGTGAAAATGCAGTTGTGAAACATGTTGCAGTTTGTTGTGGAATTTTCTTTACTTTGCGAATATTCCTGCTTATTAATCCTAATCAAGTCACCCTAATGCTCGTATATCATTGTTTTTCCGTCGACCCAACAATACGTGTAGAGTGTAGAGATTTATGTTTTATTTTATTTATTTATTTTTTTTTAATTAAGTCTGTAACAATATTTGATCATTTATTACTGTATTGTACATCCAGGAAAAGTTCATTTGTACAATAATTAGAGTGCATTTATATTTTCTTTTTTACTTCGAAACTACTAGATTGTGAAATTTAAAAACAAAAGAAGAATACGTAGAAACTCTTTTCCCCTTGTAATCTTGTTTAAAAAAAAATATATATTTTCACAAGTTTTGAAACGGAAAAATCAAAAAGAAAATGAGAGAAAAACTACAGAGAGGATGCACCTAAATCCTCCTCTACGACCTAAAGTTCTACTTGCCCCGTACTATATTGAATTTGGCTTCATACCAAGAATAATCTAGCCAAAAAGTTATTTTTTACATCGAAAGAAAGTAGAAAAATCAGTTATTTTCATTCATGTTTTGATCATTATAAGAGAGAAAATTACAGGAAAAACTATATCTGCCACCTCTCATGCACAGTTGCAGGTTGCACATAACGACTTTTACTTACCTTTTCACGTTTTATAAAAATATGATAAAATAAAACAAGTTTTTATAAAGTCATTTAAATCTTTTTTTTTTCTTTCGAGCTTACCAAAGGTAACTAAAGCTATGCGCTCGTTCTAAAAACAAACTTATTTTATGTCTACGATTTCGAAAATTTCAAGACATAAATCCTTTCAGACAATAGCGAACACTTTTTGCTCCGTATCTTCTGTCGGTCTGTCACTCAATTTTTGCAAACCAACATATCTTAAAAACTACTCGTCCAATATTAAAGAAATTTGGGTGGCAGGTCATAATTAGCCCATTGTTTTCGCACGATTTTAATAACATTTAAATGATAGGTTATAATTTGCTTATTATTGCTCCACATGCTCTTCCAAGTGTGCACAAACTCATTTATTTACACCTATATATTAAAGAATTCGTCTGATTTTTATGAAATTTGGATGGTTTGTTAAAAGTAGCTGCAGATAGCCCAAGATTGTTTTCATCCGTTTAGGTTTTTAACATTGTTCACCATTCATCAACATATATATCATTAATGTTAAAATTTTAAAATTTTTTAAAAAATAGACTGCCAATTAGCAGTAGTGTGGCACATAGCTTCCTCGCATCCTATCATGTACTTAATTGTTATATTAACATTAACGTTGTATTACTTTATTGATTGTTTATAGTGTAAAAACTATTAGTAGTTTTTAGTGATCTTTAACACTTCATAGCGGTGTCGCTGTTGGTTTTACTAAAACAATTTTTTTGAAAAAAATGTTTGTCTCATTGAAAAAATGATGTTTAATTTTTTCCCGACCTAAAATTCCAATTTTAAATTTGAAGATCACGTTTACGCGAGTGTTGCTCGCGTACGCTTGGACGGATAACGTTGTCCAACGAACTCGTCCTGGGCATTGGTAAAATGAACAGGTCTACCAAATTTCATCAAAATCAGTCGACATTTACTCATGTTATCGTCACACGTTTCATAGTTCGCGGACACACTGAACGACAGACAGACAGACAGACAGATAGACACGAGACCAAATATGTTCCCTGATGTCTGAAACGGATTACTGTCTTGGAATTTTTTAAATCGAAGACATATAATTTTTTCGTTCTCAAAAGTGAACTCAATGCTTCCGTTACCTTCGGTAAGCTCGGAAGCAATAACAGAGGGAAAATTAAATAAATTTGACAATAATAGGTATTAAGCATAAAATCTTTGAATTATACGATTTAGGAAGCGAGGAAGCTATGTTGCCTCTCTCAAGGGCAGGCTATTTTGCTTCCGAGCTTACCTAAGGTAACGGAAGCATTGTGTTCATTTTTGAGAACGAAAAACTTTTATGTCTCCGATTTTAAATATTCCAAGACAGAAATCCGTTTCAGACATCAGGGAAAATGTTTGGTCTCGTGTCTGTCTGTCGGTCTGTGTGTCCGCGAATTATGAAACGTGTGACGATAACTTGAGAAAATGTTGACCGATTTTGATGAAATTTGGTAGACATGTTCATTTTACTAATACTCAGGACGAGTTCGTTCGACAGCATTATCCGTCCAAGCGTTCGCGCGCAACACTTTCGTAAACGTGAACTTGAAATTAAAATTTGGAATTTTAGGTCAGGAAAAAAAAAAAACCAACCGCCACACCGCTATGAAGTGTTAAAGATCGCTAAACCTATGAATAGTTTTTACAAAATAAACAATATAGTAATAAAGTAAAATAACAATCATGTTAATGTTAATTTAACAATAAAGTACATTATAGGATGCGAGGAAGCCATGTGCCACACTAATTGGCTGTCTATTTTACTTTTTCAAGCTATGTAATATCAAAAATTATTCTGGGGTGTAAATTATTATAACATATTTAACAGTGGGGACTAACTATTCGCGTGTATGTATAGAAGAATGTAATATGTGTATTGTGTATATATATATTGTAACAATTCTCAACTTTAATTAATAAAAAATACTAAATCAAATATTTATAACAACAGAAATCTTTTAATTTATTTCAAAAATTAAATCTCATCTAACATAAATAAATATGAATATAATAATTCAGGCCTGTTTAAAGAATTTTATAATAATATTTTCAAAAATAGTAATTAAAATAATTACTAAAAATAATATAATAAATTTTACAAATCGTTGATGGAGTCAACATCTCGGTGTCCACCGCAGGTCTTCTTCAGATTATTCTCTTCGGTTAATTCACTACCACGTAAAGAGTAATAAAAATAATATACTTATTCTTTTAATTATTCATTAATCTAATTCGTATTTTATATATATACGGAGTGATGTTCTTTATACTACGACGAGCTCGTCTTCACTGGTTGTCTTGGGAACTAGGGAAGCCTCCCCTCTCCCACAACCTTCTTATCTTTATTTATAAACATATCATTCTGTTACAACTGCCTCCCGTGATTTTATTAATTAGAATAATTCATTAAATCATTTTCTTCAATCATAAATTCCTAAGTAGTCTAAATTCCGAAGACCAAGTATCGTTTTCATAGCAGCACAGGTAACCGACGTCTTCACCGATGACACCATCAACCCATTACAATTAACTGTGATTAATAATTATGACATTAATTATATACTTAATTTATTTCACATCTCAGTAATATCCTTAATTAACTATGATTTATTTTGTAATTCACATTATAATAACAATTTATTGTTCGACATTTTATCATCAAAACTAAATAGTTTGATCAAACTTACAAAATTAAAAGAAAACAAAAATAACTTTTACTTATTTTTAAATTAGACAAAACACTCGATTATTCCTCCTCCTTTTTCCAGTACTTTTTCAAATTATTCACGTGAAACATTCCTCTTTCTTTTCCATCTAACCTAGATAAAATATACGTTGTAGAGGAAATTACTTTAGTTATGACATACGGACCTTCGTATAAACTAAAAAACTTACTAAGTTTTTTATCGCTACTTTTTGAAACATTATTAGCCTTAAGTAACACTTGCTGACCTAATTCAAATTGGACTAATGTGTGACTCGTATCATGTCTCAATTTTCTATTCTGTCCTTTTTTCTTCATATTTTCCCTAGCCAGCCCTATCTTCACTTCGTAATCCATAATTTTATCATCATTCGGAGAAACATCAATCCACCTTTTCCATATTCTTTCTGGTTTTCGATTAAAGTGTAATTCTACAGGACAGAATCCAGTTGATTCGTGATACATTTCATTGATAATCTGCTGTATTTTAGGTACGTATTTTTTCCATTCAGTATGCTTGTTTAAATTAAACGATCTAAAAAAACGGCTTATTTCCTTCATGATTCGTTCAACCATATTACTTTCCGGATGTCTAATGGAACTAAAAATCGGTTTAATTCCTAATCTTTCAAGTTGTGATTTCCAGTGTGCATTATTAAATTGAGTTCCGTGATCTGATAAAATGCGCTCAGGCTTCCCTGCCTTAGGTATGTAATCTTCTATAATTTTTCTTAATATAGCTTTTGTATTGGCGTTTCTTAAAGGGTAAATAGATACTAACTTACTAAAGCAATCGATAGTAACTAACAAATATTTCATATTACCTTGAGTAGCCGGAAGAGGGCCATATAAGTCAATACTTAATAGTTGACCCGGTTGATCCGGTATCACATTAAGTTGCTCAGCATAGCTATATTCCTTGGGATATTTATTTCTCTGACAATTGTCGCACGTTTTTAAACAACGGCTAATAATCGTTCTCATATTTGGGTAATAAAAATCTTCTCTCAATAACTCGTAACATTTAGTAACGCCTACATGTCCATAGTACTGGTGAATATCTTCTATTAAAGACCATATAATAACATTAGGTAAAATTATTTTCCATACATTATTTCCGATATTCTTACGAAAAATTCCATTTATTTCTCTCCGAATAGAAGAGTTTTTAGAACTATTTGAAATGATCTTATCTTCCTGTTGCAATTGAGATAAACGTTTTAATTGATCAATAACTTTTGGTGATAAAGATTCTACTGTGTGTAATGCTACAATTTGAAATTCAACGGCTCCACTAGAAATATGAGCTTCCGAAGCAGGGTATTTGCTAAAGAGATCAGCTACATAATTGTCCTTCCCTTTACAGTACTCGATTGAAAAATCAAATTCTTGCATCGCTAAAATCCATCGACTTAATCTAGAATTATTTAATTTAACATTCTGCAGAAATGTTAAAGCCTTATGATCGGAGATTACACTAAAAGATTTGCCAAGTAAATACTGTCGATATTTCTGAAGACCAAATAGTATTGCCAATAATTCAATCTCGGTTACAGTATACGACTTTTCATATCTTTTTAATACCCTGTTACAACAGGAAATAATTCTTTGGTCACCGTTATCATCAATTTGAAATAATATAGCTGCAATAGCAATGTTACTAGCATCAGTTTGTAAATAAAAACATCTATCAAACAAAGGAAATCTTAATACTACTGAATCACAAAACGATTGTTTAATACGTTTAAATAATAGTTCCTCCTTTTCTCCCCATTGCCATTTCTTATCAGTTTTTAAATTCTCTAATAACGGTTGTATACAATTCCCATACTCTCTTGAAAACTTCTGATAATAATTAGTTAGTCCAAGAAACCCTTTTAATTCTCTTTTATTTTTTGGACTAGGAAATTTCAATATACTCGCAATTTTATCCGGTAACATTCTGATTCCATCCTTACTTATCATATGACCGAGAAATTCGATTTCCAATTGGAAAAATTTACATTTTTCAAAATTAACTGTCAATCCATTTTCCTTTAAAATATTAAATACTGTTTTTAAATTCATTAAATGTTCCTCGATGGAAGAAGACATCACTAGGATATCATCTATATATACTTCAGTAAACTCTTGAGTATGTCTCATCACATTATTCAATGCGCGAACTAAACCTGCTTGACTAGTTTTTAAACCAAACGGGCAGACTTTGTACTGGTAAATTTTTCCATTATAACTGAAAGCTACGTATTTTCTATGTTCTTTTCTTATTGTGATTTGCCAAAAAGATGATGTAAGATCCACACTAGAAAATATTGTTGTGTTAGTACATTTTCTAATCACTTCATCAACAGGCGGAGGTGATTCATAATCCGGACGAAGAACTTTATTTATTCGTCGTCCGTCAAAACAAATTCTTATACTACCGTTTCTTTTAATAACAGGTATTAAGCCAGACACATAACAACTATCACTCGGTTCTATTATATCCATTTCAATCATACTGTTTATTTCCATATCAACTTTATTTTTATACGACATCGGTATAGGATAGTTTTTTATATAAAAAGGAGTTTCATCAGTAATTCTTAAAGAATGTTGATATGATTTAAATCTTCCAGGCTTTCTAGAAAATATTTCACTGTTATCATTAACAATCTGTTGAAATTGAGTCTTTTCCTTATCATTAAGCATTTTGCTGTCTAATAATTTTCTTTTAATCGCCACTTGATTTTTCAGAGTTTCTATGCTATTTAGATTTATCTGCTCACTAATTGTCTTTGTATCTTCAAACGGTATACATTTTGAATTATTCCGGTAATTTATTTCAATACACTTTTCCTGAATTAATAATTTGGTCTTTAACGTTTTAAGTAAGTCCATTCCAATAATTACAGGTTCACTTAACTTAGGTACCAGGTAGCACGAAAAATCTAAACTAAGATCTTCAAAGCCTATTGATACAAACAGACAGGATTTTATTTTACATAATTGTCCCGTTGCCCCCTTTATCGATGTACACTTTATCGGGAATTGCTCATATTTACCGAGTTTCTTTTCATTTTGTATAAACCAATTTTCAGATATACACGTTATATTACTTCCTGTATCGACAAGCGCATACACTTGAATATCAGTAATTAAAACCAGTACTTTTGGACAAACAACACAATCTTTAATATCTTGTATCGTATCTTCTTCTAAAAGAAATTCAGTCAATGAATTAGATTCTATCATCTGAACTACGTGTTGTTGTTGAGCTCTAGGATGAATATTATCAGTGGTCACACCCCTTGAAATCAAGTCATCCTCCAGTGTAACCTCTATTAGTTTTCCGCAACCTTAGAACCGGAAGCACCTTCATTTTCATTATCAGGCCGATTAGCGGTCATCTGATTTATTTTAGGGTTTTTAGGGGCACCATGTTGTGGATATCGACGATTTCGCCATTCTCTAGTTTCTTTACTTGTTTCTCCTCCATATCCTCGATTATTATTTTCAGATTTGTAATAACCATTATTATAATTTTGTCTGTTGTTCACTTTAACTTGATCAAAAGTCTTCAAAAGTTCCGTTAAACTATCAAAATCTGTGACTTTCCAATTAACCGCCGCACGTACCACATAAGGTGAATAATGTTGAGTTAATGCTTTAATAATCTCTTCTTCATTAATTTTAGGTATCAACTCTCTGGCTAGATTAAACTTTTGCAAAGCATATTGCCCCATACTTGTGCCACTACTAGCTATATAACTTCCAGTAAAAAGATCGGTTTTAACTTCATTTTGACGATCAGTACCCCAATATTCACGTAAAAATTCTTTTTCAAATTCATCCATACTGGTTACTCTGTCTCCGTAAATGTGCCACCAGTCTTTCACTGGACCTTCCATACAATTTTCAATTAATAATAATTTTTCATTTTCCGGAATCTTTACAACATCAAAACGTTTTTTAAGGTCCCTTACAAATTTAACGGGATTTTCCTTATTACTTCCGTTGAATTTTACCTTTATATTTTTAATAATCTCTCTACCACTATTTATCGGGTTTACTGCTATCAACTTTTCTTCAAAATCTTTTAAACAGACATTTTTTTTTACTTTGTACTTTTAAATTATCGAAGTCCTGAACAATATTTCCTAATTGTTGTTGAATATTATCAAATTTTAATTGTTGGGTGTTTGCCACTTCTCTTAAGCCTACTTCTACAGTTTCTATTTTTTCTTTATGATCTGATAATTTTACATAGTTATTATTTACTTTAATCGCAATGGTCTCACATTCAATTTTAATTTTATCGGTTTTTTCATTAATCTTGTCTGAATGGCCATCCACCATTAACTTTAACGAGTTTAACTGTTTCGTATTTTCATCAATAATCGCTTGAAATTTAATCATAAAATTCTCTGTCACTTTATCCATAATATTTTGTAAATCTTGTTTTGTTATAAGATAATCACTGTTTATTTTAGGTTTATTATTACTATTATCTATATCAACATCAACAAGCTCTTTTTGCAGCTGTTCAACCTTTGATTCGCTATCTGTATCATTTTCTTCTTCGATATCTCTAATACCTTCCTCAGCCGAACTCTCAACCTTTTTATCACTTTTACCTCTCCTTACAGTTATATTTTTTCTATCATCGTTATCAGCCATAGTGGTATAAAACAACTTAAATATTCAAAATGAAATCAGAAATTAATTAATTTCAATAAAGTCTGAAATTGACTTAATAAAGATAAATAAATAAATGATAAATATAAATTTACTGAATTTTATCAGAATTTTAATATATTTTAAATAATTATTATTATATTAACAAAAACCTTAACTTGCCTCCCGAGACATTTATACACCAAGAATTATTATAATTGCTTATTTATTTAATGATTTAATTTATTATTATTAATTATTTTATTTTATTATATAATAATGCCATTTCAAGCCCATTAGTTGGACGCCATTTGTAACAATTCTCAACTTTAATTAATAAAAAATACTAAATCAAATATTTATAACAACAGAAATCTTTTAATTTATTTCAAAAATTAAATCTCATCTAACATAAATAAATATGAATATAATAATTCAGGCCTGTTTAAAGAATTTTATAATAATATTTTCAAAAATAGTAATTAAAATAATTACTAAAAATAATATAATAAATTTTACAAATCGTTGATGGAGTCAACATCTCGGTGTCCACCGCAGGTCTTCTTCAGATTATTCTCTTCGGTTAATTCACTACCACGTAAAGAGTAATAAAAATAATACACTTATTCTTTTAATTATTCATTAATCTAATTCGTATTTTATATATATACGGAGTGATGTTCTTTATACTACGACGAGCTCGTCTTCACTGGTTGTCTTGGGAACTAGGGAAGCCTCCCCTCTCCCACAACCTTCTTATCTTTATTTATAAACATATCATTCTGTTACAATATATATATATATATATATATATATATATATATATATATATATATATATATATATATATATATTTAATATATATATATATATATTTATATATATACAGGGTGGCCACGATAAACTGGCTCACCCTGTTATCTCTTTTATTTTTGAAGATAGAGAAAAAATGTAAATGGTAACTCACCTTGGATTTTCACGTAGTTTTATAATATGCTTTCCAAAAATATGTTTATCTTATAGTTTCGGTGGTATCTCTCTCAACTTTGTAATTTTAAATGGTAACCTATATTTTTTATATTTTTTTCTTAAAATAGATTGCTTTAGAAGAAAAATGAGCCTTGAACCATCAAAATCGGTTGAGAATTGACAGAGATATTCAGTTTTCAATGTAATAAAAATGCGATCTAACTATGTAAAATACTGTAATAAAAAAAAACTCAAATTAAACAAAATGATTTTAATTCTGTTTATTTCACTTATTTAGGTTAGTTGGATGCATTTACTGATCAAAAGTCAAACCTTTTTTCCATTCCATTCCGAAACTTTAGAGAAAAGGAAGATTGTCAACACACTGATCAAAAGAGGTCCTACTAACGATGTTCCTGAATAGAATGGAATGAAGGTTTTACTTTTGATCAGTAAATGCATTCATCTAACCTAAATAAGTGAAAAACAAAGTGAAATAAACTGAATTAAGATTTTTTTTTTTTTTTTAGATTTAGTATTTTACATACTTAGATAGCATTTTTGTTACATTGAAAACTGAATATCTCTGTAAATTCTCAACCGATTTAGTTGGTTCAAGGCTCATTTTTCTTCTAAAGCAATCTATTTTAAGAAAAAAATATAAAAAATATAGGTTACCATTTAAAATTACAAAGTTGAGAGAGATACCGCCGAAACTATAAGATAAAAATATTTTTGGAAATCATATTATAAAACTACGCGAAAATCCAAGGTGAGTTACCATTTACATTTTTTTTTTATCTTCAAAAATTAAAGAGATAACTGGGTGAGCCAGTTTATAGTGGCCACCCTGTATATATATAGCTTTTGGATTAAATAATATTAAGATAGAATGAGTTATTTATTTTCTATTATAAGTTTGAGTTAGATGTTGTTAAATTAATAAACTTGGGTTGAATTAATGTATACTTGGTAGCCTCGTCTTGTAATACTTTAGAACTTGAAGACGGGAAAGTTTAAGTATATATATATATATGCAGAACAATGGCAGAAGCTCCTTATTAATATTCTGATTGTCTTTGTTCAAATGGACGAGGGGCACTCTCTGAAATTAAACTTCTTCTAACTCGCTTCTCGGGTTTTATCCTCATATTTTCCTATTTTTTTTTTTTTTTTTTTCTTCTTCTTCTTATTTTAAGCTTCCATGGTTTCTTCTTATTTGAATGTACTTGACTGATTTTGTTTTCCTGTTTATGTAATATATATTATATGATAGATATCTTGAATTTTAATAATTATTTTTTTATATTTTTAATAATTATAATGATTTTGTGTTTATAATGATCTATGTGGTCGTTCTGAAGAACGAAAATTTTTAACATAGATAATATTATTATATCTGGGATACAGACTAAATTTCCATCACTTAATAAACGACATTAAAAATGTGACGGTTTTTTAGGGTTTCGTTGGTATAACCAAAACAAGAAAGTCTTATAGTTTCTTCGTGGGTTTGTCTGTCTGTCTGTCACTCGGTTCCAATAATTTTTGAATTAAACGAGATAAAAACTTGAAACTTTGTAGTATTAAAGGTCGTTTTTGCACAAAATAGTGAACTCAAAATTATCAGCAAAATGACGGATAATTCATGTTACGCTTATTATTTTAAAAAAAATTTGAGTCGGGTATCAAATGAAAGATATTGAAGAGTAGATTACTGAAGTATATAACACTTGAGCATAGTGTTTTCTGTTGAGATTTTTTAATAAATTAATATTTATATGTTTTTATTTTCTTATATAATGAGAAAGTATTGTGATGGCGTGAAAATTCGATTCTGAGATTTACACGTTTTGAGGTCCCTTGAGTCCAATTAAGTTGTTTTTTAAAAAATGTTTGTCTGTCGTGTATGCAGACGCCCGGGTCAATAACTACTAGGTCAATTTTGACGAAATTTGGCATAATTGTTGAGAAAAATTTTACCCCGGGGCGAAATGTATTTTAGCTCCAAATTTGGGGGCACTACCCTCAAATACTCTGGAAAAAACGTGAAAAAAATTATTTCTCGAAAACTGTTCCTACGATTTCAATTAAAAAATTCTAAAATGTAGTCCATTCCTGAATAAAGCTTTAAACGCGGACAGAAAGAGCCCGGGTTTTATTCCTCGCCGAGGAGAAGTTATTTTTATGATACATTTTAATGAAATGTTCAATAATAATTACATTTTCCTACGAAAACATGAAAACTAATTCATGAAAAACACTTGGCTAAGTAATTATGAACTCGTATATGAGAAAATTTGTCTGTGTTGTCTCAGACCGATTTTTTCCAATTTTAAACCACTTTTCTTAATAATATTATTCGATACCATCAAAAATTAGACTAGCTTACTCTTGGTCATATTTTAAAGTTTTCAAATAACAACAGCTCAAGAACACTCTGTGCACAAAATAAAAAAAAAACAGGTTTAAGAACAAGCACGAGTGTTTATAATGAATGACTTTTTTTCGAAAATCCAAAAGTAGGATTAGTTTTCGTCTATCTTGGGACACACTGTATATATATATATATATATATATATATATATATATATATATATATATATATATATATATATATATATATATATATATGTATGTATGTATATTGCACAGGGAAAATAATAACATTTTATTTATGATCATATTTGGTAATATTTTAAGAAATCCTAACCTCGATGTATTTTTTTTTTTTTTCTAATTTTTATTATAAACGAGTCTGTTTGTTACTTTGGTCCTACTGCTATTTTAAACTCAAGTTTTGCAAAGTCTGGGGCTACATGACTTATATTGACAATGTTTTCCATTTCTAGACTAGGTCAAACAGATATCTTTATCCAAGAGATTTTAAATCTTATAAAGTTGAAAATTTATTTAACTCTAAATTGAAAACAAATTATTTTCTTGCATCAAAGCTTTCTGTGCAGAGATCATAAATGTAGTCGGTGATTATCATTAAAAATTATAGTTTTCTGTGATTTTAATTATTTAATCATGTTAATAATGTTAAACAAAAGCAACAACATGGCAGCATTTAACAATTCATGATAAATATATTGTTTAAGGATAATTAGTATCAGCCAAATATTTGAAAATAAAATTAATGATTAACTTTCGTTTCCTTTCGGATTACTTTCGGAGTATATATATGGTAAAACATAATTATTTTTAATATATTAGGTATTTTAATGAGTTAAATTACTAATAATTTTAGAGTACACTCTATTTTATTCTATGCATGAGACGTAGTGATGGATAGTAAGGTATAATAATAGTAAGGCTAATTATGACCAAACAATCGAATTTTTATGAAATCTGGACTAGTTTTTAAGGTATGTTGATTCACTAACATGGAACATTGACTCTAACATTGAACTAACATGTTGAATCCCGAAAAAAATCCCTTGATGTCTGAAATGGTCTTCTGTCTTGGAATTTATGAAATTAAAGACAAAAAAAATGTTCGTTTATAAAAACGATGTTAGCCGAAAAAAAAACAGAAAAGACAGATAGACGAAATGCCAAATTGGTCGAGTGTCTAGCTAAAACAGAGACACCGCTCTGTGCACATTAATAGTTATTTATGCACCTAGGGAGTAAAGTAAGCCGTTAGTCCTTAAGCGAATAAGTTGGTTCTTAAGGCGAAGCCGAAGGAACCATGGTCCCTAAATCCCGAGGCGCAGCCGAGGGAATAACGCTAATTAGCTCTCGAGGCGCAGCCAAGGAAGAGAATTATGGCAAGGTTAATAATAGCACTTCTCAAGGTGCATACAATATTGTATCTCCAGTAGGGAGTAAATACACATTTTTATCCATTGCAAAGTTTTAATTTATTATATTAATAAATAACAATAATTGTTAGCACTTTTAATCGCAGATATAAGAGATTCAATAATAAAAACAAATAAGAATTGCAGTTAAACTCAAATAGAATTGCAGTTAAATTATTTAGATGCAGGTTTAAAAACTATGATAAACAAGGTCGAAAAAGCAGTGTCACCAACCTGATTTGTACAACCTCACTACATTAGCCATTCGTTCTCTACTATTTATAATATAATGAAGTTGGCAGTCCTTCTTTTTCTCCCAACTTTACTTTTTCGCCCTACTTTTACTTTATCTCCCTACTTTTTGAGTTAAGGAAAGAAAATACTCACTTTTGTCCCTAAATCATAACTTTTTCTCTCTACTGAAGATAAATATTGTTTACTTATTAATGTGACCCCACTGGGATTCGAACCTGGTCGAAACAACAATAGCACATTGCAGCATTATTACACATCGGTTTAATTCTATAGTGAGAACTTGTAAGGCTCTGTGTTGCTAACCGATTACAGGATTGATTAGGATCATTAGTATTATCGGCTACAAGTTAACTCTGTCACTATTCAAACCTTTGACAATGTCATGACTAACACGGTGTAATTTGTCTGAAGTGAAGCGAGTCTCAGGAGCGTTACCAAGGAAAATCTCAGCTGGAAGTGTTGCTATTGCAGAGATTGATGTACGAGGGTCTTACCTATTGACCGAGCCGTTTCACAGACCTCTCAACTTCCTTTCACCATATATTAGGCTTTCAACATTAATTCCGAAATCCCTCCCTGGTCTTGAGTTACAACTCTCAACAACAGACTGTTGAGAAAGCAGACATGTGTCCGACGTCAACCCGGGGGGGGGGGGCCTTACCACAGCCCTTCAGACAAATTGTCTCAACTTTGTTCTAAGCTAAACTAAAGTCTCTGTAGCAATGAGAATTTAAACTTCTAACTGGGAGTTAAACAAATACAGTTTCCATTTGTAAACTAAACAGTTTATTTTTATTTGGCCTGTTGCAAAAGTTGCCATTTAAGTGACGATCAACTCCATGATATTTAAGGCTGATTTAGTCAAAAAGAGTTTTTCGCTCTCTACATTCGATAAACTAGCCTTCGATTATCGAATTGAGATTTCTTGTTCGAGGGTTGCCTAATAATTGTTTACATTTATATTAAGGCGGAAATACACATGCTAGTTACTCGCACATAAACATACGAGTAGCTGGCAGAGGAGAGCTACTGGCATACATCGTCTATACATCAAATAGCATGCGAGTAAATCGCACGTGGTTTGATTTTTGTCTTGCCAGAGGCACGAATCGTGGGGAGGGGGAACTGATAAGGCACGTGCAAACAGGCCTGCCAGCGAAAGGTTGCTAGTAGCTAGCACGAGTCTCCCTCAGCCCTTCTCTCTTTGTTACAAAATGAAAAGATGTGCCCAGCTCAGTCGGTTATGGGCGTGGGGATAAAAATAAAGGGTAGGCGACAATACACTTTTATAGTTCTAAATATCGGAGTAAAATATATATATTAAACTAGAAACAACAAAAACTTAACTCTATTCGGTTGTAC
This sequence comes from Gerris lacustris, assembly GCA_951217055.1. NCBI lineage: Eukaryota > Metazoa > Arthropoda > Insecta > Hemiptera > Gerridae > Gerris > Gerris lacustris. The sequence continues at coordinate 5,052,690 of OX578281.1, read as the reverse complement.
AGACATGCCAGATCTTAAGCTACCGGGGAGAGGTGACGGGACGTCCAGTGGGATGCCGTCCGCCGTCTGCAGACCGGGTGCGGTCCGGTGAATCCGGTGACGGGGTCGCTTGCGGTTTCAGAAACCTCGCTTTCCTGCTACAACCACACTAAATGCGCTCTAACACGTCTGAGTGAAACTCCACAGTCCCCAAACTTCACAGAGATTACATTAACAATGGCCCGCCACAGCCGCGTCTACGGCTAAATCCAGGTCTAATACGGCTACAACGATTTGTGGTCAAGGGCAGGCCTAGGGACCGACTGACTCATGCTCCCGGCGGCACATCCCGCAGGGTTTCGTTTGCTTGACGAACGTTGGACCAAAACAGAGAACGCGTATCTTTTCAAAACAAAGACAGAACCGTTCCCTGTTCTGGACCCACGATCGTCACCTAATCTTGCTCTAGTCCATTCACAAAACAAAACATAATATAAATACATAATATAAACCGTACCTACGGGTTTAACCTAAACTTAAAACCGTAACATCTTCATTTGCGTTCCTTCCTTTCGCATCTGAAAACAACTCAACTTTCTCCGGAAGCATTCGCAATTGATTCCTAAAACCATTGACGTCCCCGAACCGCATTTCATTTAGTAGCCACTGATTCGCTCCATGTACCTAATTCCCTTCTAGCTATCCAATCTTTACCCACACTCTTCGTGTCTTTTTATTATTTTTCAAATGTTTTAAACCACAGTTTTTGCAAGTAACAGAACAATCTGGTTAATTTAATTCCGCACCGATACATTCATAAGGTACATTGAAACAATTAATAAAACTATCAAAAACAATTAAATCAAATACAATTATTTCATAATTTATTCCGGCTAAAGGCAAGAAACGATTGCCGGTTTCAAAACTAGAACTGTCACTGGAATATGTATTGTCTTGTGCTAGTAGCTCGCACAAGACCGATAATCTGGATGATACTAGCAAATGTACACAGCGTCTGCAGCATGCCAGCCACTGACGTGCTAGTAACTCGCCACTGGCACTGGCATGCTTTTTTACTAGCATGTGTATTTCTGCCTTTTTAGGTAATTAAAACACTCACTTTGTATGTGTGACAGGACGATACTCTTACTCTAGCTTTGCAAGCTATTGAAGGTTTTCACAATTTGGTCTTATAACATGTTATTATTAATGTCATATATATATTTTGAAACATTTAAATAAATAAATAGTCTTCACAAGATTACTTACTCGGCGTGCAATGTTAATGATAATTATAATGTTAGATCCTTAGAACATATATATTCTAACCTACTTGCTTGCTAGCGTATCTGAGGTGGTGATCGTGCTCATAAATATGATTTTTACGACTAAAATCAGACACAAGGGAACATAAATATTTAGTCTCGTGGCTTTCTAGCGGTCTGTCCATTAATATTTTTGCGAACCACTATATCATAAATACTATTCGTCCGATTTTCATTCAATTTAGGTAGTAGTTCATAACTAGCCCGCTAAAATTCGACAGTGGTGGTTAGAGGTGTGTTTAACCTTTTGAGATTATCGCTTTCTCTTCCGCATGCGTTCAAACTTGTATTTTATTTGCACCTATAAAAATAAAATATTAGATTTTAATGAAATTTGAACAGTGTGTGGAATGTACTCCTCCACAAATGGTACCGAAAAAAGTTCAACCGTCTGCAGGAAATTTTAAATTGAAAATAATAAATGCCACCTCATGTTCATTGAAAAATCAAAAGAATACCAAAAAGCCAAATTTTAAATTCCCAATGAATTCACATAGTTTACATCAAACTTATGTGACCATTAATCCAATTCTATGACGAAAGGAAGCTATCTTCCACACTAATTGGCTGACTGTTTTGCTATAACAACTGATCTTCAATGTAATTCCTTTTTCTTGACCTTAAAAACTCATCTGATCTTTTAGTAATACAGTACCGTACATTTTTTTTTTGTACGAAGTTTCTTCTAAAATCGTTAATCTTAGGTTATGTATAGAGTTTTAATAAGAATATTATCCAAAACTTTTGGAACTGATAATGGATACAAGTAAGTTTAGTTAGTAATTTAGATAAAGGTAGTAGCAAATTATATTTATTGCTTTAACCTCTTTGTTTTCATAAGACTAAGAAAATAAAATAAATTAACTCTTAGTAAACTTATCTTTAGCTTCTTCTTTTCAAAGGAGGGAATTTACGAAATCTTTAAGTTTCTCTCTATCCATATTATATATATATATATATATATATATATATATATATATATATATATATATATATATATATATATATATATATATATATATATATATATAAAATGAAAGATTGGCTAAAGTTAAGAGGAATCTAATATAAAAATAAGCTGGCAGAGATAATAATATAGATTCTTTAACTTTTTATTACATTTTTATAATATTAAAATTCCACTTTCCTCCCACATTTATAAATAGCAGTTGAAAAAATAATTAACTATTTAATCGCAGAGTTAATTTTAATCAATTACTAAAATGCTTTTGGTAAAAATAAGCACTTCTATTTTCCTTAATTAATTTAGTGGACTCGTAATTAATTAAACTTATCAAGTGTTTCATTATTTAATCTTTTTTACTAATAAAATAATTTTATTTAAAAAAAGGAATAAATTAATGAATTTCTAACAGTACAAATTGGCCTTACCTTATCTTTAGGCGGGAAAGTAAAATAAAAAAAATATTTTTCACTTTAAATTTATATTGCTCTAAGCTTACCTTTTTTTTTAATGATCGTTCTGAAAAACGATTATTTTGCTTCCAAGCTTACCGAAGGTAACGGAAGCATTGTGTTCAATTTTTGAGAACGAAAAAAGTTTGTCTCCGATTTTAAAAATACCAAGACACAAATCCGTTTCAGACATCAGGGAACATCTTTGGTCTCGTGTCTGTCTGTCGGTCTGTGTGTCCGCGAATCCTGAAACGTGTAACGATACCTTGAGTACTTGAGTAATTGTCGACCGATTTTGATGAAATCTGGTAGACATATTCATTTTACCAATGCCCAGGCCGAGTTCATTGGACAACGCTATCCGTCCAAGCGTTCACGCACAACGCTCGCGTAAACGCGAACTTCATATTTCAAATTGGAATTTTAGGTAGGGGAAAAAATCATCTACTCAAAAAAACAAACTTTTTTTTTCAAATACAATTTTTTTTTAGTAAAACCAACAGCAAAAAAGCTATGAAGTGTTAAAAATCGCTAAAACTATTAATAGTTTTTACACAATAAACAATATAACAATAATGTACATGATAAGATAAAATGTTAATGTAATTTGGATGGTAGGTCATAGTTAGCCAATTGTTGATCCTTCTTTGTTTCAGCCTTCTTTGTTTCTCTTCAACATGCGCACAAAGACTTATTTACACCTTTACAATAATATTTTAAATTAATTAAAAGTGTTTAGAGGTGGTTAGAGGTGGTTAGAGGGGGTTAGAGGTGTTTTGAGGTGGTAAAATGTGGTCAGAGGTGTTTAGAGGTGGTTAGAGGTGTTTAGAGGTGGTTAGAGGTGTTTACAGGCGTTTAGAGGTGGTTAGAGGTGTTTAGAGGTCATTAGAGGTGGTTAGAGGTATTTAGAGGTGGTTAAAGGTGGTTATAGGTAGTTAGAGGTAGTTAGAGGCGGTTAGAGGTGTTTAGAGGTGGTTAGAGGTGGTTAGAGGAGGTTTGAGGTGTTTTGAGGTGGTAAAAGGTGGTCAGAGGTGTTTAGAGGTGTTTAGAGGTGGTTAGAGGTGTATACAGGTGTTTAGAGGTGGTTAGAGGTGTTTACAGGCGTTTAGAGGTGGTTAGAGGTGTTTAGAGGTCATTAGAGGTGGTTAGAGGTAGTTAAAAGGTGGTTTTAGGTGGTTTGAGGTAGTTAGAGGTGGTTAGAGAGGGATAAACAGGGTCATAAAGCGGTAAAAAGAAGTCAAAAGAAAATTTTCTATTAATATTCAACAGAAGCAAATAGATAAGAAGGATTTCATAAAATCTTTCTTATTTAAGGGCCACACAGTTTCAAAGTTATTCAGTGAAACTAGTGATCCTCGAGTGTAATGGTTTGCTTTTTGCACTATGAAATCTCTTTAGACAAGGGGGTTCAGCGTTCGTGCTTGCAGAGCATAATTGTAGCCAGTTACTAATGGCTGTAAAAAGCACTCTAAAGCAGTTCTCCTGTGGCTCCCTGCTCTCCACTCACTATTACCTCTCCCTCTCACACTAAGAACATAAGAACCACCTTAAGCACAAAGTATATTCAAAATGCTTTAAATATTATACTCAAGACTTCTACCACTGTGCTTAATGTTTAAACACTTCTTAGACGTCATCCTTTTTAATACAAGCACTTGTTTTTAAAAGTGGTAAAAGCAACAGAAATATCTTCTCTCTTTTTTCGTTTAAGTTTATTACAACAGTTAATAGTAGGGTAGATAATGTACTTAAAAATTGAAATTTTATTTATAGAAATAAAATTATTTAATGGTATTGAGAAAGTAATTTAGCCCAGTCAACGTAAACCCAATCGAGAGGAATATTCCCGGAGATTTTAAAATTGGCACGATTGTTCCATGGTACCTTAATTTGAAGAAAATATTTAGTTCTGATGGGAAGGTGTGAGAAGGGGGGGAAGCTAGAGGGAGGGGAACCCTTAAAATTTGACTATTTTTGTTATTCGCTTATATCTCCGAAACTATTACTTGTAGCGAAAAATTGTATGTATAAAAATTAAAGCTGACAATACTTCCTACAAAATTTATCTTGCATTTTTTTAGGACAAATAGTTAGCCATGAGCTTCAGAAGTTTGCATACTTAACCAGGACTAGAACAATGAAATCTTTGACTTTAACAATAAAATTATTTAAACAGAAATAACAGATTCAGGGCAGAGAATGAAATGAAATCAGAGAACAGATAATAATCAGAATTATCATTAACGATGTGATAACAATAACAGTAATAGTAGTAAAGTATTATACCAGTTCCTTGCAACTTGATACTTTAAATGTTATTTTTGAAAATTCTGTTACTTTCTCGACCCTATACCTCCAAAACTATTGAATCTACGTAAAAAGAAAAAAGAACACTTTTTTCAGCTTCACTTTTTATACATTCAGTTTCTCGTTACGAGTGATAGTTTCGGAGGTATGAGCGAAAATTAACAAAATACATATTTAAAGCCTTAAAAGCCCGTTAGCCTTTGTGCCCCCCCCCCCCCTCCCAGCTCCGTAGGCAAAACCAAGGACCCTTATATTTCTTATATTTTCCTGCGAGTGTCTGTCCGTCCGTCCGGTCGCCTGCTTTCACGGCTACACCTTTCGTCCGATCACTTTGAAATTTGGCATGTATGTGTCTTGTATCTACCCACATATTTTAAAAATATAGCGACTTTGATAGGGCGAGTGTAGGCAAGTTTGAAGTGGGTGTGAAACGTGCCCCCCCCCCCCTCCCCTCTATCTTGCTTATGTGAAGTGCAAAAAATCTGGAAAAATTCCTGAACATTCTTCGACCAAAAGTAAAGATACCACTTTTTGTTCGCCTGTGTGTGACCACCTCTAAAACACCATCAATAAAGTGCTACTTAAACTATACAGGGTTGCCTACGTACCCTCACTGTGTGCTGTCTAGCACACACTTCACCTGTTTATTATTATAATATTTAATTGGAATAATATGCCGACGGAGTCTGAGAGGACAGTTCTTTTTCGTCACTACAACCATCTGCTTTAACTATAAATTTAATCATTAACTTTTTTCTCAATATACAAAACATTATTTATTGAAAGACGCTCGCTTCAAAGATATAATAAAAAACTTTTCATTTAATGTTGCTTTAACTCCGCTAGTACAAATAGTTAGTTACTTTTAATTTTTGTCTCTTTTCTAACTCCACCATATATAAGTAGTTAGTATTGTATACTAATTTTGAAACTGTGATTTTATAATAAAAACATTGATTTTTATAATTTATATTTAATAAAAAGCGTAAGGAACTTCGTTTCTACCGGGTGTCCCGCGACAACACACGTATTTTTGTTTTGTTTAAAAACGTTTCAGTCTCTTCGAAAAATTCCAAATTATTAAAACAGTGAAAAGAAAAAAAAGTCTGAAAGATCGAGAGAGGCGGAAAGAGGCAAAAAGGTTTAGGAATGCCAGTATGCCAACTTTTAGCTTGGAGTATATAGAGGCATTCCGTCGAGGAGTGTGGAAGAACTTGCACGAGACTTGGGACAAAAGGCATTTGCAGTAATATAGCGCCATGTTGTAAAGCTGGCCAGGTTCCTTCGACAAAGCCTTGCTTGCCTTCCTCCGCACAATTAGGAAAATGCGCTCTGAGGGTCGATGACTACTGGCATGCTTGGAATGAATTGCATAGCTGAAACTTTCCACTTTAAATTAGTCGCCTCTTTCCATTCAATAGGGATATTAAAAGTGCGCTTATTCCATGCAAAAATACTTTAACTTTTCTAATTAAACATTTTCAAATATAGAATTCAGCTTTTGAAATCTAATATTTAATTGATATTGTTCTTAAAATGTTAATAGTAAAATTATATATATATATATATATATATATATATATATATATATATATATATATATATATATATATATATATATATATATATATATATATGTATATATATATATATATATATATATATATATATATATATATATATATATATATATATATATATATATATATATAATAACGTTATCAAATTTGATAATTGTAATAATTTGACAATGTTATGTTATAAATATAGTCGAAATTATTAATGTTCAATGTTATTATTTCAATATTATATCAATTATTCAGTATTATATTGCAATATCAATAATTATATTCAATATTATATTATTAAATTATTCAATATTCATTGCTTTTATTTCAATATTATTTATTTATTCAATATTATATCAATTATACAATATTATATTGCAATATTAATTATTCAATATTATATTCCAATATTAATTATATCATTCAATTATTCAAGATTATATTATTCAATATGCATTGTTATCAATATTACTCAATTATATTACAGTCGATATTCACCAGTTCGTAATATTTATTGTTGTTATTTTTACAAATCCTGAATAATGGGTTTTTTATATCAGGTATTGCGTTAAGCCTCCGGAACAATAGTCCTTACCATTAAGTAACAATTTTTGCAAAATTTAACGCACTTTAGGGCATCAAGAAAATGTTGTCTAAAATTAATGCTAACGAGGTTGATGAATCCGAATCTGAAGTTCAAATTTCTTCCGTATGTACAGTTTTCCCGGAATATTCCCCTTAAGTTCGGCCCTTATGTTTTTAGCCAAAAAAAAAAAAAAAACGTGTATTTTTCCATTTTCTTAAAAAAGTAAGGTTAGCAGCATTTTTTTGACTTTAGATTCATGTTTTGCATGAGTTGACGAAATTTGTTTGGACAAAAAATTGTGTGAATAAAACAAAATGATTCCGGACTTTAGGCACATTTTCCGGGGGCAACTATATGTATAGGAGAAATGTGGACTTCATTTTCGGATTCAGCACCCAAAATACGTCAGAAAATTTCTTTTTTATTCTAGTGCTTTTTTGTAGCAGAAATATGTATTACTTTACCCATTTCCTTTGCTACATTGTATTTTAATAAATATTTGCTTTGAAAAATATGTGATTGTTATTCTCTTCTTAACAAAACAACGTTTAATTATAATTATCTAACAGTGTTGATACAATTTGACAATTCGTGCAGCATTTATTTGCTTTAATTTCCTTTTGTATTTAAAGCTCACTAAAAGCTTCTATTTGCTTTCAATTTAGTTGCTTTTGTATAAAATCGATTCTTACTGTTCTATTCTGTTGTTACCGTATAATTAGTAATTATTGAAACACTTCAGTTTCAGCTTAAACTTGTTATAAATGTTGTTTTAACTTACAAAATTGTATATTTTGCTTCCGAGCTTACCAAAGGTAACGGAACCTAATAGATCGTTCTGAAGAACGAAAATGTTATATATCTCCAATTTCAAAATTTCCAAGACATAAATCTGTTTTAGACATCAGGCAACATTTGTGGTTTTGTGTCTGTCTGTCAGTCTGCCGGTCTGTCGCTCAATTTTTAGCGAAACAAAATATCTTTAAAACTACACGTCCGATTTTAATTTAGATAGTAGGTTACAATTAGCCTCTTATAAGTTTCACTTAGGTAGTGCTAATTTCAGTGCCAATTTTTTTCTCTCCCACATGCGCACAAACATACATTTATTTACTCCTATAGATTCATAAGTACAAGATTAATTTCTACCGTCTGCTCTCTTTAACTTTTGCTCAATTGATAATTTAATTAATTTAAAGTCAAAACCATTTTGACATTAATAAAACTGCCACACTAATTTGCAGTCTATTTGTTGCTTCCGAGCTTACCGAAAGTAACGGAAGCTATGTGATCGTTCCGAAGAACGAAAAATTTTTAGGTCTCCGATTTCAAAATTCCAAGACAGAAATCCGTTTCAGACATCAGGGATTATTTTTGGTTCGTGTCTGTCTGTCTGTCGGTCTGTCGTTCAATTTTTGCGAACCAACACATCTTAAAAACTACACGTTCAATTTTAATGAAATTTGGGTGGTAGGTTATAAGTAGCCCGTTGTTGCTCCCATATAAGTTTCATCCCTCTACGCTCATTTGTTTCTTTTCCACATGCGCACAAACATACATTAATTTACACTTATAGCTTCAAAGGTACTTATCTGATTTGTATGAAACTTTTATAGTTTATCAAAAGTACCGCGCAAATATCCCCAGATTAATTTGAACCGTCTGCGCTCTTATACTTTTGCTTAATTGATACTTTGATTCAAGTAAAAATCAAAACAATTGTGACAGATTAAAAAAACGGGAAAAACAATTAAACAAATTAGACAATAATGGCTTGTAAAAGCATAAAATCAATAATGTATGTGATAGCATGGGAGGAAGCTATGTGCCACACCAATTGGCAGTCTATTATTTATTATTGTTTCTATTCTAAATCAACTTGAGTAACGTGAAACTTTATCTGGCTTCTTAGCTAACATAATTGTAAAACTAAGTCTAATTTATTTATGATATGCCGAGTATGTGCAAAGCTCTTTCAATACATCATAATATTAATGAGTAAACTAACTCGGTGTGAAGTTAGAAACAGTTAAGATTAAAGACGATATATTCAGTCTGATACGCTAGATCTCCTTGGGAAAGGTTTCAGATGCGACATGACGCTGATTAATTAGCTTTGTATGCAGAAGGAAATAAGCAAACTTTGATTAATCTTCCCAAGTCTTGAATATTATCGGACGTTTTACTCTTTGTATTAGTTCTAATAGTTTAAGGATATTCTCTTATGTTGTACGCTGTATATCCTATTAAATCATAGTCTATTATTAGACCTATTTGAAGAGTCTACACATAATTTAGGATTAAAAAGAGGAGGCATCGCTATAAACTATTGTAGTACTTACTCCTTCAGCTTTTAAGGCTTAATCTTTGACGCTATCTTCTCCTAAATATTGATGCTGTTTGCTCTATTTTCAATCACCATGTCGTGAAGGACATTTTTACTGCCTATTTGTAATCCTCTTTGTTCTCTGGAATCGTGTACCAACTGTGATTGTAGAGCAATGGAGTAATTTAATGGAATAACTAGTGATGCGGTGCATAAAGAACTCGAGTAGAATGGCGCTTTTATATCAGCCATACTATGCTCTCAATATTAATAGTTTATACAGTAAATATAGTAATTATTTAATCAAATTAAAGAAGGCTCGCTACGCTCGCCTGTTTGATTCAGAATTTGTAGTAAATATTTATTAAATAAAGTTATTGTATCGCCTATTTATACAGTATTTGAACTCTATTCCTACTTTTATAGACCTTTACTTTTACTTATAACATGCAATGCAGATTAATTTTTTTTAATAGTCCGCCACATTGAAAATATTCTGTGTGAAATTTTGAATTCTTAGATATTCCTTTCCTATACTTCAAGACCTTTAAATTGATGTATAACATGTCATACTGACTAAAAACTTTTTGTTCAGTCATACACCATATTGGCCGCCATCTTGAAAATATGAAGTGTGAAATTTTATTAGTTTCATATTCATTTCCTTCTCCTAAAGACCTTCAAAACGATGTATAACACATTATGCTTTCAAAAAATGAAAATTCACATATGAATTTCCAAAAATTATACAGTTCTCACAAATGCTGAGAGTCATCTAGGTGCCAAATTTCGTTGAAATTGATCAATTTTTACGCCAGTTATCATTGGACAAACAAACATACACACAAACTTTTCAAAGCCTGTCTCTGAAATGAAGAACTCACTACGCTCATTCAATAAAAAAGAAAAGCCTCTCCACAACATTTTTTTTTAATTGCCAATTTATTATTCAGAGTAATTTAAACAAATTGGATATGCGATTATTTTATCTGTCAGCTATTATTACCCAAGTTGAAGTAAAAAATGGTCTATAAAATTCGCTTTTAACATACGTATTTGGTAAGATACCACAAAATATGGTAGGTTTTTTAGGCTACTTTTACAAATTAAAGGTAATACTTTACTTGTTTGTTTTGTTCCCAAGGATTTGTGGACTAACTCAATAAAACTTAGTTTGAGTGGACTAACTCAATAAAACTTAATACTAACTATGCTCCTCTGAGAGGAGTGCCTGGAAATGGCAACCAGTCTTCAGGAGATGTCGGGCCCCTCTGTCGCAAATGTGGCAGGGAGAATGAAACTCCAGCACATGTGCTGGGAAAATGCCCTCATAACATGCTTCTGGTGACTAGGCGCCATCATAACGTTAAGCATAGAATCTCAGAAGCCCTGAAAGAAAAGAATTATATTTGCTACGACGAGGTGTACGCAATAGATCCAGAAGGTTCTCCAAGATACTGTGACATCATCGCTTTCCATCCGGATAACAAAACTGCCATGATCATTGACCCTATAAAAAAGTATGAGAGTAACGATCCGGACCAAGCCGTATTAGTTCATCAGGAGAAAATAAACATATATGAGAAATGTATAGAGTACTACAAGGAAAAGTTTCGGGAATCCCACAGAGACAGAAATTTTCAAGTTGACGGACTTTGGTTTGGGGCTAGAGGCACAATACCAATGAAAACCAAACTATTTTTTGACAAAATCGGCACCGATCGGAATTTCTTAAGACTCCTATCTGAAAATATAATTTTAGATTCTCTAGGTATTATAAATAACCATATTTATAAATTAACTATAAATTTTTGATTTGTATTGTTTATAATTTGTGTTATCTAGTTTTTAAAGTACTGTTATACTTCAACTAACTGTACGATTGTATTTTATTCTATTTTATGTATTTATTTAACAATTGTCTTTAGATTGATTAGTATGCTGTGTTTATAGCAATCCTTTAATGAAGCACAGCTCCACTTTGTACTTTTTGTCAATAAAGTGTTTTTCTCTCCTTTAAAATAATAGTTTCACCGACAGATCATATGAGTCAAGTCCATAAGTGTGAACATAAAATAATAAAACCATATGATTACTGTGTATGATTTAGTCTCAAGGAAAATCATAAGACAAAATCACATAGTGTAATGTCCTCAATATCACTTCTTTTTCATTTTGTAATTAATTATCAATGGTTTATATCTGACAATACGGGATTAAACTTTAGAATGTCGTATTGAATTTTTCAATTCAATAAGGGATTTGAAGAACGTCACAGGACCTTACATAGTTTTGTCTAAATTATGGCTTAGTTTCAGGAGGTTTATCCATCCATATACTACTAGACTACAATGCTGTCTCAGTGTAATGGATACTACCTATAAACATTTATCATTGTATAATTAATCATACCGCATATCATTACTCAATGAAGACAATAAACACCATGTGTACGTCATGGATCGTTCCAGATGTTGATTTTATTTTCAATTCCTGTGACATGGTGCATATAATGGTGCATCTTCATTAATAAATAGACATCACGTGTCTCTGTCTTTGAAGCGAGCGAAGAGAAAATTTATAATCATGATGAGTGGATAGTTAAAGAGTATGAATGCAGTAGAGAGTCTGGTAGTGAGGAAGCCACACTGCATTCTTACTATTCCACTAACCACACATTTCCTTTTCAACAATTATAAAAGGTAACACTTCACCACACAAAAACTTCTGCTTCTTAAAGTTGAAATTTTACATGCCTCTTTCAATTGTAGGTACTTCAAATGATGTGTATGAAGGTTTATTACAATCGTTACGTAGGTATCGGTAAAATCGTCGTTTTCTCTATTTTAAACGTTTAGGTCCGCTTTAATAATTTTAGCGATCTTTAACACTTTATAGTGGTATCGGTGTTGGTTTTAATAAAAAAAATTTTTTTTAAAAGTTGTTTGTCTCATTGAATTGATGAAAATACATTTTTCCCGTCCGAAAATTCAAATTTGATCTTTGAAGTTTACATTTATGCAAGCGTTGCTCGCAAACGCTTTGGCCGATAACGTTGTCCAACGAACTCGTCCTGAGCATTGGTAAAATGAGTATGAGTACTAAATTGCAACTAAATCGTTCAACTTTTACTCAAGTTATCATTATGGATCGATTTTGTGTCGGTTGGTTTTGGTTTTGTCGGTGTTTTTTAAAATGCTAAAAAGCTTACTTTGAACTATCCTATGGGTCTGATATTCTCAAAACACATAAACTAACTTCTGATAAAGTGTTATTTGCCACTGAACCGGACTAAAACCATATAAATACATCGAAAAGACCATAGTTATAAAAGAAACGTATTTTGTCAATAATAAATAAAATAATTTTTTTTTTTTGGAAATTTCCAAAAAGTGGTATCTTTACTTTTGGTCGAAGAAAGTTCCGGAATTTTTTTCAGATTTTTTGCACTTCACATAAGCGAGATAGAGGGGGGGGGGACACGTTTCACACCCACTTCAAACTTTCCTATGCTCACCCTTTCAAAGTTATAACCAAAGAATTATATATTTCTGTAATCAGCTCAACGTACCCTTTCATATGATACGGTGAAGAAAAAAAATTAAAAACATTTAACCCTAATTTTTTGGAAAAATATTTGTTTTAAGTCGCTATATTTTTAAATTATGTGGGTAGGTACAAGACACATACATGCCAAATTTCAAAGTGATCGGACGAAAGGTGTAGCCATGAGAGCAGGCGACAGGACGGACGGACAGACACACGCAGGAAAATATGTCCTTGGTAAAGCCTACGGACCCTAATTATCAATACTTTTGTGTTTAAAAACTCTCTAAATTACCAATTATTCATATAGGGATTTCTTGTGTTGGTACATGAGTTTGATTGAAACTTGTGAATATCATGATATGTTGTTACAATGTTGCTGTAGCAGCATCTGTTTTGAAATAGCCTCGAGTTGTCTGATTCTACAACACGGTTCTATTTCACAAAGATTGCCATCTTAAAGGAAAGGGTCCGGAGGTGGTGTGAGTTGACAGATGACATCTGCATCAGCTGCAGACTCTGCCAGGTCAGGGGAGGGGGGCAGCAATCTCAGCTCCAGACAGAGGTAGCAACCATGAATATGGATGGTATGCAATAAATTTAAGGGTGAAACTGCTTTCTGACCTTTACACCCTGATTTTAGTCTATGCTTACCTAAGATCCTACCGTGTATTGTTCTTAGAAATGCAATAATGGTTATAAATTTCAAATTAGTCACAACCGTTTTACTTCTTTTATGTAAATTTAAATTGAAAACTTCCTCGCTACTCAAAAATCTTATTTTATACCTCACTTTCTTCCTTAAATTGCATAACTTACATAAATCTTCACCTTATTTTTAAAATGAATGTTAATGTTATTTGTATTTTATCTAACTTTTCTTTTACTCATTCACATTTGCTCAATTCATATTAATTTCTGTCTGTGATCATCTTTTTTTATTGTACCATTTGCAAACTCTTTGAAATTTACTAAACACGTGGATATACTAACACGTGGGTTAACAATTATAACTGGCAGACATAAAGAACACGTGGGTTAACAATTATAACTGGCAGACATAAAGAACACGTGGGTTAAAAATTATAACTGGCAGACATAAAGAACACGTGGGTTAACAATTATAACTGGCAGACATAAAGAACACGTGGGTTAACAATTATAACTGGCAGACATAAAGAACTCGTGGGTTAACAATTATAACTGGCAGACATAAAGAACACGTGGGTTAAAAATTATAACTGGCAGACATAAAGAACACGTGGGTTAACAATTATAACTGGCAGACATAAAGAACACGTGGGTTAACAATTATAACTGGCAGACATAAAGAACACGTGGGTTGACAATTATAACTGGCAGACATAAAGAACACGTGGGTTAAAAATTATAACTGGCAGACATAAAGAACACGTGGGTTAACAATTATAACTGGCAGACATAAAGAACACGTGGGTTAAAATTATAACTGGCAGACATAAAGAACACGTGGGTTAACAATTATAACTGGCAGACATAAAGAACACGTGGGTTAGCAATTATAACTGGCAGACATAAAGAACACGTGGGTTAACAATTATAACTGGCAGACATAAAGAATACGTGGGTTAACAATTAAAATTAGCAACTAAGATAACAAAGGAGTGAATACAAACAAAAATAGACTACCAATTTGTGTGGCACATAGCTTCCTCGCATTCTATCATGTACTTTATTGTTATATTAACATTAACATTATTGTTATATTACTTTATTGTTATATTGTTTATTTTGTAAAAACTGTTAATAGTTTTAGCGACCTTTAACACTTTATAGCGGTATCGCTGTTGGTTTTAATAAAAAATTGTATTTGAAAAAAATGTTTGTCTCATTAAATAGATGAAGTTTGATTTTTTCCCCAAATTTAAATTCGCAGTTCTCGTTAACGCGAGCGTTGCGCGTGTACGCTTGGACAGATAATGTTGTCCAACGAACTCGTCCTGGGCATTGGTAAAATGAACATGTCTACCAAATTTCATCAAAATCGGTCAAAAATGGAAAGAATGATGTATAATGTGGTACTGATTCTATTCTAAGAAGGCTTTGGAAACAAAACTATTTTGGCATTGCATTTAATTGCTAGGCCTACATGATAATAAGAAACATAGCCACTAATACCTAGCATGAGCCCCTCGCGGGACACAGGATGAAGGCTAGTTTATTATAAATTTAGCTTTGTTTCTATTTTGTTAAGTTAAATAATAAAATTGTTGTTAAAAGGTTTGTGTTTAAATTTTAATTATTACTAATGGTATATTAAAAAGGGCGAAAGAAATTCATTAATGTTATTTTATGAATGGATGGATAATGGATATATATTATGTATCGTATTATACTCTTAAAACAAAGGTTGCTGTTATGTATTTAAAATCATATTGATTTTCTCAATGATGTAATATTAGGAGTACAATGTTGCTCAATATTACTCTCTTTAAGTTCTTATAATAATAATAATAATAATCAATGGTGCCATTACCTGTGAACGGCTTAAATCTATATATATTAAAGTCAACGTATTTGTGTATATGTATATTTGTGTATGTTCTTTATACAAATCTGCAGTTTTAGTCATATTTATATGAATATTTACACACTTGACCTTCGAAGCAAGGGAAAATCACTGTCTACATGAATTTTCAAAATTTAAATTTTAGTACACATTGGTACGGGGACAAGTAATGAATACGGGGTCAAAGTAATGAATACCCTTCATGATGCATATCGTTAAAAAGCTCATTATGAGTACAGTAATTGTTGTTATGTACAGTTTTGTCATATTTTCATTTAGGAGGTAAATTATATTATTAAAGAGGAGAGGGTATAGAAATATGTGGGAGGGATAGAATCTAGATATTCTCGCATAGTAAAATAATTTAAATGTTTTTTGATGGTAGTTTAAAAACTTAAAAAATCAACATAACACTCCGTAGCGAAGCACGGGTATCAAGCTAGTAATAATAATAAAATGTGGACGGCTAATACCTGCCAAAAAGGTAATATAAATTAATATATCAAATTAGATTCTTTTAATGATCTCTGAAAATGAAATAAATATTTCACACTTTAACAGGACAAAACTAAACAAAAGGTCTATAACAGTACATTACGCGTCTACTACTACTAGTGCGGAAAGTTGCATTTTGCATGCGAGTGTGGAGTTTGCACCCGAACGACAGCGAGAGTACAGGGTTCACACTGACCTGGAAAATCAGGGAAAGTCAGGGAATGTCAGGGAAAAAAAATTAGGTCAGGGAAAGTCAGGGAAACTTTTTGAAATAGCCCTAAAATCAGGGAAAATAACCAAACTTTAGGTAAATTAAGCCAAAAGTCAGGGAAACCAAATTTGTCAATAAGCTATAAAATAAATAGAAATAAACTATCCGCAAAACATTATCTGAATCTGGGTTAAATATTCCAAAACATTTGGTTATTTATGTAGCCCCACTAGAGATGTAAATAAGAAAAGGGTTTAGATTTTTTTTAAAAAAATGTTAGTTTTTTTTTGTTTTTTTTTCTAAGAAAAAATAAAAACCAAACCCCTCGTTTTTTTGACACATTACGTTTTTTCAGATGCGTTTTTTAAATTAATTTTTACTATATGGTTATTTGATTCTGATAAAAGAAACAAAATTCTGAAAAAGAAACAAAGTATGGTTACACAACTTGCACAATTATCTTGGAAATAATATTATCCTCGGATATTGGCTCCGGTTAATAGGAATTAAATTATTTAATTTTTAAAATGGTTAGAAAATCTAATCAGTTCATTCACAGTTCACTAAGGTGAAACTAACTTCTATTAAAAAAAACTAATATAATAAGTCCAGTTTGTTTAATGAGCTCAAATAGAATTAAATTGAATTACATAATATTCGCCCCTCTTATGCCAGAACCAAGAATGTGCAAATTTTCATATTCTGGGTTTATTAGCTATTTGGACTTGTTGTTTTATAATCTATGTTGTGCCTGAACCCCAAATTCATGCCTGCATTGTATCAGCTGTTATTGGCTATGGCAGTTTAATGAATATGAAATACTGAAACAATTACTACGTTCACACATCGTTTTGAAAGCGTTTCGGATCCAATTCGTTTTCAAAACGATTCCCGTTCACACAACAAAAAATACAGGTGATCAAAATATTTGTTTTCGAAATCTCGTAACGGTGACGTCACGAGCAAAACCTTCTTTCTTGTTTCCTAAAATGTCCGCGAATTTTTACATTTTATTTACAAATTATTAAAAGTTTTTACAGGTTCTTTATAGTATTAACTTTTGTTTAAAAACGTTTTTGCAGTTTAAAAAAAAAAAAAACGGAAGCTCACAACAACTTAAAAGCTTCAAGAACTTAAAAAGTGGATAAGAGTAAAATAACCTGATATCTCGATCCCCTCCACGACCTGTTCATACGAGCGTTTTGAATTTCGATCCCCCGTTCCGATCACGTATTTTTGGTGGAGCGGATCTAACCCGATACGATCCGTCGATCTCCGTTCGTACAGCGTTTTGAACTAGCGGATCGTTTTCAAAACCGTTTCCAAAACGTTGTGTGAAGGTAGTAAATAAATGTGCATCTTCAAGAAGAGGGGGGAATGCTAGGGCCAAAGCAAATTGTCTGACTAATAAGTCCAATACCATGTTGCTGTACATAAAAAAAAAAAATCAAAATAGAATAGCTGAATTATGGAATAGAATGCTGAATATGGATCATAAACTTTAAAACTCCATTTTCCAACAATGTGGAATCTGCACATTCATGGTTCTGGCATAAGGGGGACGATATTATTTATTATATAATAATATGTAATCTTATTAACAAATAAAATATTTTAAGAAGTATACAGTAAACAGGTTATTTCACATGAGTACCTACCCAGAAAAACTTATGAATCTACATCTAATTTCTGACAAATAATTTCAAGTAAACTTAGGTCCATAGGACCTTCGTTTTCGAGATATCCCGTTTTTTTCATTTAGGTCTTGTTTTCAGCCATTCACTACCTAATAAATAGAAATCTAATTAAGATAGAAAGATGCAGTTTGCAACATCGTAAAGAACATTAAATGTGATTTAAAAAATCATTAGCTTTAGTACTTAACACCTACGTTTATTAGTTTAGTGATAATGTAAGACAAACAATAAAATTGAAAATTAAATCAAATTTTTATAAAACTTTGAGGTTCCATAACTTCTATATTTTTACAGTTAACGTAATGTTTAAAATTCTTGGACTGACGAGATCCACCCTCCTGATGATTTGTGGACTGACGAGTCCACTTTTACAAGAGCTGGTGCAGTCAATTTTCAACTTTGCCAGACATGTTAGGCACTGGCTGAATGTTAATTATCCGAGACATTGGATAGGACGAGGTTGGCCATTCCACTGGTCTCCACGCTCCCCAGACCTTACACCAGCAGACTCTAACTCAGACTTTTGGTCAGAAATTTGATGTAGATTCATAGGTTTTTCCGTTTAGGTACTTACACGGAACACCCTATATATTATTGATTGATTAATATAATTTGAGTAAATGTTTATAGTACAAAATTAGAAAGTTGGCAATAAAAATCAGTTATATTATACGACTATGTTAGTGGTGGTGATTAAAAATATTGAAAATATTTACATTGTATTTTTAAAGTAAAATATTAATTAAAGGTATTTTGAAGATGAGCATTTAAAAACATACCTTCTTTAACACTGGAAAAAAGATACTCGTGAAAAAATACATAAAAAATACAAATTTGAAATTTGAAAAAAATCACCAGAAAAAAAACGTTTTTTACACCTCTAAGCCCCCTACTAATCGTATTGAGGTGGCCATATTTTGTGATTTTTTAAAAAAAATATATATATACTATATTAGGTATATTAGTTACTTAAAGTTAAATTATATTTAGGTATTAATGAGAGCATTTTACTTAAAGAAAAAAAAACCCTTTTCTTAATATTTTTACTTTAATTAACAAGATTAAACTATTAATTAACAAAAAAAAGATTAAACTGTGGTGACTTTTTAATGTTTATTTAGGTTTTACATTACTTTAAGTGGCACGTATGTATTCATACCATTTAGAATAAATATTTCCGTTAAGTTTACAAGACAGTTATTCTTTTTCTTTTTTCTTTCATTTGTCAGGGAAAAATTATCAACATAGTCAGGGAAAGTCAGGGAATGTCAGGGAAATCAAATTCAAATTTTAAGTGTGAACCCTGGAGTAGTAAAACCACACGAACAAAGCAAAATGCTGTTTTCGCACGAGTTGCGTACCGTACCTAATCTACGATTGTTGGATTTTAATAATAAATATAAAAAACCATTAAATATACACTAAAAACTTGATAAAAACTGTTACTTTAATTAAACAAACAGCAAATTAGTTTTTTTAAATGTAAGCAAACACGGAAATCGTTCGATAAAGTGAAGAATTCATCTTTATTTCCGCCCTAGGGCGGAAATAAAGATGAATTCTTCACCTTATCGCCGATTTATTCACATAAATCAGACCACATCAAAGTGTGGGGGAAGAGTGCCCCATAGAGGGTGTCCCTCACCCTGCACCTTCCGAAATTCATAGATGCAATTCAGAGTATCATGGCACGGGATCGAACCCACGACCTCGAGTTGCCTCGACTTATTGATAGCTGAGCGAGTGCCTTAAGACCCTCGTCCACGCTGGCTCCCTAGGACGATGAGAAAGGCGAATTATGATACATTTCTTTTAGGTTTGCTACCGTGTGTTCTAGTAACATATAAAATGGCCTTGTTTCTGAAACCTTAAAATGACTTTGTTTCTAATGTGTTACTGAAGTGTACACAAAATAGATTTATTTAAAGCGGATTTTAGTGGATGAATATAGAAGGTAGTTACGGTAGTTTTAACCCTAACTTATTTAATGTTAGATCCACTATTAAATTATAAAAGGCTGATTCACTTTGATACCACAATAAATTAGTGCAGAATTATTTGGTTAATGAATTTTCTTTTGGCCTATTATTTGATTTTTATCTTCTATTTTTTTTATATATTATTTTTTCTATATTAATTTATAACAGGGTTTTATTTGACTCTGATGGTTTTTATATGTATTCTGGTTTCCAAGTAATATTTGAAATTTCAGTATGGCGTTTTCACTGCTCGCTTATAACCTTGCAAGTCTCACAAGGCATCATAAACTACAACCGGAAACAGTTTTGTTCGCTTTCTCCTTTTATCCGGAGTTAATTAAAACTGTATATTCGCTTCAAATAGGACTTAAGGGGGAGAGGCAGGGGGGGGGGGGGGGGGGTGAATGAAAATTGTCTACTTTATAAATCTCCTTTTTTTTTTTTTAAAAAAAAAGGGGGTAGTTTTTAAAATGTTCACCCTAGCTAGGAAAAGAGGCCAGTGGTCCGAAGTAACTCAGAATGAATAATTGCCAGTGAAAATGTTGGGAAAATACAATAATGTAGCTGGGCAAAGAGAAAATAATGAAGTTAGTAACCATAATAATGAAGCAAAACAGGCATAGCAATGTATCACTTCGACTTCTGACGCCATCTTTTAACCTTGCGTAATCCATCCAAACGTTTTGCATTTTTTTTTACAGTAATTATCTTAATGGTTAAATGATGTAACGTTTGACTAATTGGAAATTCTTATATTTATTTATTTATTTGTTTGGTTGGGTGTTGGACAGCTGAGGCCATAAACACCATTAACTTAGATCATATTATTTTTTATTCTTATATGAAGTATGTTTATTGAAATAAACTTCATTATTTCATTAAACTCATATATAAGTACGCAGGCATCTAGTCTGGACACTTTTATTATGTTATGAGAGTTAAATGCTGGAAACCGCTATACAGAAACATCAATCGCTTTAGATGTGTTTTAATAAAGCATTTATCGTTTTAGAGATGCTGCAAGATATAAAGCATACCTATATTGTTTTAGATATGCTTTATTAAAACATCAATCGTTTTTGAGATGCTTTAATAAAGCATTTATCATTTAAGAGATGATTTAATCTAACATCTATTGTTTTAGAGATGCTTTAATAAAGTATTTATCATTTAAGAGATGCTTTAATCTAACATCTATTGTTTTAGAGATGCTTTAATGAAGCATTTATGATTTAAGAGATGCTTTAATCTAACATCTATTGTTTTAGAGATACTTTAATAAAGCATTTGCCATTTAAGAGATGCTTTAATCTAGCATCTATTGTTTTAGAGATGCTTTAATAAAGCATTTATCATTTGGGTGATGCTTTAATCTAACATCTATTGTTTTAGAGATGCTTTAATGAAGCATTTATGATTTAAGAGATGCTTTAATCTAGCATCTATTGTTTTAGAGATGCTTTAATAAAACATCTATTGTTTTAGAGATGCTTTAATAAAGCATTTATCATTTAAGAGATGCTTTAATCTAACATCTATTGTTTTAGAGATGTTTTAATAAAGCATTTACCATTTAAGAGATGCTTTAATCTAACATCTATTGTTTTAGAGATGCTTTAATGAAGCATTTATGATTTAAGAGATGCTTTAATCTAACATCTATTGTTTTAGAGATACTTTAATAAAGCATTTGCCATTTAAGAGATGCTTTAATCTAGCATCTATTGTTTTAGAGATGCTTTAATAAAGCATTTATCATTTGGGTGATGCTTTAATCTAACATCTATTGTTTTAGAGATGCTTTAATGAAGTATTTATGATTTAAGAGATGCTTTAATCTAGCATCTATTGTTTTAGAGATGCTTTAATAAAGCATTTATCATTTAAGAGATGCTTTAATCTAACATCTATTGTTTTAGAGATGCTTTAATTAAGCATCTATTGTTTTAGCGATGCTACGATAAAGCATATATTGTTTTAAAGATTCTTTAATATAACATCAATCGTTTTAGATTTGCTTTAATGAAGTATCTATTGTTTTAGATATGCTTTTATAAAACATGTATTGTTTTGGAGATGCTTTAATGAAGTATTTATTGTTTTTGAGGTGTTTTAATAAAACATTAATTGTTTTAGAAATGCTTTATAAAGCATTTGTAGTTTTAGAGATGCTATAATAAAACATCAATCGTTTTAGATTTGCTTTTATAAAACATGTATTGTTTTGGAGATGCTTTAATGAAGTATTTATTGTTTTTGAGGTGTTTTAATAAAACATTAATTGTTTTTGAAATGCTTTATAAAGCATTTGTAGTTTTAGAGATGCTATGATAAAACATCAATCGTTTTAGATTTGCTTTTATAAAACATGTATTGTTTTGGAGATGCTTTAATGAAGTATTTATTGTTTTTGAGGTGTTTTAATAAAACATTAATTGTTTTAGAAATGCTTTATAAAGCATTTGTTGTTTTAGAGAATCTATAATAAAACATCAATCGTTTTAGATTTGCTTTAATGAAGTATCTATTGTTTTAGACATCATTTTATAAAGCAAGTATTGTTTTAGAGATGATTTAATGAAGCATTTGTTGTTGTGTAGATGGTTTATAAAGTTTGTAATAGACAAACATTTATTATACGCTTGTTATTGCATATTGTTATTCATACGCTTCACCATCTGGTTTAATATAATATATTATAATATGGTGTAGGGGGTCGATTGATTTGTTTGTGAATATACTCGTTACAACCATTAGTACACTGGACTTAAAAGTATAATCGATTATACGATATTTTAAACCGATTCAACAAAATAATTACATAATTCAAACTAAATTCTGATATAAGGAAAGTTTAGATACGAAACTTAGTAAATCAGTTTCGTCTTACAAATGCATGGAAACGAGCTTTTCCTCTGGGAAGTCTATAATTCAATGCATAATTTCTCTACTGCATATGCACCTAAGTGAGGGAAATGCATAATACTTGTGCAACTAACTCATAAAATTTACAATTAGAATGAGATTGTTCTAAATATAGACTTACAGTTAATCTTTATACAGCCATTAAAATGGACGAGGTTGAATCACTACTCAACTGATGGTTAAATTAAAGCTTTCTAATTCCATTATTTCCTATGAATATTTATAAATTCATTTAGACATCCAATCACAAAATGCAAAATGTTCTTTTTCTTTTTCTTTAAATAAGTTAAACTAAAATAAGATTTACATAAATTAAGAGGATTTGTAGGTCAGATGAAGGCTTGCAATAATCATTGAAACTTGTTTTGATTTTTAAAAGGAACCATAATAACAGAGGTATATCAGCTCCTAAAACATCATGACATATTTATTACAGAATTTGGTAAATAGGTTTTTTTTTTTTTTTATATATATTAGTCCAGTAAAATGGTACAATATACCTTGCATCAAATAATGTAGCTCTGATTTTTTGATATGTTGTATATGATGGATGGCTAATGATGCATCTAAGTTTTCGACCTCGGCAAACTTCCGGATCATTGTGAAATACTTGAAACTTCTTAAAATAGTAAGAACAACAAACATCGAACAACGCATAGTTTTCGAGTTGTATAGCAACAACTGAAAAAAGTCCGAACATTTTTCAGTTTTCCACATATTTCGCAGCTAGCACAGGTTTTTCGAAGCTGCAAAATTAGGATCACACTACCCTAACTGGTCTGAACAACATATAAAAAAATCGGTCCGAGACAACTCAGACAAACTTTCTCATATACGAGTTCATAATTATTTAGCCCAGTGTTTTCCATTTATTAGTTTTCGTATGTAAATTTAATTATTATTGTGCATTTCATTAAAATTTATCATAAAAATAACTTCTCCCGAGCGGGGAATCGAACCCGGGCTCTCTCGGTCCACGTTTTAAGCTTTTTTCTCAGGAACTAGATTTTTCCCGGGAAAACGGCTTATATCGTTGGATTCGTATATAAATGGACTATATTTTAGAATTTTTTAATCAAAATCGTCGGAACCGTTTTTTAGAAATAATTTTTTTTCACGTTTTTTCAGAGTTTTTGGGGAGCAGCGCCCCTAAATTTGGAGCTAAAATTCATTTCTTGATTTCGCCTCGGGGTATGATTTTTCTGAACATGTATGCCAAATTTTGTCAAAATCTGCCCAGTAGTTTAGGCTCCAGGCGTCTGCACAGACGACAGACGACAGAAAGACATTTTTTAAAAACCACTTTTTTGGACTCAGGGGACCTCAAAACGTGTAAATCCATCAAAATCTCAAAATCGAATTTTCGCGCCATCACAATACTTTCTCTTTATATGAGAAAGTAAAAATCGTAACTACATCAAGCTTTGCGAATTATAGGTATAATATAAATGGCCTAATATTCCGTTGTTATGTTTTTTTACGGTTGCAACTGAACTAGTGGGCCTACAGACTTCATTTTGCACTAAAAAGGAAGCCAATTTAATGCAATACACCTTTAATCCTTATGAACTATTTCGTAGGGGGGCTGTTTTATCCCGATATTTGGGCATTTTTTCTAAAATTTGTTGACACATTCGTCAACTTTGAACTGCTGTATCTTGGAAAGTATTGGGTCTACAAAGACAAATTTGGTCCTATTTTATTTCAAATTTAGTCCACTTAAAAAATGTATTTATTTATTTTTGCCGATAAATAGGTTCTTCAGTGTCGAAAGCGGTGTAAACTGGAATAAACCTCTAAAATTGGCTTATTTTGGAAAATTTTCGAAACTTTGAACAGCTGTATCTTAAAACGTACTGGGTTTAAAGAAACAATTATGGTCTCATTTTGTTATAAATCTAGCTTTCTTTAATACACAATGTAGTCTTTTTTTTTACCGTAAAATGGATCTTTGATGGTGAAAATTGATGAAAACCTAAAAAACTTCGAAAATTTAGTGGTTTTTCAAGTATTTTACAATGATCAGGAAGTTTGCCGAGGTCGAAAACTTAGATGTATCATTAGCCATCCATCATATACAACATATCAAAACATCAGAACTGTCTTATTTGATGCAAGGTAACCCCCTTATTTACGACGATTTTACTGGACTATTTGAACACCTAAACATATTTAAAACATTGAAAAAATAATAATAACATTAAGATTTATTATCTGATCATGAGTTTTCCTAGCTTAATGAACTTTCCTAATCATCTTGGCTTGACCAATTTTCTTTTACTACATTATCAATAATTCTAGTCATCACTGTTAGAGAAAATATTATTTTAACTCCTAGATTTAACAATGTTCAAAAACCTTGGCAACATTCTGTCGAGCGAAGCGAGACAGTAAATATTTATTTATTTTATTTTATTCCTTTTTATATTTATGAATTTCCATGTATAGTATATAAATAGTAAAGAACAAAGGTTAATAATAATAATAAAAAAATAGAGACGGGGTCTTCGCTCTAGATTTTCTTATCTACTGAAGGCCCTAACCAAGAATAATTTAAATGTACCTCGATTATCCTATATCTTACGCCTTTCATATGAAAAAATGTACTAAAATAATTAATTTTTATTTTAAATCAAATTATAATTATTATTAACTACAGGAAACAGACAGTGAAAAATACACTCCAGCGCCGGGATTTGAACCACGGGCCTCTATATTTCCAGTATAGCGCTCTTCCATCAAAGCTACGCAGGAGAATGATTTTTCACTACCGTAATCGATAACTAGTCCCGAATCCAAGCTTTCAATATTCATATACATTTAGACAGTCAATATTTATGACATTAGAACTAAACCAAGAATTAACGCTTATAATTATAAAGTACTCAATTAGTACCTGTACCTTGTACAATCAATTCGAAATTCAATTTTTAAGTTTTTGGTAGTTTTCATACTACGGAAAGTTAAATTTTAATTTAAATCAAATTATAATTATTATTAACTACGGGAAACAGACAGTGAAAAATACACTCCAGCGTCTGTTTCCCGTAGTTAATAATAATTATAATTTGATTTAAATTAAAATTTAACTTTCCGTAGTATGAAAACTACCAAAAACTTAAAAATTGAATTTAAAATAATTAATGTAAATGTTTGGTGGAAATAAAAATTATTATTATTATTATGTAAGATGAAGAAGTATGTCAAAAGAATTATGTTAATTTTGTAAGGTGCTCTCTTCTAAAAATTAGTCAATGTTCTTTTTATTAAAAAAAGCTAAAAGTAAAATTAAAAGCAAAAAACTATTTTTCTTAAAAATAAGATGCATTTTATTTTTAGGTTTTAATGCAATTAAGATTGTAATGTAGAATTTTGGATGTCTTTGAAGTTGGTTCTAGTGGGTGGCTGGAAGCAATTTGCTACCTCGCCTTAGTAATTCCAGCTACCTCCGTCCCTGCTATCTTATCACCTTGTTAACCCCGCCATCGCTTCGTCCTGTCTAAGATCTTATGCCTTTTTAATAGGATCAACTTGGATCATCAATTTAATCTCTGACGACAGGATCCCTCAAATTATAAACTCTAGTTGGAGTAATCCAATCTTTTAAAATAAATATTATTTAAGGCTTAAGGGTTGATAAAAACTTAAGTTTAATTTAAAGGTTAATTATTAATAATTATCAATTAAAATGATAAAACCTTGTATTCTATAAATAGAAATTTCTTTTTGGTGGTGGATGGGACGAAGTAATAAAACAGTAGACCACAAATTCATTCTGATGATACGGTTTCGCTCTTTTCTAAAATAGACTGTCAATTGATGTGGCACATAGCTTCCTCGCATTCTATCCACGTAATTTATTGATTTTATGATTTTGCAAGCCATTATTGTCTATTTGGTATAATTGTTTCCCCCGTTTTTTTTTAATCTGTCAAACTTTTTGATTTCTTACATGAATTAAAGTATCAATTTAGCAAAAGTTAAAAAGCGCAGACGGTTCAAAGTAATCTGGGGCTATGCGGGTTACTGTCGATAAACTATAAAAGTTTCATTCAAATCAGATAAGTACTTTTGAAGCTATAGGTGTAAATAAATGTATGTTAGTGCGCATGTGGAAGAGAAACATATAGGCGAAGAAGTTTGAAACTTATATGGGACCAACAATGGGCTAATTATGACCTGCCACCCAAATGTCATTAAAATTGGACGTGTATAGTTTTTAAGATATGTTGGTCCGCAAAAATTGAACGACAGACAGACAGGGAACCTAAAATGTTCCCTGATGTCTGAAACGGATTTCTGTCTAGGAATTTTTGAAATCGGAGACCTAAAAATTTTTCGTTCTCCAGAACGATCACATAGCTTCTGTTACCTTCGGTAAGCTCGGAAGTAACTATCTTCGGCACTCCTTTAGATTGTTACTCCCCTTATAAAAAAATAGAGGGGAGTAACAATCTAAAGAAGGTGTAGAGAATATAAAACAGAAGTGTGATATTCCTTTGTCCAAAGATTGATCTAAACATCCCTTTTTCTTTATAGTTATTTTGTCAATTTATTTATATTATTATATTCTAAAAAAACATAGGGGAGTAACAATCTAAAGAAGTACCCTATCTTCAATATAATTTATTTATTTAATATAACAAACACACAGTAAAAGTTCTTAATTTGTTACCCAATAAATTATTTATTATTTTTATTTTTTATGTCTCGTTCTCAGGAACGAAAATATTTTATGTCTCCGATTTCGAAAATTCCAAGACAGAAATCTGTTTCAGACATCAGGAACATTTTTGATGCCGTTTCTGACAGCCTGTCTGTCACTCAATTTGTGAGCCAACATAGCTTAAAAACTACACGTCCGATTAAAATGAAATTTGGACGATAGGTCACAATTAGCCCATAGTTGATCCCATATAAGTTTTAACTTTCTGTACCCATTTGTTTCTCTTCCACATGCGCACAAACATACATTTATTTACATCTATATCATCAAAAGTACACATCTGATTTATATGTAATAGTTTTAGACCTTTCATAACATTAAAAGTCCACGTCCAATGTATAAGCATCAAAACAAATATTAATATCCTACCGAAATAAACGGTTAAAATTGAAAAAAACTAAACCATTAAAATGTTATCTGAAAACCCCTCTGTTAATTTTTTCAAGTAAATGTGTTTCTCAGCTTGGTGAAAAATATTTCATATAAGCGTCTACGTTTCAAAAAGACTTATTAAAAAAACCATACAATTTATTAGAAAGTAGGTAGATATTACTTATTATATAAACATTAAAAATAGTTTAAAATGAAAAAATAGAAATAATAAAATAAAATCGGGTCCTGGGGACCTTTCCTCACTTCAGAGGCCACTAAAAAAGGCCTCTCTTGATGCTTCGCAGCAGGAGGAAGCAGCATTGGACGTGGTCAGTACTTGGATGGGTGACCTTTGTGAACAAACTGATTTATTATCATTCTTCAAAAAAACCTTATTTTTAATACCTATATTTTATTTAATTATTTGAAGTTTGGCGGTATTTTGACACATGTAAACAAACTTTGACGTCATCAAAATTATCGCACTAATAAATAATTATATTCGCTTATAACTTTTAAACTAATTAATGGAATTTCATTTGGGTTTTTTATATTTGTTCCTTAATTTTTCCCGGTTCCAACGATATGCTTTACGTCAAAAACCTATTTATATTTTCGGTATTAAACCGTCTAAGTTTAAAAAAATCACAAATTGATAACTTCAAAATGGCGGACAATATCAAAATGAAATTTGGTGGGCTTGTTTGTCATACAGAGAGGTATATTCGTGCCAAATTTCAACTCGATCAGGACCATTGTCGATTTATTACGTTTTTTTTAAATTTTTGCTGACTCAACAAACTGGGTTCAAGATGGCGGAAAAATTTGATTTTCCGGGTGGCACCACTACAGGTAAGGACTGATTATTCTGTTTCAACTCCAAGTTTCAACTCTCTAGGTTAAATACTTTGGGCGCTACGATGATAACACACACATACATACATACATACAGACGTCACGCTGAAAACCACTCAGGTCTTAAAAACACCCAAAACGGATAATTTCGTTGAAATCTCAAAAAAAATATAAGTTGATGAAAACAGTAGGTACTTTTCCTACTATAGGTAGTGAGAAAGGACAATAAAAATATCCTTTTTTAAAATACTCGTATATGAACTTCGAATTTTTGTAGAAAGTGCTTTGTATATTATAGTCAACTTGATATATCGATAGGTGGGACCGAGGTTAATTATCATCAGTAGTATTTTTACCTTGTTGAACTTGGGCATATTGATCTATGAAGACTTAGAACTTGTTGCATCTCTCTTCTACGTACATTGTTCTTTCAATTTTTCAGGCTCATCATAACAAAGGTGCATTGTCTCGCTTATATATAGAAGACACGATGAACCCACGTCATAACAGCTCATTACACGATGAACCCACGTCATAACAGCTGATTAGAAAATAGTGCATCATTCCTTTATTACGAGGTGGGATGAAGTAAGAAATTGTTACTATAGCCCTAAAAGCGGGAACTAATCATCGGAAAATAACCAATTTAACTTGATTTTTGATGATTATTGTTAGATATAGGAGCGACTATGGAGGTCATCTTGAATAACACAAACTGTTTCTCTACGTAAATTGAAATGACTTTGTCAAAGATGTTTTTCAAAACATCTTCATACGTTTACTGAAGCGAGCGTAAGCGAGCTTCTTACATTCAACAATCTATGCATCTTGTCTGTATGTCAGTAACGTTTACGCGTGTGACGATAACTTGAGTAAAAGTTGACCGATTTAGTTGAAATTAGGTATACATGATCCTCTTACTAATACTCAGGCTAAGTTTGTTGGACAGCGTGATCCGTCCAAAAGTTCGCGCGCAACGCTCGCGTAAAAGAGAGGTTCAAAAATTAAATTGGAATTTCAGGACGGGAAAAGATTCTATAATCATCTATTCGATGAGACGAATATTTTTTTAAAATAACATTTCTTTAGTGAAACCAACAGCGACACCGCTATGAATTAATAAAGATCGCTAAAACAATTAAAGCAGACCTAAACGTTTACAATAGAGAAAACAACCTTTTTACCGATATCTTACGTTCTAACGTAACGATTTTAATAAAACTTCATATACAACATCTAATGCACAATTAAAACAGGCATGCAAAATTTCAATTTGATACATCCAGTAGTTTTTTTTGTAGCAAAGTGATACAATTTATAATAATTGAAAAGGAGATGTGTGGTTAGAGGAATAGTAAGAATGCAGGGTGGCTCCCTTACTACTACTATACCCATTATCTATCAACTCATCATGATTCATGATTATCTATTTTTTCAATATTCAATACATATTTATTACTATACGCTTCAATGAAGGCCATGCAATGCCTTGTAGTAATTTGAATTTACGTGAAGATACAATTTGTGTTATTCCTTTATTAAGATTAGGTTTGAGTTTTAAATATTTCGTCGTATATTCAGCAATTTAGACTAGAAGTAATCTTTAGTGACTTTTTACTTTAGTTAATTAAATATATTAACTTTAGATGGTTGCTCTTAATAAATTAAATTTGAGGTTGAAGGCCTGAACTGAAGAGTCTCGGCCATTTAGGGGCTTATTAATCCCATTCAGTGCTGTCTGGAGGGGGGGGGGGGTCTCTCCAGGGTAATATCAGTAATAGAGCATGCCCTAGGGACTTACCTTGAATTATACCTTCACCTTGTTTTAAACCTTTTCTTCTAACTCGCTTCATCATCGGATGAAAAATCCACTAAACAATGCAACTCTCGGTGTGAAATGGAATGTAATTAAAGTTAGAGGTATCTGTATAAAATATGAGTGGCTAAAGTAATCAGTGACTTAAGAATTTTACTACGTTTTTATTAGCTTGCTTTCTTGTTTGTTTGTTTGTTTGTTTGTCCGGTACAAATCTAGCAATCGATTTCTAACTAACTTCCCAAATAGCTAGACATTTGAAACTATTAGCATAGCTCTGAACACGATGACAATGCATTATTTTCATACTTTTAGCACCCTTTCAGAAGAATTTAATTGGTTTTCAGCACATTTTGCTGTATGGAAAGTTAGTTCGGAAAAAATCCGCAAGTTATTTTATTTGTTTTGCCATATCCCATATTTAGGCAATCTTCATTTTGACGGGTTTCAAATTTGTGATTTTTATAAATAAGAAATAAACATTGAATGAAAGCAAAACAGGAAATATATTGATTATAATATTATTTATCGATTATATTATTTCAAATATATCGATGGCACGCTTTAGATTTGGTGTTTGGGAGATCCTTTGTACAAAGATTTGTCCTTTTATAGGTTTAAGATCAGCTCTCTAGATGGTTGTCATTTATGTGAAGTAAATAAATTCGGAACTATTTTTTTTTTTCACTAACATTATATATTATATAACAATAATAATTATATTATCAAAATTACATACGATTCAACAGAAAATTTAATAACGTAGTATATAAAAAGTTCTTTTTATCATGAAATTATTTTATTTTACATTTTTTTTTCCATTCTTTTGAACGAGTGTATATAAAAGGTTACTCAATATCATTTGTAGATTATAAATTATAGTAAAAAGAAACGGTTTGGAAATAATAATAAATTACTGTGTTATCGATATTCTAGGTACTCGAAAAGCGGGTTGAAATTTATTATAAAATATCTATCACACACTATTCAAGTTAAACAAATGCCTGTAACAATAGACTGGTAAATAGTGTGGCACATAGCTGTCTCGCGTTCTGTAACCTACTTAAACGATGATATGTATGTATATTTTACAACCTATTATTGTTTAATTTATTAATTTTTACCCTCCTTTTATTTTAAATTTCATAATCGTTTTGATTTTTTTATATGAATAAAAGTATCAATTTAGTCAAATTTAAAGAATTACGACCTACCATCCAAATTTCGTTAAAATCGGACGAGTGCGTAGATTTAAGATAAATATATTGGTTTGCAAAAATTGAACATCTAACATTGACAGATAGACAGGGTACAAAAAATGTTCTATGATGTCTAAAGCGGATTCCTGTTTTAGAATTTTCGAAATTGGAGATGTTAAAAAATGTTCGTTTTTTTATAAGGATAAAAAATAAGTTGATTACAAATAAATTGATAGGGCGTGAATCTCACGTAAAAAGGGTTTCGTTGGTATTGTGAACACAAAATTAGTAAGGGATGAGGGGAGAAAAGTTTTGATTTTTTTTTGACAAAATGGCGCGCAAAATTAAATGTTAACATCAAGTGTTATACATTTTTGAAATCTACTCTTCAATACCTTTCATTTGATACCCCACTCAAAATTAAAAAAAAAAAAAAAATCGCATAACATGAATTATCCGCCATCTTGGATTTCCAGTAAATCAGATCAAATTGATAATCTTATTTTTTCTATGGCCCAGCAGACCGCACATTTCGTATATTTTTCTATATTTTTAGTAATAGCGGAAATACGATTTAAGGGGGGGGACACACGCAAAATTTCGATGTTTTTTGACAAAATGGCGCTGAAAATTAAGCACTACCCCTAAGTGGTATATATATTTCTATTCTACTCTTCAATACCTTTCATTTGATACCCCCCTCAAAATTAAAAAAAAAAAAAAAAATCGCATAACATGAATTATCCGCCATCTTGGATTTCCAGTAAATCAGATCAAATTGATAATCTTATTTTTTCTATGGCCCAGCAGACCGCACATTTCATATATTTTTCTATATTTTTAGTAATAGCGGAAATACGATTTAAGGGGGGGGGGGGGGACACGCAAAATTTCGATGTTTTTTGACAAAATGGCGCTGAAAATTAAGCACTAACCCTAAGTGGTATATATATTTCTTTTCTAATATTCAGTACCTTTCATTTGATACCCCACTCAAAATTTAAAAAAACAATTTTGATTTGTGACGTGAATTATCCGGCATTTTGAATTTGAACAGCTGATAATATTGAGTTCGCTATATTTTTCCTGTGTGCGCGTCAACACGATCTTTTATACTGGAAAGTTTCACGTTTTTATCTCTTTTGGTTCAAAAGTTATTGGAACCGTACAGAGTGACAGACAGACACAGGAACGAAACTATAAGGGTTTCTTTTTTTTGGTTTTACCAACGAAACCCTAAAAACCATATTTTGAAAACAAGCTTTTTTTCGTATTCTACTCAGCAAACCCTTTCATTTGACACCCATATCATGGTCGTGCTTAAAATATATCTAGTTCACCATCTTGGCCTGCTCGCCATATTGGATTTAGAATGACGTCACTTAGCTAACCATGCATTGTCATCTAAACTAAACGTGTATGCAAAATTTCAATTCAATCGGTTGAAGATAACTGCTTTAAAACTCAGTTGCAAGATTTGACCCGAACATACATACATACAAACATTGCAAGTTAAAAATAAGCTTGTAATAAGTCATATCAACCAATTATACAGTTTTACACTCCAATTAAAGCTCAGTGTTACCCCTTGAACTTTAGTGTTAGAGACCTTGTTACCTTGGTAATGTTTTGAAAAAAAAAGAAAAAATTGTCAAAATTACACCTTGTAAAAAATAAGTTATTATGATGTAACTGTAAAATATAACTGCTATAAGTGGAATGTATTATTACAACAAACTATATTTAAATTTTAATCACTTTAGGATTAAATTACAACTATTCTTTAGATATATTATATAAAACACAAATAAAACGACTTTGCGGTTACTTACTTAAGGTACTGCAGTAAATAAGAAAAGTACTACCTCTTTAAAATAGCTATTGAGGAGAAACAAGTACCTTATTATATTCAAGAACTATTCACAGTGGGTGCTCTATAATCCGGCATGTTTGGGATCACGACCATTCATTAGTGCATTAGCCATTCTGCCGGATTATCGTTATGTCAGTTTTAACCGGAATAAGAAAGATAAATGTGCAAATAATTAAAGCATGTATTTTATGTGTCCACGCACATTCTGAACCTGTCTAGTCTAGATGATATATATATATATATATATATATATATATATATAAATATATATATATATATATATATATATATATATATATATATATATATATATATATATATATATATATATATATATATATATATATATATATATATATAATTGTCTCTCTGGCAACAGTACCGGTGAAGGTCAATAGAATTCGTCTGAATGTGACCAGCACGATCGGTGCCGGGTTACAGAATGTGCCGAACCTTAGAATGCCGGATTAATGAGAGCCTACTGTATTAGTAGTAGTTTAGGTGATAGAGCGAAAGAAGACTCTAAAAATTAGTTTAATTTTTGTGAAGAGGCTTTCAGTTTTGTCTTAATACATATATATCAACTTTATTTACGTATCTGTTCTAGTAATAACCCACTACTTTATTTAAGTTTAAAATTACTTGACAAAAAATGTCTTACAAATGTGATATTATATTATTGTGTTTTTATTTCTGTTTCAGGTGAGTACTTTTTGAGACTATTCTTTGTAAACATGAAGGTAAAACTATATTTATATTATATTATTACAGTAACTTGCAATATTATCGCAAGATTTGCTTTCGGATTTCGAGGTGAACGGAAAAAGCGTTTCTTATTACCTCTAAATTCATGGGAATATGTTATACTTATTTATTTATTTATGGTTTTATGAGGGTATCAGACAACTAGGTCATATGTTTTTCACATATGTTTTACTTAAATAGCAAAACATATTGGAAGATATTTACTTTTCGAATTTGTAAGATTATTATCAACTATATTGTTAATCAAGGCAAACAAGAATCGTTTTGACTCACCAAGAATTTCGAGATATTAAGCTCCGAGTTATCGACGTTTCAATGTTTTATAACGTTTATAATTTTTAATTTAATTTAATGTATTTCCTATCTCACATATTGTTTTTATCTTCTAACTCTTATTTTTCTTCTTTCTATTTATTGTATATTACTATCCCTCTCCTCCTTCGTTAACTCGTTCTTACTTATCTTTTATTTCAAATTCTTATCACTTTTATTTCACCTCATTCCTTATCACTTTTCCTTCTATTTAATTATGCATTCATCTTTCTTTTTCTTATTCTTTCGTTGTTCTTTCTTTTTTTTTTTTAACTACAATAAAAGTATGAATAAAATATCTGTCTTTTGGACAATTTTTAAGTAAGATAATCTAATATTCAGTAAGAATAATAATGAAAAAAATAATCAATTTCCATTCATTAGTCTTAATTAATGTTTTATAAGGAAATAGAAGTAAAATTCCATTTTATGTCACTGTCTTTTTTCTCACTTTAATATAATTTTATGATATCTATCTGAATCCATTATATATATATATATATATATATATATATATATATATATGTATTGTGTTTAAGTTTATAATATAAAGAAGAAAAACTTTGTCATATTTAAAAAGTTTTGGACGTGAAAACGAAGTTTCTTTTACTGCTTTTACATAAATGTATTCAGTATTCATTACAATTCTTTCGAGTTATAATAGAATTTGAATGTAGATATGATTTAAAAACGTGAAATAGAAGTAAATTAGATTATTTAAAAAAAAAAAAAAAAAAAAATGAAAGGGCCTGTTTATTTATAATATTTTTGTGATGTTGTTATACCATTTTATGCTCGTATTTTTCGGTGTCAAAAAAAAAAAAAAAAAAAAAAAAATATGATAATGATGAAATTGTTTTTGTCATGCTTTTAACATTGTTGAGATTCCTGAACAGAAAATCAGATTTCTAACCTTGTTTATTTATTTCGGTATTTTTACTTTCTCATATAAAGAGAAATTCGATTTTGAAATTTTGATGGATTTACACGTATTGAGCTCCCACTAGTAGTAGTAGTAGCAGTAAGGGCGGGGAGGCCTAGCCTGGCAAACAGACCATCTTTGGGTCCTTTTTGCCAACCCCAGATTAAGTTTGTTTATTTTATTATATTATTTATTATTATATTTATTATTATTATTATTATTATATTATTATTATATTATTATATTATTATTATATTATTATATTATTATTATTATTATTATTATATTTATTATTATTTTTAATTTATTATATTATTATTATTTATTTTATTATACAACCCCAGTCTAAGTTTAAATAGTATCTGTCTGGCTGACGCCTGGAGCCTTAACTACTAGGCCGATTTTGACGAAATGTGGCCTACATGTTCAGAACAA
Source organism: Gerris lacustris (assembly GCA_951217055.1). Lineage (NCBI taxonomy): Eukaryota > Metazoa > Arthropoda > Insecta > Hemiptera > Gerridae > Gerris > Gerris lacustris. Next base: position 5,016,507 of record OX578281.1, on the reverse strand, counting down.
TCATATCCCAATCATATAGACGAAATCGAGAAATGGGATCCAATTTTGGGGGAGCTATCCCCTAAAAACTCTGAAAAACGTGAAATTTTTTTTTTTAAAAAAAAGTCTAAACTGTAGTTCATTTAAATACGAATCTAACGATATAAGATTTTTTCCAAGGGAAAATCTATTTCCTGAGAAAATAGCTTTAAATATAGACGAAGAGAGGCCAGGTTCGATTCCCCTCCATGGAGAAATCATTTTTATGATAATTTATGATAAAACATTTAATAATAATTAAATGTACATACGAAAACTAATAAATGGAAAACATTGGGCTTATTAATTATGAACTCGTATATGAGCAAGTTAGTCTGAGTTGTTTTGAACCAATTTTTTATTCTATCATATTGGTTCCATGTCAATTTACTAAATAGCTGTAAGAGAATTTTAGTCTATTTTTATAGCGCTGTATTTGGTTCTTTGTTATTGTTGACTCTGTGTGTGATATGATAACTTATAGATCAGGGTTTAGTTGTGAGTGCAGGTTTATTTTATGTTTATGATTATTGTTTATTTTAGACAAGCTCTTATGCCCGTGGCAACGGGTTTAATTTTATATTTAGAAAAAAGTAAAACTAAGTAAATTGATTATAAATAAGTAACTATATTTTCATAGACTATTGAACTTATTTTTATTGGAATAAATGTAGTTATCTTAGATTGTATATAACAAAGTGATTTCAAGGCTTGGCAATTTTAAGGTGAGTCGTCGGGACACTACCCGATTTTATAAACAATAAGGTATGTTTTTGCGTGACTGACTGGTCATGGGACGATCTCGATGAACTTGGATCGAATTGTCAGCTGTGGTCGTAAATCGTTTAGTTCTCTTTACTAAGTCTTGTTTAAATTTAAGTGATTTTGTTTACGAGCTTACCGAAGGTAACGGAAGCTATATGATCTTGAAAACAAAATAATTTTAGGTCTCCGATTTTAAAAATTTCAAGACAAAAATCCGTTTCAGACATCAGGGAACATTTCGGTCTGACGGTCTGTTTGTTTGTCGGTCTGTCGCTCAATTTTTACGAACAGAAGGCTGGTTTAATGCAGCTGAAACCTGTCATTTGTTGTAATTACATTTTTTGTGTCAACACGTTGTTAGATTAGTGAACTAAAAATTTAGATTAATTAATTAATTATAAAGCAAACGAACTGATTAAATACGATACCCATACTATAAACATTTTGTAAAATAAATTATACTGTAATATAACTTTCAGTAAAACGTATTTTTTTTCATTCTTAGCTCTAAAATAGTATGATTATTTAACAAAACAACATTTAGCGACACTACAAATTCATGATTAATTACACCACAACAATGTAGTCCTTGAATATTGAAGAAGAGGATGAGGATGGGTCGAGGTGGTTAGAGGTGGTTAGAGGTGTTTAGAGGTGATTAGTGGTGGTTAGTGGTGTTTAGAAGGGATAAGAGGTGGTTAGAGGAGGTTAGAGGTGGTTAGAGGAGGTTAGAGGTGGTTAGAGGTGGTCTGTTTTACAGTCAACGACTCGTTTTCAGTTTATCTAATAAGGAGTATTAGCCAGGGCTTCTCTATTTGAAATATTTGACATAATATTATTCAAATTTATTTTTCACTGAACACTAATTGAACACAACAATTTCAAATATCAATTATGAAATATAATTATATTTTGAATGAATCAAATGTTACCGCTTTATTTTTAATACACCATAAAGCATGGACAAAGGCTATTTGAAATCATTGTTTCAAATTATAACTTTTAATTGCTAGAAATACATAAATTATTTTTAATATAATAAATTAAATACAAACCTAAATTTTCCCACCAATTTCAAAAATGATAATTATTTTCATTGTATATGGATTAGGAATTCACTCGTTTTTACAAAAGAATTAGATTAAACAAAAGTAAAATAAAATCAATATATTACAAATAAACAATAAAAAATATATTTCTATATTAAATTGGGGTCATGTTTCCATTTTTTTATTCTATATAGTATATTATATAAAAGAACAATTTATTATAAATACAGGGTAAAAAATACAATACCGCAATAAATTTACCTTCTACAAAAAAAGTTTTTAGGTTGACTCTATTTTTGGATGACTGAGTTATTGGTTTACAATATATAGAAAATTCCAGGAGGGAGTTGAAAATGCCCTCAGCTATTGGCTAATAAATCTCCCATTCATAGCAGTGCTTCAGTCAAGTGCTTTTCACTGATATTTGCTTCCAATCAACTTTCTGTTCCCCAGAAATAATTGTTAACATAATATTTTACAGCTATGTGCATTCACACACACATATATATATAAATATACAGGGTGGTCCAAAAGTCTCCCCCCCCCCCTCTTAACTTTTGAACCGTTCGAGATAAATAAATGAAACTTGGGGATCTCTACCTTGCAAAGGGAAGTTTGTTTTTTTGCAATCGCCCACTAGGGGCAACCACCCACTTCGCCCCCAGGCCACCCAACTTCATAATTTTAAATTGGAGTGTATATTTTTGATAGCATATTTGGATTCTACGGTGAAAAATAATAAACTTTTACTTGAAACATTTTTTTCAATTTCCAATATTTTGCCCCCTACAGGGGGGCAAAGAGCGTAATAACTCTTCCGATAATACGTTGTAAAATCTAAACGGTTAGAGATAAATTAATGAAACTTAGGGGATCCGTGCCATGTAAAGGGAAGTTTGTTTTTATGCAATCGCGCTGTAGGGGCAAGCACTCATTCTGCCGCCAGGCCTCCTAACTTCAAAATTTTAACCTAGAGTGTATATTTTTAATAGCAGATTTAGATTCTACGGCGAAAAATAAAAATTATTTTACTCTAAACCTTTTTTCTATCTCATATATTTTGCCTCCCTATCGGGGGGCAAAGGTATAAAAATGATAAAATGTCAGCGCCTGGGGGAAAAATGGTGGTTGCCCCTAGTACCCAAGTGGATGAATACACGCTTCCCTTTACATGGTACAGATCCCCCATGTTTCATTACTTTATTTCAAACCGTTTAGATTTTATAACGATATAAGTGTTATTTTTTTTACTATTTCGGTAGGGTTATTTTGCTATTTTTTTCCCCCTGTAGGGAGCAAAATATTGGAGATAGAAATAATAGTTTCAAGTAAAAGTTTATTATTTATCACCGTAGAATCCAAATATGCTATCAAAAATATACATTCCAATTTGAAATTTTGAAGTTGGGTGGCCTGGGGGCAAAGTGGGTGGTTGCTCCTAGTGGGCGATTGCAAAAAAACAAACTTCCCTTTGCATGGTAGAGATCCCCCAAGTTTCATTAATTTATCTCAAACCGTTTAAAAGTTAAGAGGGGGGGGGGAGACTTTTGGACCACCCTGTATATATATATATATATATATATATATATATATATATATATATATATATATATATATATATATATGTATATATTATATATATATATATATATATGTTATGTTTTAGCTCTGGGGGACAGAAGAATTTTCCGTCAAGCAAAAACCAACAAGAAAAATGTGACGCTTTAAAATATCCTGCAAGGAAGTTAGGATTTAACAGGAGGTCGATAGGTTTTTATTTATAGTTCAATATTTTGACGCTCATAAATATCTTTAGAATATAGTAGGAGGTAGATTGAGTTTTCACTTGCATTCATTGTAGTACTATATTTGGTCGATAAATTTTTCTAAATGTTATATAAAATTATATCAGACCTGATTAAAAACCAAATGGTAATCTAAGTAAATTAATGTTTCATAATTTCACATTCATATACTATATCAATTAGACAAATGTATTCTGATTTTCTGCACTTCGGAGAAGAAACATTGAAAAGTCGATATGTGGATTGAATGGCCAAAAATATTATCATGATTCAATATTTTTTCATTGAATGGAGAAAATCAGCATGCATTTGCCTTACTGATTTTTTCAACAAAACATAACCACGTATATGATTTAAAGAAATATTGGTTTCTTTTATGTATTATTACCTTTCAACGCATGATTATTTCACTATACTCACATATGTGCTACATGTGAGTTGTATTGATGTGAAACTTTGAGTCAGGGAGTTTAACGTATGCTAATTTTCAAAGTAGACGGATGAAAAATAGATATAAAATAATTAATGTAGAACAATCAATTTGCAACAAAGTTTTATTTACTAAACAATAATTATTGCATACTTTTTCACTTACAGAATGTCAATTTTGTACGTCTTTGTTTTTTTAAAAAAAGTTAACTTGAACTGTATAAATTAAGAAAAATATAAACACCATTTAGTTTGGGGAAAAATACCATAATGTATAAAAATGAACAATGGAAATACATTTAAGTCGGGTCGATTTTTCACACTTCTCTAATGCTTTTGTAATTCTTAAAACTTGAAAATTGGATCCTATTGTAAAAGCAGACGCCAATTTTCATCTTGGAACTTTTTAAGAATAAAAAAAAGAAAACTTTGGGGGGGAAAAACGTGTTTTTTCACGCTGAACGCTGAAGAATGAACGCATTGTTTTCTCAAGTTGTTGGGGCAAGTCTTTCAGAAACCAAGTTTTAATTAAGCCATTGATTTTAGTCGTTATTCTTGGTGGGAAGGAGGTTGTCCCCCGCCTACACGCGCTGACTTCAATAAACCCTGAGTAAACACTTGTGTCAATTCGTTAAGTGTTTTAGTATGACTTTTTCCTTACTTTTGCACTTACATTTTTTCCCTTGTTCAAATGAAGAAAAAGTATTGTGATGGCGCACAAGTGTTTTTTTTTTGTAAAAAAAAAGTCTGTCTGTAGTGTATGTAGACGCGTTGAGCCTAAACTACTGATTCGATTTTGACGAAATTGGTCATACATGTTCAGAAAAATTATACCCCGAGGTGAAATCGATAAATAAACTGTAGCTCCAAATTTAGGGCGCTAACCCGAAAAACTCTGAGAAAACTTAAAAATTATTCTTGAAAACGGTTTAGATTAAAAAATTCTAATATGTAGTCCATTTAAATACAAATCAAACGACGTAAGCCGATTCCTAGGGAAAAATCTAGTTCCTGAGAAAATAGCTAAACGCGAACGGAGAGGCTGGGATCGATTCACTGCCAAGGAGAAGTCATTTTTATGAAAAATTGTTATTTTTATCATCAATTTTGATAAAAACTAATAAATGAAAAAGACTGGGCTACGTAATTATGAACTCGTATATGAGAAATGGTTTGTCTGAGTTTTCTTGGACCGATTATTTTTAAGTGTCTTAGTTTCTTTGTAGTTTCTTAATTTTCCCATTTAGTAAGGATCTTATAAGGTTGAAGATGATGATTAAACACGGAAGTAACAGAAGAATCATATCAGTTAAGGTTTGTTATCGGCAGCTCCTTGGACTGTCCAGGTCACCGAGTTGGTTGAATTTTTGATTTAGTCTAAATATATAAGTCTAAAAATTTGGCTGAATTTAGATGTACAAGGCTGACACCTTACCACGGCATTGACTGTTTTGCTTTTATCAATATACCCGTAGAATTGGAGGAGTTAAGAGGTAAAATAATAAAAAGTATGGTAAAATCAATAAATAATAATAATAATAATAATAATAATAATAATAATAATAATAATAATAATAATAATAATAATAATAGCTTTATTGACACTTCAAAGAAGCAAAAGCCTCCCTCAATGAGGGGTAAAGGAGTCCATTATCTTGTGTATAATTTGACTATTCTATTGCAGCTATGTCTGTTATAAGCAGATCTAAACCATACACGACCTAATCTCTCTACAAGCTCATCTCTCCATCTTACAGCCGGTCTTCCCCTACTCCTGCTGAATCCATATGGTGACCATTCCGTTAGTATCTTAGTCCATCTATTGTTGTCCATCCTGTACACATGTCCAGCCCATTTCCATTTCAGTTTATGACTCTTAACCATTAAGCTTGTTCCACTTTCTTTTATTATAAGTCTATTTTTAATCCTCTCTCTTTTGCTTATTCCGTGCGTTGCTCTCAACATTTGGCACTGAGTTGATACTAATTTTTTATCTAGTTGCTGGGTCATAGACCAGGTCTGACATCCATACAGTATAGTTGGGAAAACACAACTTTTTAGAACTTTGTGCTTAAGGTTTCTTGATACATTGCTTTTCAAAATCTATTTTAGGGACCAAAACTTGTTCCAACCTAACTTTATTCTTCTGTTTATTTCACTGCTCATAGGATCTTTCAACGAAATCAACTGACCAAGATATACATAATTGTAAAGCAATAAATAATAATACAAATTTGTAGGGACAACAGCCCGTATAGGGCTTGGGCTGGCCAAAGAGCCTATACAACTATATTTGGATGACATAGGCTTAGTATGTTGCTTTATCAACTTTTAAAGCTACAACCATTAATGTATAAAGATAAAGAATCGAATATCTCTCTAACAATAACAAAATATACTGCAGTAAATAATGTATAGATTTTTTTTTTTTTTTTTAATTAACTGCTAAGATCATCTACAGATCTCTTCTAATGGTTAATACCTTTTTTTAATTCCTGAAAAAATGTGATATCTGTGCAAAATATAGAGTTTAGGTAGATCATTTTGTAAAAGACAAGTCATGCACCATGACGATGATTTTGGTTTAGAATTTAGATGGGTGAAAAAAAATAAAATAAAAAATAATGGTACACAAGGGGTACAAAAGTCAAAATAGTATTTAGTATATACCCTTCAAGATGCATGTCGTTGATAAGCTCTTAAAGAGTACAGTAATAATAATAATTGTTGTTATGTACACTTTTGTCATATTTTCACATAAGAGGAAGGGTAAAATGGAAAAATACATTTTTATGCTATTTTTGACCCTAAATAGTCCAAATTTTACCCCTAAATGGACTCCAATAGTTCTGGTCAACGAACTCATCCTTTCTTTTGATATTATTGACATTTTAAAATTTGTTTGGATTTTTTAAGTGCATCCTAGGGTAGACATATCGTCTGGAGTAACGCATACATATATTCATATATATTTACATACATACATCCAAAAAAAATGTGTTAGATTCAGGAATCGATTAAGAATTGTCTGAAACGGATTTCCACGCAGAAAATTTTCAAAAATTTGCATTACAAATATTTTGAAGCCATTGCAATTGCTTAATTTTCTTCGAAAATTCGCTAAAACATTCCTTATTGAATAAGTACTAAATTATGTAACCTTCGCAGTAAGGATTGTTTGATTTTTAAGACATTTAATTTTTCATAAAGCGGCAGCAGTTGTACGTTTGTTCTAACTCTTTATTCTCCGTTCTCATTCACACCTACAATATTCCTATTCCTACGTAATATTTTGTTCTCTCACACTCCCCTATCACTTTTCAACGGCTTTGGCTAGGGTCCATGTTTCAGAGCCGTACATGGTAACTGGTGGAATTATTACTCAATAAATTACTATTTTCAGCTTTCTGGATATGAAAGGCGATCGAAGAAACGCCAAGAAAGCGTTGTAAACAATACTTCTTACTTCTTGAATGTAGTTTAATATATAAGAGTGCTTCTTCTTGCCTCCTTTTAACTTTGATGTTTTACTGCAATAAAGTTTTAACTGATTATTTTATTAAATAGAGAATTGTCCATTTTGGAAACAATTCTCGTAATTTTAAATTACTACATTAAGGCTCTACCGCTTCTTTGAGGTTAGAAAAATCATTAAATTGAAAATTTTATTGGTTCTAAGCAAGATATCAAAAATCTAATCACAGGCTTCATTCCTAATTTTAATTCTGCACAATTTGAGCCCTATTTCAACTTCTTATGATAAATAGTACAGGCGCCATTTCAATACAACGAGTTTTATCGTTGTATTGAAATGGCGCCTGTACAATTTATCATAGGAAGTTGAAATAGGGCTCAAATTGTGCAGAATTAAAATTAGGAATGAACCCTGTGATTAGATTTTTTATATCTTGCTTAGAACCAGTATAATTTTAATTTTACTGTTTTTCCTAACCTCAAAGGGCGGTAGAGCCTTAATTCTTAAAGAAATTTCGTGCTTGTTACAGTACATACCATCATGAAAAGCAAATGTTATCGGTAAATAGTTTGTGATGGCCTTTTTATGTAGAAATTGTTTTTCAATAATTCAATTTCTATTATTATTTATAAGTTGTCTTAAGATCTTCAGAAAACATATTACCTATATTCTGATAAATAAAGCCAAAAACGTATGTGGTGTCGCGGGACACCCGGTAGGAACTTAGCTCCTTACATTTTTCATGAAATATAAATTATAAAATCACACTGCTAAGTACGTATACATTGCTAACTACTTATTCATGGCGGAGTTAGAAAAGAGACAAAATTAAAAGTAACGAAGTGTTTGTACCTAGCAGAGTTAAGGCAAAATTAAAAGAAAATCATTATTTGTATAATTAAAGCAAGCGTCTTACTATAAATATATATTGAATATAAGAAAAAAGTTGATCATGATGAGTTTATAGTGAAAGAGTATGTTTGTTAAAGGAGTTTTTTAAAGGAATGTTTTCTACCTACCCAGCCAATTAATTTAAAATATTATAAAATATATCTCTTCCCTACTCTACAGCTTCTGCTTGTATTAGGGTGAAATTTTACATGATTATATTTTATTTATTTACAAAACAAAGTGACATTTTTGACATATATAACAAAAATAATCAAAACAAGTCAAGTAACAGGCTTCCTTAATAACACTTTTTCCCGTCTTTTGAAGCTTACGTTTACGCGAGCATTGCGCGTGAACGCTTGGGCGGATAACGTTTTCCGAAGAACTCAGTCTGGGCATTGGTAAAATGAACATGTGTACCAAATTTCATCTAACTCAGTGAGCTTTTACACAAGTTATCGTCGTCTGTAGATTTCGTGACGGATTTTGCTTGACGGTGATTTTGTGACGGTTATTTTGTGACGGTGATTTTGGTAGTTTTTTTCGGATTCACTCCCGGGCTCCAGAGCGTGCCATAAGGAACTTCGTTCCAATAACAATTTATAATAAAACAAGCGGTTATAATATTACAAAAATAGCATTGAGATAGAGATAAAACCTCCTTCACCACTCTAATTTCTCAAGCATATTATAATCCATTGCTTTTACTAGGCAATTTTAATTTATTCTCCAGCCTTACTCAGGTCTATAATAGGGCATTAATAAATGTTATTTCTACTCCATGTTTGGCTATATTTCACCTCCTTTGAGGCATCTTCAGGCCTTACTTAATGCCATCTTTTATTTTACAATACACATTTTTCCTTTAAATGTCTTACTACCAGTAATTCTACCTGTGCGTCGTGCGTCTACTTGTAATATTCTTGATGTCAATGTTAAGATTGAAGATCAATCTTCTTTCTTGACATTTCATTTCATCCAGTTTTTTCCATAACTCTTGTTTCATAATTTTCTTGTTTGGGTGTATTTGACCTTCCCAAAAATTTGTCATATTCGTAGTGTATCACCCTTTAATGTAAGTTATGGAAACAACTAGATGAAATGAAATTTCAAGAGAGAAGATTGATCTTCATTTTCAACATCGACATCAAGAATATTACAAGTAGACGCACGACGCACAGATAGAATTACTGGTAGTAAGACATTTAATCCTAGATAGCTAACTGTACGTAAAAATTACGTACAGTTTTAGTTAAATGTGATTCACAGATAAACTGTAAACCACACAATCTCCACTCTTTAGCAGTGCTTCGTCTAGACCTTCCCGTGGCAGTACATAGTCACTTTAGTTTTACCCGATGCCTTAGTGAGGATTGACAATAATTTTTCATGAAGTCACCACGTAAATATTACGTATGGTTAGTCTTAACGTAGTATAAATTTCTACTTATAAACAAAAACAAAAAATAATAAATAAACACAAAAAACAATAATTAAACACAAAAAAATAAATAAATAAATAAATTATAACAAAATCAAATAATAATAATAAAAATTCGATTAATACATTAGAGTTTGGGCTTGTTACATTTCAATAAAAATGTAATTAATTAATAAATGAACACGATAAACACATAAGTAATAAATAAACACCTAACAAATATAAATAATAAATAAAAATAGATATTTTTGCAAAATAGTAACTTAGATTCGTGATTAGTACTGCGTGTACGTAAAAAAAATACGTAGAATAGCGTTAAGCGCCGAAAAAATAAGGTTAGCTTTGCAGGGTTAAAGGAAAAATGTGCATTGTAATATAAAAGAAGGAATTAATAAAGGCCTGAAGATGCCTCAAAGGAGGTGAAATATAGCCAAACATGGAGTAGAAATAAGATTGATTAATGTCCTATAGACCTGAGTAGGCTGGAGAATAAATTAGATTATAGGGTAATACACTAGAATATGGCAATTTAATGTTCTTTTGCTTAATACGGTAATTCTTTTTCTCAATATAAGTTATAATTTCTAGTTTTCAACAAAGGTTTTTTATTATTCTTTTAGACTTAATTGCATGTAGTTATATTAGTCGAGGAGATAACCATACAAAACAGTGTCTTACTAACAATAAGCTAGAACTTAGTGCATAAGTTAAACTTATGGTGCCATTTAAGAATAAAGGTCGGCTACGTTCCTCTACGGGACATAGCTTGGCTATAGGCATTTGAAAAAAACAAACCTTGGGAGAGCGGCCATGTCCTACCCTTTATGGTGGACAATGGGGTTTTCATGATCCTGGGTACCAAATTAGTTAGAAGACCAAAAATTAAGTTGATGGTAGTTTTTCACTTAATAGGTAATCTCTTTTGATTATTTGGAGTATATTTTAATAACTAACCTATTAACAAACTGTTAAGTTAGTATTAAGTAACAAACTGTTATCAACTTGATTTTCGGTCTACTAACTAATTTTGTACTCAGGATCATGAAAATCACATTGCCCACCATAAAGGGTGGGACATGGCTGCTCTCCACTAGTTTGTTTGTTTCAAATGTCTTTTGCTGTCCCGCAGACGAACTTAGCCGTCCTCTTATTCTTAAAAGGCACCAACCCAACAGATATACTTATGCACGATATTCTTATACAGACTTTTTTGCACGCCATTTTCTGTATATATATATATATATATAAACTTTTCTTATTTTCTTTTGTTATAGATCCTATGAAGAAGGTTTAAATTAAAACCGAAACGTCGAGTTTTTTCAGAATGTTTTGTTTTTGAGACCGAACCCTGTTTTTTTTTGTTATTTTTTGTTATATATATATATATATATATATATATATATATATATATATATATATATATATATATATATATATATATATATATATATGTTTGTGTGTATGTGTGTTATAGAGAGCACTAAGTACTATTCTAGTAGAATATCTTGTGTTAGCTCTTGCTTTGCCACTAGAATGTAACTTATCATAGTTAGGCGATACCCAGTTCTGGCAGCAAACTTGGTCTTTCCATTCTGGGGCAAAGTCTCTTGCCCCGACACTTAACCCTCCCTAATATTATAGATATTACATAATTCAGTTATCTTGCCCTTCTAGGACTCCGTCTTCTCGAAAATTCAATAAGCTTTATGGTTTCAGCAAAGGATCAAAGTCAAGAGAATTTAAATTCATTTCATATTTTAGTTATATTTAGAGTTTTTTTTATCTAGTTCAATTAGATTAAATTCAAGATAGTAAATGTATTAAGTTGATTCTATCATAACTTAATTAATTTTTTGCTTCCGGGCTTACCGAAGGTAACGGAAGCTATGTGACCGTTTTGAAGAACGAAATATTTTTAGGTCTCCGATTTCAAAAATTCCAAGACAGAAATCCGTTTCAGACATCAGGGGACGTTTTTGGTTCCGTGTCTGTCTGTCTGTCGGAAAATAAAGTTGAAGTTAGTTAGTCACTTGATAGCGCAGTTTTGTAAGAATTACTCAAAATTAAAATGGTATCCTATTAAGTGAAAAACTAATATCATATTAATTTTTTGTCTACTAACTAATTATGTATTCGGGATCATGAAAACACTGTCCACCGAAAAAGGTGGCACATGACCGGTGTCCGCCGTTTTGTTTTTGGAACGAAGTTCCTTATGGCACGTTCTGGAGCCCGGGAGTGAATTAAAAAAAACGACCAAAATCACCGTCACAAAATCACCGTCACGCAAAATCCGTCACGAAATCTACAGATGACGATAAAAGCTCACTGAGTTGGATGAAATTTGGTACACATGTTCATTTTACCAATGCCCAGGCTGAGTTGGGCGGAAAACTTTATCCGCCCAAGCGTTCACACGCAACGCTAGCGTTAACGTAAGCTTTAAAAGACGGGAAAAAGTGTTATTAAGGAAGTCTGTTACTTGACCTGTTTTGATAATTTTTGTTATATACGTCAAAAATATCACTTTGTTTTGTAAATAAATAAAATATAATCATGTAAAATTTCACCGTGATACAAGAAGAAGCTGTAGAGTCGGGAAGAGATATATTTTAAATTAATTGGCCGGGTAGGTAGAAAACAGTCCTATTTCAATCCAAACTCCTTTAACAAACATACTCTTTCACTATAAACTCATCATGATCAACTTTTTTCTTATATTTAATATATATTTATAGTAAGACGCTTGCTTTAATTATACAAATAACGATTTTCTTTTAAATTTGCCTTAACTCTGCCAGGTACAAACATTTCGTTAATTTTAATTTTGTCTCTTTTCTAACTACGCCATGTATAAGTAGTTAGCAATGTATACGTACTTAGCAGTGTGATTTAATAATTTATATTTAATGAAAAATGTAAGGAACTTTGTTCCTACCGGGTGTCCCGCGACACCACATGTATTTTTTTTCAAATGTCTGTTGCCAAGCTATGTCCAGCAGACGAACTTAGCCGACTGCATATTCTTAAAAGGCACCAAAAGATGAACTAGTATACAAAATTCTAGCTGTAGATATTAGGACACACATTTTTGCATGCTATCTCCTGGGCTATAACTTAATTTTTTTTTTTTTTTTTTTTTTTTTTTTTTTCAGAATTTTCTTTCTTTAAGAAATTGAAATTACAATACAAATTCTTAAACTAGTCTACCAATTAGCGTGGCACATAGTTTCCTCGCGTCGAGTTTCCCTATTATTGGGGGAATAGTCACGTGGGAATTGAAAATTTGGTTGTTTGCACTTGTTTCGATGAATACGAAATCTCATCTTTCCAATTTTAACTTTTAATTTCAATCTAACCTCTATAACATCAGATTGACAATTTAAATTAGGCTATACCGCACAATTTTAAAAACTAAAGCTACAGTTAATATAACTTCATTAAAGGTTATATAACTCCTTCTTTAAGGTTATATTATAACATTGAATGTTTTAACCTTAGTGCAGACTGGAAAATCAATCAATGCTAAATGAAAATATAAATAATTTATAGCATTTATTGTAATACTTAAAAGTTATAGCTGATTTACTCATTACTCATTTGTGATCTCAGTGAATGAATTAATTCTATGAGTACGTTCATTTAAGTACTCACAACTAGTATGCATTAATAGTGTGCTCTAACTATTGAACAAAAGGCATAATTAACTTTATCTCCAGTAGGGAGAAAAAGTTATGATTTTTAATTAGTTTAGAGGGACTAAAGAAAGTCTTTTCATCCCTGAACTCAAAAAGTAGGGCGAAAAAGTAAAGATTGAAACTTAATTATTTTATAAATAGTAGAAAATGAATGGCTGATGTAATGAAGTTGTTGAAATCAGGTTGGCGACACTGCTTTTTCGACCATGTTAATCTTTGTTTATAACCTGCATCTAAATAACCTTCTATTTGAGATTAATTCCAATTCTTACTTGTTTTTAATATTGAATCTCTTATATCTGGTATTAAAAGTGCTAATAATTATTGTTATTTATTAAAATAATAAATAAAAACTGTGCAATGGACGAAAATGTGTATTTTCTTTCTACTGGAGATAAAATATTGTATGTATCTCGTGAGTAAAGTGCCATTATTCCCCTCGCGATAATTATCTCCCGAGGCGTTGCCGAAGGCTAAGTAGAGTTATTCCCTCGACTGCGCCTCGGGAATTAAAGAGTCTAATTCCCTCGGCTTCGCCTCGGGATTTAGGGACCATGGTTCCTTCGGCTTCGCCTCAAGAACCAACTTTTTCGCTCAGGGAATAATGGCTTACTTTACTCCCTAGGTGCATAAATAACTATTATATCTATTTGATAATCATGGTTAAAACAACCATTTTCTCATCGAAAACTTTATTATTATAAACAAAATATTTTTCTTTAGAAATTTTAGTTTTTTTCGATGTTTTAATTTTATTTCGTAGTCTTGCTGATAAAGTTCTTTGTTTTTTTAAAGCTCTTTGTTTGTTTTTCTTCTATTTAGTAGTGATCGTGCAAAACGGTAGCTGTTAAAGCTAAGATTTTGCACTTGTCTCCTGCTAAAACTTTAAAGATTTTTAACATCAGTTAATCTATAGTTCAATAGCAGTTTCTATATTTACTATTGGGTTAAGCAGCAATACTAATTTAAATAAAACAAAAGCGTTGTGTGTTCCACGGCCAGAATTATCGTAGAAAAGTTTATTCCAATATTTTGATTGTTTTCTTTCTTCATTAATAACTATATGAATTTATGTGCATAGATACAATATATTTTATTACTAAAGAAGTGAATTTAGAATTAAAATTAGAGAATGAATATAAAGTTATATAGTAGGATTGTGTCTCTGTTTTTGTTTAGATACAGAGCATGTTGTTTTTATCCTTTTTTTCATTATCAGCCAGAGTTCGGTTAGTTCCAACATGCCGCTGTTAAAAACCTTTTTAACTAAAAAACAAACCATTCATTGTTGTCCCATCCTAAAATCGAATGTTTTAAAGGCCCTTTCAAAGTTTGTTTTTATAAAATTTCAAACTTCATCCTTTTTTAGGATTAACAACGGACTATTTAATTATTTTTCTGTACTAGAAGAAAACGTTGCTTTGATAATATCTTTTGTTTTGAGATACTCAAAAAAGAACTGAACATGTTTTTGTTGTTCTTTTTTTGATATTTAAAACGTGAAGGTTCTTAGCATATGTGCTTCCATACAATGGAACCATGTTATTTGATCAAATTTAAAAACTATTGTCGTCCAGAATGTGCTGTTTGATGGATGGACAATTCAGATCGACTCGCATTAAAAATTTGAAAAACAAGTATTGCTTTCATTAAACATTTTATTAATTGAAGATATTTTATTTATTAAAGGAAGGGTAAATGCGTCAGTATTCCTACATTGATATTTACAGCGGGAAGTTTTAACTCCAAATTTAGTTATATATGGATCCAACTGTACTTTCTTGTCTGGTCTCTAAAAAACATTTCCTCACTCAGTAATAGATAATACATAAAATACTATGTCTTTAACCCTGCACTTCTAGCACTACGTCTCTGAGGCGTACATGCTGACTTTAGTTGATAGCTCTCGGTGCGCAAGCGTGCCAGCCATTAGTCCTTCTAGGTATACTATCTCTGATTAATTAACCTTCAGATCGCGTCAAAGTGGGGTCTTTGCTGAGATTTTATATATTAGTAATTTACCACTTCTTTTAGTCTACTGTGCCTCAGGAACCCTATCGAGCCTAACCTTATCCAGCTTGTTGCCTTAAATTGTTTTTTTTTTCTTAAAATTTGATTAATAAATATTATATTGCAATATTTATAAAAATTCATTAGATTTAAATGCAGCAGGTGCTAGTGAGGAAAAATGTAAAATGTATATTTTGACCTGCTCTTTTCAGGTTAAAGGGTCAGTTTGGTAATCATTTTCTCCCTAAAGAGCACCTTTTAACCATTTTATTAGACAAAGAAATGTTTCAAGTTCACGATTTTATCAGCATTTAAATCTTAAACGTGTATAAGTTGGTCTAATTTTAATTTACGTCTCAGAGGCGTAGTGTTAGAAATAAAGGATTATTAGACAGTGTTAGTAAGGCAGGGTTAAATGTCTGATATAACCCTATTGTACAAAAACACATTTAACTGTAGTTTTCTTTATGAGTTTCTTCCTTTTTTAAATTTTGTACTTTAAATCAATAGATTGATTAATTATTTTAATTCAAAATTAGGTGATTCTAGGAAATGATTTTTACTCATAGTATTGTGATCCCAAAGTGTAATAAAAAATAAAGATTTTCAAAAGACGTTATCTAATATACATTACTCGTACGCGCACAGTGGTCTTTAAATATTGTCTCATACGTTAGTTGTTCTAGATATTTTGTTATCTAGAATGTAAAGGTGGTTTCAGTTTCAAGAGACCTTTGGTACTTTAAAATAAATTACTAATGGTAGGATAGGTCTCACCTACTATCCTACTAATTGTAGGATAGTTCTATCCTACTATCATACAAAATGTAAGATAGTTCTAATCTACTATCCTTCTAATTGTAGGATAATTTTCTCCTACTATCCTACTAATTGTAGGATAGTTCTATCCTACAATAGAAGAACTATTGTAGGATAGAACAACAACAACACATTCACAACAACAAATAGTAGGATAGTTCTATCCAACCATCCTAATAATTGTAGGATAATTCTTTCCCCCTATCTTACAAATTGTTAGATAGTATTATCCTACTATCCTACTAATTATAGGATAGTTCTATCCTACTATCCTACTAAGTTTAGGATAGTTCTTTTACATTTAACAAAGTTTATAACAAATAAATGTCTTTCTATCAGTAACAATTACATGTCCGACGATTGCATTGACCGATTTAGTTGAAATTCGGTATGCATTTTCTTTTTACCAATTCTCAGGCTCAGTTCGTTAATTAATGTTATCGGTCTAAGTTTTTGCGTGAAAAGAGAACTTCAAATTAAAAATTTTAATTCTGAGACAAACATTTTTTTATTTTTTTTTTTTTTATTTAATACATCATCATTACTATTATTTTAGAAATTGATATTTATGGCAATGAGCTTGCTTCAACGATGCTTAGAGTTAAATTTTGTAAAGAACTAATATGTTAGGGCTTGCGTTATTTCTCCTAGGTTTGTGGTGCTAGCTTGAGCGTTCCATTTGTCAGGAAAATCTGGAGGAGTTTACTTCAGAGTTCCATCTCTCATTCTTCTGACAGTTTTTGTTGTTATTTATTGTTATAAGTCTTTCTATAGTCAAAGCACGTGATATAATGTAATAGCAATTTCTATCATTAAAGCACAATAATATTTATAGCAGGAATTTTTAACTCCCAATTTTGTCAGAGATAGATGCAGCGGCTTTCTTGTCTGGTCTCTACTAAGTTAATTTCCTCTCTCACAGATAGATAGTAGGGGAGTGTGTGGCAATGTGAGAAACTTTATTTAAAATCACAAAAACGAAAGATAAGAATAACTTCATATATTTGAAGGTGGATTCTATTGTGGGTAAAAAAAGTTTGTCTTTTAATTAGGTGTAGGCCACATTTCGACCTCGCCAGTCATTTTCCAGCCAAAAGAAACATTCTATATTTTTTTATTTATAAAAACTTAGCCTACACCTAAAAGAGAGAGATAATTTTTTACCCACAATAGGATTCACCTTCAAATATTATATGGAATTATAGAAGGGTACACAAAGACAGATCATCGAAAGTATTAAACAATTGTTTTCACTCATTACCCACTGGATGGCACCATGGTTAAATTTTTTTCGCTAATTTAATCTAATAAATTAAAATAACATCTTAGAAAAAAAAAACCGTCTGAAGTGATCCTAAAGCGAGTATAAATAACTATTACTTCCAGTAGGGAGAAAATGTTATGATTTTGGATTGGTTTAGAGGGACTAAAGTAAGTCTTTTCTTCCCTGAACTCAAAAGTAGGGAGAAATAGTAAAAGTAGGGAGAAAAAGTAAAACCAGGGAGAAAAAGCAGGATTGCCAACTTTATTAGTTTATAAAATAGTAGAGAATGAATGGCTAATGTAGTGAAGTTGTTGAAATCAGGTTGGCAACACTGTTGTTTCGACCTTGTAATTTGCGCTTATCATTGTAACCTAGATAACCTTCTATTTGAGTTTAATTGCAATTTTTTTTTTTAATATTGAATCTCTTATATTTACTATTAAAAGAGCTAACAATTATTGTTATTTAATAAAAACTTGTCAATGGACGAAGATGAATTTCCTCCCTGCTGGAGATAAAATATTGTATGTACCTCGGGAGTTAAGTGCTATAATGCCCCTCGTTATAAAAAAGTCTAATTCCCTCGACTTCCCCGCGGGATTTAGGGACCATGGTTCCTTCGGTTTCGCTTCAAGTACCAGCTTATTCGCTTATGGAATAATATTTTTTTTCGGTCTATACATATAAGGCACTTCAGTGCCTTAAATTTATAAGGCACTTCAGTGCCTTAAATTTATAAGGCACTGAAGATAGCCGTCATACTCTATATACCTGTTATATCTTAGTATTTTAGAGGCTGAAACCGGTCTGATTTAGAATTAAATTTAAATATTGTGGTCAAGACAGATAAACTTATATTTTATAATAGTACAGTGTTAATATTTCTTTTAACAAGTGATACAAACCATTTATTATGGATTAATGGCTTACTCCCTAGGTGCATAAATAGCTATTTTAACTAAATAAGAAATTTTATATATTGTGTAGGTGGATCCATATCGGGTAAAAAATTATAAGACTTTTTTAAGTTTTGGCAACGTTTCGACCTTTGCCGGTCATTTTCAAGCCTAAACAAACAATTTTATTAAAATAAAATTGTTTGTTTAGGCTTGAAAATTATGGATACGATATGGATCCACCTACACAATATAAAAGATATGAAAGGGTACACATAGAAACATTTTTTGAAGAAATTTTATGTTTTATTACAAAATAATTGAGAGCTAGCGTGACCGTGTGGGTTAAACCACGTCTGCTCGGCCATCATAATTGCAAGGTTCGAACAAGTGGTTCGTCCTACCCGTTCTAGTAGAAAGTACTAGATTTCTACTACTATTACAAAATAATTGTTATTATAATTTTAACCATATTGTTTTTTTAACAAATGATTTAAGCACGTGATATGTAATTGCTAGTTTTTATGTTAACAGCTTGTGTTTTTTGTGTGTAACAGCCAGTCTGTTTTTATTCAGTTCACATATAGACAGCGTATACATTATTTTACGTTTGTTTCGGTGTATTATACAAAAATGTAAAACATGCATAAAACTATATTTTAAAATATTATAGTTACCTTTCTACTTTTAGTAATGTGAAGGATGTTATTTCTGTCACAATAGCCAGGACCTAGTGGTAATTTGTCTGTTCATTTCAAGGCACTATTTTGGTAAGCTTTAAAGTCATCCATCTTATTCCTGAAGGCCCTGTGCCTTGTTCCGTCTCATTTAACTCAACTCCTATTCCTTTACCAAGACTAATCTATTCTGCATTCCAATATCTAATACTCGTTATTCTCTTCTCTAAAAGCCCAACAAATCGTGAAATTTATAATGAAAAAAACACTGCTCAATATATTTTAAAATTTCAAATCTTCAGATCTTTCTGTAAATAGAATTTTCCAAAAGAAAGAGTTAAGAATGAAACTAATCAATTAATTTAACTGTTATTTGGTTGAATGGTATTATAATAGAAAGAAAGATTAAACTGAAATACAGCCAAAATCAATTTGAAATTTTGAATTGTTAAAATATAAAATATTTCTTGCAAACATTTGTACTGAAATGCATTCTTTATTCTTCTTCATTTCTAATGATTTATAAGTTTGTTAAACAAAATTCTATATTTCATATACCATTAGTTTCAGGCGCAGTCACTATAAATTATTAATGTTTGTTGAATTTAGAACTTTGCTTGGTTCTTACTAAAATTAAAAACTGATACTGATTATAGTTGTGATGACCTCTACTATTTTATTTTATTCATCTGCAGTTTAAAGCTATGATAAAAATAATTATCTTGTAACTAAATAAAATAACTATAATAATATATATATATATATATAAAATAACTTTTACTAGGCAGTAAAATGGAATTTTACTGACGAGTGGCGAGGACAGGCTATGAAAATTAACTTCCTCGGCTTCGCCTCGGGAGGTATAGATATTAAACGCAACCAATTCAACCCAAGCAATTCTAACCCAGTTCACAGATAATTTAAAGACACTAAATACAAACTCTTAAATGAAATATTAAATAATTTCCAAAAGCCGTTATCTGATCTATATGGTAATATGAGGCTAGGCTTAGGTAATGTCCACTTTCCATTCTACAATTTAATATTATAGCTACGAGAGCCAGCGTGCCCGTGTGGATTAAATTACTTGCCACATCTGCTCGGCCAGCACTGAATCATGAGTGGTACGAGGTCGTGGGTTCGATCCCGAGCCGTGATGCTCTGATTTATATGCCTCACTATTGATCACATCATACTCGCTTCAGCGGTACAATGTACAGAGGTATGATGTGTGAAGTGGCTGCAACTCTCTACCACGTGGCTAGTAAAATGGGCCTAAAAGATGGCCTTATTACTAGGTTCCAACAAGTGATTCGTCCTACCTGTCTAGAACTAGAGGTCGACCAAGAAGTCATGGAAATGGGAGGAGTGCGCTAGTGTCGTCATGTACAGTCAGTTTTTGATATAATAGACCATTGTCAAAAAACACAGTGTTGTTCTTTGTAGTTACTAATCATTTTATTTTTAATAACTTCTAATTGTTTTGCAACAGGCAACACTGTACCTGATAAGAAATCACTAATAATATACGATAATATCTTTATATTATTATTTATTGATTATTCATAATAATATTCTTTAAATCTAAATAGATTTTCTTCTTTCTATTAATCTATTTTATTTATAAAAAAATATAATGGGGAAAAACAAACTAAAAATTCGCAAATATAATTTTTGATTAATTGTCATTGAGAGCAATCATTTTTATAATAACAAATACATATTAGGTTTGTTCTAACCCCGTTATTTGTAGCGTCCTTTGCATTTGCATCTTACCGTGGATTTGTGGCTCGTACAAAAATCGTTTATAAAAGTTGTGACTATAATTCGTACTGTATAAAAACAAACAAAACAGGAAACCTAACAGATTGGAAACCTTCCTGTTGTTATTCGTGAGATTTGACATAACTGCGCATGTCATACAAACTAGAAATGGGTATTGTCTTAGCACCCGACTGTACTGACTTCGGCACTACTCGGAAGTTCCGATTTTTAACGAAGTTAAGCTTTCCGTTTCTCACGTGTTCATGACTTCTTGGTCGACCTCTAGTACTAGCACCTTACTATTACTATTACTAATATTATAGCTATGTAACTAACTCTCCTTAAAATATAATTGAACATCCATCATTTGCAGCCCAATTAGTATGATCAGAGCGTTCAATTGATTTTTCTCGACTTAACGACGAGATTATATTAAGAAAATCCAACATTACTTGTATTGCATTTGCAGTACATGAAAGCTTTGATCGATTCTTATCTTTTAGAATGAAAATGTATAAAACACATTTCCCGTCTTCCAAGAAGGATATCGGAATAGTCTATAGGGCAAAATATCTGCCACTAAGAAAAAATAAATAAAGAAAATGCTAACTCTAAATCATCACTAAGATACCCAGGAAACTTTTAATTCTTTATAGATAAGAAAAAAAACTTTTTCAATAAAGGTCGTGAAACAAAACATTTTTGTACTACCTCAGTTAATCCGGCATTGGAAATACTCAGGTCTATTGAGAATACCAGAGTTCAATAAAGGCCGTTTTCTTAAAAACAATAAGAGACAGAACGTAGCTCGCTTACCTTGCATCCTTTTCATTTAATAATAGCAAAGAAAAGAGATCCTTTTCAACAGCCAACAATTTAGATGACTTTGAGCACTATAATCTTCAACATAAATAAAGAAAACAACTGTTTTCTTATATTTGCAAATTCCTCGCTTTTTTCTTTTCCGTTTAATTAGCAGGATGTGGGCAGCTAATCAACCTGTCCCCATGTCCTTTTTTTAATATGAGCAAGTTTTCATTTGCAACAGTCATTGTTGTTATGATGTATTAAAAGATATTTTAGATTGGCATAATATAACATTTTAATAACAGTAAATCAGCTGTTTTATACTATACTTTCAAATAATAAAATTAAACCGTTGACCCAATAGCACTAAAATAAAATACTAAAATTGTAAGACTAATAAATAGTACATTACGGGTCTAGTGCGGAAAATAGCATTTTGCAAGCGAGGGTAGTAAATCCACACGAGCAAAGCATAATGCATTATCTACGATTGTTGGATTTTAATAATAAATACAAAAAATCATTAAATATACATTGTTTATCACTAAAAACTTGATAAAAACAGTAGCAAATTAGTTTTGTTAAATGTAAACAAAAACGCAAATCGTGTGATAAGGTGAAGAATTCTTCACCTTATTGCACGATTATGAAACGTTCATGCCCAACGAATACATCTACGAAAAGAATCACTTTCTACGCATCTAAACAGAGATAAAATGTTTATATTTCGTATCAATCGTAGATATAAAATATTTCAGACACATGTTATTTGATTTTATTAGATAAACTTTTCTTTTCATGTATAAAATTGTTTTTGGGCAACTGTATTTAATCTATACAGGGAGCTAGTGTTGCCGCTTGGATTAAATTAAGTACTTACCACATCTGCTCGGACATCAATAAATCAAGGCCGGCATGAGGTCGTGGGTTCGATCCCTCGCCGTGATGTTCTGATTTATATGGCTCACTAATGATCACATCATACTCGCTTCGGCGGTACCATGGAAAGGGGTATGATGTGTGAAATGGCTGCCACTCTCTACCTCGCTAGTAAAATGGGCCTACAATATGGCATAATTTTTTGGTTCGAACAAGTGGTTCTTCCTACCCGTCTAGTGCTAGTTCTAGGGACTTTGTACAACTTTTACTAATATTTAATCTCACTTGCTAATTGTACAATATTTAAAATGCATATTATCAAAAAATCATTTGTGATTGTCCTATAGTTGTTTATCTTGGCTTTCTGGTGAAATCCGCGTCACAAAGAGGTTAAAGGTCTGACGTCTCGCTTCCACTACTGGAAGCATCTTGGGATGTGGTGCATTGTGATGTTGACCAGGGGCAAACACAAGATTTACTGATCACTGATCACCGACAAAGGCAGCATCTGCCTGATTGTATCATCCCACAAAGGATTATCCCGAGTAAAGGAACCCCCGGGAAACCTTTCTCTCTTTAGTCGTCAGTATATCTTGTGTTTGCTTCGAGTAAACATCACGATGCACCACACCCCTGAATATGCTTCCAGTAGTGGAAGCGAACTGTCGGACTTCAACTCCTATGTGACGCGGATTTCACGTGAAAGCCAAGCTATTGATTGCGAGTCAACCCGCAGATGCCTACACACTAAATATTTATGACAACTTTAAATACATTTAATTGACAAATTAGGTTCGAAGGTATATAAATTAGATAACTTCTCAAAACTAGAATTTATATAATGATCACGTGAATCATGTGAAATGATTTATTGTCTGTTCAGTTTTCTTTTATTTTGCTCTGAAAGACGTACGAGCAAGGTTGTGTATGGCGTAGTTCTAAGTGCCTCAGGTTTGTGCGGACTTCTAACTACCAGCAAAGCCACAATGTTTTTGTTCGATTTTACTTTCACGGGTTGAGTTTGAGGTTGCGAAGCTCCATCAAGGCTATGTACCCTGGGGAAATGCCTTTTAACAAAGGCAGAAAACAGCCCTGAGGGCTCCTGGTGGAAAAGCCACCGCTCAAGGGGCAGAACCCTTAATGAAAACCTTTGCTTTTCAAGCTAAAAATGAAGAATGAGAAAAAACCACTTCTTCGATTTTTATTTGAATTCCTTTAAAATTTATCCTCTGTTGAAAATCAAGTTGATGAACGATTTTTATCTCGCTTTATTCAAAATGTCCCATTATCTATTTCTTTTGCTTTATCGTGTAGTATCGTCATTTTTACTTTTTCTTACCTAAAGAAAAAGTATTGTTTTCACCTATAAAATCCGAAACCGAGATATCAACGGAATTATTCATTTTGGGTGTTTTGAAGAAGATTTAAACGGTTTTTAGCAAGATGTCTGTCTGTCTTTCTGTATGTGTGTGTGTCTGTCTCTCTATCTGTCTGTCTGTGTAACGCATAACTACAACAGTTTTCTAGCTAGAGCGCGAAAACTTAGTAGAATAATCAGTCTTTTCTTGCGAAAATCCTATGTTAACCATGTTACTGAGTCATCAATAACTTCAAAAATTTGAAATATTTTTTGATTGGGCTCAAATTTGCATCAATTATGCATCTTTATAAGATAAATATTTCCGTTGAATTTCATTTTGATATCTGCTGCCATTTTGACGATATTGACTTTTGACTTTCTATTATGAACTTAATAATTACGCTTAATAATTTCAGCCAAAAGAGCTAAAATTCGCCGTAATTTTAGCTTAGACGTAAATAAGTCCTCCATATTTTAACTTAATATCAACCACCATTTTGGAATTATTTGGTTAGAAAAATTCCCGAGACCGAAAGGTCCAATTTTATAAAATAAATTTACTTTCTAATCAAATTATGTTAATATGTTTAAATATTTAATTTTTGTTTGTTTTATTATCGGTGACGATTGAAGATGGCCTTTTTTCACTATATTATTTTACGCTATAGTTATTTTGTAATGATATTTTCCACAATAAATATTGACCTATTTTTAAGCTCTTACCATTTGGAGCTGCAGTCAAGGGGTTCTGTTCAGTTTAGGGACACTAAACTGAACAGAAACTTCTTTCCTTGCCATTCAGCCATTGATATGGCCTAACTGTGAAAGGAACAAATTTATTTCTATAATTATCTATCCAAAATATGTATTTGCTGCCGTATAATTATGCACAAATTTAGTTCGAGATACTAAAATAATTTATTTAACAATAAATTAAAATAAAAATTGGTCATATTTCTTTACATTGTTGTTCCCAATTTTATTAGAATACTTTCATGCTTTTATACAATCATTAATTGCACTATTTATTTTAGTTTTAAGTGCCTAGTTATTAAAAATAAGATGAAGAAAATATTCAACGCTGTTTTAATACTGCTGCTGCATTCTAGCGGGGAAGCTTGGAACTGCGAGGAAAAGCTTAGCTTCAAACATCTGCCACTAGAATGCTCTGCCAGTACAATTTTCTACATAATGTTTTCCTCTAAAAATCTTAAACATCAATAATGAATTCACAACCTTACTTGTGGAGTATTATTTATTCAATACGTTGCCAAATATACAAGATAAAATTAATCTCAAGTTATATCTTCAAAACAGTATTAAATAGTCTGTTAATTAGTGTGGTACATAGTTTCCTCACGTAGTATCGTTAGATGAATAGTAACATGAGTATAAATAATGTGATCCCACTGAGAATTGAAAGTTAAATTGACATTTTGACCATCTGTGGATTACTTTTGACCAACTAACCAATTTACTTTAAAATCGAATGTTTTCAAAACCCGGTGTTAATGAATAAAATTTTGTATGCATGTGGAAGAGAAAGATATTGACCTAAATTAGAAGATATGAACCTGCATCAAAATAACCTTCTATTTGAGTTTAATTCCAATTCTTATTTTTTTTAATATTGAATCTCTTATATCTCTGCTATTAAAAGTGCTAATAATTATTGGTATTTATTAAAATAATGAATAAAAACTGCAATGGATGAAAATGTGTATTCTCCCAACTGGAGATAAAATATTGTATGTACCTCGTGAGTAAAGTGCCTATTTCCCTCGCGATAATTAGGACCATTTTAGGACCAGGAGGGATTTAGGGACCATGGTTCCTTCAGCTTCGCCTCAAGAACCAACTTTTTTCGCTCAGGGAATAATGGCTTACTTTACTCTTCAGGTGCAAAAATAACTATTATCTCTTAAAAAAAGTTTTTTCAAGGCTTGGGGGTATTGAGGGTAAACGGTAAGTCGTATCGACAGGCTGATTGTGCCAGTGGTAACCTCAATCGGTTCTACCTTACATATTTGAAAATAACTTTGTTTATTAAACAATGTTTTGACATGGCGTCCGCAATTGGCGCCGATTGGTGTGCTTAAACCTCACACTAATACTTACTAAGCAAAAGTTAAAGAGTACAGTTCAAATTAATCTCGGGCTATCTGCGGGTTACTTTAGATAAACTATAAAAGCTTCATACGTATCAGATAAGAACTTTTGGAGCTGTAAATGTGAATAAATGTATGTTTGTTAGCATGTGGGAGAGAAACAAATGAGCGCAAAAGGTTGAAACTTGAGATCAACAATAAGTTAATTATGACCTACTACACAAAATTCATTAAAATCGGACGTGAAGTTTTTAAGATATGTTAGTTCGCAAAAATTGAGCTACAGACAGACACGGAACCAATAATGTTCCCTGATGTCTGAAACGGATTTCTGTTTCGGAATTTTTTAAATCGGAGACATAATATTTTTTCGTTCTTTAGAACGATCACATAGCTTCCGTTACCTTCGGTAAGCTCGGAAGCAAAACCTTTTTGTCGAGATTGAGAGTTAATTATATATTTGAAATGTTTTTGGCATTTTTCTCCTTTTTTTATGTTCTATTAATATCGCCAATTTCTTACACGTGTTGATTCGTTTTTTCAGATTACGAGAATCGCCTTTCTGTACTAATTTAATGCATTCGTGACTAACGCACGAATGCATTTAGCACGATAGGATTAAATATCCTTTCGTGAATACATAAAGTTTTAATTTGTAAAATAATTGGTTTTGGTCGACGCTCTGGCTCCAAATCACACGACTAAGTCTTAGAATCTTAAATCAAGTAAATTTAAAGGTTCTTCGAGTATACTTAAACTAGTGTCAATACTCATTTTCCATTTTACCGTTTTCCGATTCTCAGCGTTTTCACACCTGAAACAAACACCCATTTAACATCCTTGATTAACAGAGATCTCAGATGATAAAATACTTACTGGCTGGTTATTTTCCAATTTACCTAAGTCTGGGAATCAAGTAAATTTGAAGAAATTAGGTTCTTAGCTTATTCTCAAAATAGCTACATCAAAAGAAGACGCTTGTTATCAGTGAGAAATCTAAAATTTCCTCTCAGATCTGGTTTCTAAATTCAATTTACAGATTAGATCTATTATCATCAACTATATCATTTATCAACTGCATTTTTTTTTTTTTTTCAAATTAAAAATTAAGAAAGGAGATGAAGCAGAAAAAAATAGGTCCGAGGCAACTCAGAAAACCATTTTCGTATAGGAGATCAAAATTACTTAGCCCAGTGTTTTCTATTTATTAGTTTTCGTAGGTATATTTAATTATTATTGAACAGTTAGTCAAAATTTATCAAAAAAAAAATACTTTTCCTGGGTGGGAATCAAACCCGGTATCTTTCCGTCCGCGTGTACCGCTATTTTCTCAGAGACTAGATTCTTCGCAGGAAAACGGCTTATGTCGTTAGATTTATATTTAAATTTTCAACATTCGAGAATTTTTTAATAAAAATCGTATAGTCCAGGAGATAGCGTGCAAAAAAGTGTCTGACTAACATCAAGCTAGAATTTTGTATACGAGTTAATCTTTTAGCGACTTTTAAGAATATGTGGTCGGCTAGATTCGTCTGTGGGACATAGCTTGGCAATAGGCATTTGAAAAAAAATAAAATGGTAGAGAGCGGCCATGTCCTGCCCTTAATGGGTGGACAATGTGATTTTCATGATCCTTAGTACGAAATTAGTTAGTAGACCAAATATCAAGTCGATGTTGTTTTCACACTTGATAGGTTAGTTATGCAAATATGTATTACTAAAAATCAACGTGGTCACCTGTTGAGGGACAAACTCACATCAACTTGATTTTCGGTCTACTAACTAATTCTGTAATCAGGATCATGAAAATCACATTGTCCACTTAATTGGTGAGCCATGGCCGCTCTCCACCGGTTTGTTTTTTTCAAACGCCTATTGCCAAGCTATGTCCCGCAGACGAACTGAGCCGACCACATATTCTTAATAGGCGCTAAAAGATTGACTTGTATACAGAATTGTAGCTTGATGTTAGTCAAACACTTTTTTGAACGCTATCTCCTGGACTAGTAGGAGCCGTTTTCAAAAAATATTTTTTTCTTTTTTTCAGAGTTTTTAGGGGGTAGCACCCCAAATGTGGAGCTAAAATTTATTTTTTATTTTAATCTCGGGGGTATCATATTTCTGAATATGTATGTCAAATTACGTCAAAATAGTTTAGGGAGCCTCGTCTGCACAGGTGACATACAACAGACAGACAGACATTTTTTAAAAAACACTTTTTTGGACACGGGGGACCTCAAAACCTGTAAATCTATTAAAATCGATTTTTTGCCTCGTCGCAATACTTTCATTTTATATTATAAGAAAGTAAAATACTACCAAGTTATTTTGGTAGCATAATTAAGAGAGCTCTGGACTTTAAATCAAAAGGGGGCTCGTCTAAATCCTATTTTGAAAGTTAAAGTGAATTTTTCTTCTGTTTTCTTTTTCTTTATAAAATCTAATTTAACTAATATATTTTGACTTTCTCATTTATTATGTCACAAGTTATATTTGAATTATGAATATAGAAAAAGATCCCGCAGAGGTAAATTTGAATTATAATTTATAATAAATACTCTATGAATCATCGAATCCCATCAACTACAATATTTTATAATTCTTAGACCGTACCAACCACTTTGCTAGTTCTAAAGTTGAGAAAATAAAAACATTCGATACTTCTTTAAAATGTTCTTAAAAAGGGTTTACTAGAGGACAGGATAGTTAATTCTTGTTAATTTATTTTTTTCATTTATTAAGATTTCATTTTAACTCTTGAAATTATATATTATCGCTAAAAACTGTTTTAGTGTACGAAAAAGTTTTCAAATATTTGAAATTTTAGTTACATTAGAAGTAAATTACTATCCCTAAACTTAAGTATTATATTGTGATTGTTTTTGTTAGAGGTATTCAAGTTATTTTTTTATAGCTATTCTTATACTCTATAATTTTTATTTGCTTTATATTTTTAACCCACTTTTGCAATATACTTTAATATAAGTAATGTACTTTATATTTGAAAAGTTTTTATTAGAGTTTTTTTTTTTTTTACTTTAAAAAATATTTTTTCTTTTCTTGTGGTGTAAGTAAATCATAATAATTAAATAGTGTATAAACCAATTACTGTCACTTCAACTTTAATTTAAAAACAAAAATATCAATTTTTTTTTTTTTTCTATTCTATTTTATTTATTTATATTTAAATTACGTATATTTATTAAATTTAATCCTTAGCTAATAGCTGATTTTGTGTAAAATAGTGACCGTTATTTTATTTTAATTTTAAATTACATTTACCAAATAAAGGATTCTATTCTTTATTATATTTATTAAATCAGTGTTATAAAAAAGTTTTTAATTATAACTTAAATTATGAAAATAGTCCAATCGGCAGCCAGAGGACGAGGTGGCCGAGTGGTTAAGGCGTTGGACTGCTAATCCAATGTGCTCTGCACGCGTGGGTTCGAATCCCATCCTCGTCGAATTGCATTTTATCAGTTCTAAATACTTATTGATGTTCTACTCTAACCATAGGTTCTAAATATACATATAAGGAGAACATCATGTAAATATGATCCCAAGTTTAATGCCAAGAATTAATGCTTCGTATTAAAATTACTATCATTAGATTTCTAGGAGAGAAGGAGATTTGTTGGAATAGAAGTCCGAAAATAAAAACATAACTACACCTATCGGACTTTTATTCCAACAAATCTCCTTCTCTCCTATATATTCTACAAGTCCACAAAATACCCCTTCTATTAGATTTCTAATACTATGAATTCAACAATGTCAATTACCATTTAGTAGTAATGTCAATAAACGTTTTACAGCAATTACTTCCCATACTATAGCAACAATATTAAGGGGTTATCTAACTTTAGTACGTTTACCAAAAGAGTTAATAAAAAATTTAGTTTCAAGAAAAAATAAATAAAATTCAGAGAAAAATAGGCTTTAGCGCCGGGACTCGAACCACGGACCTCCCCATATTTCCAGTGTGGGTGCTCTAGCCAGTTAAGTTACAATGAAGAATAATTTCCTCTGACGTTAACGATACCTAGTCCCGAATTAAGCTTTCAAATTTTACTACAAGTCCAGAAGTCAACATTAACGACAATAGAACTAGACCGAGAAATTACGCTTGTAATTATAAAGTACCCAATTAGTACCTGTACCTGGTACAATCAATTTGAAATTCAATTTTTAAGTTTTTGGTAGTATCCATACTACGGAACGTATACATGATTTAAATCAAAGGCTAGAGCACCCGCATTGGAAATATGGGGAGGTCCATGGTTCGAGTCCCGGCGCTGAAGTCTATTTTTCTCTGTCTGTCTCCCCTTGTAAATAGTAATTATAATTTGATTTAAATAAAAATTTAAACGTTCCGTAGTATGAATACTACCAAAAACTTAAAACTTGAAGAAAAAATAAAGTTTAATACAATTAAAATGGAAAGAAGTAACGAACCTTGATAATCGAAAGTTGTTTTAAACATTTTCGATAAAACAAAGGTTCGTAACCAAGTGGAGAGAAACACACTTCTAATATGCGTTGATTCGAACGCTTGCAATTAAATTAAAATTAATAAATAGAGAAAATAATTACAAAACAAAATATATATATATATATAATATATATATATATATATATATATATATATATATATATATATATATATATATATATATATATATATATATATATAGGAAGTTTTGAAATTGCATAGCACTATTTTGGGGATGTAATCTCCAGCACAAAATAAATATTAATATGTCCTATATCAATTTATTTCATTAATAAAATGAAAGCTAAAAATAAATAATAGCTTTTAGCTTTTGACAACACCGACACTAGCAAATTAAATTACAAATTTAATGTTAAGCAATCCGCTTTGACTTTTATTTAAATTAGCCCATCTTTGTAGGAGAAGAAAAAAAAGTGAAGAAATTTGTCTCATTTGGTTGGGATTAAAGAGCTGACTTCAAAAACCCATTTGTTTCTTTGATCTCGGCGGCGAAACGCCTTCCTTACTAATTAGAAAAAAAGGAGTTTCTCTATTTTTTCCTTGTAAAAGACATTTTAGACCAATTAGACCAAGAGAGCCTTATTTGTCTTTCAGCTCTTCGAGCCTGTCAAAGTTGTCCAAATTTTGCCACTTTTTTATTTTTTTTTTATTATTATTATTTATTTTTTTTTTTTTATAATGCTATTTTCCACTAATTAAACATTATCTGAATGTGCTGTATTACTTTAATGATGAAAGTAGTCTTCTTGGAAGCTAGAAGACGAGGTGGCCGAGTGGTTAAGGCGTTGGACTGCTAATCCAATGTGCTCTGCACGCGTGGGTTCGAATCCCATCCTCGTCGAAACGTATTTTATCAGTCATATTTGCCTAAAATAATGTTCTTCCAACTGTAACGTACAGTGTCACGAAACATTGCAGAGCATGAAATCATACCCTTAGGCAAAATCGAGAAATTAATTTTAGCTTAAAATTTGGGAATTCTACCCAAAAATTCCGGAAAAAATAATTTCTCGAAAACTGTATCGACGATTTTGATTTGACAAATTATATAATGTAGTCTATTTAAATACAAATCTGACGATATAAGCCGTTATCTCAGGAAAAATTTATTTTCTGAGATATTGATGAAAATAAATCTGATTTTGTTAAAAATCGAATACATAAAGTTTCTGGGATGTGGGACCGAGATTACATGAGAATTATCTGACATGTCTCGGACCGATTTTTTAAAATTTATTTCGTGCATTTACTTCCCCTTTCTCTTGTCTCAATTGTTGCTGGGTGTCATCCAACAGTTAGGCAATTTTATAGGGTAGATAATACATAAATCCAGGCGAAACTAAAATACAGTTTTGGGAGCTTAGAAAAGCATACCTTGATCTATATTAGGGCCGCATTCAACTGCCTCTGCTATATTGAACCATTTCTGCTTGAATGAGTCTCCAAGTTTCATAATTTAATCGTAGTATATATATGTATATATAATATATATATATATATATATATATATATATATATATATATATATATATATATATATATATATATATATTAATGTATTACAAATATATAAAACTAAATGGCCAAGATTTATTAATGTATGCTATCATATGTTGTCTTAGCATGTTGTAGGATTGCCTTTTCTGTTGAGAGAACATTTTTTTTGCGTTGCCTTAATTTTGGCAGGATACTCTTACACCATTTATAACCAACTTGTTGCGTCACTTGGGGTTTTCATCCTGGGATAGAGTTAAATATCTTTTCCCTTCTTATCACTGTAAAATGTTGCCAAATCTTTGAAAGCTTTAGTTAAGCCTAAGCTTTATGAATCATTGTTACCAACAGCTTAAAGTTAACTGTTTTATGACGGATTTATACAATAGAACAAAATGTATTTAATGTATAATTAGTATACCCTAAAATGTAAAATATATCACCGTATTTTGTTTTTCAACATATGCAACAGTTAGAATAGTAAACAAGTTAAGAGTAAAATTTAGTGTAATTCATGTCAATAACAATATCATATAATATGTAATATTATATTACATACTCTTTTTACAATTAGCATTACTTTTGACAGTCAGATTGGCCAACCTTAACGTGAAAAAAATTAAATCCACTAGGCCTGTAAGAGTGTTGCGCCAATGAAATGTTTATTTGCCAAGTTGGCCCAACCTTCTCGAATTAAAAATTCAGTGCTCTCATTGGCTCCCCTCCACATTTTTTCTATTTTCCCTCGCTGTCAAAAGTTAATACTAATGTAAAAGAGTATAGTTGCTTGAGTCCAGGAGATAGCGTGCAAAAAAGTGTCTATTTAACATCAAGCTAGAATTTTGTGTATAAGTAAATGTTTTGGTGCCTTTTAAGAATATGTGGTCTGCTAAGTTCATTCTGAGGGGGATAGCTTGGAAATAGGCATATGAAAAAAAACAAACCGGTAGAGAGCGGCCTGATTCCGCCCTTTTTGGTGGACAATGTGATTTTTATGATCCTGAGTACAAACTTATTTTGTAGACCAATAATTAATTTGATGGTAGCTTGTAACTTAATACGTTAGTTAGTCAAATATTACTACAAGTCAAAGTAGTCACCTATCAAGAGACGAACTACTATAAATTTTATTTTCGGTCTACTAACTAATTTCGTACTCAGGATCATGAAAATCACACTGTCCACCAAAAAGGACAGGACATGGCCGCTCTCCACCGGTTTGTTTTTTTCAAATGAATATTGCCAAGCTATGTCCCGAAGTCGAACTTAGCCGACCACATATTCTTAAAAGGCACCAACAGATTTACTCATACACAAAATTCTAGCTTGATGTTAGTCAGACACGTTTTTGCACGCTGTCTCCTGGACTATAATAGTCATGTATAATATAATAATTTAACATTAAAGGAACTACCATATTGTGGGTCTTACAGTGGCGTACACAGGGAAGGGGGGGGCCAAGGGGCCCTGCCCCCCCCCCCCCCCCGAAATGATTACATACCTTAGACCCGTCATACACTTAAAACCAAAAAAACACAGTAATGACAGATGCATTTGAATTGGCTGTAAATATTTTCCAATAAAAGGCATTAATTAAGTATTATCTTATGGTGTGTATACACTTAATCACCCCAAATAAGCTCGGCCCGGATTTGCCGATAGAATTAAATTTATTCAACACTATACCGGCCCGACTGTCGGCTGGGCCCAGATTTTGCCGATGGAATTAAATTTACTAAACACTATACCGGGCCGACTGTCGGCTGGGCCCGGATTTTGCCGATGGAATTGCATTTTTTAAACACTATACCGGCCCGACTGTCGGCTGGGCCCGGTTTTTGGCCGATGGATTAAATTTATTAAACATTATAACGGCCCGACTGTCGGCTGGGCCCGGATTTTTGACGATGAAACTAAAACTATTAAACACTATAGCGGCCCGATTTTGGCTGGACCGAGATTTTTGCTGATGGAATTTGATTCATTGAATTAAATTAGGATGCATGAAATAAATCGGCTCATTTGCCGACTAGGCCTTGATTTTTGCCAGTGGAACTAAAAACATTAAACTTGATCGACCCGATTTCGGCTGGGCCCGATTTTTCGCCAATTAAATTCAATGATTTTTTTGTGGTTTTAGTCCAGTTCAATAGCATAGGTTGCATTATAGGACAGCTTCAATTCATTACGAATCCTAATGGAATGAATTGAATTTGGATTCGTAAAAATAGACTGCTCCGATTGACAGCTAGGCCCGGATTTTTTGCTATAGAATTAAGTGCATTGAATTGATTAGGATGAGTACAATGAATCGGCCTGATTGCTAGTAGGCCCGATTTTGTCGATGGAAATTATGCATAAAAATTAATTGGGATGCGTTCAATAATAGACCCGATTGCCGGCTCGGCCTAGGTGTTAAGGACATTAAATTAAATGAGGCCTGAGTCAACTCGAACTTTTGCCGATGGAATTAAATTAATTGAATTAAAATATGCACACTAGACTGGCTTAAACGGGAAAATGATGGTTGTGGATTTCAGTAGCAAATTTTTGTTTTGGACCAGGATTGTGTGTAGAACGCTACGTGGGTCCTCTTGTCTATGCGGAATTCCCCTCTTGCTGACTCAGGTCGGACTAGTGTTCGTCGACATGTAGTGGGAAAACAGAGGCAATATAAATAAATCGGTTTATTATTTTGTGAAAAAACTGATTCATATTACATAGTAATAGTAAATTTAATTCTAAAAACTCAAAAAGCGTTCAGAAAACATTTGATGTTAAATGTCCCATGTAATTACCCAGCGAATGAGCAAATGATTATTTTGTTTTGCAATAGATATTTAATTTTCTTAGAGAAGAATTCTCTTCTAGATAAAAATTTGAAATTCGTATGTGCTCCAAATCCACGTTTGCTTTTGCAGTATGGATCACGTTTTGCTTCCGAGCTTACCAAAGGAAACGGAAGATATGTGACAGTTCTGAAGAACGAACAATTTTTATGTCTCCGATTTCAAAAATTCCAAGACAGAAATCTGTTCAACATCAGGGTACAGTTTGGGTCCCGTGTCCGCCTGTCCTTCAATTTTTGCGAACCAACATATCTTAAAAGCTATTCGTCCAATTTTATTGAAATTTTGATGGTAGGTCATAATTAGCCAGGTTATAACATTGCTGGTCCCGTATAAGTTTCAATCTTCTGCACCTATTTATTTCTCTTCCACATTCGCACAGACAAACATTTATTTACACCTATATCTTCAAAAGTACTCATCTGATTTTTATGAAATTTAATTGGTTTAATGGTTTAATTTAAATGGTTTGTTTAAAGTAGCCCGCAGATAACCCAAGAATAATTTCAACCGTCTGCGCTCTTAAAATATTGCTATATTGACACTTTATTCATGTTAAATTGACTCAATTTTCCCTCCTTTTTTAAATTAGTCAAAATTGGTTTGATTTTTACATGATTTAAAGTATCAATTTACCAAAATTTAAACAGCGCAGACAGTTATAATTAATCTGTGAGCTTCTATCAGATAAGTTTTATAAAATCAGATGAATATTTTTGAAGATAAGGTGTAAATAAATGTATGTGTGTGCACATGTGGAAGAGAAATGGTGGCAGGTGGAGAAATGTGGTGGAGGGAAATGGGACCAGAAGATTGGACCTTATATAGGACCAACAATGGACTTTTTATATGCTAATTAACTGCCATCCGAATTTCATTAAAATTGAAAGAGTAGTTTTTAAGAATTGTTCGCCATGATTGAGCGAGAGACAGACTAACAGCCAGAAACGGGATCAAAAATGTCTGATAACTGGAACAGATTTCTGTCTTGGAATTATTGGAATCGGAGTTAGTCACGTCAGTTAGTTAGTCAAATATTACTACAAGTCAAAGTAGTCACCTATCAAGAGACGAACTACTATAAATTTTATTTTCGGTCTACTAACTAATTTCGTACTCAGGATCATGAAAATCACACTGTCCACCAAAAAGGACAGGACATGGCCGCTCTCCACCGGTTTGTTTTTTTCAAATGAATATTGCCAAGCTATGTCCCGAAGTCGAACTTAGCCGACCACATATTCTTAAAAGGCACCAACAGATTTACTCATACACAAAATTCTAGCTTGATGTTAGTCAGACACGTTTTTGCACGCTGTCTCCTGGACTATAATAGTCATGTATAATATAATAATTTAACATTAAAGGAACTACCATATTGTGGGTCTTACAGTGGC
Source organism: Gerris lacustris (assembly GCA_951217055.1). Taxonomy (NCBI): domain Eukaryota; kingdom Metazoa; phylum Arthropoda; class Insecta; order Hemiptera; family Gerridae; genus Gerris; species Gerris lacustris. The sequence goes on along the minus strand of OX578281.1, from coordinate 4,980,096 downwards.
GTACACAGGGAAGGGGGGGGCCAAGGGGCCCTGCCCCCCCCCCCCCCGAAATGATTACATACCTTAGACCCGTCATACACTTAAAACCAAAAAAACACAGTAATGACAGATGCATTTGAATTGGCTGTAAATATTTTCCAATAAAAGGCATTAATTAAGTATTATCTTATGGTGTGTATACACTTAATCACCCCAAATAAGCTCGGCCCGGATTTGCCGATAGAATTAAATTTATTCAACACTATACCGGCCCGACTGTCGGCTGGGCCCAGATTTTGCCGATGGAATTAAATTTACTAAACACTATACCGGGCCGACTGTCGGCTGGGCCCGGATTTTGCCGATGGAATTGCATTTTTTAAACACTATACCGGCCCGACTGTCGGCTGGGCCCGGTTTTTGGCCGATGGATTAAATTTATTAAACATTATAACGGCCCGACTGTCGGCTGGGCCCGGATTTTTGACGATGAAACTAAAACTATTAAACACTATAGCGGCCCGATTTTGGCTGGACCGAGATTTTTGCTGATGGAATTTGATTCATTGAATTAAATTAGGATGCATGAAATAAATCGGCTCATTTGCCGACTAGGCCTTGATTTTTGCCAGTGGAACTAAAAACATTAAACTTGATCGACCCGATTTCGGCTGGGCCCGATTTTTCGCCAATTAAATTCAATGATTTTTTTGTGGTTTTAGTCCAGTTCAATAGCATAGGTTGCATTATAGGACAGCTTCAATTCATTACGAATCCTAATGGAATGAATTGAATTTGGATTCGTAAAAATAGACTGCTCCGATTGACAGCTAGGCCCGGATTTTTTGCTATAGAATTAAGTGCATTGAATTGATTAGGATGAGTACAATGAATCGGCCTGATTGCTAGTAGGCCCGATTTTGTCGATGGAAATTATGCATAAAAATTAATTGGGATGCGTTCAATAATAGACCCGATTGCCGGCTCGGCCTAGGTGTTAAGGACATTAAATTAAATGAGGCCTGAGTCAACTCGAACTTTTGCCGATGGAATTAAATTAATTGAATTAAAATATGCACACTAGACTGGCTTAAACGGGAAAATGATGGTTGTGGATTTCAGTAGCAAATTTTTGTTTTGGACCAGGATTGTGTGTAGAACGCTACGTGGGTCCTCTTGTCTATGCGGAATTCCCCTCTTGCTGACTCAGGTCGGACTAGTGTTCGTCGACATGTAGTGGGAAAACAGAGGCAATATAAATAAATCGGTTTATTATTTTGTGAAAAAACTGATTCATATTACATAGTAATAGTAAATTTAATTCTAAAAACTCAAAAAGCGTTCAGAAAACATTTGATGTTAAATGTCCCATGTAATTACCCAGCGAATGAGCAAATGATTATTTTGTTTTGCAATAGATATTTAATTTTCTTAGAGAAGAATTCTCTTCTAGATAAAAATTTGAAATTCGTATGTGCTCCAAATCCACGTTTGCTTTTGCAGTATGGATCACGTTTTGCTTCCGAGCTTACCAAAGGAAACGGAAGATATGTGACAGTTCTGAAGAACGAACAATTTTTATGTCTCCGATTTCAAAAATTCCAAGACAGAAATCTGTTCAACATCAGGGTACAGTTTGGGTCCCGTGTCCGCCTGTCCTTCAATTTTTGCGAACCAACATATCTTAAAAGCTATTCGTCCAATTTTATTGAAATTTTGATGGTAGGTCATAATTAGCCAGGTTATAACATTGCTGGTCCCGTATAAGTTTCAATCTTCTGCACCTATTTATTTCTCTTCCACATTCGCACAGACAAACATTTATTTACACCTATATCTTCAAAAGTACTCATCTGATTTTTATGAAATTTAATTGGTTTAATGGTTTAATTTAAATGGTTTGTTTAAAGTAGCCCGCAGATAACCCAAGAATAATTTCAACCGTCTGCGCTCTTAAAATATTGCTATATTGACACTTTATTCATGTTAAATTGACTCAATTTTCCCTCCTTTTTTAAATTAGTCAAAATTGGTTTGATTTTTACATGATTTAAAGTATCAATTTACCAAAATTTAAACAGCGCAGACAGTTATAATTAATCTGTGAGCTTCTATCAGATAAGTTTTATAAAATCAGATGAATATTTTTGAAGATAAGGTGTAAATAAATGTATGTGTGTGCACATGTGGAAGAGAAATGGTGGCAGGTGGAGAAATGTGGTGGAGGGAAATGGGACCAGAAGATTGGACCTTATATAGGACCAACAATGGACTTTTTATATGCTAATTAACTGCCATCCGAATTTCATTAAAATTGAAAGAGTAGTTTTTAAGAATTGTTCGCCATGATTGAGCGAGAGACAGACTAACAGCCAGAAACGGGATCAAAAATGTCTGATAACTGGAACAGATTTCTGTCTTGGAATTATTGGAATCGGAGACATAATCGTTCTTTAGAACGATCACATCACATAGTGAGGTGTTACCTCATAGGATTTTAATTTAATTAAATATGAGGTTAGAAATTGAAATTAGAGTGTTGAAAAGGGGGAGAAATTACAATTATAATAAATTATGGGGTATGCTAAACCCGCATATAAGTTAAATTAGGTTGGGCCCCCCCCCAGAAAAAAATTTCTGTGTACGCTACTGGGGTCTTATATAAATCGTAAGGGGTTCTTATAAAATGTTTTATATTTAAATAAATTATAAATATTTTCTTGACACGCGAGTTTTTTGCAAGATAAATCAGCTTCAAATTTCCTCTTACAAATATACATGAAGATAAACATGTGATTACAACAAATTGGGGTGTTGAAGGAAATAAAATACTCTGCCAAATAGTGTGGCACTTACCTTCCTCGCATTCTATTTTGTTTAATTTAACCTATTATTGTCAAATCTATTTAATTTCTCCCGTTTTTTAAAACTGTCAAAATTACTTTGATTTTTTACATTAAAATAAAGTATCAATGCAGCGATCATAGAATCCTTAAACGGAAAGATTTCCAACTCCCCTCTTTACCTACCTGTGTTAGACTACTACCGCTCCACGGGAATTTGGTGGTTAATATTGTAACTAAATCTTTTAAACCATTCAAAATATTTTGAGTTTCATAATTCACAGAAATCAATTTATAAATTAATTTGTTAGTTTACTAGATTCGAACCCGGAAACTTTCGAATTCGGAGCAATCGCGCATCTCACACAGCCACCGAGGCTGTTTTTTTTTTTTTATTTCGTTTATTTACAAAATTGTACAAATGTCTGACAACCAGTATTTGTTTATATTTTAGAATTCGAGGAATGTCAAAAGATCATAAGTAGTTTACAATTTTAACCGCCATCTGCCCGACCAGCGCTAGTGGTCTTACACCTCTAGAATACTGGAGTTGGATACCCCTGTATCGTTTACAAAATTTAAGGAGCGCAGAAGGTTGAAATTAATCTTGGGCCATCTGCTAACTATCCAAATTTCATAAAAATCAGATGTGCTTTATATAGGAGAAATAAATGTATTTTCGTGTGCATGTGGAAGAGAAACAATTTGCCGTGGAAGGTTGAAACTTATATGGGAACAACAATAGTCTAATTATGACCTACCAACCAAATTTTAATAAAATCATATGAGTAGTTTAAGATGTGTTTAATTGTATCATCTTACTTGCGGTAGCCGTGTGCCTTAATCAAATAAATATTCCTGTAGAAGTCAAAACGAGGGGAATTCACACGTCTTGTGTAATCAAATCACAAGAGCCATTTGATTTATCTAGTCCAATTTGTCTAGTCAGTTCATTAACATTGACATTAAACAATAGAAGAAAATGGAATCTGTAGGGGGTAAATTTAATGCACAACTGTCTCGACAACTTTTGTCGGTCAAACTGATTTTGTTAACTGAATGACTAGAGTTATATTCACCATGATTAAGTTACAGAAATCTTTGTAGAAACAACTAACTTAGTGTTGAAATAAAGTTATAACTTAACAACAACAACTATGTTCAAAGTTATATAACTTACAACAACAATATTAAATTAAATTACATCATCTGAAAACCCCGGTAAACTTTCTCTTCTCAAGTAAAATGACCCTATCATAAATGTTTTATCATGTAACTTTCAAAACATCTTTTTAGGTAAAAGAACTTAGAGGTAGATAGAAAGAAAAAGTGTTTTTGAAATTGTAGACAGATCTTAGTATATAGGCTCGGACCCGAAAGGTGTATTTGTATTTGTATATACATATATATGTATGGAAAACTATACGAGGTTGTTTATCAGTTAGACACTGTTGTTTGCCGAGGGAAAGCATGGCAAAACACAATAGGAAATACAAAAGAGGCCATGTTATCCTAGTGTCCTTTGTCTCATAGTTCTCTACTTCACATCAGTGACATGTTTTCTCCCATTGTTTCCACTATGTTAACTCCTTTTCGCCTACGTAAACCTCAGTAGAATCTTATGAAACATGCAAACACTTTAGTACTTTATAATATTATCTATTTCATATTATTTTCTTCCATTGTTTAATGTCATTATATTGACTATACAATAGATGAAGACTTGCTATACAATAGAACTTCTTTGGAAGCTTCCCACGCTTATAGGTACTTAACATTTTGAAAAAGATTGTTCAACATACGTTAACAAAATTGGCATTTTAAACTATACTCATTACACAGCATTCAAAAATATTTTAAAACTTTATCATATTCGCAGTGTATTACCCTTTAATCTAATTTATTCTCCAGTCTTTCTTAGGTCTATAGGGTATTAATAATAAATTTTATTGCTACTCCATGTTTGGCTATATTTCACCTCCTTTGAGGCATCTTCAGGCCTTTATTTAATCCTTCTATTATATTAAAATATACATTTTCCTTTGAGGAACTAACTACCAGTTATTCAACCGTGCGTCGTGCGTCTACACTTTTCCTCATTTCATGATCCACTGTTCCTATACTATATAAATACACTCAAGACGTATTTTCTCTATGAGAAAATTAATTTTTTAATTGAAAATAACATTAAATAGAGAACAGTGGATCATGAAATGAGGAAAAGTGTAGGAAGTGTGTATGATTTTGAAGAGATTTGGATGGTTTGTCATGACTAGCCCACAAATTGTCCCACATGAATTAACCATGTGTACATATATGTTATAATGAATAAAAAAATAAGCCTAAATCTACTGGGAATCGAAACGGTCCAAACCAGCGTTTCCCAACCTTTTTGAATGATGCGACCCTACAATTTTCTCTTTAACATTTTCACCTCCAATATAGTGTATTGCATATTGCATTCTCTAAGGTGGCTTTGACACCGAAGTAGCAAGTCGCAGGTTTATAAGTAACACCGGATTATCTAAGGAGTCGAGGTAATTGAACGAGAGCCTACACACCGAAGATGCAAGTGCGACGTGCATCCTGAAAGCAAGTGGCAAGTGCGACTCGAGAACCAGCTGGAGGCTCTCGTTCCATTACCTCGACTCCTTAGATAATCCAGTGTTACATGGACGCATGCATCCTGCAACTTGCTACTTTGGTGTGAAAGCCGCCTAAGGATTGCAGGGATATGAGTGGCCCCAAGAGCCTGAATTCTAATAAACTTATTACTGATTAAGGAGGAGAGACTGTAGGCTGATTTATTAGAAAATAAATCGAGCATAGTGATCATCTTAATTCGGTTAATAACATTGCTTGATTTGTTTAGTTTTTGTATCTGTTTTGTATCTTATGAATTGATTTATACAATTTTACTTTGTTAAATTATAATTATATATTTTAATCTCATTGAATTTATTTATATATTAGGTTATTTGTTTAAGTATTATTTTAATTTATGTCTATAATTTCAAAGATTTTTCGCGACCCTATAATATTTTGTCGGGACCCTATGTTGGGTTGCGACCATAGGGTTGGGAAACGCTGGTCCAAACAACCAGACTTTACATTCCCTTGTGACCTTTCGTCCAATATTATGTTGCGTGGAAGCTGTGTGTGTCCACCAATTGACAGACTATTTTTATCCAATATCCATCTTTTAAAATAAAAACGTCAAACTGTTGAAAAAAATAGTCCAATAAGTGTTATTTCATTTCTTCTCCCTTTGCTCGTAGACTTTCATCTTCATTATGCAGTAGGTAATTATAATTACCTTTCTGATTCACAAAATAAATCAAGAAAGAATCTTTTTCTATACAAGTTAGAGGATTTTATAATTTTTAAAAATAGGAGAAGTGAAATTTGATTTTCTTCGCCTCAATAAAGGGCATTTTACACCAAGTGATTTTTGTTATGACTTCCCTTGGGATTTTGTCACAAGCTAATTTGTCTATGGGTTATGATTCCATGTGTGATTTTATTAATACAGAAAATCATACGACCATATCACAAGGAATTGGAACCATCCTATTTTTGTTATGATTTTTCGTGTGATATTATCAAAATATGGTATGTTTTTTTCAGGCTACTATTACAAAGTTAAGGTTTTACGGTACACTTGTTTGTTTTGTTTTCAAATATGGTTTTTGTTTCCTTTGAAATAAAAGTTTCACCTCCCAAATTATTTGATTTTCAATATGATTTTTGTGTTATGATTTAGTCACACTGAAAGTCATAAGACAAAATCACATAGTGTAAAGTGGCCATTACAATCCAACAACACAAATTCCTCTAACTTAAATAAAAAAGGATTGTTCCTTACTTTACTTGGTGAATCAAGGTAATTATGATTGCCTTCCGTACTTTAGTTAAACCAGATGAAAGTCTTACAAGGGAAGAGCGAAGTAATGAGTGGAATAATTTAAGTGCTTTAGCGAAGTCCTAACTACACTGATACGCACTTAGAGTATGTTGTGAGTTGGTGTCTGTTCTCCTTTAACCTACCCCTTTCACTTCAGCATCCATTTGAACTTCATTTCGCTTATTGTACTTGAGTGTACTCTAATCTTTGGATATATCTTATCATTAAGCTATATGATGCAACTTAGTAATTTGCTTAAATAAAACGTCACGTCTTTTCAAATTATTTAGTATTTGAAAGCTTAGCTCAATTTATTATCAGTCCAAAAGGTATGAAGTTGACTTTTTGTGTCTAGACGTGGACAAAATTAGAAGAATTTTAGTATTTTCCAAAAAGTATACGTGTATGCACTAAATAGATGAGGATTTTAAAGTAAGACTGCACCGGGATAAGTTATCACATGCCATGAATAAGTAATTGAATCAAAAGATTGATCCAAGCTAAGGCGCTTATTGCACATAAACACGATTTTTTACTTGTTAATAGACACGAATAACCCATTAAAAGTTCGTCTGAAAAAGAAATGGAATGATAAAAATACGTGTGGTGTCGTGGGACACCCGGTAGGAACGAAGTTCCTTACGCTTTTCATTAAATATAAATTATAAAATCGCTGTAATAACTACCGTATATATGGTGGAGTTAGAAAAGAGACTAAATTAAAAGTAACTAACTATTTCTACTAGCGGAGTTAAGGCAAAATTAAATGAAAATCTTTTTATTATCTTTGAAGCGAGCGTCTTTCAATAAATAATGTATTGTATATTGAGAAAAAGGTAATGATAAATTTATAGTTAAAGTAGATGGTTGTAGAACGAAAAAGAACTGTCCTCCCAGACCCCGTCGGCATATTACTCCAATTAAATATTAAAATAAAAAATATAAATTATTAACTCACAAAAACTTCTGCTTGTATCAGGTTGAAATGTTACATGCTTGTTTCAATTGTACTGTAGGTGATGTATACAAAGTTTCATTTAAATCTTTACGTTAGAACGTAAGATATCGGTAAAAACGTTGTTTTCTTTATTTTAATCGGTTTGGTCCGCTTTAATAAATTTAGCGATCTTTATCACTTCATAGTAGTGTCGGTGTTCGTTTTACTAAAAACAATTATTTAAAAATGTTGTTTGCCTCATTAAATTGATGGTTAGAATTTTTTCACGTCCAAAAATTCCAATTATAAGTTCGAAGCTTACGTTTACGCAAGCGTTGTGCGTGAACGCTTGAGCGGATAACGTTGTTCAACGATCTTGTACCTAACATTGGTAAAATGAACATGTGCACCAAATTTCAACTAAGTCGGTCAACTTTTACACAAGTTATCGCCATCGGTAGATTTCGTGACGGATTTTGCGTGACGGTGATTTTGTGACGGTGATTTTGGTCGTTTTTTTGGATTCACTCCCGGGTTCCAGAACGTGCCATAAGGAACTTCGTTCCAAAAATTGATATTTTAAGGCAGACTCATAAATTAAAGCAGTCCACACAACAACACATATTTTATACTAGCTATTGTGCACATAATTTATCAGGTTTTAATTATAATTAACCAACCTTTTAAATTATATTCAACATTTTGCGGTTTAGTTTGTCATGTCCTGCCTTCTGTCAAGTTCAGATACAAACAAGTTCACAGATCAGTCCAGCTATTGAGTTATTTCATATCTCCCTGTCCAGTAATTTAGAATTATGCTGACTTCATAAATATCTCCCTCATCAGCATTATAGAGATATGCTGGCACCATCTCTCCCCGCCCAGTGTCCAACATTTTATAGAGTTCTGCTGACTCCATTTTTCTCTGGCCAGTGACCAACTATTTATATATATATTGTTCTGCTTACTCTATCTCACTCTGGCCAGTGACCAACTATATATAAAGGTACGCTGACTATATCTCCCTCTGTCGAGTTATATAGAGTTATGCTGACACCATCTTTTCCTGTCCAGTTTCCAACTATATATAGAGTTCTGCTGACTCCATCTCTCCCTGGCAAGTTTTCTACTACATATTATATAGAGTTCTGCTGACTCTATCTCTCTCTCTCTCCTTTTATATCAAGTTGCTGACTCCATCTCTCTCTTTCCGCATATATAAAGTTATGCTGACTTACACTTTACTGAACACTTAAAAGGAATGGGATTTTAACTGCGCTATTGTGAATTTAAGTATATTTTACGTCTTTATCTCCTTAGATATTGCTTTAAAAATGTTCAAGAAACATTTAATATCAGCCACAAGTCGGGGTCGGCCATTTTATACATCTAATCGAACTGATCATGAGTGTGGATTCCAATTCATCAGATATTTTAGCTGTTTTGACCTTGGTTTCAGCTGTTTTGCAAGTACGCAAGCCAATCGGCTACACGATTTATATAATTGTACGTGTCTTTTTATATAAATTTTACTTGTCTGCCTTCTTGTTGAATCATTAGCAATTAGATTCTTTTATATCTGCTTGTGAGTATGGGAGCATTTCATCACCAGATCTTCTTTCTATTGGTTGGAAACAGATTGAAAGACCATTGTTTTAGTCAGATGTGAAGAGCTCCGGTTAACAAAGACCCTGAGCTCATTTCGGCTTTCCTTTTGTACTGAAGTAAAATATCGTCCTTTTTATACACCCTCCTCCCACCCTATACTATCAACCGATTGAAAATACGACCTGCCAGACAGAAAAAAATATTGAAAATGGTTGGAGTATCGAGTGTATATTGTGTATATTGAAATTTGAATTTCTTTAACATAATGCATGCATTTGCACATTATTATACACATTCATTTTTTCACACTTCATTTTGCATTTCATTGTATATGGAACTATATACTTTTTTCTCATCGAATCTGCAATTTGAAAATTCTATTTTACATCTTTGTAGTATGTCATACTGAGGCATATTTATATAAAGGATTTAAAAAACTATTTTATTGTTTGCTTTTTAATGGAGCATTCAGCTTTAATAAGCCTTATCATCAGGGTCTACTGTCTTCATCTCCGACATAATTTAGACTCATAACCTTCATTTAATTTATTTTATACTTTAACGGCTTTACAAGAGCTCCTTCAATAATTAAACAACAGTATTAATTTGGTAATATTTTATGTGCGCAGATTGTTGTTATTAATATGGTACTTATGGTAGGTTGATTGTGACTAACCATCTAAATTTCAACAGAATCTGACGACTAGTTTTTAAGATATATGGTCGTACGCAGCAATATTGTTTAACGAAAGCAGGCGCCAGACCAAAATGTTTCCTGATTTCTGAAATGGCTTTCCAACTTGATTTTTTTTTTTCAAATCGGAGAATATTTCGTGATAATATTTCGCTCTTCAGAATGCTTCCGTCACCTTCGGTAAGCTCGGAATCAAAATGTCTCTAACTAGTGATGCGGTGCATAAAGAACTCGCGTAGATTGTGGTCTTTTATCACCCATACTATGTTTTCAATGTTGCTACCAGGATCATTTTTCAGTAAAAACATAACATTTTCTTATTCAACCTGAAAATAGCTTTAATAGTACATTACGTGTCGAGTGCGGAAAGAAGCATTTTGCATGCGAGTGTGGAGTTTGCACCCGAGCGACAGCGAGGGTAGTAAACCACACGAGCAATGCAAAATGCCGTTTTCGCACGAGTTGCGTACCGTACTGTATCTACGATTGTTAGATTTAAATAATAAATACAGAAAAAAATAAACTTGCTGTATATAAGTTCGTATCTCTGTCTTGATAAAGATGGCATTAATTCATTAGTTGTATTTTTTGCCGAATTAATTATTTCTAGAGGAGTATTATTCTCCACATTTTCGTCAAAGTCACTTGATTCACTCATTGTTTTTCACTAAAAACTCGATATAAACAGTTACTTTAATAAAAGAACAGCAAATTAGTTTTGTTAATTGTAAACAAACTCGGTAATCGTGCGTAAAGCTGAAGAATTCCTCTTCTTTACCGCGCTAGTGTGGTAAAGAAGAGGAATTATTAGGAACTATCAGACCCGCATGCGCAATGAATACTAGTACGTAAATAATCACTTTCTACGCATCTAAACAAATATATAATGTTTATATTTGGTATCAATCGTAGATAAAATTATTTTACGTTACACAGCATATAAGAATAAGCTTACTGTTTAACTCCCTCATCTCGGTCATATTTGTAGCAAAACGTTTATAAAAATAGTTACATATTCATTTGCTACTCATGAAACCTTTTAAAACAATGTATGGCATTGCATGCTGTTTACAACTTCCTCTTTAATTGTCTTCATTATTGGCCCCATCCATGTATAATCCTTATTTAATAAAGTTATTGCATGCTCACCACGCTCACCTGTGTTCTACATAATCTGTAATTAATTAAATGAATGCTGGCTCGCTACGCTCGCCCATTGTAAAAGTATTTTTCCATAATCTTTATTTAAAAATATTAATGCTGGCTCGCTACGCTCGCCTGTTTATACAGCATTTGTAGTTATTTTTTTATTTTATAAAATGATTGCAGGCTCACTACGTTCGCCTGTTATAAAAGTATTTGTCCATTATCATTTTTAATAATATTAATGCAGGCTCGCTACGCTCGCCTGTTTATACAGCATTTGTAGTAAATATTTTATATAGTAAAATAAATGCAGGCTTGCTACGCTCGCCTGTTTATAAAGTATTAGGAATAATTATTATTTAATAAAATTAATACATGCTCGCCTTTTTATACAGTATTTGCACATAATCTTCATCCTTTTAAAATACCTTTAAATTATTTATAACATGTCATGCAGACTAAAACTTTTATTTAGTTTTCGTTATATTGGCCGCCATTTTGAAAATATTATGTTTGAAATTTAAATAGTTAGATATTCCTTTCTTAGACTTCAAGAGCATTAAATTGATGTATAACATGTCATACTGACTAAAACCTTTTTGTTTAGTCGTCCGCCATATTGGCCACCATCTTGAAAATATTGAGAGAGGAATTCCCAAAAACTATACACTTCTCACAAATGCTGAGATGCATATATGTGCCAAATTTCGATGAAATTGATTAGTTTTTACTCCAGTTATCGTGAGACAAACTTTTATTATCCCAAGTCTCTGAAATTAAGGACTCACTGCCCTCGTTTAATAATATATCTCTCCACTCTCCACGTAAATTAAAATTTTAAGATTATAGTCTTTAAAAAAATCATTGTCAGTGACGATTGTGGGAGAGATTTATTAGATATTTTACGTTTAAATTTTGCTTTTTAGCTTACCGATAGTAACAGAAGCTATGTGATAGTTCTGAAGAATGAAACATTTTTAACTAAGGCGAAGGTATTTATTGGAATAAAAGTCCTGTTTTTTGAAGAAAGATTTTTTTAATTCATCAATGCTTTCGCTCAGGGAACCTGAGCATCATCAGTGATAATCTACAAATACATAAAAAAATATAAAGAATTATAGAAAATGTTAGAATAAAAATTAGGAAACTACAATAATATAATTCGAACTGAAAATGCTAATAAGTGAGACATAGGTTCTTACCATCAGGGAAGTAAATTAAATTAATTTAAAATTAAAAGAATAAGTGAGCATTAAAAGTATTATATTATGAAAAAATAAAAACAAAAAATTACACATAATGCCTAAACAGTTAGGATGGACGTTAACAAGTGAATGGAGCCTAAAAAGATGAGACAAGGAGGTAGGGGGAGGTAAAACATATGGAGGGGATTATTTTTAAAGGGATCTTCAAAGAAAAAAATAATGTAATAAAATAATAAATTTAGAGTTCTGTTCAGTGTCCAAACATGAAAAACTAAGAAAAGGACTAAAGGTTTGACGTATGGTATATGGTAAAATGGTAATTATAAAATAAAAGTTAATTTTTTTGTTTGTTTATTTTGGAGATAATATTAGTGTATATGTTGCTGAGTTTATTAGTGTATTGTTTAGTATTGATATTGTTACTGTTTGATATACATAAAATCTTACCTTTGATTATCTTATCTTTGATATACTAAAATACTTTTAATGCTCACTTATTCTTTTAATTTTAAATTAATTTAATTTACTTTCACCGATGGTAAGAACCTATGTCTCACTTATTAGCATTTTCAGTTCGAATTATATTTTTGTTGTTTCCTAATTTTTATTCTAACATTTTCTATAATTCTTTATATTTTTTTTATGTATTTGTAGATTATCACTGATGATGCTCAGGTTCCCTGAGCGAAAGCTTTGATGAATTAAAAAAATCTTTCTTCAAAAAACAGGACTTTTATTCCAATAAATACCTTCGCCTTACTTTGAAATTCTAAAGAAGTCCACTATCCATCTCTACAACTGAAACATTTTTATATCTCCGATTTCAGAAATTCCAAGTTTTAGACATCAGGGAAAATTTTTGGTTCCATGTCTATCGCTCAATTTTTGCGAACTAACATATCTAAAAACCTACTCGTCCGATATTAATGAAATTTAGATGGTGGGGTCAATAACTATCCCATTGTTTGGTCCCGTTCAAGTTTCAACTTTCTGTGCCAATTTGTTTCTCTTCCACATCCGCACAAACATACATTTATTTGCACCTTTATATTTAACTCGTATGATTTTAAAGAAATTTAAATGGTTTTTTTTAAAGTAGCCCCTGCAGAAAGCACCAGATTAATATAAACCGTCTGACCTCTTTAAATTTTTCTAAATTGATGAAAAAAACCAGTACAATTTTGACAAATTAAAATAATGGGGAAAACAATTAAATGAATGAAATAATAATGGATTGTAAAATCATAAACTCCATAAATTATGTGCTAGGATGTGAGGAAGCTATGTGCCACACTAAATGACAGTTTAGTTTGAGATAAATTAATAAATGCAATAGTGAAAATCTTCACCTCGACGGAAATCAACGTGAGTCCAACATTCATTAATTAATTAATATACCTCTTTCTTCCAAATCTGCTACCAAATTGCTGGCTATATAAAGGCTGAAAACGTATATGCTAAAAAAAAATTTTAATTTACGTGGTCAGACAGTTTTTAGGGTCCGTAGGCAAAACCAAGGACCCTTATATTTTCCTGCGTGTGTTTGTCCGTCCGTCCTCTCGCGTGCTCTCATGGCTACACCTTTCGTCCGATCACTTTGAAATTTGGCAAGTATATGTCTTTGACCTACCCACATATTTTAAAAATATAGCGACTTAAAAAATATATTTTTCAAAAAAATTAGGGTAAAAATACTTAAGGGTTAAAATTTTTTAACTTTTTTTCGACACCGTGAGGGGTATCATATGAAAGGGTAAGTCGAGCTGATTACAAAAATATACAATTCTTTGGTTATAACTTTGATAGGGCGAGCGTAGGTTAGTTTAAAGCGGGTGTGAAACGTGTCCCCCCCCTCTATCTCGCCTGTGTGAAGTGCAAAAAATCTGAAAAAATTCCTGAACATTCTTCGGCAAAAAGTAAAGATACCACTTTTTGGAAATTTCGAAAAAAATATTATTTTATTTTTTATTACAAAATACGTTTTTTTTTTTTTTTTATCATTATGGTCTTTTCGATGTATTTATATGCTTGAAGTCCGGTTCAGTGGCAAAAAAAATACTTTATCGGAAGTTTGTTAATGTGTTTTGAGAATATCAGACCCATAGGATAGTTCAAAATTAGGTTTTTAGCATTTTAAAAAACACCATCAATAGAGTACTACTTAAACTTTACTGTGTGATGGCCTACGGACCCTCTCTGTGTGCTGACTAGCACACACTTGACCTGTTTATTATTCCTTTAAGATTACTTCCATAGACTTCAAATACATCCATATCTAACTTTTATACTCAGTTTTTTAGTCAGTCTTAGTTACTTTAAATTTTGATTAATTTTTCTTGGGAACATAAAGTTTAATTTTGCAAGGCGGCTTTTTTTAACACCGCACCGCTCCTCTTTATTTAGTTATTTATCCTTCCCATGTTAAATCCGCGAGCTATAATCCTGTTTTACTAATAGTTGCTTTCATCTTTCATCAAGGCTGTAACTTACTTTTCTCTCCCTTCATAATTTTTTTTTTTTTTTTTTAAGAACCATTTTATTTTAAGAATATAACATTATAAAAATAAATAAACAATACATTAAAACATTTGTAATTAAATACATATGTATAGCTTAAATTACATTTGTAACATGGTTACTTCTTACGGTAAGACAAAAGCCTGTGTTGTAAGAAGGAGTAGATAATTAATTCTCAATATGTTTAGTTTATAGAAAATCATATTGTTCTTTCATTATTAATTTTTTTTATTATTTATATTTAACTAACTAGTATGTTATTTGCAGTTGATATATTTATTGTATTATTTTTATTTTATTATTAATTTATTTTTTATTTTTTTTTTTTTTTTATTCCAGATAATGGATTATATAATGTTTAATTTTATTTTTGAAGAGTTTGGCTGAGTTTGTGTAATTAGTGATATTTTCGGGTAGTTTGTTGTACATGGAAACACTGGTATATTTCCAGTATCTTTGAGCTGTTGTTGTTTTATATAAATGAAACAGAAAAAACTAGCCTTCTTTCTATGAATTTGATAAATGTTTCATACTATGTTATTTTTTAATCTGTCAATCATTTATACAATCGAGTAGTGCCCGACGACGCACCTCGAAATAATGTTATTGCTAAGCTAAGGCAACCACATTTATTCCAATAATAAAATTTTGTTTTGATTTGTTGATCTTCAAATAGATATAATAACTTATCTAAATTAATTTACTTAATAAAATAATAATAAATAATAAATAATTAAAATTGGAATTTTAGGACAGGAAAACATTCTAACTTCATCTATATAATGAAGCAAACAACTTTTATAAATATTTTTTTTTTAGTAAAACAAACACCGACACTGCTATGAAGATATAAAGATAGCTAAATTTATTAAAGCGGACCTAAACGTTTAAAATAAAGAAAACTAAGTTTTTACCGATATCTTAAGTTCTAACGTAACGATTTTAATAATACTTCTTACACATCGTCAAAAGTACCTACAATTGAAGCAGGGACGTAAAATTTCAACCTGATACAAGCAGAAATTTTTGAGTATGAAAGAGATATATTTTATATTTTTATAATATTAGTAGGCCGGTTAGGTAGAAAACATTCCTATTTCCTACCATCTTCAACCATACTCTTTAACTATAATCTCATCGTGATTAACTTTTTTCTCAATGTTCAAGACAAAGTTATTGTAAGACGATTGCTTTAATGCTACAATATATTTAATGGTAATTGTAAGGAACTTCGTTGCTACTGGGTGTCCTGTGACACCACACATATTTTTTTTCTTTTCCTCACTACCTGTAGTAGGAAAAGTACTGTTTTCAATTTTCTTTTCAAGATTTCAACTGAATTATCCGTTTTGGGTGTTTTTAAGACCTCCTGAGTGGTTTTTAGCATGACGTCTAGATGTATGTATGTATGTGTGTTATCATCGTAGCGCCCAAGGTATAGAGAGTTGAAACTTGGCAGAAAAATCAGTCCTTACCTGTAGTGGAGCCGTCCAGAAAATCAAATTTTTCCGCCATCTTGAACCCAGTTTGTTGAGTCAGCAAAATATTTTAAAACTCGTAATAAATCGAAAATGGTCCTGATCGAGTTGACAACAAGCTCTCTGTATGACAAACAAGCCCACCAAATTTCATTTTGATATTAGCCGCCATTTGGAAGTTATCAATTTTTTATTTTTTAAACTTTGACGGTTAATAATACCAAAAGTATAAATAGGTTTTTGACGTATAGCATATGGTTGGAACCGGAAAAAAATAAGGAACAAATATAAAAAACCCCGATGAAATTCCATTAATTAGTTTAAAAGTTATAAGCGAATATAATTATTTATTAGTGCGATAATTTTGATGACGTCATGTTTGTTTACATCTGTCAAAATACCCCCAAACTTCAAATAATTAAATATAATATAGGTATTAAAAATAAGGTTTTTTTGAAGAATGATAATATATCAGTTTGTTCAGAACGGTCACCCATCCAAGTACTGACCACGTCCAATGCTGCTTCCTCCTGATAATTCCTCTTTCTTTATAATATGAGTAAGTAAAAAGGTATTAATGTAAACTTAAATTATTAAAGTAAAGCCGTGTTTACACCAGAGTTAGAAACACGAGTTGCTAACATTTGTTGGTAACATTTTGGAAAACGCTTCTGAATTTGTTACCAACATTGTGTTAGCAACAAAAATAAAAGTGTTAGTAACAAGAATTTTGTTATCAACAATAAGTCAAAAGAGGAAAAAATGTTGGTAACAAAATACTAGTTTGATATTTTATTTGTTATTAATATTTTGCCACATCCCCGCGCTCACTTAGTAAATTAGCTGAGAAATGTCGAGAATTGAGGATGTTGTTGTTGCTGCAGCTGCATGTGTAATTTTAGGGAAGCAGAGAAGACCTAGAAGATGGTGGGTGAGACCTTCACTGCAGGCAAGAACTAAATATAGTGCAAGTGACTTGTTAAATGACCTGAATGAGGATGATATTGATCTATCTGGGGAACTGAGGTGTAACGGAAGCTTCAAAAACTTTTTACGGATGTCAAGTTGTGATTTCGAGTTATTAATGTCAGGGAGCAATGAACGTATCTATAATTATCGTCAGTGCAGAGCACGCAGGGTTGTAGAAAATGTGTTCGGAATAGTGTCAGTGGTTTTCAGAGTCCTTCGAAAACCACTTCTACTCGAGCCAAAAACCGCTGAAAGAGTAGTGTTGGCCTGTACGCATCTACATAATTTTCTACATAGAAGTAAGTGTTCAAGTGCATCATACACTCCTTCAGGAACATTTGACTATGAAGAAACTACGTCGGCAACATTAGTCCCTGGTCAGTGACGAGTAGATGGTATGCCGACAGGAACACTTCTTTGTTTAAAACGGGTGCCAAAGAAACCATCTCAGCTTGCAAAATAAATACTCAACGAATTCAGTGCTTATTTCAACAGTCCTTAAGGATCTGTCCCATTGGCAAAAAGTCTACTGAAAGATGTAACATTATATTCATAACGTATAATTTATACAGTAAAACCAAGATTAACGGAACTTTGATCATCGGAAACCCGGTTAAAAATATTACTTTTGAAAACTGATAAAGAAAATCTTGAGTCACACAAAATGCAGCCTGGGTGAAACACCGGCTTCTCCGGTTGAGTGTGTCGTTCCCATACTCCTACCATGGAATGTCTGCGACCACGCATAGCTAGGTCTAATACAGCAGTAAAAAACTATACTACTGGTGCAATTAGTGTTAACTCTGACAGCGTGGCATAGTCGAAAAAATCGGTCCGAGACAACTCAGACAAACTTTCTCATATACAAGTTCATAATTACTTACCCAATGTTTGCCATTTATTAGTTTTTGTAAGTACGTTTAATTATTATTGAAAATTATATCAAAATTTGCCATAAAAATAACTTCTCCAGGGCGGGGAATCGAACCCGGGATCTCTCCGTCCACGTTTTAAGCTATTTTCTCAGGAACTAGATTTTTCCCGGGAAAACTGCTTATATCGTTAGATCCGTATTTAAATGGACTACATTTTAGAATTTTTTAATAAAAATCGTCGGAACCGTTTTCGATAAATATTTTTTTTTTCACGTTTTTTCAGAGTTTTTGGGGGGTAGCGCCCCGAAATTTGGAGCTAAAATTCATTTCTAGATTTCGTCTCGGGGTGTGATTTTTCTGAACATGTATGCCAAATTTCGTCAAAATCGGCCCAGTAGTTTAGGCTCCAGGCGTCTGCACAGACAGACGACAGACGACAGACGACGGACAGACATTTTTTAAAAACCACTTTTTTGGACTCAGTGGACCTGAAAACGTGTAAATCCATCAAAATCTCAAAATCGAATTTTCGCGCCATCCCAATACTTTCTCTTTATATGAGAAAGTTAAAAGGCGAGGAGAGCCAATAAGAGACCAAGATTTTGAAGCCTAGAAGGTTGGGCGGTAGGGCCAACTAGGCAAACAAAAGTTTCAATGATGAAGTGTCTCCTACAGGCCTGGTGGATACATGTTTCCCTCAATAAGTTGGCTAATCAGAGCTGCCAGAGGAAGCACTAATTAAGACTAGTATAAACTTACTAACATTCAGCACCAACTATATCCGATAACCGAGGTTATAATGTACTCATATATTATAATATAGGCCTATTAGGCTCCTATTGTAAAAATTCATTTTATTTTTTATAAATATACTCATTTCCATATTTTAATTTGTAAACTGATTTATTATTAAATTTCCTTACCTTTAAATGAAAAGTATTGTTTTCAACAAAAAATGCGAAATTAAATAAGTCAATGGCATTATCCGTTTTAGGGTTTATAAAACACTTTTTGAGTGGTTTTTAGCTGGATATCTGTCCAACAGTCTGTTTGTCTGTCTACCTCTTTGTGGTTCTCTTTGGGTCTAAGTTACACATAACGCCCACAGATGTAAGCTAGATATTTGAAACTTAGTACAAGAATTAATCTTTGCATGAAATTCTAAAGATTTTATTGTATGTTTAATATGATTTATTAAACTTTAAACAAAGTACTAGCCCAGGAGATATCGAGCAAAAAAATGTCTCACTAACATCAATCTATAATTTTATGTTCTGAGTGAAGATGAATTGCTTATTTTAGCTGGCCTTGCAGTTTATATTTATGAAAGAAAGGCTTTCAGATAGACAATGTTTTATTCATTTAAATTTACTTAATTAACTCTCGCTCGAGCCTACTAAATGGCGAAATTATTGTGAATGGACTAAACTACCTACTTATAATAGCTCGCTTCAAATGGTCACCCCAATGCTTAGATGAAAGGATGCTAACAGGAGGCAAGCGATCACCATCACAATATCTTCCTTGCCACAGACAAGGGTGAAGTCGGTACATCTCGATGACTTCTGGGTAGAAATCTCTTCAACTTATCTATTCTTTTATATATATATATATATATATATATATATATATATATAAAAATGAATGTTTGTCTGTCTATCTGTCTGTCTCTTATGCTTGCCTAAACCGTTCATCCGATTGCGATGAAACTTTGGGGAAGGGGTGCACGCATGCCCGGGAAGGTTTCTGAGTTAGTAAAACTATGTTCCGATTTTGGTACACAGGGGTACGGGGTACAAATGTTAATGTAATGAAAACCCTTTATGATGCATATCGCTGAAAAGCTTTTTAAGAGTACAGTAATTGTTAGTATGGACATACTTGTCATATTTTCATTTAGGAGGAGGGTAAAATGTAAAATGCAGGAAAAATATTTCTATAATCTATATCTATTATCCGATAACAATGAAACTTTGAGGATGAGGAATGGTTGGACGCAAGCCCGGGAAGGTGTCTGAGTTAGCAAAACTTTGTTTAAATTTTGGTACACAGGGGTACGATATACAAATGTCAAAGTAATGAAAACCTTCAATGATACATATTGTTGAAAAGCTCTTTAAGTGTACAGTAATTGTTGTAATTATTGTACAGTGTTGTCTTATTTTCATTTAGGAGGGGGTAAAATGGAAAATACAGGAAAAATATTTCTATGATCTATATCTATATAAATAAAAATGAATGTTAGTTTATCTTTATGTCTCTTATGCCAATATTGTATATTGTACAAGTATATATACTAATTGTAATATACATTTTTCATCTAAGGCAACATGATATAACTAAATAAACTATTTATGGTTTTTCAAAGGTAGCAGCTATACATTTCTAATGCTAGGTGGGGCGTGGGAAAAGGACATTTTTCAAATAATCAGAACTTCAACAGTTTTGTATATAAAATGTATTAAAATATAGAAACAGAAAGCTTAAACAATGCCTAAAACAGTGGGCCATGCGTAAGAAAAATAACATCCATCAAGAGATCACAGATTTCGTTTCCTTGGTGGACGACCCACAAAAAAAATGTCCGTTTTCCACGCCCCATAATATAATTAATAATGATTAAAAGGATAGGTAAAAATAACAACAAACGGGGAAATAAAAAAGGGAATAAAATGTAAGGGGAAATAAATAAGAAGGGTAAAGAAAACAACTAAGGGAAGGTAAATAAAACAAGTAAGGCGCGCTTCACGTGAGTACGTGAGGCGATAATCCCCGGTTTCTGTACGATTGAGTTACATTTTTTTAAGTGTAAACTTTCAATCATTGCATATTCTTTTTCTACACTTCAAGACCATTAAATTGATGTGTAACAAACATGTCACGGTGACTAAAAATATTTTTTTAGTCGCCCGCCATCTTGAATATATTAAGTGTGAAATTTTAATAGTTTTATATTTTTTCTACACTTCAAGACCTTTAAATTTATGTATAACAAGTCATGGTGACAAAAAACTTTTTTTCGATCACCCGTAATATTGGCCGCCATCTTGGAAATATTAAGTGTGAAAACTCCAAAATGTGTACAGTTGTCACAAATGCCGAGATGCACATGTGTTCCGAATTTCATGTTCCTAGCTATAGTAGTTTATCAATTAAAACATGTCAACGGACAGGCACCAAAGGACTGACGCCCACGAATAGACAGGTCGCAGAGAGACAGTCAGAGCCCTTTGCATAAGGTTTCTAAACGAGAATTCCTGCAAATTTAACGTCTATTTTAATTATAACAAGATTTTTGAACGGGCAATCCCGCCCTCCGATTGGCCAGACAAGGCTCTGTTGCGCGGCGTGGTGAATTTTGGACTTGCCGAAAACATCCTGGCTCGCCGAGCCTCGCCAGTCTATCTGAGTTTCCCCAAACATAGTGAGTTTTGGAGTGGCGCGCGGCCGTTTGGCCTTGTGGATTTGTTACCAACATTTGTTTTCCATTATTTTGGATAACAAAAATCTTGTTAATAACATGTATTTTTGTTGCTAACAAAAATTGTTGGTAACAAATTTAGAATAATTTTCTAAAATGTTTCTAACAATTGTTATCAAAACATGTCAAAAACTCTGGTGTAAACGCGGTTTTATTTTGTTACCAACATTTTGTTATTAACTTTTGTTATCAACATGGTTACTAACAATATTGTTGGTAACATTTGTTACCAACTCTGGTGTAAACGCGGCTTAACTATTAAAATACATAACTATTAGTCAGTAGTGTTGTTTTATGTGCTTGTGTATGTGTCCTCATTACAAAATTGTAACTGAGTGAAGAGGTAACTGTTAAAATTGTAACTGAGTTAAATTACAGAGACGTAATTTAAGCCCCAAGCATAGCCCAGCTTCCTCTAAACAGAACTCAATGATCGATATCTGCTTTAATCTGCTTTAGGCGTTTACCTCCCATGTAATTACCTGCACATTTATGCCTCTCTCTCTAGTGTCATATTTGTATTGTATATGGACATTCTTATGTAATTTATAGAACATCGCTCGATCGAGGATGGGATTCGAACCCACGTGTGCAGAGCACATTGGATTAGCAGTCCAACGCCTTAACCACTCGGCCACTTCGTCTTTTGATTAGCAATAATTATCCTGTATAAATTACTTAAAATTATATGTACACACACATAGAAATAATATGCACAATTTCGTATACTCTTTCAGTAGTATCGTAACCTTAAAGGAATGTGCAGTGCAGAAATAACTTTTAAAGCCAAATTGGTAGGGCTGCCCGCGAAGTCTATCTAAGAGAGAAAAACAAAATCACAGGAAAGTCCTAATATACCTAAGTACTTTTTAGGATTTTGTAGATTATTAAGCATATACGTCTTCCCATCCTGCTATATATGAAAATAAACTAGTGATGCGGTCCACAAAGAACTCGCGTAGATTGTGGTCTTATATCACCCATACTATGTTCTCAATGTTGCTACCAGGATAATTTTTCGGTGAAAATCTAACATATTCTTATTCAAGCTGAAAAGAGCTTTACAATTATTTAACGTAAAACAGCATATAAGAATAAGCTTACTTTTTTTGATAACACCCTTATCTCTGTCACATTTGTTACACATTATGCTGCCTAAAACTTTTTATTTTAGTCGTCCGCCATATTGGCCGCCATCTTGAAAATATTAATATGTGAAATTTTATTAGTTAAATATTCTTTTCCTTCTCTTAAAGACCTTTAAAACGATGTATAACACATTACACATTATGCTGACTAAAACTTTCTTTTTTTGTCGTCCACCATATTGGGCGCCATCTTGAAAATATTGAGTGAGGAATTTCCAAAAACTATACACTTCTCACAAATGCTGAGATATATATATAAATATGTGTTAAATTTCGTTGAAATTGATCAATTTTAACTCCAGTTATCGTTAGACACACAAACACACAAGCTTTTCAAATCCCAAGTCTCTGAAATGAAGAACTCACTGCGCTCATTCAATAAATATGGGTGGTGCCGCGGTAAGAACGAAGTTCCTTGCATTTTTCATTAAATATAAATTATGAAATCACACTGCTAAGTACGTATACGTTGCTAACTACTTATACATGGAGGAGTTAGAAAAGAGACAAAATTAAAAGTAACGAACTGTTTGTACCTAGCAAGAGTTAAGGCAAAAATAAAAGAAAAGCATTATTTGTATAATTAAAGCAAGCGTCTTACTTTAAAAATGTATTGAATATTGAGAATAAAGTTAATCATGATGAGTTTATAGTTAAAGAGTATGTTTGTAGTATATAGCCTGAGGGAAAAGAACTGTTTTCTACCTACCCGGCCTATTAATTTAAAATATTATAAAATATATCTCTTTCCTACTTAGAAAAGTCTGCTTGTATAAAGTTGACATTATCCGTGCCTTTATAAAATGCACATTAGGCGATGTGTATAAAGTTTTATTAAAATCGTTACGTTAAAAAGCAAGATATCGGTAATAACGTTATTTTCTTTATTTTAAACGTTTATACAATCCATTATTTGTACATTCAATTTTACAAGTTTATAATCCACCATGACATTACCTCAAATAGCGTTTATTGTACAAAATCCAATTTTAAACGTTTAGGTCCGCATTAATATATTTAGCGATCTTTATATCTTCATAGCAGTAAAAAAAAAAAATAAATAAATAAATAAATAAATAAATTAATGATATTAATTAAAAAATTATTATTTATAAAAGTTGATTGTCTCATTAAATAGATGAAGTTAGAATGTTTTCCCGTCCTAAAATTCCAATTTTAAATTTTTACCTTACGTTTACGCGAGCGTTGCGCATAAACGCTTGGGCGGATAACGTTGTCCAACGAACTCAGCCTGGGCATTGGTAAAATGAACATGTGTACCAAATTTCAACTAACTCGGTCATCTTTTACTTAAGTTATCGTCAACGGTAGATTTCGTAACGCTTGGTTTGTGACGGTGATATTGGTCGCTTTTTTCGGATTCACTCCCGGGCTCCAGAACGTGCCTTAAGGAACTCCGTTCCAAAAAAATGATCTAGTTTCGGCGTTAAAAATATCTTTAATAGTGGGAAGTTTCATGTTTTTTTTATCTCTTTTGACTCAAAATCAATTGGAACCGTGCAGAGTGACAGACAGACACAGGAACGAAACTATAAGCATTTTGGTTTATTTATTTTTCTAAAGAAACCTAAAAGAAAAGTTCACACCTATTAAACCTTTAAGTAATAGATTACATTCGGTGGCGTTTGATATAAATTATACCTGCTGATTCATACTCACTTGTTCATATATGTTCGTGTGCAAACGCAACGTAATATTGGCTTGAGTCAGTTGCTAGAGCTCGAATACTCAGCTTCTGGCTGTTCCTATGTCTGACTATACTATTTTTGACAACTTTACTCTATAGTAAAGCAGTAACTAAATTGTTTAACTTTATATTATGAGAGGAACAGCAGGCAACTCAACAAGGTTTGAGAATATCCCAAATATAGGGATGAAATATCACCTTTGTCAAAGAATTTAAACATCGTTTTATTACCCCTGAAGACACCTCTAAAAATTTATGTAATGTTGGCTATTTATTATAATATGTATTATTTGTATCCATGACAATATTCCTAACAAAACAAATTGTGCAGGTAATTAACATTTCATTACCTCTACCTGTACAACTACATCTCCTTTAAATCTGCTGTTTTTTTGTTTATAAAAATGTAACATACATAAAATAATATATAGAACATTTCTATTTTTATAAAATATGAACATTTTTTAGTCTTTTGAGATTTTTTTTTTTTTTGAAAAAGTTCTCTCTAGTGGAAAAAATGGAAAGAAGGTGCTGAATACTCCATTATAAACGGCTGAATAGGCCTCGAATTCTGAGGCTTTCGTCATTTGTACAGACTCAGTGTTAGTAACCTCATCTTTTTCCTCCCTTCTATTTCCCCTTTTACTGTAAAGTAAAATAAGCGTAGGGACTTTTTCCCCCCTACTACTATATAGGTGGCAGCACTGTCTGTGTGGCGCCCAAAACTCTCCAGTACTACGCGAGTCCTCAGCGCGAGCTCAACCCTTTCTTACCGCTCTCGAATAAGCCCTTCAAACGGTTCATCATTTTTTTTCTCAACCCTTAAATTTCATCAAACTAATTTTTAATTAATTTAATATAAATCAGCGTAATTTATAAAACTATTAAATCAGAATTTTAAAAATCAATATTTTTTTATAATTTCATTTTATTTTTTCTCTATAAAAAGGAAAAGGAAAAACCAGCGCATCATCACTTGTAAAAGTGGAAATAGTAAAAAATATATTTATTTTTTTAAAATATTAATATTTAAAATAAATAATATTTTATTATTTAAAGAACTACATTAATTGATTTATTTAATTTTACGATTCTTTAAATTCATTGTCAAAATATATATACATATATGTATATATACATGTATACACTTAAGAAATCTATTTATTAATATGTGTTTTTAGCTTATTTATTTACTACATATTATATTAATTTCATATTTCATCTTTAGTGTCAACGACAGTGTATTAAGTTTCATATCTATCTTTCTATTCTTTAGGGTTTCGTTGGTATTTTTAACTCTTCTCGGATGTATTATTATTTTATTAGAAATTTAAAAACCAATTTTAATAATTGAACTGATCATTATTCGTTTCTTTAAAATATCCAACAATAATTTTTTTTTCTTTTAAATATTTAAAAATTAAATAATTTTTCTTTATTGTCAATAATTGTTTTCTAATGTTTTGCACTTAATTTGTATTTATTCTTCATGTTGTAATAATATTTTATTGATAAAATACCAACAAATAAATTTAAAAAAAAGTATATATATATATATATATATATATATATATATATATATATATATATATATATATATATATATACATACAAAATAAGTACAACTTAATACACTACTGAATTATTATCATATTATTGCTTTTGGTTTATTATCTGTTAGATTATTCAAATAATATAATTCTATCTTTAATATCTTTATTAATTTCATATTGATTTTATTTTTTATCTATTTTTAATATTTAATATTTATCTTGCAGCGTATAAAAAAAAGAAAAAGAAATTCGTCTTTATATATCAATAAATATATTTTTATAATTTAAATTTGATTTTTAATTTGACTTGTTTTATTTTATGTTTTTCGTATTTGCTAAAACAAGGCTATTAACATAGAATTTATGGTTATAATTCTGAACTGACATAGTTAATGGTAGTATATTTTTGTATATTTATAATAAGAATATAGAAGGTCTCATACATTAGTTGTGCTTTTTAAAATATAGTTTGTTTATTTATATTTTTATTAATTTGGTTCTATACTACAACAAGTACCTGTTAAATATGAACCGTTTATATCGCTGCTGATATTATATTTTCTAATTGTTATATTTAATAATAATTGTTATTCTAATAATAATGCCGTGTATAAAATACAATATAATATGCATAACTTCTTATGTATAACGCAACCAAATTTATTATTATTATTATTATTATTATTTTTTTTTTTTTTTAAATTACAACCAAAACTTTTTTTACTCACCACTAGGGATAATACATTAGTACAAAATGCATTTTGAACTCTGATTTTATGTTTGAAAGAACTTTTTCTTCTTTGGATGCATCATTCTTTTTTCATCACTTTTGTAATTTCTTACTTTTTCTAAATTTTCTTACTTTTCCTTGAAAATATTATTAGGTATTTATTGTTCGGTTAAATTTTATTTTTTTAAAAGAATAAATAAGTAGTGACTAAAATATATATATATATTTTTTTATTTTCATAGAAACGTTTCTATAATAATATGTAAGTTTAGAAGGATACTTGTGGCTTTTATTTCGTTAAAATCAACATATGCATTTTGTTTCACAATCTTTTGTCTTATAGAGGAGCTAAATCAATATATCAAACCAGACTTTTCAATAAAGCGTCATTATTAAGGTGCTCATTATTACCTTTTTTAAAATTAAAACTTTTATAAGATAACATTTTTATTTAATAATTATTGGTTAACTATTTTTACGGAATACATAATATATATTTATAATATATATTTATAAAGTATATATATAATATAAAGTTATATTTATAAAGTATTATCAGGATGTCAAAAAATCGATTTTGAATCTCTGATTTGTCGATTGTCTATATAGTCTTACTAAACCAATTTTGATCAAATATAGCGTAAATGTTCAGAAAAATAATTCCCCGAAGCGAAAATCAAGAAATTAATTTTAACTATAAATTTGGTGGGTATACTATTCCCCCAAAATTCTGATAAAAATGATACCTCGAAATCGGTTCTGTCATTTTTTTTTTTTTTTTTTTTTTAATTTGTATTTTGTACTCCATTAAAAAAATAAATTTATAATTGTAATAATAATATTAATGATAATAATAATTATAAATCTTTTAGTCCAGGGTGCAAAAAAAATGTCTGATGTCTGACTAACATCAAGTTAGAATTTGGTTTACAAGTTAATCTTTTAGTTCCTTTTAAGAATATGTGGTCGGCTAAGTTTGTCTGCGGGACATAGCTGGGCAATAGGCATTTGATAAAAACAAACCGATGGAGAGCGGCCATGTCCCGCCTTTTATGTTGGACAGTGTGATTTTCATGATCCTGAGTACAAAATTAGTTAGTAGACAGAAAATCAAGTTGATGTTAGTTTGTCATTTGAGAGGTTAGTGTTTCAAAATTATTCAACTAATTCAAAGTGGTCATCTATCAAGTGATAAAGTAACACCATGTCCTGCTCTATTAGTTTGCTGAAAATTGAAAACAAAAATAATATTAACAACTTATTTTCTCCATTTTGAGGAAAACCATGAAATCATGGATTCTTTTTGGGCATTGAATCCACATATCTACATTTAAATACTTTTGCATGAAGTGGAGAAAATAAAAGTATACATTTGTCTAATTCACATAGTAGACGGATCTTAAGCTGTGAAATTATGAAACATTAATCCATTTTAATTCACATTTAATGCGCTAGGAGCTCTCATATCATTTTATATAAAATGTATAATGTAAAAAGAGCAGCGTTTCTATCGGTGATTTCACCTAATGAAATTAAATATTGTTCAACAATGAAAACAAATAAAAAACCAATCTACCTCCTATTATATTCTAACTTCCTTGCACGATATTAAAAAGCCTCACATTATTCATGAGGGTTTTTGCGCATGACGGAAATTTGTTCTGTCCCCCAGACTTAGAACATATTCATGATAAAACTTTATATTTGTATTTATTTGTTTTTAGTGCAGTTTGCATTATTATATAAAGAGAGTCTTTCTACTCAAAGATTCTTCTAAGAAGCCTCTTATAAATTATTAAGATATTTATTCATTCTTTTTTTTCAACTTATTTTCTTCAAGATAGTCACAAAGAAATATATTTAAGCAAAATATCATCTTTTTGTCTTTGAAGTAAATTGTTAAAGGAAATATTTTATATAAATTGATGCTGAAGAATTTATATACAGTATTGATTAAATTTGCTTTGATCAAAATAAATATATTTAATCGTTTAAATATTTACAGAGTGTTCCAAAAGTACCCTCCTCTTAAATTTTGAACGGTCTTGAGATAGATTAATGAAACTTAGTAGATTTGCACCATGTAAAGGGAAGTTTGTATTCATCCACTCGCGTACTAATGGCAACCTCCCTTAAAGCCCTTAGGCTTTACAACTAAAATATTTCTAATTGGAATGTTTATTTTTGATAGAATATTTAGAATTTATAGCAAAAAACAAATTATATATTTAGATGGATTTACACGTTTTGACGTCCCATGACTCCAAAAAAAGTAGTTTTCAAAAAATGTCTGCCTGTCGTCTAGACGCGTAGAGCCTAAACTTCTGATTTTTTTGGGTTATCTTAATTTTGGCAGGATACTCTTACACCATTTATAACCAACTTGTTGCGTCACTTGGGGTTTTCATCCTGGGATAGAGTTCAATATGTTTTCCTTTCTTATTACTGTAAAATGTTGCCAAATCTTTGAAAGCTTTAGTTTAGCCTAAGCTTTATGAATCATTGTTACCAACTGCTTAAAGTCAAATGTTTTATGATGGATTTATACAATATAATATAATAGAATTTATAAGGGTGGTTCTCAGACTACAGGCAATTTTCATGTCTACACTCTTCAAATTGCACACAGTGCCATAATTTTATTTTATTTTTTAGATAAATTATTTCTACCATAAATATGCAAGTTAAAATTAAATGTAAATATGCTTTAACAACGTTTTTAATCATATTCGGCTATAAAAATATGTTAAGAAGTGGTAAAACTGTAATTACCATGGAAGTCTAGAAATAGGATTTTAACATTTTTTTGTTAATATATTTACCTTAAATAACTGTATGGATAAAAGTTATAAATACATGCATTCAATACTAGTGAATAGTTAATAAAACGCAATATTTAATTTAAAAAAATTATTGTATTAATTTTCAGAGCATTTTGACTTGTGTCCTATTGTAATTTGTCATTACCATGCTCGAAATAAATACAAATCGTAGAGAAATTTAGTGTAAGGAATATTTTTTTTTCTCCCTCATCGAAAGTCTTTTGGCATGCCTGCTGGTAATAAAAGCAGTGAGTTTCATATTATTCAACGTCGGTCTACTTCTACCATCAAAAGAAACCACGTGTTCTGGTATGTACATTTTTAATTGAAATTACCATGGTTGTTTATAACACAGGTTATAATTGTTTGTGAACGATTTTGTTCCTGTGATTTATTAGCATAATACTGCCTGTTTACATTATGTCAACAATATATTTTATAAAGACATTTTTAAAGTAAATAATTTACTTGCAATTTTGAAATGTTATTACCATGTCTTTAAATAGTTGTAATTACCGTGGGTCTTATTCATTTTTAAAAACCACGGTAGTTACAGTTTTACCACTTCTTAACATATTTTTATAGCCGAATATTATTAAAAACGTTGTTAAAGCATATTTACATTTAATTTTAACTTGCATATTTATGGTAGAAATAATTTATCTAAAAGATAAAATAAAATTGTAGCACTATGTGCAATTT
This sequence comes from Gerris lacustris, assembly GCA_951217055.1. Lineage (NCBI taxonomy): Eukaryota > Metazoa > Arthropoda > Insecta > Hemiptera > Gerridae > Gerris > Gerris lacustris. Next base: position 4,949,797 of record OX578281.1, on the reverse strand, counting down.
GAAGAGTTTGGACATGAAAATTGCCTGTAGTCTGAGAACCACCCATATATAATTTCTTTAGAGCATAGTAACTCTACTATGCTCTAAAGTAATTAGATACTACTCTAGTAGTATGTAAATAGTAGAGTGGTATGTAAATTATATCACCGTATTTTTACTTTATCATGAAATGAGAATGTGCACTCCATTGATATGGAGTGAAAATTCCATTCTAAGATTTTGATGGATACGTTTTGAGGTCCCCTAAGTCAAAAAAGTGATTTTTTAAAAATGTCTGTCTGTCTTCTTTGCATACGCGTGGAGCCTAAACTACTGGGCCGATTTTTTATCGAAATTTGGCATAGATGGCAAAATTTGGGGACGCTAACCCCCAAAACTGTAAAAACAAAAATCCAAAAAAAAAAATTCTCGAAAACGGTTCTGACAAATTTCATTAAAAAATTATTCTAAAATGTAGTCCACAAATAAGAATCTGACGATATAAGCTTATTTCCCGGGAAAAAACTAGTTTTCTGAGAAAATAGCTTTTAAGGCAAACAGAGATTCAATGCCGGGTTCAATGCCCTGCTGAGGAGAAGTCATTTTTAGGGTCCGTAGTCCGTAGGCAAAACCAAGGACCCTTATATTTTCCTGCGTGTGTCTGTCCGTCCGTCCTCTCGCGTGCTCTCACGGCTACACCTTTTGTCCGATCACTTTGAAATTTGGCATGTATGTGTCTTGTACCTGCCCACATATTTGAAAAATATAGCGACTTGAAAAAAATATTTTTCAAAAAAATTAGGGTAAAAAAACTTAAGGGTTAATTTTTTTTTTTTTTTTTTGACACCGTGAGGGGAATCATATGAAAGGGTACGTCGAGCTGATTACAAGAATATATAATTCTTTGGTTATTACTTTGATAGGGCGAGCGTAGGCAAGTTTGAAGCGGGTTTGATACGTGTTCCCCCTCCTCTCTATCTTGCTTATGTGAAGTGCAAAAAATCTGAAAGAATTCCTGAACATTCTTCGACCAAAAGTAAAGATACCACTTTTTGGAAATTTCGAAAAAAAAAAAATATTTTATTTTTTATTGACAAAATACGTTTTTTTATAATTATGGTCTTTTCAATGTATTTATATGGTTGTAGTCCGGTTCAGTGGCAAAAAAAAACTTTATCAGAGTGTGTTTTGAGAAAATCAGACCCTTAGAATGGTTCATAGTTTCATAGTAAGCTTTTTAGCATTTTAAAAAAACACTGTTTATACACTTTACAGTTAAACACTATATAGTGTGGCCTACGGACCCTCGCTGTGTGCTGACAAGCACACACTTGACCTGTTTATTATGATATATTTTGATGAAATGACCACTAATAATTAAATGTACCTACGAAAACTCAAAAACTAATAAATGGAAAACACCGGGCTAAGTAATTATGAATTCGTATATGAGAAAGTTTTTCTGAGTTGTCTCGGACCGATTTTTTTCTTTTTATTGTAGAGACAGACTACTACAGGTCAACTCTAGATATTTTTTGATCTCCACGAGTGTTATTGTTACCTTTTTCTTTTATTGTATTTCTTGATATGTTACAATTATTGCGTTTCACTTTTCTATCCAATCTCCGGTGTCGTTGTCTAATTTATTTAATATAGTTTATGTTAGAAGCAAGATTCACTTCTGCATTTCTTTAGATTGTTACTCCCATTGTTAAGTAAACAGAGGGGAGTAACAATGTAAAGAAGGTGTAAGGAATACTGTTACTCTGTTACTCCCCTTATATACATAAGGGTGATATTCCTTTGTTCCAAAGTAAATTAGACTAACATCACTTTGTCTTAATAGTTATTTTGTTTAAGTCATTGATATACTGAAAACACGTAGGGGAGTAACAATCTAAAGATGTTCTAAAACTTCTAGAATTATTATATGCTCACAATATTTGACACCGACTTAAACAAACATTCAACGATTTAACCAACATCCTTTAAACTTATCTATATATATATATATATATATATATATATATATATATATATATATATATATATATATATATATATATATATATATATATATATATATATATATATATATATATATTTATATATATATATATATATATATATATATATATATATATATATATATATATATATATATATTTATATATATATATATATATATATATTTACCATAATAACATTTTCACATACTCTTATTACAAAATGAAGTGTTAAATGAAGAACTACGTGTTGCTCTGTTTTTTAATGTTTGTTTTCCTTAACCAACAACCATATTTTTATTTTATTTTTATTTTTTTATATATATTATTATTTTATTTATTGGATGTAAAAATGTGTTTTAAATTAATTAAGGAAATTAATGGGTGGAGAGATAAAGGGAATGGGACGAGGGTTTTGGATAGATTTGCAACAGGTTGGCCGAGGGGAGCAAGTTTTTTGGCTGGAAGCCTGCGTTAAGGCTGAGTTATACGTATTATAACGATCTTTACCGTTGTAATACGTATAATCCAACAACAACCAGCTTCTCACTATCTCCTTATTATGGCTTTTGTCCAGTTAAATGACTCGTACAATCAGAGTAATATAATACTTCCCACAATTAAATATATAAATTTACATATGGTAACATGCATCATAAATGTCCCTGGTAAGATGTACAGTGTACGAAGTATGAATCATAAAGGTTCTTATTCATATACGTATTTAAGCTAATTAAGAAATATACATATGTTTAATAATTACATCTTAAATTTAGTACCTATTTGTTTCTCCTCCACATGCGCACAAACATGTATATTTACACCTAAGCTTTAAAAGTGTTTATCTGATTTGTATGAAACTTTTATAGTTTATCGAAAGTAGCCCGCAGATAGCCCTAGATTAATTTGAACCGTCTGCGCTCTTATACTTTTGCTAAATTGCTTCTTAAATTCATGTTAAAAACCAAAACAATTTTGAAAGATTAAAAAAATATGGAGAAACAAACAAATTAGAAAATAATGGCTCGTAAAAGCATAAAATCAATGAAGCTATGTGCCACACTAATGGTAGTCTATTTTATATGAACTAAAGTATCAATTAAGTAAAAGTTAAAGAGCGCAGACGGTTCAAATTAATCTGGGGTTAACTGTGGGCTACTATCGCCCAAGTTATCCAAATTTCATAAAAATCTGTTGAGTACTTTTGAAGATATAATGTGTAAATAAATGTATGTTTGTGCACGTGTTGAAAAGAAAAATATGGGCCTTTAATTTGGGTCCTTTTTAGTAACCCAACATGGAGATTAGCCAATTTTCATATCAATCGCGAAGCAAATTCGGTGAGGAAAATCGTGAACCATATTTTTTTTTTTTTTTTTTTTTTAAAGTTTCCTTTATTCACATAATAATAACAAATTTTTAATACTACAATGTACAATTAATATAGTTAATATTAATATACTAAATATTTGTAGGATAGTCATCATACAGTTGTAGTATTATTTCGGAACATCCTCCACTAATTAGGGCGTAGGGCCCTGTGCTGTGGAGGCTTTCTGTGCCCGACCTTATTATATTATGTATTATGTATACTATATACTATTTATATACTCTAATAACATACTCAATGAAATATTCAATTCTTGTCATTCATTTCATTTGCTCATGTATTTATTTACTCGACATTTGTACCAATTTATAATAACAAAATATAAATTAGATAATATATAGGTGGTAATTACTATTTTCAGAAGATTATGATTATATCTACGAGTGTTAGTCTTGGTTTTGTTGTAAATAAATAAGATAAGATATGAGATAGATAATATAAAAAAAAGAAAGGATTTGACCTTGGTTACTTATGTTCAATGTTTTTTAGTTTTTTTGTTTTGTTTTTTAGCATGTAGATTATTCAGATATTAATTCATTTTGTTTAACTGATAAGAGAAATTTTATTTTTTTGGTGAAAACTGGTTTAGTCAATTCAAAGTTTGTATTATCGGGAAAACTATTGTATATTTTTGTGGCGATAAAGTTCCATTGTCTCTGTCCCAAAGCTGTTCTCTTGAAAGGTTGGACTAGCATTTCTTTGTGAGCAGCTCTTGTTCTACCGACGACTCTCGGAATATGTTGGTTATGCTTGTAAAGATGAAGAAGAGCCGTCATCTCCCACATATGGTCTATATTAAGTATATTTAATTGTTTGAATAGAGGAGCTGATGACTCCTCCCTTCCTCTGAACAACATTACCCTTAACAGTGATTTTTGTAATATCTGTATGGGTTGTTTCACTGTAGTCGAAGCCGCACCCCAACCGATCAACCCGTATCTTAATACTGAGTCAGCTATAGCATAATATAGGATGCGCCTCTGATCCATTGTGAGGAAACCTCTAGCCCTTAACATAATATAGATAGCTTGCCTAAGTTTTTTCTGCAGTTCGTGAATATGTTGTTTCCATTTTAGGAAAGCATCTATGTTTATCCCCAGGTATCTTGTAGATAAAACTCTTTCTACTTTGGGACAGAAACAATGATTTGGATATGTCGTTATACATTGGTCTCTATCATGAATACTTATTTCCTTAGTTTCAGGTTGACCTCTAATATCAAGAGAGAATGTTAAACATTTAGTTTTGTTTACATTTAACGTAAGTAAGTTTAGATCGAGCCAATCCTTGACTCTTACCAAATCTCCCTCTAACTGCTTTATCGATTGCTCCCAAGTTAGACCGGTTTCCAGGATCGTAAGGTCATCACAGAAACCTATGATTTTACCATTTAGTTTGAGTTCAAATAAGTCAATTGTATGAATCAAAAAGTACACTGGTCCGAGAACCGTTCCCTGTGGTATTGAGAATTTACAACTTATTTCACTGCTTAGACCCCCGTTTAAATTGACTACTTGAGGACGATTACTCAGGTAACTTTCGCACCATTTGAGTAGTGCACCCTTTATACCAATTTTCTTAATTTTTTTTATTAAGGTTTCGTGAGATATGGAGTCAAAAGCTTTCGATAAATCTAACAATACTGCAACTGGTTTTAGTCCGTTATCTAACTGATTCGTGATATAAATTTTAATATAAAAATAAGAATATAACATTGATCCAAGCAGAAGTGAACTGTGCCTTGACGATCATAGCTAGTTTGTACACTCTCTAAAATGAAATGTTAGGCTTCGTATGGCTCTATTATTAAAGCGAACGTAATGCAATAAATATTATATATTAAGAAAATACTTCATCAATATGATTTGATTGTTAAAGAGAATGATTGTAATCAGGGGTGCCCACCGAGGGGTTTGATAAGGGGTTTGATAAGGGGTTTGATAAGCTGCGCCATTAGAATTTTTTTTTTGGGGGGTGGGGGGATTTGTTATATATTTCAAATGACTCAGGCAATTTTTGAAGCTTCCTGCCCTGGGCCTTGGGGGGATGGGCATCCCTGATTGTAATACAGAGCCGTGTAGTATGGGGTAGAAGGGAGCTTTAATTTACTATTCACTATTCCTTAACTTACACACCCTGCGCCCTGGCCATCTCCATTTCATTTATTTTAAAATGTATCACTTCATAACACAAAAACTGCAGTTTGTGTCAAGTTGAATTTATAAGTTAATTTTACTTGCCTATTTTCGATTTCTTTTTTGTGTTACGATTTCTTAGAGTTGTCGCTGTTGGTTTTTTGTTTTGGACATTAGAATCTTTTCCCGAACAATAATTTTAATTGTAAATTTGAATCTCACGTTTACGCGATCATTGCTCGCCAAAGCTTGGACGGATATCACAATCCAACTGGAATTTTTAAAATGACCATGTATACCAAATTTCCTCTTAATCGGTCAACTTTTACTCAATTTACCATCAGAAAAAACGTTACTGAAAGACAAACATACAAACACGATGCATTATTTTGTTGGATGTAAAAAGCTAGCTTCAATTAGTGTTTCCCTTCTATAAAATTTAGCAATATTATGTTTAAAGAAATCAAGATATAAATTTATAAAATGTAAAAATTAAATATTAAACTTTTTAAAAAAAAAGAAATGTTTTCAAATTCCTACTAAAAAACTCTCCTCATATTGACAGACAGACTTGATTTTTTTTCTCTCTCTCGATAATCTCATTTTATATTTTCCGTGAAAAAAGAATTTCCGAAAAAAACCTTTACTTTAGGTTTTACTGAGTAGAGTGAAAGGAAAAGAATTCTTCTTAAACTTCTTCCTCTCAGTAAAGTCTTTCTACAGGAAAGCAATTGCTTTTTACTGCTTTTTTTTAAAAAAAAGAAAAAGAAAAAAGAAAGGTAAGGACTTGACCTAAAAACGGAACAAGAAGGATGGACAGTTTAAGAATTCAGTGGACAACTAAAAAAGAAAAAAAGAAATTTCTTCTAACAGATAAGAAATGAAAATTAACGAGTGCGAACAAGAGAATAAAAATTAGAGAAACAAAATTCATTTTTTTATTAGACAAAGAAAAAAGAATTTGCTGAAGCGGAAAATTAAGAAATTAGAATGTGAAAAGTTGATTTATTTTTTCATATAAATTTTAAGTTCTTATTCCTTGGCTAGAATAAGAAATTTAAGCTTGTAGGTATATAAAATAGAAAATTTTGAGTAGGAAATAAAAGGGTCTATTATTGTATTATTTTGATGAATAAGTTTGTCAGTATTTTTTTTCTTTAATTTGGATTTGAGAAGTTTATTTTATAAAAGAAAATTGTGTTCTTTGTAAGTCCAAGAATAAAACATTATGCAGTCTATACAATTAGTTTCTCTTCATTATTTACAATAAATATAAAGGTGTTAAACCTTTTTGAACACCGGTAATGATAATGAATAGATTTTTTTACTTTTTCATTCTAGCTGCCTTTAATTAATTTATTATCTGGTTATATTTTTCGTTACTAAAAAAAAGAATATTGTTTTATCACTCTTACCTGAATCATTATTTAATTTTTTTGTTTTTTAAAAAAAAAATCTTTACTCACTGAACTGTCTATGTCACTGCATAGACTCATTAATAATAATTATAAATTATAAGTAATTTTATAAATAAACAAATTTAATGTTTTAATGAAAACAGCCTTTTGTTTAAAAAGATTAACTTTAAATACTTCTAAAATGATAAGATATAGGGGTAATAGTGAAGAGATAACAGGTTTAGTTGAGTATTGCGCAGGCGCAAGTAGAACATCTCAAAATTGCTTATCTATATTTGTGGTTTCTTGACTTCACCGGTTAATTTTGGTAAACTCGTAATAATAATTGGTTTTTTCGGGTTTATACACCTTGAGATTGTGAATTCTAGAATCACATCGGTGAATTCTAGAATCACACCGGTGATTTCTAGAATACACTGGTGAATTCTAGAAGTCACTTCACATCAAGGTTTCACCATGACATAAAACATGCCCTTTAGTCGTGCTTTAAAGTGTGACTGGAGGAGTTTGAGTTAGTAATCGATACCTTCCTCGGTTTCGTAAAGGAAATTCACTTATAGTTTGAACTGGTTAATCTGACTTGGATGTTTATGAAATTAACAGTGTAAGGGCGTTTGATACTCGTACGAGGTCTATGCGGTTAATCCTAGAAGCGGAGTTCTAGCGATGCTTCGGGCTTGTTTCTGCCCTGGTGTAATGGGGTTAGATGGGAAGGTCTGGTTAGTTCGGGGTTGGCCCGCCCAGCTATCCAAGTCGATCAATATACCAACTTGTTGCCACCCCGACCACTTGTTAGATACCTTCAAATACTCTCAACTCCTCTGCTTTGGGGTGAGTCTCCCCCACCCCTACCCTTCTCCACCGAATCCTTGATATTATATCTTTCATTTTATGCCCCACCCTTACTGTCCTAAAAATCACCTTTTTTTACGTTTTAGAACTGACCTAATGGATATCATTGATTAAAGTATATCACAGTTGAAATGACACATTGCAATGATAACATAATGTTTTTAAAAAAACATTAACGTCATTGTAAAGCGACGATCAATAGTATTGCACAATAATATTGTGGAATAATAAAAATGAAGTTTAGTATCACCAATTTAATACATCCTATCAGAATCATTCAACTTAAAATTCCATAAAAGTATTAAATTATTATCAATAAATGCTGTTGCTTCACTTTGTGAAAAAACTTCACTAATATTAAAACACATTATACATGTGATAAAGATGACAACAGGAACTTAACGAACATTCAGTAGCAAAGCCAAGCTAAGAACTCCTAGAATTTCGTGTGATACTGGTTATGGTGTGATAATGAGGCACTGAAACGTTACAGGGACCAACTGTCAGTGGCGAAGCCAAATTAAGAACCCAAAGACATTTCGTTCGTGTGAAACTGGAGATGATGTGATAATGAAGCGCTGAAACGCTAGAGGAACTAAACGAACCGTCGGTAGCGAAGGCAAGCTAAGAACCCCATAAAATTTCTTGTGAAACTTAAGATGATGTAATAAAGAGGCACTGAAACGCAACAGGAACTAAACGAACAGTCAGTAGCGAAGCCAAGCTAAGAACCCCATGAAATTTCGTGTGAAATTGGAGATAATGATAATATAGCGCTAAAACGCAACAGAAACTAAATAGTAATTAGTAGTTGCTGAGTTAATTCTAAGTATTGAATTTTCTAGTCTGAGTTTTCGAACACAGTTTTTTATCTGTAATTAAAAAAAATTATGTTAGATTTTCTAGAAAATCCTTTAAAAATATCTTAATTGGTTTAAAGTAATTCTTTTTTAGAGAGGGAGTAGTTTTTTCTATAAGACTATTATTTATGTGGTTTATAAAAATAATATAAAGACATTAAGTAAATACATTAATTTTAATTATTCTTTTTTTTTTAGAGTAGTATTCAGTAAGTCTCACAAATATCTTTGGAGTATTTAGTCTTATACCTGTGATAACAAAAATGATAATGCTACAACTTTCTCAGTTAGTAGGAAGGCACGCGAAGACTATTGTCCGTATTCTACCATTGTCTATTAGATATAACAGCGTCTACGAAAGTCATCAAAGAATGTGGATAAATTATCTCTACCCGTAAAATTATACTTCAGATATTTAAAATATAGAGATATGAAATATATCTTCAGATATTCAGAGGTATAAAAGATCTAATAACTGGCTTTGAGATTGGTCTATTTTTTACAAGCTATATTTGTGCCTATAATATGCAGGGTGGGCAAAAACAAAGAACTCATTTCTATCACTTACAGCTCAGCTTCTGTACTAGATAGAGATATGGGGTTTGCGGGATCTGAAAACTACACTCTTCTACTTTAAATTTCTTATCTATAACTTTAAAAAAACTATTGAGGGAAATTCAATTAGGGTCTTAAAAAAAAGTTGTTGTCAGGATAGTTATATCATTAGTAATAAAACAAAGTATTTAAAAAATGAACGTTTAACAAAATTTAAAAAAAACAAAAAACTAATGTATATCTTACAGATCCTCCTAATTCAATCAGCTAAAATTGAAATTATTGTCTCGATTTTATTTGTAAATATTATGTTCAGGTATCATCGTTTAAGATGAACAAAGTTTAAGATTTTTTACACTTACCGAGCCACATACAATATCAATATATCTTTATTTCCACTTCGTTCTTTAAGCACAAAATAATAAATGACAAATTTTACATAAATATTCCTGGTTTTTTTAGATTTGAAGTGAGAGCCCTCAATAGCAATGGATGCTAGAGCGAGGGCTCTGCCTTTAGTTTTTTTTTCTTCTTTTTTTAGTATATTTAAGATCCAAAAACCGCAAGTTAAAAAGTCAGATACATATGAATACAAATAGTAAACAATTAACAATTACTATATAAATATACAAGAATTAAACAATTGTTTATATAATGGATGGCATAATTAAATTATTTTGTTGGTTATTATATGAAAAGTGCAATATGGGATAGTATGTGAGGTATGTTTACACTATAGTTTGTATGTTGGTTTTTTTTTTAAATTTTGATATTCGTTATTGAGTTCATTTGTCTTTTTTATAAGTGTGCGGGTTTAAAGGTTAAATTAAACGGCTGTATACTGATAAAGAAGTCAGAGTAACAGAGGTATATAGTATTGATGTATCAACTATGATATGATTATTTATTATTAATTTATTGATACGATTATAAATGAAATGATTAATTATTTCAACATAATACGATATATAGGTATATTAAGATATTCTGGTTTTGAAATATGCGTTTAATTTATTTTTATATATTGCATATGATTGAAATTGTTTCATTTCTATGGGCAGTCTATTGTAATAGAGTGGACCAAGATATTTGGGATAGTTTTGTGATTTAGATTTTTTACAATAGGGAGTTAAAACGATGTGAGAGCTTTTTCATCGAGTCAAGTAGTCATGATGTAGGAATGCTTTATCTTTTCCATAGTAGTCAAGAAGAACACTCCTCTCATGTCAGAGCTGTACTGGCAAAACAGAGAAATCCTTAAAACATTTATCTGTAAAATATCGAACGGTCTGATTAAGACATATTTTAATTATTCTTTTTTGTAAATATATATACACATATATATTAACATATATATATAAATATATATATATATGTATATATATAAATATATATATATATGTATATATATATATATATATATATATATATATATATATATATATATATATATATATATATATATATATATATATATATATACATATATATATATAGGTAAATATCACAGTAATTATTATTATAAATATCAATATTATGGATGATAAGTTGAAAAGAATCTATTTTGATATCTTTAGAAAATATTGTACACAATATTTTAGCTAAATTCATTTCTTTCAGTCTGGTGATATTACTTTAGATATTTTCTGCTTAAATAAACAATCTTTGATATATTCCTCTTTAGTCCTCTTGCAAATTAAGTATCTATTTTGAAAAACTTGTAAAAAGGACCTAATTTAAAATTTATAGGAAAATATGGGTTGTAAGGAAATGATGGGTTAGGTTGGATGGTTCAGTTACGAGGGTATCAGTTAAGACTTGGCGTAGAGTCCTTCTATCGATCGAGATGTTTAATGCATTATGGGTGGATGGTTATAAACCATGCTTAAACAATATGGCCTCTATCTATAAGCAAACAGTTCTTACCATCCCTTGCAATCGATATCTATTAAAATTAATCTCATTTCTTTTTTGTGATAAAAAAAAAAAAGTTTTTCTTTACAATTTTAATTTAAGAAGATAATGGATAGACTATAATAATTTATAACCATTAAGACGTGACAGCTGTCAAATTAAATATTTCTAGTTCCAAATAGAACAATTGTCTTTAGGGTGTTTAGATGTCACGAGCATTTCTTGTTGAATATTATGTCAATAATGATTTAACAGAATTGATGATTCAGTAGTTCATACTTAAACATAATTATTGATTATTGTAATTTTACAACAATTGATTGCTGATTTTTTTTTTTTTTTTAATGTAAGTTTTTCTTTGGAATATCTTAAGTCTTTTTAAATGTAATTTTTGCATATCTGATCACTAAAATATTAATTTCTATTCTTTGACCATTTATGTCATTGAAAAACCCCTATATTAACATTATTTTTGATCAAGGAACGAATTTGGAAATTAAGTAATTATTTTTCTTAAGAAAAACTATTCACTTTATACAGCAGTAATTTAACTGTGGAGTTATATATTAAAATAAAACTACACTTTTTCTTATTATGTTTAACTTAACTGCTTCAAATTATAAATAGTTTTTATTTAGTATCTAGGGGAGAAAACCCAGCAGTGTACAAAATAAAAACTGCTATCATCAAGGGATGAATGATCAGTTGTTTTTTTTAATATCATTCTCTGTCAGTTATATTATCTCTGTTAGCAATTTTATTACTACTAATTAAAATCATTAGCCATTTTATTACTACTTATTAAAATCATTAGCCATTTTATTACTACTCATTAAAATCATTAGCCATTTTATTACTACTAATTAAAATCATTAGCAATTAATTCAATTTTTTACTTTTAAATATAAAGAGAAAGTATTATGATGACGCGAAAATTATATTTTGAGATTTTAATAGATTTACACGTTATTGAGGTCCTGTAAGTTCAAAAAAGTAGATAGTTTTTACTACGTTTTTATTAGCTTGCATTCTTGTTTGTTTGTTTGTCCGGTACAAATCTGGCAATAGATATCTAACTAACTTCCCGAATAGCTAGACATTTGAAACTTTTAGCATAGCTCAGAACACGATGACAATGCATTATTTTAATACTTTTAGCCATCTTTCAGCAGAATTTAATTAGTTTTCAGCAAATTTTGCTGTGCGGAAAGTTAGTTCGGAAAAACTCCGCAAGTTATTTTATTTGTTTTGCCATATCCAATATTTTCGCAATCTTCATTTTGACGGGTCTCAAATTTGTGATAGATAAACATTGAATGAAAGCAAAACAGGAAATATCGATTATATTATTTATCGATTATATTATTTCAAAAATATCGATGGCATGCTTTAGATTTGGTGTTGAGGAGATCCGTTGTACAAAGATTTATTTTTTTATAGGTTTAAGATCAGCTCTCTGGATGGTTGTCATTTATGTGAAATAAATAAATTTGGAACTATTTTTTTTTTTCACTAACATTATATATTATATAACAATAACAATTATATTATCAACATTACATACGATTCAACAGAAAATTTAAAAACTTAGTATATAAAAAGTTCTTTTTATCTTGAAATTTTAAATAATATCCTTCTGTCGTTTGTCGTATGTGCAGACGCCTGAATCATACCACGTGGTGAAATCAAGAAATAAATTTTAGCTCCAAAGTTGGGGGTGCTTCACCCTCAAAAACTCTGAAAAAAATTATTTCCTGAAAACAATTCCGAGTTTTTGATTAAAACATTCTCAAATATAGTCCATTTAAATACGAATCAATAACAATATAAGTAGTTTTACCAAGAAAAATTTAGTTCATGAAATAGCTTTAAAAGCGGAGAGAGGCTGGGTTCGATTCCCCACCGAGGAGAAGTTAATTTTATCATAAATTTTGATGAAATGTTCAATAATTATTAAATTTACCTAAGAAAACTAGTAAATAGAAAACACTGGGCTGTTGAATTATGAACTCGTGTATGAGAAACTTTGTCTAACTTGTCTCGGACCGATTTTTTATTTAATCTATAATGGATGTAAACTGACAAGATTCAGCTATGGATAAAATTAATAGTATATTATGTTACTAGGCTGTGAAGTGAGTTTTTTCTTTACCGCGGCCATTACATTTACTGTCGAGCGAAGCGAGACAGTAAATATTGCCAAGGTAAAGAAAAAACACTTTACAGTCGCGTAGCATATGCTATTTTTTCCGAGGTAGCAGACAATGAACAAGCATTAAATATAAATCAATAATCAATATATAATAATAAAAAATATTAGTACATACTTAAGACTTAAAAAAAGAAACCTTAAAAAGAGGTTACACTATAAGAAAAGATAAATAAAACGCATTGACATCTAGCGGATTTTAATCGTACTAGAAGCATTTCTACAATGACTGCAGCGGTACTAACGGAAGTTTTGACAACTACCCGCCGGACATAAAAAATCTTTTAGTTCCTAGGACGTAAAAGATTTTTTCTTTACAGCTAGGAGTAATGAAAAGATTTTTTAAGTCCACGTAATGAAAAAATGGATTTTAGCTATGTCTTTTAGGCTCTAAAGTTACTATTTCACAGCCTACCACGGAAAAACATATTTTTTAATAAATAATGATGTTTCCCCACTAGAACAAAGCCTACTTTTAACCACAAGTGGTAATCTTTGTGGTTATAAGGTTAACTTTTAAGGTTTAAAATCAACAGTCTTACAGATTAAATTCTTAGAGACAGAAATTCTATTTTTTTACCGTAAATAAGATCGGTTAATGGGTGAAATGGATGAAGACAATGGACGTTGTGTTTCTAAAATCATATATTGACATGAATAGAACACAGTACTTACTCAATCCACCTGAAATCAATGTAAACGCCTAAAGAATCACCAGTTCATAACAGTGATAAGAATATATCATACATTTAAAAATGGATACTAAGCTTCATAATACATTAATGTTATACTTATTATCTAACTTCTATTATTTGAAGGAAATTTTTATTATATCGATCTATAACATTTTAAATTATTAATAGTAAAAAAACCTGGCTAATTTATTATCCAGTTTTCATAATTATTTTATACATATTATATTTATTATTATTAATTAAATTATTTTCTGATTATTATTTGTGTAAATTTATATTTATATAAGAGTATTTTAGGTATTTTGACTTGTATTATTGTTTTTGCTGGTTTGAAAAGTCGGTCTTATATTATCTAAAATTGACATGTAATATTTGTTAAAATCTTTGGAGTCTGTTTTGTGCGAAATGTTCAACATGTATAAACTTTAATTTTTAAACGAAAATATATCGTACCCAAAAGACCAAGTTAAGGAGAAATCCTAAGTTTACAAAGCGAATTTTGTTTAATTTATAACTAATGATTTTCTCACTTTATGTCCAAAATAGTTAAGTGAAATATATTAATTTGATTTATAAGCAATCTTGAGCTAATTAAGTATAAAAACTTTTCTATTTTGTTGTTAACTTTTGTTTTTAATTATTATTTGATTGTATAAACGATCATATACGGTTAAGGTATTTAGATTTATTTTTTATTTCGATATTTTACTTATATAAATGTAAGTGAATTTCATCTAGGAATCGTTGATTCCTTCGTCAAAAATATATTCAGGACATTATTTGAAAATCAAATCATAAATGTGATAACACGTATGGATAAAATTCGATGGAAATTCTTTATCGAATTTTATGTTCTTCGTCCTTACCGAAAGGAATGTTTTTTATTAAATTGTCACAAAACCATATTTACTAAAAAAAAAAAAAAGTAAGAAAAAATTTGTAAGTAACGAGTGCCCTGTGGAACTCCTTTGGAAGCCGACTCTCGGATATAGTTAGGCTTCCTTGGTTTCCCTTTTCCTTCGTCTTTTACGTCCCAAAGGGAAATTATATTATCTTCCGAGTTTCGGCTTCTACAACCCTTCAACTTGCCATATTTCTTTTCTCGTAAAAAACTCCGTTATAGATTAGAGATAACAACGTGCTTACTTTATTTCCCAATCAACTTTATGGATACGTGTAAGTGCACGAGAAACAAATCTTGTTAAACAAAAATATACTTTTACATTACACATGATATACTAGTGCAGTTTTTTATTTTTTATTTAAAGTCTTCGAATAAGTTTTATCGTTTACTAAAAAATTGCCCTTAGTACTTTTTTTTGTAATAATTTTACTACTTGAATTTTACACCTTGGCAGATGATCACTAAGTCACACTTCATAAATTAGAAAATGCAATACAAGAATCCCCAAGAAGACCGGTGCCGATATATAGGGGTCATAATCCAATGGTCCCGACGTCACAAACGTTGACATGATTAACTCAATAAGGTCGTTTGATCACGGGAGCGTTGACGGGGTTGTCCCATTGACGTTGTGTTAACGTACAACGTCAAATAGCGGTTATGCCTTTTTTCATGACCGTCATAGCGGTGAAATAGTTTTCCAATTTTTTTTCTTGTAGTGTTTAACATTTTATGCAATAAAATGTGGATAATCGATGAAAACCATTGAAGAGGACGAAATATTGATTTTGTAATGAATCAAGAGGCTCCCAGTGTCGTTCTAAGTTGACGTCTCTGGCCACCGTCAAGACGGCAGTCATTCTACGCCCCCTCAGTGACGTCTTCCCAGCTAGATTGCGGTCGCTGTATAACGACATCGCTCTTCTAGAAAACCTGAGCTTCATCCAAAATCCTTCGACAAATCTCTAATGCTACTTTCTTTGTACTAAATAAAATCCTGCGTAGTGGTATCACAATCTTTTTTGTCGGTGCTCTTACTGTTCCTTCGCTAATTCATTTTAGTGAACAATAGTTTGGAATTAATCTAAAGCGGTGGTAGCCTAACGATTTTCTAATAATTAAATTTTTTCTAGTTTTATTCTATATTTACTTATTTTTATGTTCATTATGACTAAATCTCTTCCAAGTTTACCTAAAGTAATTTGGCTCTTCTTTAGACTTTTACTCCATTATAAAAAAGTAGAAGGGGGTAACAATCTAAAGATGTACGGAATGTCTTATAAAAACTGAAGTGGGATATTTATTTGCCCCAAAGTACCTTGGACTAAACGTCCCTTTGTTCTTTATAGTTATTTAGTCAAAGTCATTTATATTCTAAAAAAAACAAAAACCACAGGAGAGTTACAATCTAAAGAAGTACCGGTAATTGAAGCATTGCGATCATTCTGAAGAACTTTAATTTCCATTTTTTTTTTTTTTAAAGTTTGTGATGTCTTCGAATTAAACAAATTCTGGACAGAAATCTTTTTCAAACATCAGGGAACACTTTTTGTCTCGTGTCCATCTGTCAGAATGTTGCTTAACAATTTTACGAACGATTCTAGTTTAATAACCTCTTATCCAATGTTGAAGAAATTTGGATGGTTTGTCTAAAGTAGCCCAAAGTCAATTTTTTAAAAATAAAATTATTTTCATTTTATAAAAACATGCTCCAAGCATCTAATTTGTAGAATAATAACTTAAATAAATCTAATTCTTCCGAAGAAAATCACATCTTAGATTGTGTAAAAAAGATATCGATCCCCGGGAAAAACAAATCTTATATTATAGTTAAGCCGGGTCATAAATAAAATAAGTTTTATAACAAGGAAGCCGGATGCGAAGAAAGAAATCATCATACATCATCTACTAGGATATACGACGGTATGAAATAGTGATGAGAAAAAATAGTGAATGGCTGTGAAGATTTAAAGAAGGGATAAAGAAACTGAATAGTGTGGTCTTAATAATATAACGTTGCTCAAAAGCAGATGTCATTTTTTTTTGTTGACATTTTCATGTTTAGGCTATGGGACACAAGTCACAAACGTTATGTTACTTTTTAGCTTAAAAACTCAGAAAAGTATAACAGGGAGTTAGAAATGCATAGGAGGTTTGTAATCTAGTCTCCAGCTGTAGTGCCTTCCCCTACCGCGCTTCGTAGGGCCGGAGAAAGTCGAAAAGAGTTCCACGCCTAGCAGGGAACTAGGCCGTTGCAGGAGGTAGTTCGCATAGTCTAGTCTTGTTTAATCTCGAATTTGTACAGTCATTTTAGGCATGTTAGCTTGGCCTTGGACAGGTTGGTTCCCTTCGCGCCTTGTTCCCCCACCTTGGACTCACTCTTCTCCCGTCTTATGTATGTAATACCTTGTATTGAGTAAGAGTCTCAGTTGCGCCATGTCTATTCTATTGTATGACACGATTCTTCAAGTACACGACTACATTTTTAAATTCTCGTTTTTATATTTTACTCGCCCTTAATCAGTGCTACAGTTCACTAATTCACTTAATCGTTTAATTAATTCTAGAGCAGTGGTTTCTTTACCTTTTGATAACTACGGCCCCCTTAAAATTTCCAAATGTAATAAATATAGTACCTAAATACCTTTCGAGGCCGTTTTTTTTTTTTTTTTTTTTGTTAAACTATAAGTTTTTGCATTTATTATAAAAATATGGGTGAAGAAGCTAAAATATTACTTCTTAATAAACTTGAAAAGAAGAAAAGTTTCTTTCTTCGTGCACAACATATGTGCGATTTAATTCCTAATATACAAAAGCGAAAACTGAACGCTTAATTTTTTTTTTGACATTTTTATGTCTTTACTTAGGCACATAAACGCGAAAAGCGTTACATGAAAATGTCTCACTGTCTTGCAGACTCGTATGCAAGCATTTTTTTTTTACAATTCTAAGACCTGTAAAGTATCGAAGAAATGTAAGAAATATAAAGGATGAATGTTCTTAAAGAATGTCCCTGCTTTAAATAACTTAAAGCTGCAGCCAAGTTTTTGCTATTTTTAGAACGGTAGAAGATGAGGGAAGTAAGATAATGAACGTGTTCTCGAAGAAACAAGAAAAACAACATCATCTATCTTTAGTGCAAGAAAAGAAAATGAAGAAAAGTAAATTGAAAATGTGAATTTTAGAGTAGATATTAAGTTTTCATTTGCTCTTATCTTATCTCGACTCTTAAGATTAAATGGCCAGTTTGTTTTTATTTGAAATCAAGCTGTTCTCGTTAACAAGACTTGTTCTTGTATTTTCTTAATTGCTTAGCTTGCAATTAAAAAGAAAGTTTTATATTTAAAGCAAGAAAGCAAATTTATTTGTTAGCGCTTTTTTTCGTTTAGTTACAATAGAAATACTTTCCGTTATTGGAAAAGTGCATTCTATATTATTGTTATTGGCTAGTCTAACAAGGACAGTAAACTGTCTTATTTTTATTGGCTAGTCTAACAAGGACAGAAACTGTCTTATTTTTATTGGCTAGTCTAACAAGGACAGAAACTGTCTTATTTTTATTGACTAGTCTAACAAGGACAGTAAACTGTCAAATCTTCTGACGCCTCAAGCCTAAACTACTGGGCCGATTTTGACGAAATTGTGCATACATCTTCAGAAAAATCATACCCCGAGGCGAAATCGGGCAATAAATATTAGCTCCAAATTTGGGGATACAACCTCCTAAAAGCTGTGAATAAACGTGACAAAAAATATATAATGTTCCGACGATTTTTTATTGAAAATTTTTAAAATTTAGTCCATTTAAATAAAAATCTAACAATATAAGCCTTTTTCTCGAGAAAAATGTAGTTCCTGAGAACATTGCTTTAATTGCGGACGGAGAGAGCCGGGTTCTTTTCCCCGCCGAGGAGAAGTTATTTTTATGATATATTTTGATGATATGTTCAATTATAATTAAATGTACATACGAAAACTAATAAATGGAAAATATTACAATTTTAATGAAAAAAAAAAATGATACAATTTTATGAAATGTTCAATAATAATTAAATGTACTTAAACGAATAAATGGAAAACACTGGGATTAGTAATTATGAACTTAATATTGGTTACGAAAGTTTGTCTGAGTTGTCTGGGACCGACTTTTTTTAGGCTGAAATATGTAAGGAGCGCCTCTTTATATTTGACTTTTGAGTGTTAATTTAGAACTAACATTTTTTATTTTTCGATTTAGCCTTGGGGGTATGATTTTTCTGAACCTGGACGCCAAATTTCATCAAAATCGGTGCAGTAGTTTAGGGCTTCACGCGTCTACAAAACGTGTAAATCCAGTAAAATTTCAAAATCGAATATTTGCGACATCACAATACTTTCTCTTTAAATGAGAAAGTAAAAAACCACCCAGTAAATCAAGCTAGAATTACAGTAGATTCAATTAACTATTTTTAGAACATGGTCTTAAAAAATTTTAATAATAGAGGAGAAGGTGGTAATATGGAACGCCACTTTGTTTTGTAACTGCTGTGACTACCCTGAAAGTGTTAAAGTCAAACATTAGCCCTCTATGTGGTTGCTGACATCCCAGATATTAGCCCTAAAGCTATTACTGATGTATCTCACCTATTTGTACAGCTGTTACAATTTAAGTTAGAAATGCCCAAATTGGGATAAGGAGATAGGGGGTGGGTAATATGGAACCCCTTTCCTAATTACAAGAAAAAATCACATTTCAACTTGTAGAACAAAATTTAATTTAAAAAAAATATGATCAAAATATCTATAATTAAACTTAATTGAGAAGAAAATTAAAGTGACATTGTAAATAATAGTTTAACATCAGAATAAAAAGTTAATAAGTTTTTATAAGTTAATAATAAGTTTTTAATAACAGCTTTTTATATAAAACAAATAACAACACTGAGCCACGTGCTACGGTAGGACTGAGACTGGCTACACGCTGTCTAAGCAAGTGTCTCGACAAGTTTATCTAGGTTTCGCTAGATTGCAGCACTAATAAGTAATTAAAACTTGGGGGGTCTATATTACCAGCTAGGTTCCATATTACCACCTTCTCCTCTACTTAAAGGTGAAACGAGCTCTTTTGTTTATCATCTTTTGTTTATCATCTCGTGTTTATCATCTTTTGTTTATCATCTCGTGTTTATCATCTTTTGTTTATTATCTTTTGTTCATCATCTTTGGTTTATGATCTCTTGTTTATAATCTTTTGTTTATAATCTTTTGTTTATCATCTTTTGTTTATCATCGATTATCAAAAGTTGTAGACTTGTTTCATTATTACCTCATCGACAGCTGCATTAAATGGCTGATTCATAACGGCTCCTCCGTAATGAACTTTGCTATCGATTTGTAAATAAAATAACATCTTGTGTTAAAGCGCAATGCACTTTGAAAGTAGAGAGATATCTAGTCTTGAGAGGAGCTCTTTACTGTGAAGATACTGTATCGTAGAAGAACAGGGAGGGAACCTAAACTACGTTTAAAGTAACTAACTTTGATGTTTCAGACCTCTGGACCCTTCCATAGCATAAATTTAATCTCATCTAATATACTTAGGGGTTAAATTACCCTCTCAACCCCCCCCCCCCCCTATAACCTCCCCCTATAACCTCCCCCTATAATTCTTTGTAGGCGACAAAGTATCGTTAGAAGTGTTCTCGTATGAGAGGGTTAGAGGACATCTTCAAAATTGATTATTTTGTATTTATTTTCTGATGCAACTAGAGGAGATCCAGAAGACCCCTCTCTTGGTTGGTACTGAAATATCTCGCCATTTTATTCCTGAAGTTTTTTGTTCCTGTTAAATTGCAATTTTCGAATTTCAAGTCTAATAATATATAATAAAAATAAAATATTTTCATTTCTTAGAGCTATGGAAACAATCGATTTTTTAATTTCTCATGAAAAGAGAAAATATTGAGATGGCGTGAAAATTGTTGTAGCGTGAAAGTATTGAAGATGGAAATTTTGAGATTTTGATGGATTTACACGTTTTGAGTTCCTCTGAGTCCAAAAAAGTGGTTTTTAAAAATGTCTGTCGGTCGTCTTTCGTCTGTCTGTCGTCTGTCGTTTCGGCAGACCCTCTGTCGTCTTTGCAGACCGTCTGTCGTCTTTGCAGACCGTCTTTCGTCAGTTCAGAAAAATCATACCTCTAAGCAAAATCGAGAAATGAATGTTAGCTCCAAATTTGGGGGAGCTACCCCTCAAAAATCTCTAAAAAATTGTGAAAAAACATTATATCTTGAAAACTGTTCCGACGATTTTGATAAAAACAATACTAAAATATAGTCCATTTAAATACGATTCTAACGATATAAGCCGTTTTCCCGTGAAAAATCTAGTTCCTGAGAAAATAGCTTTAAAAGCGGACGGAGAGAGGCCTGGTTCGATTCCCTGCCGAGAAAAAGTTATTTTTATGATATATTTTGATGATATGTTCAATTATAATTAAATGTACATACGAAAACTAATAAATGGAAAATATTGGGCCAAGTAATTATGAACTCGTATATGAGAAAGTTTGTCTGAGTTGTCTCGGACCGATTTTTTCTCTATTATATACGAGTATACATCTGAGTTAAAGTAATATGGGATAGTAACTTAGTGTGTATTCCGCAGGTTGATTCGTAATTAATTACTTTGTTTTCCGGTGAAATCCGCGTCACGAAGGAGTTAAGTCAAGTAAGAGCCTAAGTTCGACGTTTCGCTTCTACTACTGGAAGCATCGTCATGTTGACTCCAAGCAAAAAACAAGCAACCAGTATAATATCTTGTGTTTGCTTCGAGTCAACTTCACGATGCACCACACCCCTGAAGATGCTTCCAGTAGTGGAAGCGAAACTTCAGACTTCAACCTCTTCGTGACGCGGATGTCATAGGAAAACCAAGTTATTGATTATGATGGGATGTACTGATTTTGACCGATAGATTTAATCATTGTTACTTTCCTGATAACTGAATAATTTATAGTCAATCCACAGTATGAAATATTTTATTTCAACTGATATGAATTTGGATTTAACTGATATGAATTTGGTTTTAACTAATATGAATTTGGTTTTAACTGACATGAATTTGGTTTTAACTGATATGAATTTGGTTTTATCTGACATGAATTTGGTTTTAACTGACATGAATTTGGTTTTAACTGACATGAATTTGGTTTTAACTGACATGAATTTGGTTTTAACTGACATGAATTTGGTTTTAACTGATATGAATTGGGTTTTAACCGATATGAATTTGGTTTTAACTGATATGAATTTGGTTTTAACTGACATGAATTTGGTTTTAACTGACATGAATTTGGTTTTAACTGATATGAATATGGTTTTAACTGACATGAATTTGGTTTTAACTGATATGAATTTGGATTTAACTGATATGAATTTGGTTTTAACTGATATGAATTTGGTTTTAACTGATATGAATTTGGTTTTAACTGACATGAATTTGGTTTTAACTGACATGAATTTGGTTTTAACTGACATGAATTTGGTTTTAACTGATATGAATTTGGTTTTAACTGATATGAATTTGGTTTTAACTGACATGAATTTATCCTCGTCGCTTTTGTGATGGTTGATTTTAGTTAAACAATTAATACATGTGTGTTACGCACTGTCAGTTCATTTCAAATTTTTCAGGTTTAACTTATTTTGGTTTAAAATTGATGAGTGCTAAACATTTTGTATTATGTAGAATTTTTTTTTTGTGTTCCGTTAATAAAAATTATCAGCCGGTAAAAATCCACAATGGTGGATAATTCAGGTCAGCGATTTTTTTTTTTTTTTTTAATTTTGAGTGAGGTAAAGAATGAAAGGTATTGAAGAGTAGATTTTAAAAATATATAAATACTTGCTTAATTTTCTACACCATATTGTTAAAAAACATCAACATTTTGCGTGTCGACAACAATTCAAGCTCTAAAAGTCAATTGAATATTTAAAACTTTCTAACAATAATATTTTAATAGGTTAATTAATAATTAAATCATCTTGCAACTAACCAAAACCCATCAAATATATATATATTTGATGGGTTTTGCTTAGTTGCAAGATGATTTAATTATTAATTAACCTATTAAAATATTATTGTTAGAAAGTTTTAAATATTCAATTGACTTTGGAGCTTGAATTGTTGTAGACATGTTCATATTTAATTTATTTGAAAGGTTCGACATTGTGTTGATCGAATAATGTATTAATAAAAGATACAAAGTAAAGTCTATTTATGTATTTGAAAGACTTGCAGGTTGTAGTAGTAGGGTAGAGACCCTTGGTCAAGCTGATAATGAATGCATACGATTCATATATGGCGGAGAGTTTTAGAGTTGCTTTAGCGGTATTCTGTTAGCCCCCCCCCCCTTGACGTGCCACACGCAAAGGCAACTTTTCATCGATTGACTTACTAATGAGTTCTTGCCTGTTGCCTTTTCCTTTACCCAATTTTCTATGTCTTTTATTATTAGTAACTGAATATTTATCCCGCAAAATAATTTCCCTTTTTGTTGCCTTTAAAATTTTCACCTTACCCACAATCTTTTAGAAGCAGTTTAGCTTCTTTTTTTTCCTAGTGAAAATATCTATGAAGGAGATAAAGAACGAAATATATCCTAAACACGATAAGACATAGTTGTTTGTTATCTAGATCTTGCTGTTACAGAATTGTAATCGAACCTATTTCTACAGCTATTGTAAAAGTAAAGACAAAAAAAATGTTCCATTTCTTTTAGGTTTCTGTAAGAAATACGAAAAGAAACCTTATACAACGGCTCTGTCTGTCTGTTGACAAGTTACAATTCATAAACTACTATAGCTAGGAACATGAAATTTGGCACACAGGTGCATATCGGCAGTTTTGACAACTGTACACTTTTTAGGGGTTTCACACTTAATATTTCCAAGATGGTGGCCAATATGGTGGGTGACTAAAAAGAAGATTATAGTCACCATGACATGTTATACATCAATTTTAAGGTCTTGAAGTGTAGAAAAATAATATGCAACTTGTTACACTTAATAATTTTAACATAATCGTACAGAAACCTGTGACAATCGCCTTATGTACTTACGTGAAGCGTGTCTTACTTGTTTTGGTTGTTCCCTTGAAATTACGAATTTCATCTTTTATGTGTGATTAGGGATTTTTAAAAAACAACTTCATTTTAAGTTTTTTTAAGAAAACGGTTATACTTCATTACTCTTTTTGGAACATTTTTAAACCTTATTAGTTTAATTTAAAAATAAATAATGTAGGAATTTTCAAAATTAGCCAAAAACAAAAATTCAAAATAATTTTAAACTTAATTACTTTTGAAAGTAACAACAACAAACACTAAATACACAAAAATAGAATGTTTGAAAAATCAGTCACTTCATAGGTTGGGATCACATCCCAACACTAACTGTAAAAGATCTTACATTTTTTTTATTTTTAATAATTAAACCAAAAATTTTTGAAGGTGTTCCAAAAAGAGGAACAAATAGTTATTTATGCACCTAGGGAGTAAAGTAAGCCATTATTCCCTGAGCGAAAAAGTTGGTTCTTGAGGCGAAGCCGAAGGAACCATGGTCCCTAAATTAAAATATTAGAATTTTTAATTCCCGAGGCGCAGCCGAGGGAATAACTCTAATTAGCTCCCGAGGCGCAGCCGAGGGAGATAATTATCGCGCGGGGAATAATGGCACTTTACTCACGAGGTACATACAATATTTTATCTCCAGTAGAAAAAAGATTCACATTTTCGTCCGTTGCACAGTTCTTATTAAATATTTTAATAAATAACAATAATTATTAGCACTTTTAATAGTAGATATAAGAGATTCAATATGAAAAGCAAATAAGAATTGGAATTAAACTCAAATAGAAGGTTATTTAGATGCAGGTTATAATGTTGTAAACAAAGATAAACATGGTCAAAAAAGCGCAGTGCCGCCAACCTGATTTCGACAACTTCATTACATTAGCCATACATTTTCTACTATTTATAAAATAATTAAGTTGCAATCTTTACTTTTTTGCCCTACTTTACTTTTTCGCCCTACTTTTACTTTTTCTCCCTACTTTTTGAGTTCAGGGATGAAAAGACCTGTTTTAGTCCCTCTAAACTAATTCAAAATCATAACTTTTTTTCCCTACTGGAGATAAATATAATTTTTTTTTAAATAAAGAAAAACTTGAAATAAAGTAGGTAGTTATCCAATTTTAACGTTGGTAAGGTGGGAATCATTTAGTTTAATTTAAATTTTTATAGTTTGAATGACAAGCTTACCGAAGGTAAGCGACGGTGGTAAGCGGTGATCTTTCTGAAAAACGAAATTATTTTATGACTCCGACATTTTTGGCACTGTGTCTGTCTGTCAGTTTGTCGCTCATTTTTGGTGAACCAATATCTAAAAACCGTCCTGTTTTAATGAATTTTTGGATGGAAGGTCATAATTAAATCATTGTTGGTCCAATATATTTGTCAACCTTCTGCGCCCATATGTTTATCTTCCTCATGCGCTCAAACATACATTAATATATACATCTATATCTTCAAAAGTATTCATATGATTATTATGAAATAGCACCAGATTAATGTCGATCCTCTACGCTCTTTAACTTTTGCTTAATTGATACTGTTAATCATGAAAAAAAAAAAAAAAAAAAATCAAAATAATTTTGACATTAAAAAAAAAATAGAAGCAATTAAATAAATTAGACTATAATGGCTTGTAAAAGCATGCAATGAATAAAGTACGTGATAGGATGCGAGGAAGCTATGTGCCACACTAATTGGCAGTCTATTTTAAATACTTGAGTTATCTATATTCAGCTCTTTTAAATACTAATATTGAGCTAAATTTAAGTGGATTCGTTTTGAAGGTCCATATAAATACTTGGACTTACTTTGAATATTCCTTTTCAAGTAGTTCTTAGACTTGATCAGTTCTAAGCTGAAGGATTTACAGTAAGATTTCTCGAAACTAAGTAGATTAACTCTGTTTAACTTGGCCAGGGTCTTATTGGTCCCTCCAATATTTCTCTTTCTGGTCAACAAAGGGTACTTTGGGGACAGAGCTCCAGTGTCCCCTAATTTAGCTAGAGGATATTCCGGTTCTGGACTGTTCCAGCTTCACTAAATCACTCCCTTTATTATTGTACGGTCTCTATAATTCAAATCCTTTTACCCTGAAATTAGACGCCCAGCAATTTCCGGGTTCGCTTTCAACAACCGTATTAAAAGCTGTTCTCTTTAGTTCTTTAAAGCTATATTTCATCGGAGTTGTCCTGAAAATTTATTTATTTTCTTTAGAAAATCTGTAGATGACTAAAACTAAAGTACGAACTAATTTAACTAGATTAAACTAGATGAAGGTTTCAAGCTTAAAAGCTAACTAACTTTAAATTGTAATATATAAAAGATAAAATTGGTCCAGGTTCATACTAATCCTCTAGTATATAGAACAACTTGATTCTGGGTTTTCATTGTCAGGTACTTTAAAGTACTTAATAGCTTAAATAAAAGGGATCTGGTAGAAAAAAAAGATAAATCGACGATAATACGTATAAGGATTAAAACAAATACTTCGTAGGCTACGAAATAAACAAGGGCTTAGCTCTGACTAAGTCAGGCGTGTCTATCGAGATGCTTTGAACTTTAATTGCTCTGAATAAAACTTATAAAGTGATTTAAATCAAATTATAATTATTATTAACTACGGGAAACAGACAGAGATTTGAACCACCGGCCTCTCTATTTCCAGTATAGCGCTCTAACCAACTAAGCTACGCAGGAGAATGAATTTCTCGGACGTTAATGATACCTTGACCCGAATTTAAAGCTTTCAATTTTTCCACAAGTCTGAGAAGTCAACATTAATGACAAAGAACTAGACCGAGAAATAGCGCTTATAATTATAAAGTACCCAATTAGTACCTGTACCTCGTACAATCAATTAAAAATTTATATTTTACGATTTTGGTAGTATTCATACTACGGAACGATTAAATTTTAATTTAAATCAAATTATAATTATTATTAACTACGGGAAACAGACGGAGAAAAATAGACTCCAGCGTGGGGATTTGAACCACCGGCCTCTATATTTCCAGTATAGCGCTCTAACCAACTATGCTACGCAGGAGAATGAATTTCTCTGACGTTAATGATACCTTGACCCGAATTTAAGGCCGGTGGTTCAAATCCCCGCGCTGGAGTCAATTTTTCTCTGTCTGTTTCCCGTAGTTAATAATAATTATAATTTGATTTAAATTAAAATTTAATCGTTCCGTAGTATGAATACTACCAAAATAGTAAAATATGAATTTATAAAGTGAAGTTAATTAGTTCATAAATAGTATATGGGGGCACAACAGGGCCCCCACCAAGTCGAGCACAGCCGTATCATCCTTTACTGGAACCAACTCACGGCAATTTAGACCCCCCTCTATTATCCTATTGAAGATACATAAATATATAACATTAATTTTAATTTAAAGTTCACGACAAACTTTTGGTTCACAACCAAAAATAAAAGTTTCACACCTCTACCCATTGTAGTTCACAAGATATGTGAGACTAAAGTTTTGTTATTTTGTCACACACTGACTGACTCACTCATCATAATTCTAAGGCACTTCTAACAATCCTAGAAACTTGAAATTTTGTATATAGGTAGAGTTTATTGTACAAATAAAGGAAAAATTAAAAAATCTGAAAAATATTTATCATTAATTATTTAATAGTAGCATAATTATTACTAAAAAGTAATACAGCAATATTGTCGCCACAATTTTATATTAATAAATACCATCTCCTACAGTTGACCGATAAAGTGGTTATTATCTCACTCAAAATAGTAAACGCAAAACCGCACATTCCTGCACTTACTACTTTACCGCACTCGTTTTACTTTACCACTCTCATTTTACTTTACCGCACTCCAGTGTTCCAATCTACGAACATAAAGAACTTAAATCTAAACAAAGATTAAATAATCCAAATAATAATAATAATCACAATGACAACTAATGATTATTTTTTAACTAACTACATAATGTAAACACTATAATCAAATATAAAAATGTTAAAATATAAAAAAGTAAAGATAGACAATTTAAAAAAAAAAATCAAATGTGATGAATAAGTGCTATGATGAAAAATAATAACAGCAATTGGTCAGGTTGAGAGCCAGCGTGGCCGTTTGAGTTAAACCACGTCTGCTCGGCTATCACTGAATCATGAGAGTAACGAGACTGGGTTCGATTCCTCGCCGTTACGCTCTGATTTATATGGCTCACTATTGACCACATCATACTCGCTTTGGCGGTACAATGTACAGAGGTATGATGTGTGAAGTGGCTGGAACTCTCTACCGCGGGGCGTAAAAAGGGCCTAAGTGATGGCCTAATTGCAAGGTTCGAACAAGTGGTTCGTCCTACCCGTTCTAGTAGAAAGTACTAGACTACTACTACTACTGCTCAGGTTTGCTGAATCAGGCAAAAAAAGCAACACTGGCTATAAACAGAACAGCTGATTTAGTTGATACTGTAAAATGTTTTTCTTCTTTTATTACATACATTTTAATGCAATTATAAAGTTTTTCTAAAAAAAATGTCGATGAACACTCCATTATTACTACGTTTTTATTAGCATGCTTTCTTGTTTGTTTGTTTGTTTGTCCGGTACAAATCTGGCAATCGATTTCTAACTAACTTCCCGAATAGTTAGACATTTGAAACTTTTAGCATAGCTCAGAACACGATGACAATGCATTATTTTAATACTTTTAGCCATCTTTCAGCAGAATTTAATTGGTTTTCAGCAAATTTTGCTGTACGGAAAGTTAGTTAGGAAAAAAATCCGCAATTTATTTTATTTGTTTTGCCATGTCCCATATTTACGCAATCTTCATTTTGACGGGTTTCAAATTTGTGATAGATTTAGAAACATTGAATGACAGCAAAATAGGAAATATCGATTATATTATTTCAAATATATCGATGGCACGCTTTAGATTTGGTGTTGGGGAGATCAGTTGTACAAAGATTTGTCCTTTTATAGGTTTAAAATCAGCTCTCTAGACTCTAGTTGGTTGTCATTTATGTGCATTAAATAACTTCGGAACTTTTTTTTTTTTTTTTCACTAGCATTATATATTATATAACAATAACAATAATTATATTATCAACATTACATACGATTCAACGGAAAATTTAAAAACGTAGTATATAAAAAGTCCTTTTTATCTTGAAATTATTTTAAATTTTATTTACTGATTCAAAACTTAATAATAAAAAAAATTTAAAATAATTTTAATAATTTAAAGAGCAACTCGAGCTTCAAGTGTCTGCTGCACTCGAGAAACCTTTCCACCCTCGCCTGCGGCTCGTGCGTAAATATTTCTCTCGAGTGCAGCAAAGTGCTGCCACTTAGCGCACTAGTTGCACAAACAACTATTATAAGCTATACAAATATTTATTTGACGTCCTATACTAAAATCTGTTTGGATCGTTTGATTTACCTACACAACACTCCTGATAATAAACCTAAATACAATTGGTTTACGCAAGTCGTAGACTTATTAAAGCAGGGAACCTTCGACCTCGATACAAAAGATTTTATAAACCCGGAAAAATCAAGAGAATTGATACCGAAAATTCTTGAAAATTACAAAACTGTATTGTTTAATCGAGACTTGGAAAGGGCGGCACAGTCTCATTTTAACCCGATATTCAATGACCTGAAGTGGAATAACGCCGCACAATGTTTCCTGCTAATAAAAATGCCGATTAAAATCACCCGGGTTATTGCTCAAATTAGAGCTGCAGGATAAAGTTACACAAAATTATACTTTCCCGGAAAATCCTATATTATTGATCAGTGCCTTGCATGTACCCAGTGTAACCTAGGAAAATTAGAAACTTGGCCCCATATTCTAGTTGAATGTCCCTTATATGAACCTTTTAGAATACATTTCCTAAAAAATAAAATAATTCATAGCAATTCTGAAATACAAAATTTTATAAAAGTATGTACAGTGAATTCCAAATTAGATGCCGTTAATTTATATAATTATATCTACAAAATCATGGAACTACGAAGTTATCTCCTTAAAACTAATTAAATCTATTTATACACACAATAATAAACTGTTTCTTATTGTTTACACAATAAAACAGTAGGATGATAGCAGTGTAAGTGAGATACAAATAGATACAAATAAAGATAGGTGATACATTTTTAAATAAAAACTTTGATGGATATAAATTTAAATGTATTATTAACAATAAGTTTTGTTTATTTTTACTAATAACTTTTCCCATTTCTAAATAAGTGTTATGAAATTTGAATCTTAAGTAGAGTATGGTGACAACAATAACCATAGTATGGTATTTTTACTTTGTTTAAATAATTTAAGGTTTTTTGATTTTTATCTAATCTTATGAATCTTTTTTATTTTTATTTTTATTATTTTTATTTAAGTATCGAAAATCATTTAGAAGTTAAAAAGAAAATATGTTCTTATTATGTGTTTAACAGTTTGTTCATAATTATTATGTTATTATGGTTAGCCCTAACTCCATTGTAAAAAATACTTTTGTATTTAAAACAATAAACTAACTAACTAACTATACAAATATTTTATATGTTTATTAACATAAAATTGTGGTGACAATATTGTTGTGTAACTTTTTATCAACCTCTCTAGTCATAATTTTGAATTGGTGCCACAAAATCTCAATCAAAACAACCAACAATTTTTAGATGTAGCATTTGAAATTGTAGGAGATGTTTACTTACATAGAACATTTGCCTCCAGGATAATTCCAGGAAGAGGATTTTCCTCTGATGAAACATCTTATCAAAGCATATAACTATATATTTAGCAATCTTGCTTCACCGACTATAATGTTAGTTTATCAGCCATAATTGATTTTTTTTTTTTTCTAAAATCAAGAAGACTTCATTAACTTTTTCCTCTGTGCCAAGAAAAACCTTCCTTATTAATATTATTAAAATTCATGTTAACTATAAAATCATTGCAAAGTTAATTAGTTTAAATTTTTATAAGAAGCTTAAAAGATTATTTTTAATAAATATATATATTTTTACTTTAAATAACTAAAACTATTAACTACTACTATTAAACGTCAAAGGAAAAACTAATTAAAATTTATGCGTTGCATTTTTACTTTTTACTTTGCTTATTCTGTCATAATCAGATTAAACTAATTTATTATGTTTTATTTTATTATTAAACTTGCTTAATTCCTTCGTACTTAACTTTGATGTTATGTTTATATTTTGAAAATTTTATCTTAATTGGTCATTATTTTGTAACAAATTATACTTTTTTCTTATATATAATAATTAATTTAATAACTTAAAAATCTAATAGTAGTTTGATTTTTGGTATTTTATATAGTTTTAATAAATTTTATCATGTTCAAAACATTAATGTACCTTGCTTTGAAATCTTGACAACCTATTCTGCAAATAATTACTAATTCTTCCATCTCATGGCAGTATTCAATACTTTGCTTCATTAAGTTAAGTTTAACTTTAAAATAAAACCTGTTGATTCCACAGATATTTTGTGGAGCTTAATCATGATGAAAGAAACTGACTGAAGTTTTATCACCATGAATAATTAAGTGGTTTTTTTTTCTCCTTGAGTAAGTAAGTGGCATTTTTCACCATAAGTAGGTACATGGTTTTTTCACCATGAATATATGGTAATATCCAGACACTGGTACAAGACAAGTCTGTTCCACTGTGTGGCTTTGCATGACTCACCCAGAGCTCTTTTAGTTGATTTGCGTTTCCATCTCTTTCGGCACTGAAGGTGGTCTTATAGAGACCAAAAGCTGCTTTGATTTTTACTACGTTTTTATTAGCTTGCTTTCTTGTTTGTTTGTTTGTTTGTCCGGTACAAATTTTTCAATCGATTTCTAACTAACATCCCGAATAGCTAAACATTTTAAACTTTTAGAATAGCTCAGAACACGATAACAATGCATTATTTTAATACTTTTTGCCATCTTTCAGCAGAAATTAATTGGTTTTCAGCAAATTTTGCTGTATGGAAAGTTAGTTTGGGAAAAATCCGCAAGTAATTTTTTTTTTTTTTTTTTTTTAAATGTCCTATATTTATACAATCTTCATTTTGACGGGTTTCAAATTTGTGATTTTTTTATTAAGAGATAAACATTGAATGACAGCGAAAAAGGAAAAGTAAACAAAGAAATAAATTAATTGATGTGTGACAACCAGGTTTGTTTTTCACTTGTGTCCTAGGTATCGGTTTAATTTTTCTACATCTGTACTTCTTTACTTGTACACAATTTTTAATTTTCTTCTCTTACTGTCCCTACACGGGGGCATATCGATGGAACGGTTTAGATTTAGTGATGGGGAGATCCGTTGTATAACGATTTGTCCTTTCATAGGTTTAAGATCAGCTCTCTAGATGGTTGTCAGTAAATAAATTCGGAACTATTTATTTTTCACTAACATCGTATATATAACAATAACAATTTTATTATCAACATTACATATGATTCAACAGAAAATTTAAAAACGTAGTATATATAAAGTTCTTTTTATCTTGTAATTATTTTACAAATACGTTACGTGAAAAGACATTTCCTTCTACTTTTAATGATGACCTCCACTCATGCTTTATATCCTATGATTAAATGGTTTTTTAGACTTGAGTAACTGGCTTTTTAACATGGTAAAAAAATGAGTTTATTGTCAAAAAAATCACAATATTTGCCACTGCAGTTGATTATCAGCAAGTAGAATGCTATTACCATCGGTTTTAAGATTTGTTTGAAACAGCGATTATTTACAATTCTTTATCACGAAGTATTTTCTTAGTCATTTTCATGGAAGTGTTAACAGTATGTCAAAACTGAGTTTTGACATACTGTTCATACACGTTCCAAAACGTTTGACCAAACGTTTGACATATGTACATACACGTTCCAAAAATGCCTGCATTGACTGTTCACTTTCCCGGCAGAATTTTCGTGGTCACATCCATAATAGTTCGATCGTGAGAATACTATCGAGATTTTAATTTTTTTAATAACTATCGAATCTAAATGATCGTAATCCTTTTAATAAAGTGTATAAACAAATAGTAAATGAAGACAAAGGCATTTCAAAGCCTTTAGGATCTAAATACTCGATTAGTAAAATGAGATAAAGAAAAAATAAAAAAAATACCCACTCTCTTAATGTCCGAAAAAATACTCAAAACAATTTGAGTTTTAGAAAAAAAAAGTGAATAAAGTAGAGAAAGTTTGTATAAATAAATAAATGTATCTCTCGAGAAATAAAAACACAGAAAGATCCTAAGCTTAGAGAGAATAACAGGGATGCCTTTTCTACAAAAAAAAAAAAAAGAAAAGTCACGCTTTGTATACAAAAGTAGTGACAGTTTTACAAGAGAGCATTTACTTGCTGAAAGAGAAGGAACAACTGTAGAAGAACACCACTACTAAAGATCTGTTTTGTCCCCTTCTAGACTCCACTTAAAAACAAACTTGGGTTTCTTTTTTTTTCTTCTTTTTTAGTACTCTTTTTCAAGCAAAGCAACAAGAACTGAATGGATAAGTTTCTTATTCTTAGAAAACAGAAAAGGGTGTACATATATAAATATATATATATATATATATATATATATATATATATATATATATATATATATATATATAATGAGAGATATATACATACTAGTTTGACGACGTAGCTAAAAGAAGCACGGAAAACCAGACTGGGTTTTAATTTCCGGGGTAATCATAACAGAAAAAAATTGAATGTAAACGTGAGAAATGCGCTCGTTTTGTTGAAATATGATTCTTCTCTTTAGCATTTTAAAAAGTAGTAAACGGAAATAAGTGGTAATAATTCTATTTCTATAGTGTACATTAAATTGAAATTTTATATTAAAAAAATGTTTTAGTTGATTCTCTTACTTACTTGAATCATAGGAGAGCCGGTGTCACTGTGTGCATTAAATTACTAACCACGTCTGCTCGGCCATAAGTGAATCTTGGGAGGCATGAGGTCGTGGGTTCGATCCCTCGCCGTGATGCTCTCATTTATACGATTCACTAATGATCACATCACACAAAGGTATGATGTGTGAAGTGGCTGCAACTCTCTACCAAGGGGATAGTAAAATAGGCCTAAAAGATGGCCTAATTGCTAGGTCCCAACAAGTGGTTCGTCCTACCCGTCTAGTACTAGCACCTTACTACTACTACTAATTGAACATCCATCATGTGTAGCCTCATTACTATGTTTAGAACATAGTAATATATTATGTTTAGAACATAGTAATATACTATGTTTAGATCATAGTAGTTTACAAACATTTAGAGCATTCGAATTAAATACCTCGACTTAATGTCGAGATTCAATTAAGAAAATCCAACATGTACTGCATTTGCAGTAGATGATAAGCTTTGATCTAGTCTTATCTTTGTTAGAATGAAAATGAAAATGTATGAAATACTTTTCCCATAGATTTTCCAAGAAGGATTTCAGAATAGTCTATAGGGCAGAAAAATAGTCTGGCTA
This sequence comes from Gerris lacustris, assembly GCA_951217055.1. Classification (NCBI taxonomy): domain Eukaryota; kingdom Metazoa; phylum Arthropoda; class Insecta; order Hemiptera; family Gerridae; genus Gerris; species Gerris lacustris. The sequence goes on along the minus strand of OX578281.1, from coordinate 4,915,274 downwards.
GTAAAATAGGCCTAAAATATGGCTAGGTTCGAACAATTGGTTCGTCCTACCCGTCTAGTACTAGTACTGGCACCTTACTACGATTACTACCTGAATAATACTCAATTTTAATATATATTACGAGCCGTTAAGCCCGTGGCAACAGACTTAATTTTATATTTAGAAAATAAAGTAAAATTATGTAAATTAATTTAGATAAGTTATTATATCTATTTGAAGACCTACAAATCAAAACACACATCTATTTTTATTGGAATAAATACAGTTCACCTTAGCTTAGTAATAAAAAAGTCATTTCGAGGTGAGTCGTTGCAACCGGTACTCTAATCAATAAAAACAATGTTCTCTTTATATATGTATGCACATACATAACACATTAGGAAAGTATTAATCAATTCTATAAATAATAATGTTATTATATATGTATACATACATAACACATTAGGAAAGTATAGTAGTTTAAACTTGAATCGTCATGTTTTGATTATATTTGGTACTTAACACGAAAAGTAATTTTAAATTCAATTAGAGGTTCTCTAAAATTTTATATTGACGAAGGTTTTGTAATGTTTGACAGCCTCTAGGAAGTTCTATTAGAATAGAATAGAATAGAAATTTTATTGTATATAAGCTTTTCAGCTTGTTACAATGAGTTGCTTACAAGATAATAATACATAAATATAACATTGGTTTCACCCGTACAAGATCCAAAATAAAAATAAAAGTATATATCTAGTTTTTGTTGTGTCTCAACAATTACATTTACAAACAATATATTATGAACAGTTCTTCTATTTGATCATAACAAAGATTCAAAATCAAAATTAATAAAAATTAATAACAAAAAATAAATTACAAACAGTTTTTCTTCTATTTAATTTAATCATAACAAAGATAAAAAAAAATCAAAATAAACATGCTGCATTAGTCAAAACAAACGGTCGAAAAACTAAGATTATTATATTTAATCTAAATATATATAGTGTGATAATATGATGGGAATTTTGTGATTTTCTTTTATTTATTTATTAATTTATTTATTTATTTATTTTTGTCTCCTTACGGTGATAATTTTCTTGCCGATGATGCATTATTCTGTGTGTTATTTCAAAATATTATAAATTTCAGTTTTAAACAGGTAAGTTCACGCTTTTATGGATATAAACATATCCCTAATGTAATTGTAATGTATCGATTATTCGTTTAGAAGGAAAGATCTGGTTTTTAACAATAGAGTAAAGAATTTGAAGATGTTATAGGCGGTAGTTCTCTCAAAAACATTAAGAATAGAGGCTAAAGTGGTGGTATCTTGGTTTGACTTGCTTATTAACTGGCTTGGGATAAATTGGTCTCTAAGGATTTTGTAGCTAGGACATCTTAACATTAAATGAGGTAGATCTTCTGGTTCCTGAAGCTGACAAATTGTGCACAGAACATTGGTTTTAATTCGATAACTAATTCCTTTCATAGTAATTTTTAGATTGTTGTGGCCAGAAGTACGTAATTGCGCTAAAAGTTTCATATAATTGTAAGGCAGGCCCATGTTCAGATAATTAGTATTTTGATTGTGTGAACAGTTTATAACCTTGTAGATTAAGTTATAAGAAGATTCCTCAATCCTTCTTTGGTCTTCGCTCTTAAGAGTCTTTTCGAAACTGTCTAATATAGTCTGTTTTGCACGAGTGTTGATAGGGCTATTAAGGATATCTGTGTCGATGTCTATTCGGCAAAGCAATTTTTTTAATTGAGTGAACCAATTTAATTTGTGATTGTTTGACGGAACTGAATCTAAATATTTGAGCCTATTGTAACAAACTTTCAAAATATGGTTTTCTTCTAAGGAATGAATGTGGTTTACCCAGTTAATAGTCAACTTCAATACTAGCACCGAGACATGTGTTATGTTGAATTCAGATCGAATGACATAGTGGGGCACGTTTTTCATTAGTGAGAAGTAAGTTTTAAAAAAGTAGTTTTGTGCTATTTCAAGATCCTCAAGGTAGCGCAGTGACCACACCTGGGCACCGTAAGTTAAAGATGACAAAGCACACGCATTATAGGTTTTAAGTGCGGCTTGAAAGGAATTATTTTTTGCTCTAGCTAGAGTTTCTCTTAGCACTCCCCCTACAGCTCGACATCGGCTTACTGCTTGTTTAGTCGCTGCTTCAAACAAACCTTTCCTTGAAAAACACACTCCTAAGTAGTTAAACTGTTTAACCTCGTCGATGATATTTCCGCGATAGAAGATCTTTTGAGTTTTGTTAGATAGTTTTCCTTTACTAAATTTTAAAACTTTAGTTTTAGCTAGATTGACTTGTAGACATTTCTGCTCACAATATTCAGCTAGGATATTTAATTTTTTATTCATATCATGTTCGGAGTCGGACAGAAGGATCAAATCATCTGCAAAAAGCAATAATATTACATCTACAAGTCCGTCAATACTTACACCTTGCACACCCTTAGCACGGAAAAATAGCTCGATGTCTGAGATTAGAAGGTTAAATAGCAGGGGGGACATTATTTCTCCTTGTAAAAGCCCTTTAGTAATATATATGGGTCCAGTAAACTCGTTATTAAATTTGATCTTAGTTTGTGCGTGATTGTAGAGACTCTTAATGAGAGACAATATTTTCTGGGATACACCTAAGTCAAATAATTTACTGTACAAGGTATAATGATGCACACTGTCGAAGGCCTTTTGGAAATCAATAAAAGTTGCTATAATTTTTCTTTTAGGGAGTCTAAGATGGTTCTGTATGATTGTGTTTAAAATAAAAATGTTATCAATACAGCTTTTCCCTCTTCTGAAACCTGCCTGAATATCAGGTATTAAGTGATGGCATTCGGCCCATTGTTGCAAACGACTGTTTATTACAGCGAAAAATAATTTCTCGATGCAGTTAGTCAAAGATATACCTCGGTAGTTATTTGGGTCATCTTTGTCTCCTTTTTTAAATATTGGAGTTGTTATCGCAGTTGACCATTCCAAAGGAACGGTGCCAGACTCCAAAATTTTGTTGAATAAAGCTGTAAGGTATAAAATCCAATTGTCAGGCAGGTGTTTAAAAAATTCGTAGCTTATTTCATCAGATCCGGGGGCTTTATTATTTTTCGAGTTACTTATGACTTTCAAGATTTCATCGGTTGAAATAGTTTCATCCAAGCAATTATTTGTTTGATTTATGATTTCCGTTCCTGACAAGTATTCTTGTGATGTAAGAGGTATTTCGGTGTTCTGAGGATCGTTTAGTAAATTTGTATAAAAATTTTCCCAAGTTTTTATATCAATCCTAGTCGAAGCATGCACATATTTTTTCTTTATTTTTCGTATTGTTCCCCAAAATCCTTTAGCATCGGTTGTGTTAGATAAATTTTCTATTGTCTGAGTGTTAAATGTTTTCTTTTTTTTATTTATTAATTTTCTATAACGTTGGGCAGATAGACAAAGTTGGGATTTGAAGGGTTCATTGAATTTTTCTTTTTTGCAAAGTCTTAGAGATTTAGAGAGCTCTCTTTTTGAACGGCGACACTCTTCATCATACCACGGTTTTGCTTTAACATGGCCTGGCTTAAATATAATCGTTTGCCTTAGTTGTAACTCATGACAAACTAGTTTAATTGCTTTTAGCAAGTTTATATAGAGTTCTTCCGGTGACATTGAAGGCAGGTAACTAACTGCTGGTGAGGTTTGCATTAAACTTGTGAAGTTATCTTTTTTACTTGCGTCCCATGTAATTTTTGATACCTGTTGTTTAGACAAATTAGGGAGAGATGTGTTGTTAGAATAGTCGCCTATGATAGTTAATTTTATAGGAAGGTGGTTAATTGATGGTACATCTGTAAGGACCTGGAAGTCATGAATGTGATCTATTTCGGTTATTCTGCACCATACCAAGTCAACAGTACTCGCTCCTAATGGGGTGACGTTAGTAAAACTCCCTGGTCGATCTGATCGAGATCTGCCATTCAATAGAATAAAGCCACACGATTCCATTACCTGAGTAAGCAACCTACCACGTTTATCTTCTTTATTATCCATAACTTCTCTCGTTCTATATAAGTTAGAATTATTTTCCACTATAGGTAAATCAAAATTAAGATTACCCACCCTTGCATTAAAGTCACCACCTATAATAACAACTTCATTATGATAGTTTTGGTTTATTGATAATAAGGATTCATGAAAGAAGTCTAAAATGTATTCTATATCCAAAGATGGCTTAAAATATATATTTCCTACGATCATAGATAAACGAGATTCTTTACTTACTAAACGGACAAACAACCAATATTCATTCTTCTCTATGATGTCTACAGTGAAGTGGTTGACAATTAGAGCTGCAAGTCCTCCACTGGCACGTCCTCTGCTCTTTTCCCTAATAGCACTGCTAGATACAATGTGATGATCCGCCAAGTTCGAGGACGGGCTAGCAAGTTCCTCTACTCTCCAAGTTTCATTTAGACAAATTATTTTATAGTTTGTAAACACGTTAATATGTTCTATAAAATTATTATAACCACTGCAGTTCCAAAATACAATGTCCATGCTTCTTTGTGTGAAAGTATCTGGTTGTTTTAAATCTAGGTGTTGTCACAAATTTGGTTTCTTTTTAAATGTTGCAATGAAATCTGACAAATCGAGGCCACAAATTTCATGTAGTTTATTGAGTCCGCATTCCCCTTTAAAAATTATCTCATACTGGTCATTTATATCGAATTTAATATTGTCTATCTTCATAAAGTCGTTAATAACACTGACTTTGAGATTAGTTTTGTTAATCAACTCCCTTCGTAAAGCTAAAAGCCTTGATCTTTTCCATCTAACTTTTTGTGTAAAGTCCCTTTGGACACTAAAATCAGTGTTAGATAAAAGTGAACCTTTGCTTAGGATAGTGTGTATATCATTATCTATAGGAAAATTGGCGACCAGAAGGGGTTTCATGTTCTCTTTAGCCTTAATAATACGGACCCTATTAATTTGCAGATCCTTCTCGATTTTAAGTACCTCCTGGCAAAATTGTCTTATAACGTTGGCTGGTATAGAATTTTCTAGTAGATTAAGTCCTTTAAATACTAAATTATTACGTTTAGCGTTGTTTTCTAAAGATTCCAGTCTCTGGATAATGTCTTTTTCCGTTTTGTGAATTTGTGCGATTTCTTCCTTAAGAAGAGTGTTATCCTCATAAAGCTTGTCTATTTTTGTTACAAGCGTTCCTATGTCTTGTTTAGAAGCCACATTTTTTAATTTTTTATCTAACAGCCTTTCAAAGCGGTTAAGAAGTTCGCTGTCATTATCCATTTTCTTTTTTTGAACTGGCGAGCGTTGGTTTGGTGAAGTTTTTTGAGGGCTAATATCACTTCTTGATCGTTTAATAGAGTCTTTGTTTACTTCCGCACTCGGGATATCAGCTGTTTTTATTAAACTCTGTTTTGCAGATAACGCTCTCTTCTCATTCATCTGTCCTCCGAATGTCAAGGTTACTCGGTTGTGGTGGGGACGCGCAGGCGCATACACCGGTTAGAGGAACTCTCGCACACCTGACTCTACAACTATACTGTAATAAAACAGAAAATTTGTTCACAAATGCCACTTCGTTATTAATTAAATACGGGTTAAATATTGCCGAATGTGGGCAATTAAAAACACAGAACTGTAGCAGATTCTTTAAAGAAAACTACTGTATTAATATCTGGTGTATTAAATCGTTTAAAACGTTATAAAAAACAATGTAATAGGGACACGAGGTGAACCGTATGGCGTCAAGGACGCAACTCCCGGGAAGTTCTATTAGAGTGGCCAATACTAAAGTTAAAAAAAGAAAAGAAAAATAAAAGGGTAGGTGCTACAATACTTTTGACGGGATATATATTTATTAAAATCATAATTTATGCCGTAGCTGCATTGTTACTGTATTTCATCGAGCATCATCAGAGCCTATAACCATTTTGACAGCAAGAAAGATAAAAAAGTGTTTTCATTTGTAGTAACTCACTTCAAATGTTCAACATTTTAATATTATTTTCAAAAAAAAAAAATAATAATTTTCAATTTCCTTTATATTTCTAGTCTCAATTTGATTCTAGGAATGACCTAGTTTTCTTCTATTAATAAACTTCTCACTCGGATCAGATGAAGTTCCTTTCTAGAGGTTTGCGGTCGAACATTCCATGGGAGGACAAAGTTTAGAGCGTGGGGGTGTAGTGTAGGTGGGAACGTCACTATCAGCCAAGCTAGCCATGAGATAAGGCCTTCGTGGACGTGTCAAACAGCCCAGATAGGAAACGAAAAGGACTCGTGACACTCTGACACCCCAGTCCTATATAAAGGATATATTGGTTTGTGTTAGATGCCAGGGTAAACACTGACTAGAGTTCCACGACAACCAAGCCACTAGAAGGGCAAGGATAGTCTTCACAATCCTCCTATTTTCTACCAAAAACCTTCCAAACACTCTTGGAAATATTTCACCGAATTTTCGACCTTGCACACTCAGGATATAACATTATTCTCACATTCTTTGGAAAATACTACACCTATACCATTTCTTTCTTGTGATAAAATCAGAAAGCAACCGCAGCAATCTTTGTTCAAATTCCACCTCTCTCCTTCCTATCTCATTTTATTTTAAGACAAATTCGTTTTTAGAAAATTTCTCGGTTCACTCTGACTTCTTAAGTAATGTTCAACCATACTTGTTTACTCCTACTTTTTACTTTCTCATATAAAGAGACAGTATTGTGATGGCGCGAAAATTCGATTTTTTTTAATGGATTTACACGTTTTGAAGGCCAAAAATTTTTTTTTTTTTTTTTTTTTAAATACCTGTCTGTCGTTTGTGCAAAAGCATGGAACTAAACTATTTAGTCGATTTTGACGAAATTTGGCATACATTTCAGAATAATCATATCCCGAGGTGAAATCGAGATATGAATTTTAGTTTTTGGGGGTGCTAACTCCCAAAAACCTCTTTCTGCCATCATTCGTCTGTGTGATACGTGTGGAGCCTAAAGTGCTAGGACGATTTTAGCGAAATTTGGCATACATGTTCACAAAAATCATATCCTGAGATAAAATTGAGAATTCAATTTTAGCACCAAATTGGGGGGGGGGGCAAATTTGGGGTAGCAAAAGCTACCCCCATAAAATTATAAAAAACGTAAAAACAAATTATAACTCAAAAACGAGTCCGATGATTTGATTTAAAAATTCTAAGATATAGTCCATTTAAATACGAATTTAACGATATAAACCGTTTTCCAGGGAAAAATCTAGTTCCTGATTAAATTGCTTTAAATGCGGACTTGGAGTGGGCCGAGTTCGATTTCCTGCCGAGGAGAAGATATTTTTATGATTAATTTTGATAAAATGTTCAATAATAATTAAATGTACCTACGAAAACTTGAAAACTAATAAATGGAAAACACTGGGTTATGTAATTAAGAACTCGTACATGAGAAAGTTTGCCTGAGTTGTCTCGGAATTTTCATTGAAGTATTCAAAATAGGACGCGAGGAGACTTTGTGCCATACTTATTGGCAGACTGTTTCAACAATTTTTCTACTGATTTATACTATGCTAAAGTCGACTAATTTCAATTCTCTACTTTTTTACTACTCTACTTTATTAACATTTTTATGTTAAGGCTATGGAACATAAGTCAAAAACGTTACGTTACTTTTAGCTTAAAAACTCTAACAAAGTAGTCTAGAAAAGTATAACAGGGAGTTAAAAAGCTATAGGAGGTGTGTAATCCAGTCTCCCAGCTGTTGGGCCTCCCTCCACCGCACGTCATAGGGCCGAAGAGAGTCGAAAAGATTTATACGTGAGACAGGGAGTTAGGAAAGTACAGAAGGTTACCATCAACTCTCAGCCCTCTCGGCCTACCTAGTATGAAGACATATTAACAATTCGTAGAAGGCGGGCCGGCGCCTTTGAATTCAGTATTTTGTAATCAAGCCGCGGCAGTGCCGGTGTGGAGATAAGAATAAAAATGATCTTCCATCTACTTTTATCAATTACTTGAATAAATTACCGTTTTTATTTCATTTTATGTCGGTAATTTACGCAGAGCGAAAACATGAAAATGTCTCACTGTCTTGCGGACTCGTATGCAAGAAGTTTTTTATTTTTTCTTTTAACATTACTTAAATGTTTTAGATCACAGGTGCTTTGGATCATTAGGCGTGATATAATGCAATTATTATAAAATGCATCTTAACTAAAACTTATATTTTTACATCTCAAAAACATTTTGATTGCTATATCTTCTAACACTTAACCAACTTAGAATTCTAAGTTCTAATAATGAGAAATGCTTCCGTTTAGTTCTTGAGGAACAAAATTCTTCCGTATATTTTTGTTTTGAAAGAAAGTAATAATAAATGTAAATATTTACTTAATTGCCAATATTTATGTATACTATAATTAAAATGAAGGTGAAATAGCTCAGTGAAAGGACTAAATACACTAAAAATAGAGAGGACAATAAACTTTTAAGAAATTAGAGGGAGTAAAGAAACATAATAGCCCTTATTATCCATGCTTATAATTACCGCAACGGATGTTACCGTGACTGAAAAAATATTGTAGACGCTTTTTTCACTGAACGTTAACAAACTTTTTTTTCATATAACAGTCTATATTATCAAAAAGTATACAATGTGAATTATATTCATTCGCCATGTTTATCGATTAGTCCGAGAATATTTTTGTTTGCTCTTTCAGCGTGAAAATGTCTCCAAGACGAGATAACGTGATGTCACGCACGCAATCTATTTAATTATACAGTCCACTCATTTCTATAATCCCTCTCTGACGTAAGAATGATTAAATTTATAAAAATGCTTTTCCGTAATTGGCGTTGATGCAATTTTTTCCCTACCGTATTATTCATCATGCGAATGTTTTGTTCAAAAATAGATAAGCTTTTTGATTTTTTTGCCATTTAATTTTTTGCTTTTAATTAAATATTCCCATATGGTCTCATATCTGTCTGTCGGTCTGACAGTAATTTATTTTTGTGAATCAACATATCATAAAAACTAAATGACCAATTTTAAGGAAGTTTGAATGGTGTCATAATTAGCCCATTGTTGATCTTATATAAGTTTCAACCTTCTGCGCCTATTTGCTTCTCGACATGCACACAAACATACATTTGTTTACACCTCTATATCTTCAAAAGTATTCATCTGACTATAAAGAAATATGGATGGTTTGTCGAAGGTAGTCGGCAGATAGCACCAGATTAATTTCAAAAGGCCTCCGCGCATTAAATATTGAGTATTTACGATTCTTTAATTCATGTAAAAAATTAAAATGATTTTGACAGATTAAAATAGACTGCCAGTTGGTGTGGCACATAGCTTCCTCGCATCCTATCCACGTACTTTATTGATTTTATGCTTTTACAAGCCATTATTGTCTAATTGGTCTAATTGTTTCCCCCGTTTTTTTTTAATGTGTCAAAATTGTTTTCATTTTTTACACGAATTAAAGTATCAATTTAGCAAAAGTTAAAGAGCGCCGATGGTTCAAATTAATCTGGGGCTATCTGCGGGTTACTTTCAACACACTATAAAAGTTTCATTCAAATCAGATAAGTACTTTTGAAGCTATAGGTGTAAATAAACGTATGTTTGTGCGCATGTGGAAGAGAAACAAATATGCTCAGAAGGTTGAAACTTATATGGGACCAACAATGGGCTAATTATGGTCTACTACCCAAATTTCATTAAAATTGGACGTGTAGTTTTAAGATATGTTGGTTCGAAAAAATAGAACGACAGACAGACACGGAACCAAAAATGTTCTCTGATGTCTGAAACGGATTCCTGTCTTGGAATTTTTGAAATCGACATAAAATTTTTTCGTTCTTCAGAACGATCACATAGCTTCCGTGTTACCTTCGGTAAGCTCGGAAGCAAAAACGTTGGTTAAATTATATAAATTTGACAATAACGGTTTGTAAAAGCATAATAGCATTAAAGTATGTTCCGTAGGACGCAAGAAAGTTATGTGCCCCACTAATTGGCTGTCTATCTTAAAATGTTGTTCCGTTAGTAATATGAGACATAAAGTATGTTGTATATTTGTTGCACCTAAGGACAGGTGCAACAAATATACAACATACTTTATGTATGTTGTATATGTTATATGTTATATATATTGTGTCAAGTGTTATTACTTTTTTTCGCCGCATTTGAAATTAAGTTAGGATACTTTAAAAGTTTCTAAATAATAGTATAACTTTTTGCTTATGGTAAAATATTTTAGTGAATATCACGTATGTGGCCAGACGTGGTATGAACATGCACTTTACCTTAAACCGAGCACGTGGTTCATTTAATTCTTTCAGTAGCAAATATTCTTTATGTTAGATAAAGCTTACACTAATATTTAATTTCTTTTTTCATGACGTATAATAACTAATATATAACCGCAATACTCCGAAGTCAATAATTTTGAATAGAAAAAATATAAGCCACGTGATAAAAGCTGCAGTTTCCTTAAAGCTAGAAGGTTTTTTTTTTGTTTTATTTTTTAATTCCCGTTAAAACCATTATTTAGCCTAAAGTTATTGTAGGTCAAAAGAAGCGCGTCCCTGCACGCTATTTTATCGTTTTTTATAAGAGAAGAAAGTGGCAATTTTTTACTTTTAAATAATACGTTATCGAACACAATATGTTATTTACATAATATTAAGATATTTTTTCTTTGCAAGACTCAAATTACATTCTTATCACATATTATTTATCAGTGTAATTTGACTTTCCTCTTGAAAATTTCAATAATATGATAAGAATATGTTTTATTATTAATCTGATACATCAATATTACTCTTATGGACTTAGTGTTTTACAGGTAATTAATTCTATATTATAGTTTGATAAAGGGGGAAAAATCCTATGAAATAGTTATCTCTAAACTTACAAATATATAATTGGAATACCAATTTCGGGTAAAACTATTCTCAAATTAGTCTTTCTAAACTCACAAATATAGACTTCGTATACTAATTTTGGATAAAACTATTCTCAAATCTCAAATTAGTCTCTCTAAACTCACAAATATATACTTCAAATACTAATTTTGGATAAAACTATTCTCAAATTAGTCTTTCTAAACTCACAAATATAGATTTCAAATACAAATTTTGGATAAAACTATTCTCAAATTAGTATTTCTAAACTCACAAATATAGACTTCAAATACTAATTTTGGATAAAACTATTCTCAAATTAGTCTTTCTAAACTCCCAAATATAGATTTCAAATACTAATTTTGGATGAAACTATTCTCAAATTAGTCTTTCTAAACTCACAAATATAGACTTCAAATACTAATTTTAGATAAAACTATTCTCAAATTAGTCTTTCTAAACTCACAAATATAGACTTCAAATACAAATTTTGGATAAAACTATTCTCAAATTAGTCTTTCTAAACTCACAAATATAGACTTCAAATACTAATTTTGGATAAAACTATTCTCAAATTAGTCTTTCTAAACTCACAAATATAGATTTCAAATACAAATTTTGGATAAAACTATTCTCAAATTAGTATTTCTAAACTCACAAATATAGACTTCAAATACTAATTTTGGATAAAACTATTCTCAAATTAGTCTTTCTAAACTCCCAAATATAGATTTCAAATACTAATTTTGGATGAAACTATTCTCAAATTAGTCTTTCTAAACTCACAAATATAGACTTCAAATACTAATTTTAGATAAAACTATTCTCAAATTAGTCTTTCTAAACTCACAAATATAGACTTCAAATACAAATTTTGGATAAAACTATTCTCAAATTAGTATTTCTAAACTCACAAATATAGACTTCAAATACTAATTTTGGATAAAACTATTCTCAAATTAGTCTTTCTAAACTCCCAAATATAGATTTCAAATACTAATTTTGGATGAAACTATTCTCAAATTAGTCTTTCTAAACTCACAAATATAGACTTCAAATACTAATTTTAGATAAAACTATTCTCAAATTAGTCTTTCTAAACTCACAAATATAGACTTCAAATACTAATTTTAGATAAAACTATTCTCAAATTAGTCTTTCTAAACTCACAAATATAGACTTCAAATACTAATTTTGGATAAAACTATTCTCAAATTAGTCTTTCTAAACTCACAAATATAGACTTCAAATACTAATTTTGGATAAAACTATTCTCAAATTAGTCTTTCTAAACTCACAAATATAGACTTCAAATACTAATTTTGGATAAAACTATTCTCAAATTAGTCTTTCTAAACTCACAAATATAGACTTCAAATACTAATTTTGGATGAAACTATTCTCAAATTAGTCTTTCTAAACTCACAAATATAGACTTCAAATACTAATTTTAGATAAAACTATTCTCAAATTAGTCTTTCTAAACTCACAAATATAGACTTCAAATACAAATTTTGGATAAAACTATTCTCAAATTAGTATTTCTAAACTCACAAATATAGACTTCAAATACTAATTTTGGATAAAACTATTCTCAAATTAGTCTTTCTAAACTCCCAAATATAGATTTCAAATACTAATTTTGGATGAAACTATTCTCAAATTAGTCTTTCTAAACTCACAAATATAGACTTCAAATACTAATTTTAGATAAAACTATTCTCAAATTAGTCTTTCTAAACTCACAAATATAGACTTCAAATACTAATTTTAGATAAAACTATTCTCAAATTAGTATTTCTAAACTCACAAATATAGACTTCAAATACTAATTTTGGATAAAACTATTCTCAAATTAGTCTTTCTAAACTCCCAAATATAGATTTCAAATACTAATTTTGGATGAAACTATTCTCAAATTAGTCTTTCTAAACTCACAAATATAGACTTCAAATACTAATTTTAGATAAAACTATTCTCAAATTAGTCTTTCTAAACTCACAAATGTAGACTTCAAATACTAATTTTGGATAAAACTATTCTCAAATTAGTCTTTCTAAACTCACAAATATAGACTTCAAATACTAATTTTGGATAAAACTATTCTCAAATTAGTCTTTCTAAACTCACAAATGTAGACTTCAAATACTAATTTTGGATAAAACTATTCTCAAATTAGTCTTTCTAAACTCACAAATATAGACTTCGAATGTATATTTTAGACGAAACTAATATAAAATAATTATCTTTAAAGTCACAAATACACACTTGGAATGTAAATTTTAGACGAAACTTTTATCAAATAATTCTGTATAAACCCACAAATTTAGACTTCGAATGCATATTTTAAACGAAACTTTTATCAAATAGTTCTCTCTAAACTCACAAATATACACTTCGAATGCATATTTTAAACGAAACTTTTATCAAATAGTTCTCTCTAAACTCACAAATATACACTTCGAATGCATATTTTAAGTGAAACTATTATCAAACAATTGTCTCTAAACTCAAGAATATACACTGTGAATGTATATTTTAAACGAAACTAATATCAAATAATTCTCTCTAATCTCAGAAGTATACACTTCGAATGCATATTTTAGACGAAACTAATATCAATAATTCTCTCTAAACTTACAAATATATACTTTGAATACAAAATTGGGATGAAGATATATTATCAAATGATTTTCTTTAAACTCTTAAAATGTACACTTTATTAATAAGTGGATAAGTACGAATACAAGTATCAACGGCATAATAGACTTTTGGAAATCGTTGTAGTCGAGGTGTAGTTTATTCGCTGGAAATCACTATTTTAAAAACAAGTATGCTTCGAACGAATCCCCTAAGTTAACATAGGTTTTACTTATGTACAGTGACAGCGAGAAAAACATAATATTTCAAAATCTTTGTAAATTAATTAATTTAATGTAAAAATATTTACGGACTAAAAAGATGATTTATGAAAATGCTGCGGATTATTCATCAGCATTCAATCTGTAAGATTTATCGGGCTGTTTACAAGTTGGAACTTATTGATTTCATTTGCTACTTCGGTTTCTCGGTGGAAGTTCATCTCACAAGGTCGTCATTTTTCCCCTTAAATTTAAAATCCATTTATCTGTAGTTCCGTTTCATATATATATAATATATATATATATATATATATATATATATATATATATATATATATATATATATATATATATATATATATGTATAATATATATATATATATATATATATATATATATATATATATATATATATATATATATATATATATATATGTATAAATAAATATATTTATTTATATATTTTCATCTGCGACATTTGCGTTTTTAATTTAGGAATTGGACAGGAGAAAAATAAAATTTATCAATTTCATTTTATCTCTGTTTCAGTGTTTCAATTTCAATAAAATGATAAAACCTGAAATAGAATGAAATTCATTTTTTTTTTCTCTAAAATTAATTTAGTTTATGTTTTATATGATACAATATGTTCAAGTAAAATATGTGTTTAAATGATGCATAATCAAATTATACATGGCACATAGCTACCTCGCATCCTATCTCGTACTTTATTGATTTATTTATGCTTTTACAAGCCATTATTGTATATTTGTTTTAATTGTTTCCCCCGATATTTTAATCTGTCACATTTGTTTTGATTTTTACATGAATTAAATTATCAATTTGAGCCTGGTTTACACCAGAGTTACTAACACGCGTTGCTAACATTTGTTGGCAACATTTTGGAGAATGTTGCCAACAATTAGTCAGTAAAGAGAAATGAATGTTGGTAACAAATATTACTAACAAAATGTTACTATCAAAATACTAGTTTGTATTTATTTGTTATTAACATTTTGTTGGTAACAAATGTTGCTAATAAAATACTTGTTTGAGTTTATATTTTGTTATTAACATTTTGTTGGTAACAAATTTTGCTAATAAAATACTTGTTTGAGTTTATATTTGTTATTAACATTTTTTTGGTAACAAATGTTGCTAATAAAATACTTGTTTAAGTTTATATTTGTTATTAACATTTTTTTGGTAACAAACGTTAATAACAAAATATAAACTCAAATAAGTATTTTATTGGAACATTAAAACAAGTATTTATTTTATTGCAACATTTTGTTGGTAACAAATGTTGCTAATAAAATACTTGTTTGAGTTTTTATTTGTTATTAACATTTTGCCACATCCCCATGCTCCCTTGGTCAATTGGCTGCGAAATGTCGAGTATTGAGGAATAACGGCATAGTGGAAGGGGAATGTTATAATCATCTGAGAAAAGAATTCAAAAGTGTTGCTAAAGGCCCCCACACTCATGAGGCCAAATCCAATCGAGCCATTTTGGAATTGCCCTAAAACCACGTTAAGGTCAGACCAGGCCCCGGCCACAGCTCCGAGGCGCGGGCAGTGGATTTTAGACTTGCCGAAAATCCAGCTTGGCTCGCCGAACCTCGCCGGTCCATCTGAGTTTCCCCACAAATGGTGAGTTTTGGAGTGGTGCGGGGCCGTTTGGCCTGGTGGATTTGTTTTCCACTTGTAGTGGATAACAAAAATCTTGTTGATAACATGTATTTTTGTTGCTAACAAAAATTGTTGGTAACGTTTATTTCTAACTCTGATGTAAACCCGGCTTTAGCAAGTGTACAAGAGCGCAGACAGTTCAAATTAATCTGGGGTTACTTTTGAAAAACTATAATAGTTTTGTTAAACCTGGACATTTTGTTGAAGATCTATAACTCTTATTCGTCGATTTTAGTTTTTTAATTGATTTGTTCAAAACCTTCAACTTCATCAATCAATAAATTTATTTACATTGTAGACATTTTGTAGACATCATGAAATTGCATCTATTAAATTATTGAATAGAAGAAACAATATTTACTCTCATATGAGATGTAAATGTAATAGAGATAGAGTATTGGGATAGTTCAAAAATTCCTTTTGATCTTTTAAAACTGCTCCTACATAATATAGAAATCCCTAAATAAATTTTCGAGCTCAATTTATAAATACTCCTTATTTTCCAAATATTTATATTCTTTTAAATCTTAATATATTTTCTATTAAATATATTTTCACTACGAAGATTAATAATAATAATAAAAATATATATATAAACATAAACATAAGCGGATTTATGATATTTTTTTAAATTTGAAAGAGAACTTTTTTCGCTACTTTATCGCTAGCGAAAAAAAATCTGGTAAAATTAAAAATAATGCAATGGTTAATTTCTCGTTGCATTTTATTGGTTATCTGGTGGAGAAACAATCTTTATCCTCTTATAACCCTCTGATCTTCTACTAGATTGCACTTGATTGAACATTATAAAAATAACATACAGGCTGGGCAGAATTTGCGTTTTAATATTTATACTGCTTCCTTTCGTATTATATAGTTTTAAATATAAAAAACAAAAAACATTCTTTTACTTTCGTTAAGATGATATTTTTTGTAACGTTTGAAACTGTCTTACAGTATACTTGGACAATTGTTTTTTTTACTTTTGCTTTAATATTAGTTAAGTAAAAAGTTAAAAATAATATTATAATAGTATACTGTAAAGGCCCCCCCCCCCCCCGTTGTAAGCAAAAAAGTTAAGTTATGCAAGTCAACAGTGCTACCGGTAATCACTTACAGCTGTGAAACCTGGGTCCTGAACAGAGCAATACTGGGGAAACTAAGAGTGGCAGTAAAAGGAATGGAAAGAAGTATGATAAGGATAACAAGAAGAGAAAGGAAGAGCAATAGATGGATAGCTAGCCAAACAGGGATTGAAGATATTGGAAGGACAGTACTCTCTAGGAAATGGACGTGGGCAGGTCATATAGTCAGGACAAGAGACGATAGATGGGCAAGAAAGATATTAGACTGGTGGCCTTTGGAAGGTAAAAGAAAAGTAGGAAGACCGATTAGAAAATGGGACCAGGAGATGAGAACAACTTGCGGTGGGGTAACTTGGAAAAGAGTGGCGGAGGATAGAAGGATGTGGAAGAGGATGGGCGTAATCTTTAACGAGGAATGGTTACCAAAATAATAAATATATATTATAATATGTATATAATACATATATGATACATATATAATATATTATTATTATATATATTATGATAGTAAAAAATTGAAGATAAATTAAGAAAAAAAAAAAATTAATTTAAGGAATAAGAAATATGTAAATAAATAGTTAACTACTAATAACTAGTAACTAGTAACTAACTAAGACTAGAAATGCAACTAGTAATGTAAGATTATAAATTATAAGGTATAATTTGTTCAAAATTAAAGTATAAATGTGCATCACTGCATAATTCCCCCTTTTATGGGAACCACAGTGCTCTGCTGATTTGAAATCATCAGTAAAACTGAATATAAAGTGTATTAAAAGTATGTATTTCTTTTTTGTATTTCAATAAATGGTATTTTTATTTTATTTATTTAAAGGCCCCCATACACGATCAAACACGAAAAAACCTGATATCAGGCAAATTTAGGCCATACACGTCAAACATCATGTTTGCGCAAACATCATACAGCCCCATGATAACATGATGTTAAGCGAACATTTTTGACCGTGTATGGGGGCCTTAAGAGAGTGTCAAACGTTCACAAATAAATCAACATTTAATTAGATTTCAGACCATCTATTTATTTTTCAATTTATTTGTTGTCTAAAGTACAAAGCAGGGTCAAAAATATTGTTTGCATGTAATTTCGAAACCAAAAAACTTAAATTCAACTCTTTATTTGTTATATTGTGAGCAACAACATAAGAAGAATATTTAAGCTAATTGAAAAGACAATTCTAGAATTTAAATTTAACCCTTAAATAGTAAACAAGGTTGACAATTTATGAAAATGATATTTTCTGTTTTTGCCATAAACGAGAGTTTAATTAAATTAATTCATTTGATATGTGAAAAATAATATAAAAATAGAAAAAATAGTGTGGCACATAGCTTCCTCGCATCCTATTACGTATAATTTAATGAGTTTATGCTTTAACAACCTATTATTGTCAGATTTATTTAATTTTCTCCTTTTTGCTTCCGAGCTTACCGAAGGTAACGGAAGCATTGTGTTCACTTTTGAGAACGATAAACTTTTATGCCTCCGATTTCAAAAATTCCAAGACAGAAATCCGTTTCAGACATCAGGAAACATTTTTGGTCTCGTGTCTGTCTGTCTGTCTGTCTGTCTGTCATTCTGTCTGTCTGTCTGTCGGTCTGTGTGTCCGCGAATTATAAAACGTGCGACGATAACTTGAGTAAATGTAAACCGATTTTGATGAAATTTAGCAGACATGTTCATTTTACCAATGCCCAGGACGAGTTCATAGGACAACGTTATCCGTCAAAGCGTTCACAAGCAACGCTCGCGTAAACGATAACTTTAAATTTAAAATTGGAAATTTGGGTCGGGGAAAAAATCTAACTTCATCTATTCAATGAGACAAACATTTTTTCCAAATACATTTTTTTAGTAAAACCAACAGCGACACCGCTATGAAGTGTTAAAGATTGCTAAAACTATTAATAGTTTTTACAAAATAAACAATATAACAATAATTGTTATAGTTCATGATAGGATGCGAGGAAGCTATGTGCCACACTAATTGGCAGTCTATTTTTAGATCTGTCAAAATTATTTTGATTTCTACATAAATTAAAGTATCAATTTTGCAAAATTTAATGAACGCAGACGCTAGAAATTAAACTATCTCGGGCTATTAGCGGGCTACTTTCGAAAAACCAACCAAATTTTATACAAAACAGATGAGTAATTTTGAAAATATAGGTGTAAATAAGTTGTATGTGTGTGCGCATCTGAAAGAGAAACAAATAGTCGCTGAAGGTTGAAACTTATAGCCTCGTCCAGACTGTCGAACCAAACTGAGGAAACGAGCCGAGCATTGGTCTCTGCGCATGCCCAGTCTGAGATGCGCATGCCCAGTCTGAGATGCGCATGCGCACTTTTGTCTGGGCATGCGCAGGGACCAAAGCTCGGCTAGTTTCCTCTGATCGGTTTGGCAGTCTGGACGAGGCTTATATAGAACCAACAATGGGCTGATTATTACCGTACATACAAATTACATTAAAATCGGCTGAGTATAGTGGGTAAGATGTGTTGGTTCGCAAAAAGTGAGTGACAGACAGACTTGGAACCAAAAATGTTATCTGATGTCTTAAACGGATTTCTGTCTTGGAAATTTTTGAAATCGGAGATATAAATAATTTTCGTTCTCCAGAGCGATCACATAGCTTCCGTTACCTTCGGTAAGCTCGGAAACAATATAAATAGTCTGGATATATGAATTCATTAGCGGGATTTGAGTAGTTTTTTAAACTAATCACTGAGTAAAAAACGCGTGGACTTTGCTAAATGATGTAAGATGTTTAATATTCGTTGCAAGAAGTTGCTGTGATGATTATTGTCACCTTTAATCAATTTGCAATAATTACTTGAAACTCCTTTGGCTTCAGTAAAGGACTTAATTGCAAATGTTTTTCCTTTTTTATGTTAGTAGTAGTCTAGTACTTCCTACTAGAACGGGTAGGACGAACCACTTGTTCGAACCTTGCAATTAGGCCATTTTTACACCCCGTGGTGGAGAGTTCCAGCTACTTGAAACATCATACATTTGTACATTGTACGGCTGAAGCGAGTATAGTGTGGTCATTAGTAAGCTATATAAGCGTGCGTCAATGCGTGGGGGAAGAGTTCCCCATAGGGGGTGTGCCTCGCCCTGCACTGTCCGCGATTCGTAGATGCAATTCAGGGTATCATGGCACGGGATCGAGCCCACGACCTCGAATCACCTTGACTTATTGATAGCTGAGCGAGCGCCTTAAGACACTCGTTCACCCTGGCTCCCCTATTCTTTGTTATCTTAAAGAAATTAAATAAATTAACTGTCTATGTTATTTTAAGTTTAAATCAATCAATAAATTGATTCACTTTTAACTTATTGAATTGTTTTAATTATCTACTAGATAGTGTGTTAAATTAAATTATCTTGGATTTTAAGGGAACGAGGCAAGAGCTAGGAAGGGTTGTGTAAGGGCGTAGCTAACAGATGAGTAACGATTAGCTGGCTGGTTCAGCTGGGCTGTTAATCAGCCGAACTCTGGCCTCTCCGGCTGATTAGATTAATCACCGGCCTTTACCCCCTCCTCTCCCCTCGCTTCACTCTTAATTGTACCAATTAAATACTGATAATTCAGAGATTATGCTTTGTGATGTAACGCTAATCTTTAATCGAGATATCAAATAAATGTTTTTTAGTGTCAGTCAAATAAGCTTAATAGTCTAAGGATTCGTTTCATATTCATGGCACATTCAATTTTCACTATTTCAGTAAATCCATTGCCTTGATGTTAGTAGTAATTCTTATAGTTTTCTAAACAAGTTTTATATTTAGTGTTAGGCCGAACTAATGTTATGACTATCAATTATTACGTATCTTGAATACGAGTAGAAAAGTGTCCCTGGAATCCTAGATTCAATACGGGTTGAATACAGTTTTTGGATCCAAAGTGTCAATGAAAACCTAGATTCAATATAGCTTGAATACGATTTAGATCCAGTTACGATACTCTAAATTCTGGGTTAGTATCTGTTTCGAGTTTCATGTTTACATCTGAACTCGATCCTGACATGCGCACTTGCGCAGAGTGTGAGTGTGAGCGCCCCTTGCGTGTTTCTGTTGAAACTAGTCAAATCTGTCAAAATACAATCCTCTTCTCAACCAAATGCCATAACCTTTAATTGTTATTTTCAGTTTTGTTTTTAAAAACACTATAAACAAACATAACAAACCTGTTATAATAGGTCACAATGATAGGTTTGTTCTAACCACACTTCAAACTAGCTTGAAACTGTCTAACGCATGCGCTTTACAAACAGGGCGTTCCAACGAAGCCCAAACTCAAACTCTGACTGTTAGTCGGTTGTTCCAACTAGGCTCTGATTGAATCACGGATTGGTTTTGGACCAGTCAGTGATCGGTGGAAGGAATAGTAGTTTGGGTGAACAGAAAAAAATATTCTTGAAAATGGTTCCGACGATTACAAATACACATTTCTATAATGATGTCTATTTCAATACGAATCTAACCATTATATTTTCTATTCTAATCTCCATAAATTAATTTAAGAAATTTAGATCCTGGGAAAATATGGTTGCAAAAGGTGAAAATCAGGTTCGATTCCCCAATAAGGAGGAATTATTTTTTATGGTAAATTTTGATAAAATGTTCAATAATAATTAAATGTAACGAACATCCGAAACAACTAAGAAATGAAAAACATTGGATCAAGTAATTGTGCAGTCTTACATAAAAAAAGTTTAGTACAGTTGTACGCGAGAGGTATTTTAGTGTTATGTTTCTTCTATAGTAAAGATCAAGCTAAACTTTTGGCAGGATTGTAAAGTTAAACTACGTATTGTTGGTATGCTGCTGATGAAATAATTAAAGGAAGTAGAATTGTCTACTTTGTTTTCTTACAGGGTCGTGTTGCGTGATTCATTGCTTCAAGGCTCATAACAAGTTATATTCTTGATATCGATTTTTTGTGACTACTTCTCTCATTGCTTTATTCTTTGAAAGAATCTATTTTTAAAAAATCTTAAGCTTTTGAATTCTTAAAGTTTTATCACAGCCTTTTTCTTTGAACGATTTTTAAGTACCTTGAAAAGTAGTTTAAAGACCTCCTTAAAAATAAGAAATATGATTTTGCTTGTAACCTTACCCAAGGTTAATGGTAGGTATGTGATCGTTCTGAAGAACGAATAGTTATTTACGCAACAAGGGAGAGAAGTATGTTTTCCAGCTCGAGGTTAAGTTTTCTCCTAAGGCACTGCCGAAGGAGAAAACTTCATTAGCTCTCGAGGCCTTACGGCCGAGGGAGATATCTGTAGTATTAGCTCCCGAGGCATAGCCGAGGGAGATAATCCCGAGAGCAGAAATACTTCGATCCATGTTGCGTATTAAATTTTATCTACGACTAGTGCACCATGGCTAATAGCTATTAAGTTTGTAGGTTAACTGATATTTAGTTATTTGATTTATTAAAATAACAATTTTTATACTTAAATGTACACGTTTTATAACAAACACTTTCAATAGTTTGTTTTCAATTCAAGGACTTTGTATGATAACCTAAAGTAACCTTCCCGAAAAATTAGCTAACAGCTGAAAAACTTTACCACCAACATAATAATAATAAAAAATACGTTTTAAGTTGGTATGATTGTTTTGTTTTTTCACTCTTATGGGAGGGAAGTAACACTTCCCGTCATGTTATTAGCAATGTAAAGTCCACTTACAATGCAAGTCGTAGATAAAATATTTTATATCTCCCAATTTCATAAATTCCCAGACAGAAATCCGTTTTAGACATCAGGGGACATTTTTGGTTTCGTGTCTGCCTGTCACTTAATTTTTTAAGAACCAACATATCTTAAAAACTACACGTCCGATTTTAATAAAAATGTGGGACATAATTAGCCCATTGTTGGTTCTTGTCTTTCCGCCTAGTTAATAATTATCATGAATATATATATATATATATATATATATATATATATATGTATATATATATATATATATATATATATATATATATATATATATATATATATATATATATATATATATATATATATATATATATATATATATATATATATAACGTTGGCAGCCTAGGATAACTGTGTTTTTATTGGCCTTCTCCCGAATTACTGTCTTCTATAGTTTCTTTCAGGCCGAATTATATTCTTATTATATATATATATATATATATATATATATATATATATATATATATATATATATATATATATATATATATTATATATATATAACAGGGTGTCCCGGGTCAGGACCGACAAACTTTGGAATGTGATAGTACAGTTAATTTTGAGTAAAAAAGGTCTATAAACCATGGTCCTATTCTCATTTGTTTTCTAGCTATCTTATTTTTAACTTTTTTTTTGTAAAACGTGACTTTGACTTAATAAATTGGCAATATCATTGGAAGTAATTAAGCTAGAATGATAAATGATGTACCACCTGAAAGAGCATGAAAAATTCTTAAAGATAAACATCATTTCAGCTATTAAATTTAATTTTTAGTCACACGAAAATTCGTTAGAACTTGAAAATAATAAAATTTAATTAAAAAAAGAAAATGTTAGAGCTTGTATAACTACTGTATTGTATTAGATAACTATGGGTGCAAAATTCCTTAAAGTTGGCGCATTTTCTAAGCTTCAAAACGATAATATTACATTTAATGTATTGCAACTTAAAGTATCCGAAATAGTGATGAAATTCCAAAAAAACATGTCCTACTGTAAGCTGAGATAGGGTTGGGGGAATGGGAAGTGCCCTGAAAATGCAAACGTCGCGTCGGGTGATTTTTTTTCTTTTTCTTTTAAGTTGCTCTAGTATAATAAAACGTTAAGGCAGAGTTTAGTCATTGTACCCGTGTGGTACCAGTCATGGTACCAATGATACTACAGTCATTGTGAAGTCATAGCACCTGATGACTCTTATAAAGTCTTATAAGGGGTCTCATCTTATTGTTAAGGGTGTAATAATTTATTTATATCACGATAATTAATTATTTTTATAATAATGTTCTTTGTAACTAAACCAAAATTGTACTGTATTAATTGAATTATCTGATTACTTAGTTAAAAAAAAATCATTAAAGAATAAAATAGAAAATGGTAATAATAAAATAAACCGACCTTCTTTACTTACAATTAACACTTCTGTAATTACTATAAAAATGTTCAAAATGGTGCCCTTCTTCATTCATCCGACATTTATTAAGTACAGATTTGCTGCATTCAATACACCTTTAGATTTCTGTTTGGGGGGATGGATGAAAGATTTGGTGTTAAGAATACCGGTTAACAGTCAAGAGGAGCTAATAAACAGGATACAAGCAGCAGCTCATCAAATAAATGACCAAATAGCGACTCCCATAAAATGCAGCAAATCTCGACTTAAAAATTGTGGATGTGTATGAATGAAGGAGGGCCACCATTTTGAACATGTATTATAGTAATTACAGAAGTGTTAATTATAAATAAAAAAGGTCGGTTTATTTTATTATTACACTTTTCTATTTCATCTTTAAAGATTTTTTTTTTTTTTTTTTTACAAAGTAATAAGGTAATTCAATAAATATGTTACAAAGAATATTATTATAAAAATAATTAATTATCGTAATAAAAATAAATTATTACACCCATAATAATTATAAGATTCATCAGGTGCTATGACTTTACAATGACTGTAGTATCATCGGTACATGACTGGTACCACACGGGTACTGTGACTAAACTCTAACATTAACGTTTTATTATACTAGAGCAACTTAAAAGAAAAAGAAAAAAATCATGCATTTTCAGGGCACTTTCCATTTCCCCAACCCCATCTCAGCTTACAGTAGGACATGTTTTTTTTTTTTAATTTCATCACTTTCGGATACTTTAAGTTGCAATATTTTAAATTTAATAGTATCGTTTTGAAGCTTAGTAAATGCGCCAACTTTAAGGAGTTTTGCACCCATAGTTATCTAATACAATACAGTAGTTATACAAGCTCTAACATTTTCTTTTTTCAATTAAATTTTATTATTTTCAAGTTCTAACGAATTAACGTGTGACTAAAAATGATATTTAATAGCTGAAATGATGTTTATCTTTAAGAATATTTCATGCTCTTTCAGGTGGTATATCATTTATCATTCTAGCTTAATTACTTCCAATGATATTGCCAATTTATTAAGTCAAAATCACGTTTTACAAAAAAATGTTAAAAATAAGATAGCTAGAAAACAAATGAGAATTGGACCATGGTTTATAGAACTTTTTTTACTCCAAATTGACTGTACTATTACATCCCAAAGTTTGTCGGTCCTGACCCGGGACACCCTGTATATATATATATATATATATATATATATATATATATATATATATATATATATATATATATATATATATATATATATATATATATATATATATATATATATATATATATATATATATATATATATATATATATATATAACATAGATATATTTTATCTTGGGGGGAGGGGGGGGGGGGGGGGGGCAGAATAAATTTCCGTCTTGTAAAATACGACATGAAAAATATGACGCATTTAAATTTCGTGCCAGGAAATTAGGATTAACTGGAGATTTATTTATAAAAAAATACGTGTGGTGTCGCGGGACACCCGGTAGGAACAAAGTTCCTTACATTTTTCATTAAATATAAATTATAAAATCACACTGCTAAGTACGTATACATTGCTAACTACTTATACATGGCGGAGTTAGAAAAGAGACAAAATTAAAAGTAACAAACTGTTTGTACCTGTAGAGTTAAGGCAAAATCATTATTTGTATAATTAAAGTAAGCGTGTAACTATAAATATATATTAAATATAAGAAAAAAGTTGATCATGATGAGTTTATAGTGAAAGAGTATGTTTGTTAAAGGAGTTTGGATTGAAATAGGACTGTTTTCTACCTACCCGGCCAATTAATTTAAAATATATCTCTTCCCTACTCTACAGCTTCTGCTTGTATCAGGGTGAAATTTTACATGATTATATTTTATTTATTTACAAAACAAAGTGACAAATTGACATATATAACAAAAATAATCAAAACAAGTCAAGTAACAGGCTTCCTTAATAACACCTTTTCCCGTCTTTTAAAGCTTACGTTTACGCGAGCGTTGCGCGTGAACGATCAGCAATATGTGACGCATCATATCGTGCATACATTACATATCGTGCCAGGAAGTTAGGATTTAATAGGATGTAGATTGGTTTTCACTTGTATTCATCGCAGTAGTATATTTCACATGTAGAAGTTTCTAAATGTTATATAAAATGATATCAGAGCTCCTAGCGGACCAAATGGTAAACAAAATGGATTAATGTTTCATAATTTCACAGCTTAAGTTCCATCTAGTGTATCAATTAGACAAATGCATACTGATTTTCTCCTCTTCATGGAAAATCATTGTAATGTAGATATGTGATTTAATGTTTTTCCACGAAATGGAATATGCGAACATGCGTATTTTCTACCTTTTTAAATGTGAAAGATAATAATCTCTACTAATAAAATTAAAGCACCGACGCTATGCTAGCTCAAAGGATTTAGTTATTGATACCAAAAGCAATTATTTAATATATACCTATATAATACTTCAATTTTGTTTTATTTTAAAAAAATACGTGTGGTGTCGTGGGACACCCGGTAGGAACGAAGTTCCATAAGCTTTATATTGAATATAAATTATATAATTACAGTGCTAAGTATATGATACTAACTACTTATACATGGCGGAGTTAGAATAAGAGCCAAAATTAAAAGTAACCATTTGTACTAGTGGAGTTAAGGCAAAATTAAAAAAAAACTTTTAATTTTCTTTGAAAAAAGCATTTTACAATAAATGATGTATAGTAAATTGAGAAAAAAGTTAATTTTGATTAGTTTATAGTTAAAGCTGATGGTTGTAGAGAAGAAAAGAACTGTCCCATCAGACTCCGTCGTGGAATTACTCCAATTAAAATATTATAATATAAAATATAAATCACCAACACTAAAAAACTTCTGCTTGCATCAGGTTGAAATTTTACATACCTGTTTCAATTGCACTTAAGGCGATGTGTAAAAGTTTTATTAAAATCGTTATGCTAGAACTTAAGATATCGGTAAAAACGTTGTTTTCTTTATTTTAAACGTTTAGGTCCGCTTTAATAAATTTAGCGATCTTTATTACTTCATAGCAGTGTCTGTGTTTGTTTTACTAACTAACTTATTTATAACAGTTGTTTGCCTCATTAAATAGATGATGTTAAAATATTTTCCCGTCCTAAAATTTCAATTTTTAATTTGAAGCTAACGTTTACGCGAGCGTTGCGCGTGAACGCTTGGGCGGATAACGTTGTCCAACTAACTCAATCTAGGTATTGGTAAAATGAACATGTGTACCAAATTTCAACTAACTCGGTCATCTCTTACTCAAGTTATCGTCATCGGTAGATTTCGTGACGCTTGCTTGATAATTATTTTGGGACGGTGATTTTGGTCGTTTTTTCGAATTAACTCCCGGGCTCCAGAACGTGCCATAAGGAACTTCGTTCCAAAAATATAACTACGACTATCTAGTATAGCAATATATATATACAAGTATTGTTTCATCGAGTTTAACATTTTACTGAGATAATATACTTTAAAAAAAAACACGTATGTCTATAATAATTTTGAGTTTATTTGGAAACCTATTGAAAAAATATATAAAACAATATTATACGCGAGATCTTTTGCAACATATCAGAGTATGAACTTTTTATTATTGTTTGCAATGCTTTTGTTATTTTTTAAGCCGGCGGTATCTCTTGGAAAACGTTGTCTCCTCGTTTGTTTTTAAATAAAGCCAGTTTTATGTTCAAAGCAAATCTAGAACAGTGTCAGGGTCTGTTTATCTACCCATCGGTAAATAAAGACCTTTCCCAAAAAATAACCTATCTTACGTATCTTGTGAAATAAAAAAATAAATAAAAAACTATACCTAACAGTGAAAATACCTCCCCCTAATATATATATATATATATATATATATATATATATATATATATATATATATATATATATATATTTGTGTGTGTGTGTGTGCCTTTTGAAAGGGTTTTACAGGTGAAAAATTCTACGATGTATAAAACTTTGTTTATTTATTGGTTCCGAAAATTTTATTAACTTGGCAAGATTGGTATTTCTTTTTTCTTGGTATTTCATCATACAACCCTGTCAAAGATTATTTTAAACATTTTGTTTTATCGACATAGTCTATAAAAATGTAATGTTCTTATCTGTGCTTTGACTCGTTTACTTGAGAGAAGGGTGTAGATTGTAGATCGATAAAAAAATAAGTATTTAAAGGTAACAATTAAATAACTATCAACTCAGTGGCGCAATGGCCCGTGGATAGCCTTGACCTGCAGAAGGGCTTTTACAACTATATATGCAATGAGTGACACGAGGTTAGTGTTCATTTGCTGTATCATGGCTAATCTTTGCCACCTGACTCCCAAACTCCTTATTTCCTCGTCCTATTTCTTGTTTGGTCCTCCTCTGCTCCTTCGATCAATTAATGTCTTGGTCCATCTGTCATCTTTTGTCCTGGCAATATGGCCAGCCCAACCACTTTCTTTCCATAACTACACTTCTAACCTTGTCTGATCCTGCTTGTTGTCTGCTCCAGCTATTCTTTCCATAACTACACTTCCAACGTCGTCTGATCTTGCATGTTGTCTGATCCAGCTATTCTTTCCATAACCACTCTTCCAACTTCGTCTAATCTAGCTATTCTTTCCATAACCACACTTGCCAACGTCTTCTGATCCTGCTTGTTGTCAGATCCAGCTATTCTTTCCATAACCACTCTTCCAACTTCGTCTAATCTAGCTATTCTTTCCATAACCATACTTCCAACGTTGTCTGATCCTGCTTGTTGTCTGATCCAGCTATTCTTTCCATAACCACACTTCCAACGTCGTCTGATCCTGCTTGTTGTCTGATCCAGCTATTCTTTCCATAACCACACTTCCAACGTCGTCTGATCCTGCTTGTTGTCTGGTATAGTATTTCTCATTCATCTTTCCTAGTGACTTTCATCATGTTTCTTTCCATTGACCTTTGTGCCTCTTTAAGTTTCCAAATGATGTCTTCTTTGAGAGTCCATGTCTCTGTACTGTTGGATAGAATTGGCATTACACACATGGACGATATCGTCTTGTTACATCTCATCTGAACCGATCCCGGTACTTATTAACCATAATCTCTAAGCCAGTGGTTCCCAAAGTGGGGGGCGCGCCCCCCAAGGGAGGCGTGAAGACAAGTCAAGGGGGGCGTGGGACCTCGAGATAGCTTTACCGTCCGAACGTCTAATGCGATTATATAAAATCCAAATATCAAACCAGTTGGAGAACCTCACTGACGAATTCAACAGATATACTTTCCTAACACATGTTATGATAGCATTCACAAATTAACAATAGATCCTTTCAGTGTCAACATAGATTCCCTGCCCAAAACACTTCAAGAACAAGCTTTAGAAATAAAAAAAGGTCCTGCTGCCGATTTTGATAAAATGGACAAATCATCGTTTTGGGTTAGGTATTACAAAGTGTACCCCAGTATATCACAGCAAGCACTTCGATTGTATTTACCTTTTTCAAGCACTTATTTGTGAAAAAAAAAAGAAGATTTTTCTGCATTTGTTGCAATAAAAACAAAGTATCGTGGCAAACTTGATGTTACTGTGCTTGATTTTCGTTGTGCATTTTCTAAAACTCATCCAAGAATAGGGAATCTTGTAAAAAAAAAAAATACAAGCTCATCCATCTCATAAGATCCCATAAGATCATCTGTAATAAGATTAACTTGTATTGTTATAAGAAAAATAGTAATACAAATAAATGAATGGTTATTCAATGTAATAATGGTTTATTTGATTTTTTTCATTATTTCATAAAATTGTGTAAGGAGGGGGGGGGGGGGGCGTGTGAAGATTTATTCTTGACTGTGGGGGGCTTGGTAAAAAAAACTTTGGGAACCCCTGCTCTAAGCGCTTGATATTCATGTATTGACATTTTTTTCCTAGCAGTCTATATCGCTACATATTAAGCTCCTAAGATTAATGAAGTTGTCTACATTCTCAAGCAGTTGGCTTTCTACTTGAACATTTCCTTCCTCTTGCTTAATATTTACAGTCATTACTTTCGTAGTATAATCAATTGGTTTTAATGATTGTATATTTACGGACTGCAATATCGAAATGTCTGGACTATTGGTTGCAATGTTGACAACTCAGTGATTACATTAGTAATTATAATAATAATCATTATAATAAATTACTAAACGTAAACTTTTATAACAAAATAGTGTTCTAAAAAGTGAATTTCTAAAAACAACTAGATCGTCTGAAATTTGTTAAGGTGATATAATATTATTCTAATCCTTACAAATGATTATTTTGTGTTAGGATTACGTTACCGTGGTGATGTCACGGATTCCACCCAGACCCTCCTGTCAGATAGACCTGATTAAGGCAACCCCTTATAATTGCTGTGACTTTGTCTTGCTGCAGTATCCCGTTTTATTTGCCAGTGTCAGCTTAAAGCTTTTATCTTGTACAAATGCTTGCCGAGACTAAAATTAATTTGTCTCCTTTTTGGGAAATATCAAAAGAGGTAAAAACTGACTGATTTATAACTCCTATTAACTACAACTATTTTTAATTCATATTTTAATTAATGGAATGGAGAATAATTCATATTATGGAGTTTTTGATGGGAATAAAATTTGGAGAATTGGAAATGAAATGTTTGTATAGTACTAAGGCTTCGACGGGGGAATTCTTAAACGTATCAGTGATATTATTATAATTTTACCAACCATAGTGTCGGGGCAGACTTTGAATTCAACTCGTTTACTTTATAAATAAATTGCTTAGTTTTCCGGTGAAATCCACGTCACGAAGGGGTTGAAGTCCGGCGTTTCGCTTCCAGTAGTGGAAGCGAAACGTCGGACTTCAAAAAAAGGAAAGTTGATGCAAATGTGCACACTTGACCTTTAAAACGTGGGGAAGTTTATGGAAATAAGTACATTTAACCTTCATAAACGGGGGGAAGTTGATGAAAATATGCATACTTGACCTTCAAAACTAGCGGAAGTTGGTGAAAGTGTAGACACTTGGCCTTCAAAACAAAGGTAAGTTGATGAAAATGAGTACACTTGACCTTCAAAACAGGGGGAAGTTGATGAAAATAAGTACTCTTGACCTACAAAACAATGGGACGTTGATGAAAATATGCATACTTGACCTTCAAAACAAGCGATATTGATGAAATGTGCTCAATTGACCTTTAAAACCAGGGGAATTTGATGAAAATGAGTACATTTAACCTTCAAAACAAGGGGAAGTTGATGAAAATGTGTACACTTGACCTTCAAAACAAGCGGAAGTTGATGAAATTTGCACACTTCACCTTCAAAACAAGGAGAAGTTAATGAGATAAGTACACTTGACCTACAAAACAAGGGGAAGTTTAAGAGTTGACCGAAATAAATATATTTTAATATTCCTGTTTTATACGAAGTAAAAATAAAATGTACTTGAACATGCCAAGAATCTATGAAAAATATTAGTTTGACTTATATAATTTAAAATTTATTTTATATTTAAATGCTATTGTAAACAGAATATTTAAAAACGAAAAGTCTCTCCACAATATGAATGTTTACTTCACATAGATTTCGGCCTCAAGGCCATTATCAATGTCGATAACAGGTATAAAGGAAAAAAAAACCCGACGTTGAGTCACATCAGAGACAAAAAACGGACCATTGTACACGGCTATTGTAAAATCTATATTTGTATTCTTCTGAAAATATTATAAATTTAAACAACGAGAAAAATTCTCTCCTTTTATGCCAACTAAATTGATCTAAGTTATTATTTCATTCTCTCTCATTTTATTTCCCAGCGCATTTTTTATTAATTAAATTCAAAAGGTTTAGTTATTGGTCTTGTTACACACATGAACATATGATATATTTATACTTTTATATATATATATATATATACATATATATATATATATATATATATATATATATATATATATATATATATATATATATATATATATATATATATATATATATATATATATATATATATATATTATTTTTTACTTTTTTCGGCCTTCTATAAAAACAAAAAAAATCTACCTCTGTAAAAAATATATTTACCCAAAAAGAAAATTAAAAAAAAAAGAATATAGAACAATAATTGTTTAATCAAAGGGTTCTTTTGGCAAGTTAATTATTCCTCACTTTTTGTGTATGTTTGTTAATTATCGCTTACTTACAACGTTATGAAAATATTTGTTGCCAATTATTTCTGTTGAAATTTAGTTCGTAAATTGGTATTTTGGATGATTATATTGTGAGTCTCTGAAGCTGTTTCACGAGCTTTCCCTTACTGACGCTTTCCTTCAAATATTTAACTCACTAGGAAATTAAATTGGTATCACATGATTCCGCCGAATTCGAACCACTCAAATGAGAATATAAGTCAAATGACTCTGTCAGGTGAACCAAAATGGTAAATGCCAACTGCCTCATCAACTTGGCGTAGATGTTTGATGAATAATAAATGCTGATCGAAATTAATAGTTTTCGCTAATTAAATTAATAATTAAATCACGGATAACTAACAAAACTTTTTAATCCTAGTAACTCATACTATATACTGTGGAGTGGGTTCATAACATTTGATCAAAACTAGATTATGAATCACTAGATTATTTGTTTGACCTTTCGCTGGAAGTAGTTCATAAGGTGGGCGGTATGTTCAGATTACCTGCGGGGGAGTCTGACCTTTATCGTTCTTTGATTAAAATTTTAATCATTTAGTTATGTATTAAGCTTAGTTTTGTACTTGATTGAGTGCACTTTTGACACAACTCTAGTCCTAATTTATTTCCTACAAAATCGTTTTTTTCTAATAATTTCCATTGCTGTTTTATGTAGTACAATATATTAAATTTGTATATCTAACAGTTTTTCAAAAAAATTTAAATCTCTTTCTAGTCATTTTTCAACCCTCTATGACTATATCATACAACATAATACAGAATAATAATAAATAGAAAAGATTAAAATAATTAAATAAATAACTAGAAAATTATTTTTGCTGCCTAAATTACTAAACGTAACGGAAGCTTTGTTATCATTCTGTAGAACAATTTTTTTGCATTCAAATTTAAAAATTGCCAAACTAAAATGCGTTTCAGACAACAGGGTTCATGTTTGGTGTCGTGTCTGACTACCTATCTGTCTTTTAACAATTTTCAAACTCCCCTATATTTTTATAATGCTTTGCTTTCTTCAATAAAATTGGAATGGTGTGTCAAAGTTAGCCCAGGTGGTCCTTAACAGGATATGCACCACCTGGGCTAACTTTGACACACCTATCCAAATTTAATCAAGCAAACAATTAAACCTGGGCTAACTTTGACATACCATCCCAGTTTTATTCAAGCAAGCAATTAAACCTGGGCTAACTTTGACATACCATCCCAACTTTATTGAAGGAAACAAGTACACATTGGCTAACTTTGACACACCATCCCAGTTTTATTGAAGCAAACCAGTACAACTCGGCTAACTTTGACATACCATCCCAGTTTTATTCAAGCAAGCAATTAAACCTGGGCTAACTTTGACATACCATCCCAGTTTTATTCAAGCAAGCAATTAAACCTGGGCTAACTTTGACATACCATCCCAGTTTTATTCAAGCAAGCAATTAAACCTGGGCTAACTTTGTCATACCATCCCAGTTTTATTCAAGCAAGCAATTAAACCTGGGCTAACTTTGACATACCATCCCAGTTTTATTCAAGCAAGCAATTAAACCTGGGCTAACTTTGACATACCATCCCAGTTTTATTGAAGCAAACAAGTACAATTTGGCTAACTTTGACATACCATCCCAGTTTTATTCAAGCAAGCAATTAAACCTGGGCTAACTTTGACATACCATCCCAGTTTTATTCAAGCAAGCAATTAAACCTGTGCTAACTTTGACATACCATCCCAGTTTTATTCAAGCAAGCAATTAAACCTGGGCTAACTTTGACATACCATCCCAGTTTTATTCAAGCAAGCAATTAAACCTGGGCTAACTTTGTCATACCATCCCAATTTTATTGAAGCAAACAAGTACACCTTGGCTAACTTTGACACACAATCCCAATTTTATTGAAGGAAACAAGTACACCTTGGCTAACTTTGACACACCATCCCAGTTTTATTGAAGCAAACCAGTACACTTGGGCTAACTTTGACAAACCATCCCAGTTTTATTGAAGCAAACCAGTACACTTGGGCTAACTTTGACAATACCAGGAGCTACATAATGATATAGACCACCGGGCATAATCTTATGTAGAAATTGGTTCTTCTAGCGCGTGTGGAATAACTTTATTCTGTTGACCAATATTTTTAAAACTGCCTGTCTGATTTTGATGAAATATAGTTGGTTCGACAAAGTTAGCCTACTTAGGGTTTCATTATTATTTTCAACCTTTTGCTCTGATAGGTTCCTGTCGTGCGTACGCACAATCTATATCTTTAGTAATTCTCATATTTTGATTCTTCGTATCTCATTATACTATATTATTACTCCTACAACTTGTGATGATACGTGTGAAAGCTATATGCCACATATCTTTTTTACTTTCTCATATAAAGAGAAAGTATTGTGATGCCGCGAAAATTCGATTTTAAGATTTTGATGGATTTACACGTTTTGAGGTCCACTGAAGCCTAAACTACTTGGCCGATATTGACGAATTTTGGCATACATGTTCAGAAATTTTTAGCTTGAAATTTAGCTCCAAAAAACTCAAAAAAATAAAAAATTCTCGAAAAGGTATGACGATCTTGATTAAAATATTCTAAAATGTAGGCTATATAAATAAGAATCTAACGGTGTAAGCCGTTTTCCCAGGAAAAATATAGTTCTTGAGAATATAGCTTTAACATGAACGGAGAGA
This sequence comes from Gerris lacustris, assembly GCA_951217055.1. Lineage (NCBI taxonomy): Eukaryota > Metazoa > Arthropoda > Insecta > Hemiptera > Gerridae > Gerris > Gerris lacustris. Next base: position 4,880,649 of record OX578281.1, on the reverse strand, counting down.
AACGGGGATCGATTCCCCTCTGAGAAGAAGTTATTTTTATGAAATATTCAATAATTATTAAATTTAATACGAAAACCAATAAATAAAAAACACTGGGCTATGTAATTATGAACTCGTATAAGAGAAAGTTTGTCTGAGTTGTCTCGGACCGAATTTTTTCTTATATGAATTATCAGGGAAATCCAAATATATAATATCAATATAAGCAAATATAATATCCAATAGTAAGCACCCCATGTTTATTTTATGGTCCCCATACTCGACAAGTAGATTTGTCATACTTGTCGTGTCGAGCCTGTTTGAAGCGTTTAGTCCCATACATTTATTTGTATCTACGATTGATACGAAATATAAACATTATATCTCTGTTTAGATGCGTAGAAAGTGATTATTTACGTACTTGTATTCATTGCGCATGCGCGTCTCATGGTTCCGAAGAATTCATCTTCTTTACCACGCTAGCGCGGTAAAGAAGAGGAATTCTTCAGCTTTACGCACGATTAGCGAGTTAGTTTACATTTAACAAAACTAATTTGCTATTCTTTTATTAAAGTAACTGTTTATATCGAGTTTTTAGTGAAAAACAATGAATGAATCAAATGGCTTTGACGAAAATGTAGAGAATAATACTCCTCCAGAAATAATTAATTCGGCAAAAAATACAACTCAAGATTAATGCCATCTTTATCAAGAGAAGAGATACGAACTTACATACAGCAAGTTTATTTTTTTCTGTATTTATTATTTAAATCTAACAATCGTAGATAAAGTACGGTACGCAACTCGTGGGAAAACGGCATTTTGTATTGCTCGTGTGGTTTTACTACCCTCGCCGTCGCTCGGGTGCAAACTCCACACTCGCATGCAAAATGCTACTTTCCACAATTGACGCGTAATGTACTATAACCTTCTTCATAAAACAACAGAGCCCATTATTACAGTAAACGTTTAAGTACTTAACAAATTTGATTTAAACACAATTTCAACAGAAGTTCAAACTGGAAGCCTGTTCTTTCAATTAAACAAGAATGTTGACCATCCAACCGACCTCTTATTATTTACTATCGATAAAAAAATATATATACTTTATAAGTTATAAGGGTTAAAAAGAAAAGTAAAAAAAAAATAAAGAAGGATATTGAGATGGTTCCAGGTCGTTAACTTGAAATTTATATTATCAAGAAGTCAACTCCCCCCTCCCCCCTTTACTGCTAAATTTATTAGTTTGTAGTTTGGCCTCAACAAAAAAAGGGTTTTCTTTTGTTGAGATGAGAAAACTCGGTGGTGAGACCGAGGAAAACCTTAACTTCAACTACTTTTGAAAAAAATAAAATCCATTGGGTGTGAAAAATACAACTATACGTTATCATTATAAAACTTTTGCAAAAACACGCATCCTTCAAACAAAAGAAATTTTAAACTAAAGCAAAATATAAAAGGAAATGGAAAATAAACAGATAAATATAAAACAAAATCTCAATTTAATTATCTCTCTGAAATATTAGGTTTTATTTGTTTGAATGAATTATTGTAACTTAATATTATTATTTTATATAGTTGAAATCATTGACTTTGTAATAGTTTCAAATTATAAACTTCTGAATTTAAGCGAATTTATTAAATAAAATTAAAAAACTATAAAATATTTTATAAATATCGACAAACTTTGTTAGCAGAGAGGAAATAGGAAATATATTTCCCGGGAAATATCTCTTTCCCCTATTAATAATGCTTATCTATACAGGTTGATCTAAAAATATCCCCCTCCCCTCTTAACCTTTGAACGGTTGGAGATAAATTAATGAAAATTGTTAATGAAGGTGATCCCTATAAATTCTATGGTTCGGAGATTGTGGGTCTTAAGGGATGTATTAATAAAGATAATCTCTATATCATGTTGTCAAATTTTTTTGCTATATTTCGAGTCATTCTCAAGCATTCTACAACAAATTGCAAACTAATCAAACACCTTATTTAATTTGTTACTTTAACCTAGATTGTAATTAATTAATAACAAATAAGACTAATTGAAAACCTTCTTACCTATATATTGATGTTATTTCATGGTTATTACCAGAAAAATCATAATTCTACGAATCTTAAACTATTTTTCTTTGTGCTTCCAACGCACTTACAGTCAAAAATGGTTAATTTCTAAACCCCACCTAGAACACAGTTACACATTATGGGTAAAATTGGAAAAATTGCTTAAAATTGAAATATACTGAAACATGTTATACTGTTATCTAACTGAAAATGGATTAATGAAAATTAATCTGATTAATGAAAATTGGGGATCCGTACCATGTAAGGGGAATTTTTTTACTTGAAAATTTATTTCAAGGAAAATATTCTTATTTTTCACCCAAAGAATCCAAATCTGCTATCAAAAATATACACTCCAATTTGAAATTTTGAAGTTGGATGGCCTGGGGCAAAATAGATGGTTGCCCCTAGTGCGTGATTGCATGAAATCAAAATTCCTTTTACACGATACGGATTTCCCAAGTTTCAATCATTTATCTCAAACCGTTCAAAATTTACGAGGGGACCACCCTAGTTTATATGTTGGATTCCACCTGGCAATCTGACAAATGACTTAATGTCATGTATTATTTTTAATAATTCATTCTTGTTCAAATATTGTTTTAGAGTCAACTAAAAAATATTCCAAGTTATTGTAATCAAATAAATAGAGAATTCAAGTAGAACCCTCTACTGCTGCCTTTTTACTCTGCTATCATTATATACACACAGAAAAATTTGTACTACTACCATAGAAATTATTTTTTTCATTTATTCTTAAACTAAGAATACTTTTTTTCTAATTTTCTTTTGTAAAGATTATTAATTATTGAACCTAAACAATGGAAAAATACAGTAAAACAAGGAATTGATGCCTTCAAATAAAAAAAAGGTTCGATTCCAACACAGGAAAGAAAATCCTTTAATAGAAAACAAGAAGTAAAAAAAAAGAAACAAATACAAAGGAAGAAAGAAATGTATGCTTGATTCTACAATTCTTCTCTTTTACTCCCTTAGTGAAATGATATGTGCATACGGAATAGTAACTCTTGCTTTATTTACTCTTTTCTTTCACTGTCTCTGCATAGCAATGTGCTAAACAAAAAGAAAAACCCCGAAAAAAAAACCAAGAATTTTCTTAAGCTTTTTTTTACCTCAAAAGCCTCTTCAGTTCTAACCTTCTCATCGGAATTCACTATTTATAAAGTTGAAAGGAACTTTGGTAAGTCTGCAGCACATGCTTTATGGAACAACTTAACCTCTTTTTATCTTTTATCCATGTTTCATTCTGTGGTGCTTAAATTTAAAAACTTTTCATCCGTCCTTAACTTAGAGTCAAACTTAAGTCAGAGGTTAAAATTAAGAAATGTTATTCTCTGGTAGAAGTATTGAGTAAAATATGAATCATTTGATGCGTAGCCTTCCACCGGTAGACTCGTAATAAGCAGCTTGGCTTTCCGGTGAAATCCACGTTACGAAGGGGTTAAAGTCCGACAGTTCGCTTCCACTACCGGAAAAATCTTCAGGGGTGTGGTGCATCGTAATGATTACTTAAAGCAACAACAAGACATACTGACGACTGGAGTGAAGGACGGTGTATTTATACTAGCTAAGGAACACCGTCATACAGACAAATGATTAACCCGACTCAAGGAACCCCCGGGGAATCCAGGTATAATCTACGTTCCAGATAGCTAGTATAAATACACCGTCCTTCACTCCAGTCGTCAGTATGTCTTGTTGTTGCTTCAAGTAAACATCACGATGCACCACACCCCTGAAAATGGTTCCAGTAGTGGAAGCGAAACGTTGGACTTTAACCCCCGTCGAATTTCTCCTGAATGCCAAGCGTTTTAAAAATAACAATAGTTCGTTAAGTAAAATCTTCCGTTAGAGTACAGCTTCAAATTTCCCGTGGTACGCAAGTTGTCCGGTGGTTGGTCTCCGCGAAGGGATTGTTGCTCATTTGCCTCTTTAAACAAAAGGGTAGCTAATATAAACGGTTTTCATATGTAGATTACAACAATGCAATGCATGATAATAGAACTAACTCGACGGTGCCTCTCTAGTTAGCATAATCCCTGCTATGTAAAAATTACCATCATAATTACGAATAGAATTGAATAGCAATAAAAATAGAAATGCAGTCCAGGTTTACGACGCAATGTAAAGAGGTATTATGAGGCATACTTGTAGCCACTCGATATTAGTTGCGTCCATCAGAGTAAAATTTAATATTTAATTATCAGATGTGTTCGTCGAGATTTCCATCTAAAGGTAGCCTAATACACGTAACAGGAAATCCTGAAGGAAAAAGCCTGCGGGATTTCCTTGACGATTTCCTCTGCCAAATCCTCGACCACACTCGGAGAGGTTTTCTTTTACAAAAATACTCAAGGAAAAAGCCTCCGGGATTTTCTCTACCCCACTAACTTCAAATACTATCGAGGCTGACTACCATCAACGCAATACACATGCCTGCGTCGTTCCGGCCTCAAGGCAGGAAAATATTTGGTTTTTGTTCGTAATTCCTCAAAGATTTCCTGTTCGTCCATGGCTTAACAATTCTGTTTGGCTTATGATCTTAACTAAAATGTCCTTACAATGTCAACATCATACAATAGTGTACACTTCTATTTGCGGTCGCATAAATGTTGATAATTTGACGGAAAAAATCTCTGCGTTCTCCCATGTCAAACTCTTATGAGCCAGGCATTTTTGTAGGTTACTGTGAAGCAATCGAATAAGGTGATCGTGATCATATAAAGGCTCTAGAGCAGAATATTTGGTGGGTAAAATAGATTTTACTCTGCTTTTGAATAGCATATTTGGTCGGATTAGCGATATGGGACGAGGTTCTTCTTGATGGACTTGATGGACTGGGCAGCATGTGTAAAGTGCTGATATTTTATGTTAAAGTGCCTTAATGTGTAATTCACAGGGTAAAGCTCTATCCGATGATCTTTTTACTTTCTCGTTTACATGATATATACATACAAAGAAAAAGTATTGGGATTTTTCGAATCCAAGAAAGCGGTTTTTAAAGAAATGTATGTCTTGGCATGTTCAGAAAAATCATACCCAGAGGCAAAATTGAGAAATTAAGCTCTAAATTTTGCGGGCAATGCCTCCCATAAACTCTGAAAAAGCGTCCGACGATTCCGATTAAAAAATCTAAAATTTAGTCAATTTAAGGATACCAGCCGTTTTCCCAACAAAAATCTAGTTTCCGAGATATTGATGAAATTAATTCTGATCTACCCAGGTTGCGCTACCTCGTGTGACAGGTTCCATCTATTCTCATAGACGACAGGGTAGCGCCACCCAGGTTGCGCTACCCGGGTGGCGAAGTGTGTCACCCCCCAACAGCTGAGTCGATCTCCCACGTGAAGTACCTCTCACTAAATCTATTTATAAACGTAACTCTTTTTCTTGCTGCTTTGTTGATAAAGTCATTCCAATTTACGAGGAGAGACAATTTGTGTTAGTTCTATATATTTTTATTTCATTAGAAAACGAAAAAATACGTGTGTTGTCGCGGGACACCCGGTAGGAACGCATTTCCTTATGCTTTTCATTAAATATAAATTATAAAATCACGCTGCTAAGTTTTACGATACTAACTACTTATACATGGTGGAGTTAGAAAGAGACAATATTAAAAGTACTTAGGAGAGTTAAGGCAAAATTAAAAGAAAAGCTTTTATTTAACATTGAAGCGAGCGTCTTGAAAAAGAAAATTCCAACAAACATACCTAACAACAACTACTTATTACGAATATAAATATCTCTGCAAATAACTGTTTAGTAGTTTTAAAAAGTAAAGTAATTTATTTTTTGTATTAGAAAGAAGTATATTGAATTAATCAACAATTGAATTGGTTTTTTATTACTTTGAAAATACCTAGTAAATAAAATACCAAAGTAAATTTCAAAATGAAAACACACACACACACTTACGTGAGATTTAATTGAATAAAAACATTAAGTTCCTAACTTTGATCCCTCTTCTATTTTTTTTATTCCTTCCGACATCTTTTGTTTTAACCAATTACGTTTGTGCTAAAAAAAAAAGAAATACCAGTAAAAGTGGAAAAAGGCATAAAAAAACGGAAGCATTTTTACGCTAAAGAAAACAAAGTCTGGGCAAGGATGCCTTGAAAACAAGCTCGGCATCTCGAGGGTTGCTCTTAAAACAACCAGGTTTAATTTTATAAAAACACTCCCAACTACTGATTCTAGAGTTTAGTTGTTTTCTTTTTTCTTTTTTTTTTTTTAAAGAAAGAGTACTCCAATGTTTTTTTCTAATTTCTATAAATTTTCCGTTTGATGGCAGCAGAGATTTTTGTTTTATCCTTTGATCGATTTATTGAATAAAATGAGACCTTCTATAATTTATATTTTCTTGTAAATTATTTCATGATAAAATCTATGTCAATAGCTTTTTCAGGTTTAAACGTAATTATGTTTGCGTGATGTAAAGTTTTATTTCGAAATTTTGACGTAATTTCTTTTTTTTTATGTTTAAGTGTAGTCGAATAATTTTTTTGACTGAGATTTTATAATAGTTTTTAAAATCCATAATATTAGTTTCGATTTAGTTAAGACACAATTATTTTGATTTTTACTTTTATTTACTAATAATTAACTGATCATTATTATTAGTAATAACAGATCGTTATTATTTGTAATAACTGATCGTTAATATAATTAATACCTGATCATTATTATTAGTAATAACAGATCGTTATTATTGCTGATAACCGATAGTTATTAGTTGTAATACTGATCATTATAATTACTAATAACTGGTCTGTATTGTTACTCATCACTGATCGTTATAATTACACTTAACTGATCGTTATTATTATTATAACTTATCGTTATTCCGAATTATATATGATTGTTATTATTACAAATAAACTGATCGCTATTACTACTAATAACATCTTTATTATTAGTAATAACTGATCGTTATTACTACTAATAACATCTTTATTATTAGTAATAACTGTTCGTTATTATTACTGACCTAATAATTATTGTTGTAAATTTGATGTAATAGGGTCGTAATTACATACAGAATTTTTGTCTATAGACGAATTACTTTTGAATATTCTTTTATCCAGTACGAAAAAAAAGAATTCTTTGTAGTAATAAAAAGAATGTATAGTCTTAAATACTAGGTAGTAAGTTGACTCGGCATTAATGAATATATTAGGCAACATTTATGTATTATTTACTTCATTGTTATGTAATTTTGCATTGCATTTACGCCTTCATATATTCATTAAATATATATATATATATATATATATATATATATATATATATATATATATATATATATACACAGGGTGTCCCCGAGTCAGGACCAACAAACTTTGAGCTGTGATGGTACAGTTAATTTGGAGTAAAAAAAGTTATAAAAACTATGGTTCTATTCTCATTTGTTTTCTAGCTATCTCGTTATTATACATTTTTCAGTTAAAAGTGACTTTTATTCAATTAATTGGTAATATCATTGGATCACTGGAAGCAAGAAAGATAAATTATTTACCTCCTGAAAGAGCATGAAAACTTCTTAAAAATAAATATAATTTGAGCTATATAAATAAATTTAATTTTCAGTCGCAGTTCCCTCTCCCCCAACCCTATCACAGCAGACAGCTGGACTTTTTTGGGGAGAATTTTATCAATACTTCGGATATTTTAAGTTGTAATATTTTAAAGTTAAAAGTATCATTTTAAATCTTAGTAAAAGTACCAACTTAAAGGGTTTTGACACGAACCTATTTATTACAATGCAGGACTTATATGAGCTCTAACTTTTTCTATTTTTAATTAAATTCTATTACTTTCAAGTTCAAACGAATTAAACTGTGACTAAAAATTAAATTTAATAGCTGAAATTATATTCATCATTGAAAAATTTGCACGCTCTTTCTGGTTTTATATTATCATTTATCATTTTAGCTTAATTAGTTCTAATAATATTACACTTTTATTAAGTCAAAGTCAAGTTTTAATGAAAACTTTTAAAAAATGAAATGGCTAGAAAACAAATGAGAATAGAAAAGTGGTTTATATAACTTTTATTACTCCTAATTAATTGAACTATCATAGCTCCAAGTTAGTCGATCCTGACTCAGTACATCCTGTGTAGGAAGATTTTAATTATAACAAGCGCTAAGTTATGTAGTACTTATTCCTTCGGATCCTCGACTGTGTTTTTCTCCAGTGTGTGATAGCGACTCATCATAGAAGGGGTGTAGTTCAATAACCAAACAACGTCTTCACACAAAATAATTGTATTTGCAACAATTGACCGGTTTCGGCTCTTCTAATGTAACCTTCTTCAGATAAACTGTGTAGGTTATAAGGAGACTTTCAAAATGCAAGTCTGCAAAAATGCAATTGTTGCAAATACAATTATTTTGTGTGAAGACGTTGTTTGGTTATTGAACTACACCCCTTCTATACTTCTATGATGACTTATTCCTTTATTATTTAATTTATTTTATTTTTTTCTTCAGGCTTTTTAAAATCAGTTTCTAAAAGTTTCAAGCTGAATACTTTAATGACATTTGTGTTTGGACTTAACGATCGTAATTATTGTCACACTTGTGACACGAGTTGTCACATATGTGACAAATTGGGTGTTGTGTTAGTGCAGTGTTTTAATACATGAACAGAGCAACATGTACCAACAACATGTGGTCAGCTTTTCAAAGATCTATCGAAATATTTGTCGCCTTCTTTGAATATTACGCTTCAAGGTAACTATGCAATTTTGATTATAAATTTAATAATTTTTATTAAATATGCTTGTTTTTATGTTTTATTTGAAGGTCTTTTGCAGAATTTGTGACATTTCAATCAAGGATCTTCTTTAGATTTTTACTCCTCTCTATGTTTTTAGCGAATTTTCGAAGAAAATTAAGCTATTGCAATGGCTTCAAAATTTTTGTATTTTCCACGGAAATTCGTTTTAGACCATTCTGAATCGATTCCTACAATTTAACTTTGTTTTTATGTATGATGTATGTATGTATGTATATATATATATATATATATATATATATATATATATATATATATATATATATATATATATATATATATATATATATATATATATATATATATATATATATATATATATATATACATATATGTGTATGTGTGTGTGTGTGTAACTACAGACGATATCTCCCCTTAGGATGCACTAAAAAATTTCAAACAAATTTTAAAATGTCAATAATATCAAAAGAAAGAATGAGTTAGTCGGCCAGAATTTTTTGAGTTCATTTAGGGGTCAAATTTTTACAATTTAGAGTCAAAAATAGCATGAAAACGTGTTTTTTCCATTTTACCCCCCTCTTATATGAAAATATGATAAAAGTATACATATCAACAATTACTATACTCTTAAAGAGCTTTCCAACGACATGCATCTTAAAGGGTAAATACTATTTTGACTTTTATTTTGTACCCTTTACCCCTGAGCCAATTTTTTTTTCACCCATGCAAATTCTAAACCAAAATTTTCCTATACTATCATAGGCCAATAATTCGCAGATTTCTTTAAAAATTTGCTCATTAAGTCATGGTGCAATACTGGACTTTTTTACAATATAAATGGGTAGAATTGTAACGGGGAAGCCAAGCCTAGTATATTCTAGACTTGGCTCGCCAGAAATTCGAGCCTTTGCTAGCCTAAGGTCTTCACTGCTTTCCTAGAATATTCTAGACTTGGCTTCCCCGTTACAGAATTATTTATCCACTCCTTTGCCTAAATAACTATTAGGGCAAAGGGATGTTTAGTCCAATGTACTTTGGGACAAAGGAATATCACACTTCTGCTTTTTGTAAGGGGAGTAACAGTCTAAAGTTGGACATTCCATACACCTTCTTCAGATTGTTACTCCTTACTGCTGAAGATGTGCCTCAATCAGCTATGGACCAATTTTAATTATTGAAATTAATGACCATAAATGCCCATCACTTACTTTTACTTTTGAGGGCGCTTCCATTTGACAGCAGGTACCCTGGATTCCCTCTCCCTTAGCAGGATTGCAGAGTATGGGGAATGAAGCAGGAATCTTAGCAAAGACTCTTCCTTGCGAAAATTTTGCTTTTCATGTCCTGGACAGCACCTTCCATCCAAGTAGACCGTGACCGTCCTCGCTTCCTTTAACCAGAAGGGTATCACTCTACAACCCGTCCAGGCCATCTCTCTTCTTCCATATGTCAGAAATGCCCTTGCCATTGCAGGGCCCTAGCTTCTATTCTCTCTATAACATTCTCCTTCACGTCCATTCTTTTTCTTATTTCCTCATTCTTCCCTCTGTCAAGTCATGATACTCGAAAGCTTCTTCTCATGGCCAACACCTTCCATCCAAGTAGACCGTGACCGTCCTCGCTTCCTCCGATCAGAAGGGTATCACTCTACAACATTGCCAGGTCATCTCTCTTCTTCCATAAGTCGGACATGCCCATCCCATTGCATGGCCCTAGCTTCCATTCTCTCTATCCTAATCTAACAGCCTTCTTCACGTCCATGTTCTGTCGTATGTCCTCATTCCTCACACTGTCGTCAATAACTTCTTCTGAGGCCGTCCATCTCCACCGCTAAAATTCTTCCTCTTTGCCTCTTCGTCAGGGTCCACGCTACCGCTCCATAAGTTAAGAAACTCTCCACTATAGCGCACAGAATGCATATTTTAGTATCTATTCCATAGAAGGACCTAACTGTAGAACATACCATAGAATTTTTAGAACCTACACTCAAAAATTACAAAAAAAGAAAAAAAAAAAAAAAAAAAATATATATATATATATATATATATATATATATATTGCGATCATTTTGATTTGCTAACTGATCGAAAAAAATTTGAGTGTTAAGTTCGCAATATTTTTCCTTTTTTTGGAGGGGGGGGGGGCAATTAACTTAACTTGTGTACCACATTTCAAATCTCTAGTTTCAGTAGGTCGGGAGATATACTCCAAGATGCGACGGATGGACGGACGAATTACCAAAAAGGATAAGTGTTTCTAGGATGATCTCGAAACCCAAAAAGGAATTAATCTCTATCATTATTTTATAAACATCATTAATTCCTTAAGGAACATTAATTATAAAATTATAAAGATACATTCCCCCAAAAGTGATCAATATTGAGAGAGAAGAGGGGGAATTGGGAGTAGAAGTGTGAGCACATCATAAATAAAACTGGTAGCGGTCCACGGCCCAATTTAATCAAAGTAAACATGAGACCCAATTACCTCTTACAAAGTTACATGGGACATTCCCAAAACCAGCCCTACCCCAGCTGTGTTTTAGGCCTAAGCCTAATTCATTTCATTTTTATATTTTCACCATATTAAAATGGAAATATTTTAAATTAAAAAAACACAATTTTAAAGCTAACTAAATGCGGCAACTTTTGTTAACTTTTTACATTATCCTTTTTTTAAATATAATATCTAACATTTTTTCCTAAATTTTGTAAATATAATATTTTCAAACGGCTTTTCAGGGTGCTGAATCGAATCTTTGAAGAATGGACTATAATTTGTACAATGGTGAAAAAGATTTAAAAAGAAAAATTGTGTTTACCAAATGCTCCAGCTATAGTAGTTTTTGAGTAAGAACATATTTTTAAAGATAAAATAGACCAATTTTTAAGAAATGAATTTAAAACTAACTCCAGAATGGTCTGCTGACTGTAAAATCTTTTTAGGTGTAGTCTCACATCATAAAGTATTGAAATTTGGGCGCAGAATATGCAGTATAGTTGACAGCAATATATAATATCAACATTTAACCATATTATAATAGAATAAAATCTATTATAATATGATAATCGATTTTTTCTTACAACTCCTTTAAAGTAATTATAAAAACATAATAATTTAAAAAAATATTAATTGTTCCATGGTTAATCCATTACATTTCTAATTATAATTTTCTTTATAATTTTATTTTATTATTTTAAAAGTTTTTGTTGTGTTTTAGATCAGTTTAATAAACTATATTTATATAGGATGTAATATGGATGGTTAAGTTCTTAAATATTTAAAATAAATAAAAGTATCAATGTTTAAAGAACTGATTTATTCCCGGTATATTACTAAACTTTTTTATAATACAACAATGGAAAAGAATTCAATAAAGTACTCTATTATAATAAAGTAGATTTTGATTACATTTTTAAATAACTTACATTTTATAAAAAAATAATTTACATTTATATTTACAGGTGTAGAATAAATATAAAATTTATTAAACGATAAAAAATCCAATTCAGATTTGATTTGACAGAATATAATTCTCGCTTATTATGGGGTGTATTTCCAGTGATATAATAAGTTATTGAAAAAAAGATAGATTAAGCTGAAATTGTTACGTCATAGATTTAAATCTGATAAAAATGGATCCGCTTTATTTTACGATGTATGTGTGTATTATTGTGATTGTATATTTTAATCTACAATGGTGGTGGCAATAAATGGACTCTTCTGATTGAGATAGCATTTAAATATAATTTTGATTTAAATTCCATTAGACAAAGGTAGCAGCTCTATGATTTAAAGTACCTGTTACCCTCGCAATTATTCCTTTTAATTAAAAAAAGTCGATTCTCTGGTAGGAGTAATATTCTGTCTAGCTCGGGATTTTCGGGATTTCTCGAAGGGTATTTTCTGTATACAATAATTGTTATTGCCAATAGATCATTAAGTCAGCATCAAAACTAAAGCATTAATTTTCATTTATATGATTTTATCTTATATCACCACTGTATCCCTTAAAAAAATAGAATGCCAATCCTATCACGTACTTTATTGATTTTATACTTTTACAAGCCATTATTGTCTTATTTGTTCAATTGTTTCCCCTGTTTTTTTTTAACTGTCAAAATTGTTTTGATTTTTTACTTGAATTAAAGTATCAATTAATCAAAAGTTAACTGGGACTATCTGCGGGTTATTTTCGATAAACTATAAAAGTTTCATACAAATCAGATAAGTACTTTTGAAGCTATAGGTGTAAATAAATGTATGTTTGTGCGCATGTGGATAGAAACAAATAAGCGCAGAAGGTTAAAACTTATCTGGGTGGTCTAATTCTGACCTACCATACACATTTTATTAAAACTAGACGTGTAGTTTTTAAGACAAGTTGGTTCGCAAAAATTGAAGAACATACAGACATTACAGACCGACAGACAGACACTGAAACAAAAATGATCCCTTATGTCTGAAACGGATTTCGGTCTTGGAATTTTTGAAATCGGACCTAAAAACTTTTCGTTCTTCAGAACGATCACATAGCTTCCGTTTCCTTTGGTAAGCTTGGAAGCAATAAATTTCTGTTTATTTTGTGGTTGAATATTTAATTTCTTAATCTTTAGAGACCAAAAAATTCATATTGGAAAAAATCGAACAAGTATTTGCAGATTTTTATAAAATATCAGCCATAAATTCTCGTGTGACAAGAAGTTATTCATGCGTATCTCAAATCTGAGGAAGGAATACATCTTCAATTCTGAAAAATGTTTTTATGACCTTTTGCAAGGTAAAATGTACTTGTCGACTGGACTATTCTGATAAAATATTTTTTTAAGATTGAGATGTTTTCTTTCCAAGTCTACAAGGGTAGCAGAAGCTTTGTGTTCACTCTTGGGAGGTAATAACTTATTTCCTTAAAAATCAAAATTACCTCGTTTTTAACGCTTTAGAACTTTCTGAACCAATTTAGTTTCGCTTATTCTTTCTATCGGTCTGTAACTGCAAATACGCGTTTTAGACTTGGTAGTAAAACATCTTCAGTTTTAAATTATTTTATCAATGAAGGTACTTTTTTACTTTAACACCCCCCTATATCCCTTTGTGTTAATAGTTATTTAGACAAAGGAATATATACAGAGTAGCATATATTCCTTAGTCCAAATTGCTATTAAGACGAAGGGATATTTATTCCAATCTACTTTGGGACAAAGGAATATCACACTTGTGTATATAATTATGATCATATCCCTTAGTCTAATCAACTATTAAGATAAAGGAATATTAAATATAAAACTGCCCCAGGAGTCCCAATGTCTTGGGGAGGCAAACACACAAACCTTTGAGACTTTTGTAGGGCAGACTGTTGTTTAGAACCAAGGGGGGAGCTAAAGTAAAAAAGTTCCAATGAACCCATTATCGTCCCAAATTTATTTTTTTTTCAATTGCTTTTAAAATAATGCTAACTATTCATGGAATTAATTTGAAATATTTTATAAATGTACTTATTGAAAAATTTAGAATTAAAATTCTGATTTACAATTTTTTAAAAAAGCACATATTTTTATAAAAAGTGTTTCTAAAATGACGGCCATTTTACCCCCAATAGAACCAAATAATTGCATACTTAATAATATGCACAGCACACCTTACTCCCCCAAAGTGCATATTTATTTTCATATTTTAATGAAAAAAAAAAAAATAAATAATAATAATAATAATAATAATAATAATAATAATAATAAAACGGTTGGAAATATGAATTTCTATGACCGAAGAAACCCTTTTAGTAGCAAGCTGGCAAGTACTTAACACGATATTTCTATTTATCTATTAAAATTAATTTTTTAATAAATAATTTTCAAAAACTTTTTGACTCCCCCTCGAATTTTATGTATTTTAATAAGATACGCAATATAAAATAATGGAGCATATGCTATGTGAGATGCCAATTTACTTCAAGGAAACATGATATGTTGGTTTAAATTTCTTTTTGGCACCTTAAAGGAATTGAAGAGATATAGTATTAAACTTCAGCATCAGATTAACTCATCATCTTCTTACAAGTTTAAAACCGTATTAGATGGAAAACTTGTCAAGCCTGTACTCATCAGAAATTTGTTTGAAATGTATTCTATTTTTTTAAAGAGAGAATTTCAAAGTTATTTTGTTAACTCACTTAGTAACTCTCTATATAAGCTGAGTTTTCATTACCGCTAAAAATAAACTAAGAACTCTTTACTTTTTTAGTTAGGTTAAAGAATTTCAGGGGTTACAACCCCCTGGGTAAACATTACCTGCTACGTGACTTATCCCCGGTAATTCTGGAATAAATCTTAGATATAATCTCATTCTCGTTTTTTTAACATTAATCAAGTCCAATGAAAAAAATTTACATAAGTATTAACGTGTTTTGGAATTTAATGAGTTTGGAGATTTAATAAATTATAATTTATTTTTGTCCTATGTGATCGTTCTGAAGAACGAAAATATTTTATGTCTCCGATTTTAAACAATTCAATAACGAAATCCGTTTCAGACATCAGGGAACATTTTTGGTTCCGTGTCTGTCCGTAGGTCTGCCCGTTGCTCATTTTTTGTGAATTAACAATCTTAATATAGGTTGCCAATATCTTAAAAACCACATGTCCGATTTTAATTAAAATTTGTAAGGTTGGTCATAATTAGCCCATTGTTGGTTCCATATAAGTTTTATCCTTTTGCGCCCATTTGTTTCTCTTCAACATACGCACAAACATACAATTATTTACGTATATATCTTTAAAAGTACTGATCTGGTTTTTTTGCAATTTGGATGGTTTGTCGATAGTAGACCGCAAGTAGCATCACATTTCAACCGTCTCCGCTAAACTTCTGCTTAGTTAATACTACATGAATTAAGTAATAATCTATATATATAAAATTAAAGTTTTGTCTGTACATTGGTCAAAATCAAAAATTTTTTGGATCCTTTTTCATTTTAGACATTCCAAAAACCGAATCCGGCCTTAACTTTTTTCGTGTATGTATGTGGGTATGTATGTCTGTCGCCCCAGTCAGACTTTATAGGCATAAAACTGGCTAAATGATTCGATTAATTTTTTTTCAGGGGTGAGCGCAAACATGTTGCGCAATTTGTAGGCTTGGTTTCTTCTAAAAATATTGAGTACAACCAAAGTTATTAACAATTTTATAAAAAAAAAGTATATAAAACATAACCTAAAAAAAAATAGGTTGACCCGCCGCGCCGTAAACAAACCCCACAGACTCGCTATTCAAAATGTTCGGGTACTTCTAGACCACCTAGAGACTTGCGTTTTTTTGCGTTTGATCGGAAATTGGCATAAGCCCATTACAAAAATCCGAAAAGTTAAAAAAATATATCCCCCCCCCCTAAAAAATTAAAGATGGCGGACGAGGCTTATTGTGGCTAAACAGTAAGTTGTATCGACAAGCTGATTGCGCCAGCTGTAACTAATTTTAAAAGATCTACAAATTTGGTCCTATTACTTTTTGTCGTAATTTCATCGGTTCTACCTTAAATAGAGCTACATTTTATTTTTTTAAAAATAAATTGTTGACAGATTTAATTTCTGATTGGAGTGCTTAAACCTCACACTAATGCTCTTTAAATCGAGTATTTATTATTTTACTAATTGTTTCTAGAACTAGAGTTATTAAATATTTACTGGTGCAACTGGCGTATTGATTGAAGAGGCTGGTAATTAAATAATTCACCATCATTGTTGATGATTGTTCAATGACATCCCAGTCTAATTGGTTTTGCTACGTTTTTTTTCTTATTCATTATACCTTTTTGTAGCATTGTTAGTTACTACTAACTACTATATTACTTTGTTTCTATTGGCTATTTTTAAAATATATAGATAGAATCCAAACTATGATTTTGAGAGTATATTCTTAATAATGGAATTAATGATGTGTAATATAGTCCCGATTTTATTCCTAGAAGGCTTAGGAATTTAATTTAACAAAACTATTTAGGAATTTAATTTAATTGCTAGGCCTACATGATTATAGGAAACATAGCCACTAATACCTAGCATGAGCCACGCGCGGAGCGCGGGGTGAAAGCTAGTAATTATTATAAAAATGCCTTTTTATAAAAATGGTGTTATTTTCAACAATTTTTTTGTTTCTGTATTCTTCGCCGTAATTGTTTCCATGTGCAAAATTTGGGGAAGATTGAAAGACGGGAAGTGGTTCAAAATTGGGGTAATAGGGGTGCGATGAAACTTACAAAGCAAAGTAATGTAAGACCAGTAAAAAATAAAATCAATTTTGACATTAAAAAGACCGGGGAAAAAAGTTAAATAAATTTGACAATAATGGCTTGTGAAAGCATAATAGTTATTTGTGCAAGTATTACAGCAAAGTGGTACTTTGCTGCACTCGAGAGTAATAGTTACGCACGAGCCGCGGTTTTTCAGAGTCCAAAAAAGTAGTTTTCAAAAAATGTCTGTCTGTCATCTGTGCTGACGCCTGGAGTCTAAACTACTGGACCGATTTTGACGAAATTTGGCATACATGTTCAGAAAAATCATACCCCGAGGCGAAATTGAGAAATGAATTCTAGCTCCGAACCTCTGAAAAAAAAGAAAAAAAATCTCTAAAACAGTTTCGACTATTTCAATTAAAAAATTCTAAAATGTAGACCATTTAAATATGAATTTAACTAAAAATATGTATAGAGGAGATATATATGGAGGCCTGTGGTTCAAATCCCAGCGCTGGAATGTATTTTTCTCTGTCTGTTTCCCGTAGTTAATAATAATAATAATTTGATTTAAAATAAAAATTAATCTTTCCGTAGTATGAATACTACCAAAATCGTAAAATATGAATAAAAATATGATATAAACTATTTTCCCGGGAAAAATCGAAATAAATTCGAGATATTGATGAAAATAAATCTGATTTGGTTAAAAATCGAAAACAAAAAGTCAGTCTGAGTTGCTTTGGAACAATTTTTTAAATTACGTTTGTTTGATTTAATTGTATTGAATTCTGTATTATTTCTCTTTTATTTAGGATTAACTTAAAATACAAGACTCTTCCATCCGACTTTAATTTGTTGGAGTTTCTGAAAGGAATTTTTTTTTCACTTTCGACCTTTCAATAGAAAGGACCTTTTAATAGAGTTATCACCGAAATTCCTCTTCTTTTTTAACACCCCCCCCCCCCCCGGCAGTTAAAGTTATAAGGGCGATATAAGCAAAGTTAGTTTAGCTTGGGGGGGGGGGTCAAGTTTGTAAATTTTCCTGTTTCATTTAGAAAACAGTTGGACCTGATAGACGTAGTGAAGTTAACTCCTCTTCAACAAACATTTGAATCCCCCCCCCCCCTCCCCTGTATCCCTGTTAAAAAGTTAAACAATAGTTTATTTTCAGAACCTTCTGATTTATAAATGTGTCTAAAACGCACAAATAATATAAAATACGATGAAATTGTTTTAGTTTTTACTCGTATAGATAAATCATTAGCCTGAACAGAACAGGTTTCTGTACGAAGTATAAAAATAAACCTTATATAACGGCTCAATCTGTCAGTCAGTTGGCATGTTTCAATTCATAAACTACTATAGCTAGAAACATGAAATTCGGCACACAGGTGCATTTCGGCATTTGTGACAACTGTTAACATTTTGAAGTTTTTACACATAATATTTCCAAGATGGCTGCCAATACGAGGGGTGACTAAAAAAAGTTTTTAGTCACCATGACATGATATACATCAATTTAAATTAAAGGTCTTGAAGTTTAGAATAAGAATATGCAGCTATTAAAATTTTACACTTAATATTTTCAAGATGGTGGCCAATATGGTGGGTGACTAAAAATGTTTAGTCACATGACATGTTATACATCAATTTAAAGGTCTTAAAGTTAAAGTGTAGAAAAACATATGCAACTATTAAACTTTTACTCTAAATAATTTAACTTAATTGTAAAGAAACAGGCAATTATCGCCTCACGTACTTACGTGAAGTGCGCCTTACTTGTTTCTTTCACGTGTGTTTGTTTTTCATTGACAGCAACATGCAAAATATTTAGTTCGACAGCTGTAAATTTCAGCCTATCTTCACCAGTATTCATCTTGACTAATTTACACCAACAGCCTTGTACTCTGTGCCGTGACAAATAAAAAAATCGGTCCGAGACAACTCATAGTTCATCAAGTTCATAATTACTAAGCCCAGTGTTTTCCATTTATTAGTTGTCATAGGTGCATTTAATTAATATAGAACATTTTATCAAAATGTATCATAATAATAACTTTTCATCGGCAGGGAATCGAACCGGGCCTCTCTCCGTCCGTGTTTAAACCAATTTTCTCAGGAACTAGACTATTCTTCGGAAAACAGCTTATAATAATAATAATAATAATAATAATAATAATAACCATTTATTATAACCTCAAAACAATATACATTCTTCTTTTTTTTTTTTTTTTCTTCTTTTTTTTACATAAAATATATAAATGAAAAATATGTTTTTGGTTACAAATCGGCATTAAGCCGTGGTAGTAGTGTATGTTACAGTGATAGTTATTTTCTTCTTTTCTTTTTTTACTTTGTTTTTAAATTTTTTTTTTTTTTTTTTTCTTTTTCTTTTTCTTTTTTATTCTTTTTTTTACTTATTTATTTATTTATTTTTTTTTTTTTTTTTTTTACATTGTAATATATATTTTTAATTTTTGTACAGCCAAACGTTGGTGTAAACGTTCTTCATTCTTCTCCACTCTATTCTATCCGCAGCCACTCTTTGCCATGCTGCACCACCACAAACTTTCCTCATCTCTTCGTCCCATCTTTGTGGTTGTCTTCCTCGTGATCTTCTAAGTTCCCTTGGGTACCATTCAAGAATTATTTTCGTCCATCTATCGTCTTTGCTTCTCGCGATGTGTCCAGCCCAGTTCCATTTCCGTTCCATTATTACCTTGCCTATATCTTCCAATCCTGATTCTTTCCTAATCCAGGTATTTCTCTTCATATCTCTCCAAGTTATTCCAAGCATAACTCTTTCCATCCTCCTCTGCGAGCACCTCATCTTTCTGACTATTTTTTCAGTTATGACCCAGGTTTCCACACCGTAAGTCATTACAGGAAGAACACACGTCATCCAAAGCTTTTTCTTGGCTTCGTTTTGAACATTTGATTTAAATAGCTGCTTGAACTTATTGAAAGCCTTCCACCCGAGTGCAATTCTGCGACTTACTTCCCTTTCCTGGTTCCGATCTTGGTTACTTAAAAGCACACCTAAGTATATAAAGTCGTTCACTATCTCCAATTCTCTTCCCTCCGTATCTATAATTGAATTTTCTCTAATTCTTGTTTCGGGATTTATGAACAGTGCTTTACATTTATTAGCATTGATTTTCAGACCTATATTTTTTGTTTTTTCTTGCAACTCGTTCAACATTTCCCTTGCTTCGATGGTATTTTTAGCTATAACGACTAAGTCGTCCGCAAACTTCAGCAGGTTCAGCCACCTCCCATCCACTCTTATACCTTTTCCTTCCCACTCGAGTTGGTTGCAGGCTGCCTCCAACACATTGATAAAAACTTTTCCAGATAGTACATCTCCTTGTCTGATGCCCCTGTTAACTCTTATGTTATTTGATTCATCTTCCACGCTGATTTCTAACAATGCATTTTCATAAACAAATTCAATGATTCCGCTATATTCATTTTCTATATTTATATCTCTAAACATTTCTTTTATGCTTCTTTTATACACCGAGTCAAATGCCTTTGCAAAGTCTACAAAAATTAGAACCAGTGGGAAGTGATATTCTTGAGCATTTTTCATCAATTGTTTTATCACAAGTATGTTATCTAGGGTGGAAAAGTTCCGTCTGAACCCAGTTTGCGACACTGACATCTCTATTTCCAATTTTTGATCCATTCTTTTTGATAGAATACTCATCAGTATCTTATATACAACTGAAAGAAGACTGATTGGTCTATAATTCTCAATATTATATCTATCCCCTTTTTTGAACAACAGCATAAGATGGGCTACTAACCATGATTTTGGGACTTGTTTTTGTTTCATACATAGGTTGAATATATACTGTAGCGCCGTGACTACAATTTCTCCGCCTGCTTTAATCTCTTCTCCGCTGATTCCGTCTTTACCGCATGCTTTCCCTCTCTTGATTTTTTGAACTACTGATGTTATTTCTTCTTTCATAATATCAGGGACTGCTTCTTCGATATTTCTTATTGTACTAGTATTTCTATTTTTTTCTAATTTAAATTCGTCCTTGTCATCATAGAGATCTTCATAGAATTTACTAATAATACTTATAATTTCGCTTTTATCGTTTCTCATTACTCCATTTTTGTCTTTCATTCCTATTATTTTACTTTTCCCTTCTGCTTGGGACCTCCAGTAGTTTTTTAGACTACCACCTCTCATGACAACATCCTCTAGTTTCCTAATTTTCTTTTCGTCGCTCCAATCTTTTATATTTTTCCTTATTAGTTTAGAGATCTCATTAAATTCAGTGCTGTTGTTTCTTGTTCTTTTAAGGTTTTTTCTTTTCTTTAAAAGTTTTAATATTTCTTTTGGAAATTTTCTTTTTTCTCCGACAAGATGTTCATTAATTTTGCTTGTGGTTTCCTTTATTCCTTCCATAAATATTTTTAAACAATTTTCTAAGTCTTGTTCTTTGTCTATGTTTTTAATTTTTTCTTTTAATTGATTTTCATATAGTTGGTGGTCTAAATAGGCATATCTGACATTGTTCTTTTCTCTTCTATTTGGGTAGTATTTTTTACTTTTTATGCTTAATTTAATTTTCAGGGCTCTGTGGTCACTTCCTATGTTGATTCTATAGTCCGTTTCTACATCTGTAACTAGACATTTTATGTTAGTTACAACAAAATCAATTTGATTTTTTGTAAGGCAGTCCGGGCTGATCCATGTCCACTTTTTCTCCTCCGTTTTCTTAAAGAAAGTGTTCATTATGAACATATTGTTGCCCTCTGCAAATTCCACCAATCTTGATCCACGCTCATTCCTAATTCCATAACCATGTTTACCGACTGCTTCGTATTCTCTACCTTTTCCTATCTTCGCATTAAAATCGCCCATAATAACAGTATACCTGCAGTTATCCTCGTCGATAGCTTCCTGTACAAGGGTGTAGAAATGTTCTATATCTTGCTCACTTGCGTCTGCTGTAGGTGCGTAGACTTGTATGAGCTGCAACCTTCCTCCCCCTTGTTCCTTTCTTAGCTTCCATATAGTTTTACAGATCCTGTGTGAGTATGACTTGTATGATATGATATTTTTGCCTTTCTTGTTCACTAAGAATCCTGTCCCTCCTGTATGTCCTTCTCCGTTAAAATATATTTCCAACCCATTTCCCAAATCAGTTAGGGTTTCCCGATCTCTTCTGACCTCGCTTAGTCCTATGACATCCCATTTGATACTTTGTGTTTCTAGTAAAAGCTCATTAAGTTTCTCTTCACCTCTCAGGGTTCTACAATTGAATGTGTAAATAATTACTTCTTCTTTTTTATTATCTTCTTTTTTATTAATTTTCCTTTGTTCTTTTATTATTTTTCCAATCCCAGTTATATTATCTTTTGATTGCTATGCTTTTTCCGGAACTCCTTGGTCAGTATGATGTATTATACCACTTTGACCTGTTGTTTTTAACTGTATTTCGTCGTTTGCTTCTTCTTTCTTTTTATTTTCAGTGTATTTAGTAATCGAGGGAATCGAACCGGGCCTCTCTCCGTCCGTGTTTAAACCAATTTTCTCAGGAACTAGACTATTCTTCGGAAAACAGCTTATAACGTTATAATAATAATAAAACTTTATTGAATAAACATTTAAATAAATTACATAAATAAATATAAATAATTTTCTGGTGACTAATACTCGCAGTTTCAAGCTTCTAATAAGCTCTTTCCTTGCTAAAACACAAAAATAATTATCTTTTAATTTCGGGTGATGTAACATAAGCCTGAAAGACTGTGTCAGGAATAACAGCGGCTTCTTATTCTAATTAAACAAGATGGCTCCATTACTGCAATTGCTCCAGTAGAATAATTACTTCACTACTAGTTCACTTTTACTTGGGTTCAAATGCACCTGCCTATTCCCAAAGACATTTTCGCAGTCAAACTCACCATTGTATTAAATTTAATAGTCACGTGTTTTAAATATAAAATTATAAATTTTCACTAATGAAATAAATATATATATTCCATTAATGAAATGTGTTTTTAAAATAGTAGGTCTTTTTTTAAAGTGACCTTTATTTGTGAGGAGAAAATCAAAGTTTACGTGGGTTACCTCCTCAATGAATACATAATTAATAGAAATAAATTAATCTCTACAATATTTTATTTAAAGCTTCTGATATATTGCATCTAAGCATACCGAAGGTAACGGAAGCTATGTGATCGTTCTGATGAAAGAAAATATTTTGGATTTAAAAAATTCCAAGACAGAAATCCGTTTCAGACATAAGGGAACATTTTGGTTCTGTGTCTGTCTGTCGGTATCTCGGTCTGTCTGTCTGACTCTCGCTAAAATTGTACGAACCAACATGTCTTAAAACTCGTCAAATTTTTATAAAATTGTATGGTAGGTCATAATTTACCCATTATTAACCCCTTATAAGTTTTAACTTTCTGCGGCCATTTGTTTCTCTTCAACATCCGCAAAAACATACATATATTTACACCTATATCTTCCAAAATACTCATCTGATTTTTATGAAATTTTATTAGACCGCAGGTAGCACTAGATTTATTTCAACCGTCTGCGCTCTTTAACTTTTGCTTAATTGATACTTTAATTCATGGGGAAAAAATCAAAACAATTTGACATATTTAAAAAAATGGGGGAAACAATGAAATAAATTAGACAATAACGGCTTGTGAAAGCAAATAGCATGAATGCAAGATCTTTGCCTCACTAATTGGCAGTCTATTTATATGTGTATTTAAAATTAATGAAATTAAAAGGGTTTATAATATAATAATGGAGTTCTTTATAAAGCTTTCAGCTTTAAATCGCGTGCATTTAAACCTGTCACGTAAAATAAACCTAGAAAAGTAGTTATAGAGTAAAACCTTGCTTATTAATGGAATTTTAATGTATTCTAGGTCAGCATCATATAAATATATCTTCTATTTTTAGTCTTATTTATAACAATGAAAAATGCATTTAGCGTCTCACAAAAGTATTATTAACTTTGTAATAACTCATTTTTAGTCTCAGTTCATTGCATAAATAAAGTTCAATAACAAAGTTATACCGTTAGGGGAAACCAAGGGGGAAAAAACAAACAAATTTTGATTTATTAAAAGTTGTCAGTAACCACAGAAAAAAAGTATTAAAATTTTATTTAAAAAGCTCTTATATTTTCAGCTTGTTTTTCCTTCGTTTTCAAAGATAATATTTCTCTTTTAATGTTTATGTGTCGAAAGAGTTTTTTTCGAATTAGGTGTTGATTATAAAAATATATATATATATATTTTTAATACCAGCTTTTATTCGTATTCTTCTCATCAAACCCTTTCATTCGATACCCATATCATGGACGTGCTTAAAAAATAACTTGTCCACCATTTTGGGATATCTACCATATTGGATTTAGAATGACGTCACTTAGCTAACCATGCATTGTCTTCCAAACTAAACGTGTGTGCAAAATTTCAATTCAATCGGTTGAAGATAACTACTTTAAAATTCAGTTACAAGATTTGACCCGAACATACATACATGCATACATACCTACATACATACATACATACATACATATATACATTGCAAGTTAAATAGAAGCTAGTAAAAAAAATAAAACACTTTTGCTTCTAACCTCGTCAATATAAACAAATAACTTATTTTCATTTTAATATGACTTCATGTTAGTTACCTTCAGAAAATTTCGCTTAAAGTTTGTAAAAGTGTTTCTAACATGGATGAAAAAAAAAGAAGAGATATATTATATTTGTGAATAAATGTTTTCTAGTTTTAACAGCAATATATAGGTATTTATTTCCACCTCTATGCGGTGTTTTTATTCTAAAATGTTAATATGGTTAAAAGAGAATAACTTTTAATTTAATTTTGTATTTATTTTTATTGGGGAACAACAAATGTTGTATATTACATAAAATACTACTGTTAACACTTTTTTTTCACTTTTTTTTTGGAGGATCTTCAATAACATTTATATAGGGACGGTTTCACCTGGAGTTTCAATAAAGAAGAAGGGTTGTGAGTGGGCTTCATTATTTATTAACGTTATCATCCTTCTTTTTTTTTCAAAGTGATAGATAAGGCGGGGTATCACCTGTTGCAAGGTGGGAGATCGATTCCCACTGGTTCTATTGGGAGTCGTGGGTAGATATCTGTTGCTTTTCACATGGTTCCCATTTAGGTAAAATAAACATTAGATCTTTTTGACACTAATACTTTTTGTCGAGATAAGAGAAATCCGTGGGATGATTAAAAGAATTATCGACTCATTTGGGAAGTGTGTAGGATTAAAAGGAATTAAATACTTTATTTCAATAGTAAATAACATTATATATTCAATCAGAAACTACAAAATTCTGTCTGCTTGGTGGGCTGATGTTAGTGCGGATGATTAACTCTTTATGGGGTGCATAAAGAACTCGCGTAGAACTGTGGTCTTAGGCCAGCCATAGTACGTTCTCAATATTGGTACCGGTACCAGAATAATGTTTCGGAGAAAACCTGACATATTCTTATTTAACCTGAAAATATGTAAAAATATGTTTAAAATTATCTATAATATAAGTGGCAATGTCCTGATTGACTGACTGACATAGAATCAACGCACAGCAAAATCTGCTTAACCGAGAGACTTGAAATTTTGAGGATATACTCGGTTCATATCATAGGCATCCACTAAGAAAGGATTTTGCGAAATTTTTATTTTTGTACCCAGGGGTACGGGGTACAAATGTCAAAGTAATGAATACTTTTAATGATGCATATCGTTGATAAGCTCTTTAAAAGTACAGTAATTGTTGTTATGTACAGTTTTGTCATATTTTCATTTAGGAGGGGGTAAAATAGAAAAATATGTATAACTACATCTTATATAAAAGAAGAGTGTCTATGAGCGTCTTTTATCTTATATAAATGAAGTGTCTATATGAGTGTACTGCTTACATGAGATTATAAAGTTAAAATATTGGTACACAGGAGTACGGGGTGCAAATGTCAAAGTAATTGATAGGTACCCTTTATGATGCATATCGTTGAAAGGCTCTTTAAGAGAAAAGTAATTGTAATGTACGTTTTTGTCATTATTTTCATTTAGGAGAGGGGTAAAAAGGAAATGTCAACGTAAGTGTGTGTGCGCGCGCGCGCGAACGGGCGCGTGTGTGTGTGTTCTTTATTCAAATCTATTTATTCCGATTTCAATGAAAATTTGCACACTTGACCTTCAAAGCAAGGGGAAAAGGGGAAGGTCACTGACTTCATGGATTTTCGAAATTTTGATTTTGGTACACAGGGGTACGGGGTACAAATGTCAAAGTAATGAAAACCCTTCACGATGCATACCGTTGAAAAGCTCTTTAAGAGTGCTGTACAATTATTGTTATGTACATTTAGGGGGGTAAAATGGAAAAATATATCTATATCTATGTATGAAAAACTAATAATTGTTGTGTCTGTACATTTATCCGATTGGGCTAAAATTTTGTATTTATTCATTTATTTTTTTTATTTTTTTATTTTTTTTTTAAATACCTTTATTGAATAAAACATATTAATACATAAATAATATTTTAGTACATCAATTTATCTATTTTATTGATTTTACATTTTAGCTCTACAAAAGGTTATCTCTCCACTAGAGAACATGGAGGCCCGAGCTGTGGAGAGAGAATATGGGGTATTTCCACTGAATGAGTAGTCCTGACAACGAATTTAAGTTTAGAAAATTTTATATCTGTCTGTCTGTGCGTCAATCACGTCCAAATGGCTGAATAGATTTTGGAGGTTCTTGGGTACAATGTTAAGCTTAATTCTGCGGGTGATAAAGGATAAAAAACGATTTAGTAGCTTTATATGGAGCTGAGAACGGGGCTTCTAAATAGATTTCATAATTTTTATTTCATTTTTCATAAAAAAATGTATTTAACCAAAATTGCAGAAGAAACTACTGACCATATTTTATGTTTTGTGGAAATTTCTGTAGGAAGAACTGTTAAAGAAATTACTTTTCAATCACTGTCAAAAAATATTTAGATTTATTTTTAGATATTAAGGCAATAATTAATAAATCACGCCTTACCGTGCCTAAACCTTTACGAACTTATTCATGACCACTTCTTTAAAATTCTAAAATGAAATCTACGTGTGTATAAGTAGTATAATAGGGGCCGGTGTAGCCGAGGGGTTAGCGCTCTCGACTCTGAAACCAAGGTCTAAACCCCGGCTGTGAGTTCGAATCCCAGCGGGGTAAGACATGTTTCACACTGATGATCTCATCGATTAAATGAGTAAAGTGGCCGGATAACCCCTGTCCTGTAATAACCCTGGCAGTTGATCGGGACTAAAACCCAAAAAAAAAAAAAAAAAAAAGTAGTATAATAATTTCTAAATTATATTGATAACTGCCAATAGAGATTTTCTAAAATTTTATCCCTAAGGGGAACATAAGGACAGAGTAAGAAAAGAAGGGGAATTGAGCCCAGACCGATCTTCAAAAGTTAGGAAGTTAATACTTGAGAAAGAGCTCTTATTTTGGATGTAAGCATGTATATTAATAAAAGATAATTCCAATTTCAACCAAGGGATGTAAAATGACACGGGGAGGGGGGGAGGTACAGAAGGAAAATACCACTGCTTTTCCTTTTTAAAAATTTAGTCGGAATGAATTACTAATTTAGGATATTAGCAAATTATTAATGCAGGCTCACTTCGCTCGCCTGTTTATACAGTATTTGTACATAATCATTGTTAAGTATAAAGTTATTGCAGGCTCGGTGCGCTATTTTAATTTTCTGCAGTTACTAGAAATATTAATGCAAAATGTGCCGTCTGGCTGAGCCATAAAAAAATTAGAATAGTAATTTGATCTGATTAACTGGGAATCCAATATGGTGGATATAATTTATGTCAAAAAAAATTGAGTGGGGTATCGAATGAAAGGTATTAAAGAGTAGATTACAATAATTAATATAAAAATGCCATTTTTCAAAACTGGTCTTATTTTCAATTTTTTTTTTTTTTTTTTTTTTTTTTTTTTTTGTTTCTGTATTGTTCACCTTAGTTGTATCTATGTGCAAAATTTGGGGAAGATTGAATGAAGGTAAGTGGTTCAACATTGGGGTAATAGGTGTGCGATGAAACTTGAAAAGAAAATAAATTTGACGCCATTTTTTTTATTATTTTTTATTTTTGGTTTCTGTATTCTTTACCTTAGTTGTATCTATGTGCAAAATTTGAGGAAGATTGAATCACGGGAAGTGGTTCAAAATTGGGGAAACGGAAATGTGCGATGAAACTTACAAAGCAAAGTAATATAAGACCATTAAAACTATATAACACTTGTGTAAATTGTTTAATTTTTAACGCCATTTGTCAGAAAGCATAAACATTTTGCGTGTTGTCAACGTTGTTTCTCTATAATATAACTACGTAGCCATTACTATTTCTAATTATATTGGTGTTTTAATTTACATCGTACCAATACATATACATAAGTAGATGTTTTTATCAAAAATTCCTGTTACTTTTATTTACTTTTGACATTTGTTCATTGTAACGTTGTAACCTGTTTTTATCCATTTGCATAATTAGAGTAAACGTCCCACGTATTAAGTGGGAGGGTTTAATTAATTGTCTGTTCCTCTCTAATTAAACATTTCCGAACTGAAATGTTTGAAAATTTAGATGGAATTGTCTCTGTTTACAATTAATTAAAGTGCCATTAAATGCATGCTAAAGTGGAAGTAAACATACATTTTTTTTGAGGACCTGAAACTCTTCACTTTGTTTGTATAAAATAATAGTAATTGTTCGGTGCGGAAGGGCTTTCCGCTACCGGAATCAGTTACAGTATTGTGTGGACTATAGTTATAGGATGGTTAAAAAGGGTCATAATATAATTGAATATTATGCAAATTTTTAAATTAATGTTCAAATATAATGTACAGAGAAAATAAACAGCTATATAATAGATAATGATACATTTATTATGTGTAACGTTTCCACGATACTAAGGCGGTGTATGTGTGGGTGTTGGAGGTGGTTAGAGAAATGTTTGAGTCCTCAAATTAAATAATATATAAAAATAGTTAAATAAACTGGTAATAAAAGATCTCTGAGCTCAAACTAATAAACTATTTACTAAAATTTAAATGGAACAGGAATTTACTTATTAAACCACTTTACATAAAAATTAACTTGAGCAACACCTACAAGAATGTGGGTACACGGTACACCTAAAATCCATTAATGAAGAAAATTTCTCAAAACATTATTGATTTCCAAATGTTCTTCAAATATTTATATAGACAACAAATATGTGAATTTTGTCTCTCCATCTAGCTGATAATAGAGCATTTTTGAAATATATCTTCATCGTGTATCGTAGGGATAAATGAATAGTCCGAAGTCACTCAGTTCTGGAGTGAGGCGAGTTAGCTTATACCATTATACATATGAAAAATTATCTGCCAATATGTTTGGCATATAGCTTCCTTGCTTCTTATTTCGTATACTTAAATTATTTTATGACCTATTATTGTCGAATTTATTTAATTTTTCCCCCGTTTTTACTACTACTACTACTGCTTCCTCCATTTTTTCAATGTGTGAAACTTGTTTTGATTTTTTACTTGAATCAAAGTATCAATTTAGCAAAATTTAAAGGTCGCAGACGGATGAAATTGATCTCGGGCTATCTGTGGACTACTTCGACAAACCAATCAAACTACATAAACATCAGATGAGTACTTTGAAGATATAGGTGTAAATAAATGTATGAATGTTTGTTTAGAAGAAAGGAGATTAGTATAGAGTGATAAGATAAGGAAAAGGAGGGGGGGTACCATTTGAGACATAAACCACAGAGCATATTAAATAGGATTCTAACTGTTAAGATTATATTTATCCATTTAACGCCCGGATATAAAAAATATCTCCATGTTCTAAACCAGCGTTTCCCAATCTTTTAATTTTTATGAAATTTGTATGGTAGGTCATAATTTGCTCATTTTTGATCCCATATAAGTTCAACTTTCTGCTCTCATTTGTTTCTCTTCCACATGCGCACAAACATACATTTATTTACACCTATATCTTCAGAAGTACTTATCTGATTTGTATGAAACATTTATAGTTTATTGAAAGTAACCCCCACGGATAGCCCTAGAGAATAATTTGAGCCGTCAGAGCCATTTAACTTTTGATAAATTTGTACTTTAATTCATGTAAAAATACAAAACAATTTTGACAAATTTAAAAAAACGGGGGAAACAATTAAACAAATTAGACAATAATGGCTTGTGAAAGCATAAAATTAATTAAGTACGTAATAGGATGCGAGGAAGCTATGTGCCATACCAATTGGCAATCTGTTCTTGGAGGTCTCCTGTGTACCATTAAACATTTAGGAGGTAGTTTTAACGCCATTTTAAAAATATTTACTCTTGGCTTTTACGGTAATTTCTTTGTGGACTCTCGGCATGCACCGCACTGCGTTAAAAGGTTACCCAGACTCATTTCCTTATAATTTTTAATTGGAATAATGAAATCTGTTCTACATGTTAATTTATTAAAATATAATTATAAACTGATTTAATTTTCTAATGATTTTTCTTTTTGTTTGTTATAGGTAAGTTCTAATCTTCCCTAAACACTTCAGATAGTAAGTTATAACAATCTTATTTAAAATAAAATAAAAATTTAAAATAACTTCAAGTTTAATAATATTATTGAAATTAGGTAGTGTAAACAGTAATTATTATGTGTATAATGAAACTGTTGAAGGATAAATGAAAGCCTATCTCCACTTAAAGTAATTTTATTGAAAAAAGTTGATGTATGAAGAGACAAAATCAGTGTTGAAGTTGAGACAGACTTCAATAATATTATTTAAAATAAGTAATGTTAATCCAAAATTAGATTGTACCCTTTGTTATATTATGACTAATTTGTGGATCCTTTTAGGGTAATCAAAAATCATCGTTTAGGCACTACCTGACAATCTCAACCTACAACAATTATACTTTATTTTAGAAAAACAAACATCGTAACATTAAAAACAACCAGAATAATCTTACTGTTGTTGAACATTACATTGTTAAAGCTATCGTGAGAATCGTTAATTGTGGATGAAAAAGTAAAATTTAGAAACATCACATTGTTCAATCGTCGAAGTACCTAAAAAATAAGATTGGAATTCTCCTCACAAGTAATCCGTAATCTGTTCTCCTGTATGAAAGAAACCATGACTAAATATTATAAACATTAATAGTTGTGTTATTATTATTATGTGTATAATGCAACTGTTGCAGGATTAATAAAAAACGTATCACCACTTGAAGTAATTTTTGCTGTAAAAAGCCAGCTTTCAACCTTTTGTTGTTATCTTCAGTGGCGCGGTGGAACGAGTTGAAATATGAAGAGAAAAAAAATCAGTGGATAAGTTAAGGCAGACAAACTTACTTTTAGTGAAGATACGCCTTTCTTTAAAACTAAACAAGTGACCCTTAGAAATCTATCTCCTTATCTAGAAAAATAACTTTAGTGTTCTTTTAGAATATTGTCTTTAATAGTCTGGAATTATTCTTTAACATAAAATTATGTTTTATTATCAAATAGCTAAAGATTTCATTCAAAATTATTTTAAAACCAAAGATTACTAACAATGAAGTCAACTTTTGAAATACTAGGAGTATTTACAATGTTTTTCAGGATCTTTGTTTAACGAGTTAAATGTTAGAAATTAGATATTTTAAGGAACCTTGATCAGAAATCGAGTTATAATTTAATTGTTAAGCAGGTGACGCTTAAGCGTGCATTATTTGACAGTTTTTAGATTAGATTACCTACCTAACATAATATGATAAATAACATTACCTTTCTTATTCGAATTTCCTTTATTTTTATTTAAAATTTATTATAATTACTTGATAATATAGCTATTTTATTCCGTTTAGAAAAAATAGGTAGTGCACAGTTTTATTTTCAATTGAACATGCCAAAAAAAAAGAGTGGAATATGGAGGAAGAAATATATTTTTCTCATCTATATTCCAACCTCCATGATCTCAACCTGATTTAAATCACTGAAATCCGAGTTAAATGTTAAAGGAATATAACTAATTATTTGATAAAAATGAAGAATTGCTTAGCATACTTAACTGACTTAGCTCAGTTTAGTACGTTAAACTAAAGATCGCGCGAGTACCCTTAATATAATTCTTTCAAATGGTATGCTAATATTGATAACAGTTTAACGTAAAAAAGATAAATCAAAAAATTATTATTCTTAAATGCATACATGTAGTAAAAGCAATGTAAATTTAAATTGTAACATTAACATGTTGTATTACTGCATACTTGTTATGTTAACATTACTAAAACACAAGCATCCACTTACTATGAGTAATGAGAATTATAGGTTTAATGTTAACATTTCAGAATTGCTACATTGTTGTATTAACATTAATCATTGATGAATTACATATGTAAGCAACAACTTAAAACGTTAAGTTTAAGTAGTCTACATCATATTAATGTAGTCTATAAAAATGATTTTTATGGGTATCAAAAGAGAATAAAATGAAATCGTCATAAAAATTCGATTCGGTTAAGGAGAGATTTCTTTTTCCTTCGGGAAATCCTAAGATTTTTTTTTTTTTTTTAGATATTGGAAGTCAATAACCACAATTTCATTCATAATGACCAATTTGCAATTTCTTGGCTTTAATACCCGAAGACGCAGGCCACTTGTTTGGGCCGTAGAACAAACCCGGATTAGGGAAAGAAGTCTTCACACACTCGTATGAAGTTATGGTTGTTAACCATGACTCCCCTCCTAGTTGTATTACAACCAGGAGTGTCATCATCATGGTTTCCAGGCCGAAACCTGGTGGCGCCACTCTTACGAGGAGCTTCCCATTTGTTTAAACAATGCTGGGTGGACATTGAGCGGGTGGACTGGTCCGGGAATCGAACCCAGAGCTGGGGTCACCTTTTGACCCGGCTCGAAGCTGATTAAATTGCCTTATCGCAAGGCGAGCGCTCTAGCCTCCGAGCCACCCAGGCCCCGTAATTTGCAATTAGTAATTAATAAACTTAAAGAAAAAAATTGGCTTCTTTAGAAGCACGTCCTTCAAGTATATTTAAACAAAAAAGAATCAAAGAACTGATTTATTTTAATAGTCCAGGAGATAGCGTGCAAAAAAGTGTGTGACCAACATCAAGCTAGAATTTTGTATACAAGTCAATCTTTTAGCTCCTTTTGAGAATATGTGGTCGGCTAAGTTCGTCTGCGGGACATAGCTTGGCAATAGGCGTTTGAAAAAAACAAACCGGTGGAGAGCGGCCATGTCTCACCAATTATGGTGGACAATGTGATTTTTATGATCCTGAGTACAGAATTAGTTAGTAGACCGAAAATCAAGTTGATGTTAGTTTGTCCCTTGACAGGCGACCAGTTTGATTTTTAGTAATATTTGAATAACTAACTTATCAAGTGAGAAAATAACATCGACTTGATTTTTGGTCTACTAACAAATTCTGTACTCAGGATCATGAAAATCACATTGTCCACCATAATTGGTAAGACATGGCCGCTCTCCACCGGTTTGTTTTTTTTGAAATGCTTATTGTCAAGCTATATCCCGCAGACGAACTTAGCCGACCACATATTCTTAAAAGGAGCTAAAAGATTGACTTGTATACAAAATTCTAGCTTGATGTTAGTCAGATATTTTTTTGCGTGCTATCTCCTGGACTATAAAGCTTCTATGGGGGCTCTAAACTGATGCGGAATAGGTTCTCTGAATTAGTTATATTCTCTGTTTTTTTTCGGCTTACTTTTTGTCTGTTTTTATGTTAACCTCCTCTTGGTTCAAAAAATAAGTACGGGACCCTTCATAACTTTTAGCTCTTGATGAGAACTGTAAATTGACAAAGGTATTATACGAGTTAGCTAGTTAGCGTTACAGGTGATGATACAGTGATCGTTACATATTTTCACCTCCTTTAAAGAACACTTGGGTGGCCAAAGCTTTGATAATGATGAAGTCAAGGAAGCGGTGCAAAGCTGGCTAAGTGAACTGACGGGAGATTTCTTCGACATTGGTATTAAAAAGTTGACTCCAAAAGTGCTTGAATAAGGAGTGCGATTATGTTGATGAAGTAAATAAATTTATTGATAATACTATTTTTTAAAGCTAAACCCGCAACAGTGTTAAAATTATATATACAATTGAAAATGGGCTTTTAAGATATGGAGTGATGTATAATTTCAATGCTTGACCACTTTTTTTTTTTATATAGTTTAGCGTTTCTTCTAAGTGTGTTAATAAAACACTATATTTCCTTAATAGGGTTTTTTTTATTTAGTATGAAGCCCACAGTTAAGGAATAGTTCATAGTTTTTCTACAAAATAAAATATTGTTTATTTTTAATACATGTCTTTTCAATTTTTAAGTTTTTTGGTAGTTTTCATACTACGGAAAGTTTAAATTTTAATTTAAATCAAATTATAATTATTATTAACTACGGGAAACAGACAGTGAAAAATACACTCCCGCGCCGGAATCCCGGCACAGGAGTGTATTTTTCACTGTCTGTTTCCCGTAGTTAATAATAATTGTAATTTGATTTACATGTTTTTTTCGATTTTTTAAAAATGCGGAGACCTTACTTATTGACCAACCCTTGTATCTTTTTATCATTGGACAGCTAGAGAATTTTTCTTTAAATCAGAAAAGCCTGTAAAGCGTATTATAATTAAATAAATAAGGCAATTATATACTTAAATAGAAAACTGAGAAAATATATATTAAGATTATTTCATACAACAAACAATAATTAATTTAAGAACAAGTGACTGTCATATCATTTCAGTGCTGTCCAGGTTGGTGAAGAGAGTTCTTTCCAACAAAGCGTCTAATTCAGATGGCATCATGTTAGTTTTTATCGAATGCTTTCTCTAGACATAACTGTGATGTATTAGAATTATAATTTAAAGAGTTAATCATTTCAAGATAAAAAGAACTTTTTATATACTACGTTTTTAAATTTTCTGTTGAATCGTATGTAATGTTGATAATATAATTGTTATTGTTATATAATATATAATGTTAGTGAAAAAAAAAAGTTCCGAATTTACTTACTTCACATAAATGACAACCATCTAGAGAGCTGATATAAACCTATATAAAAGGACAAAACATTGTACAACGGATCGCCCCAACTCCAAATCTAAACCGTGCCATCGATATATTTGAAATAATATAATCGATATATTTCCTGTTTTGCTGTCATTCAATGTTTATCTCTTTATTTATAAAAATCACAAATTTGCAACCCGTCAAAATAAAGATTGTAAATATGGGATATGGCAAAACAAATAAAATAACTAGCGGATTTTTTCCGAACTAACTTTCCATACATCAATATTTGCTGAAAACCAATTAAATTCTGCTGAAAGATGGCTAAAAGTATTAAAATAATGCATTGTCATCGTGTTCTGGGCTATGCTAAAAGTTTCAAATGTCTAGCTATTCGGGAAGTTGGTTAGAGATCGATTGCCAGATTTGTACCGGACAAACAAACAAACAAACAAGAAAGCAATCTAATAAAAACGTAGCAAAAAGCCTTTGTACTATGACTCCGTCTTCTTATTCACTGGCTCATTTGAACTAACTCCAATTTTCAATTACTCAAGAAACATTTAATTTTGTTATTATTAGGTTTTCGCTTGAAATACTTATAGTATTTAATTAAGGAAACACTGTAATTGAAATGTGTTATATCGGAGCTGAAGCTTGTCCTAATCTATCAGCTGTGTTAACGTCAAGTTTATTTGATATTCCGAGGACAATCAAGCGAAGAGCTTCTCAGACCGGTTCTTGAAGGAACAGAATGTAGTTATTGATTGCCTCGGGGGTCTGTGGTGTTGGAAAATATGTAGGAGGCAAGGTTCGCCAAGCTCTTGTGAGTAATTTTACAGTTGGCTGGCCTGATTTTCTTCTCTAGTGATAGATTCCTGTCTGGTCGGCTATATGACGTCAGTTCTAATAGACTACCTTCCTCGAAAACCAGGCCATATGAGAGAAGAAGAACCCTTTTTGAATTAAACCGGGTAAAATTCCCTGAGGCTGTGCAAGAAATTCCTCTAGTCCGTATTCGACCCGACAAAAATCTTTACTTAATATAGAGCTAGAACTCCTCAACTTTTTTTGTTGTTAAATTTCTTTAAAAGACGTTTTATTAATTTTCAAAAATTTTCTAAGTGACTTTTCTTTGAAAGAACTATCTGTTGAGGGTCCTTGATGAAAGTTGCCATTGAAACCAACTAGATTTAATGAGAAGGAAAAGAAGGGAAATTTTCTTCTATTTTCCAGTTATATTTTGAAGAACGAAAAGGTGAAAGTATAATTGCCTCCTGTAGGAGAATTTTTTTTTTATCTTTTTATTCAACTGAACATCATGACTCTCTGAAGATCCTTAAGTTGCTAGTTAAAAATCTACTTTACAAAGTACACATTTCTCCGCTTTTTTAACCCAAAAGAAGCTTAAATTGAGAGTTGATACGTTGGAAATATTTTAACGAACACTGAAGAGATATAATTGCTTAGCACAGTTTACAATTTTAATGTTACAACTGCTTATTTGTCTTAATACCATGAAATATAATTAGAACATCATAAACTTTCTAAATAAATACTATATTTTGCTTCCGAACTTACCGAAGGTAACGGATGTAATCATTTTGAAGAAAGGAAATATTTTATATCTCCGATTTCAATTCCAAGTTTTTTTTATCAAAATTCCAATATTTTTGGTTCCAAGTCTGTCGGTCTGTAGCTCAATTTTTTTTTAACCAACATATCTTAAAACCAATTCGACCGATTTTAGGTCATAATAATTAGCTCATTGTCGGTCCCACACAAATTTCATACCTTCTGCGTCCACTTGTATATCTTCCACATGTGCACAAATTTTATAAAAAAATAGATAAGTACTTTTGAAGATATATAGTGAAAATAAATATATGTTATTTTCACTATATATCTTCAAAAGTACTTATCTATTTTTAATAAAATTTGGATGGTTTGAAAAGTAGCCCGCAGATAACCCCCGGATTAATTCCAATCGTCTGCGCTCAAAAACATTTTGCTAAATGAATACGATAATTCATGTAAAATACTCTGCCAATTAATGTGGCACATAGCTTCCTCGCAAATAAAAGACCAAATTTAGAAAAATACCTCGATAAAAATAATCAAAAAGTTAGAACGGTGCGGCACTGTTCCAGTAAATATTTAATAAGCTGAAAAAATTTAAACATTTGTTGGAGAAAAAAAGCCTCCAACAAGCACCAAAAGTTAGCGCACATATAATTAATTTTATAAACAAATATAAAACAGCAACCAAATCGTAGAAACCGCTGTATAAACCGTTTTTTTTATTTTACCCCCCTCAAAACTAAAAATAACACAAAATAGAATATAACAAAAATTAATCTACTATGCCAAGAGCTATTATACGATATACATCATATTATAAAAGATTAATTTTAACATTTGTACCCCTGTACTCTGAGGTACCAAAGTTAAATTTTGAAAAAACAAACAATACAAAAGGGCATTCATTTAACTAATAAATGCATATAAATAAAAAACCTAATATCAAAAAAGTATTTAAACCCTTTAGCCTACAACAAAATTATAAATCGGTACAAAAGTATACGTACAACATTTTTAAAAAATCAACAAATAAAATAGCTTTAATGTAAATATCAAGGCCTTTAAAATGATATACGACACAATATTAAAAACAAAAAAAAGTGGTCACGTGACACGGGGCACGGGAAAAAAGTTTACTCTCATGTTCTCAAGAAGTAAGATGATCTAATGAAATAAAATATACTCAATTTAAAGAGCATTAGTGTGAGATTCAATCGCTGCAATCAGAAATAAAATCGGCCAACTATTATAGAAACTATGGTCATTCAAAGACAAAAATGGGAAAAAAGAAAACCAAAAAATAACAAAATTATCACTATCTAGGGTACAACCGATGATGATACGACAAAAACTCATAGGACTAAAGTTGTAAATCTTTTAAAATCAGTCACCACTTGTGCTATCTATTTTCTAATACGACTTACCGTTTAGCCGCAATAAGCCCCCAAACCAGCTTAAAAATCAAGTCACCTATTTTTATTTTTTTAAGGGTGGAAGGAGGGGGAAAAGTGAACTTTGTATAATTATTTTGGTCCACAATATGGACGTTGCGCGTCGAATGGCGCAAACCACAAGTCTCTAGCTCTTCTGGAAGTGGGTAAACATTAATATCAGTCAGTGAGTCAGTTAGCCATGCGGCTTTATAATATAAGACATATTAATTTATTACGATTTAAAGTGCGCAGAAGGTTGAAATGAGGCAGGTGTTATCTGCAGGCTACTTTCGACAAACCATAAAAATTTCATCAAAATCAGATGATTACTCTTAAAGATATAGCTGTAAATAAATGTATGTTTGTGAGCATGTGGATGATAAACAAATAAGCGCAGAAGGTTGAAACTTATATGGGACCAACAATGGGCTAATTATGACCTACCATCCAAATTTCATTAAAATTGTACGTGTAGTTTTTAAGATATGGTGGTTCGCAAAAATTGAACGACAGACCGACAGACCGACAGACCGACAGACAGACACGGAACCAAAAATGTTCCCTGATGTCTGAAACGGATTTCTGTCTTGGAATTTTTGAAATCGGAGACCTAAATTTTTTTCGTTCTTTAGAACGATCACATAGCTTCGGTTACCTTCGGTAAGCTCGGAAGCAAAATCAAAACAATTTTGACAGATTTAAAAAACGGGGGGAAATATAATAAAATGGCCAATAATGGGGTGTAAAGCATAAAATGATTAAGGTATATGAAATAGGACGAATAACTGTCATACAACGTAATACAAAACGTTGAAACCTGAATATAATTAACGTCGTTTATTACAATATGCTGTCACAACCGCTAGATGGGCTAATGCATGTGACCCACCCATTCTCATGACATACCAGTCATATTAGAAGTGCCTGTATCTAAATCATCCCAAGTATGTTATAATTCAACAATGTATGTAGCAACAGCATTGTAGCTTAAGCTATTACTATACAATAGCTTTATTCCTACGTTCCGAATGGTAGCTAAAGGTTATCATAGAACAGGACATTCGACCTATCTCGTTCCTGGCATCACATTCCTTTGGAACTAGCCACCTCAAACACACATACTTGTGTTACTTTTTTAGCATGGAACATGCTTTAGCCTTGACCTAACTACCAAAAAGTGTCAAGTTTTTGGGTAACGCAGATGTGTGACGCGGAAGAGTTACGAAATTTGGTTTTCTCCAAGAGCTTGTCCAGGGGGAGGGGGGCAAGGGGCAGCCACCTCCTCCCTAGAAATTATTAAAAGATTAATTATTTTGAAAGATACTAATTAAAAAATCGAAACATGCTCACTATCTTTGAAAAGACTTAAAAACTACAACCTGCAACATTTCTCATGCTCGCATATGGTTAGCTTACGCAATTCTTAATTTTTACGCAAGTCCGTTTAACAACGCAAGCTTATTGGTGGCATTCCTACAGTAAGCAAATCATACTTTTTAAATCTGACAGCTCAGATTAGCCAACCTATGGGGGAGAAGAAATAAAGCCACTAGGCCGGTTTGAGTGGTGGGGCAGCATCATTTGTTGGTGAACAAAAGAAGGTTATGTTACTCCATTTCAAATCGCGATCTTTTTAATTATATAGCTTTCTCCTTTGACTTTAACTTATTATTTACGAATATTTCTTGCAATTAATATAAATTTATTTTCTTTTGACGTTCAATAAATGTAATTGTAATGGTTATGAAGTATAAAACGTGAATGTTTAAAACTTATAAGATAAAGAGTGAAATAACTATAATAATACACCTCAGAAATATAGGGAAAGGTATAATATAGAATATATTAATATAGATATAATATAGATAGTATATATAATATAGAAATAGAGGGAAAGGTATAAAAACAAGAGGGAAACGATGCAAACGGAACAAGAAACAGTAAAGGGAATGTAAAAATTCAAGGGGTGGAGGTTACGAAGTCGCCTCGCCCCTCCACCAGTGATTTTTGTTTGCCTAGTTGGCCCGACCTATTACCCGCCAAAATCTCAAGCTCTCATTGGCTTTCCTCCCATTTTTTCCGATTTTCCCGCGCTGTCAGAGTTAAATAGTATGATTTGCTTAGTATAGATTGCGTGACTAAATGGTAAGAGAATTGCTTGAGCATCTGTGTCTTTAAGGAGATATTAGCTAAGAGAGGAATGCAGCAACAAGAAAAAGTGCTTATCAAATGCATACAGATCTTAATTTATTGCATTAATTATCAGTAGCAATAATTGCTATGTATTCGACTATATGGAACCTATAGCGAATTCTTATTATGACAGCTTATAACTGTCATTCACATTGCTGCCTGACAGAAGCATATTATAAGCAATCCTCTAGCTGAAAATCCATCTTAATTTTCTCGAATCAAAATACGCTATATTTCATTGAGATTATAGATTTAAAATTTTAAATTAGATTAGAGATATAATTTAAAATGTTTGCTATTTTTAGAATTTATATTTAAAAAGACGAATACTTTAATTTATTGCGAGTATTAAAATACTAGGATGAAAAGAATGTGGCAGAAATTATGTTTCAAATTTTAAATAATACATAACTATAACATTATGTTTATAATTTGGAGATTATGTAACACTAAAATGTAACATTTACTTTTTTTTATCTAACCTTAAAATAAAGGGAGGGGTCATCAAGAGGAGTGCTTAAGTGATTTCATATGTTACCCTACATAGGTTGAAAGATAAAGGGATGCAATTACTCTACTTTAATACATTCCCTAAGTACTCTAGTATATGTCCTAAGGCAATTATTTTACCATCGTCCCATAAACCCACTCATTCGGATTAATTGGAAACCAAAGTAGCGTAAGACATGGAAAACTTGGTTATAATGCTCCCACGTCTAAGTGCCGATACATATAAAGTTGAAAAGATGTAAAGGGGTGTTAGTAGAAAGTATCTGACTATAAGCAATGAGGAATACCACTAAAACGTAAACTTTTTAATCTACTTTCTTTATATTTTTTAGGAATTTGTTTTTAAAAAAATGTATTTTGACGAAGACGATCACGGTCCACTTGGATGGGATGTGTTGTCAAAGCCATGAGAAGCAGAAATCTTTACGAAGACTCCAGGCAGGATCGCAGAGCATGGAGAAAGAGAATCCAGGGTATTTGTTGTTAAGTGAAAACGCCCTCGAAATCAAAACTAAGTATTTTGACTAGCAGAACATTTTTTTTAAAACAAATTCCTAAAAAATATAAAGAAAGTAGATTAAAAAGTTTACGTTTTAGTGGTAT
Organism: Gerris lacustris; assembly: GCA_951217055.1. Taxonomy (NCBI): domain Eukaryota; kingdom Metazoa; phylum Arthropoda; class Insecta; order Hemiptera; family Gerridae; genus Gerris; species Gerris lacustris. Next base: position 4,839,120 of record OX578281.1, on the reverse strand, counting down.
TCCTCATTGCTTATAGTCAGATGCTTTCTACTAACACCCCTTTACATCTTTCTATTAGTACTTCTTAAAGAATGTTTAATATTAAATACGATCAACGCATCCTTTGCTTTTGGTACTTGGTGAAGAATGTTTGATATTGAATACGATCAACGCAGTCCATTGCTTATCCATACTTCGTAAAGAATATTAAATATTGAATACGATCAACGCAGTCCATTGCTTATCCATACTTCGTAAAGAATATTTGATATTGAATACGATCAACGCAGTCCATTGCTTATCCATACTTCGTAAAGAATATTTGATATTGAATACGATGAACGCAGTCCATTGCTTATCCATACTTCGTAAAGAATATTTAATATTGAATACGATCAACGCAGTCCATTGCTTATTAGTACTTCGTAAAGAATGTTTGATATTAAATACGATCAACGCATCCTTTGCTTTTGGTACTTGGTGAAGAATGTTTGATATTGAATACGATCAACGCAGTCCATTGCTTATCCATACTTCGTAAAGAATATTAAATATTGAATACGATCAACGCAGTCCATTGCTTATCCATACTTCGTAAAGAATATTTGATATTGAATACGATGAACGCAGTCCATTGCTTATCCATACTTCGTAAAGAATATTTAATATTGAATACGATCAACGCAGTCCATTGCTTATTAGTACTTCGTAAAGAATGTTTGATATTAAATACGATCAACGCAATCCTTTGCGTTTGGTACTTGGTGAAGAATGTTTGATATTGAATACGATCAACGCAGTCCATTGCTTATCCATACATCGTAAAGAATGTTTGATATTAAATACGATCAACGCAATCCTTTGCTTATTGGAACTTGGTAAAGAATCTTTGATATTGAATACGATCGACGAAATCCTTTGCTTATTGGTACTTCGTGAAGAATGTTTGATATTAAAAGTGATCAACGCAAACCATTACTTATCGGTACTTCGTGAAAAACGTTTATTTGTACTCTACAAGCACTGCATTTGTATATTTTGCTTCCGAGCCTACTGAAGGTAATGGAAGCTATATGATCATTCTGCAGAACGAAAATGTTTTGTCTTTGATTTTAAATATTCTAAGACAGAAATCCGTTTCAGACATCAGGAATCATTTTTGTTTTTGTGTCTGTCAGTCTGTCGGTTTGTCGAAACTGTATGTCCAGTTTTTGCGAACCAACATAATATATGTTAAAAACTACACGTCCAATTTTAATGACATTTTAATGGTAGGTCAAAATTATCCTGTTGTTGGTCCCATATAAGTTTCAACCATCTGCTCCTCACATCGGTTCCTCCTTAACATGCTCGCTAATATACATTTATTTATACCTATATCTTCAAAATTACGAGTATCAAACAAATATTTCTTATAATGTTCGTCATAAATACTTAAGGTGAGTCTAAAGGTCCTTCGGTCCACATGCGTACACACACGTTGTACGACTTATTAGTTAATCTGGTCTTGGAACCTCAGGTTTGTAAAATCACATGTGTTTGGGTGGGTTGTAGAAAATGGTTGTAACACTTAGTTGTAGAACATATTTGAACGTGTATGGAGCTCTTCAAGCCTATTCACCTCTTTGACTTGTATATTTTTGTATAATAATTACAAATGTTGTTTCAATCCGATAAGTGGTTCATAAGTTAGAGTGTTAACAAGGTTATATATCCAATACTATTTAGTGGCAAGCTTAATCTTTGTGTTAATCTCTTGGCAGCCAACATTTGATTAAAGTTTCTGTTTATTGCAACCTATAAACCTAAGTTAGCGTGTTAACAAGATGATCAGTCCAACACAGCTAAAAATAGTGGAATCGTTATTAGGAATGCCTAGAAGTGAAAATTCGTTAAAACTCCCTAGTCAAATAATTTATTCTAATTCCTACGCTTTCTCTTTCCTAAAGACAAAGAAAAAAATCGACCCGAAACTCTCACTCCGACTTTTCCTTATAGCGTACATTTTCTTCGTGGTTGTGTTATTGTCCTGTAGCTTCGAGCGCTATTACCTCTAAAACCAAAATGGACGACCTTTATAATTTTTTTAATCAAGGATCGAAACAATTTTGCTTCCAAGCTCACCGAAGGGAACTAATGCATTGTAATCATTCCAAATAAAATAACTTTTTTTTTATCCTAATTTAAACTATCCTCAATAGAAATGCTTTTTAGACGTCAGGGAAAATGTTTGGCCTCATATTATTCTGTTGGTTAAACCCTCAACAGTTTTGCGAATGCCTGCATTTTAAAAAATATACTTGTCTGATATTGATGAAGTTTGAATAGTATGTCAGAGATAGCCTACAGATAGTCACAATAATGTTAACCTAGTAGCAGCAAGCAGCAAGAATTTTTAAATCAACTCATTCGATTTAAATGAAGGTGTATGCAGCATTTTTGGGTTATCTCCTACAGTTAGTCCTATAATTAATTCAACTTTCTGTCCACATTGCTTCCTCAGGAATATCAACTAATTTTGCTTCCGAGCTAACGGAAGGTAATGGAAGCTATGTGATCGTATTGAAGAACGAAAAAATTTTTAGGTCCCCTATTTTAAAAATTCCAAGACAGAAATCTGTTTCAGGGAAAATTTTTGGTCCCGTGTCTGTCTGTCGGTCTATTAGTCTGTTGTTCATATTTTGAGAACCAACATATCTTAAAAACTACACATACGATTTTAATGAAATTTGGATAGTAGGTCATAATTAGCTCATTGTTGGTCCCATAAAAGTTTTAACCTTTTGCGATCATTTTCTTCTCTTCCACATGCGCACACAAACATACATTTATTTACACCAATAGCTTTAAAAGTACTTATCTGATTTGTATGAAACATTTATAGTTTGTCGAAAGTAGCCCGTAGATAGCCCTAGGTTAATTTAAACCGTCTGCGCTCTTTGACTTTTGCTAAATTGATACGTTAATTTGCGTTAAAAAACCCAAACAATTTCGACAGATTAAATAAACGGGGGAAAAAATTAAACAAATTAGACAATAATGGCTTGTATAAGTATAAAATCAATATAGTTCGTGATAGGAAGTGAGGAAGCTATGTGCCACACTAATTGGCAGTCTATTTTAATTACACTCATATTTTAAAACTCTTTTTATTATATCCTATTTTATAAGAGCCAGCAGATATTAGTGTGATAGTTCATTATTACTTTTAAAAGCATAAGTAGCAATTAAGTTCGTGATAGGATGCATGCAAGCTATGTGCCACACCAATTGGCAGTCTATTTTACAGAGTGATGTTATTAGAAGGTTGACGAGGATTTTGTTGATGCGCATGCGTTAGTTGGATCTTAAGTTAGGGTGGGAGGGAGTAGAAGGTGAGTCTACTTATTATTCCTAACTTGTTGTTAGTTTATTATGCAAAATGAGAAGGAGCGGAGTTTTCAAGTTAAGTCCTTCAGCTTGAACTTAAGCCTAGTCCGTAATCTTATCAAGTCCTCCCCACGCCTGTATCCTTGACGTCAAGTCCCTCTATGTATGCGTATCCAACGCACTAATTGTTTGCCCTTAACATTTTCCGAGTTTCATTCTACTTCGGAATTACTAAATCGGTTTTGTTTCCGACCTTTTTAGTCCTATTGTCAGATAATAGTTGTTAAAAGAAGGGCTATTATTGTTGAATAACAAGGTAACACTTTGTCCTTTCTACATATAGTTAGATGGGTAATGTAAGGACATCCTAGACTGGGCAACAGGCCAACAAAACCAGCCCTTCTTTACCGAAACATGCTTCTAACTGCTCTTAACAAGTTTAATGCGGCTTTAAAAGCTTAGTTTAAACCTTTTGAAATAGCCATTTACTGGTAATAATACAAACTGAGGTCGAAGATATGTAAATATACTGTTTGTAAAAGTGTTCTTTGCGAAATCAGAATAATTCGGTAAAGAATCTTCCGTATAAAAAATGTATTCTTTTTTTGAAAAATAATAAAAACTTTGAACTAAATTGTTCAAGGTGAAAGTAATGATATTAAAATAAACTCTTTATAGGAGACATTATTCAAATGCGGTTGTACAATAACTATATTGTGCCTGAATATACATTTACAATCTTTTCTACTTACAAACATAAATTGTTTACTCTTTTAGTAGTACCTCTTCTTTCTCAAGGTGGTTTTTTACTCTCTCGCATCTCCTAACAAAGTTTGGACACTGATATAATTGTGTGTGAAGCAAACTTACAATTTAAGTTTTTATGTCGAAAAGTTTGTAAATGTAAGGCAAGAGTTTATAAGACTTGAGTTGTTCTTAAATTATGAGAATATAGTTTAAGAACTACATGATCACATCGCATTTATTTATTTTTTGTTTAAAATTAAGAATTGAATATATACTAACTGAAATAAATTATATCATAATTATTAAAGAAGTCACTTCATAATAAATTTGTTTACACTAGTATATTGTACCTCTAGAATAATCATTATTGGACAATCATAAGTTACTGTCTGGGCCGAAGAGCAACAAGAAAGCGACAATTTAAATCTTAAGAGACAATAACATGAAACGGTGCTGTATTTATGATCGTTTTCACGCGCTCGCGCTCACAGAAAAACAATATAGGAGGATAATTCACGTGATACAAAAAAAAAAAATGTTTTTTTTTAATTTTTAGTGGGGTATTTTACTATATTATAGTATTTTACTTTATCGCACTCCAGTGTTCTAACTTACGAACATAAAGAACTTTAATCTCCAAATTCACACTTAAACCATGTGAATTGCACCACTACCTCTTAAAACGGAGTAAGTATTTTTGTCTAACTTAATGATTGGACTAATGGATTTCGTCACTTTTTGTTACATAAGTGTAATTTTCCTGTGTCCCAAAATACATTGGACTAATAATAATAATAATAATAATAATAATAATATCTTTATTTTCATTATGTTTTACAAGTCATAAAACTCTAGAATACTGTCAATACTAGATATACTAAAAATTAATATATATATATATATATATATATATATATATATATATATATATATATATATATATATATATATATATACTTTTTTTTTTTTCTTCTTTTTTTTTTATAAAAAAACAATTCTTAAAATAAATTCTTAATTTACAATATAACTTGCTAATACATATTCATTACAATATAATAATTAATAATAAAATAAATAAATAAATAAATAGATATTAACAATAATATTGATAGAATAATAATTAATTTATTAGTTAAATAAAATGATAATCCTACTTTAAATCTATTGTATCATTATGAATCCTAAGTTTCATAATGAATGTATCATAATGAATCCTAAATGACCCTTTGTTTTATTTGACCGTTAGGCCAACAGATATTGTCATTCAATTACAGAAGTGTGATATTCCTTTGTCCCAATGTTGAAAGGAATTGGTGCAATTTACATAGTTTGACCTACCTCGTACTGTTTTCCTTACCTCGTTTTGAGAGGTAGTGGTGCAATTTACACTGTTTTTCTTACTTCGTAAAAAAATATTTTTTATTTCTGCTAAAAAAATATGGTGCAATTTACATATACCCAATTAATCAAAGAATAGTTGTTGAAATAACTATTTGTATTGCTCGAAATATACTAGTTGGAGAGACTTTATAAGAAAGTTCATCCCAATAAAAATAATTGCCTGAGGTTGCAGAAGCTACGCTGGTTTTAAAACTTAAGTATTTTATCTCTAGCATTAAAAAAAAAGTTTTTTTTCAGCTATATGCTATTTAGTATTATTACAGGGAGAGGGAGGGGGGTCTTTTTAGGGTCTTTTTTCTCGTTTGGAATCCCCCCCCCCCCCCCAAACGTTAGGAACCAAGCCCCAGATGTTGCCGTCATTAATTAACATGCCCGGATTCAATTTCATTAATTTATTCCCAAAAATTTACAAGTCCGCGCCCTCTTTCTCCTTTATACGTTTTTTTTTAATTATAAGCGATTTTGACCTTTAATTGAAAATCGTTCAAAAGGCAATTTGTTATTTTAATCAATGAGGGTTTTTTATATCATTGAAAATTAATGATAGAAAGACATAGATGATTGAATGAATAATGATTATTATTATATTTTTATTGGAATGTGTTTTTTAGAATAACTTGATGATTCTACTAATATTATAATTATTAAAGTATCATTAATATTATAATTGTAGATGAAATTTTAAAAAGGCTCACTATCTATAACAGTGTCATTAAAAATCTTTAAATTTAGGATCAATCAGGCTTAGCTCTAGAACTAAACAAAAATACGTCAGGTTCTTTTATGACTTGTATAGAGAAGTAGGCATTTTGTGCTTACTTTCTATTACTTGTGTTGGTACTTTTCTACTTTAGCACCCCCTATATCTCTTTGTGATAATAGTTATTTAGACAAAGGAATATATTATACAGAGTAGCCTATATTCCTTAGTCCAAATTACAATTAAGACGAAGGGATATTTATTACAATGTACCTTGGGACAAAGGAATATCACACTTGTGTATACAATTGTGATCATATCCCTTAGTCTAATAAACTATTAAGATAAAGGAATATCAAATATAAAATTGGCGAGACTAAAACACAAACCTTTGATACTTTTGTAGGGCGGACTATTGTTTAGAACCAAGGGGGGTGCTAAAGTAAAAAAGTGCCCTTGTGTTCTTTGGTTTCGCTGAAAACTTTTTAGTATGGAAACTAATATAGTAATGGAAAATTAACCTTTAAGCTCTGATGATTACTTAGAAACTGAAGAAATACTAAAAAGAGATTACAATAACTCCAGTACTAAGGTATATTATTTTATAGGCTAATAAAAAGCTAAAACTAGTTAAATCGACTTTAACTAATAATACTTTCAAAGTACAAAAAGCATAAAAAGCAAAACAATGTGTATTAAAAAAAGGAACAACAAAATTTCTTGACCTACCAGTATCATAGTGTGGCACATAGCTTCATTGTGTCTTATTTTGTTTACTCTGACTGATTTTATGCAATGACAGTTATTTATTTATTTTTTTTCTTTTGGGTTTTAGTCCCGATCAACTGCCAGGGTTATTACAGGACGGGGGTTATCCAGCCAGGTTATACAGTTATTATTGTTAAATTTGTTTAATTTCCCTCCGGTTTTTTAGATCTGTATTTTTTTTTTTTTTTTTTTTTTCATGAATTGAAGTAACAATTAAGCAAAAGTTAAATAGCGCAGACGGTCGAAGTTTATCTGTTGTCATCTGCGGTCTACTTTGGACAAACCATCCAAATGTCATAAAAATCTTATGAGTACGGTTGAAGTTATGGGTGTTAATTAATGTATGTTTATGCGTATGTGGAAGAGAAACAAATGGGCACAAAAGGTTGACTAACAATGGGCTAATCATGAACAACCATCCAAATTTCATTAAAATCGGACTAGTAGTTGTTAAGATATATGTTGGTTCGCAAAAATTGAGCGATAGACCGACAGACAGACATAGAAGCAATAATTTCTGTCTTGGAATTTTTGAATTTGACACAAAATGTTTTCGTTCTCCCAAATGTTCACATTTGGATGAACACACAGCTTCTGTTACCTGCGGTAAGCTCGGAAGAAAAAAAGAAAACCTTTCCTTAAAAAAAGTTTATTTCTTACTTGCTTTTGGCTTCTAGGCTATCAGCGCAATTACTGTGTAGGCCAAGATGAACAGACACTAACGACTCGGGTTACCATTGTTATATGAGTTTCAATTCAGACAGTATTAAACCTATTCTATAGAGCCTGCAACCCGATCCAGTAGAGTGGTATTATCTATCGTCACCAATCAATCCGCTAATGAGCGCTCGAACTAATGTTCGCCATTGCTTATATATAACAAAGAGCCCAAATGTGAACTTAAGTGATTGAAACCCAAAGGCGAGGATACACAAGAGCATTCGCCCCGAATGAGCATGCGTTTGCCCCCGAATATGGAGAGGGCGAGCCGAACGGAAACGCATGCTTATTCGGGGCGAATGCTCAAGTGTATCTCCGCCTTAACACATTAGTAGTCAGTACAATGACCTTTTCAAATAAATATTTAATTATTATTATTTCTTTCTTAACAAAATTATAATATTGCTTTCGAGATTACAGAAGGTAACGAAAGCTAAGTGATCGTGGGTGTTCGTTCTGGAAAACGAAAAGGTTTGATGTCTCCGTTGTTTGTGTTTTATTTAAAAAACTCCAAGGCTGATATCTGTTTCAGACATCAGAAGATATTTTTGGTTCAGTGTCTGTCTGTTTGTTTGTCACTAAATTTTTACGAACCGACATATTTTAAAAATTACTCGTCCGATTGAAATTTGTCAGTTAGGGTCATAATTACCCCATTGTTGGTCCCATATAAGTTTTAACCTTCTGCGCTTATTTGTTTTTTTCTCTTTCACGTTTATTTATTTACACCAAAATCTCCAAAAGTAGTCATTTGATTTCTATGATATTTGGATGGTTTGATAGAAGTTGCCCCAGATTAATTCTGTGTTCTTTCAATTTTCCTAAATTAATACTTTAATTATTGTAAAAAATCAAAACAATTGTGACAGTTTAAAAAACTGAGAGAAAATTATATGAATTGGACAATATTAGCTTCCAAAAAGCATAAAATTAAACAAAATGGGACAAAATAGGAGGAATCTATGTGCCACACTAATTGGCAGACCACTTTTTCAGATGATCTCTAAATATTTTGTGCTGTTTTGTTAATCTTTAAATATCAAATAATTTTCGTTTTTTAATTAAAATGAAATACTTTGTTATGTGAAGAATACTTTATATTTTATCCACCTTTAATTTTGAAAATCCACCCTGAATTGCTTAGTTTAGAGCACTTTAGTAGACGTCTGATTTAGTTTTCTAGTTTTCGATAAGAAAAAGGCTTTTGTTTGCCAAACGGTCCAAGAAGCGTTTGCCAAACTTAAGAACATGATTTGACTTTTAATGCCGGCCCAACTCTGAAAAGGGGGCCATTTCGAATTCAGCGGCTCTTCTCTAGTTTTAGCTTTTCAAGTATTTAACATTTATCTTCTATAACAGATGCCATTGTTTAAACAAATAAAAACACTTTTATGAAATATATTTATTTTTAGAGAGTAGATGGAACTTCATCAAAGATACTGAGTTAACTTTTAATTGAGTTTTGGTTTTTCATTTTATTCATAAGAATTAGTAAATGGGATTCGATCTACTTTGTCATACTTAAAGTCAATTTCAAGCTTTCACTACTTCTCAAATACAGAAAGTTGTGTTAAGGTGAATGTCGTTTGTGTTTGTTTCAAAAAGAAGACTGCCAATTGGTGTGGCACATAGCTTCCTCGCATCCTATCCACGTGCTTTATTGATCTCATGCTTTTACAAGCCATTATTGTCTAATTAGTTTAATTGTTTCCCCATTTTTTTTTTTTTTTTTTCTTTTAATCTGTCAAAATAGTTTTGAGTTTTTACACGAATTAAAGTATCAATTTAGCAAGAGTTAAAGACCGCAGAATTTTTCAAAACAATATTTTCACACTTATATATTTAAGAATTATACATATAAAAATTAATAATAATAATTAATATAAAAATGCCATTTTTCAAAACTGGTCTTATTGTCAACCATTTTATTTTTTTTTTTTGGTTTCTGTATTCTTCACCTTAGTTGTATCTATGTGCAAAATTTGGGGAAGATTGAATGACGGTCAGTGGTTCAAAATTGGGGTAATAGGGGTGCGATGAAACTTAAAAAGCAAATAAATTTGACGCCATTTTTTTTTTTTTTTTTTTTTTTTTGGTTTCTGTATTCTTCACCTTAGTTGTATCTATGTGCAAAATTTGGGAAAGATTGAATAACGGGAAGTGGTTCAAAATTGGGGAAACGGAAATGTGCGATGAAACTTACAAAGCAAAGTAATATAAGACCAGTAAAAATGTATATAAAAGTAAGGTATCTGACAAAAAATAATACAAAGTAGTGATACAAAAATGCGTAAATGTATTTTAAAGTTAGTTGAGAAAATAAAGAAAATGGATATATTTATCTATTTTTTTTAAATTTATTTTTTTTTTTTTTTAAATATCTTTATTGAATAAAACATATTAATACATAATAATATTTCAGTACATCAATTTATCTTTTTTATTGATTTTACAATTTAGCACTACATAAGGTTATCTCTCCACTAGAGAACATGGAGTCCTGAGCTGTGGAGAGAGAGTTTACACACTTTACTTATATCTATCTTACAATAATTATTTTAAAAAGAATAAATTAGTTATTTTATATAATTATATTATTATTTTAGTTATGATTATATATTTAAAATAGTTATATATTTAATAGTACATTACGCGTCGAGTGCGGAAAGTAGCATTTTGCATGCGAGTGTGGAGTTTGCACCCGAGCGATAACGAGGGTGGTAAAACCACAGGAGCAATGCAAAATGCCGTTTTCGCACGAGTTACGTACCGTACTTTATCTACGATTGATAGATTTAAATAATAAATACAGAAAAAAATAAACTTGCTGTATGTAAGTTCGTATCTCTTCTCTTGATAAAGATGGCATTAATCTTGAGTTGTATTTTTTGCCGAAATAATTATTTCTGGAGGAGAATTAATCTCCACATTTTCGTCTAAGTCACTTGATTCACTCATTGTTTTTCACTAAAAACTCGATATAAACAGTTACTTTAATAAAAGAACACCAAATTAGTTTTGTTAAATGTAAACAAACTAGCTAATCGTGCGTAAAGCTGAAGAATTCCTCTTCTTTACCGCGCTAACGTGGTAAAGAAGAGGAATTCTTCAGAACTATGAGACGCGCATTGGCAATGAATACAAATACGTAAATAATCACTTTCTACGCATCTAAACAAAGATATAACGTTTATATTTCGTATCAATCGTAGTTAAAATAATTTACATAGTTGTAAAATAATTATGGAAAATTAGCAGCAATCAAGTAAAATTATACTGAGGGTTTTGTGGAAAATATAAGAATAAATTATTTTTTTCAAAGCTTCAACACGGACAAGTCAATTTAAATAAAAATTACCTAAGTATATCTTTAGGTATAGTCTATGATAGAGTGAACTAAAATGCGTTGTATGATAAAGGCTAAACATATGAGAGATAATCAATTGACTAAGTTCAATGCGTTCATTGTCAAGGTTTGAAACGATAGATGGGAAGCTTGACAGGTTGAAGAGACCAGAAGCTGTTCGTCCTCAGACTCCACACACTGGATCAATCAACCAGTTGACATTTCATTTCCATATGATAAGCCCTGTTCTTCCTTTCTCTTCCCTACTTATCAATGGTCTCTTCAAATCCACCGGTCCCTCCACAGATAATTTACACGTGTCAAAGTAAATATTACCATTTCGATTTAGTGTGAACAACGGCTACTTTGTTCACGCAAAAGACGATTGCTTGTGTAAATGTTGATGATCTGATATTTATATTGTTTAATTTATTAATTCAAATCATTGCTGGCTTGATCCATGACAAGTCTGACAAGTATTTATTTTTACTTTTCCTCACTACCTAAAGTAAGAAAAGTATTGTTTTCACCAAAACATTTTTTCGAGATTTTGACGGAATTATCCGTTTTAGGTGATTATAAGACCTCCTGAATCTGTATGTATGTGTGTTATCATCGTAGCGCCCAAATTTTTTTTTTTTGGCAGAAAAATCAGTCCTTACCTGTCCTTAACTTTTGAAGTTTAAGTATTGCTCAGTGAAAGACAAGTTGAAGTGATAAAGGAGTAGAAAGAAAAAAAGATATTTTTTTAATTAAATATGAGGAACTTCTATATTAAAATAATGGATTTATTAATTTAAAACTAATAGTGCAATAAACAGAACCTGCTTTCAGGTAAATGACGAGAATCACTATGATTCAATTTTACTACATTTTAACATCTAAACCGATTTTAAAATAATAATAATCATCACGATGTAATCTTCTAGACAGCCAGTTTGAGAATGATCCAAGGAGGGATCGAAATATCGCAAAAGTGAGACTTTTATTCATTTGTGTGACCCTACTTCTAAAGAATTGAAAACTACAAGCAACTCTTTCAACTAACTGATCTAAATTATTATTTTTTTTAATTATTTATTTAGCCACAACTACAATTATTATTAAAATAAGTGACTTTTGTCTTAATGAAAGTAACTAATAATATACACAAAGTCACTGATAAGGAGAGGCCATCCACTGATAGTACTCCTATCACGTGATTTATATTGTTACATATTACAAAAAAAATATTGCAATGAAATTATTATAATATTTTATTGCAACCTGTTTGTACACACTGTAAGTGGACTTATAATAATTACATATATTATACATAATTACATAATATATTAGAGTTATTTTTACTTCTCTAATTTCATCCAGGAAATTTCCTTTTCAATTTGACTAAACAAGTTCGAAGTATAATAATCACTTATTTATAAATTCTACGTTTATTTTATGACGGGGGATATGTCAAAGTTTCTGGAAATATCAAATTACATCAATGAATTTCTTCAATCAATGTTGGTAATTGATACTAGGATTTCGACTCGGAATTTCCGGGGGACTATCATTGGTCGAAAATTTGATATAGTTAATAGCTTGGTTGTGCACTATATTTGTTGCGTAGCGAATATAATTTATGATTTAATCCGTCAGAGAAGCTTTGGTCGAGGTAAGCTTATCTAGTTTCAATATAGGATTTAATAATAATGTTGGAATCAATGTTAATTAAGTAAGAAACAATGTTGTTAATTTAACTGAGATGAAATAATACTATATAATTCCGTTACATATTCATTATATTACCATGAGTTGTTTACAATAATTAACATATTTTAAATTGTTCCTGAATATCATAGTATATTTGGGTAATATTAAAATGCTTCAATCCATAACTTCATTAAATTATGTAAATATATTTAGTACGTATTCTATTTGTATGTTGTTCTTTTGAAGTATAAATTATTGTATGGAAGAAACAATTTAGGCGTGAATGATAAACATTTATTTATTTGATTTAAAACGTTTTGACCGTTCCTTATAAGTTCATCCTCCAGTCATTTTTTTTATTAATAAAGAAGTATTTAATTTGGAACAGCACTTTTAGGATACCTCGATAATTCGGACAAATTGGGACCAGACACTGTCCGAATTACCGATTTATCCGAATTTTCGAATATGCTGTAAAACAACTTTTTCACAGACAAGAGGACCTGATAAAGGTGCGTATGAGCTTCTTCTTTGGGTAAACCATATGTACATCGCATTTTCTAAAGGGTATCATTTGCCGTTCGTATCGTTTTCCGGTTTTTTGACTCCTCTTCAGAATCTAGCTTTGACGCGTATCGCAGTATGCTATCTTGTTTTCGTTTTAGATGACCCCACACCATACTTTTTTGCAAGAGATGTCCCACTTTCACCTTTCGGTATTTTTTTTATAGAATTTCTAGTTATTAAATGTTTCAGTAGGCAGTCCGGATTTTCGAGGCTCCGGATTTTAGAGGTCCGAATTATCGAGGGTCTACTGTATTATACTATAACAGAAACAGAAGTAGGATAGTATAATATGAATATTCAACAGAAATCGTAATAACATATATTAAATACGAATTATTTAACTAATGAACATGTTATCCGTTTTGTAGAAACATAATAATTGATTTTTCAAGATTGTTAAACTAAAAACTAGAATAAGACATTAGTTAAGTTTAAATTCATAATAATTAAATTTTGTTTAGAAAGCTTTGTTCAAATTATTTAAAATGTTAACAACCTGAATAATTAGGTAAGGATTTTAACGTTATTATTGTATTTGTTACTGTCTTTGCAAACACCCAGACTTTACCTCCTGAGTAGAGAGAAATAGTTAGAGATAAATTAATATAACAAGAAGAGAGCTTTAGAGTTGGTAGCCGTTGTTGGAATTTTGACTGTACTAGTTGTCCTGTAATTTTCAGAAGGTAGGTGAAAGTAACAAGCTTGGTAGGGTTTACCCAGTGAAGGGAATTATCTCGCTTCATTAACTCCCGGTGTCGGAATTATTTTCCCTTCCTTTATGTAGGCAGCCAACACAACCCTGGTGGAAACTCGACAGGCTTGCAAACAGGAAATACAACATGTTGAAACAAACACCCAACATCCTCGTTGGGGGTGAAAATATAATGTTAGCATGTTTAAATATAACCTGTTTTTAAGTACATGTTAAATACGTCGTTATATTCACATACATGTTGAATGTTACATAGATGTTTTCATTGTACTACTTAATTAACTACCACGCTGTTACATTTAATAATATTTAGATATAGTAAGAGCAAAATACATTAGTTATTAAAAATTCGTAAATAGTGTAAAGCTGTGAAATAGTATGAACTAACTGACGTTTCAGATGTAATTTGATTAACATTCAACAGAATATGCATCCCGTCTGTCTGTCTGTCAGTAACGTTTACGTGCCAGATGATAACAACTTGAATAGAAGTTTACCGATTTTATGGAACTTTGGTATACATGTTCCTTTTGTTTATGCTCGGGCAAAGTTCGTTGGATAGCGTTATCCGTCTAAGAGTTGAAATTTCGGGACCGGAAAAGATTCTATCATGACCTATTCATATAGCCTAACATTTTTTCAAAATTAAATTTTTCATTCAAACCATCAGTGACATTGCTATGAAGTGACAAAGATGGTTACAACTATATTTAAGCGGACCTAAACTTTTAAAATATAGAAAACATTTTTGGAACGATGTTCCTAATGGCATGCTCTGGAGCCCGGGAGTGAATCAGAAAAAACGACAAAAATCACTGTCACGCAAAAACCGTCACAAAATCTACAGATGACGATAACTTGAGTAAAAGACCACCGAGTTAGATGAAATTTGGTACACATGTTCATTTTACCAATGCCCAGGCTGAGTTCGTCGGAAAACGTTATCCGCCCAAGCGTTCACGCGCAACGCTCGCGTAAACGTAAGCTTTAAAAGACGGGAAAAAGTGTTATTAAGAAAGCCTGTTTCTTGACTTGTTTGATTATTTTTGTTATACATGTCAAAAATGTTACTTTGTTTTATAAATAAATAAAATATAATCATGTAAAATTTCACCCTGATACAAGCAGAAGCTGTAGAGTAGGGAAGAGATATATTTTATAATATTTTAAGTGAATTGGCCGGGTAGGTAGAAAACAGTCCTATTTCAATCCAAACTCCTTTAACAAACATACTATTTCACTATAAACTCATCATGATCAACTTTTTTCTTATATTTAATATATATTTATAGTAAGACGCTTGATTTAATTATACAAATAATGGTTTTCTTTTAATTTTTCCTTAACTCTGCCAGGTACAAACAGTTCGTTACTTTTAATTTTGTCTCTTTTCTAACTCCGCCATGTATAAGTAGTTAGCAATGTACACGTACTTAGCAGTGTGATGTTATAATTTATATTTAATGAAAATTGTAAGGAACTTCGATCCTACCGAGTGTCCCGCGACACCACACGTATTTTTTTACCGATATCTTACGTTCCAAAATAACGATTTTAATAAAATTGCATATACATCATCTATAAAACAATTATAACAGCCGTATAAAATTTCAACTTGATACTAAAATACATCAGATATCGAGCAAAAATACCACATAGCTTTGAGTTGGAATAAGTTCCATCGATTACCAACACTTTGAAATATTTCATGTTTATTTACTTGGCTTAAATTTTTGAAGCTATAAGAGAAGGTGAAGGACATATTCGTACTTCCACATGTCCTGACAAAATTAAATTATGGATGTCTACTGAGGATGAATGTACATCCAAGAAAGATGATTGTCATGAATGGCCGAAATGACAGAGGTGAAGAATGATGAATTGCGTTAAGCTATATTTTCCTTGACGCGACTCCAGTGATAGAAGCTCAAGCGATAGTCGCCTAGTGGCTATCGCTAAGGAGTTTTCCTCTTCAGAGTTTGAATGTTACCGTTTTCCTAGATGAGTGACTGTTAACATGAAAATTCAGCTCCACGATAGTCGCTGGATGGAATGGTATCACTCAGCGTCTATCACGGGAGTCGCGTCTAGTAAAACGTACCTTAAGATTTTCTAATGGAAGAAGGCGGGAGAATTTAAGGGAGGTTACAGACTGTTATAGGAGGAGTGTTGTTATTGTATCATAGCAAGTATCCAGTATTGCATTCTGGGTGTATGGTATATGGATTTAAGACGGTATATGCATCTGACAAAGACGTGTCAATGTTTAATTAAAACTTATTTCGTATATCTGTCTTTGAGTTTCAACCCCATAGCAATTCAGATATTGAACATAGATTTTTAGATTTTAAATGAACAATGTATCTACAATCAATTTTGATCATAGCGAACTTGTATGAGTTGTAAATATATGATAAAACATTTATATCTGATGGGAATTAATAGAAAGTAATTATTTTGTACAACGTTTAAGTTATTTAGTTCATTGTCGCATACTGTTGACTAGAGTTGCAACTATTTAAAATTTATGGTGAATATATAAATTTTAATTGTTGTTTATTTACTTCCTTATCATTTTAATATTTATTACATACAATTTCAATAGAAATGTATTAAACTTGTACATTAATTCAAAGTATAGTACTAAGTAATATTATCTACATATTTATGTATGTATTTAGTATGTTACGTAAATAACATACATAAAGATAATACAAAACGTTACATTACATGTATCATCAAGTAGTATAAACTATTAAAATCAACGATTTCATATTAATAATGATTAAATGCAATAATATAATTAACATAATTTAATTTTTAATTATGTTTCATAACTTACAAATATCTATAATTTATAATGCGTTTTCTATAATTTGAATGTATAGTTCTTTTCTAAGGTGTTTAAACTTTTAACTACACTTTTTTTAGATCTTTCATATTTTACTTTTTTATTTGCCGTTTAGAATAAACAGTTTTCCTGAGACAAAGTTAATGACTTTTATATTTATAAATATATAGACAGAAAGTAATTTTTTTTTTTTTTTTCAAATAATATAGGTTTTTTAAAATAGTCCGCCAATTAGTGTGGCACATAGCATTTTCGCGTCTTATTCCGTTTGCATTAATGAATGTAACATGTTTTTACAACCTATTATAGTCAAGTGTGTTTAATTTTTTCCCCTGTTATTTTAAATCCAAAAATTTTCCGTTAATAAAGGTAACGGAAGCTATGTGATCGTTCTAAAAAACGATTTTTTTTATGCCTCCGATTTCAAAACTTCTAGATTCCTTACAGATTTTCGTTTTAAACGCCAGAAATAATATTTGGTCCCTTGTCTGTCTTACACTCAATTTTTGCGAACCAATTTTGCTCAATTGGTACTTTAATTCATGTAATAAATCAAAGAAAAATTGACAGATTCAAAAAACGGAGAAAAAAAATATAAAGTTAACAATAATAGGTGATAAAAGCATAGAATCATTAAATTATTCGAAATTATTGATACATAGAGCAAGCTATGTATCACACTAATTGGACGTGAGCAAGCTATGTATCACACTAATTGGACGTGAGCAAGCTATGTATCACACTAATTGGACGTGAGAAAGCTATGTATCACACTAATTGGACGTGAGCAAGCTGTGTATCACACTAATTGGACGTGAGCAAGCTATGTATCACACTAATTGGACGTGAGCAAGCTATGTATCACACTAATTGGACGTGAGCAAGCTATGTATCACACTAATTGGACGTGAGCAAGCTATGTATCACACTAATTGGACGTGAGCAAGCTATGTATCACACTAATTGGACGATATTTTTAATTTTTTACATGATTAATGTATCAATCTAGCAATATTTAAAGAGTGAAAACGTTTGAAATTAATCTCGTAGCTACCTGGGGACTACTTTCGACAAACCATCCACATTTTTATAAAAATCAAATGAGTACTTATTAAGATATAGGTGTAAATAAATGTATGTTTGTGCACTTGTGGAAGACAAATAAATGAGCGCAGAAGGTTGAAACTTTTATGAGAATAACAATGGGCTAATTATAACCAACCATCCTAATTATATAAAAATCGGGCTATAAGTTTTTAAGATAAATATGATGGTAAGTAAAAATTGAGCGTCAGATAGAATGACCGACTGATAAACCTAGAATCAAAGCTTTTTCCTAATGTCTTAAACTGATTTTGGAAGTTTTGAAATTTGAGAAAAAAAAACTTTATAGAATGAAGTAAAATAAAACGTTGAAGGTTAAAAAAAATATATATATAGAAATGGTAAGGTCCTGATTAATTAAGATTAAGGGGTAAATGTGACCCCCACGTCTTAAGAGGGTTAAGACCCCTTAAAATGGTGGCTTTCGTTTTCTTTTTACCCAAACCACCTTTAACCCCCTCGAGTTGCTGACTCTTCTGTCAACGAGTAAACTAAAGCTTTATCGTTGATAACATCCAAAGTTGCATCTGGCATTTTAATCATTTTAATAGTGGGTACATTAAGAAAATTATATACTTTAAGTAGATGTTTTATTCCAAATATACATATTACATATGTATATATATACTAAATGGATTCCCGTGTTTCGCAACGGTTAGTTAAAGCGAGCGTAAGCGAGCTTCTTACATTCAACGAAATATGCATCTTGTCTGTCTGTCTGTCTGTCTGTCTGTGTGTAACGTTTACGTGTCCGACGATAACTTGAGTAAAAGTTGACCGATTTAGTTGAAATTTGGTATACATCTTTCTTTTACTAATACTCAGGCTAAGTTCGTTGAACAGCGTGATCCGTCCAAGAGTTCGCGCGCAATACGTGAGCTTCAAATTTAAAATTGGAATTTCAGGACGTGAAAAAATTCTATCATCACCTATTCGATGAGACGAACATTTTTTTCAAATAATTTTTTTAGTAAAACCAACAACGACACTGCTATGAATTAATAAAGATCGCTAAAACTATTAAAGCGGACCTAAACGTTTAAAATAGAGAAAACAACCTTTTTACCGATATCTTACGTTCTAACGTAACGATTTTAATAAAACTTCATGCACATCGTCTAAAGAACAATTGAAACATGTATGTAAAATTTCAACTTGATACAAGCATCATTACTCAAATACTTCATTGCACCAATTGATGTCATTTGAAAGCAAGAATTGAATGTTCGTATTTTTCGTAGCAATAATTTTGATTCACCTACTATTAACGACTTTAAGGGTGCAGGCAGATGTTGTAATTCTAGTCAAACCTTAACACCTCTAAACCCTTGTCTAATCCATCCAGTACAAGTAAATCTTACAACTCAATCTCTGTCTCTTACAAACTCTTTCGTTCCCAAACACTCAACACGTTAAAGGTCCCCGCATACGACCGACTTTTTCACACCCTACATGTCGGAATGAGACGGAAAGCAATAGGAACCAATGGTAACTTTTTGAAATCGGAGGCATAAATCATTTTCGTTTTTCAGAACGGATCACACAGCTTCCGTTACCTTCGGTAAGCATTAGAAAAATTAGACAATAATAGGTTGTAACATCATAAAATCATTAATGTATACGAAATTGGACGCGAGGAAGCTATGTGCCACACTAATTGGCAGACTATTTTAATTCGGAGATGTAAGAAAATTTCGTTGATCGTTCTCGTAGTGCTTCCGTTGTAAGTGCAAATACTAGTTACAAGCACAAAGCCATGTAAGTAGCTCGCAGAAAAGGCATGTGTAAACATTAAAAAGCATGTGATTGAAAATCATACGAGTAAATCGCACGGGGTTTAATTTTATTTTCTTCCCAGTGGCACGAGTCAAACTGTGGGGGAACTGATAAAGCCTTCTTTGTGCTGGTAGCTCGTACCAGACCAAGCATCTGGATAGAAGCATGCTGCTTCAATGGTAAATGTGCAAAGCTTCTGCAGAATGCCAGCTACTGGCATGCTAGTTACTCGCTAATGGAATGTTGTTTCATTAGCAAATGTGCATAGCTTCTGCAGCATGCCATCTACTGACATGCTAGTTACTCTCCAATGGCATGTTTTTTGACTGCCAATGGCATATTGTTTGACGGGCAAATGTACATAGCTTCTGCAGAATGCCAGCTACTGGCATGCTAATTACTCGCCAATGGAATTCGTTTTTACTGGCATATGTATATCCGTCTTCAAATTTGGTAAGCTCGGAAGCAAATTAGAAGCAATCATGAACCTGAGGTTAATATTACCATTATTGACGGACAGAAATAAGCATTTATAAATCTGAAACGTATTTCTGTTTCCATTCGTTCATTCTTCTGAATGCTCTCAATGCTTTCGTTACTTATAAACTTAGTTAAGCTCGAAAGAAGAAAATCAAAGTCAGATAAATTCAGTAAGATCCTTGCCTGGCTGGAGTCAAGCTAAAAAGGTGGTTAGAGGTGGTTAGGGGTAGTAATCTAATAATCGTATCAACTAGAATATTGCTCTCGATGAATTGAACAAGGATGAGACAGAAATATGTAAATTTGTATCAGCTGCAACACAATGAATATTTAGCCACCTTCACAACCCTCTGAATTATTGATGAGTTTGCAATTCGTCATTACTTAATTCGTTGTTTTACTTAAAAAGTTAAGTCTTGTGTTTTTTTGTGTGTGTTAGCGGTTCTGTTATAAATGATTAATAAGTTACCTTTCATTACTGTTATGAATATTATATATTAAGTAAAATCTTCTTGATGGCTTGAGGAAGGTAGGAAAGAACTGGATTAAAAAACCTTAAATATGGGAAAATGTAAACTGCCTCTCCACGTAAACTTACTACATTGTTAATTTTATACTACAAAGTAGTTTTCAGCCTTCAAAAGGCCATAATCTGTGCCGGAAATAGGAAGAAATAGAGTTATAAAATAGAGTTATATTAAACAATTGAAAAGTTAATGAATGAGCCTACTTAATGTCGGAGATCATCGTAAAACCCTTACACTACATTATAGTATAAAAAAACAAATTAGTCAGTTTACGTGAAAAGACGCAGTTTATATTATTTATAGATTTATAAATATTAGAATCTACTCATAAGAAATGGAAAAAACACGTTTTTATGCTATTTTTGACCCAAAATAGTCAAAATTTGACCCCTAAATGAACTCCAAACATTCTGGCCAACAAACTCATTCTTTCTTTTGATATTACTGATATTTTAAAATTTGTTTGAAATTTTTAAGTGCATCCTAAGAGGAGATATCGTCTGGATACATAAAAAAGTGATAAATTTTAGGAATCGGATAAAACGGATTTCCATGGAGAAAATCTTCAAAAATTCCCATTACAAAAATGTTGATGCCATTGCAATAGCTTGTTTTTTTTTCTCGAAAATTCGCTAAAAACACCAAGAAAACGATTTCATTTCATGATGTCGTTTCATGCAAGCAAATTTAATCTACCTCGGCTAGAGAAGTTTCACTTGAAAAAATCCGAATTCATAAGTTCCAAGGCAGATCACCATTTTAGACTTCAGAGATTGAGAGAGATGAAGACATGTTCTCCGATGTCTCCACTTCAGACATAAGAGACAGACTAATTTGCGGATTATTTTTAATGGCGTCCATGCTTTTAATTAACATGTGACCGTTCGCTTGGTATTTGCTTGGAGGTGAGAAATCTATGTGCCGCACCAATTGACAAACTATTTTGAATTGATTGCTTTACATTTGAGTTTCTTTACCCCAGATATTAGTGATCGATAAATTATAGTTGTTTTACTTAGAAATATATAAATATATTTTTTATGACCAGCAAGACTATAATGTCTTTCTCCGTGAAATAGATTGGATTTTCATTTTAAATCAGAAATCTCTGTGTGAGAGGGGAAATTTTTAATCTGTACAGATTGAATGCTCAGTTACTTTCTCTCAGCTCAGATAAAATAATAATGAGATTTTCTAAGCTCCGGCAATAGTAATTTAGATATGGGGTTGTCATTTCACATTTGAAATGTTTGGGGTCTTTCTTTTGCTTAGTTGTTGAAAAACTGACAAAATTAGATAAAAAGTTAATTTCAATGATACTTCTGCAAAGAAAAGAAGAAATGGTTCTTGCAGCAGGAAATCTTCCGGTTACTACCCGCTATTAGACCTCACGATAAATCAATTATAAACTTTTATCTACGATTGATACAAAATATAAACATGTTATCTCTGTTTAGATGCGTAGAAAGTGATTCTTTTCGTAGTTGTATTCATTGTACATGCGCGTTCATAATTTTTTCATTATTATGAATGAATTCATTATATTTCATATTTTTTTCATTATAATGAATGAATTCATTATATTTCATAATTTTTTTTCCGCGCTAGGGCGGAAAAAAGAAGAATTCTTTACCTTAACTCTCGATTAGAGTATTTCTTTACGGTAATTTGTTACGCTCGGGTGCAAACTCTCCACACTCGCATGCAAAATGCCTCTTTTCCGCACTAGACGCGTAATGTACTATTAAATGCATGCTACTTAGTATGTATAAGTAACAATACTTGTATAGGTATAAACCAGTTTGTCCAGGTATATGACTAATATGTCTTCATGATAATATTTGTGTCCTTTTATTCATGGTCTTTTTTTCTTATTTAAATGAATAGTAAAATAGTGTGCCAAAGTGAGTGGCACTTTGCTCATAGTCTTGGGGGCACCTTAAGGGGATCATGTCTTCACCAGTGAAGACTTATAAGTTCATACTTATGAAGGTAGTTGATATTAACTTGACTTTTAATGTAAAGGGAGTAGTGTAGAAGATATTGATCTATTCTTGAATTGAAGAACTCTTAATTCTTATCTCTTTGAAGTCATCATAAGCCTGCTTGAGATAGGAATCATTTATATAAATTGCTCTTAACTTGCCTCTAGAGTTATGGAGAGAGAAGATGAAATAAAAAATATCCCAAGATATGCTCTCAGACACATAAAGGGCTTGCGATTTCACCTAGGCCTGAGTCTTAATATATATACATAATATCAAGAATCAAAGACGTATTAAGACATATTATAGTCTACGACAATTCTCTAACCACCTCCATATTGTCTGATTTTAATTAAATTTGGGTCGGATATTTTAAATTCAAATATCTCTAACGAGTTCGTTAACCAGTATAATCAGCCAAGCTATTTTAAGATGGTGGCCAATTAAAGGTTTGATTTAGCTATAACTTTTAAAACCGTTTATTATAAACCTACTCCGAAGTCTTCAGCTCAAACCGTTTCCAAGATATTATATTTTTTAAGATTGTTTTAGGAGAGGAAACAATTTTTGTTTCTTACAAAAGAAAACTATAAATCAAATATTCTTTAAAAACTGTTTTTTTTTTGACAATTAATAACTATGATATTTTATTGAAATCTTCATTGATTTATTGTAAAAATAGGCGGGGAATACAACAAATTCTAGGACGCATGTGACGCATAGAAGAATTGATCATAAAAGAAACCAAATTGGCGTTCTTATATTTCATTTTACAGCCCACACCTGAAGCATTTCCAATTGAAATAAAAATAACCCCTGGCTTTTGAGGGATTATTTTTTGGGGGTTTCCTATATTTTTTCTCTGTTTGGGTTAATACACATAACATAAGTATATCAATTACAGATCCATAAAGTTTCAAATTTTTTTTGTTGGTAACTTTCGAAAATTAGTTACTTAAAAACAGAGAGACAAACGCTTGTAATTATTAGGCCCAATCTACACAGAAGAGGCGACAGGCGGATGTGGCTCAGGCGAGGCGATGGTGCATGAGGCGTGGCACAGGCGAAAGTAAGCTCCATAGAAAGGGTAGTCAAAATGTATGGTATTAACAATATAAGCCAATAAATACATAGTCCCCAGGCCACCATAAGAAGTGAGTCGCTGATTGATAAAGTTTTCTTACCTTATGGAATCGCTAATTTATGCCGTGTCAACCGATGAATTGGGTATATGGCAACTGGGCGCTGGGCCATCTTTTTTTTGACATGCCAAACATGCCCTTCTGCGGGAACATTGAAAAGAGAAAGATAAAGTTTTGATTTTCACAGGAATTATTTAAAAAACAGTGGTACACATAGCCACCGATAAAAGTGGGCCGTTTGGGGTGTCCTGTCCACCGCCAACATGTCACTCTGCGGGGACGTTGAAAAGTGAACAGCCCACTCGTATCGGTGGCCACCTGTACCACTGTTTTTTAAATAATTTAATTAAACGATCATGTGAAAATCAAAACTTTATCTATCCCTCAGAAGGGCATGTTTGGGATGTCAAAAAAAAAAAAGAAATGGCCCAGCGCCCAGTTGCCATATACCCAATTCATCGGTGGACACGACATAAATAAGCGATTCCATATAATAAGAAAACTTTATCAAGCAGCGACTCACCTCTTATGGTGGCCTGGGGACTAGCACCACTTTAAAAAATAACTGTACTGAATGGGTGGCGCGCATGAGGCCAGCTTCTTCAAAATTAGTTGAGAGATGAGAAAGAAGCTTGGAAGTGGCGTTGAGAAGATGAGGAAGAAGCTTAGAAGTGGCGTGGAGAAGATGAGGCAGATGCTTGGAAGTGGCGTGGAGAAGATGAGGAAGAAGCTTGGAAGTGGCGTGGAGAAGATGAGGCAGATGCTTGGAAGTGGCGTGGAGAAGATGAGGAAGAAGCTTGGAAGTGGCGTGGAGATGAGGCAGATGCTTGGAAGTGGCGTGGAGAAGATGAGGCAGATGCTTGGAAGTGGCGTGGAGAAGATGAGGAGACAAGCGTTAATGCCTCATCACATCAGGTGTATTGCCCAATAGATTTTACCTACTAACTACTGTGGTTATTTTTGACGATTTTTACTAACTTTGGGTAAGTCTGACTAAATCTCGGTGGGGTTCAATTTTGTTAAAGAATTCTTACTTTCAAGTTATTACTCAGGAAGATAGAAGATGTAAATAGCAGACATAATAAGAAGCTGGATGTGGAAGTAGAGATAGAGAAAATGCTAAAATGAAATGGCTGTTGTAAAAAGAAAGAAGATTTCAACGTAATTAGAAAATATAGCTAAGCAAATGAAAATAGGTCAGTTTTCTTAAGACAATAAAGGAATCTTAGCAAAAAGAAGTTTCCAGAAGATGACTAAACTAAAATAATAATGATAAGAAACATTTTCTCTACAAGATTTTCTATGAATGAGCTGTCTTATAACATTTCAATTAATGAAATAGTAAGAAAATACTCTGCCAATTAGTGTGGCGCACACAGCTTTCTCGCCTCCAATTACTTATCTTTAATGATTTTAAGTTTTTACAACCTGAATCATCAAATTTATTTATTTTTCCCATGTTGTTTAAATCTGTCAAAATTATTTTGATTTTTTAAATGAATTAAAATATCAGTGTTAAACAAAATTTAAAGAGCGCACACAGTTGAAATTAATCTGGGGCTATCTGTTGACTAATTTCGACAAACTATCCATATTTCATTTAAAAAATATAAGTAATTTTGAAGATATAGGTGTAAATAAGGCCGTTTCCTGACTTGTCGGTCAGGTATCGGTGAGCTAGTATGCCGATGCGGTAAGGTTCTTTACCGAGCGCCTATATCTTACCGATTCGGTACAGATTCCTTACCGCGCTGTAAAGAATCTGTACCGAATCGGTAAGATATAGGCGCTCGGTAAATAATCTTACCGCATCGGATAACTAGCTTACCGATACCGTACCGACAAGTCAGGGAGCGGCCTTCATCTCCCCACTTGTCGGTATAGTTTCGGTGGAATCTTGCAGTAACGGTAGTGTCGTGGCGTGATTATGTCGTCGGCAGAAGAAGGTAGTACTTTACCGCTTCTGTTTTTACTGCTTGCTCGTACCAACTCTCTGTATACCGATCCCTTACCACCCCGCTCCCATACCGCCCTAGTCAGGGATGACTCATTAAAGGCCCTTCCACACTCTCGTGGAGTATCCTCGCCAATTATACTCGGCGAGAATACCCGAGGCAAAGTACTAGCATCCACACTCTCGCCCTTCGTGGCGAGCACCTCATTGTCATGACTTAAAGTTCCTCGCGTCCTCATTGACTCGGGCCAAAAAACCGCCTCTGCAGCGAAGTCGAGCAAGGCGAGGCAAGGACCCCCGAGGAACCACGAGCAACCTCTCCACATTCTCGTTCCTCGCCCGAATTCGGGCAACTACGCGAGAGTCTGGAGGGGCCTTAAGATATAGGTGCTCGGTAAAGAATCTGTACCGAATCGGTACTGAGCGTACGAGCTTACCGATACCGCACCGATACCGTACCAACAAGTCAGGGAGCGGCCTAAATGTATGTTTGTGGAAGAGAAACAAAGAAGTGCTTAAAGTTAAAACTTATAAAGGACCAATAATGGGATGGATACTTATGACCTAACTCTCAAATTTCATTATAATCTAATGAGTTGTTTTTAAGAATTGTTGGTTTTTTTTTCAAAAATTAAGCGACAAACGTCTTCCTTTCAATTGTGTTCCTTGATGTCACAAAGGGATTTCTGTCTTAGAATGTTTGGGATCAGATTCATAAACTATTTCTGAACGAACACATAGCTTCCGTTATCTTCGGTAAGCACGGAAGAAAAATTTAACTAATGATAAATATTTAGTGTTTAAGAACACCAATGGTTGTGAAAACAAATAATAAGTGCACTACGTAGCTATGAAGAAAGTATAGTAGATTTAGTAAAAGAAAGTAGAGGTAACTAAGAGTTTAAGAAGTTACTTTTTATTGAGGCACTTAAGATTATCAAAAGTGGTTTAAATCCAGCTTTGTACAATAAAGTTACTTTATGTGATGTCATAAGATATTAAGTTGAAAAATGAAGTCAGAAAACAATATGCTACAAGCATGAAATTAAAGTATAACTAATAAAAGAAATCAAAAGAAGGCAAGTAATAGAAAAACAAAAATGAGATGTTTTTATCAAAATGGAGTCACTTATTTAGAAAGAACTGCGTTTCATGAATTCAATAATAAATATAATTTAATATTTTCATTTTTCTTTTTTTTTATATTTGTCGAATAATTGTGCTCGGTAACATTTACCCTTTTTTTTATTAAATGATAATTATTAAGAGAATAAAATGCTCTTTGTGTTATTATATCCTTTGAATTTAATTCTGTTTTGCTTACTCTTCATCTCATTTCTCATTTTAAAGAACGGATGTTAAACAAGTTCGTCTGGGGGAGAGTTATATTATTTTCTTATTAAGTTGAAAACAGTTGGAAGGTTTTCTGACAGATCTTTCTCTTTTCTACAATTTTTTTTCTGCCAATCTGCTCTTTCATTTCTTGTCTTCCTCGGACTTGTTTGCCAAGATGATTTATGAAGCAATGATATAACACTTGTTTGCTAACAAACAAAACGAATCCTTCCCCCCCCCCCCCCCTCACATCCCCCCTCTAACTTTATAATTCAATTTGACTCTGCTACCATTTTTTTTTTCAATTTTTTCCCCCCCAAAACGTCAAAATAAGAAAGTCGAGAAGTAGATAAAAATTGGTGAAACAAAAAGTTTATTATTTTCCCTGTTGATTAAAATAAAGAACGTAAAATCAAATTAATACGAATCTCTCTAGGTCAGTTGAGAAAGGGGGGGGGGGGGGGCGACTTTTTACTTCCATAATAATTTTTAATTTAAGGTTGTTCTACCTTGAAACTTTTCCCCCTTAGTTCGTATTTTTCTAATGCTGTTGATGTGAGTTACACTAAAAAGTTTTTTGTTTTAAAATAAAAATACGTTATTTGTTATCTGGAGTGAAGTTGTCCAACACATTCACTAACCTGAATTTTGTTATTTTTGGCACTTATTTAATGACTATAGTATAATTTAAACGAATGCCACTCAACAAAATTAATATATAGTAATGTTTATAGAAAAATTAAAACGAATGCTACTTAACAAAATGAATATACAGTAGTGTCTATAGTTTATTAAAAACGAATACCACTCGACAAATTTAAGTCTATAGTATAATTAAGACGAATACCACTCGACAAAATTAACTTCTGTAGTGTAGTATAATTAAAACGAATACCACTCGACAAAATTATCGTCTATAGTATAATCAAAACAAATACCACTCGACAAAATTAGCGTCTATAGTATAATTAAAACGAATACCACTCGACAAAATTAAGTCTATAGTATAATTAAAGCGAACTTTATTGAATTAGAACTCAACTTATTGAATTAGAACTCAAAAGAAAAGAAAAAAGATCAGGACGCCCCCCCCCCCCCCCCAAAAAAAAGGCATGCCATCAACGTAGTGACACCTACATTGCGGCCAAGTTTGTTTAATGCCTCATTCAGAAACTGGCCAAGTGTTAAGCAATAAAAAGAGTGTTAAACACAGATCATTCTTGCTCAAAAAAGTATGGCCCTATTCACACGGTGAAACTCATATCACCTGGAAACTAGGAGACTCTGCGACAAAGAGACTCAGCACGTGTAATTAGCTGGCGGTATTCAGACAGGGATACTCCAGTGCCAGCGACTGGGAGACCGTAAAACTATGAAACCATATGACTCTGCTTGCTGGTCTCCTAGTCTCCCAGTTTCCTCCAATACAAAACATTTCTTTTTAACTACCCACGTGAAAATGAGTGAACAAATCTTTAATTTAAAATTCGTTGCGGCAGTGGAGAAGTTTCCGTGTTATATAATTATAGGCTGAAAGGATATTCCAAGAAAGATGTGACGGAGAAACCATGGAATTAATTGAAGCAAGCGAGCTTCTTACATTTAACAAACTATGCATCTTGTCTGTCCGTCTGTCAGTAACGGTTACGTGTCCGACGATAACTTGAGTAAAAGTTGACCGATTTAGTTGAAATTTGGTATATATGTTCCTTTTACTAATACTCATCTAAGTTCGTTGGACAGCGTGATCCGTCCAAGAGTTCGTGCGCAACGCTCGCGTAAGCGAGAGGTTAAAAAATTAAACGATTTTAATAAAACGTCATATACGTCGTCTAAAGTACAATTGAAACAGGCATGTAAAATTTCAACTCGATGCAAGCAGAAGTTTTTGCTTAGTGAAGTGATACATTAATAATAATTGTTTAAAAGCTACTACGGGTGGTTAAGATTCTTATAGTCGTGTTGTATGTAGGTTTGTTTAGGAAGTAAAGCTTTGTACCGAGTACCCCCACTCTACCCCACACTGCCCTCTTCCACTGATCTCCAACTATTAATCATGATTAATAAATTTCAATATTCAGTATTTCATTGCAATACGCTCGCTTCAATTATAGAGCCACGCGATGCCTTGTATAATGTATAACATATAATCTACAATTAATGTTTCTTTAGATGTAAGGATGCACCCAAAACGCTCTCGCATTCCTTCTTCAGTACCGACGGTAATAATAAAACTGGATAATGATGTCCTCATCGCTACTAGAATCACTAGACATAGACATTGTTCAGAGACGTAGATACACAAATATGAAAAATACTGGGTGTCTGCACGGCTTATTGTCGGTGAAAACTGACTTTCCTTCCTAAACGTGGTTTGATTGCGCAACTCAAGTCGTGGTAGTGTGAAGATGAAGGGAGACTTAAGTCGGGCAGTCTCCCAGTCTCCTGGTCGTGAGACAACTCGAACGAGATTTGCGTTTCACCGTGTGAATAGGGTCTAAGAGTGAAGTGAGGTTTTAGACTAAAGAAAGAGCAGACTTAGCCAAAATTAGATATCACTACTTTGATAGGCTGACTATTTTGGGAGAGGGTCTGGAACTTGGCCCTTTTGTACGGTTAGGTTTTTTTAGGGTTACAGTTTTACAGCAATGTTACAATAGCATGTGGTTATTGATGAGATGCTGGTAATGGATGACTATAATAGTACATTACGCGTCGAGTGCGGAAAGTAGCATTTTGCATGCGAGTGTGGAGTTTGCACCCGAGCGATAGCGAGGGTGGTAAAACCACACGAGCAATGCAAAATGCCGTTTTCGCACGAGTTGCGTACCGTACTTTATTTACGATTGTTAGATTTAAATAATAAATACAGAAAAAAATAAACTTGCTGTATGTAAGTTCGTATCTTGCTCTTGATAAAGATGGCATTAATTCTTGAGTTGTATTTTTACCGAATTAATTATTTCTGGAGGAGTATTATTCTCCACATTTTCGTCAAAGTCACTTGATTCACTCATTGTTTTTCACTAAAATCTCGATATAAACCGTTACTTTAATAAAAGAACAGTAAATTAGTTTTGTTAAATGTAAACAAACTCGCTAATCGTGCGTAAAGCTGAAAAATTCCTCTTCTTTACCGCGCTAGCTTGGTAAAGAAGAGGAATTCTTCAGAACTACGAGACGCGGATGCGCAATGAATACAAGTACGAAAATAATAACTTTCTACGCATCTAAACAGAGATACAATGTTTATATTTCGTATCAATCGTAGATAAAATGGTTTACGTAGATTACAATTTTGTGAGTTAGATCAGTATTATTTTAACGCATATTCTGTTTTTACCCTGGATTACAGGTGAAGGGTTAAACAAGGTAAAAAAGGTTTACATAAGATTATTTAATTTTTTTTTCCAGATGAAAGAATCATTTTTAGTATAAATGTTTATCTTTATAATCTTGGGTTGTCTAGTATCCTCTAGTGGCTAAGACCTATCCTTTTGTAGTCTCAAGCGGCACATTCTTCTTGCAAACTGTTCAAATACATTTTTATGTATCAAATTTTCCTCTCTAAAATAGATGGTAGCAAGCCATGAAGAAATTGACTAACAGTAAACGAAAAATTGAGATAACAGTTTTTTACCTTCAATATCTGTTGATGTGGAAAGAATATAACATTTTATAAGAATTCCTAGTGTTAACCGTAATACTACGGTAGAAGTTAGGTAATTTTTGTATATAGAAAGTTAAGAGATATTAGGTTCATATTCATTTGAAACAACTATAGTGCTAACTGATTTATACTTCAGTTCTTGACAGCAAAATTTATAAAATTTACATGTGATTTTATTTAACGTAACTTGTTTTTAGGGTTTCGAGGTCACTCTAGAAACCGTTATGCTTTTGGTAGTTCGTCCGACCGCCATCGCATTACATTAATATATGTACCTACTGTAGCTATAGAGATTGTAAATTTAGTTACACTTACCAATTATGTTACACTTTTTTGCCCAAAAATATTGTGAACAAACAATCCAAATTCCTTCGATGGGCGAGCAATTGCGAACTGATCGCAATATTTTATATTTTTTGTAATTTTTGAGTGAGGTATCATTTTAAAGGTATTGAAATGTAGATCACAAATATATATCGCGTTAATAAAATGGCAGCCATTTCACCTCCTAATGAGCCAAATAAGTACATACCTAAGAAGCTAAAGGATATATATGCACACGTTGTTACTTAAAGTGCAACTTTTAATAAATAATTTAGTGAAAAAAAAAAAAATAATAATAATAATAATAATCATGTAGGAAATATGAATTTTTATGACCGACACCCTTTTAGTAGCTAGCTGGCAAGGACTTGACGGGATTTTGTTGGTCTTTAAATCTTGCAAGCTAAATTTGATACATTTGCTGACGACATAGAAACCTGAAACTTGCAATGATTATGTATAATCAGTCAACAAATAATTAATTAATTGACAATTCGATTTAAATTAATGAATTAAGGAAATCTGTAAACGCGTGACATCAATACTCGTTGTTTTGATTCCGAGCTTTTCGTGGTTGGCGTGCAAATGAGTGAATAAGTAAAGGATTTGAAATGGACCTTATGATCACATGATCACAGGCACTCAAAATCAATATTAAGGGTATATATGAAACTTTGTACAATCTTAGAGATAAGACGAACGAGAAGAGACAGTTACAACAAGTTTGTACAAAAGTGAATTTGAAACTTTAGTCTCAACCTGGCATTGAATTAAACTAAAAAGTTTCACTCTGAATCTGTTAGTTTATTGGATGGAGAAACTCTGTATTTTATTTATAATATATTTTTATATTTTATTTATATCTTTGGATTTCAAGAAGATTGTCTAGAACAGCAAAATAGGATAGTGTTATTGATAAATATAAGACAGGCTTCACAATAAGATTGATTCGCTCGTGGATTGGGGAAAATGTATTTCAATCTCGCATTGCCACTCCCCTTTCCTCTTTTTCTTGTTACGAAAAAGACCGTAAATCAGGAATTGTGGGTCGTTCTATTCCCCCTTTTCACCTCGTGCGAAAATACGGTAGCAAACACGTGATACGTTGGAAGCTGTAAACACACGTCATTTAAACACCGGACCGTCAGACGTCCGAAAATCTGATTTACGAGGAAATGAAGGAAATACGAGAATGTTTGGCGGGTTATTGGGAATTCTGGTTAATGCCTCGACTCGGTATCGATTTCTTACCGAGTTGAATATTCGAGAATGAGAACTGGATGAATACAAATGAAATGAAATATAGTCCTGTTATGCAGTGCCGGGCTCTTTCATCAGTTCTTCACTGGACCGTATCTCTCACAAAAGAGCTTTTTACAAATAATTAAAAAATCAAAAATAACATAGCTTTTAGTTTTCAACTTCGTTATAACGTATAATAGAAAAAATAATATAATAAACTTTAATTAAACTCTCTTAATATTAAAATAATATTTTACGATTCAACCAATTGATAGATTAGTTAATTTCAGTAATTTACTTTAAATCAAATTATAATTATTATTAACTACGGGAGACATTCAGAGAAAAATAGACCCCAGCACCGGGACTTGAACCACGGGCCTCCTATATATCCGTTACAGGTGCTCTTACCAACTGAGCTGTACTGGAGAATGATTTTTCTCTGTCGTTACCGATTCAAAGTCCCGAATCCAAGCTTTCAATCGTTTCTACTAAGTTCAGTAATTTAGCCCATCAGTTCACGTATGAACGTTTTAACCTTTTATAGGGTCATTTTCAGTCATATTGATTCTAAGATTAACGAAAAATTTTATTAATTGAGCCGAGCGAAGCGAAGCTCTTATACTACACATTGCATTTTTTCTGACGCTTACTCCTCCTGAACGGCTGAACCAATCTGCACAAAATTTGGCACGGTCGTAGTAACTAACCACAGGAAGGTATAAATCTGAAATGGTCCAAATTGGTATACAGGGGTACGGGGTACGGGGTACAAAAGTTTCCTCCTGAACAGCTGAACCGATTCGCACGAAATTCGGCACGGTCATAGTGACCAACCACAGAGAGGTATAAACCTGAAATTGTCCAAAATGGTACACAGGGGTACGGGGAACGGGGTATAAAAGGTTCCTCCTGAACGGCTGAACCGTGCGATAGCGAGGGTAGTAAAACCTCACGAGCAATGCAAAATGCCGTTTTTGCACGAGTTGCGTACCGTACTTTATCTACGATTGTTAGATTTAAATAATAAATACAGAAAAAAATAAACTTGCTGTATGTAAGTTAGTATCTCTCTCTTGATAAGGATGGCATTAATTCTTGAGTTGTATTTTTTGCCGAATTAATTATTTCTGGAGGAGTATTATTCTCTACATTTTCGTCAAAGTCACTTGATTCACTCATTGTTTTTCACTAAAAACTCGATATAAAACTGTTACATTAATAAAAGAACAGCAAATTAGTTTTGTTAAATGTAAACAAACTCGCTAAGCGTGCGTAAAGCTGAAGAATTCCTCTTCTTTACCGCCCTAGGGTGGTAAAGAAGAGGAATTCTTCAGAACTATGAGACGCGCATGCGCAATGAATACAAGTACGTAAAGAATCACTTTCTACGCGTCTAAACAGAGATACAATGTTTATATTTCGTATCAATCGTAGATAAAACATTTTTTATACACATATAATTCAATTTTTTTAAGTTTATGGTAGTTTTCATACTACGGAAAGTTAAATTTTAATTTAAATCAAATTATAATTATTATTAACTACGGGAAACAGACAGTGAAAAATACACTCCTGTGCCGGGATTTGAACCACGGGCCTCTATATAGAGATACACATATTATATTAAATAAGGAATTGCTAAATTAGTATGTAATGATTATTGTTATTAATAGCTTTTATTTAACTTGCAATGTATGTCTGTATGTATGTTGGGGTCAAATCTTGCAACTGAATTTTAAAGCAGTTATCCTCAACCGATTGAATTGGAATTTTGCATACACGTTTAGTTTGGATGACAATGCATGGTTAGGTAAGTGACGTCATTGTATATCCAATATGGTGGACAGCACAAGATGGCGGACTAGTGATTTTTTAAGCACACCCAGCATATGGGTATTGCTGAGAAGAATACGAATAAAAGCTTGTTTTTAAAAATAGGTTTTAAATAAAATTATTTTTAGAATAAATGTGAATCAAATGTTTCAATGTGAACAAATGGTGGACCATCCACTCAAATTATTACACCTACCTTATCCGTCAATTGATTGTATCTTTAATTTCTTTCATCTTAAATTCAACAAAATATGGATCCTGTCTGTCTGTCTGTCAGTAACGTTTCCTTTTCCGACGATAACTTGAGTAAAATTGACCGATTTGATTGAAATTTTGTATACATGTTCCTTTTACTAATGCTCAGGCTAAGAGTTCGCGTGCAATGCTCACGTAATCATGAGCTTCAAATTAATGTAAAATTGGAATTTCAGAACGGGAAAAGATTCTATCATCATCTATTCGAAGAGACGAATATTTTATCTTCCGAGCTTGCCAAAGGTAGTGGAAGCTATGTGATCGTTCTGGAGAACGAAAACATTTTTAGGTCTCCGATTTTAAAAATTCCAAGACAGAAATCCGTTTCAGACATCAGGCAACATTTTTGGTTCCGTGTCTGTCTTTCAGTCTGTCCAACTACACTTCTTAAAAACTACACGCCCGATTTTAATGAAATTTGGTTGGTAGGTCATGATTAGCTTGATGTTGATTAGCTTAATATAAGTTTCAATCTTCTGCGCTCATTTGTTTCTCTTCCTCATGCGCACAAACATACATTTATTTACACCTATAGCTTCAAAAGTACATATCTGATTTATGAAACTTTTATAGTTTATCGTAAGTAACCCGCAGATAGCCCCAGATTAATATGAACCGTCTGCGCTCTATAACTTTTGCTAAATTGATACTTTAATTTATGTAAAAAAATCCAATCAATTTTGACATAAAAAAAAACGGGGGAAACAATTAAACAAATTAGACAATAATAGCTTACAATAGTATAAAATCAATCAAAAAAGTACGTGATAGGATGCGAGAAAGCTATGTGCCACATCAATTGGCAGTCTATTTTTCAAATACATAAATTATTTTATTATAAATACAAAGCTATGAAGTGATAAAGATCGTTAAAACTATTAATGCGTACGTAAGCTTTTAAAACAGAGAAAACAACGTTTTTAACGGTATACTACGTTCTAACGTAACGATTTTAATAAAACTTCATTGACATCGTCTATAGTACAATTGAAACAGGCTTGTAAAATTTCGATTTGATAAAAACGGTAGTTATTGAGTAGTGAAGTGATACATTTTATTTTAGTTGAAATAAAGATGGGTGGAACTTGTAAGTTAAGAAATACGTAGAAAGATACTCTTCTTCACTACACAGCTCTATATCACAATCATCCTCTTTGACTATCTTCTCATTATGAACTTTTTTTTTAATATATAATATTTATTACATTACGCTCGCTTCAATGATAGAGCCACTCGATGCTTAGTATTTTACTTAATTCGTTATTTTAATAAATAACGATTGTTTAATAGTATGTTTTTTGACGTCTAATTACGTTTTATTAATTACTTTATTGTACGAAGTAACTTACTAAATGAATAATTGAGATATTCTGGTTACTTTGTGTAGGAAACTACTCCATCAATTAGAGTAAGGGAGCGTTGACATGGTAATGCCTACATGAAGGAGAATATACCTACATTGTCTATACCTACAGTGGAAACAGGTGCGGTTCTGTCGGGGATATTTAGCTTGTATGTGGGAATCCTGTATATTCGGTAAACTCCACTACTCCGGTAGTCCGTTACACATAACATACAATATACAGTCCATACATAACCTCTCTGACCTCAAAACTATCTACAATATTGGATTTGAATAGCTCTCTAAAAGCAGAGGTTACTCTTAGTTTGCTTTCGAAACCGAAAGGCTCTGCAAATTCCTATTGATCTTTCTTGAAACTTGTCCATGTTTGTAACCGATCACATAAATTTGCATGGAATTACCCACGGTCCGAGTATCAGGGGTAGGAGCAGTTAGAGTGGTTGACGGGGGGCTTCCAAGATGAACTTAGTGTTTATTTTGGTTTAATGGTGAGAATGGAAGTTCTCGGAGAGTTTGAGCCCTTGAGTCCCCTGTTGAATTATAAAGAGTAATAGCTCTTGATATAGGCAAATCGTTCTAACATATCGTATCTGTTAAACTAATACTGCTGCTAGTACTGTGGTAGCAAATTAGTTTTGCCCACAACTTAAACTAATACTGCAGCTAATACTGTGATAGGCAATTAGTCTTGCCCACCAACTTGAAACTTGTTTCACATATTTCTGCTTTGATTCCCACCATCATTTGCAATTTCCAAGAGAATAATGTAATTGTCTCACTCCATATGATTACTTTGTGTGAAAAATCGCAGCATCAGTGCATGATTTGAAAAAACATCTGTCCGAGACAACTCACTCAAAATTTCTCATACACGAGTTCATAATTACTTAGCGCAGTGTTTTACATTTATTAGTTTTCGAGTGTTCGTAGGTACATTTAATTATTTTTGAACGTTAAATGTTACATTTAATGATTTAATTTTATCAAAATTTATCATAAAAATCACGTATTTTATTTCTTTTTACTACGTTTTTATTAGCATTCTTTCTTGTTTGTTTGTCCAGTACAAATCTTGCAATCGATTTCTAACTAACTTCCCGAATAGCTAGACATTTCACATTTTTAACATAGCTCAGAACGCGATGACAATGCATTATTTTAATACTTTTAGCCATCTTTCAGCTGAATGAAATTCGTTTTCAGCAAATTTTGCTGTATAGAAAGTTAGTTCGGAAAAAATCCGCAAGATATTTTATTCGTTTTGACATATCCCATATTTACAATCTTCATTTTGACAAGTTTCCAATGTATGATATGACAGAAAATTTAAAAACGTAGTATATAATAGTACATTACGCGTCGAGTGCGGAAAGTAGCATTTTGCATGCGAGTGTGGAGTTTGCACCCGAGCGACAGCGAGGGTTGTAAAACCACACGAGCAATGCAAAATGCCGTTTTCGCACGAGTTGCGTACCGTACTTTATCTACGATTGTTAGATTTAAATTATAAATACAGAAAAAAATAAACTTGCTGTATGTAAGTTAGTATCTCTCTCTTGATAAGGATGGCATTAATTCTTGAGTTGTATTTTTTGCCGAATTAATTATTTCTGGAGGAGTATTATTCTCTACATTTTCGTCAAAGTCACTTGATTCACTCATTGTTTTTCACTAAAAACTCGATATAAACTGTTACATTAATAAAAGAACAGCAAATTAGTTTTGTTAAATGTAAACAAACTTGCTAATCGTGCGTAAAGCTGAAGAATTCCTCTTCTTTACCGCACACTGTGTGGTAAAGAAGAGGAATTGTTCAGTTCTATGAGACGCCCATGCGCAATGAATGCAAGTACGTAAATAATCACTTTCTACGCATCTAAACAAAGATATAATGTTTATATTTCTTATCAATCGTAGATAAAAAGTTTTTTTTATCTTGTAATAATTTAATTTTATTTTATTCCGGGTGGCAGAATAAAATACGCAGACCATTTAGGTGTAGGTGGGTCTATTGAACAAACCCAGGTTAAGGACCGAAATCTTCACACTCGAGTGAAGATATGGTCGTTAACCATGACTCCCCTCCTCGTTGTATTACAACCAAGAATGTCATCATCATGGTTTCCAGGCCGAAACCTGGTGGCGCCACTCTTTCGAGGAGCTTCCCATTTGTTTAAACAATGCTGGGTGGACATTGAGTGGGGGGGGGGGGGGGGGGGGCGATCGAACCCAGAGCTGTCAGAAGCGGTCACCCATCCATCTTCTGACCCTGCTCAAGGCTACTTAACTTGCCTTATCGCAAGGCAAGTGCTCTAGCCTCCAAGCCATACAGCCCCCCCCCCCCAAAAAAAAAAATTATGTCTTCTCGGCGGGGAATCGAACCCGGTCTCTCTCCGTATGCTTACTTAGCCCGGTGTCTTCCATTTATTAGTTTTCATGTTTTCGTAGATCATTAAATTATTATTCATAACATGAATCATGAATAATGAATTATATTTATAACATGAATAACATGAATCATGAATAATGAATTATATTTATAACATGAATAACATGAATCATGAATAATCAATTCATAATATGAATTGATCATTTCATACTAACGTATTTCTCCTCGGCGGGTAATCGAACCCGGCCTCTCTCCGTCATCAGCGTTTAAAGTTATTTTTCTAAGGAACTAGATTTTTCCCAGGATAATAACTTATATCCTTATATTTGTATTTAAATGGACTACATTTTAGAAAATTTGTTTATCAAAATCGTCGGAACCATTTTCGAGAAAGCATTTTTATTTTCAGGTTTTTCAGAGTTTTTGGGTGGTAGCACCCTCAAACTTGGTGCTAAAATTCATTTCTCAATTCTGCCTCGGGTATGATATTTCTTGAACAGGTATACCAAATTTCGTCAAAATCGGTCCAGTAGTCTAGGCTCCACGTGCCTGCACAGAAGACAGGCTGCAGACAGACATTTTTTAAAAACCACTTTTTTGGACTCAGCGGGCCTCAAAACGTGTAAATCCATCAAAATCTCAAAATTAAATTTTCGCGGCATCGCAATACTTCGTCTTTATATGAGAAATTGAAAAAGGAAAATATACTTTCAGACGAATAAAACAAAAATAGTTAAAGAACAGTAACTTTTTTAAAACAAAGTTATAAAGTTAAAATATTGAAGAAAATAATATTAAATTTCTTCTTGCCATGTAAAAGCTCATTTCTCATTTTTAAAGGAACCACTTTAGTTTTTTGTTAAATTTGTTAACATTTTTTTACAAGGGTTAATACTTTTTTTTATCGTTAAAAAAATACTAATAATAACGAAGCAATGTTACTATGTCTCGAACTCTGAAACTTCGGCTATTAATGTGGCGCCACCCAGACATAAAACGATATCGTTTATAATTTTATTTCATAACTTATTTACATCTTACTTTTTACTTACTTCTATTCGATTTCTTAATATTAAGAGAGAAAACTAAATGGAATAAAAATACTTTAGTCGCATTTAGCTAAGCTTTTAACTGGCGTGTTAATTTATTACTGAATGAGGTTTTAATTTGTAAAAAATAAAGTTAAAAATTCGAGGTTTTTTTTTTATAATGTTTTAATGAGAGTTGGTGTTGAAGTGATTTAAAGATGAATTTAGTGTACAGAAGAGTTTTTAAAGCGATAAGTTTTTAGTGCAGGAAGACCGTAGTTAGACAGTTAAGTGCATCTCCCGAGTCAAGTGTTTTCAACCTATCTTTTGGCCTCGCTGTCATGTCATCCTCCACTTAAGAGTACTTGACCCTGCCGCGTACTTACTAAACTCCCACTTGAATAAATAAATTTAAAAAAAGTTTCTTTTTTTCACTTTGAGTACTTTTTGAAAAATGATTACTATAACTAAACTATATCAATAAAGTATTCATTATACAGTGCATACTTGATGAATTGTTGAATTCTTAAAAGAAAATACACAAAACAAAGAAAAGCTAAATTAATACTTACTATTATATTGTTAATTAGCATAAAAAAATAGTCGTAATCATAATGTGTTACTACAATATTAATTATAAGTGTTTAGTGTCCTTAAATGAACTGTAATAATATCCCGTCAAGTACTTGCCAGCGAGCTACTAAAAGGGGTTCTTTAGTCATAAAAATTCATTATTTCCTGCATTATTATTTTTTTACTAAAATATTTATAAAAAGTTGCACTTTGCAACTTTAATAATATAATATGCACACAAGGTGTGCAAGTGCGTAGGTACGCACTTATTTGGTTCTTTTGGGGGTAAGATGGCCGCCATTTTGGAAACACGACAAATATTTGTGATCTACATTTCAATACCTTTAAAATAGTACCCCACTCAGTAGTAGTAGTAGTCTAGTACTTCCTACTAGAACGGGTAGGACGAACTACTTGTTCGAACCTTGTAATTAGGGCATCTTTTAGTTAGGCCCTTTTTACGCCCTGTGGTGGGAGTTCCAGCTACTTCACATATCATACATTTTTACATTGTACCGCCGAAGCGAGTAAGATGTGGTCATTAGTAAGCAATATAAGCGAGCGTCAAAGCGTGGGGGAATAGAGTCCCCATGGGGGAATGCCCCATAGGGGGTGTCCCTCTCCCTGCACCGTCCGCGATTCATAGATACAAATCACATCATCATGACACGGATCGAACCCACATTAAAGAGTGGGGGAAGAGTGCCCCATAAGGGGTGTCCCTCTCATGGTCAT
The DNA here is from genome assembly GCA_951217055.1 of Gerris lacustris. Taxonomy (NCBI): domain Eukaryota; kingdom Metazoa; phylum Arthropoda; class Insecta; order Hemiptera; family Gerridae; genus Gerris; species Gerris lacustris. The sequence goes on along the minus strand of OX578281.1, from coordinate 4,798,547 downwards.
TAGTAAGCAATATAAGCGAGGGTCAAAGCGTGGGGGAAGAGTCCCCATGGGGGAATGCCCCATAGGGGGTGTCCCTCTCCCTGCACCGTCCGCGATTCATAGATACAAATCACATCATCATGACACGGATCGAGCCCACATTAAAGAGTGGGGGAAGAGTGCCCCATAAGGGGTGTCCCTCTCCCTGCACCGTCCTCGAACCATAGATACAAATCACATCATCATGACACGGATCGAACCCACATTATAGAGTGCCCCATAAGGGGTGTCCCTCTCCCTGCACCGTCCGCGATTCATAGATGCAATTCAGTGTATCATGGCCGGGGATCGAACCCAGACCTCGAGTCGCCTCGACTCATTGATTGCTGGGCGAGCGCCTTAAGTCACTCGGCCACGCTGGCTCTCTATATCCCACTCAAAAATGATAAAATTATTAAAATTTTGGGTCACCATAGTTTCGGCCTCTTAAAATTTCTAAAATTTAACTTTTTCATATTTACTCCAGATAATATCATTGGCTAACAGAGATGTATATTTATGTAGTTTTTCCTCATTTTGAGGACCTGTCCTTTGGTTTTATTGTGGTAATTTTAGTGTTACAATGGCCGCCATTTTGGAAACGTGATATGTATTTGTGATCTACATTTCAATAACTTTAAAATGATACCCCCAATATAAAATTACGAATAATAAATAAATTTGCAACTAAAAGTTAGAAATTGCTCGCTAATCGAAAAAATGTTAAGTTTTTTCTGTTTTTGGGCAAAAAATTTTAACTTGTTTACCAAATTTCAAATCTCTGGCTGGAATAGGTCGGGAGATACGGAGACGGACGGACGTACTACCAAAAGCGAAATTGTTTCAAGGATGACCTCGAAACCCTAAAGAGAGTAATGTTTGTAAACTAATGTTACTATAAAGAATCCATTATATACCGCGTCTTTAAGTATTCATAACATACCGTATATTTAATTATAAATTATGTACCACGTCTTTAAATATTCATCAAACATACCTCTTGGTCTCTGACGATGATAGTATCACGTTGTTACCATTACTGTCATATTATTTTAGAGTTATTGTGATTACATTACTCAAATTATAATTCTAAATTGATTATGAATAAATACTCTTATTAAGGAAATCATAACTGAGATCGGTTTTATTACAATGGTTTTAAAGGAGAATATGTAATTGAGGAAATTGAAATACCGGAACAGGGTAATAAATATCATTTAAATCTTCCTTCAAAATGTCCACATTCGATCCTATTATATCATTATGGAAAATATTTTATCAAAGATTAAATAATAGTAATTAACTTTATGAACTTCTAAAACACAAGTGATTAAAGCTCGCGTAAGCGTGCTTCTAACATTCAACTAAATATTAATCTTGTCTGTCCGTCTGTGCGTAACGTTTACGTGTCCGACGATAACTTTTTTTTTTTACTTCATGGTTTTCTATTACAGTCATCCTCTTTAACTATCAACTTACCATGAACTACGAACGATTTGGTTGAAATTTGGTATTCGTGTTCCTTTCAATAATGGCTAAGTTATTTGGATGGCGTAATCCGTCCAAGACAAGAGATCGCGCGCAACGCTCACGCAATCGTGGGGGTTCAAATTTAAAATTGGAATAACAGGACGGGAAAAATTTCTATTATCACCTATTCGATGAGACAAACATTTTTTTCAAATAAAATATTATAGTAAATCCAACAGCGACACCACTATGAAGTGATAAAGATAGTTAAAACTAATAAAGCGGACGTAAGCGTTTAAAATAGAGAAAACAACGTTTTTACCGATATATTACGTTCTAACGAAACGATTTTAATTCAACTTCATAGACATCATCTAATGTAAAATTGAACGGGCATGTAACATTTTAACTTGTTACACACAAAAGTTTTTTAGTAATGAAGTGATACATTTATAATAATAGTTTAAAAGCTACTGCGAGTGGTTAAGATTCTTATAGTCGTGTAGATATTGGTTTATCTAGAAAGGTGAGGTTTGTACCAAGTACCCCCACTCTACCCTCTTCAACTATGACATTCATCATGATTAATAAATTCCGTAATATTCAGTATTTGATTGCAATATGCTCGCTTTAATAATAGAGCCACGCGATGCCTCGATATAAATTTTGATAACAAGTTTAAAGGAAGAAACGTATTCCAAATGATGTGATATGTGCGAAGCAAACATACTAGAGGTCGACCAAGAAGTCATGAACACGGGAGAAACGGAAAGCTTAACTTCGTTTAAAATCGGAACTTCCGAGTAGTTCCGAAGTCAGTACAGTCGGGTGCTAAGACAATACCCATTTCTAGTTTGTATGACATGCGCAGTTACGTCAAATCTCACGAATAACAACAACAAGAAGGTTTCCAATCTGTTAGGTTTCCTGTTTTTTTTGTTTTTATACAATACGAATAATAGTCACACCTGTCCTAAATCCAAATAACTCAGAAATAAAGAGGAAGAAATAATAGATTATGAAAGAAGAAAATCGATTTAAATTGAAAGAATATTATTATGAATAATAATATAAAGATATTATCGTACATTATTAGTGATTTCTTATCAGGTGCAGTGTTGCCTGTTGCATAAAATATTTAAAAAAATATAGAAGTTATCAAAAATAAAATTATTAATAACAAAAGAACAACACTGTGTTTTTTGACCGTGGTCTATTATATAAAAAACTGACTGTACATGACGACACTAGCGCACTCCTCACATTTCCATGACTTCTTGGTCGACCTCTAGGAAGTATTACATTCGAAATAATTTTGACTCTAATAATACAAGTTTTCATCCAAAACCTAAAATACTTGTGGAAAGACAATCACAGAAAAATTTCATATAAGATTTCAACTAGAACACGAGAGTTTACAACATTTTGAGGTAGAATTAAATAAATTAACATGTTCATGTTACATGCCCAGAACGAGTTCGTTGGACAACGTTATCCGTCCAAGCGTTCACGCGCAACGCTCGTGCAAACATTATGAATTAGAATTTTAGGAAGGGAAATCTAACTCGATCTATTCAATGACACTAACAACTTTTGGAACGAAGTTCCTCATGGCACGTTTTGGAGCCCGGGAGTGAATCCGAAAAAAAAAACCACCAAAATCACCGTCACGCAAAATCCGTCACGAAATCTACCGATGACGATAACTTGAGTAAAAGATCACCGAGTTGGTTGAAATTTGGTACACATGTTCATTTTACCAATGCCCAGGCTGAGTTCGTTGGAAAACGTTATCCGCACAAGCGTTCACGCGCAACGCTCGCGTAAACGTAAGCTTCAAATAGACGGGAAAACATGTTATTAAGGAAGCCTGTTTCTTGACTTGTTTTGTTTATTTTTGTTACATGTCAAAATGTCACTTGGTTTTGTAAATATAGAAAATATAATCACGGTCTTGTTAAAAGTAAAATTGATCTGTGCTGACGCTTATTTCAATATATTAGGTATATTATATAATACTGCGTACTTAATCCAAGAAAAAAATCTAACTTCATCTATTTAATGAGACAAACAACTTCTTTTTTTTTTTTTTTTTTTTTTTTTTTTTTAGTAGTTAAACGAACACCGACTCTGTTATAAAGTGATAAAGAGCGCTAAATTTATGAAAGTGGACCCAAACGTTTAAAATAAAGAAAACAACTTTTTTACCGATATCTTCCGTTCTAACGTATAACGATTTTAATAAAACTTCTTACACATTGTCTAAAGTACAATTGAAACAGGCATGTAAAATTTCAACTGGATACAAGCAGAAGCTTTAGAGTAGGGAAGAGATATATTTTATAATATTTTAAATTAATAGGCCGGGTAGGTAGAAAACAGTCCTATTTTAATCCAACATCCTTTAACAAACATACTCTTTAACTATAAACTTGTTTGAATATATGTATATTTATAGTAAGACGCTTGCTTTAATGATACAAATAATGATTTTCTTTTAATTTTTCCTTAACTCTGCTAGGTACAAACAGTTCGTTACTTTTAATTTTGTACTCTTTACTAACTCAGTAGTAGTTAGCAATGTATACTTACTTAGCAGTGTGATTTTATAATTTATATAATGAAGAATATAAGGAACTTCGTTCCTACCGGGTGTCCCGTGACACCACACGTATTTTTTTAAATATATTTTTAGTAATACCAACAGCAACACCGCTATGAAGTAATAAAGATCGTTTTAAACTATTAATATAATGCGGAGGTAAGCTTTTAAAATAGAGAAAACAACATTTTTACCGATATATTACGTTTTAACGTAACGATTTTAATAAAACTTCATATACATCGTCTAAATCTAAAGTATGCATTGAAACATGCCTATAAAATTTCAACATGATACAAGTGGAAGTTTTTGTGCAGTGACGTGATACATGTTATAATAGTTTAAATGGAGGTGGCCGGGGCGTGAGGATTAAGGAATAGTCTTGTTTCTTCACTACACGGCTCTTTGCTACAATCATCGTGATTTGAAGGCAATCTGGTCGAATGAAGTGTTTGTTGCTCCTTTGCAAACACCTGGAACCGTAGTTTATTGAGGTTTTGGAATTTATAGTTGCCTCCATATAGTGAGGCAATAAATGAACTTCTGCAATTCTAAAATAACTTGCTGCATGAGAGTTTACACTCTTAACGCTGCTGCGAGCAGAATAGAAGCAACACTATTACTTTACTATTATCTTTATTGTTTTTTGTAAGCAAAATTACATTGAACCTATCTTTGCTTTAATATCTTTTTTAGATTTTGAAAGTCAACGAGAGTGCTGGAATGTAACTCAGTGAGACTGAAGGCAGAATAGATTAAAATTAGTGCCATTTATCTTGTTGCGCCATGTCAGTTTTTTTGTTGTTTTTTTTAGAAATCGGCGAAATATTTACGCCACTATTTAACTTTGTTACCCACCTTATTTATTTTGAAATTATATATACGAAAGTGTGGTATTCCCTTAACAATAATTTAATTTTTATATATTTATTGGACTAAATATCCTTTTGTCTTTATTAACCGATACTTGTTTAGATTGTTACTCCCCTATGTTGTTTTTAGAATATAAATTACTTTGACTAAATAACTATTAAGATAAAGGGATGTTTAGTCCAATGTACTTTGGGACAAAGGAATATTGTACTTCTGTTTTATAAGGGGAGTAACAGTCTAAATAAAAACACCCTTATACCTTCATTAGATTGTTACTCTGCTCTGTTTTCTTATAAGGGGAGTAACAGTCTAAATAAAAATGCCTTCATTAAATTGTTACTCTCCTCTGTTTTTTTTATAAGGCCAGTAACAACCTAAATAAGAGCATCCTTTTACCTTCTTTAGATTGTTACTCTCCTCTGTTTTTTTTATAAGGGCAGTAACAACCTAAATAAGAGACTCCTTTTACCTTCTTTAGATTGTTACTCTCCTCTGTTTTTTTTTATAAGGGCAGTAACAACCTAAATAAGAGCATCCTTTTACCTTCTTTAGATTGTTACTCTCCTCTGTTTTTTTTATAAGGGCAGTAACAACCTAAATAAGAGCATCCTTTTACCTTCTTTAGATTGTTACTCTCCTCTGTTTTTTTTTAAGGGGAGTAACAGCCTAAATAAGAACATCCTTATACCTTCTTTATATTGTTACTCTCCTTTTCTTTATAAGGGGAGTAACAATCTAAAGAATTACCTATTTACCTTGTTGCCTGTCCTACTTTTCAACATTTCAAAAATATCAATATTGGTGAAAACAAAGTAAAAGAGGCGCCCCCATACGCCTCTTCTCATCACTTTCTTTTCTGTAATGGGGGTAACTAAGTAAAAGAGGTGCCCCCATAAGCCTCTTCTCACCACTTTCTTTTCTGTAATGGGGGTAACTAAGTAAAAGAGGTGCCCCCATAAGCCTCTTCTCACCACTTTCTTTTCTGTAATGGGGGTAACTAAGTAAAAGAGGTGCCCCCATAAGCCTCTTCTCACCACTTTCTTTTCTGTAATGGGGGTAACTAAGTAAAAGAGGTGCCCCCATACGCCTCTTCTCATCACTTTCTTTTCTGTAATGGGGGTAACTAAGTAAAAGAGGTGCCCCCATAAGCCTCTTCTCACAACTTTCTTTTCTGTAATGGGGGTAACTAAGTAAAAGAGGTGCCCCCATAAGCCTCTTCTCACCACTTTCTTTTCTGTAATGGGGGTAACTAAGTAAAAGAGGTGCCCCCATACGCCTCTTCTCACCACTTACTTTTCTGTAATAGTGGGTAACAAAGTGAAAGATTACTACATTTTCTACCTAGTACAAGTTTTAACAACAAGCCAAAAATATTTGGCTTAAAAATAAGCAATTAAATCTACACCTTTAAAAGTACAACGTTCAAAAACGTATTTACAGGGAAGCATTCATTTGGAGATATCTTATGAGAAAGTCATTCATACTTCACTGAAAAGCAAACATTTCATTCATAAGCATATTTGAGAATACTATATTACGCAAACTACTATCAATATACTGACAAATACTATAATTATTATCTAATTAATTAATTAATTAATTTGTTTGTTTCATGCTTAATTAATGATCATCAGAGCTCAACTAGAGTGAGTAACGAAAAACCAAAATCTCTTTTGGTGCACGAATGCATGAAATTTCAATTTAGCATGACAACAAATTTGGTGTTGGAAAAAAAAATCATTATCTTCAAAGCTTCTTATTCATATTTATTTTCATTTTTTAAGTAAATAAAATAAAATTTTTTAAACTATGAACACTAAGTACGACCATTTCTGATTATCTGTAGTCCGCATTTGGCTGTAATCTATCATCAGTTTTTGGAAGAAAAAGGAAACAAATTTTAATTAAGTTGAGGATTCATAAAAAAGTATAAAATAAATGTTACTTTTTTTTTACTCCTAGATTTCTATTTGACTCTAAAATCATTATTATTACTATAACTACTATGATGATGTACAGCTGAAATTGGACCAATATAGTAGATAATCAGAAATCAATTGTATTATCTTTTATAATCTCATTGCTTTAATCTCAAAGCTTTTGGCTGTTTATCTTTGCTTAACACATCATTGCTTGGTATAATTGCTTCATATTTTACGCAATATCCATTTTTACTTTTGCTGTCCCCTATATATTTATAATGATGTATTTTGACTTGGGTCTTCAGGGGTTATAAAAAACACTTTTTATGTATAAAAAGGTGATATTTCATCCCTTAATTGGGATATCTTCAAACCTTGTTTTGAAGTCAATTTTACATTTTAAAATATTCTTCACCAGTAATTTGGTAAAAAGTCTGCATTTTATCAGGGTATAAAACCTGATGTGAGTCAATAGGGCTCAATCAACTCTATAACTAAGTTGATTGAGCCCTATTGACTCACATCAGGTTTTATACCCTGATAAAATGCAGACTTTTTACCAAATTACTGGTGAAGAATATTTTAAAATGTAAAATTGACTTCAAAACAAGGTTTGAAGATATCCCAATTAAGGGATGAAATATCACCTTTTTATACATAAAAAGTGTTTTTTATAACCCCTGAAGACCCAAGTCAAAATACATCATTACGCAATATCTATTTCATTGTAAAAATCTTTCTCTGCCGACAAATTATTTTGTTCGAAAGAAATTAAAACTTAAATTTAGCAGTAAAATGGAACGAAGATAAGACTGATCTCAGATCGGAGTGATTTCCAAGATCATTCGAGTAATTTCAGAATCCGAAGAAAGAGTAGGTAAGAGTACTTTTTAATATTTATTTAATAATAAACTTATAGCTAACAAATAATTGCTTTTTAACATTATAACTCTAGATTAAAATTATTTTTAATTTTTTGGTAGTCTTCATACTATGGAAAGTTTAAATTTTAATTTAAATCAAATTATAATTATTATTAATTATTATAGTAAACACATTATACTTTTTAACTCTGACAGCTTGGGAAAATCGAGAAAAAATATGGGAGGAGAGTGAATGAGAGCTTGAGATTTTGGCGGGTAATAGGTTATTGCCCGACCTATTACTCGCCAAAATCTCAAGCTCTCATACACTCTCCTCCCATTTTTTTTTTTCTCGATTTTCCTAAACTGTCAGAGTTAAAAAGTATAATGTGTTTACTATAACTACGGGAGACAGATAGAGAAAAATAGACTCCAGTGCCGGGATTCGAACCTCCTATATATCCAGTACAGGCACTCTAACCAACTAAACTACACTGGAGAATAATTTCCTCTGTCGTTAACGATACCTTGTCCCGAATTTAAGCTTTAATTTTTTCCATAAGTCTAGAAGTCAACATTTACGACAATATAACTAGACCGAGAATTAACGCTTATAATTATAAAGTATCCAATTAGTACCTGTACCTAGTACAATCAATTAGAAATACAATTTTTAAGTTTTTGGTAGTATTCATACTATGGAAAGTTTAAATTTTAATTTAAATCATATTATAATTATTATTAACTACGGGAGACAGACAGACTATTTTTCTCTGTCTGTCTTCCTTAGATAATAATAATTATAATTTGATTTAGATTATAATTATGTGAATATAATTAAAATAATAGTAAAGAAACACATAATAGAGTTTTGTCTTGTAAAAGTTGGCTTTAAAATTACTCTTTTTAATATTTTTTGACAATTTATGTTACGACAAGGATATGATTATGAAGATAAAATGTTTATTTTTGTTTTCAAATGTTATTATAAATCATTTTAATTATACAAATATTTTAAAGTATTTTTTGACACAGTAAATTTTAGCGAGGTAGTTTTTGCTTTTTAAATATTTTTTTTTATTTAAAATGAATTGTTTATACATTGATTATTTTATTTTTTTCTTTTAAGTAGAATTGACTTAACATTTTATTGACATCCTGTTGATATTTGAAGGACCTTTCCAGGCCTTAGATTTAGGTTTCAAATAAGGAATCTCAGAAATTTGGATTGAAGCACACGCAGAACGCACAATTCATAACCCTATCTGGATAAAGTGCGGGTTCTACACACACGTCTTAGTTTTTTTATTTGGTGAACAAAGAAGGATTTAAAGCTTAAATTAATCCTGCATTATTTGAAATATTCAGATTTCTTAAAGACTAATATAATACACCCAAAGGTAACATTAAAACTTAATAAATCCTCTAAAACAATAAGGTGACAACTTTACTATACAGCATCTTCTATACATGCTGTAACCCTAATCTCTTCATAAATTTAGTATGGAACTTTTAGTAACAAAAAGCATAAATATACTAATATTAAAGTTAATTAATTAATGCCAGGGTAGGTTGTCAATACAATAAATGTCAAATATATTTCAATTCTTTCTTCTCTACCTTCAAAATTTATACATTAAAAGCTGTAAAAGGCCAAGTATACTGCCTTGTAGAACACCAGTTTTTAACCCATCTTTTTTATTAAACTTATCACCAAAAAATAAGTATAAACTTTTTAAAATTAATATCTTTACAAATAAAAAGTTTTATTTGACTATTTTTGTGACTTTTCTTGCTGGATATTAATGATTGAAATAAATAAGATATGGAATGTTGGGGATATTATTTTTTAAAAAAAATTCTGTTGAGTAAATGGCCTAATATGGATCCTTCCCCTAGATAATACCTACTCCTCTTGTATTTGTCCGTGGTAAAATAATTTAAGAGTTTTAAATTAAGTTTTGGGTAGGTATTATACATAAAAATGTCAAACATATTTCAATTTTTACTACGTTTATATTAGCTTGCTTTCTTGTTTGTTTGTTTGTTTGTCCGGTACAAATCTGGCAATCGATTTCTAACTAACTTCCTGAATAGCTAGGCATTTGAAACTTTTAGCATAGCTCAGAACTCGATGACAATGCAATATTTTAATACATTTAGTCATATTTCAGCAGAATTTAATTCATTTCCACCAAATTTTGCTGTATAGAAAGTTAACTCGGAAAAAATCCGCAAGTTAATTTATTTGTTTTGACATGTCCCAAATTTACAATCTTCATTTTGACGGGTTTCAAATTTTTGATTTTTATAATTAAGAGATAAACATTGAATGACAGCAAAACAGGAAATCTATCGATTATATTATTTATCGATTATATTATTTCAAATATATCGATGTCACGGTTTAGATTTGGTGTTGGGGAGATCCGTTGTACAAAGATTTGTCCTTTTATAGGTTTAAGATCAGCTCTCTAGATGGTTGTTATTTAGTGAAGTAAATAAATTCAGATTTTTTTTTTTCTTCACTAACATATATTATATAACAATAACAATTATATTATCAACATTACATACGATTCAACAGAAAATTTAAGAACGTAGTATATAAAAAGTTCTTTTTATCTTGAAATTATTTCTACTCTACTCTCAAGATTTATACATTAAAAGAAGTAAAAGAGCAAGTATACTACCTTGTGGAACACCGGTTTTCAACCCATCTGGTACATTGCGAATAACTCGAAGAACATCGATGACAGTGATGATTGAAGAACGAGATAAAGCCTAAGGAAAACAGATGTGAGATAGGGGTTAGAAAAATGGAGGTCAAGAGAAGAGTAAGTGGAGGGGATGAGTTATTCTTTGTAAGAGGTTTCTTCTGGCGTTTGTGCACAGTTAATGCTTATGGAAAAAAGTATTTTGAAACTTGTAAATTTCAAAATGTTGATCTTATCTAAAAAATTTACCTTTTTCAAGAATTAGATGCTTTTCGTATGAACAGATGATGAAGCATGATATGAAAAACTTTAAATAACTTATAGTTAGAGAAATAAAAATTAATTTTTTTGCTTTTTGGGCTTAAGGAAAAAATAAAACGCTCCCTTTTGCGATATTTCGACCCCTCATTGGGTCATTCTCAAGCTAGAAACAATTTTATTAAATATACTATTACTACATAGGCATTAAAAATTTTACTGAATTTAACACATATGACAAAATTAACCATTTATAACCACTACATTTAAAAAAACACACACAGACTACATTTAAAATTAAAAATATAAACCATTAAAATATTAATTCCTTACTAACATGCCTGACTAGAAAATTACACTACACGGAATTTTTTAAAGGTCAATTAGAACAATTGTGAACTTATTGAATAGTCTGATTCTCGTCGCACTTTCCTAAAATATAACCAATTATTTGGCGTTAGTCACATGTTATGTAGAATTGTAAGTTTATTATTCATAAATTAAATCATAAGTGTTAGATATTTTGTACTTACTGCATTTAGATAAAGTTTGTTTCACTTTTAGATAGTGTGTACGATCTTATTTCTTATTTATTCTATCAATTTTTCTTACTTTTTCTTTATTCTTTCGCATTCTACTACTCTATTCCTTTAGTCACACTGTTTGACCAATCTTATAATTATCCAGAGTTGTTTAAGGTGGGATTCCTATGCTGCGTCTGACGCGTGCGGCTGACGAACGCGTCAGACGCAGTGCGGTTGACGCAGGGTAGAGGGTTTCCTATACATGCGTCAGACGCAGTGCGGCTGACGCAGGTTAGAGGGTTTCCTATGCATACGTTCAGTTGATCTGCGGCCTCGGTAGTGAGAGGGTGACAATAATGAGTGTCCGCTATTTGCTCTTCTATTTGAACTTAAAAGAGATTGAAGACGAAGAAAAAATAAAATAAAATAACAGACATTTTGAAACAATATCCACCAACTTTTCATGTTCCTCAACTGTAAAAAGTGCTTTATCCGACATAACAGATTTGATTAAGAAACCTTAAATAAGCACTTGAACACCCACCTATTTATAATTGTCCGATGGACTACCGTTTCTTTTTTTTTCTTTTTTTTAACTGTTCCTTTCTACAATTTAACAACTTTTAACCTGGCACCGTTTCGGTAAAATAAATAGTTTTTTTAAATATATATTTATATAAATATCTACTCACGTATATACGGGAAATATTGGGAACCAAGGGGTTTTTAAGGATGGGGGATTACATATTTTACTACGTTTTCATTAGCTTGCTTTCTTGTTTGTTTGTCCGGTACAAATCTGGCAATCGATTTCTAACTAACATCCCGAATAGCTAGACATTTGAAACTTTTAGCATAGCTCAGAACATGATGACAATGCATTATTTTAATACGTTTAGCCATATTTCAGCAGAATTTAATTAGTTTTCAGCAAATTTTGCTGTATGGAAAGTTAGTTCGGAAAAAATCCGCAAGTTATTTTATTTGTTTTGCCATGTCCCATATTTACGCAATCTTCATTTTGACGGGTTTCAAATTTGTGATTTTTATAAATAAGAGATAAACATTGAATGACAGCAAAACAGGAAATATATCGACTATATTATTTCAAATATATCGATGGCACGGTTTAGATTTGGTGTTGGGGAGATCCGTTGTACAAAGATTTGTCCTTTTATAGGTTTAAGATCAGCTCTCTAGATGGTTGTCATTTATGAGAAGTAAATAAATTCGGAACTATTTTTTTTTTTTTCACTAATATTATATATTATATAACAATAACAATTATATTATCAACATTACATACGATTCAACAGAAAATTTAAAAACGAAGTATATAAAAAGGTCTTTTTATCTTGAAATTATATATATATATGTATTTAATAAACTATGTATTTAATTTAACGAAATGGTGGCAGATTAAAAATTGTAAAGAGGAATAGTTTAAAAAAAAACCGAATTCAATCGGACAATAATTATAAAGAAGGTGTTCAAGTACATATTTACGACCCGTTATCTCCTTCGCGTCTGCGTCTACACTGCTCTCGAACCGGTACAGCAGCACGACTAGAGCGACCCAGAGTCAGCCGCACGCGTCTGACGCAGCATAGGAATCCCTCCCATTGAATTACATTGTAGCAGTGCTCTGCGTCTGACGCACCGCGTCAGCCGCACGCGTCAGACGCAGCATAGGAATCCCACCTTTAGGTATTCTGTTTTGAAAAAAAAAATTAATCCCGTATGCAGGAGGTCAGATTGGACTTATTGAAACTGAGATATCCAAATACTCGTATAATAATGAAACTCGCTATCGGTTGATCCTTGATGAACTATAGGATTGTTAGATAGTCGTCGTGATTTTTAGTTCTCCATTTAGCTATGTATCTGTATAGGAATAGGAAAGGGGAAAATCCCATGTATGCAGGATTTAATATCTTCGCAATTGCTTGTAGGGTTTAATCTGAAGGGACCGGAGTGTGGATGGCATGCTCAATGCTCAATCCTCGCCTGTGACCAAATACTGATGGTTGAAATCTCAACATGCTCGGACATAAATTGCTTCATTCCTGAGCATTGAATACTTAACAATAATGCATCAGAGTAAAACATGTTCACTCAGTGCCAACATCACATTACTTTATAGTTCTAATAATCATCGTTAAACATTATCATTATAATTAAGTAATTAAGGTAGTTTGTGACAGATCAAGAGTAATAAGAAGGTAGGGTGTCAAATAAAACACAGTTTAAGGTTTATGCTAACGTTTCGCTACATTTATTAGCATCATCAGAGCGCGTGCGGCTGACGCGGTGCGTCAGCCGCACGCGTCAGACGCAGCATAGGAATCCCACCTTTAGGTATTCTGTTTTGAAAAAAAAAATTAATCCCGTATGCAGGAGGTCAGATTGGACTTATTGAAACTGAGATATCCAAATACTCGTATAATAATGAAACTCGCTATCGGTTGATCCTTGATGAACTATAGGATTGTTAGATAGTCGTCGTGATTTTTAGTTCTCCATTTAGCTATGTATCTGTATAGGAATAGGAAAGGGGAAAATCCCATGTATGCAGGATTTAATATCTTCGCAATTGCTTGTAGGGTTTAATCTGAAGGGACCGGAGTGTGGATGGCATGCTCAATGCTCAATCCTCGCCTGTGACCAAATACTGATGGTTGAAATCTCAACATGCTCGGACATAAATTGCTTCATTCCTGAGCATTGAATACTTAACAATAATGCATCAGAGTAAAACATGTTCACTCAGTGCCAACATCACATTACTTTATAGTTCTAATAATCATCGTTAAACATTATCATTATAATTAAGTAATTAAGGTAGTTTGTGACAGATCAAGAGTAATAAGAAGGTAGGGTGTCAAATAAAACACAGTTTAAGGTTTATGCTAACGTTTCGCTACATTTATTAGCATCATCAGAGCAAATAGACAAAGTATAACATAAAAATTGTATAGATGTTGACTCTATAGAAATGTTATAGTAAATGGACCACTTTTTGGAAATTTCGAAAAACATATTATTTTATTTTTTATTGACAAAATAAGTTTTTTTTTATAATTATGGTCTTTTCGATGTATTTATATGGTTGTAGTCCGGTTCAGTGGCAAAAAAATACTTTATCAGAGGTGTTTTGAGAATATCAGACCCTTAGAATAGTTCTTATTATCATTATATTATCAAAACAATGCATCAGAGTAAAATATGTTCATACTGCACACATTAGGTTTAGTGCATTTCATTTCTTATTCTATCTTTTTCAAATAGTTGAACACTTAGAAAAATGAACGAAGAAAACCATATTTATACGTATGGTCACAATGCTTAATCTAGATGAGTGCTTTTGCGTTATTACATTTCATCATTTCAGAAAATTGCTGCACCATATGGCCCTGAATGAAATGGGTCCCAAATGTTTCCAATTTATTGTTGAGAATAAAGTTTTGCGCAAATGTTTTTTAACTATTTGAAATTATTATTATACCTTTTACACTTTGAACATATCATTTATATGATTATTCTTTATTATAACAGAAGCGTTTTTTTCTAAAGATTTTGTACTGACAAAGTACGTACACACGCAATAAAATAATACACGTAATAAAGATAAATGAAAAGAAAATATATATAATAACAACCGCGAATCACGCTAGTTATGTCAATATAGAATGCTGACTCTGACAATACTTACAAACACCGACAAACACATACTCTCACAACTTATAGTTGACGTCAGAGATCCTTGCATATATAAGACCGGCCACACCCTAGGCTCGGCGCATTATTCATTTTCTCTTTTAGCATTATGATTTAAACTATTCAGTCTTCGTATTATTATAATTATTTTATTACTAAATGCACTTCATTTCATTCATTTCTTTTGCCACTGTATTATTTAATACTTTTAAGGTAAGACGTTGGTGTCTCCAACTCTTACCAAATATATAAGAGACAGTTTATGTAGTTTGTAATTTTGTATGTTTATCTCAAAATAAACTTTTTAAAAAAACAGTTCAGCGAGTGGTTCACTTAATTGGCGCAGTCGGTAGGACAGCCCTGGATCAGTTGAGAGGATATCAGCTGAGTTCCGTAGGATTAGCCAGGACACACCTAGAAATTCGAGACTCTGTGGCCCAACCTGTTTCTGGACTTCATCGAGAACAACCAGAGCGGCTGGACCTTTCTCCACAGTTTCTCTTCTAAACATGATATCACTCCTACTGTGAGTAAATTTATAATTTGAATGATATATTTGTAAAGGAATAATTGATCAAGGAATAATAATCGAAATACTTAAATTAATTTTTTTATGAAATAATAATAATTTTTTTTGAAATAATAAATTTTTATATATAATAATAAATTTAATAATCATATAAAAATGGCAGAACAAGCCGTGAATTATCAGTTGCTGAAATTATTTATTGACACTATTCCAGCATATAGTGGAAACGTAAACACACTATCGATATTTTTGAATAACGTTGAAAGCCTATTGACGCAATTCGGCAATAGAGCCAATCCCGCTGACCCTATTAATACATTTTTATTCAGGGTAGTTGTTGGAAAGTTATCCGGACGAGCTCTGGACCTAATTGGGTCCAGAACCGAATTAAATACATGGGGAGAAATTAAAAATCTATTAACTCTTACTTTTGGCGATCAGCGTAATATTGATTGCCTCATTCAGGACTTAATGTCCATAACTCCCAACAGAAACGAAGCTCCTTATGATTTTGGCATGAGATGTCAAGACGCAAGATGCTTGATTCTTTCTAAATTGAATATGCTAGACATAACAGAGGAACAGAAAAGAATCCGAATTGAGGATTATGATGACTTAACACTAAAAACTTATATTAGGGGATTACAAGGTAATCTGCAAACAAATGTAAGATTGAGAAATCCTAGAAATTTAGAAGTAGCTATGTCATATGTGATAGAAGAAGAAAATTTTCTTTATTCTCTTAGAAGGGCATCTAACACCCAAAGTAATTATAGTCCTCCACCGAGAGTGACTCCTATGAATAACAATAATAACTTGAGTAACAGAAATAATAATAACTATCAAAGAAATAATAATAATTATCAAAGGTATAGCAATAATAACAATTTCAATAATAATAATTCAAGGAATGACAATAATAATTATAATAATAGATTTAACAATCAAAATATGAATAACAATTTTAACAGATTTAATAATAACAATAATCAAAATATGAATTATAATAATAACAACAATGGAAATAATAATAATAGGTTTAATAACCAAAATTACAGAAACAATGGTTATAACCAAAATAACCAAAATAATTTTAGAAATAATAATAATAATAATTCCAATTTTAATAATAATTATCCGAGAAATAATTACAACGGATATCAAAGAGGACAAGGAACAAATTTCCAAAATAATCAACCAAATAGAAGTCCTCAGAATATTAATAATAATAATAACGCAACTAAACCTAATTTAAATACGGCTACTCCAATGGAGGTAGACCGAACGAGAAATACTAGGATGTTCGCCCAAGAAGTGGCTAATACAAGTGATTTTAATAATCATCAAAATCCAAATTATGATGCTAATGATCATCAAAATTCAAATATAGATATTGATAACTCCAATCAATACGAGATGGATATGGAAATGAATTATCCTTTTCACTTACAAGCCTCTCCGATACAAGAGAGCTAACACAGACTAAAAATCTAACAATAAAAACAGAAAACATTAATAATAGAAAACGAAAATTAAATTCTACAAATTTTAATAATATCAAAAAACCAAAACGGTTTATAAAAAATAAAAAATTAAGTACTAACATAAAAATGAACTTACAAGTAAATAATTTACCCTATATTGAAATAAAAGAATATAATTTAAAACTATTGTTAGATACGGGCAGCTCAAAGAGTTTTCTAAGTCCCGAATTCGTAAATAAATTTTATAAGAATAAAATTTTAAAAGAAAAATTTAATGTTGAAACTGCACACGATGTGACAGAGCATAATAAAATTTGTAATATTCCTTTGTTTAATATCTTTAAAATAAAAGATATACATAAATTTTATATATTTAGATTTAGCCCAGAATTTGATGGCTTAATAGGATCTGAATTATTGAGGAAGCTGAGTGCTTCAATTGATTTAAAAAATAAAGAGTTATGTACACCTTGTACAAATATTCCTATCATATACGGATCTGATGATAGTGTTATTAAAGAAAAAAGAAGTAATAAATTTTTGAATTATACATTGTTAAAGGGAAGGTTCCCTAATTCGTCGATTAAATTAAATTATATGAATAATGTTGTAATGAATCATAATGGCAAAGAAATTAAATTAATTGAGTTAAATTCCTTAGATAGGAAAGGTTTTAAATTTTGCGAAGATTATATTTTAAAAGAAAGAGAAGTAGAAGTTGAAACTTCAAATATTGATTATAAAGATTTTGATATATATGAGACTAATTTTGATGAAAATAAAAATAATGATGAATATAAAATTAATTTTGATGAAGACAAAAATAATGATGAATACAAATATAATTTTGATGAACATAGACATAATATTGATGTTGATGAAAATAAAATAAATTTTGATGGTATAGTTGAATTAAAAGATGAATCGTTAGAGATAGAAATTTTCAGCGCATATGAAAATAATATCTTAAGTAAAGATGAGATACGAAATAATTTTAAATATAGAAAAAAATATTCTGTTAAAAATGTTGGATTGATTAAAGGAAAATTGAAACTTAAAATTGACTATAAATTTAAGAAAAAATATAAATTTCAGATTGATAGATTATTTAAAGAAAACATTAAGATTCACTATAATTATAATTATAAAAAGAAATGTATTTTGAACATTAGATTATTTGAAGGAAATATTAAAACGAAAAATAATTACAAATTTAGAAAGAAATATAATATTAAACATATTGAACCATTTAAAGAAATAATCCAAGTTAAACCGAACTATAAATTTAGAATGAAATTTGATATCAAATCATTTAAAGGAATTATCGAGGTTAAAGCTAACTTTAAATTTAGAAAGAAACTTAAAAATGAAATTTTAATTTTAAAAGACTAATTTAAAAATAAACTAACTAATAATGACGATTGACTTAACAATAATGTACTAAATAAATAATTAAGTTAGTTTAACTATGACAAAATGTTTTAATATTTAATTACTGACCATCATAATTAAGACAAAAATATATTTCATTATAATAAATCATTATTGAATAATATTAAAATAACAGTTGAAATTACTATATATATTAGACAGTTTAATTGTCTTGTAGAAATTCTATAAATGTAATTAAATTTTATAAAGAAAGAAGATGTTAAAAGAAAATATTATCCATCCTAACTAATGACTATTTTTGAAGTCTTATATTGATAATACTGAAAGAAAATAAAAATATAGTTCAAAGTAACAAACCTAAAGAACCTATGAAACAGAAGAATACTTAAAATTTTCGAGACATGTCGAAACTTATTAATTAACGACCCAATTTTACAATATCCAAATTTAAATAAAGAATGAATAAAGAAACTCCTAATATTATTAAAATATTGAAATAAAATATTTCCATTGAAACTAAAAATAAATTAAATAATTTGAAGAATTTATTAGTTAAATGGTTATAAATAAAATGAAATATATTAGACGTAAAGCTTAACAAATAATCTTAGAATAAACAGACAGACTGTAATGACAGAAAACTTATTTCCTTAATATAATAAAAAATAAAAATAATTTATGATTTAACTAATACTTAAACAATTAACATTAAGAATATTAATTAAAATAATAATAATATATATATATTATTTAATTAAAAGATAAATAAATAAAAAATCTGTATTACATTATACTATGTTAACCTTAAATAAACTTTATGAATATTATTAATTAACACCTTTGTTATATCAAAAATATATTATATTCTATTAACTAATTTAGAAAAAGGAGAAATTTAAGTATATTATACTTTGTAAAACAATAATGAATTTTATTGAAAATTTTAATTTTGAATTTAATATATAATTTAGATCATTAGATGAATAAATCTATATTGAATAAAACTAGGTCAGTATGTCAGGATAAGTTATATATGGACAGCTGATGCTATGTTATCTAAGTCTCTAATAGACTCGTTGAGATGATAAAAAAATTATCAATGCATTCCATTGAGAGAAATAAACTCTCGTAAAACCAATGATTTAAAACACTTCCATTTAATTATTTCCTCCTTACTAAAAGAATATTTATTACGTTCAAGTATTTATACTCAACCAAATGAGATTATTAAATAATCACATTCATAATAAAAACTATTATAACTAAACCCTAAATTGATAAAACTAAATTTTAATTTTTGATCAAGTTATTGGTCTATTTTTAAACAATTAAAGTAAAATTTAAGAAAAATAATTATAACCTTAATAAACAAAAATTTTGTATTTAATTAAAGTATTATATAACAATTTAGATTAACCCCAAATTAAGAAATCTTAAATTTGTATTTTATCAAAACAATAAATAAGTTTTGCAATATTGTCAAGTATATTATATTACTTGAATAAATATTACTATAATAATATTTAATATAACTTTTATTATACTGATTAGAATGATATACTACATTTAATTTTAAGAAAAATATATCTATATCCTTAACTAAGTGAATTTTGAATTTTATCAAAATAAAAGATTATTTTATACTAACACTTTTAACTACGAAACATCAAATTATTGTACGACCTGAAATCTATCATAAGCTAACATCTCACTAGATGAGTAGGAAGAAAACAGTTAGTTACGGTTAAAATTCCCCTATAAAATAACGACGATATAATATTTGAATTTCAAAAGACTGTGTTCTCCAAGTCTCACTTATTATTTATATTTTCCTACTGATATTTTATATAAAGATTTTTGTAGAGTATATTTAGACAAATTTTACGGTAGTAAGTTGAAGCTTATTAAATCCACAAAATTTACTACATTTAGTTAAGAACAAAAGAGATCAAATTTAATAAATTCAGATCTATCACAAAAGTAATACGAATCATTGAAGTATTTATGAACATTAAAAATCACAACGAAATTACTATTGAAAAGATATAAAAATTGGTCAATTAGTTATAGGAAAAACCCCCTGTAAAACCAGGTGATATATTAATTAATTCACCTATATATTAAGGTACTACATAGGTGATAGTTTAAAATTTAAATATATATGTATTGTATTCATGTATTCCAAATATTAACTTTAATTTTAATTTAAATATATTTCATAATATTATATATTAATAATAAGTCGTATTCACATGAATCATTTATCCACATCTTATCTCACAGGATGCATAGGATGAATCAGATAGCTAAACAGCATTATTGATACAATGTTATCTATATATTTTGCTGATAAGATATATCAATTCAATGAAACTATCTAAGGACTAGAATTGTAAATTAAGCACATTATAAGATAAAATTATTTATGCAATTATAGAAAATAATTATTACTTAAAAACACTTATGAATCATTTACTTATTTAACAACTAAACATTCAATTTTATTTAACATTATAAAAGAAAAATATAATTTTATTCAAACATCTATTAACTATTCTTGTTTAAAACTATTGATATATTACAAGATAAAATTAAGAAACAGTTAATACAATTTAATCCTATACTTATAAAACTTAAGTTAAACCCCAAAGACTTATTGAATTAAGTTAAATAAAATGTTGTTACTAAATCAAGCAGTATCTAATGATGCTCCATTTTAGTTTTAAATTATAATTAATCGAAGAAAAGATATCTTTCAATTATTACTATATGACACTCTGGAAGAGTTACATGTCACTAAATCAAGGCGAATGTAATGACTTAATGACTAAATTTAATGCCTTTCATAACTTAACTATTAGACAAGCAGAAAAGATCTTGATGTAGAATCTTATAATTATAATAAAATTAATTATAATTTTATTTATAAATTAATAATAAAACAGTATTCATAATAAATCATATAAATTCTCATTAAAAACAACATTTGAAAACTTATTATTTATCGAAGAACATATTAAAATTAAGAGTTTTATTAAAATAAAAACTTATTATTTATTTGTGAAGTTCCATAGTAGACATATATGATTTTGATTATTATTGATTAATATGTATTCCTATATATCATAATGTAAGTAAAACCTATGTAACCAATTTACCACAGAGTGAATATCTATTGTTTAATGATAAATTTCGTACTTTCTAATTTTAGATGTATAAACTATATAATTATTTGTAAATCCCTTAGGATTGTTCTGAAACAAATCTGTTACTATATTTAACTATATTTTAACCTGTTACTATATTATTAAAATTTGTTACTCTATTTACTATGTTAAAACAATGTTTGTAAAATTAATCAAATTAATTTAAATAATGTATATGAAACCAAGATTGATGCAAACAAATGAATAATTTTCAGTTAAAGAATTCTAGTTACAGAGAGTTGTAATGATAATAAAATATTGTACTATTTAGACAGAATAACTTTAATTCAATTAGATAAAAATTGTAATTTAATATTTAATAACTATATATGTAAAACTCTCTTGAACACAAAATGTTTTGTAATGATATAGCAATCCCAAGTATGAGTATACCTGAGTTTAACTTAAACATTAATTTAACTTTAAATTTACATCCCTTAGATTTTCAAATTGGTGATGTACTATGAGAATGGTAAATTATCAAAAAGAAATGTCCTTTTCATTGTTAACTTAACCCTTACCCTTGTTGAATACTTACTATTTAAATGTTTAAATGGAAAAAGATAGCATCAATCCCTTGGACAAATTTTGGAGATTTCCCCCAAAATTTTCAATCTCAGATGGGAGGAGTTATGTCAATATAGAATGCTGACTCTGACAATACTTACAAACACCGACAAACACATACTCTCACAACTTATAGTTGACGTCAGAGATCCTTGCATATATAAGACCGGCCACACCCTAGGCTCGGCGCATTATTCATTTTCTCTTTTAGCATTATGATTTAAACTATTCAGTCTTCGTATTATTATAATTATTTTATTACTAAATGCACTTCATTTCATTCATTTCTTTTGCCACTGTATTATTTAATACTTTTAAGGTAAGACGTTGGTGTCTCCAACTCTTACCAAATATATAAGAGACAGTTTATGTAGTTTGTAATTTTGTATGTTTATCTCAAAATAAACTTTTTAAAAAAACAGTTCAGCGAGTGGTTCACTTAATTCGCTAACAATAAATAACAGCGCAAAAAACTAACAAAAATGAACGCTTGAGGTAAAAAGAGGAAAAATGGGAAAATGTAGAGCAGGCTACAGAATTAAAGAAAAAAGTGAAATAAAAAGGGAAAGGCCCGGTCTTATGTGGTTACCAGCTTGGGCACGTGTCACAAGGAAAGTGACGTCTTGGAGCTAGGTAGTCTGAATGACTTGATCCTACTTCCAATCTAGGTTAAGTCACCGGGGCTAGGGTAGAAGTAGCAAATGTGGTTTTACATTATACTCTACACGACTATCGTGCCACAAACTTCAGAGATGGCGCGGTACTCGCCTTTTAAGGAAAGGTTAAAGTGTATGGAGGGTTTGGTGTCGAGAGATCTTGATGTAAATTAATTTTCTGTTTTTTTACTGGCTACTGTCAGCATGTGATTTCTGAAGTAAGACTCGAAATGAAAAATCTAGTCTTACTTCAGATAACATACTCAGTGCATTTTACTCTGAATTACCAGATTTTAATTACTTCGATCCAACTATCTATCAGCAGTTGGTTCTCTCCTGTGTCTGTGTACTTGTACACGATCTGATTAGGTTATAGGTTCATTTTTCTGAGTCAGTTCAATGCTAAAACCAAAGAAAGTGCATTGGAACGCTCCTAAAAGGGTATTACTATTTGTGAAAACTACCACAAGCTTAGGCCAACATTTTCAATTGTCTGGTGAATACTACAATGACTAGTAGATGGAGACTGGGCTGGTCAAGTGATAGACAGAAAGTTCCCTGGTGGCTACATCTTCCCTCTAGCAGGAGCGGATTTTTGGGAATCACTGAAGCAATCTATAGTTGCACTCTTTAGATTTAGCATAGAGATGGAGTACATTTCATTCACCAGCTCAGCATATTTTAAGAGGCTGCATAGCCTGGGAGGACACTCACAGAAAACTAAGATATATGACCTACTACACTTTTCAGTGACAGCTAAAGCCCTAAACATCTTGTGGTTAATGAAGGTTGTTCATCCACGAATGAAATATATAGATGTTTGCCACCACTGCATCAGTGAATCTTATAAGAATGGAATCACTTGAGAGGAATATATGCCAACTGACAAGATGCCTGTAACTTGCTGATGAAGGGACTTCCCAGGGTGAAATGTGAGAAGATTAGAAGACTTATGGAAGTCAATGACTTCGGCGCAGTACCTAGTGAGGGGAAGTGTTAAAGATTTATTTTCTGTTTTTTGACTGGCCACTTTAGAATTTATTTCGTAAGGTTAATTATTTTAAAATAAACTTGAGTCTTACTTGCGAAATCGTATCAGTTTAAGTCTATAATATCAGTTTTCAGTAGGTCTAAAACTCGCAAAATATTAGATTAGATAGTTATTACCGAATTAAAATTTATTACCAGCAGTTTTAAGCACTCATTTAAGTAATATATCGTAATTTTTGCCATTGAGAAAAATACACGCAGATTACAACTAATATCTTAAAAAAATTGTGTGTGTCGAATCGAAACAAATGTTGCTCTTCCAGTGCTAAAGTACAGAACAATCCAAAATTTAGTTTTTTCTGCTTGTTAGAACTCTTTTATGATTATATTTTCTATTATTATATTTGAATGAATAACTTGTAAAAACTAACTCTTTATAGTATTGTATTAGAATAATCCAATATTATTATTCGTAAAATAACATACTTTTTAATATTAATATTTTTTTTTAGTTCCTTACACTTTTTAAATTGATTTTCTTGTAGATTTATATTTTAATTTAATAAATTTTAGATTTTTTTGTATTAAAATTTAATATTATTAGGTATTTTCTTAAAATTTAATATATTTTAAATAATATCTCTAAATTTAATATATTTTTTTAAAAAAGTAGTAAAGCGAAACCTTAGATAATATAATATTTAGTTTATTCGTGATAAAACATAAAGGTTTTGTTAATTAAACCTTTTAGGTTTTATTAAATATTTTAATAAATAATAATTTCTTAAAGTGACAATTCTTTTTCCCTGCGTATTAAAGATTGGAATAATAAGATAAAGAATGTTTGTGTTTTTTTTAACAAAAATAAAAATTTAAAAAATGTGCAGAGTAAAGGGTCTAATATGGATCCTACGCCTAGATAATCCTACGCTACTCGTATATTTCCGTGAAACACTTTAAATTAGGGTTAGGGTAGGTTTTTTAAAAAAAATAAATGTCAAACACATTTCATTTTTTCTTCTCTACCTTCAAGATTTATACATTAACAGAAGTAAAAGGGCAAGTATACTGCCTTGTTGAACACCGGTTTTCAACCCATCTGCTTCATTGGGAATACCTCGAAGCACCGAAAGCAAGATGAAGTGCTTAGGAAAAGAGATGGGAGAAGTGGGGGTAGAAAAAAAAGGAGGACAAGAGAAGAGTAAGTGGAGGGGATGACTTACCCCTCGACGGCCTTCTTTATCGATTTTGGAGTAGAAGAGGTGGGGGAAGGGAGGTAAAGTCCCCCCTCCACTGCCAAGCGTGCATTGTAGGTTGCCCCTGCGGTAGTGGCAAATCTACAACCCTCCTAGCCAGAAGACACTATATACTTCCCCCAAAACTGCAACTACCCTCATGGGGTAAACAAAAGACAAACAATTGCCCCATCACTTAATATTTTTTTTAAACAAATTTTTTGTTCCGAAAAATACATTCATTCCAAAAAAAAAATTAAAAAAATATGATTGCACCGCCAGTTGAAATCCAAAACACTGCATTACAAACTACGCTTTATTTTATTTACTATCCATTTTTTTTATTATTTTAATGTTTTATATTTAAATGAAAAAGCTTAATTATTTTAAATGCTAACTAGAATTATGCATGAATGCAAACATTCATATTTCGGTAATTCCATATTAACGTAGTGTTTATACAAAAATTGCAACAATTTCATTTAAAAAAAAAAAATATTACATTTTACTAAGTACAATTTTATATATAAAATTAACTATAGGCATGATTTGTTTTTTTAAGTTATAAATAATTTTTTTTTTTTTAATGCTTTATATTTACTTTAAAAAAAATTAACAATGTATTATAACACTTAATTTTGTACTATTGCTTATATTTTTGATACAAAACAATATTTCATATTTCTATTTGCCCATTCTTTTAACAATGTTTCTTGTCTGCCGTTGATGATATACAATTGACAGCATAAGATGATAAATTGGACTACAAAATGGCGATGAAAAATATTAGTTTGATGCTTTTACAATACTATAACTATGAATCATTAATCTAATACAAACAGAGCTCTAAACAAATGATTCCATAGATCATCAATAATAAAATAATGAATTGAAACAAAAAAAATAGTTTTATTTTGTCTTTTGCAAATAATATTTTATTATATTTAAAATGTTTATATATTTCAATAATAACTCAGCAATTAAGGAAAATGCACACTCCTGTCCTATATATTTATCATATTAATAAGCACTTCCTTTTTTTATAATTACAATGAAATTCGTAGTTACGATCGAGATTTTGTCAGAGTTAAACATTTTAAATTCAATAAATATAACGCTATTCAAATATTAAGTACTTCTTTATTTGTCTATACCACAAGGAATTTAACACTTTACCATGGTGTTAGTAAAGTGTTACAGATACTTGTGATTTAGACAAATAAATAATGTACCCTAATATTTAAATAGTGTTTTATAAATTGAATTTCGTACAGAATTACAATGTTACACTTTATTCTGAAATTGGTTTTGTTGATTACTCTAGGTAATGATCTTACCAGATGATTTAGATTTAGTATTTTTATTTCATCTGTAATCTTCAATTTAAAATTTACTGTTTTCTGCTAAATTTCTATTTTTTTTCTCTAATTAAAAATATTAATTTAGATATGAATTAATTTTAAAATCATGAAATATTATTAGTCAATGTCTAATTGAAGGTAAGCTTACCATATAAACATGGATCAAATGAGTTAAAGTGATTAAAAATAATCCATTGTATGACAAATTCT
This sequence comes from Gerris lacustris, assembly GCA_951217055.1. Lineage (NCBI taxonomy): Eukaryota > Metazoa > Arthropoda > Insecta > Hemiptera > Gerridae > Gerris > Gerris lacustris. Next base: position 4,771,953 of record OX578281.1, on the reverse strand, counting down.
GAAAATTAAAGGGGTCAGACAGTGTTTTTAAATAAATAATATTGGTTTTAAAATAAGTTTTTTACTTTTCCTCAATACTAATAGTAGGAAAAGTATTGTTTTCACCAAACATTTTTTTTTTCGATTTCAACGGAATTATCCGTTTTAGGTGTTTTTAAGACCTCCTGAGTGGTTTTCAGCATGACGTATGTATGTGTGTTATCATCGTAGCGCCCAAAGTATTTAACCTAGAGAGTTGAAACTTGGCAGAAAAATCAGTCCTTACCTGTAGTTGTGCTGTCCAGAAAATCAACTTTTTCCGCCATCTTGAACCCAGTTTGCTGAGTCAGAAAAAATTTAAAAAAATCGTAATAAATCGAATATGGTCCTGATCGAGTTTAAATTTGGCTCGAATGTACCTCTCTGTATGACAAACAAGCCCACTAAATTTCATTTTGATTTTGAAGTTATCAATTTTTGAATTTTTATACTTTGACGGTTAATAATACTGAAAGTATAAAAATAGGTTTATGACGTATAGCATATCGTTGGAACCGGAAAAAATTAAGGAACAAGTATAAAAAAAACGATGAAATTCCATTAATTAGTTTAAAAGTTATAAGCGAATATAATTATTTATTAGTGCGATAATTTTGATGACGTCAAAATTTGTTTACATCTGTCAAAATACCGCCAAACTTCAAATAATTAAATAAAATATAGGTATTAAAAATAAGGTTTTCTTTTTAGAATGATAATAAATCAGTTAGTTCAGAACGGTCACCCATCCAAGTACTGACCACGTCCAATGCTGCTTCCTCATGCTGCGAAGCAGCAGGAAAGGCCACTTTAGTGGCCTTTGAAGTGAGGAAAAGTTCCGAGGTACCCCGTACCCGATTTTTTATTTTTATTTAGTGTGATTCGTATTTATTTATTTATTTTTTTTTTTTTATCCCTCCTCCACCCGCGGCTAAGGAAGGTGCGCTTTAACTACTTGGGCTATTAGCGCAAACCTTTACCTTTGTTTGTTTTATTATTATTATTATTTTTACTGTTAGTTTGAGTGATTTTATACTATATTCTTTGGTTAGTTTTAGATTATATTATATTCTTTGACATATTTATAGTTAGCCCTTTATATGCGCGTATTTATTCATTTTAATATTTGTCACATTCGAAAATACTGGTAATAAATCAAAACAATCAAGAAAGTTAAGATTTATTTCGGGCACTCATAAGTTCAATATTGCACAACCCTTTCAATGAACAAATAAAATTAGAGTATTTTTAGTAGAAGTGGTCTATTATTATTTTAAAATTTAGGTCAAAGTATTTGTGAGGACAAATTTTAGTTTTATAATTGTTTATATACACTGCATATGAGAGCATAATTTCAATCCCAATAATAATAGGATTAATATTAATTTATCCCTAACATAGATTTTATTATGGATTCTGAGATGATTTTCTTAACAGAATGCTTAAAAATAAGGATTTTAAAGAAATCTCAGGCAAGACTTACTAAGTACTATTTTGTGTTAATAGGTTATTGAGCATATTATACTGTATTATATTCTGAAATATATATATAGATATATATATATATATATATATATATATATATATATATATATATATATATATATATATATATATATATATATATTCCATCCTGCCCTATATGAAAGTAAAGCAATATAAACAAGGAGTAGAGTAGGGGTCTCTGGTTCGATCCCCCGGTGGGTTACAAAGTTTCTTTTATTATTAATAACGAAAAGGTAATTTTTTTTGTCCTTAAATTATCATCGTCCCGCCTTAAGTTATTAGCATGAATTATTTCATAATTTTAGGCCTAGCCGTTATTGGGTTGTTGGGAGGGGGGGGGGGGATATTTTTTGGGTATATTTCGTCTTATAAAGGCTACAAAAGATGCAATTTTTTTGTATCAAAATGTAATCTACTCATCAGTAGCTTTCATGATACCCCACTCAAAATTTCTAAAAAATAAAAAGGGGTTTAGTCAAAATTTGCAATTTATAAAAAAGGTGTGAATTATTGTTTTCGATAAATTTTCATCGCCCAATTATAAGGTATTAGCAAGAATTATTTTTAATATTAGTCTATGTAGATAATAGAGTCTATGTCTAGTCTATGTCGATGTAGATGTGTCTTCTATGTAGATATTTATTAAAAACCATAAAAATTCATCTAACTAAGAATAAAGTCAAGACGGAGCTCTAGCTCTAGCCAGTTAGGCTATTGAGGGCTCTCACAAACCTCGTATTGTTTATTTATTTATTTGATAAATAATTGTATGTTTTGTACTATTTTCATTAGCTTTATGCTAATTATGTTACCTTTATATTGTGGAATAAAAAATATTATTATTATTAGTATAGGTGATGAAAAGAAATGTTAAGAACTAGTTGAAACAAAGAGGAATATTTGGAATTGGAATATTTATTAGAATTAATTACAGTTAAGGATGCTTAAGGATGCTTTAAGCTGTTTGAAACAAGATAAAATATTTTTTTAATGGCAAAATAAGTTGTAGAATGAAAGGATTCTACATTTTCAAACTTAATAAGATTTAGAGTTTTCTTGTAATTTCATCTTAATAACATACTTACGAGTTATTATTCTTTGTTCGTAGAAAAATATTTATTCATTTTTATTATTAGTCAAAATGAAACTTCTCAAAAGTTACTTTTTAGTCAATTTTCTTCTGATTCTCTCTATACAAACTTATGTGGGAATAAAGAGTTTGTTAGTCAATTGCAGAAGATGCTGCAATGGAATATATTGCAGATATAAATAAAACCTCAAGCTTCACAGTCAAATTCAGATGCAATGCCAATGCTAACTTGGTCTTAAAGTTTTGAGAACTTGCCTAACTTTCTAAGTTCTTTAGTTTAATGAAGTGCGATACATTCGTATACATTGTCAATAGCAATGAAGATATTCTAAATTGAAAAATGTCTTCACAATATCCTTTCCTTCAGGCTTATAATATAAGAATGAATGAATCTTCCTTTATCGAGGAAGTATAATAACCCATGAGGAAGTGGATAAGTTAAAACCAGGAGAAAATAATATATAATATACACAAACACAGGCACAAATATATTTTATATATATATATATATATATATATATATATATATATATATATATATATATATATATATATATATATATATATATATTAGTCTTCTATTTATATCAAGGATGCTATATTACATTTTTCTGAGTAGGCTATAGCTTTGATGTATTATATATATTAGCTATACTGCAGTATTCATCCATATTTAAATTTAATATTATAAGATCTATGAAAGAGGAGAATATTGTCACGTGCACACAAGAAAACGAAGAAAAAGAAGAAAACGTATAAGCAAATTTAATTAAATAATATTTAAAAAAAAGTTGTGCGTGAAGTCAAACGTAAGAAGGGTTTCGTTGGCAATAAGAACATTAAATTAGTAATAATAAGGGAGGGGCGGAAAAAATGAAGATGTTTTATGACTAAATGGCGTGGAAAAATATACAATTTACACAAGTGTTATATATTTTTTGTAGTCTACTTTTCAATACCATTCATTTGACACCCCAATCAAACTTTTAAAAAAATATTTTTTTCGCGTGACATAAATTATACGCAATTTTGAATTTGAAGAGCTGATAATTTTAAGGTCACTATCCTTTTCCTTTGAACGCGTCAAAAAACGAACTTTATTACTGCAAAGTTTCACGTTTTTATCTATTTTGATTCAAAAGTTATTGGGACCGTACAGAATGACTGACAGACACAGAAACGAAACTAGAAGGGTTTCTCTTTTTGGTTTTATCCCCCCACGAAACCTTAAAAAGAACAATTAATATTTGTAACATGCAGAACCTTTTTAATGGCGTAGCAGTTATAAAATTGTAGTGCGAGATAATTACAGACAAATTGGCTAAGCAGCGAAGAAAATATAGATTTACAAGCTAAAAACCACTATGTAAAGATTTTATAAAACATTACAACTAGAAATAAAGGTAATGTCTTGGTATAAATTAGGAATCAAAAGACAGCTCGTAGTTACGAACAATATATTAAGATTTAATTCTCGATATTTGCAATTTATATTTAAAAGAAAATAAATAAAGCTAAATCAAACTAATGCCTTCCATGTAATATCGAGGAAGACTTAGAACACATTATTATGCACTGCATTAAATATTCAAACCAAAGAGAAACATTGCTTAACATTTTAAATTCACAATATCCTTTCCTTTTAACTGTTTTTAAACTTTACCTAGAAGATTCTGTTAATATACATTTCATATGTAGTGATAAATTTGTATAATTTCTTTCAGACCTAATAGAAATGTGTATTATAGAATACTATAGTAAAAAATCGGTCCGAGACAACCCAGACAGACCTCTCGCCTTCAGCGTTTGAAGCAATTTTCTAAGAAACTAAATTTCTTTCCCGGGAAACAACTTATATCAGTAGATTTGTATTTAAATGGACAAAATTTTGGAATTTTGTAATCAAAATCGTCGCAACCGTATTCGAGAAATAATGTTTTTTCAAAGTTTTTGGGGGATAGCGTTCCCAAATTTGGAGGTAAATGTATTTCTCGATTGCACCTCGAAGTTTGATTTTTTTAAACATGTATGCCAAATTTCGTCCAAATCGGCCCATTTAGGCTCTTCGCTTCTGCACTGACGACAGAAAGACCGACTTTTTTGAAACCACTTTTTTGAACTCGGGTAATACACCAAATCTCAAAATAGAATCGCGCCATCAGAATACTTTCTCATTATATGAGAAAGTAAAATAAAAATATGCTGCCAATTGGTGTGGCACATGGCTTCCTCGCATCCTATCACGTGCTTTATTGATTTTACACTTTTAAAATCCATTATTGTGTTATGTCTAATTGTTTCCCCCGTTTTTTTAATTTGTCAAAATTGTTGGATTTTATAACATATATTAAAGTAACAATTTAGCAAAGTTAAAGAGCGCAGAGGGTTCAAATTAATCTAGGGATACTTTCAATAAACTATAAAAGTTTCATACAAATCAGATAAATACTTTTGAAGCTATAGGTGTAAATAAATGTATGTTTGTGCGCATGAGAAAGAGAAACAAATTGGCTCAGAAGGTTGAAACTTTTATGGGACCAACAATGAGCTAATTATGACCTACCTTCCAAATTCCATTAAAATCGGACGTGTAGTTTTTAAGATATGTTGGTTCGCAAAAATTGAACGACACACAGACACGGAACCAAACATTTTCCCTGATGGTGAAACTGATTTCTTTCTTGGAATTTTGAAATCCGAGGCCTAAAATTTGTTCGTTCTTCAGAACGATCACATAGCTTCGGTTACCTTCGGTATGCTCGGAAGCAAAATATTTTGGCTTTAATAGACAAAAGATAACCAATGCCTCTCAAATAATTTTAGATGTGAATAAATTCTTATAGATAAAAGAATAAATAATAAGAGACATGGTTTCTTCTCAGCTAACCCACATCCCGTCGAAATTTTCCATGGCTCATGTTTCCTAACAATTAATGTACCTTTCAAACGTTCTCAAAATTGAGGAAATTTAAAGGCCACTATTCCTCGAAATATTCGGCAAATCTTTATCCTGATATTATATTGTCTAATGTATTTTTATTTTACTTTTTTGTCTAATTTTGCTTCCGAGCTTACCGACGTTAACGGAAGCTATGTGATCGTTCTGAAGATTATAATTATTTTTTATGAATCCTAATTAAAATAATAACAAGATAAAATGAACTTCTTATGTATCATAAATACATCATAAATTTGAATCCCGTCAAAATGAAGATCGTAAATATGGGTCATGTCAAAACAAATAAAATAACGCAGATATTTTTCCGAATTAACTTACCATACAGTAAAATTGGCTGATAACGAATTAAATTTTGCTGAAATATGGCTAAACGTATTTAAATAAACATTGCCATCTTGTTCTGAGCTATTCTAAAATTTCAAAAGTCTAGCTACTCGGGAAGTTAGTTAAAAATCGATTGCATGATTTGTACTGGACAAACAAACGAACAAGAAAGCAAGCTAATAAAAACGTAGTAAAAAATCAAGATAGAAAAACGTTCCAGACGTCAGAGAACATTTTTGGTTCTATTAAATAAATAAATTCGAATAAAGATGGCTTTTGAAAAAAGTCTAAACATATCAATATAATGAATCAGTCTTACACTGGTATTATTACTACGCCTCATCTGCCATCAAAATGTTGTTGTATAAAGTAATATAAGTTTTCACTGACTTGTGATAGAGTCAGTAAGTCTTGGTGTATGTATAGTAAAGTTAACAACAAGCTGAAAAGCGAAACATATTATAGACAAGTAATAACTAAAGTATTTAAATTTCAATTTTAAGTTTTAGGTAGTATTCATACTACGGAAAGTTTAAATTTTAATTTAAATCAAATTATAATTATTATTAACAAAAGGAGACAGACAGATAAAAATAGACTCCAGCGACGGGACTTGAAACACGGGCCTCTATATTTCCAGTGTAGCGCTCTACCAACTAATTCGGACTAGGTCGTTACTGACAGAGGAAACTATTCTCCAGTGTAGCTCTGTTGGTAAAGCGCTATACTGAAAATATAGAGGTTCTTGGTTCAAGTCCCGGTGCTGGAGTCTATTTTTGTCTGTCTCCCTTTGTTAATAATAATTATAATTTGATTTAAATTAAAGTATTTAATATAATTAGATAGTTTATTAATTTAATTTAGATACTTGCCACGTCTCCTCGATCATCAGTGAATCGAGGGCAGCACGAGGTTGTGGGTTCGAATCTTCTTCTCGGTCCTCTGATTTATATGGCTCACAATGATCACACCATTGGCACCACCGATGGTAGCACACCACCGTTTCGACGTTACATGTGCAAAGGTAGGAGGTGTGAAGTGGATATAACTCGCTACCACTGGGCTAGCAAAATGAGTCTTTATCAAGCCCAATTGCTTCGTTCGAACAAGTGATTCGTCCTACCCGTCTAGGACTAGTTCTAGAATCCATATATTTATACTACTTCATGAGTGAAAATTGCAATTACTATAACAAGAATAACCAACTTTTATGCCATTTTGTGCAACATTACATAAATTTAAACGGGGTTTTACTACAGATATTTATAGTCTAAACGCCATACAGTTCCCAAATTAGATCTGACGTTTACACATCACACAACACATAAAAAAAGCTTTTTTCAAATTATCTTTCCTTCTTGTTTCCCAGACATTGATTTATAGAAAGGAAAAGCTTAGGTTTGCTAGATTTTTAGATAAGACAGGACTTTTCTATGCACTCTCAACAAACAACTTGAATAAAGATTACAATCAACGACGGATCCTAAAGATAAGAAGATTTAGAGAAAAACCATTGTTCAACCTCTTTTGGTTTCTTTAAATCTGGTCATTCCTCTTCACTCCAAATGGAATGACGCGATATATTTTCAAAGGGTTGTAAATCCTACTCGACCACTCCATCCCCTCCCCTTCAAGATTCCCCCACTCTCGGTCAGTTAATGTTGAAGCAGAGATGCGGGAGTAGAACGTCTGTGAATGTCAAACTTAATGTGAAGCCGTTAGTATATTTGCCTTTAGATCATTTGGCTAAGTAACTAGAGAACTAGAGCTAAACCATAAAAGAAACATACAGTTTAGACAACTTAGATAAACTTTTTAGGGTCATTAGTCTCTGATAAGGATCCATATATTATAATGGAAGCTATGTCATCGTTCTGTCGGTCAATTTTTGTGAACCAACATATCTTAAAAACTACTCGCCCGATTTTACTGAAATTCGGATGGAAGGTCACAATTAGCTCATTGTTGGTCCCATATAAGTTTCAACCTTCTGTGTCTATTTTTTGTGCACAAACATGCATTTATTTACACCTATATCTTAAACGTATTCATCTGATTTTTATGAAATTTGGATGGTTTATCAAAAGTTGTCCGCAGATAGCTCCAAATTAATTTCAACCATCTACGCTCTTTATATTTAGCTAAATCGATACTTTAATTCATGTAAAATATAAAAGAACTTAGCTAGTTATAAAAAAAAAAACAGGGGAAAAATTGTATAAACATTAACAAAAATAGGTTTTAAAAGCATAAAATCATTTAAGTATACGAAATAGGACATGAAGACGCTATGTGCCACACTAATTGCAGACTATTTTTTATGTTGATCTATTAAAACTACACATTATATACATTTAATATAATATAATTATAGATTTTCCTCAGTAATAACTACATCTGTATGTGTGTGTTTTTTCTTTGTGTTGACACGAATACTATCAAACAATCAAGGTATTAAAAGAAAAATAAGGTATAAAACAAAATAAATTTATATTTGTAAAATATATAAATGATTAATTAAGTAACGGTTTAAATTATGGCAAATTTTTTTTTTTTTAAATATATCCAACTACCTAATTAAAACAAATCATTATTAAAATTAAATTTCCCTTTAATCTGTCATAACTGTTATTTCCTTTTCATTTTTAAAAAAAATTTAATAAATTAATTAATATTAGAACAAACTGTGGTTGTCATTCTAAATCGAAATATTCCTTTTATTATTAAAAAATGAGATTATATCGTCCATGTTAAATTACATTTTTGCATAAACACATCATTAGGGATATTCATGCAGTATTTACTTATCAAAAGTTTTTTTTTTCATATATCTCCGTGTATATTTAAAAAAAAAAGTATTAAGGTAATAATACATTTATAAAACGAGCTTTTATAATTTGCATGGGCCATTAAGGTTCCAATGGAAAGTTGAAAAGAATATATATGTATATATATACATATATATATGAGTTTAAAAATAGACGACCCTTAAAGGCAGTTATTAGCCGTTTTTTACCTCTTCTATCCTGTTCTACCCCTTGGGAGTTGAGATCCCACTCTGAAAGTTTTTTCTTCTTTTCTTTCATGCATCTGCCGTATATTTTATTGGCATTACTGCCCTGGGGTGATATTAAAAGAGCTTTATTTATATTTTTAAAGCCCGTCCTCTTGTGAAATGAGGCGAAGTCGGGTTTTATTCTTCTTATGTTATTTAAAGGATCTCTTTTTTTTCTTTTTTTTTGTGGTAAAAATGATTAAGGAAGAATGAGCTATTTGTTTAACGAACGTTTGAGGTATTATTATTATTTTTTTATTTTTTTTAATTTAGTATAGCTATCTTTTTTGTGGTCAATCCATATGGAACGTTCCAAAAGTGCTTGATCATTAAAATTATGGTGCGCGGGGTGGGGGGGGGGGGGATTCACTATTAGGGATGAAGAGTGTTTTATTACTACGTTTTCATTAGCTTGCTTTCTTGTTTGTTTGTTTGTTTGTTTGTCCGGTACAAATCTGGCAATCGATTTCTAACCAACTTCCCGAATAGCTAAACATAATTATATGAAACTTTCAGCATAGCTCAGAACACGATGACAATGCATTATTTTAATACTTTTAGCCATCTTTCAGCAGAATTTATTTGGTTTTCAGCAAATTTTGGTGTATGGAAAGTTAGTTCGAAAAAAATCCGCAAGCTATTTTATTTGTTTTGCCATATCCCATATTTACAATCTTCATCTTGACGGGTTTCAAATTTGTGATTTTTATAAATAAGAGATAAACATTGAATGACAGCAAAACAGGAAATATGTCGATTTTATTATTTATCAATTATATAATTTATATTATTTCAAATATATCGATGGCACGGTTTAGATTTGGTGTTGGTGAGATCCGTTGTACAAAGATTTATCCTTTTATAGGTTTAAGATCAGCTCTCTAGATTCTAGATGGTTGTCATTTATGTGAAGTAAATAAATTCGAAACTACTTTTTTTTCACTAACATTATATACTATATAACAATAACTCGAATAACAATTATATTATCAACATTACATACGATTCAACAGAAAATTTAAAAACGTAGTATATAAAAAGTTATTTTTATCTTGAAATCATTTTATATAAATTATCTTTGTTTGCATTATATATATTTACCATAAAAAAACATTCAATTTTAAAATTCATAAGGTTTGTATTATAAGCATAGAATGACTCTATCAATGAAACGAGCTTATTTCAATTAATATTGAGTATTGAAATAATAATAAATAACAGTTAACTAATAGTAGTTAAATAGTAATAATATAATAGTTAATAATGATGAATGAAAATCAGTCAATGATTTATTATCGTCGTATGTGTAAACGTTACTGAATGACAGACAAACAGACAGACAGGGAACAGAACAGACAGACAGGGAACCGAACAGACAGACAGGGAACAGAACAGACAGACAGGGTGCATACTTTGTGGCACTTTTTTACTTTAGCACCCCCCTTATTTCTAAACAATAGTCTGCCCTACCAAAGTCTCTAAGGTTTGTGTGTTTGTCTCCCAAAGACATTAAGACTCCTGGGGCAGTTTTTTATTTAATATTCCTTTGTCTTAATAGTAATTTAGACTAAGGAATAAATGCTACTCTGAATATGTTCCTTTGTCTAAATAACTATTAACACAAAGGGATATAGGGGGGTGCTAAAGTAAAAAAGTACCCTATTTTGTTGATTTTATAAGAAGCTTGCTTACGCTCGCTTCAATTTAAATTTCTTAATATTATCATATTATCCTAAATGCATTTTAAGCTTGTTGGGTTCCAGCTGCAATTTTCCTTAAGTTTTGGATTCAGTCCAATTTAATTATGTTGAAGTAAAATTTAGGCCAAGTAATTAGCTTATTTTTTGGCTTATAAACCATGTCAAAAATAACTTAATGTCGAATTCAAATGTAAATTATATTGTTTTGAGAAAATTCTAGTGAAACAATAATAATTCGTGCAATAATTTTGTTGAAAATCGGTCCGAGACAACTTAAACAATCTTTCTCATATAAGAGTTCATAATAATTAGGTAGCCCAGTGTTTTCCATTCATTAGTATTAGAGAAGGCTCTTCAGCAGCTTCAATTTGATAGCCCTCTCGAAAAGTAAAAAAGTACGTGTGGTGTCGCGGGACACCCGGTAGGAACGAAGTTCCTTACATTTTTCATTAAATATAAATTTTAAAAATCACACTGCGAAGTACGTATAAATTGCTAACTACTTATACATGGTGGAGTTAGAAAAGAGACAAAATTAAAAATAACGAACTGTTTGTACCTGGCAGAGTTAAGGCAAAATTAAAAGAAAATCATTATTTGTATCATTAAAGCAAGCGTCTTAACTATAAATATATATTGAATATAAGAAAAAAAAGTTGATCATGATGAGTTTATAGCGAAAGAGTATGATTTTTAAAGGAGTTTGGATTGAAATAGGACTGTTTTCTACCTACCCGACCAATTAATTTAAAATATTATAAAATATATCTCTACCCTACTCTACAGCTTCTGCTTGTATCAGGGTAAAATTTTACATGATTATATTTACAAAACAAAGTGACATTTTTGACTTATATAACAAAAATAATCAAAACAAGTCAAGTAACAGGCTTCCTTAATAACACTTTTCCCGTCTTTTGAAGCTTACGTTTACGCGAGCATTACGCGTGAACGCTTGGGCGGATAACGTTTTCCAACGAACTCAGCCTGGGTATTGGTAAAACGAACATGTGTACCAAATTTGAACTAACTCGGCGATCTTTTACTCAAATTATCGTCATCTGTAGATTTCGTGACGGATTTTGCGTGACGGTTATTTTGTGACGGTTATTTTATGACGGTGATTTTGATCGTTTTTTTTCGGATTCATTCCCGGGCTCCAGAACGTGCCATTAGGAACTTCGCTTCAAAAAGTTGACCTTAACATATTTTTGATCATTTCACATGGGCATATTAAATGTTTAACTTCTTATTATTTTTCCTAGCATTGTAAATTTCAACTCTCCAGCGAGAACGGTTCGGGGATATAAACCACCAAGTAAGACGAACAGACAGACACATCACTTATAAGGGTTTTGAGGATATTCTACGAATCCCTAAAAATAGCGGAATATCCATGTCAGAAGCCAGACCAAGGCAAATCAACAAAATACAAAGTTGTTAAAGGGGAACAATCCATCATTCAATTTTTATTAAAATGTTAATATCAATTACTCGTAAAATCTCCGACGGCAACATTAGTCCGACATTATAAACTATAAACAATGATATCAGAGAGTAACAATGTACAATCGATACATTTGGCGATGTACTCGAGATATATCGATATACACACGAGAGGAAGTGTGTTCGAAAAATCATCAGTCTAATTTTAGCGGTAAAGTCGGGGCTATTACTATCCTGCCTTACTTCCTATTTTACCCTAATTATAATTTTTAATCAGCGGATTCATTTAATAAGTTGAATAATTGATCTTTTAAGTTTGCAAAAAGAAAAGTATTAAATTTATTTTAATCATCCTTATATTCGAGGCTTTTCTCTTAATTTTAATTTAATTCTATCTCTCTTAGTTATTCACTTCAGTGTCATTATTACGGGGTTTTTTCTTTCTTTTTTTTATTTTAAAGGGCTGTATGCTTTAAGATGGAAGGAAATGTAGGGGGGGGGGGGGGGGGGCTTTTATTGTTTTGAAATTAAATTTTTGTTGGAGCGACCCTCTTTTATTAGAGGGAAGCTTGAGAATCGAATTAACATTTTACAGCCAAAGTGGAACTAAATGAAACGACTTTTTCTATAAAGAAAATGCTTATTATTTGTTCTAAATGTTTTCTTTCCATCCTTTCATTTCTCCGAATGTCTCATGAAAAGAAAATGCTACTTCCTGTTTAATAAAATTAGGCGATATTTTTTCATCAAGATAATTTTCTATATTATTTGAATGAATTCAATGTTTTTCTTATCGTTTTTAAAATGATTTTTTACTTTCTTATATTTGTAAATATAAAAAGAGAGGCACTTCTTTAAATTGTTACTAACCTTATAAAAAAAACAGAGGGGAGTAATAATCTAAAGAAAATGTACAGAATGTTCTTCTATAAACTGTTACTCCCCTTATAAAAAACAGAAGGGAGTAACACTCTAAAGAAGATGTACAGAATGTTCTTTTTTAAACTGTTACTCCCCTTATAAAAAACAGAAGTGAGTAACAATCTAAAGAGAATGTACAGAATGTTCTTCATTAAACTGTTACTCCCCTTATAAAAAACAGAAGGGAGTAACACTCTAAAGAAGATGTACAGAATGTTCTTTTTTAAACTGTTACTCCCCTTATAAAAACAAAAGTGTGATATAACTTTGTCCCTACATTGGACTAAACATCCCTTTGTCTTAATAGCTATTTAGTCAAAATCATTTATTTTCTAAAAAAAAAAACAGGGGAGTAACAATCTTAAGAAGTACTTAAAAAGGATGTTTGTTAATATCACGAGAATTCGATTTTAACATTATTTATGGATTTACACGTTTTGGGGTCCCCTGACTCTAAAAAAGTTTTATTTTAAAATTATGTGTCAGTCTTCTGTAGTCCGTACAGACGTGTGGTGTCTTAACTAGTAAACAGATATCGATGAAATTTGGCATTCATGTTCAGAAAAATAATAAACCCTGGAATAATCAAGAAATTAATTATACTTGTCAATTTGGGGGGGGGGGGGGGCCAAAAACTCTCAAAAAAACAATTATCTCGAATACATTTCTGATGACTATATATATAAAAAAAGTCTTATCTGTTGAACATTTAATACAAATTTAACCAAATAAGTGGTTTTACTAGGAAAATATAGTTATCGAGGTATTAATGAAAATGTATCTGATTTTATTGTAAGTCGAAAACAACCACCTGTTGAACACTTTTTAAAATTGTGTGACATATAGTTTCCTTGCTTCCTATTTCGTATACTTTAATGATTTTAAGCTTTTATCTACGATTGATACGAAATATAAACATTATATCTCTGTTTAGATGCGTAGAAAGTGATTATTTACGTACTTGTATTCATTGCGCATGCGCGTCTCATAGTTCTTAAGAATTCCTCTTCGTGGTAAAGAAGAGGAATTCTTCAGCTTTACGCACGATTAGCGAGTTTGTTTACATTTAACAAAACTAATTTGCTGTTCTTTTATTAAATTAACTGTTTATATCGAGTTTTTAGTGAAAAACAATAAGTGAATCAAGTGACTTTGACGAAAATGTGGAGAATAATACTCCTCCAGAAATAATTAATTCGGCAAAAAATACAACTCAAGAATTAATCCCATCTTTATCAAGAGAGAGATACGAACTTACATACAGCAAGTTTATTTTTTTCTGTATTTATAATTTAAATCTAACAATCGTAGATAAAGTACGGTACGCAACTCGTGCGAAAACGGCATTTTGCATTGCTCGTGTGGTTTTACAACCCTCGCTGTCGCTCGGGTGCAAACTCCACACTCGCATGCAAAATGCTACTTTCCGCACTCGACGCGTAATGTACTATTACACTTTGCAGTATTATGCATAATTAAGTTAATTACATATTACATTATACATACACGTTCATTTTTTATTTACATAATATTATATTATTCAATTCTATATTATTAAATGTGAAAATATAAAAATTTAAGTCGCACGTCCGTACTTCGTAATTTATTTATTTATTTATTTATTAACAATATTTTGAGAGTCCTCAACGGCAAAACGCCACTAGTGAGGCACTCTTATGAGGCATAAATAACAAAGAAAGTACGAAACAAACATAACAAGTAAACATCTGATTTAAACAATTAAGTAATAACAATTAAAAAAAATAAGAATAATAAGATATAAGTACAAAAATAAATGCAATAATAATAATAATGATAACGGCGCAGCTTTGAAGTATATATTATATTTTATTAATTAAGTAAGCCTGGGATCGGATAGGATAAAAGAGTGGAATAAAAGAAGACAAAAAAAAGAAAATGGGATATTGACAACTTTAAAATTTAACTATGACTGATGGAAAAAACGGAGCGAAGGGAAGAAATATCATGGACTTGGTCAATGTGACTGAGAAGAGGATTAAGGGATGTGACACAGCGGACAAGAGGATTCAAAGGTGTGAGGTCGCGGATATAAAGACCAGCACGTCTACCAGCCGCAAGAGCAATAACTTGTAATGCCAAAGACACAATTTAAAAATAATAAATAAAGAAAGAAATTTAAAGAATTATAGTCATTTGTTAATGAAAATGGGCGTCAGAGTTAATAAGATCGTTTAACTTGGCTCTACATTTAGATATTTTAATAACTTTTTACATGTGTTTAGTGAAATATGTTTATTTTGTTTTATTATTTTTAAACTGTCAAATATGTCAGTTGTATTTTTGTATTTGTTTTGTTATTAAAATGTGTGTTATAATATAATCATTCAAACTATAATATGAGTTCTGATTACGAATAAACTATAAGTTAAAACATGGCGCAGTCGAATTTCTAGGACCTATATTTATTCTACTGAAAACAAGAAAGAAGATGGAGTTTAACAAACCAGATCCTCTCTCCCTTGATGGGGACATCGCAGACAACTACAAGCAATTTAAGGAGGATATTGAAAATTACATAATAGCTACAGAAACAACAAAGAAGCCTAAAAAAGTTCAAGTTGCACGTTTAAAGAATCTGATGGGTAAGGATGCTTTACGCCTTTATAATGCAATTTGTGCTAACGATAACCGAAACGAATCAATCGAATCCATTATGGCTGTGTTGGAAGAGCATTGTTTACCAAAATCAAACGAAATAATGAATGTTTTCAAATTCATTACTTGTAGACAATCCGAGGGTCAACCGTTTGGGAAATTCTTATCTAATTTAAGAAACCTTGTTAGGAAATGTGAGTTTGGTGATCAGGAAAGTAAACTTATGAAAGCTCAAATAGCCTTAGGCATTTCATCAAATGCAGTTAAAGAACGGTTACTGCGGGATGATAGTTCATTAAGTAAAGTGATAGAATACTGTAAAAGTGTAGAGCTAGCTCAATCTAACATAAAGTTAGTGAATAAAGAAGATACGGTTACAGCTCAAGCCGATCAGCTTAAATCGAGACCTGCTAATACGCAATACCAAAAAAATAATGGAGTAAATGCACCTCTTAAACAACCACAAGTGAATAAACAGAACTGTTTTCGCTGTGGAGGACAACACGTCTCTTCTAATCAGTCATGTCCAGCAAAGGGTAAACAGTGCAATTGGTGTGGCGGATTGAACCATTTTAGCCAAGCTTGCCTGAGAAGAGTACAACAACGCAGGAAGCCACTCCATGAAGTCGAAGGTGGGCAGGATCAGGGTCCAGTAGAGGAGCAGTACCAGAACATAGACTTGGATCAAGAGGGGATAGACTTGGTTCATATTGTAAACACTGTCAACAAAAAGGTTTGGTTAAAAAAAGTACTAGTTGATAATAATGAAGTAAATTTTAAATTGGACACAGGGGCAGCAGTAAACATTTTACCTCTGGACTTAGTTAGAGATTGTCAACTTGCCAAAAAAATAAGGAAAAGTAAAGTGAGATTGGAAGCATATGGTGGTTTCAAAATTATACCAGTGGGAGAACTTAGTGCCCTAGTTGAAACAAATAAAGAAATGGCTCTGTTAGATTTTATTATAGTAAAAGGCGGGTTGACTCCTATTCTAGGACTAGACGCCTGTGATAGACTTGGCCTAATCAAAAGAATCGATGCGTTGAATAACAATATAAGTTGTCAAGGTAAACAAAAATTTTACAACGCATTTAAAGACGTCTTTGATGATTTGGGCTGTTTCCCGGACAAGTGTTCAATTAAATTAACTAGGGAGGCTATACCTCATGCTAGTTCAGCTAGGCGTATCCCTTTAAAAATTCAACAAAAATTCAAAGACAAGTTAAATGATTTAGAAAGAAAAGGGATAATAAAACAAGTCAACGAACCTGTAGAATGGGTTTCAAATGTCGTCATTGTTGAAAAGCCGGATGGGTCTTTAAGGTTATGCATAGACCCTCAGCATTTAAATAAATTTATTGTCAGAGAAAGATTTACAATCCCAACAATTAGTGAACTGTCCCCGCAATTAGCCAACAAGAAATTTTATAGTGTTTTAGATATCAAAGATGGGTTTTACCACATTATGCTCGATGAAAGCTCTACTAAATTCTGTAATTTTGCAACCATTTTTGGAACTTACAGGTTTTTACGGTGTCCGTTCGGTCTAGCTAACCTACCGGAACTGTTTCACAAACTGGTATCAAGGTATTTCGGAGATATTCCTGGCGTTACAGTGTACTTTGATGACCTGTGTATAGCTTCTGATACCAAAGAAGAAAACGATATGATTTTGACAAAAGTTTTGGAAAGAGCTAGAAGTTTAAACATAAAATTTAATTTTAATAAGTTTGAGTATTGCCGTTCCGAAATTAAGTACTTAGGGATGATATTTTCTGAATTAGGCATGCTTCCAGATCCGGAAAAAATCAAAGTTATTAATGCTTTAGAAAATCCTAAAAATAAAACGGAGCTCCAAAGGTTACTAGGCATGGTTAATTTTCTTCGAAGGTTTATTCCTAACTTGTCACACATTATTTCACCTCTAAGGGAATTACTGAAAAAGAACATTCATTGGTGCTGGACTGAGGTCCACTCTAAAGCCATAAGTGATATAAAGAGAATTGTGGCTAGCGATCAAGTAATTGCACCATTTGACTCTACTGCTCCTATAGTCATACAATGTGATGCATCACAGGACGCATTGGGTTGTTGTTTGCTGCAAAACTGTAGACCAGTATATTTTGCATCACGTTCGCTAAATTCTGCAGAAACTGAGTATGCTCAGATAGAAAAAGAACTTCTTTCGGTAATTTTTTCTTGTTCTAAATTCCATTCTTATGTATACGGACATGACGATATTACAATTAAAACCGATCATTTACCTTTAGTATCACTTTTAAATAAGCCTATTAACAAAATTCAAAATAACAGATTACGTCGAATGAAATTAAAGTTATTACCCTATCGTTTTAAATTAGAATATTTACCTGGCAAAAATATGTACATCGCAGATTTTTTGTCCAGATGTGGAATTAGAACTAGTTCTAAATTAGATGAGTCGATGAGGGATATGGTCCATTGCGTCACTGAAGCTGGTACAGTTAAGTTTCTGATGAACGGCTAGCAGAATTTAAAAAAGAAACTCTTGAAGATGAAGTACTAAATCAAATCACCGAGTATTACAATCATGGTTGGCCTGAATCGATAGAATCAGGAGGTGAATTGGCACATTATTTTAAAATCAGAAACGATATTCAACTAAGCGATGGGTTGTTATATTTTAATGAAAGAATTATTATTCCAAAAAAATTGAGAAACTTAATTATTAAAAGACTTCATGAGACTCACTTAGGAGAAACAAAAATGAATGGTATTGTTTCCAGTTATTACTATTGGCCAGGGATTCGAGCAGTTGTAAAAAATATCGTGGAGTCTTGTAACATTTGTCAAAAATTTCGAAGGTCAAACTTGAAAGACCCTCTTATCAACCATGAAATACCTAACATTCCGTTTATTAAAGTAGGAGTAGATATTGCCGAGTGGGCAGGAAAAAATTATTTAGTGTTGGTCGATTACTATTCTCGGTGGTTAGAAATAATTAAAATTAATAGCAAGACGAGTACGTCTGTAAAAAATGCCCTGATTCAAATCTTTTCTAGATTAGGAATTCAACAAATCCTAGTAGCAGACAATATGCCGTTTAATTCCTATGAAATGAAAGAATTCAGCAAACAATGGGATTTTAGGATACAAACTACCAGCCCAAATTACCCGCAGGCCAACGGACTGGCTGAGAAGGGGGTAGGAATAGCCAAGAAAATGATCAAAACCTCGTTGGAATCAGATGTCGACATTAATTTGAGCCTCCTCAATTACAGAAACAGCATTGTCGCCGGCCTAGGCTCTTCCCCGGCCCAATTATTAATGGGTAGGGTTCTGAGGTCAAAAATACCCATTCCGTCTGACCGCTTAACCATTAAGCCAGTTCCTGAACAAGTAGAAACAGCCATCGAGAACAGCAGAGACTGTCAAAAAAGAAATTACGATAAGAAGACCAAACAGGAGACTAGATTTTGCCAGGGACAGACAATTAATATTCAAAATGTTAAGACTAAGTACTGGGAACCAGGCGTCATCCTCCATGCAGTAGGGGCTCCCAGATCATACCTAATTAAGACTGAATCAGGACAGACATACCGACGAAACTCAAGATTCATACGGCCCAGAAGGGTTCAGGACTAAAGGGGAAGGTGTTTAGTGAAATATGTTTATTTTGTTTTATTATTTTTAAACTGTCAAATATGTCAGTTGTATTTTTGTATTTGTTTTGTTATTAAAATGTGTGTTATAATATAATCATTCAAACTATAATATGAGTTCTGATTACGAATAAACTATAAGTTAAAACAACATGTCGCTGAGAAGAGTCATGATAGTCCAGGAGATAGCGTACAAAAAAGTGTCTGACTAACATCAAGCTAGAATTTTGTGTGTAAGTAAATGTTTTGGTGCCTTTTCAGAATATATGATCGGCTAAGTTCGACTGCGGGACATAGCTTGGCAATAGGCATTTGAAAAAAACAAACCGGTGGAGAGCAGCCATGTCTCGCCCTTTTTGGTGGACAATATGATTTTCATGATCCTGAGTACGAACTTAGTAGACCAACAATCATGTTGATGGTAGTTTGTCCCTTGACAGGGGAACACTTTGTTTTCGAGTAATATTTGACTAAATAACCTATTAAGGGACAAACTACCATCAACTTGATTATTGGTCTACTAACTAAGTTCGTACTCAGGATTATGAAAATCACATTCTCCACCAAAAAGGGCGAGACATGGCCGCTCTCCACCTGTTTGTTTTTTTCAAATGTCTATTGCCAAGCTATGTCCCGCAGACGAACTTAGCCGACCACATATTCTTAAAAGGCACCAAAACATTTACTTGTACACAAAATTCTAGTTTGATGTTAGTCAGACACTTTTTTGCACGCTATCTCCTGGACTATGAGATTTTGCAAAGTTTTAAACATTAAATACATTAAATATGAATTCCATCAAATTCATTTTTTTTTTACATATATCTAAAGTGACCTTACTCAAGTCCTGCCATAACTTAATACTTTTAATATTTAAGTAGTAAATAGTGTTATAATATAAGACATTTAGAATCAAATTATCACACCATTTATAACAAATGAAGTAAAAGAAGAATCGTTTAAAAATTAAATAAACACACAAATTTAGCTGACGGTGGTAAACTTTAACTCATTTATCACTAAATAAATAAATGTCAATCGTCATAAATAAATAATTAACTTATTTCTGACAGTATTTAATTAACGTTTAATTTAAAATTTTAAATATTTTCTCGCATCAAGCTTTGCTAAGTTACAGTTCTAATTATGTTTGTTTTCTAAACTTACCTCTAATTAATTATTTATGTCAAAGGGAATATGCAAAGACTTTTTGACAACATTTTAACCTTTTAAAATTCTACGGGAATTCTTTCGGAAATTAAAAACAGTAGGGAATTTTTTATTATATATTTACCTTTTAATAAATTTTAAATATAGATGACTTTAAAGCTTACTATACTCTTCCACTTTTTATTCACCTCAGAATTTTCTCTTTGACAAAAAAGAAGAAAATATGTTTATACAAAAAAGATATTTATCTTAATTTTTAAGGGGAACTGAACTCTAATATCTTACCTTTGATGTTTTTTTTTTTTTTTTTTTTTTTTTTTTTAATTATATTATAATTATCATAATTTTTTAATATTAAATTTAAGGTTGGCATAAATTATATATGGCGTAATCCAAATCTTAATGCAAAAATATTATTTTTATTATTATTTTAAATTTAAATTTATTATTGTCTCAGTAATATATTTAAATCATTTACCTATGCTTTACTTTAAACCAACCTTTTAACTATTATTTTATTTGTAAAAGATTGTTTATTAATTGTTCGTCATATTACCTATTTTAAACAATTATTTTTACAAAGAAATAGATGTTTAGAGATAAAACTGGTTTAGAGATAAACAAATGTTTTAATCGACTATTTAGTTGTGTCTACTAACCTTTGTATGATAAATTACTGCATAGTTTTTCAAACTTGTAATATTAATCTATTGACAGTAAAAAGAACATACCCCAAAAAAACATACTATTAAAAAATAATAAGCTTTTCATTAAATATAAATGATAAAATCACACTGCTAAGTATACGATGCTAACTACTTATACATGGTGGAGTTAGAAAAGAGACAAAATTAAAAGTAACTAACTATTTGTACTTAGCGGGGTTAAGGCAAAATTAAAAGAAAAGCATTTTGTATCATTGAAGCGAGCGTCTAATTATGTATTTAATATTGAGAAAATAGTAAATCAGGATGAGTTTATTGTTAAAGAGGATGATTGTAGTAATGAGCCGAATAGTGAGGTTACAGGACTATTCCATAACCCTCCCTTCTACTCCAATTAAAATATATCACTACACAACTTCACTACACAAACACTTTTGCTTGTATCAGGTTGGAATTTTTCAAGCCTGTTTCAATTGTACTTTAGAATGATGTGTATGAAGTTTTATTAAAATCGTAACTTTAGACGGTATTAGTAAAAACGTTGTTTTCTCTATTTTATCTACGATTGATACGAAATATAAACATTGTAGCTCTGTTCAGATGCGTTGAAAGTGATTCTATACGTACTTGTATTCATTGCGCATGCGCGTCTCATAGTTCTGAAGAATTCCTCTTCTTTACCACCCTAGGGCGGTAAAGAAGAGGAATTCTTCAGCTTTAGCGCACGATTAGCGAGTTTGTTTACATTTAACAAAACTAATTTGCTGTTCTTTTATTAAAGTAACTGTTTATATCGAGTTTTTAGTGAAAAACAATGAGTGATTTAAGTGATTATGACGAACATGAGGAGAATAATACGCCTCCCGAAATAATTAATTCGGCAAAAATCCAACTCAAGAATTAATGCCATCTTTATCAAGAGAGAGATACGAACTTACATACAGCAAGTTTATTTTTTTCTGTATTTATTATTTAAATCTAACAATTGTAGATAAAGTACGGTATGCAACTCGTGCGAAAACGGCATTTTGCATTGCTCGTGTGGTTTTACTACCCTCGCTGTCACTTGGGTGCAAACTCCACGCTCGCATGCAAAATGCTACTTTCCGCACTCGACGCGTAATTTCCTATTAATCGTTTAGGTCCGCTTTAATAGTTTTAGCGATCTTTAACACTTCATAGCGGTGTCTGTGTTTGTTTAAATAAAAAAATATACTTCTAAAAGTTGTTTATCTCATTGTATAGATGAAGTTAGAATTATTTCCCGTTCAAAAATTTGTAATTTTACATTTTAAGCTTACATTTACGAGAGCGTTGCGCGCGAACTCATGGGCGAATAACGTTTTCTAACGAACTCGTCGTAGGCATTGGTAAAATAAACATATGTACCAAATTTCAACTAAATCAGTCATCATTTACTCGAGTTATTGTCATCTGTCGATTTCGAGACGGCCGGTTTTGTGACGGACGAAGAATAATAAGAGAAAAAGTTGAGAAATTGATGAAGAAAAAAGAGAAGTGTGTTCGAAAAGTTCAGTCTAGTCTAGGTCTTTTACTTAGCGTATGGGTTTATAGATGTGTCGTCTCGTTTACGTTTGTTGGTTGGTGGTTTAAGTGCTGAAAATGTTACGTCAGAGTTAGTGAGTAATTGTTCGTTAATTAAGGTCTTGTTGGTCATCCTATGTTTGTAAATTTTAAGTTTTTCAAGTATGTCGAGTCTTGGTCCTTTCTGTTCTTTGTGCAATAATGTCATTGATTGGTCAATTGTCGTCGGTTCGTGTCCGTGTTTGCGTAGGTGGTTAGCGAAGTTAGAGTCTGTTCTATTGTATATGTAAGATCGTATGTGTTCTTTATACCTAGTTTGTAAGTTGCGTCCTGTCCTTCCTATGTATACTTGGTCGCAGTCGTTGCAAGTTAGTTTATAAATTCCACTATTGTCATATATGTTGTTGTTAGTCTGTCGTCTGTTCCCTATGTTGTTTTGTTTTGAAAGCTGTCATGTCGTATTTGTTGAAAAAGTTTGTGAGTCGATAAGTCTCTTTGCCTACGTAAGTTAGTGCAGTCCATTAAAAGTCGTTCGGTGTCGTCTGTTATGTCGAGTTGGTCCTATTCTTGAGTCGTCCTTCCAGTTTGTTTATGATCCGTTTGTCATATCCGTTGTTTTTAGCTATGTTGTGGTTTTGTGACGGACTATTTCGATACCTGTCGTTTTTTTCGGATTCACTCCCAGGCTCCAGAAGCTAAACGTGCCATTAAGAACTTCATTCCAATAATAATATTTTTGACACATTATAATAAATAAAAGAGATATCATTTCTCTAGCAATCTCTGCTTTCGATAGTAGGTTACTTTGTCTCTGAAGTGTAGATAGATAAATGGAGGAGATTCTACTACAGTATCTCTTTGATACTAGAGATCAATAAATTTATGTCGACATCAGTAATGTCCTACAATAACTCGAAAAGGCAACAATTATATATTATACTATATGTACCAGTTACATTATTTTTCCAACTGAATTTCTTTCCAATATAATGTTTTCTTTTTCTTTCATATCTTCTCAAGGTAGGTATTCGGACTTCATACTTACTATTTTACCCACAAGAAATGTTGGAACCAAATTTAGTTTAGGAAAAGCAATAACAAAGGTAATACAAATAGATTTCCAGAACAGCTGTGAACACAGCAAAGTGTACACAATATGTAATTAAGACCTCATCACACACCTCTTAAATAAATATGTTCTGTTCACATGGGTACTTCTGGGTCATGTATTTGTTCCCACATCCTATATAAGCCTCTTTTTTATTTTTCTTTCTTGGTTTGAATCAATATTTATGGCCATATGAATGTATTTGTTAAAAGGCTGAGCAAGATAAAGCTTTTATTTAGTTTAGAATGTTATCAGGGCTGCCACAGCACCGGAACAAAATAGCTACAAAAATAAGGATAGCTTAAAGTTACCCTATAAAAGAATGATTGGATAAGTCAACGATTCCTCTTTAGCAGTTACGTGTTATAATATATATATATATATATATATATATATATATATATATATATATATATATATATATATATATATATATATATATATATATAATAAACGAAACAACACACGACTGCGAATAGTTATTGAAACACTGAAAAAACCCAGGGTTCAGTCACAAAACAATATCCAACTCACACCACTCACAAACTGCTTAAAAACCCGACGTTTCGGCTTTATTTAAAACCTTCTTCAGAGGATATTAAGAAACGTTGAAGTGTGAAATAATATAATAAAAAATTGAAAGAAAGCATTAAAATTGACTGGATGAACTTTAAAATTGACTGGATGAGCTAAAAAGTAGGGAACAAAAAGTAAAAAATATCAAAAGAAAGAAAAAAAGAAGAAAAATATTCTCTGAAGAAGGTTTTAAATAAAGCCGAAACGTCGGGTTTTTAAGCATGTAGTGAGTGGTGTAAGTTGGTTTTTGTTTTGTGACCGAACCCTGGGTTTTTTCAGTGTTTCAATATATATATATATATATATATATATATATATATATATATATATATATATAGCACTAAAAAAATGAAACGAAAACGAATTCGTTGAATAAAAACGATTATCATAACCTGCTCTCATGTTGTTATTTAGCTATAACCTTCCGGCACAGAGCTATTAGTGATATTTAGCTTCTCGTCTTAAAAGCTTAGAATGCTTGAGTGACGTATTTTATCTATAATCTAATTTTCAATACATTTGGAAAGACTTATAGCATGGTAGAGAATCAAAAAAATTCACTTTTTTCTCTTGTATCGGTCATATATATTTTCAGTAGGGACAAACATTTTTCGATGCAATTTTTGAGGAAACTTTTATGCTCCTTATCTACCTTAAAGAGCTTTAAAATTATTTATAAAATGCCATATAAGCATACATTTTCAACGCTCCCTTATCAACCATATCTGTTTTCTCAATGCACGATTATATTTATATATATATATATATTTTTTTTTTTCAATAATAGTTACTTAATGTTTTCCTAATCTTCATGTACATGTCATGCTGAGTAAAACTTATTTTTAACCGACTAAATTACTTTTTAAGTCGTCCGCCATATTGACTGACTTCTTAAAAATATGTATTAGTGTGAAATATATGTGTGCCGTACCATCCTTTACAGGAACCAACTCACGGCAATTTGGACCCCCCTCTATTATCCTATTAAAGATACTTAGATATATAAATTGATTTTTATTTAAAGTTCATGACAAACTGAACCAGAAATAGTTTCACACCTCTACCCATAGTAGTTCATAAGATTTATGAGCCAAAAGTTTTGTTATTTTGTCACACACTGACTCACTCACTCATCATAATTCTATGGTAAGTGACTTCTTACTTCTAACAATCCTAGAAACTTTATATTTTATACATAGGTAGAGTTTATTATACAAATAAAAGAAATATTAAAAAATTCGTAGAAATCTGGATCTTTGTCCATTTCAAGGCTAATAGAAAAACCGCCTAATCAAAATATTGTAAAAAATTAAAAATAAAATTGTGAACAGTGCCACTGGAGCTACCTAATAGAGAACTTTAAAGCTATAATGTAAAGTTGAGAAGGATCGTTGAGGTTGATTTGACAGTATTGATTGACAGTTATCTCAAAATGAAAACATATTTACTCCGGATAATTGTATATAGTTTAATTTGAACACCCACGACGGAGAAGTTTCATGATAGATTAACAAGATCAAAGGAAGATAAAAGACCCATTAACAACCAAAGAAAAACAACATTTTTTGGGGGGTGATGATAAATTACTTACAAAAAGAAATTCAATTTTTAAGTTTTTGGTAGTTTCCATACTACGGAAAGTTAAATTTTAATTTAAATCAAATTATAATTATTATTAACTACGGGAAACAGACAGTGAAAAATACACTCCTAATGTCATAAATATTGACTGTCTAAATGTATATGAATATTGAAAGCTTGGATTCGGGACTAGTTATCGATTACGGTAGTGAAAATTCATTCTCCTGCGTAGCTTAGATGGAAGAGCGCTATACTGGAAATATAGAGGCCCGGGGTTCAAATCCCGGCACAGGAGTGTATTTTTCACTGTCTGTTTCCCGTAGTTAATAATAATTATAATTTGATTTAAATTACAAAAAGAAGTGAAATCCCAACAAAAACACAAGAAATGTAAAAAAAAAAAATAAGCCAAGTCTCGCGTAAAAGCTGTGAGATCATAGGTTTAGCCAAGTCTCCCACTGTCCGAGTAAGTTCTACTAGGTCTAATTTATCCGGTGCAAGTACATGATATTTTTCTGTCCCTCTCTCTATTCTTTTTCCTAAATCACTCTACACGTTTAACTTTAAAAACATCTTCTGACTTGGCAAATACAGACCACAAAGAGGCTAAAATTAAATGCAGTGTCGTATAATACAAATTTGTATCCTTGTGCTGCGACGCTCAAATAAATAAATAACATTTATTATTTTATTTATATATATATATATATATATATATATATATATATATATATATATATATATATATATATATATATATATATATATAAGAGAGAGAGAGAGAGAGAGAGAGAGAGAGAGACACCAAGGGTTGTGCCACGCAAGCGTGACACATAGGAACTGTTCCAACATCAGACATTACGTCACAAAGATGTTGGCTAGGATTACGCCATGTCCTGCATCGTTTCGTCGCGTCCGACTCATCAGGGGCCCGACGATGCCCACCCAACTCTGGACCTATACCAACTCAAGAAGATCAGGTATAGGGCTTTATCAGGGACGAGCGTGCTCTCACACCGGCATTCTTGCTTGGCTGGCAAAACAAATCAGCAATGTAATACCGTGTTTTTGCACACTGCAATAAGGTACACAATTTGTGTAGTGAGAGACACCAAGGGATGATGAGTCTGACGCGACGAAATGATGCAGGACATGGCGTAATGCCGAGCCAACATCTTTGTGACGTATAGTCTAATGTAGGAACAGTTCCTATGTGTCACGCTTGCGTGGCCTTGGTGTCTCTTACTACACAAATTGTGTTCCTTATTGCAGAGTGCAAAAACACGGTATTACATTGCTGATATATATATATATATATATATATATATATATACACATACATATATTTTTTTACGTCGTAAACTATTTTTTAAAAGTTCGATACCGAGTTGTTGAAGAACTTAAAAACTTAGCATTTTAGAATCCAGTAGAAAGGGGAAAGTTTTAAAGGTTCGAACAAGTTTTAGGGTTAAAGGTTTATTTTTGCCCTTCTTCTAAAAGGTTGGTAAAACTCTCAAAATGAACTCTACTCTTAGACTAGCAAACCTGCTTTAAGATTAATAGAAATTTGAATTATTTCGTTTTCCTCTCACAAACATTCTCGCCTTCTGTGTTTTTTTGGGAAAACTTGTTGAAGCCTATTAAAAAAAAGCTAACTTTTTAATTTTAAACAAATTTATAACTTTTTCAAACATCATTTTTTATTATTAAATACTTATGGTGTTAATAAAGGTTAATATTAGTATATATTTACGTATACTTATTATATATATATATATATATATATATATATATATATATATATATATATATATATATATATATATATATATATATATATATATAGAAGTATAAAATAGAGTGACAGAGAGAGAGAGAGAGAGAAAGGTTCTTTAATTAAACTATATAGACGATATTATTGATGTATCGTATTTTTTATATTAAAAAAGTAACTTAACTTTAGAATTTAAATGAAAAAGTATTTTCTATTAAGTGAACTGACGGCAACAAAATTAAATATTACTGTTTTTAGGCTGAAAAGTACTATTTCGCTGCTTTGTCGTTATAATATTAAAAACAGGCAGGAAAGTTATTAAAACAATCAGAGAAATATTTCCCTGTCTAGGCAGGAGAAGTACAGTGTTTACCAGTGCGTGTCATAACATTTGTTTTTGTTTGTGTTTAGTTTAATTACTTTTCCTCACGACTAATGGTAGGAAAAGTATTGTTTTCAGCAAACAATTTTTTTTCGAGATTTCAACGGAATTATCCGTTTTGGGTGTTTTTAAGACCTCCTGAGTGGTTTTCAGCATGACGTATGTATGTGTGTATGTGTGTTATCATCGTAGCGCCCAAGGTATTTAACCTAGAGAGTTGAAACTTGGCAGAAAAATCAGTCCTTATCTGTAGTGGTGCCACCTGGAAAATAAAAATTTTCCGCCATCTTAAACCCAGTTTGCTGAGTCAGCAAAAAAATTTAAAAAAAGTAATAAATCGAAAATGGTCCGATGGTAATGGTACATTGGTTGGTAATGTACCTCTCTGTATGACAAACAAGCCCACCAAATTTCATCTTCATATTGGCCGCCATTTGGAAGTTATCAATTTTTGAATTTTTAAACTTTGACGGTTAATAATACCGAAAGTGTAAAAAGGTTTTTGACATATAGCATGTCGTTGGAACCGGAAAAAATTAAGGAACAAATATAAAAAACCCCGATGAAATTCCATTTATTAGTTTAAAAGTTATAAGCGAATATAATTATTTATTAGTGGGATAATTTTGATGACGTCAAAGTTTGTTTAAATTTGTCAAAATACCGCCAAACTTCAAATAATAAATAAAATATAGGTATTAAAAATAAGGTTTTTTTTAAGAATGATAGTAAATCAGTTAGTTCAGAACGGTCACCCATCCAAGTACTGGCCACTCCTGCTGCGAAGCAGCAGGAGTGGCCAGAACTCTGAAGTGAGGAAAAGTTCCTAGGTACCCCGTACCGTACCCGATTTTTTTTCTATACAGTGTGAGCAGATAATATTTTGAATGCAACAAGGCAGCAAAGGAAACATCTCTGCCTCTTGCATTCATTTGCTGCTGAGGCGAAGCCGAGGCAGTTATCTCTTTATCTTAATAGTTATTTAGTCAAAGTCATTGTCATTTATATTCTAAAAATTGTAGGGATGTAACAATGTTAAGAAGTGCCTTTATATCTTAATTTCAGCACTATCAATGTAGTTTTGGGAAATAATGGGAAAACAGTATTTTATAAAATCGTTCACGACACAGTGATAATATCGTCAGGGTTGGTGTGGACCCTTGCCAATATATTTTTTGAATCTGTGGAAACAGTTTTAAATTAACTGGTAACTTACATATTTTATTTTACTATTACTACGCTTTTATTAGCTTGCTTTCTTGTTTGTTTGTTTGTCCAGTACAAATGTTGCAATCGATTTTTAACTAACTTCCCGAGTAGCTAAACTTTTGAAACTTTTAGAATAGCTCAGAACACGATGACAATGCATTATTTAAATACTTTTAGCCATCTTTCAGAGAATTTAATTAGTTTTCAGCAAATTTTGCTGTATGGAAAGTTAGTTCGGAAAAAATTGGCAAGTTATATTATTTGTTTAGTTTTGACACATCCCATAGTATTTACAATCTTCATTTTGACGGGTTTCAAATTTGTGATTTTTTATTAAGAGGTAAACATTGAATGCCAGCGAAAAGTAAATAAAGAAATAAATTAATTGACGTGTGACACCCAGGTTTGTTTACATTTGTGTCCTAGGTATAGGTTTAATTTTTCTGCATCTGTACTTCTTTACTTGTACACATTTTTGTTCTCTTACTGTCCCTACACGGGGGCATATCAATACCACGGTTTAGATTCGGTGTTGGTGAGATCCGTTGTACAATGATTTGTCCATTTATAGGTTTAAGATCAGCTCTCTTGGTGATTGTCATTATTATGTGAAGTAAATAAATTCGGAACTATATATTTTTCTTTCACTAACATTATATATAACAATGACAATTATATTATCAACATTACATATGATTCAACACAAAATTTAAAAACGTAGTATATAAATAGTTATTTATGTAACTAGGCAGCAAACTGGAATTTTACTGACGAGTGATTAGATTAGCCTCCGAGTCGAAGGCGAGGACAGGCTATTATAATTAACTGCCGAGGCGAAGCCGAGGCATGTAATTTACCTATTTGACTGCTGAGGCGAAGCCGAGGCAGGCAATGAATAGACGAGGCAGAAATGTTTCCTTTGCTGCCTTGTTGCATACAATATTTTATCTACTCACGCTATGCAGATAAAAAATGGAAACTTAGGTAAAAGTTAGTTTGAGATGAATTGTCAACAAACTTAAACCAAAACAAGTCGTGCTCCATTGTTGCTACTTCTTACTCGAGATGAATTATTCAAAGTCCTACAATTAAAATACTTATTCAGTTCATCATTTTTAAACTTTTAAATAATAATAATATCATTAATACATTAATAATATAACACTGCTTTGTAATAAAACAAGTATGAAACTGAATTAAAATAACACAGATTAAAATAAATCTAAACACAAACAAAATCAGAGGTTATGACACGCAGTGGTAAACACTGTTACTTTCTCTGCCTAGGCAGGGAAATATTTCCCTGCCTAGGCAGAGAAAGTATTTTCCTGACTGTTTTAACTACTTTCCTGCCTGTTTTTAATAATTTTATGTCAAATCAGCGAAATAGTACTTTCCAGCCTAAAAACAGTTAAGGAATGTTTAATTTTGCTGCCGTGAGTAGATAAAAGTTATTTTTATCTGATCTTTGACTTCTTTCTCTTACAATTGACAAGAAATTGTATTATAGCGCGAATATCCAAAACTTTCTTTTATTATAAACTCAATTTGAGTCATATCTTTACAAATAAATCAATGAAAACTAATATTTTTTCACAAAATAAAAAAAAAAAAACATATGATAAAAAGCAACAGAATATTCAGATATAAAAAAAATGTAGCCTTATAAAAGTTTTATGGGTCTCGTAAAAATTCCATTATCTCATGGCCTACTTTATCATCGAAAGAAACGAAATTTACTTCATAACTTTTTCACTTGCGACGTATTCACATATATGGACGAAGTTTTAGTTTCGTATGCATTGAATAGATTTTTTATTTAAGCTCTTAGATTTCAGTGATTGAGTGTGCTTTTATAGGTTGTTGGTTTTTTTTTAAAATATATAAATAACACTGTCTTACAAATGTGTATGTTTGGTGTATTATAATTTTCGTAATAAACTTTACAAATACTGTTGTTCTCTACAGGTGGTAAAGAACAACGAGAAAGAAATTGTAGGGTAACTCATAATCGTAAAATTTTTAGTGTCAGAAGTAAAACTATTTTTAGTGTCAGAAGTAAAATTTCTACTATTGAATTACTTTTGGAAGAATAAAATAAAGAAATGTGAAAAGATTAAAGAAAATGATAAAGTAAGAAATTATTAAAGCTTTTCAATGACCGTCCATTTATAATCTCATATCAATTAATAACTTATTTTCTGAAGATGTAAGTTTAGAGAATAAAAAAATCAGTCCGAGACAACTCAGACAAACTTTCTCTTATAAAACTTCATAATTTCTTAGCCCAGTGTTTTCCATTTATTAGTTTTCGAGTTCTCAAAGGTAAATTTAATGAACATTTTATCAAAATTTATCATAAAAAATCTTTTCCTTGACGGAGAATCGAACCCGACCTCTCTTCGTCTGTGTTTAAAGCTATTTTCTCAGGAACTAGTTTTTTTCGGGGATAACGGCTAATATCGTTAGATTCACATTTAAATGGAGTATACTTTAGAATTTTTTAATCAAAATCATCGGAACCGTTTAGGAGAATTTTTTTTTCAGAATTTTTTGGGGAGTAGCGCCCACAAATTAAGAGCTAAAATTCATTTCTCAATTTTGTCTCGGGGTATGATTTTTACTGAACATGTCGTATGCCAAATTTCGTCAAAATTGGGCGAGTAGTAAAAAAGTTTTTTCGAGATATCGATCTGAATTATCCGTTTTGGGTGTTTTTAAGACCTCTTGAGTGGTTTTCAGCATGACTTCTGTATGAATGCATGTGTGTTTAGGCCCCACGCGTCTTCACAAAGGTCAGATGACAGAGAAATTTTTTAAAAACCACTTTTTTGGACTCAGGAGGCTTCAAAACGTGTAAATCCATTAAAATCTAAAAACCAAATTATCGCGACATTACAATTCTCTCTCTTTATATGAGATAGTAAAATAGTTATTTACGCACCAAGGGAGGAAAGTAAGTGATTGCACCCTGAGCGATGAATGAACCATAGCGTTCACTCCCGAGGCGAAGCCGAGGGTGTTAATTATCGCGAGGGTGCAAGTGATTTTTACTCCCAAGGTACGTACAAGATTTTACCTCCAGAATGGAGAAAAAAAATATGGAAAGATTTTCATTTTAAATTACGTTATTCAACTAAAAATACATAGGTTTATATTTATTTTTAAAAAAATATTGTTATAATATTAACAATTCTCTAAATTAGTTTAATCACGTTAAAATTAAATTATAGATAATAATTGAAGCGAGCGTAGCGAGCTTCCTACATTCAACGAAATATGCTCCGTGTCTGTCTGTCTGTCTGTCAGTAACGTTCACGCGTGTGACGATAACTTGAGTAAAAGTTGACCGATTTAGTTGAAATTTGGTATACATGATCCTCTTACTAATACTCAGGCTAAGTTCGTTGGACAGCGTGATCCGTCCAAGAGTTCGCGCGCAACGCTCGCGTAAACGAGAGGTACAAAAATTAAATTGGAATTTCAGGACGGGAAAAGATTCTATCATCATCTATTCGATGAGACGAACATTTTTTACAAGTAACATTTTTTACTAAAACCAACAGCGACACCGCTATGACTTAATAAAGATCGCTAAAACTATTAAAGCGGACCTAAACGTTTATAATAAAGAAATCAACCTTTTTACCGATATCTTACGTTCTAACGAAACGATTTTAATAAAACTTCATATACACCATCTAATGCACAATTGAAACAGGTATGCAAAATTTCAACTTGATACAAGCAAAATTCTTTGCGAAGTGACGAGATACATTTATAATAATTGTTTAAAAGCTACCGCGGGTGGTGAAGATTGTTATAGTCGTATAGTGTATGGTTTGTTTAGGAAGTAAAGCTTTGTACCGAGTACCCCCACTCTTCCCTACACTACCCTCTTCCACTTATCTTCAACTATGACATTCATCATGATTAATAAATTTCAATATTCAGTATTTCATTGCAATACGCTCGCTTCAATGATAGAGCCACGCGATGCCTAGTTTTTAGCATTGCAATTAAAATAACTAGGCATCGCGTGGCTCTATCATTGAAGCGAGCGTATTGCAATGAAATACAGAATATTGAAATTTATTAATCATGATGAATGTCATAGTTGAAGATAAGTGGAAGAGGGTAGTGTAGGGAAGAGTGGGGGTTAGGGTGGCCCTTAATTATTAACTTTTTTTTTTCTTTGCTCCCAACCCCTAATTTTGTTCGAAGACATGAAAAACATATTCCATAAAAATTTTAGACCGATTGGAGGCGATTAACCCGTGCCGCCGGGCCTTTAAAGTTTTATAATGGTCAAAATTGCCAATTTTGGTTACATCACTATACTTTTTTAACATTAGGGTGTGGTAAAATAACATATAAAGGTAAATACATACATGTTTTGTAAACTAGACATATTAAACTTATTATCCTGACCTAGAACAAACCTATTATTGGCTTGGTTCGAAATTTAATGATTGACATACATAACTTTTTTCTTTTTTTTCGTATTTTCTAAACAAAATGGTGTACTTATTTAATTTTTTTTTTTTTTTTTTATTATTTCAATAATATATTGTGTATTCTAATTGAAAAGACAAATAGATATTAATAACTTCTAATTATTAGCAATCTATTACTTGGCATAATAAAGTGCTTTTTGAACTGCTAGGATATTGTTGTCGATAATCTTTTACAACTTGTAGAATAAATTGTTTTTGTCATCATTTCTTGTTAAAATGTTGTTGTATTCCTGAATCAACTGAATGCCTCTCTCTGCAACATCGTTGACAACCTCAACTTTCCTCATAATATTTAATCCTTCTAAATATTCTTTATTTTGACACCAC
Source organism: Gerris lacustris (assembly GCA_951217055.1). Lineage (NCBI taxonomy): Eukaryota > Metazoa > Arthropoda > Insecta > Hemiptera > Gerridae > Gerris > Gerris lacustris. Next base: position 4,737,802 of record OX578281.1, on the reverse strand, counting down.
GTTGTAGGAGGAGTTGTAAGAAATCCTTCTTAATGTTGAAGCGACTAAACAGTTTTAATGAAGCAGGTGTTATGAAATCTGAGAGATCTTTAAGAAGGATGTTTGATGCTTCTCTAGGTCTTAGAAAAAATTTATTTTCTCTTTCTTGCTCTTCTTCAATAATTTCATGTAGTCTTTCAACCATTTTAACTTTCGTTTCAATTGTAACTCTTTCGTCAAAAACCCCAAATGCTGCCGTTTCTGGAGCTAAATACCACAAATGGTTGGAAAATTTCTTGATCGCAGCGTTACTAATACTTGAATTTATTTCCACATAATTAACTAATTTTTTAATGAAGTTCAGATCTGATAATGGAGCCTTAATGGCATTTGTAGCTTCATACCAAGCAGGTAAATAGATTCTTACAAGAAACAGACACATATGTTTTAGAGAGACCTCTCTTTGTCCAATAATCGAAACTCATCTCTAAATAAAAAAAAATTAATGCAGTAGATAGCTTTGGCCATCCATCTTGCATGGCTTATAGCGCCTGGTTTCCTAAAATGGAGTTTCTCCAAGAAAAATTACTGCAAGTTCCAAAAGTTCCCTATAATCTTCTCTGAACTGCTTTTCTTGTAACTTATTGAAGAAAAAAGCGATAAGCTCTTTTTTTAACACCTCTGAAATGGCCTTGTTTACATCATTGTCTTCAATACCAGAAGATTTTTTTTTTGTGTTGATATCACTCCACTTATTTTTAAATCTAGAAAAGATTGGAACTTCAGGATCAGAAGTAGGTCCCATTAGCTCATCAAACACTCCTTTTAGTACCACCTCAAAAATGTGATGCCTACAAGGAAGATATAGCAATTCTTTTTCCAAAATGGTTTCAATATTTCTGCAAGCACCATTAATTCTTCCCGTATTTGACGCAGTTGTGTCAAAACACATTGCCTGGACTGAGTCCAAAAGACCCCATTCTTCTAAACTTCTGAACACTGCATTTGCTTGCTCTAGACCACTTGCTTGATTTATACTTGGAGCACCTATCAGCTGTTCCTTCCCATCAAAAGTCAAAAAAATTGCCAATCTCTCAATTTTGTCATCGCCACTAATAGCAGGTAGAAGTTTTCCGTCCCAATGAACGACAACTACTTGGTTTTCGTCTATATTGAAGTTCTTTAACATTTCTTTATATCTCAGGGTTCTAAACTGAGAGCGCTTTCGACTAATAGAATTTCTATTGATTACTAAATTCTTTAATTCATGCCCCAACGCCTCTGCAGTAGCCATTAAAATGTGTACTGCATCTCGATCACTAATTTTACATCTGTCTAATGCTGCTGCTAAGCGATCATTAAAAAAGTCATGGGTACCTCTTAGACCTGATGTTGTAGGGAGGGTTCCTTCAGCAGCAACTGCGTCGAGAATTCCTTCACTTTCTCCTGTACTGTTACTGCTACTAGTACTCGGTAACAACTCAGCCACCAGACTCGAATGTTCCATTTGTTCCAAGCAACGGGTTTTCCTGGCTACCTCTTCTTGTTTACGATCTACATAACGCTTTTCTGCCCGGTGTAAGTTATTATCGACACCCAGCATTATACCAGGTCTCCCTTTCATTCACTGCATTCGTAAAAATTCAATATCTTCCTGGATTCGCATTTGCTCTTCGGCATCCTTATGAGCAATGTCAAATACATCGTCTAACTTCTCAGTAAAAGCGGATCGACTATTTTTAGCTGATTCTGATGTCTTATTAGCACTTTTTTGAAGTCCTCTCCACTCATCGTGTAATTTGATAAGCATTTCACAGCTATGATCGCTCCTTTTCATCGGTATCCTAGCTTTTTCCCAAAAAACACTAACCTCTTTTTTCACTAAAGCAGCACAAATTTTCACATCTAACTTAATAGTCCTAAGATTATAAAAAAAAAACACTCAAGACTTGTCTGTTTGAGGGAAGTTTGCATCCTGTAATCTGATGGGACACAGGACCAATCAAAAAGGGTTGATTTGAGCGAAGACTAGCTTTCTCACTAGACATTGTAATTATAAGCACTAAGCACAAATAAGAAAAAGCACTAATGATCACTATTTGATGTCTGAACCAAGACTAAGACGGTCTCTAGGTATAACTGTTCTTCAAGCTAAAATGAGTCACTCATTGCAATCCAACTGTTTAATACAAAATCTTAGGGGGTTTTTCTTGCTCATTCTTAATACTTTAATCCTTAAGTATGTGTCTAGATAAAACTTTTACCTGAAGGTATCTAAGTTAATGTGACTTTTTTTATCTTTTCAACTTATTAAGGTTCCCTTAACCCTTCAAATCCCTTCATACAAATCCAGTGAGTAATGATACTACTGATGGTGTTTTATATGTCAAGCAATAGATGACTAATAATTGGAAGTTATTAATAAATATTTGTCTTTTAAATTAGATTACATAATATACAATAACATAATATATTATTGAAATTAAAAAAAAAAAAAAAAAAATAAAGTTTTTTTTTTAATACACTATTTTATTAAGAAAATACGAAAAAAAATTAAAAAAGTTATGTATGTCAATCATAAAATTTCGAACCAAGCCAGTAATAGGTTTGTTCTAGGTTAGGATAATAAGTTTAATATGTCTAGTTTACAAAACATGTATGTATTTACCTTTATATGTTATTTTACCACATCCTAATGTTAAAAAAGTATAGTGATGTAACCAAAATTGGCAATTTTGACCATTATAAAACTTTAAAGGCCCGGCGGCACGGGTTAATCGCCTCCAATCGGTCTAAAATTTTTATGGAATATGTTTTTCATGTCTTCGAACAAAATTAGGGGTTGGGAGCAAAGAAAAAAAAAAGTTAATAATTAAGGGCCACCCTAACCCCCACTCTTCCCTACACTACCCTCTTCCACTTATCTTCAACTATGACATTCATCATGATTAATAAATTTCAATATTCTGTATTTCATTGCAATACGCTCGCTTCAATGATAGAGCCACGCGATGCCTAGTTATTTTAATTGCAATGCTAAAAACTAGGCATCGCGTGGCTCTATCATTGAAGCGAGCGTATTGCAATGAAATACTGAATATTGAAATTTATTAATCATGATGAATGTCATAGTTGAAGATAAGTGGAAGAGGGTAGTGTAGGGAAGAGTGGGGGTACTCGGTACAAAGCTTTACTTCCTAAACAAACCATACACTATACGACTATAACAATCTTCACCACCCGCGGTAGCTTTTAAACAATTATTATAAATGTATCTCGTCACTTCGCAAAGAATTTTGCTTGTATCAAGTTGAAATTTTGCATACCTGTTTCAATTGTGCATTAGATGGTGTATATGAAGTTTTATTAACATCGTTTGGTTAGAACGTGTGATATCGGTAAAAAGGTTGTTTTCTCTATTATAAACGTTTAGGTCCGCTTTAATAGTTTTAGCGATCTTTATTAAGTCATAGCGGTGTCGCTGTTGGTTTTAGTAAAAAATGTTATTTGAAAAAAATGTTCGTCTCATCGAGTAGATGATGATAGAATCTTTTCCCGTCCTGAAATTCCAATTTAATTTTTGTACCTCTCGTTTACGCGAGCGTTGCGCGCGAACTCATGGACGGATCACGCTGTCCAACGAACTTAGCCTGAGTATTAGTAAGAGGAACATGTATACCAAATTTCAACTAAATCGGTCAACTTTTACTCAAGTTATCGTCACACGCGTAAACGTTACTGACAGACAGACAGACAGACAGACAGACAGACAGACAGACAGACAGACAGACACGGAGCATATTTCGTTAAATGTAGGAAGCTCGCTACGCTCGCTTCAATAAATGGGAGAATCAGCTGGAAGCTGAATCGTGTATTGAATGGTGTATTTAAATATGGATTGGTTAATCTACATTTAGAAATTATGTTTCCACTTTTAACTTGTTTGTTTCTTTTACTGATGAATCACTATGGCAACCGTTGTGAAGGTTACATGACTTGTGTGAAGATGACATTATAGATTTCGACATAAAACAAAAGTTAGTAAATGAAATGTGTATTATCACCAACCTTATTTACTTGGGCTATATCTAGGGCAACACTGGAGGGAATCATGAGAGTTCATGATTCCCTTATTTTTCATTACTCCCTGTTTAACCCGACCGGGTGCAATGAGTAACTTCCCTCCCTGTAAACTAGGAAGGAAAGTTCATTTTTTCTCCTCGCTGGAGGTAATAGTTATTTACGCACCAAGGGAGGAAAGTAAGTGATTGCACTCTGAGCAATGAAGTTGGTTCCTGAGGCGAAGCCGAGGGAACAATAGCGTTCACTCCCGAGGCGAAGCCGAGGGTGTTAATTATCGCGAGGGTGCAAGTGATTTTTACTCCCGAGGTACGTACAAGATTTTACCTCCAGAAGGGAGAAAAAAGTAATTGAACAAGATTTTAATTTTAGAGTATTTTATGTTAAAAAAGTAAACATTTTTATATTTAAAAAAATTGATATATACTAATAATAATTCACCAGATAAGTTTAATCATGTTAAAATTAAATTATAGATAGTAATTATTTGAATTTCAATGTTAAAATTAAATTATAGATAGTAATTATTTGAATTTCAATGCTAAAATTAAATGGGAGATCAGCTGGTAGCTGAGTCGTGTATTGAATGGTATTGACAACTAACGTATAATCATCCATATGAGTAGATCTTCATTTAGAAATAATGATTTCTCATTAAACTTTTAGTTTGTTTTACTGATAAGTCATCATGACAAACGTCGTGAAGGTTATGTGTGAAGATGGCATTATAGATTTAGACATTAAACAATAGTTAATAAATGAAATGTGTATTAGCACCAAGCTTATTTACTTGTGCTTATCACTTGGGCAACACTGGAGGGAATCATGAGAGTTCATGATTCCCTCCTTTCTCATTACTCCCTGTTGAGCCCGACCGGGTGGAATGAGCTACTTTCCTCCCTGTAAACTAGGGAGGAAAGTTCACTTTTTCTCCCCGCTGGAGGTAAAAATTATTTTATATTCCGTTGTTTTTACCCGTTCTTAATAAATTTCCCTATAATTCCCTGAAAAGATTGCGATTTGTGAAGTATGCGAAGCAAAACTTCTTAAGAAAGCAGCGGAGAAGAAGCATCTTAATAATTACAAGATAAAAATAACTTTTTATATACTATGTTTTTATATTTTCTATTGAATCATATGCAATGTTGATAATATAATTGTCATTGTTATATATAATGTTAGTGAAAAAAAATACATAGTTCCGAATTTATTTACTTCACATAATAATGACAACCATCTAGACTAGAGGGCTGATCTCAAACCTACTGATCTCTTACCTATTTGTCCTAAAAGGACCAATCATTGTACAACGGATCTCACCCACACCGAATCTAAACCGTGCCATTGATATGCCCCTGTGTAGGAACAGTAAAAGAAGAAAAATGTGTACAAGTAAACAAGTACAGTTGCAGAAATATTAAACCGATACCTAGGACACAAGTGTAAACAAACTTGAATTAATAAACGTCAATTAATTTGTTTGTTTAATTTTCGCTGTTATTCAATGTTTACCTCTTAATAAAAAATCACAAATTTGAAACCCGTCAAAATGAAGATTGTAAATACTATGGGATATGTCAAAACAAATAAAATAACTTTCGGATTTTTTCCGAACTAACTTTCCATACAGCAAAATTTGCTGAAAACTAATTAAATTCTGCTGAAATATGGCTTAAAGTATTAAAATAATGCATTGTCATCGTGTTCTGAGCTATTCTAAAAGATTCAAATGTTTAGCTACTCGGGAAGTTAGTTAAAAATCGATTGCAACATTTGTACTGGACAAACAAACAAACAAGAAAGCAAGCTAATAAAAACGTAGTAAAAATCCATCACATCCAAATTGATTTTAACTAGAGACCTCTTAAATCTGCTATTAAAAGTGCTAATAATTATTGTTACTACGATTTTATTAGCTTGCTTTCTTGTTTGTTTGTTTGGCCGGTACAAATCTGGCGATTTCTAACTAACTTCCCGAATAGCTAGACATTTGAAACTTTTAGCATAGCTCAGAACACAATGACAATGCATTATTTTAATACTTTTAGCCATCTTTCAGCAGAATTTAATTGGTTTTCAGCAAATTTTGTTGTAAGTTATTTTATTGGAACGAAGTTCCTTATGGCACGTTCTGGAGCCCGGGAGTAAATCCAAAAAAAAAAAAACTACCAAAATCACCGTCACAAAATCACCGTCACGCAAAATCCGTCACGAAATCTACCGATGACAATAACTTGAGAAAAAGAACACCGAATTAGTTGAAATTTGGTACACATGTTCATTTTACCAATGCCCAGGCTGAGTTCGTTGGACATCGTTATCCGCCCAAGCGTTCACGCGCAACGCTCGCTTAAACGTAAGCTTCAAATTTAAAATTCGGATTTTTTGGACGGGAAAAAATTCTAACATCATCTATTTAATGAGACAAACAACATCTTTTTTTAAAAAAAACGAACACCGACGCTGCTATGAAGTGATAAAGATCGCTAAATTAATTAAAGCGGACCTAAACGTTTTAAATAAAGAAAACAACGTTTTTACCGATATCTTACGTTCTAACGTAACGATTTCAATAAAACTTCATACACATCGTCTAAAGTACAATTGAAACAGGCATATAAAATTTCAACCTGATACAAGCAGAATGTGTTTAGTGTTGGTGATTTATATTTTATATTATAATATTTTAATTGGAGATTCGCCGACGGAGGTCTAATGGCACAGTTATTTTCTTCTCTACAACCATATGCTTTAACTATAAACTAATCAAAATTAAATTTTTTCTCAATTTACAAAACATCATTTATTGTAAGACGCTCTTTTCAAAGATAATAAAAAGTTTTTCTTTTAATTTTGCCTTAACTCCGCTAGATACAAATAGTTACTTTTAATTTTGTCTCTTATTCTAACTCCGCCATGTATAAGTAGTTGTATCATATACTTAGCACTGTAATTATATAATTTATATTTAATATAAAGCGTAAGGAACTTCGTTCCTACCGGGTGTCCCACGACACCACACGTATTTTTTTGGTTTATTTGTGGTTGCTGTGCATAATACACTACAGCTATATAGTGTTAGTTATTTTATCTTATTCTATAATAGATTATCTTATATACTGTTGGTTTTGCCTCTAGCATATAAGATAGTATTGTGGTTATTGCACTGATGCAGGATGTTGCTGGAAGGGTTGCCGATAAATCCTCGTATATCCGGTGATACGATAGTACGTGACTTCCACACTATCCCTGCACTTACATTCACAACACATTCTATCCTTATAAATTATTTTCACACCTTTTTTACATCGAAGTATCAGCTTTTTCCGATAAGATGATTGTACCACTTTAAAATTGTATTATACAAACTATTTTTTATTAAACTTCATAAAAATGCATAGAATTTACTAAATCAGATTACAATTATGACCAGAGAGAGCTTACTAAAAAGTAACATAACAATATTTTCACCAATATTTTATATTGATTATTAACAAACGCGTTACGAAATTTCATTTAATCTTCATTGCTTTTTTAAAGTGTTAACATAGTAAGAGCGAAGATTCTACAAGCTACATAATATTTACTTTGCAATCTTATATGACTAAAAAGAACAGTACAAAGCAGGGGTAGACTAGGGCTATAGAAGGATTAAGGAACCAAAGTTAAGGGGTCAACTGCTTAAAACTAAACAATAATTTCTTATTTTACTATAACTAAATTATACCTTAAAACTAATTATTACGTTATTTTACAATATTATTTTTGCTTCCGAGCTTACCGAAGGTAACAATGGCTATGTAATTGTTCAGTAGAACGAAATTATTTTTTTACCTCCAGCAGGGAGAAAAAGTGAACATTTCTCCCTAGTTTACAGGGAGGGAAGTTACTCATTGCACCCGGTCGGGTTATCAGGCAGGAATGAAAAATAAGGGAATCATGAACTCTCATCAAGTGAAATCATAATTTCTAAATGTAGATAAACTAATCCATATTTAAATACGTCAGTTGTCAATACCATTCAATACAGGACTCAGAGCCAGCTGATTCTCCCTTTAAATTGTAGCATTGAAATTCATATAACTACTATCTATAATTTAATTTTAACGTGATTAAACTTATTTAGGGAATTGTTAATTATTTCTAACTATTTTTTGTTTTAAATAAATATGAAAGCTTGCATTTTTTGTTGAATAATTTAAAATTAAAATCTTGCAATATTTTGTTTTCTCCTTTCTGGAGGTAAAATCGTGTACATACCTCGGGAGTAAAAATCACTTGCACCCTCGCGATAATTATCTCCCTCGGCTCCGCCTCGGTAGATAGCATTATGGTTTCCTCGGCTTCGCCTCAGGGACCAACTGCATCGCTCAGGGTGCAATCACTTACTTTACTCCCTTGGTGCGTAAATAACTAATGCCTCAAAAATTCCAATACAGAAATCTGTTTCAGACATCAGGGAACATTTTTGTTCCGTGTCTGTTAGTCGGTCTATCTATTGCTCAATTTTTGTGTACCTACATATCTTAAAAACTACACAATACAAAAATTCGAAGACAGAAATCCGTTTCAGATAACAGGGAACATTTTTGGTTGTGTGTCTGTCTGTTGGTCTGACTGTTGTCGCTCAATTTTTGCAAACCATCATGTATCTAAAAAACTACACGTCCCATTTCAGTGAAATTTGTATGTTAGGTATAATTAGCTCATTGTTGGTCCCATATAAATTTCAACTTTCTGCGCTCATTTGTTTCTCTTCTGCGTGCGCACAATCATACGTTAATTTAAAATCGTTACATTAGAACGTAAGATATCGGTAAAAATGTTGTTTCCTCTATTTTACTACGTTTTTAGCTTATTAATTTTCTTTCTCCTTTGTTTGTTTGTGTGTCCAGTACAAATCTTGCAATCTTTTCCCGTCCTGAAATTCCAATTTTAAATTTTAATCTCTTGTTTACGTGACAGTTAAGCACGAAGTCTTGGACTGATCACGGTGTCCAACGAATTTAGCCTGAGCATTAGTGAAAGGAACTCGAATACCAATCAACAAGGAATTTCAACCAAATCGTTCAACTTTTACTCAAGTTATCGTCGGACACGTAAACGTTACACACAAACAGACAGACAGACAAACAGGTGACTGTGGAGGTCATCTTAAAGGAATATCATAAATTGTCTTTTCACCGTAAATTGAAACTGGTTTATATAAGAAAGCAGTTTTCTGTCTTATAAGGTCATCATCAGAATCTGATCGCTTATGATGTTAATTTATGTTATTCCTGTATCAATTTAGGGTAAAACAAACATGATTACTATTATTATAAATTATTTTATGTTCCATTTTCCGGAAATTCCATTATAATAAAAACCTATTAGCTATATCGTCAGAAGAAAAAAATCATTTTCTTTCATAGTTTTACTTCTTTTTTAAATTTTATCCTTGTATATTAACTAAAGGGAAAAGTTGATTGTAGTCTTTTAGCCCTTACTCGAAGGAACTACATAAAATATCACATTCGTTATTAAAGAGAATTATTAAGAGCCAGAGACTGAAGCATTATTAAAGAAGGAGCTGCTCCAAGCTCTTATACACCAAAACAGTTTACTTTGTTTCTCCTAGCTATTAGCTACAATGAAAAGATAGCTAGCTAGCTATTTAGCTTCACAGCTCTATTAAGCTAGTCAAAAATTTAAAATGATTTCTGTCATTTCTGTCACACATCACTTTAAAAGTTCAACGTGTTTAATATAAGTTAATTAAACATACTTCAAAACAAAATACGATTCGTTGCTTGAATGTTTCTTTTTGTAAAAAAAATGTTTTGTTGAATTTATCGATTTAGTTGAAATTTGGTATAAATGTTGCATTTATTTACCTATGCTCTTATCAGACTAAGTTTGTTGAACAGCGTTATCCATCCACGCGTTCAAACGTGTGCTCTAAATTTAAAATTTAAACATTATCACTTTGAGTTGGCTGAAACAAATTGGAGAATATCTGTGGGGAAGGTTGATGTTTTGTCTAAAGTTTTATATAGAATTTCTTACTTCAAAGAGGAAAAGTATTCTTCTCAAAAATGTACGTATTTCAAATAGTAAATAATTTTATAAATAACTTACATTACGTTACATGTATTCATCTCTTAAGAAGAAAAGTTTTATCTTTACTTCAAAGAAAATCCATTATCAATAAATTCTTTCTTTTTTTTATTGGTTAAGCTCATGAGTTTTTTTCTTCTTGTCTCACTACTAACGTCTAATCTTAAACTGAAACAAGGAAAAGAAAAGTTTCAATCTATATTACATTTTCTAGTTTTTATTGGAATTGTTGATCCTTTCACTCTGTATAAAAGTTTAATAAATAAGCAAGTTTATCGAGGAATCCATGTATCTCGCGTTGTAAAAAGCTTCTAGAGTTTTTGGGACAAGTTTAAAGAAAAAAGCTTTTCTACTCAAGTTTTTCATGTAGAACTTATTTTCTATTTTTCCTTCAATCTTAAACAACTCAGAGAAGAGAATTATTGAAGAAATTGTGTCAATCTCTTGTAGAATAATTGTTCACAGCACTATATTTACACTAATAAATGTATTCAGGAGCAGGGAAAAGTGAGTCAAACTCAGGCTGATGTGTCGCGAAATATGAGAACAATTTGTACCATTAAAGTTACAACAGAATGTTATTAGCGCGTGTGCTGGTTATAGACATTTCATAGATTTTCAAAATTACTATTACTTGACAATGTTCCTAAGTTTTAAAATCTACTTTACTTATCCTAATAAATCTTTGTAACTTTGGTTTCTAGTTACATCGCCTTAATTCTTCAAATATGCGTAATATTTCAGTCTAAACCATAATCACTGATGTAATCACATTTTATTTTGCTTCCGAGTTTACCGAAGGTAACGGACTCTATGTGATCGTTCTGAAGAACGAATCATTTTTAGGTCTCCGATTTCAAAAATTCCAAGACAGAAATCCGTTTCGCAGACATCAGGGAACATTTTGGGTTCCGTGTCTGTCTGTCGGTCAAAATTGTTGTTTTATTTTACATTAACTAAAGTATTAATTTAGAAAAATGTATGAAGCGTAGACGGTTGAAATTAATCGGGGGCCATCTGCAGGCTACTTTCGACAAACCATCCAAATTTCATAAAAATCAGATGAGTACTATTGGTGATAAATAAATATGTGTTTATCTACGATTGATACGAAATATAAACATTATATCTTTGTTAAGATGCGTAGAAAGTGATTATTTACGTACTTGTATTCATTGCGCATGCGCGTCTCATAGTTCTGAATAATTCCTCTTCTTTACCACACTACGCACGATTAGTGAGTTTGTTTACATTTAACAAAACTAATTTGGTGTTCTTTTATTAAAGTAACTGTTTATATCGAGTTTTTAGTGAAAAACAATGAGTGAATCAAGTGACTTGGACGAAAATGTGGAGAATAATAATCCTCCAGAAATAATTAATTCGGCAAAAAATACAACTAATAAATTAATTCCATCTTTATCAAAAGAGCAAGTTTATTTGTTTCTGCATTTATTATTTAAATCTAACAATCGTAGATAAAGTACAGTACGCAGCTCGTGCGAAAACGGCATTTTGCATTGCTCGTGTGGTTTTACTACCCTCGCTGTCGCTCGGGTGCAAACTCCACACTCGCATGCAAAATGCTACTTTCCGCACTCGACGCGTAATGTACTATTGTGCACATTTGGGAGAAAAACATATAGGCGTTGAAGTTTGAAACTTATGTGGGACCAAACATGGGCTAATTGTGACCTACCATTCATATTTCAATAAAATCAGATGAGTAGTTTTTAAGATATGTTGGTTCGCAAAAATTGAGAGACAGACTGACAGACAGACGTGGAACCAAAAATGTTCCCTGATGTCTAAAACGGATTTCTGTCTTAGATTTTTGAAATCGGAGACATAAAATATTTTCGTTCTTCAGAACAATCACATAGCTTCCTCTTCGTAAGTTCGGGAGCAAATATTCTTAGATACGCCTCTTTCTGGGACTCACACCTCAGTGTTCATCCAGCAAAGGCAAAGTGGTATAATTATAATTGGGTTGCTACTTATGTAAAGTAGCTGCTATCTGGTCGTGAATGCCAACTTTACTGTTTATACAACTGATTCAGCAATACGTCGACCCCTTTTTATCTACTATGTGCTTAAACCGTCTCAGGCTTTTTTCTCATCACGGATTATAATATTTGTTCTGCAGATACTTGGTAGAAACAGCTATCTTATATACTAACAAACTGACTTAGAAAAACTTATTTTTCTACCTCCAAGTTATTAAAATTAAAATTTGGTCTATCCACGCGATTTCTACTATTCTTTTTCTTTATATCATGGCGTTAATCATTAATATTTCTGCAATATCGATTACAATACTTATAAAATAATTTGAATTTTACCTTCACGATATGAATTATAGATTTGACAACCACAAATAATTTGATTAAAGTAAGTTTGTAAATTGTAATACAGGAGCTATTTTATTAGACAATGTATAAAAGCCGTGTTTTCTTTTGAGTGAGGCACTCAGCGTTATTATAGAGGACATACTTACATGAAATAAGCATTATCTTTAACAATGTCATATTATTTACGACTTCAATAATGCTTATTGAATTTAATCCCTTGGGTTCCAGCCCTCTACATTATACCCATTGGAGTAAGTAGAAGAAAATTTTTATAAAAGCTATTTCAATATGATAAATAATTTTCCCAATGTATCAATTTTTGATGTTGTATGATCAATGTTTAATTTATTTGAATAAGTAATACAAGGTCCCCTTTGTAAATTATTTCAATGTAATAATTTAAATTTTAGAGCAAATATATAAAAAAAAAAAATCTCCTTCTTAATCATCCTCATGAGATAAGAAATTATATTTATCTCCAGTAGGGAGAAAAAGTTATGATTTTGAATTATATTAGAGGGACTAAAGTAAGTCTTTTCATCTCTGAACTCAAAAAGTAGGGAGAAAAAGTAAAAGTAGGGCGAAAAAGTAAAGTAGGGCAAAAAAGTAAAGATTGCAATTTAATTATTTTAAAAATAGTAGAAAATGAATGGCTAATGTAATGAAGTTGTTAAAATCAGGTTGGCAATACTGCTTTTTCGACCATAATTATCTTTGATTATAACCTGCATCTAAATAACCTTCTATTTGAGTTTAATTCCAATTCTTATTTGTTTTTTATATTGAATCTCTTATATCTGCTATTAAAAGTGCTAATAATTATTGTTATTTATTAAAAAAATAAATGAAGACTGTGCAATGGACGAAAATGTGTATTTTCTTCCTACTGGAGATAAAATATTGTTTATACCTCGTGAGTAAAGTGGCATTATTCCCCTCGCGATAATTATCTCCCTCGGCTGCGCCTCAGGAATTAAAGAGTCTAATTCCTTCGGCTTCGCCTCGGGATTTAGGGACCATGGTTCCATTGGCTTCGCCTCAAGAACAAACTTTTTCGGTCAGGGAATAATGTCTTACTTTACTCCCTAGGTGCATAAATAACTATTTAATCATTATAATCAATTTGTCTAACATTTTACTTCTGAGCTAAGCAACGGAAGCTATGTGATCGCTTTGAAGAACAAAAATTGTGTATGTCTCCGATTTCAAAAATTCTAAGACAGAAATCCTTTTTCGACATCAGTGAACATTTTTGGTTGCACGTCTGTCTGTTGGAATGTCGGTATGTCGGTCTGTCTGTCGCCTAATTTTTGCGAACTAACATATCTTTAAAACTACTTATTTTAATGAAATTCGGATTGTTGGTCACAATTAGCCCATTGTTAGTCCCATATAAGTTTCAACCTTCTACGCCCGATTATTTCTCTATCAAATGTGTACAAAAATACATTTATTTATACACAATTTGTGTTAGTGAGAGACACCAAGGGATGTGCCACGCAAGCGTGACACATAGGAACTGTTCCAACATTAGACTATACGTCACAAAGCTGTTGGCTCGGCATTGCGCCATGTCCTGCATCGTTTCGTCGCGTCTGACTCATCAGGGGCCCGACGATGCCCACCCAACTCTGGACCTATACCAAATCAAGAAGATCAGATATAGGGCTTTACCAGAGACGAGCGTGCTCTCACACCGCCATTCTTGCTTGGCTGGCAAAACAAATCAGCAATGTAATACCGTGTTTTTGCACACTGCAATAAGGTACACAATTTGTGTTAGTGAGAGACACCAAGACACCCCTTGGTGTCTCTCACTAACACAAATTGTGTACCTTATTGCAGTGTGCAAAAACACGGTATTACATTGCTGATTTATTTACACCTATATCTTCCGAAGTACTCTTCTGATTTCTATAAAATTTGGATGGTTTGTCGAATGTAGCCCGTATATAGTCCAAGATTAATTTCAACAGTCTGGGCTCTTTATATTTTGCTATTGATACTTTGATTTATGTTTAAAATCAAAACAATGTTGACAGATTTAATAAACGAGGGGAGCATTAAATTAATTAGAAAAAAGTGGGTTGTAGAAGCATAAAATCATTAAAGTATAAGAAATAGCACGCGAGGAATCTGTGTACCGCACTAATTGGCAGTCTAGTTTTGTATGTTTTGTTTTTAGTATAAATAAATATTTAACTTAATTATAAGTTGTTAATTGAACATTGAACTCTTGCTTTCAATACATTATTATGAATACAATGGTTGCGGATCAGATTTCATCGATTATGTAATAAACACGATACTTAATACCACCATGTTGTTATAGGTTTTACTGCATTAATTGCTGTTTTATGATGAGTTTCGGATTGCTTTGTACGATTAAGAATACTCAATTTAAATTCTTTCATAGAATTTTCTAAATTTGTGGTTGATTTCTTTTTTGTACAGTTTTTTCCACTAAGAAATTAAGGGTCTGAGAGTACCTTAACCTATTTATCGGCAGAGTTATTATAATAAACACAGGATGTAAAAATCTAGCAAAGTCAAATAGTTATTTATGCACCTAGGGAGTAAAGTAAGCCATTATTCCCTGAGCGAAAAAGTTGGTTCTTGAGGCGAAGCCGAAGGAACCATGGTCCCTAAATCCCGAGGCGAAGCCGAGGGAATTTGAATTTTTTAATTCCCGAGGCGCAGCCGAGGGAATAACTCTAATTAGCTCCAGAGGTGCAGCCGAGGGAGATAATTATCGCGAGGGGAATAATGGCACTTTACTCACGAGGTACATACAATATTTTATCTCCAGTAGAAAAAAGATTCACATTTTCGTCCATTGCACAGTTTTTATCTAATATTTTAATAAATAACAATAATTATTAGCACTTTTAATAGCAGATATAAGAGATTCAATATTAAAAACAAATAAGAATTGGAATTAAACTCAAATAGAAGGTTATTTAGATGCAGGTTATAATGTTGTAAACAAAGATAAACATGGTCAAAAAAGCGCAGTGCCGCCAACCTGATTTCGACAACTTCATTACATTAGTCATACATTTTCTTCTATTTATAAAATAATTAAGTTGCAATCTTTACTTTTTTGCCCTACTTTACTTTTTCGCCCTACTTTTACCTTTTCTCCCAACTTTTTGAGTTAGGGATGAAAAGACCTGTTTTAGTCCCTCTAAACTAAAGGGTTTTAACTAAATTTAAATTTTGCTCTGGTTCATTTGTTGCACCACCTTTGAACACCCATGTAAGTATTGATCAAGCCACGTGCTGTTTTAATAATGACTGGAAAGAACTTGTTAAACTATTTATCTCAGTTGATCTGTATTAAGTTTTAAGTTTAAGTACACTTGTATATGGTGAAGTCATAACATCAAGTCCCTTAAGTATTAAAGCAGCTTGTTGCTATAGGATCCCTTGGAGCTTGTGCTTGTAAATGATTGAATAATTTTTCCACCGTGCTAGTTTTATTGTTGGGTTAGATAAGGTTGTAGGTCTGTGGCCTTAGAGAGCCTTGGAGAACACTGCCCCAGGGAATTGGTCCAAGCCGAGACACTATTACGCGTACACTGCTTGCAGGAAATTGCTAAGCCTCTTATCACTGGTTTCCAAACCCTTTTCTAAACCCAAACCATCTTCACATAGAACCAAGAAAACAATAGATAAATCTGCTCTTCCTTACACAACCCCTTCCTAAACCCTCTTTCTGAAAACCTAACGGCAAAACTTTATAAGCTATATTTCACGGTAGTTTTCTTTCTAGAAACTTTACTTTTATCAACATAATGCATATTGTTTTAGGAACTAATAAGTACTTAATGATCATGGTTGTTTGGAACTAATATTTTTTAATTATAACATCTATAATCGCTCAAAAATTAGTTTTTGTTTTTAATATAATACTAAAGTTTTAACGTTTAATCTAACGATAAAATTTTTTCTATTATCATCCTTCTTAAATGCTTCTTTTTCATTCGAGGGTTACATAATAATAGTAATATAATTAAAAAGTATAAAACAACTAGTTCAGAAAGAATAATTACAAGATAAAAAGAACTTTTTATATACTACCTTTTTTACATTTTCTGTTGAATCATATGAAGTGTTGATAATATAATTGTTATTGTTATCTATAATGTTGGTGAAAAAAAATAGTTCTGAATTTATTTACTTCACACTAACCAGCTGATCTTAACCAACTAGACAGCTGATCTTAAACCTATGAAAGGACAAATCTTTGTACAACGGATCTCGCCAACACCGAATCTAAACCGTGCCATCTATATGACCCCGTGTAGGGGACGGTAAGGGAAGAAAAATGAGTACAGGTAAAGAAGTACAAATGCAGAAAAATTAAACCGATACCTAGGACATAAGTGTAAACAAACCTGGTTGTCACACGTCAGTTAATTTATACCTGTTTCGCTGTCATTCAATGTTTATCTCTTTAAAATATAATTAGTTTGTACATATCAAAAAGGTCTGATATAATCATTCTTGAACATTTTAACAATAATTATATCAGCAATACCAGGTACTACACTAAAAATTTTTCTGTCATAAATCATAAATTTGTGACCCGTCAAAATGAAGATCGTAAACTAGGGTCATGTCAAAACAAATTAAATGACTTGCGGATTTTTCCCGAACTTACTTTCAACAGCAACATTTGTTGAAAACTAATTAAATTATGCTGAATGATGGCTAAAAGTATTAAAATAATACATTGTCATCGTGTTCTGAGCTATTCAAAAAGTTTCAAATGTCTAGCTACTCGGCATTAGTTAAAAATCGATTGCAAGATTTGTACTGGACACACAAACAAACAAAAAAGCAAGCTAATAAAAACGTAGTAAAAATCAGGCAGGATTTGATTGATCCATTTAGGGGGGGGGGGGGGGGGTGATATATTATAATTTGACGTAATCGTGATAAATATATTTCCCATTATCACTTTTAGCAACCTACATCTGAGCCGTGATATTATGCAGTACCAATGTGATCAGAATCGGAAGCAAGGTGAGGAAACATTGCTGGAACAAAATTTAATACTAAAGGATAGAGGTGGTTAGAGGTGGTTAGAGCATGTGGTAAGCAGTTATAGAAGAAATAGAGTAAACGGGTAAACAATAGAAATTGTAATTTATAATGTTTACACAATGATAAGTACTCATAATTAATATATCTCGACAAAATCACTTGTGTAACAACCCTCGCGTAAACCATTGTGAGATCATTGGTTTAGCCAGGTCTCTCGTATCTAAGTAACCGTTTCCATGTTCTTTTTTCAAAACAGTTTTAATTAAAAAAACAAAAACTTTTTGTTGTGACCTAGAACTTAAAACGTTTTGAAATCACCGTTTTCGTGGGTTTTTTATTACCAAAACCGTTGCCATGGGGGTTTTGAATACCAAACCGTTTCAATGGGGTTTTGAATACCAAAACCGTTTCCATGGGGTTTTGAATACCAAACCGTTTCCATGGGGTTTTGAATACCAAACCGTTTCCATGGGGTTTTGAATACCAAACCGTTTCCATGGGGTTTTGAATACCAAACCGTTTCCATGGGGTTTTGAATACCAAAACCGTTTCAATGGGGTTTTGAATACTAAAACCGTTTCCATGGGGTTTTGAATACCAAAACCGTTTCCATGGGGTTTTGAATACCAAAACCGTTTCCATTGGGTTTTGAATACCAAAACCGTTTCCATGGGGTTTTGAATACCAAAACCGTTTCCATGGGGTTTTGATTACCAAAACCGTTTCCATGGGGTTTTGATTACCAAAACCGTTTCCATGGGGTTTTGAATACCAAAACCGTTTCCATGGGGGTTTGAATACCAAAACCGTTTCCATGGGGTTTTGAATACCAAAACCGTTTCCATGGGGTTTTGAATACCAAAACCTTTTTCAAAAGGGTTTTGAAACTCATGGAAACATAGTAAATATTATTTAGTTAAATGGATTACGATAAGATTAATAATTAATAAGAATATGAAAAAAAAGTGTTTTTGAAAGGGATACAACACAATATTTATGATCGTTTAGATTTAAAAAATGAATGACACGTATGACTCTGATAGGATTGCTGCTCTGTACTGGACTACACCAAAGTATCCAATAAAGGTAAATTAAATTCCACGTTGGGAAATTAATTTATGGTAATTTCTTATTAAATTCCTTTAACTATGAAGTTTACTTGGGCGTATTCGAAACGGTAAAAAATAACGAGCTTAATTCACTCTAATAAACAAATAATATATAAATTGTTTATAAGAATTGATTCGTTCTACAACATATAATATTTGTGAAAAAATTATTTCCACGTCAATTAATAGTTAATTTGAATATGTTAGAGATTGGCAATATGATAAAAACTAGTTAATATCAGTTCAGTGAATTAGAACAATTAATAAACTATGTATACAATTTTGTTGGCGTAGAAAACTTCCAATAGCCTGGTATATCTAATTCTCTTATTTTTCTTAATCATTCAAGCGATCAGAATAGAACATCCATCAATGAAACGAAGCAAAAATTTAACTTAATCCCTAAGCTATTAATTTTCTCAAATATTTATTATGTATAAAGAGGAAGTATTGTGATGGTACGAAAATTCGAGTTTGATAGGTTGTCGCGTTTTGAGGTCCCCTAAGTCCTCTAACAATTCCTAAATTATTGGGTCGATTTAGATGAATTTTTGCTTACAAAAATCATTCAATGAGTGGAAATCGATAAATGAATATCAGGTTCAAATTTTGAGACGCTGACACCCAAACACTGAAACTCCGTGAAAAAATAATTGAAAACGGTTCCGACGATTATTCTTTGTTTTTAAAAATCTATTTTCTAGGATGTTAATAAAAAATGATTTAGTTTAAAATATACAGTGATCGCCACTGCCCTGGAACTTCATTTTACTTTGAACTTGTTCCTAACACAAATCACCATATTTCACTACTTACCAATTAATGAGTTTGATATTAAAAACATTCAAGGAAACCTAACTGTTAGGGAACCTTCCTCTTATCATGTTTGACGATTGACATAACTGCGCATGTCATACAAACCAGTACATGGTATTGTCAGAGGATGGTTTGGACCTTACAGTAAACGGTTCGCAAATGATCCCTACCCGGGTTGGAACAGTTCAGAAGACGGTTAAAAAATAATAATAAACGGGATTAAGAAAAAATAAAAAAATAGACTGCCAATTAGTGTGGCACATAGCTTCCTCGCATCATATCATGTACGTTATTGTTATATTAACATTAAAATGATTGTTAAATTACTTTATTGTTATAATGTTTATTGTGTAAAAACTATTAATAGTTTTAGCGATCTTTAACACTTCATAGCGGTGTCGCTGTTGGCTTAACTATAAAATTGTATTTGAAAAAAAAATGTTTGTCTCATTGAATAGATGATGTTAGATTTTTTCCCCGACCTAAAATTCCAATTTTAAATTTGTAGTTCACGTTTACGCAAGCGTTGCTCGTGAACGCTTGAAAGGATAACGTTGTCCAACGAACTCGTCCTGGGCATTGGTAAAATGAACATGTCTACCAAATTTCATCAAAATCGGTCGACATTTACTCAAGTTATCGTCGCACGTTTCATAATTCGCGGACACACAGACCGACAGACAGACACGAGACCAAAAATGTTCCCTGATGTCTGAAACGGATTTCTGTCTTGGAATTTTTAAAATCGGAGGCATAAAAGTTTTTCGTTTTCAAAAGTGAACACAATGCTTCCGTTACCTTCGGTAAGCTCGGAAGCAATAAAATAGCACTGATAAAACCTATTTGTGTCTTGTTTGTTATGAGCCAGCGCAGATTAGCCAACCTAACAAAACACATTTTTTTTTTACGTAAGTGACGTCAGACTTCCCCGACGTATTGCTCATGCGGTGCGTGGTTGTGTGTCCCCCCCCCCCCCTCTCCTCGAGCCGAACAGGGGGTCACATGCTCATTCGGGGCGAATGCTCTTGTGTAACTCCGCCTTTAAGTAATTCATTGGTTGTTTTGACGGAGATTTTGTGGTACTTAGAAAAAATCATATTGTAAATGAAACACAATAATTTTTAAAAATCAGTTTATTGTCTACCACAAGAATTTAAAAAATATACAAATATATAGACCGGTTTCGACTGGTTTAGATAATATAAAAATTAAAACAAAAAGTTATACATTCTAAAACACTGTCATCTTCAGTTGACTGATTTATAAAGACTGCGTTGATTTTCTAATTTAAACTAGGAACTTAGGGTAATGTGTGGGTGGGGATATAACGGTATAGGGTTTAAACGGTATAGGGAAGAGTGTAAGGGTCTTCGTACATACAATGTTTTAATGAAATAATCAATATTAATAATTCAGTTTTAGTTAAACCTATTAAAAATATTAATGTACAAAAGTTGTAGATAGTCATTTTTTAGTTTCATATTTTTATCTGTACTTGAATTTTATTATTTTATGTTAAACCATAGTTTAAGATACAATGTTTTAATGAAATAATCAATATTAATAATTCAGTTTTAGTTAAACCTATTAAAAATATTAATGTACAAAAGTTGTAGATAGTCATTTTTTAGTTTCATATTTTTATCTGTACTTGAATTTTATTATTTTATGTTAAACCATAGTTTAAGCTAACCCTCCTATACCTGAATCCAACCCGAAGACCCTTACACTCTTCCCTATACCGTTTAAACCCTATACCGTTATATCCCCACCCACACATTACCCTAAGTTCCTAGTTTAAATTAGAAAATCAACGCAGTCTTTATAAATCAGTCAACTGAAGATGACAGTGTTTTAGAATGTATAACTTTTTGTTTTAATTTTTATATTATCTAAACCAGTCGAAACCGGTCTATATATTTGTATATTTTTTAAATTCTTGTGGTAGACAATAAACTGATTTTTAAAAATTATTGTGTTTCATTTACAATATGATTTTTTCCGCCTTTAAGCTTAATCCACACCGGGACTAAATGTTGCGCGGATTTGTTGCGTGGCCCCTTAATAATGAGTCCCCGAGTGAAATGAGCTTAAAGAGGCATATTCCACTCTAATCAATACATATACTTAAGAATTACATACTATAGTTGCATGTTCTACTCTATATTGATGTAGTCGTAAATTTGATTTAAATATGGCTGACTTGAATAGTAATTATATTATTAAATATAACATAATTTTTGAGATCATAGCAATTTTAAAAAAAATCTACAATCTTAAATCTAATTTTGATCCTTTTATTAAAAAAAATAGATTTCTCTCTTTCTTCTACGACACCAAGAAAAGAAAAAAAAGAACTTTTCATTAAAGAAATTTAATTATCGAAGAAATGCATTCCTCTTTGAAAATTAGATTTTCTCAGAATTCATCTAAAAATATTTTTGAGCTTTGTAAAAATCCCTTTCCTCTATAAAGGCTTTCAATCAATTAATAAGACGATGGGACAAAGAAAAATAAATTAAAAAAAAAATGACTTCACAAACAAACTAAATTTACAAATAATATAGTTTATTTTAGCCAACGACCGAATGTGTCGTCTATGTCATTCGAGTCAATATATAGTTTTGTATAGTGAAAGCAACAACCAACCATGACATCTTTGTCATTCGACACATTTTACTCAAAATATAGTTTTTTTTTAGTGTAGCCAATAAGTGACCTTGACATCTCCTATGACGCCATGACATTGACCATTGACATATCTGACATGTCCACGCATACGACTCAAAATATAGTTTTGTTTAGTGTAATCAATGAGTGACTATGACGTCCTTAATTATTCCTTGACATTGTCTATTGACACCTCTGACATCTTGACGCACACTACTGAAAATATAGTTTTGTATAGTGAAGCCAACGACTGACCATGACGCTGTTGTCATTCGATGCTTACTACTCAAAATACTGTTTTCTTTAGTGTAGCCAATGAGAGACCATGACATCTTCAATGACTCCTTGACATTGACCATTGACATCTCGGCGCATACTACTGAAAATCGAGCTTTCTTTAGTGAAGCCAACCACTGATCATGACATCTCTAATGTCGCCATTACATTGACCGTCGCCATTACTGACCGAGATTTGTTTAGCGAAGCCAACGACTGGCCATGATACTTATCATTCGATGCCTACTACTCAAAATATAGTTTTGTTTAGTCTAGCCAATCAGTGACCATGACATCTTCAATGACGCCATGACATTGACCATTGACATCTCTGACATCTCGAAAATTTAGTTTTTCGATAGTGAAGCCAACGACTGACATGCCTTCATTGTCATTCGATGCAAACTAATCAAAATGTAGTTTTGTTTAGAGTAGCCAATGAGTGGCCATGACATCTCCAACGACACTATGACATTTACCATTGACATATCTGCCATTTGACGCATACTAATTAAAAAATAAGTTTTATCTCCAGTAGGGAGAAGAAGTTATGATTAAAGTTGTTTAGAGGGACTAAAGTAAGTATTTTCTTCCCTGAACTCAGAAGTGGGGAGAAAAAGTAAAAGTAGGGCGAAGAAGTAAAAGTAGGGCAAAAAAGTAAGGATTGCCAACTTAATTATTTTATAAATAGTAGAAAATAAATGGCTAATGTAATGAAGTTGTTGAAATCAGGTTGGTGACACTGCTTTTTCGACCTTGTTTTTCATTTTTTATATTCTGCATAACATTCTATTTAAGTTTAATTCCAATTTTTATTTGTTTTTAATATTGAATCTCTTATATTTGATATTTAAAGTGCTAATAATTATTGTTATATATTGAAAATAATAAATAAAAACTGTGCAATGGATGAAAATTGGTATTTTCTCCTTACTGGAGATAAAATATTGTATGTACCTCGTGAGTAAAGTGCCATAAATTCCCCTCGCGATAATTATCTCCCTCGGCTATTTAGGGTTATTCCCTCGGCTGCGCCTCGGGATTCAGGGACCATGGTTCCTTCGGCTTCACCTCAAAAACCAACTTTTTCGCTCAGGTAATAATGGCTTACTTTACTCCCTAGGAGCATAAATAACTCTATTGTTTATTGTAGTCACCACCCATGATGCAATCTCTGCCATTTGACGCATACTACTAAAAATATAATAAACTAAGCATTATATAACAAATCTATAATGCCTAAAAATAAAGCATATAAGAAAATGAATGTAAAATGTTTGAAAATATATGGAAGTAACAAATGAATCGAACTTGGGATTTATGAAGAATTCTTGGGATTTATTGAATGCTTTCTCTTTCAAGCTTTTCTTTAATGTTTTAGCTCAATCTTTATAAAGTCAAATTGAATTCCCTTTGACACATTTACGTAACCTTAGTCACGCAATTATTTTATTTTCTGTGAATTCTGTTCGTTGTTGGTTTATTTATTTTTTTCTCTTCTGTACAGTGAAGTGGTTTATCTCGACTCTAAAGTTAAACATGTCTACAGTTGTTGGTATATAATGAAGTTAAAGGACTTGACGTTGACTCGAAATACAAACATAAAACTTAATACTCTCATGTTTAAACACGAGTTACAAACAACAAGTTAAACAAAATTATACGACTAAACTGTGTCTACATTTTATTTATATTGTTACTATTGTTTAATTAAAATTATATTCTTGTTTTACCGTTCAATAGAGAGAAGAATAAGACAAACTTTGCCGGTTCTACTGTTAAAATCAGAAAGCACCGGTGAATGTAAGTTTTAGAATTTATTGAAATATTAATATTTCCTCGAAGTTTTCACAGTTTTCCTTTATCATCCATTGCTTTCCAAGTCTCGATGAAAACCATTGAATTGCTTGTCGTCTCCTTTATACTTTTATTTCTCTTTTTCTCCTGAAACGTGATAAGATCCCTCAAAAATGTTTATAATTATAATAGAATAATAAAAATCACAAAAATCGGGTACGGGGTACCTCAAAAATTTTCCTAACTTCGGAGGCCACCAGAGTGGCCTCACTTGCTGCTTCGTAGCAAGAGGAAGCGGCATTGGGCGTGTTCAGTACTTGGATGGGTGACCGGTTTGAACTAACTGATTTTTTATTATCATTTTTCCAAAAATAATTAACACATTATTGCTTCCGAGCTTACCGAAGGTAGCGGAAGCATTGTGTTCACTTTTGAGAACGAAAAACTTTTATGCCTCCGATTTTAAAAAAATCCAAGACAGAAATCCGTTTTAGACATCAGGGAACATTTTTGGTTTCGTGTCTGTCTGTCGGTCAGTGTGTCCGCGAATTATGAAACGTGTGACGATAACTTGAGTAATCGATTTTATATAAAATTTTTAACCGATTTTGATAAAATTTGGTAGAAATGTTCATTTTACCAATGCCCAGGACGAGTTCGTTGGATAACGTTATCCGTTCAAGCGTTCACGAGCAACGCTCGCGTAAACGTGAACTTCAAATTTAAAATTGGAATTTAGATCGGGAAAAAATCTAACTTCATCTATTCAATGAGACAAACATTTTTTTCAAATACAATGTTTTAGTAAAACCAACAGCGACACCGCTATGAAGTGTTAAAGATCACTAAAAACTACTAATAGTTTTTACACAATAAACAATATAACAATAAAGTAATATAACAATAATTTTAATATTAATATAACAATAAAGAACATGATAGGATGCGAGGAAGCTATGTGCCACACTAATTGGCAGTCTATTTTTATTTAATTATTTGAATTTTGGTTTATTGCGGTATTTTGACGGGTATGTAAACAAACTTTGACGTCATCAAAGTTATCGCACTAATAAATAATTATATTCACTTATAAATTTTAAACTAATTAATGGAATTTCATTGGTTTTTTTTTATGTTTGTTCCTTAATTTTTTACGGTTCCAACGATGTGATATATGTCAAAAAAGTATTTATACTTTCGGTATTATTAACCGTCAAAGTTTCAAAATTCAAAAATTGATAACTTCAAAATGGCAGCCAATAACAAAATGAAATTTGGTGGGCTTGTTTGTCATACAGAGAGATACATTTGTGCCAAATTTCAGCTCGTAATCTTCGTATTTATGTGGGTCGATCAAGGGTAGTAATAAACAATAAGGTGAATATTTCTTAAATTTGGCTATATTTCGCCCCACTCCGGGGCATATTCATGCCTAAAAACATCGAAAAATCTAAGATTACCATAAATGTTCTATTTACATGACTTAAAATACATTAATTGACAAAAAATAAAGGCAAGGTCTCAAATTCTTACCTTAAGAAGATTACTTTAACAACTCTTTAACAAGAAGTAAGAAAACAAGTTATATATAGACCACATAGTGGTTTCGTCATACATCACAGTTAACACTTACTAAATGTTATGAAATTAAAAATAACAAAAGACGAGAACAAATTATTAAAAAATTAACAAATTAACATGTTTCAAAATTTGACTAGAGATAACCAGAAGTAAACCTTCCGTCTTATCAACTTACGGAAAAAAAACCAAAATAAAGAAATTTAAAATAATTTTAATTTTTAATTTAAAAAAAAAAAAAAAAAAAAAAAGGGGGCGGGGGTTCTTTGGTTTAAAATTTATTATTTATCATCGGTTTTTTTAATTGACAGAATTTTCTGTCATGGCTATGAAAGCTGCTTCAAGATATTTCCTTTTAGATTTATTCACCTTATTGTTTATTACTACCCTTGATCGACCCACATAAAAACGAAGACCATTTTAGATTTTTTTAAAAATTTTTTGCTGGCTCAGCAAACTGGGTTCAAGTTGGCGAAAAAAGTTGATTTTTTGGGCGGCACCACTACAGGTAAGGACTGATTTTTCTACCAAGTTTCAACTCTCTAGGTTAAATACCTTGGGCGCTACGATGATAACATACACACACACACACACATACATACATACAGACGTCATGCTGAAAATCACTCAGGAGATATTAAAAACACCCAAAAACGGATAATTCCGTTGAAATCTCGAAAAAAAAAATATATATTTGGGTGAAAACAATACTTTTCCTACCATAGTCAGTGAGGTAAATTTTTTTTTAAAAAAAGTTAAAAAACTATAAGATAAAATAATGCAAGGAGGTGGATAATTGTTTAAAAAACAATGGTCCAAGAGAACTCAGACTAACTTTCTCATATAATCTCAGTCCCAGACCCCAGAAACATTTTGTTTTCGATTTTCAACAAATTCTGTTTTATTTTTATCAATATCTTGGTAACTGATTCTTTCCGGGAAAACGTCTGAAATATAATGAGTAAATACAAAAAGTAGGGGAAAAAATTATAAGAAAGAATGAATTAATAGTTATTTATGCACCTAGGGAGTAAAGTAAAGTAAGCCATTATTCCCTGAGCGAAAAAGTTGGTTCTTGAGGCGAAGCCGAAGGAACCATGGTCCCTACATCCCGAGGGGAAGCCGAGGGAATTAGAATTTTTAATTCCTGAGGCGCAGCCGAGGGAATAACTCTAATTAGCCCCCGAGGCGCAGCCGAGGGAGATAATTATCGCGAGGGGAATAATTGCACTTTACTCACGAGGTACATACAATATTTTATCTCCAGTAGAAAAAAGATTCACATTTTCGTCCATTGCACAGTTTTTATTTATTATTTTAATAAATAACAATAATTATTAGCACTTTTAATAGCAGATATAAGAGATTCAATATTAAAAACAAATAAGAATTGGAATTAAACTCAAATAGAAGGTTATTTAGATGCAGGTTATAATGTTGTAAACAGAGATAAACATGGTCAAAAAAGCGCAGTGCCGCCAACCTGATTTCGACAACTTCATTACATTAGCCATACATTTTCTACTATTTATAAAATAATTAAGTTGCAATCTTTACTTTTTTGCCCTACTTTACTTTTTCGCCCTACTTTTACTTTTTCTCCCTACTTTTTGAGTTAGGGATGAAAAGACCTGTTTTAGTCCCTCTAAACTAATTCAAAATCATAACTTTTTTTCCCTACTGGAGATAAAATAATATTGTTAAAAAAAAGTGATAGAGATAAATAAAATGTATAATTAAATACTGATTGAATAAATGAACATCTATATAAGATAATGTTAGGAGATAGATATTTTTTTTTTAAAAAATCATAAAAGCAAAAAAAAGAATAAAATGTATTAATTAAATTCACCATTCACCACTTGCGCTCTTATAGCCGTTATTCTTCAAACAATTATTATAACTTTTATTCAATGTTTTAGAAATTGTTGTAAATGTTTTTGTAAATTGTGGTTTGTATTTACCCGAGATTATTAAAAATTATTAATAATAAAATAAATGTTCTCTTTTATATGAGAAACAATTTCGCCTTTAAAATTGAACGTCATGCAACATCATTTATATACATTTTTTCCTAACTATTTATTATTTTTCCTTATTCGTTCTCTCATGGTATTTATTAAACGAAATAAATAATTAAATACAGCATTATAAAATACAGTTTTCATTTCCTCATCAAAATTACATAAAATAACAAAACTAGACTACGCAAGAACCTTGTGGTACCAATTTGCATCCAAAAAATCACGACGAATTTCATTATTAATAGCAGAATATGTCGTAATAAATATACAGTGCGCAGTATTGTTCTTTATTTTCGTTCGAACATTAATTTAATTTCAATGTAATCCTAATTTGTTTTGCTACCGAGCTTACCGAAGGTAACGTAAGCTATGTGATCGTTCTGAAGAACGAAAATATTTTATGTCTCCGGTTTCAAAAATCCCAAGATAGAAATCCGTTCCAGACATCAGGGAACAATTTTTTGTTCCGTGTCTGTCTGTCGGTTTGTCGGTCTGTCGTTCAATTTTTGCGAACCTTTCCAAAAATTGAAATTGTGAGGATTATGATTCCATAACCCTCACTTCCCGGAGTAATTTATTTAATCTTTTATAAAATGTATCACTTCACTACCCAAAAACGTTTGCTTTTTTCCGGTTTAAATTTTACAGGCGTGTATTAATCGACCATAAGATGATTCAAGTTTTTTTCTATATTTGATTTTGGCTATATTTCACTTTAAGTTAGTTGAAATTTGGTACACTTGTTAATTTTACCGATGCCCAGGATGAGTTCGTTGGACATCGTTATCTGACTAAGTGTTCCTGCGCAACGCTCGCGTAAACGTAAGCTTCAAATTTAAAATTGGAATTATAGGACAGGAAAAATTCTTACTTCATCTATTTAATGAGACAAACAACTTTTTTAGAAATACATTTTTTAGTAAAACAAACACCGACACTGCTATGAAGTGATAGGGATCGCTAAATTTATTAAAGCTGACCTAAACGTTTAAAATAAAGAAAACAATCCATTTTTAAATTATTAAAGAAAACAATGTTTTTACCGATATCTTACATTCTAACGTAACGATTTTAATTTAACTTCTTACACATTGTCTAAAGTACAATTGAAACAGGGACGTAAAATTTTAATCTGATACAAACAGACGTTTTTGAGTAGGGAAGAGATATATCTTTTAACATTTGAAATTATTAGGCCGGGTAGAAAGAAAACAGTCCTACTTCCTACCTACTACAAACATACTCTTTAACTATTAACTTAACTTTTTTCTTATTTTTCAATACATATTTATTTTTTAATTTAAATCAAATTATAATTATTATTAACTACGGGAAACAGACAGAGAAAAATACACTCCAGCGCCGGGATGGAGTGTATGTTTTACTGTCTGTTTCCCGTAGTTGATAATAATTATAATTTGATTTAAATTAAAATTAAAATAAAACTTTGCGAAGTATGAAAACTACCAAAAACTTAAAAATTGAATTACATATTTACTGTAAGACGCTTGCTTTAATGATACAAACAATGCTTTTCTTTTAATTTTGCCTTAACTCCGCTAGTTACAAACAGTTAGTTACTTTTAAATTTGTCTCTTTTCTAACTCCGCCTTGTATTTAACAACGTATACGTACTTAGCAGTGTGATTTTATAATTTATATTTAATGAACAATGTAAGGAACTTCGTTCCTACCGGATGTCCCATGACACCACACTTATTTTTTTCCTTCCTGGCAATTCACCTGCGTGTCTATACATAGTCACTATTTATAAGTCTGTTACCTTTACTTCAGTATAATTTAATTAAAAAAATATATTTTTTCCGTGGTAGGCTGTGAAATAGTAACTTTAGAGCCTAAAAAACATAGCTAAAATCCATTTTTTCATTACGTGGACTTAAAATATCTTTTCATTACTCCTAGCTGTAAAGAAAAAATCTTTTACGTCCTAGGCACTAAAAGATTTTTTCTTTAAGGCGGGTAGTTGTCAAAACTTCCGCTAGTAGTGCTGCAGTCTTTGTAGAAATGCTTCTAGTACGATAAAAATCCGCTAGATGTCAATGCGTTTTATTTATCTTTTCTTATAGTGTAACCTCATTTTAAGGTTTCTTTTTTTAAGTCTTAAGTATGTACTAATATTTGTTATTATTATATATTGATTAGTGATTAATATTTAATGATTTTTCATTGTCTGCTACCTCGGAAAAAATAGCATATGCTACGCGACTGTGAAGTGTTTTTTCTTTACCTTGGCAATATTTACTGTCTGGCTTCGCTCGACAGTAAATGTAATTGCCGCGGTAAAGAAAAAACTCACTTCACAGCCTTGTAACATAATATACTATTACTCGTAGAGAAAACATATTTATTATAAAACTATTTTTATTCAAACATAGTTGATTTATTTTGTGGTTGAAGAAAATGTTGAATTGATGTTTGGTTATTTTATTGGAATGATCTTATTTTAATTATTGTTTGTACTTTTTATTAAAAAGCCTTGACAATGTTTTTATTATGGACCTGTGTAATAAAAATTTCCTAATAAAAAATGTATTACAAACAAGAAAAAAAATGGTGAATTTACGGCATTTTTCCAACAGGTGGTTCATATAAAATAAGGTAACTAATCCAAGTCAGGATTGAATCGAATGTCGTGATATGATTCAATCACATCGAACCCTCTCTTTCATTCGTATTTCTCCTACAAGCCTTATCAGATCTCTTATCTCTCAATTCAATACATTGATCACAGTTGACTTCCAAACTGATTAGTTTGACGTTACATCCGTCATCTATGGTGATTTGCCTCAGAACGAACCATAATCACAAGAAGAATAATCGATTATTGAATTTTACTCCGTCCTATATTATTG
The DNA here is from genome assembly GCA_951217055.1 of Gerris lacustris. NCBI lineage: Eukaryota > Metazoa > Arthropoda > Insecta > Hemiptera > Gerridae > Gerris > Gerris lacustris. Next base: position 4,707,098 of record OX578281.1, on the reverse strand, counting down.
TCTTGCATAAATTAACGGGTGTATTACCTTAGAACATAATTTATGCTGATTAATTCCATTTTATTTCATTTATCGTCTCATTATTCATTATTGATTAGATTAATTATGAGTAATTAGCGCCTTATTATTCTATGCAAGTTATTCTCTTTGGTTCAAAGTCCTTTATCACTTATTATTTTACAGACCATAAAGTGTTTCCTGAACTTGAAATTAATTTAATATATCCCTTTGTTTTTAGTGAACAAAGAAAATTATATTTTCAAAATAAATAAAATTTGAAAAAAAAAAAAACTAAATTTATTACACAAATTATCTCATTGACAAAAGTTTTGCAAGTGTAGTTTACAGTGTTTAAATGTCCATTTAGTATGTTTACTTTTCCTTACCTTAAAAGTAAAAAGGATTGTGTTCACCCAAAAAAAAAATCGAAACCGTGATTTCAAGGGAATTATCTGTTTGTGTGTTACTAAGACCTTCTCGGTGGTTTTTAGCTGGATGTCTGTCTGTTTTTACTGTGGGTATGTAAGAGTGAGAGAGTGTGTGTGTGTCTGTGTGTGTGTGTGTGTGTGTGTATGTATGTGTGTGTGTGTCTGCCTGTGTCTGGATAATTCGCACAGATTTTAAGCTAAAGAGTTGAAAAATATTTTATCTACGATTGATACGAAATATAAACATTATATCTTTGTTTAGATGCGTAGAAAGTGATTATTTACGTACTTGTATTCATTGCGCATGCGCGTCTCATAGTTCTGGATAATTCCTCTTCTTTACCACACTAGTGCGGTAAAGAAGAGGAATTCTTCAGCTTTACGCACGATTAGTGAGTTTGTTTACATTTAACAAAACTAATTTGGTGTTCTTTTATTAAAGTAACTGTTTATATCGAGTTTTTAGTGAAAAACAATGAGTGAATCAAGTGACTTTGACGAAAATGTGGAGAATAATAATCCTCCAGAAATAATTAATTCGGCAAAAAATACAACTAATGAATTAATGCCATCTTTATCAAGAGAGAGATACGAACTTACATACAGCAAGTTTATTTGTTTCTGTATTTATTATTTAAATCTAACAATCGTAGATAAAGTACGGTACGCAACTCGTGCGAAAACGGCATTTTGCATTGCTCGTGTGGTTTTACCACCCTCGCTATCGCTCGGGTGCAAACTCCACACTCGCATGCAAAATGCTACTTTCCGCACTCGACGCGTAATGTACTATAAGATTGCTCTGAAATGTACACTAATTTTACCTCTTTATAAGACAACATTTCCACTAAATTTCGCTTTGATGTCTGCTTTAGAACTTTGAAATTTTAACGCTGAATAATTTCACCGTTTGAGCTGAAATTCACACCAATTATACCTTTTTATAAGATAAATAATTCCTTTATATTTTAAACTTAATATCGGCTGTCGTATTGGAATTATTTGTTTTCCAATTTTTACTTTTCCTCACTACCTATGGTAGGAAAAGTAGGTATTGTTTTCACCCATTTTTTTTTTTTTTTCGAGATTTCAACGGAATTATCTTTTAAGACCTCCTGAGAGGTTTTCAGCATGAGGTCTGTATGTATGTATGTGTGTGTGTTATCGTTATCATCGTAGCGCCCAAGGTATTTAACCTAGAGAGTTGAAACTTGGCAGAAAAATCAGTCCTTACTGATATATACTGATACTGTGTGGTGCTGCCCGGAAAATCAACTTTCTCCGCCATCTTGAACCCAGTTTGCTGAGTCAGCAAAAATGTAAAAAAAATCGTAATGCTTAATAATCTACGAAACCCTAAGAAGTACTTGCATGTGATTTTTCGATCATGGAGTTCTTCTTTCCTCTATAAATGAAGTGAAATGGCCTCTTGTGGCGTTATGATTGCTGTTCCGCCATGAAAGGTATGTACGGTACGATTTATCGTACATACCTTTTAATCTTTCTTCTATTTCTTTTTCGTGGTTAAATTTGGGCTATCTCTAATTTATGATATTTAGATACTTTATATTTTTGTTATGCTGAGCTCCCTGAGCTTGGTGGCCTTGCCGATAAGGGCTCAATTAAAAAATAATAAAATAAATCAGCGTGTAGTGTGGATCTTATGGGTAGCACAAAAACTCATTTACGTGGCAACGTTACGGCTCGACAAGCCATTTTCAAGCCTAGAAATAAAACTTTATTTAGAACACCGTCATAATACATTGCATTAAGAATTTTACTTGACTAGTAGTCAGAAAAGTACCTGTAATATGTATTAGTTACAGGTTACTTATTACAGGTACTTTTATGACTACTAATCAAGTAAACTTCTTAAAGCAATGTATTATGTACTCTTCTAAATAAAGATATATTTCTAGGCTTGAAAATGGTTTGTCGAGCCGAAACTGCTTTATAAATGAAAGTTTTTGTATTACCCTTAAGGATCCACACTACATGCTGAACTATTACGAAAAATATAATTTTGGAATTATTAAAATTAATTCAAGTTTAAAAATCTTTTATCTTGACCTAGTTTTGATTTTATAGATTTTAAAGTAATATTCGAAGGTAAAGTGAAAATGCATGTTTTGTCTGACTTCCTCTAATATTTTCTTTTATTTTTTAAAGTTATGTTGTAAAAGACGAAATTTATTTGACATGCAAAGCATTTCTATGTTCAACTTTAAATATAACGTAAACGCATCTTGATTCTCCTTGGAAGCCATGCTTATAAATCCATGTTTGATGTTAAAATAAATGGTCCATAAAATATTCACCATGATAGCAAGGAGAATTCTTTTCCTTATTTTTTCCTCTTTTTAACCTTGATCTCTTAAAAGGGAAAGAAATTCGTTTGACAAATGATGCGTTGAATTCTTTTGGGTTTTGCCCTCAAGGGTGCCCTAGAAGAACCCTATCCCTGTATTGGAATGACTTTAATTTCCTTTCTGTGACTATCACGGAAAGGTTACTGGAAGTGTAACCTCACACAATAAAACTTGACCTGAAAATTAATGTGTACACGTTAGGGATTTTTTTTTGTCCCTTATAACTTTAGTACTTCTAACTTCTAAATATTATCGTGGAATTCAACTGGTGGTTTTATTTAATAATTTATTTTTATTGCTTCCCAGCTTACCTAAGGTAACTGAAGCTATGTAATCCTTCTGAAAAACGAACATTTTTTCATGGGTCTGATTTTAAACATTCCAAGACAGAAACCTGTTTTAGACATCAGGGAACATTTTTGGTTCCATGTATGTCTGTCGGTCTGTCGTTCAATTTTTGCGATCATGATATCTTAAAAACTACTCGTCCTATTTTAATAAAATTCAGATGGTAGGTCATTATTAGCCCATTGTTGTAGCTAACCTTCTGCACCCATTTGTTTCTTTTCAACATGCACACAAGCATGCAATTATTTACGCCTATATTGCTTTCGAGGTTACCGAAGGTAATGGAAGCTATGTGATCGTTCTGAAGAACGAAAAAGTTTTAGGTCTCCGATTTCAAAAATTCCAAAACAGAAATCCGTTACAGACATCAGGGATAATTTTCGGTTCCGTGTCTGTCTGTCGGTCTGTCGTTCAAATTTTGCGAACCAACGTATCTTAAAAACTACACGTCCAATTTTAATGAAATTTGGGTGGTAGGTCATGAGTAGCCCATTGTTGGTCCCATATAAGTTACAACCTTCTGCGCTCATTTGTTTCACTTCCACATGCGCACAAACATACATCAATTTACACCTATTATAGCTCCAAAAGTACTTATCTGATTTGTATGAAACTTTTATAGTTTATCGAAAGTAGCCCGCAGATAGCCCCAGATTACTTTGAACCGTCTGCGCTCTTTAACTTTTGCTTAATTCATACTTCAATTCAAGAAAAAATCAAAACTATTTTGACAGATTAAGAAAATGAGGAAACAATTAAACAAATTAAACAATAATGGCTTGTAAATCCATAAAATATAAAATGAATAATGTATGTGATAGGATGCGAGGAAGCTATGTGCCATACCAATTGGCAGTCTATCTTTAGAAGTACTTATGGGACTTTTATGAAATTTGAATGGTTGTCAAAAGTAGGCCGCAGACGCTTAAATTTTGCTAAATGAATACTTTAATTCATGTAAAAAATCAAAACCATTTACAGATTTAAAAAGACGGGAGGAAACTTAAATAAATTTGACAATAATAATAATAGCTTGTAAAAGCATAGAGTACACGAAATAAGACACGAGGAAGATATTTGCTACTCCAATTGGCAGATTATTTTCATGTAAATCTTCGTATGTACAGGGTTGGGCAAAAGATATGAATCTGTTGTAAAGGGATACAGAACAAAAACAATTCAACTTACAGAAATTAGGTTTATATTGTTCGATGCAGTAGATGAACTAGTTTTTTGCATTTAGTTTTAAAGATGACATCATTAATGCATCGTGGCCGTCAGCCACAATGCATTCTTGAAGGCGATTCCGGAAGATTTGAACCGCTTGTCGGCACATTGGGATGAGTATAGCCTAACATCCTCCCTGATTCTTTCCTTAAGTTCTTCCAGGGTGTGTATGATGTTTAAAAACATTTTCCTTTAAGTATCACCACAGAAAAAAGTCACAAATATGCAAATCTGGTGAGAACGCAGGCTACTCCCCGTCACCCCTCACGAAGACCAGTCGCTGGGGGAACATTTGGCTCAATCTCACCATTGAAATTCTAGCTGTGTGGGATGTAGCCCCATCCTGCTGGAACCAGATGCCTCCCAAATTATTTGCCTCACTCAATTCTTCCAGTTCAGGTTCAAAAAATCTCTTCCAACATTAACACATAACGCTCAGTGGTGACAGTGACGGTGCGCCCATTATCCTGGAAACAGTAAGGCCCAAAACCCCAAATTGGGATACTGCACACCATATAGTCACTTTAGGGGAGTTAAGCGGTCTCTGGTGAATTCCCCTCGGGTTTTCAATAGCCCAATAGCAAAAATTCAAACTAAATGAAACAAGATTCAAAAAATTAGATAGATAGATTCTAAAAAAAAATTAGATAGCTTCTAAAATTCTGACTAAAAAACTAGATTCTCCCACTGCCAAAACGAGACTCCCCTCCTCTTTCCCCCACCTCCATAAGCCGAGCGCTGGCCGTTCAAAACCGATTCATATCTTTTTCCCCACCCTGTATTAATATTAATAATCGTTCAAACTCATCATCATCACCAAGCTCTCGATATAAACGTACATTCAAAGGGTGGGATTTTACTTTATCGATAGCACTTATAACTTATTAAAGTGACTCATGTAATCTCACGCTTAAATTTTTCGCAACCAAATGCTGGTGATGATTGACACAGTAAACAGCCATAACACTTGTTTGAAATGTGCATTGAATCCACGGTAACGACCTAGTCATTGCCGCAACATTAAAAAGTAATGTAACACGAATCGGTGGAAAGGAAGCTTTCGAAATATCGAAACTTTTAATTCCCGTTGAAATCAAATTATTTCACATACATGACCATTCATTCAAAATAGCAAGCTATATGCCTCACTTATTGCCAGACTTTTTTATTAATGAAACTTTTTTTTTATTAATGAAACAGTTTGCTTTTAAAAAAAACCATTCATTGTTGATAATGAAATCATACAACTTATTCAATTACAAACCTAATTGTCTTGAATGAAACCTTAGTAGTGTTGATAAACTGAAAATGGCTTCTATACAATTCTACTTTAGAAAGAACTTAATTAACTTAAAAATTGGGTTCAAAATGGTATTACTATTTAAGTAAAAGATATTTATTTATTATCTTTATTTATTTATTATCCATATCATTTTGTCCAAGTGTTGAATGAAATAAAACGCCTAAATAGTTTCCTTTACAAATCCTTCATAGAAAATAATCACGTTTAAATTTCATTCTTTATGCTGGTATCATATTGCTTTGCATTGTAAGTTTCATCACACACCTATTACCCCAATTTTTAACTATTTCCTGTCTTTCAATCTTCCCCAAATTTTGCACATGGATACAATTTATGTGAAGAATACAGAAATTCAAAAAAATTGAAAATAAGACAAGTTTTTAAAAATCGTATTTTGATATTAATTACTTAAATTGTTTTATATTCTTATATTTACATTGTAGTCAAATTTGTTAATTTTGCCTCAAAAAGAGAGTCTCACTAATGGCTTTATTGCCGTTGAAGACTCTTAAAAAATATGATTAAATAAATGAAAAAATATATATATATATATTTTAAACAGCGTTTATTCAACTAAAAAAAATAAATGAATAAATATTTTACATCATGCATTCCATAATAAAGAATATAATACCCTGCCAACCGCAGTTTTGAGGCTTTTTATTACATCATAAGCAAAAAAGAAACATGAAATGCTTCTTTTTTATTATTAGACAAGATAAATAACCATTTTTTAATTAAGATTGAATATCGCATGTGGGTATAGAAATATGTAAAACCTAAAGATTGTTAATCTACGCTTTAACAGCTTTTAAATAATAATAGTAATATAAGTAGCACTTCTTTAGATTGTTACTCCCCTTATAGAAATAGACTGCCAATTAGTGTGGCACATAGCTTCCTCGCATCCTATAATGTACTATAACAATTATTGTTATATTGTTTATTTTGTAAAAATTATTAATAGTTTTAACACTTCATAGCGGTGTCGCTGTTGGTTTTCTGAAAAATTGTATTTGAAAAAAATGTTTGTCTCATTGAATAGATAAAGTTAGATTTTATCCCCGACCTAAAATTCCAATTTTAAATTTAACGTTCACGTTTACGCGAGCGTTGCTCGTTAACTCTTCGGCGGATAACGTTGTCCAACGAACTCGTCCTGGGCATTGGTAAAATGAACATGTCTACCAAATTTCATCAAAATCGGTCGACATTTACTCAAGTTATCGTCGCACGTTTCATAATTCGCAGACACACAGACCGACAGACAGACAGAATCAAATTAGAATCAAATTAGGTCAGAATTAATAATTTGTGACAATTCCGACTGCAGTGATCCCATTTTATTTAATGGAAGAAATGTGGTTCAAAATTCAAAATATTTCGAGGGAAAATAAAACTGCTTCACTACAGCCTGGCTATATTTCGACCTTCTTTTAGGTCATGTTCAAGCCTTATGCGGTTTCAAATTAATAACAATAAACAATTCCTTGTCAATGTTTGTAAAAAAACTTTTAACTGAAACAATTTCTGTCACTATCATTACCTATAGCTATTCAGTTAACAAATTTTAAAATCTAAACTACCATAATTAATTAACAGCTTTGTTTTCTGGTAAAATCCGCGTCACGAAGGGGTTGAAGTCCTTAGTTTCGCTTCCACTACTGGAAGCATCTTGAGGGGTGTGATGCATCGTGATGTTTACTTGAAGTAACAACAAGACATACTGACGACTGGAGTGAAGGACAGCGTATTTATAGTTGCTTTCTGGAACGTAGATTATACCTGGATTCTCTGGGGGTTCCTTGAGTCGGGTTATCCCTTTGTCGGGATTACGGTGTTCTTTAGCTAGTATAAATACGCCGTCCTTCACTCCAGTCGTCAGAATATCTTGTTGTTGCTTCAAGTAAACATCACGATGCACCACACCCCTTAAGATACTTCCGTTAGTGGAAGTGAAACGTCGGACTTCAACCCCTTCGTGACGCGGATTTCACCGGAAACTACGAAACTACCCTAAGACTCCGCACCAAATTTACAATAATTAAGTATATTTCTATCACAGTCACTGTGATAACACACATTTTTTCCGTTTTCAATCTTGTTAATTAAGTTATTTGTATGTTTTGTTATTATTGTTGTTAATTGCGATGGAGGTATGGATTGGGAGGATAAGAAAAATTCTATTCTTATTTGTAAAGTATTGTTCTGGCAGGGAAATTCGATTTTGATGGATTTTCACGTTTTAAGGTCCCTTGAGTCCAAAAATGTCAGTCTGTCGTCTTTGCAGACGCGTGTAACCTAAACTACAGGACCTATTTCGATAAAAAATTGATAAATAAATTGTAGTCCAAATTTGGGAGCGCTGCCTATAAAATAAGATTTTATTTGCTGACTCAGTTGTGACGATTTTGATTTTTTTTTTTTTTAATTTGCAGTTAGTCTAAATACAAATTTAACTATGCGTTGTTTTCCCGGAAAAAATCTAGTTTCCGAGATATTAATGAATGCTGGAAATGGAAAAACAAAAAATTAACAACCACCTGTTGAATAAAAAATTATAAAATCAGATCTAATTGGATTTTTATAAAATTCAGTCTTTACTTTGTATAAATGTGAAACATTTATTTGAGTTTATCGTACCAATTTATATGTTAATATACCAAAATACACGTATTAGTTTAATAAATAGAATTAAATAGAAAATATTTACTTTACTGTATATTACATATTTCATATATTAAAAAGAAATGTGTAAATATTCTTCATCATACTAAATTTATTTTATTATATTTTACATATTTCAAATATTAAAAGAAAAAAAATGGTAAATATTCTCCATAATACTAAATAAAGCTTTTATAAATTGAATAAATTGCGAAAGATAATATATAACTACATATTTTTTTCTACATGTTAATAAATTTAGATGTTATTTAAAATGTATGTGTATAAATTTGTACAGATAGAAAAACAAATCCCTTTATTTACCTAATACATTCGTGACGAGTTTGTATGATTTTTTTAGGGGGGGGGGGGGATTGGGAAAATGTTTTGTATTAAAAAGAATGCTAAGTGTAATAATTCTAGATGTATTCTGTGGTATAATCTACTTCATGAATATAGATTGATAGCGGCATTTATTTTTTCCCCCCTCCAACACATACTGATTTGAATACATAGCATTGTTGGAAGCGGGCCGTTATACCGAAGGTAGGGGAAATGGGCAGAGAAATTTATGTGATAGAAACCAAATTATTCAATATTATACATATTTTATTTACATACACAAGACCCATTATGTATAAATATAAAACACATACATTTTATAACATCTATAAATATATTCTTTGTACAGAATGCCTCTTGAAAGAATTTTTGATTAAATTTTTTTCTTCTATATTCTGTTACGAAAAATGACATTCATTTCTCGTTCCTATAATTTTATCCTCTACCTCTTTCTCAGTATATATATATATATATATATATATATATATATATATATATATATATATATATATATATATATATATATATATACAGTGTGCCCTGGATTTACGCATGAATAGATGAAAAATACTAAACATTTTTGGATTGAAATTTCATCTTCTGGGGTTCACTGCTTGAATAAAAACTAATTTATGTACTAATTTAAATTTCGAAAAATAAAGTATTTTGGAAATTTACAAAAAACAATATTTGTCTCACTAGTAAAGTGCTCTTTCTCTAGGAGATATGACAAAATGTTAGTTCAAAAAGTTGTTCAGAAATAAAACTGAGTAAAAATAATAAATGTTAAAACCTTCCGCCTACTTTTATATATTGCATTATTTAACATTTTATTAAAAAATTGTTGATGATATTGAATGATTTCGTTAGAAAAACTTCTTATAAAATTGATAAATTATGCAAGTGCAAACAAGTTTTAGATTACTTCCATTCGTCTTTTAAAAAATTTAGATAATAATTATAAAATAGACTGCCAATTGTTGTGGCACACAGCTTCCTCGCATTCTACCCACGTACTTTGTTGATTTTATGCTTTTACAAGCCATTATTGTCTTAATTTGTTTAATTGTTTCCCTCGTTTTTGTAATGTGTCAAAACTGTTTTGATTTTTTACTTCAATTAAAGTATCAATTAAGCAAAAGTTGAAGAGTGCAGACGGTTAAAATTAATCTGGGGCTATCTGTGGGTTACTTTCGATAAACTATAAAAGTTTCATACTAATCAGATAAGTACTTTTGAAGCTATAGGTGTAAATTAATGTATGTTTGTGCGCATGTGGAAGAGAAACAAATGTGCGTAGATGGTTGAAACTTATACGGGATCAACAATGGGCTACTCATAACCAACCTCTAAAATTTCATTAAAATTGGGCATGTAGTTTTTAGGATATGTTGGTTCACAAAATTGAACGGCAGACCGACCGACAAACCGACCGGCAGACTAACAGACCGACACGGAACCAAAAAATAACAAAACACAAACAATTTACTATTAAATTGATTACCATTCTAACATAACAATACTCACAAAAACGGAAATATCCATTTATTCAATAAGTTCATTACAAAACAATTTTGAACAACTGTTTAAATGAAATACTTCTATTCATATTTCCATAGCTGCACACTAGGCTAAAATATAGAATGAAAGAATACAAAATATCAAAGTATGAGGAGAGTTTTAAAATGTTATATTCTTACTGTTTTTCTTTCTGATCAACTGTTTTGAATAACAATTTGTCATATCTCCTACAGAAAAAGCACTTTAGAGTTAGACATTTATTTTTTTTGTAAATTTCCAAGACTTACTTGATTTTTCGAAACTAAAATTAAAACAAATTTTTATTAAAGCATGGCTGAACCTCAGAAGATGAAATTTCAATTCAAAAAATTGTAGTCTTTTTGGTCGATCCGGGGAAACTGTGTATATATTCTTTCTATATTTCTCAATATAGAAATTTCGTTATTTAGATATATATATTTTTTTATTAGAAAAAATTAAATGTTCCTAAAAAAAACATTTTTATTCTGCACTATTTTCACCCATTGCAGGACTGCTTCATATGCGCCTTTATACTTACTACCGTTAGACTTTTTTTAAATCTCCACTAAATATTGAATCCCCTGATGTTTGGAACAGTTTCTATGTGTCACACTTGAGTGGCACATTCCTTGGTGTCTCTCACAAATTGTGTGCCTATTGCAGTGTGCAAACACGGTATTAAATTGCTGTTGTTGTTATATATATATATATATATATATATATATATATATATATATATATATATATATATATATATATATATATATATATATATATATATATATATATATATATTGTACAATAGCGCAATCATGACTAAAATATTATCAAGGGTCTTTTCAAAAAAATAATATGAATTATAAGTATATAGAGAGTAATTTATTGAAGCGAGCGTAGCGAGCTTCCTACATTCAACGAAATATGCTCCGTGTCTGTCTGTCTGTCTGTCTGTCTGTCTGTCAGTAACGTTCACGCGTGTGACGATAACTTGAGTAAAAGTTGACCGATTTAGTTGAAATTAGGTATACATGATCCTCTTACTAATACTCAGGCTAAGTTCGTTGGACAGCGTGATCCGTCCAAGAGTTCGCGCGCAACGCTCGCGTAAACGAGAGGTTCAAAAATTAAATTGGAATTTCAGGACGGGAAAAGATCATCATCTATTCGATGAGACGAACATTTTTTTCAAATTAAATTTTTGAGTAAAACCAACAGCGACACCGCTATGAATTAATAAAGATCGCTAAAACTATTAAAGCGGGCCTAAACGTAAAAATAGAGAAAACAACCTTTTTACCGATATCTTACGTTCTAACGTAACGATTTTAATAAAACTTCATAGACACCATCTGATGCACAATTGAAACAGGCATGCAAAATTTCAATTTGATGCATGCAGTAGTTTGTTTGTAGCAAAGAGATACAAATTATAAATATTGAAATAGAGATGTGTGGTTAGAGGAATAGTAAGAATGCGGGGTGGTTCCCTTACTACTAGCCGCTGCACTACTACCAGACCCATTATCTATCAACTCATCATGATTCACAATAATCTTTTTTTTCAATATTCAATACATATTTATTACTATACGCTCGCTTCAATGATAGAGCCACGCGATGCCTAGTTAAAATTTGTACTAAATACCTAATTTATCCCTTGAAAATACCAATTAGCCACCTTTTGGATCTTAGTTTAAACGGTCTTAGATTCCTCTGTTGTGAAGCCCCAATTTGTAACTTAAGACATCAGAAAGGTCAGCACTTAGGACCTGAACAGCACCTGATGGCAAGTAATGATTTGACCCAAGGTTAATCTTGGCAAAGTTAGCAAATATTAAATGCTTAGAGTTAGCCATATTAGTGGTTAGTGGTTGTACGGTTAAACAGAAGACGAAGTTGGGCAAATTTAGCAAGTTTGGTAATAAACAATCGGCACAATGCTGGACTTTAAGGAATAGAATACGAGGCCATTAACTCATCATTTTAATGTGGTAGAAATTAGATATAAACAAGCATATATTTCCCTTTATAGCTCTTCTTTATGGTATTTCATCTCCTATAATAAGTTCTAAGGCCTCATTTAATCTAGAGATTCCGGAATCTGATTCGCGAATGCAGGATTCTAACGAAACCAGGAGGCTAATGGCATTCAGACTACGATTCTGGTGATTCGTATGATATTCTCAAATCCATTCACCAGGCACCGTCAGCCGCCTAGATTCTTTTAGAATGATGAGTCCATATCATTTGTCTGTCCATCTCATTTGTCATGAAAAATTATTTTATACACGTAAATAATTATCCGCATAATGTACTACGGAAATCTGTTTGTTTCATTTTTTTCGACGACAACCCCCGAGATTGGGTAAAACTTTTTCCACGGGGTGGTAGGTGAAATTTGACGGAAGTACCCGCAGGGGTCCCGTTCAGCGTCCTATTATAAGGTACATTTGAGCAAAACAGTATTCTATATGTATTTAATATAGTGTTTATTTTATGAACCTTAAATAAATAAAAGGAATAAGAATAATTATAAGGGTGTCATTCAAATGTATTTCATGTACTTACGTGGAGCAAATCACCCCCACTTCAGGAGGGGTGCTGTTTTAAACTTTAGAATTTTCAAACAGGATTCTCTGGGTGATTTAACCGTATAAAGTATTACAGGAATCTGTTTTCCTTGGACGCCTGCGGATGTACCATGAGGGGTAGCCTAACCCCCAAGATCGGGTAAGAATTTCCCGTTTCTTAACATGGGTCACTATGTTCAAATATACCATGAGTGCATTAAGAAAAAAAACTGAAGTCCCTCGGCCCATCACCTGAGACCATTGATGTGAGAGCTTCACTCTTGCAATCCCAAACGTGCGTCTGCCCTCGGACATTCCGATTGTTCAATGAGGCAAATTCGATTTCCTTCATACAACTTGCGATTGTGCAGGAACTCTCCGAACATGACTTTAATTTTCGCAGGAACGTGGGGCGATTTGGAGTGGCCAGCCCGCTTCCTAGATTTGGCTCCTTGTGAATTTTTATTATGGGGTTTCTTGAAATCCTGCGTTTATGACAACAGCCCAAGAACCCTACAACACCTAAAGGCAAATAGCAGAGGCCTAGTTGGCTCGGAGGCTAGAGTGCTTGCAATAACGCAAGTTAAGCAGCATCGAGCCGGGTCAGAAGGTGACCGCAGCTCTGGGTTCGATTCCCGGACCAGGCCCCCCCCCCCCCCTCAATGTCCACCCAGCATTTTTTAACAAATGGGAAGCTCCTCGAAAGAGTGGCGCCACCAAGTTTCGGCCTGGAAACCATGACGATGACACTCCTGGTTGTATTACAACCAGGAGGAGAGTCATGGTTAACGACCATATTATCTTCACACGGGTGTGAAAATTTTGGTCCTTAACCCGGATTGTTTAACACTTTCAGCTCCGCTGGTGCAACAAGGGTTGCTTCCCGGGCGCCAAATTTTTTTTTTTTAAATTTCACTTTAATTTACCACCTATGTTGCAGGAAAATTGTGGAAAAAAATTAAAATCTTTATTTTTCCCATTTAAAATTGGGTCAAATTTTATGACGCAGACGTCTGCGTCATTTGCGCATCGCAATGAAACTCTAGGCAGGCGCAGCTTTGACGCATACGTATGCGTCATGACATGTTGTATTATCTTGGTGCGTATAGGCTTCCGCGGTCGTGTTCACAATGGAGTTCCAGGACTTCCGGTGGTGACCGCATCATAAGGGATGCTATATCCGACGTTTCGCCTCTTATACTAGAGGCGTCTTCAGGGTAGAGCATGTAGTACTAATGAAAAAGAACGTGAACTGTGAAGAAACTCAGTTTCCACTATAACGCGGTCACCACCGTAAGACCTAGAACTCCATGTTGTATTATATTGTTGCAGTATTTTTATTCATTTATATTTATGATAAACCTACTTCTTCAAGCTCAAGAACTCAGGTATATGACAAACGCCTAATCTGGTCCACCGTTAAAAATATTCTTCACAACTTTGACTACTTAAAAAATTAAACATTTATTTATTTATTTGTAAAAGTCCGTTAGGAGTGAAAGGAAAAACCTAACATTATTATGATGCAATAATTATAACATTATTGTAAAAAGAGCTAAGTGTTACATATAGCTACCTGACATTGACCCAATAACGTAGGGAGTGAGGATTACTCCTTGGAGGTCATTGACAGGTATATGCACAATACTGTACTTGGATTAACATCCAGGGATTATTATTATTGTTTTCACACACAAATAACTTTATCTTACCAAGCCAAAAACATTTCAGCCTGTAACCCTTACTCACAAAACTTGGCCCAATGAAAAATATCAGAGATATTATTTTAGGAAAATACAGTAATAAAAATAAGAATTACGGCAAAAAACATGTTTATTTGTTTACGAAATCAACTTGTAACAGTGGTAATATAATCATCTAAGATTTAAAATTACTGACAAAATATGAAGAAAGAAATATACGCGTCTGTACAATAATACTATAGCTTATATATACAATAAAATAAAAAATAAAAATTGGTGATAACTTTATCTCTCTCTCTAAGCGATCTCTTGGGTCGAGAAGTAGAGGGGATATCGTCAGACATCTGCAAGACAAAGATTCTAATATATAATATTAACAATAAAATGTAAAAATATTCAAAATAAATGATATTAAATATATATATATATATATATATATATATATATATATATATATATATATATATATATATATATATATATATATATATATATATATATATATATATATATATATATATATATATATATATATGTATATACCTAAATATAACTAGTGTAATATATAGTACATAATGTATAGAAATCAATAATAAAGACGTAATAAATAGAATTTAAAACTAAATACATAGTTTTATTATAAGTATATGTATTATATATTACAATATATCATAGTATATAAAACAGAAATAAATAATAGAAAACATAAAGAAGTAAATATGTTTGACTTATTGATGAGAAAATTAATAAATTAAATAAAAACAAGTTCTTTTTACCGTTACGAGTTATATAGATGACCTGCCTCATATATATAGGTATATATATATATATATTTATTATTAAAAAAAAAATCAATTATACAAATTATGTTTTCATATTCTCGTAATAGATGCATATTTAATCACTAAAAGGATATAAAATAAATGTTAATGTAATTTTATATATATAACAAATCATATAAATATATAACTGTTACATACCTTTAAAAAAAAAAAAATTGAAGTAGTAAAAAAGCGAAAAAGTCCTCGGCTCGTGTTACCAGGGTCAAGGTTGAACTGTTACGGTGGCGCAGACACGGTTTCCGAGGGTCTTTATACCTCGCAGGCCCTTCGAAGCCCCCTTGTGTTTGAATAGAGCCATGACGCAACACCTGCGTCATGCTGCGCGCGGGTATACACTCGTCATGACGCAGACGTCTGCGTCATCGGAGCTGAACGTGTTAATGGGCCCACCTAAGTGGCCTCCGTTTTCAGGTGTAAAATCCCCCCGGAATAAATATAAATAAAAAAAGGCAAATAACCAGGCAAAAAAAAATTGCCAACATATTGGCTGGTATGCTGGTAAGTGTCATGACAAACGCCAGAAATCGGCTTACTTAGGGTATGGACAATGGGAGGCGTCATCTACCAGATTTGATTGTAAAATTGTGTAAAACAAAACTTTAAATATTCACCTACATTATAAAATAACAAATTCTGATTCGAATACTGGGTTAAGAAAAGGAAGTTATATGTTGCCGCATCCTGTACTTTTACTTTTGTACACCGAACCCCTGTGTACCAAATTTGAATTTAAAACACTATAACATCTCTAAACCTAACGAACATATGGTGAGAATATTGAGCTCCTTCGGATAAGTGGTTTAAAAGTTTTAAAATCATTTACAGACCTTCACTGAACTTTTTTAATATAAAGATATATTTATATATTATGTATTACATACAGTGTGATCTACTTGTTTTAAAGTTAAGGAAAAATAATTTACTGAGAGTGGCAAAGTGAGAGTAACTGTAGAGAACTAAGTGAAAAATATGAACTTTGTTATTACACAGAATAAATGGCTTCCACTGCTATTTATAAGAGTCGATAAAAGAGTTCCGTTTTCACAATTTGTCAAAACAAATCTAGATTATAAACTTCTGCAGTGTTGCCTTTTTTGTTTGTTTTTAGTAGAGTAGTAAATCTTTATTTACACATTTTTTTCCTGACAGTGCTCCTAATTATTAGAGTGTATATCAATATATATTGAGATTGACACTGAAAATTGTAGTTTTAAATAAATTTCAGTTAATTAATGAATACATTTATTCATACTCATCAGTTTTATTTCAACATTAATAGAATGGTTTCCACCTCTCTAATTAATTAATATCAAAAAGTAATTAATGAACCGTTAGTGATTAAAGTAAATAGGATTAAATATATGCTACTATATTAAAAAAATTAATTACTAACATAATTGAAATACGACGGAATTTTAAGTACAATAAATATGTTTGTATTGTTTTTTTTTTATTCTGTTGTATTCTCATGATATTTGAAATAATTTGTGATAATTTGCTTTTCTATATGTATTTTTCTTTCAATTCTTCCAATAGGGTTTTTTTACTTTTCTTTACTTTTTCACCCAAAAAATCCGAAATGATAAATTCAATGGAGTTATCAGTTTTGGGTGTTTTCAAGTCGATTTGAGTAGTTTTTAGCAGGATGTCTAATGTCTATCTGTCTGTCTGTGTGTGTCTGTCTGTCTATCTGTATCACGCATGACTCTTACAGTTTTTTAAGCTAGAGAGTTGAAACGTAATACAAAAATCATTTCACAAATGTAGTCGAGCTGCCAGCAATCACAAATGTTAATACAAATCATAATTTTGGTACGTCATTAACCCATTTTTTGTCATTAACCTGATTTTTTTTAAATTTTTTGCTGACTCAGCAAACTGGGTTCAAGATAGCGGAAAAAGTTGATTTTCCGGGTGGCACAACTACAGGTTAGGACTGATTTTTCTGCCAAGTTTCAACTCTCTAGGTTAAATACCTTGGGTGCTACGATGATAACACACATACATACGGCATGCTGAAAACCACTCAGGAGGTCTTAAAACACCTAAAACGGATAATTCCGTTGAAATCTCGAAAAAAAAAATGTTTGGTGAAAACAATACTTTTCCTACTATTAGTAGTGAGGAAAAGTAATAAGTCTTCCACGCTACAACTTAATATCTGCCGCAACTTTGAAAGTATTAACTCTTGTATTTTGCATAGGAAAGTGCTTGTTTATATTTTTAAATAACTCACAATAACGGACCTCATTATATCGGACTTAGCATTTAGCGGACATATATAATTTTAATTTACATAATAAAAAAATCTGCTGTCATTTATTTATAGGTTTATGTATGGTTAGGAAAAGTTACGAGACGCCCTTCATCCAATTTTTTGTTTTGATTATTAATATTATATTTTATATTTGATTAATTATTCCCTTCGTATAATTGACTTCTTATTTATTTACTTTAATAAATCATTTTAATTATAAGTAGTATTAAGTATAATATTTTACTTTTATTAGCTGTTAGAGTAGGACATGCAAGCAAGCAGCGTGACAGTACTTAACTTAATCTTTAACTACCTGACCCGGCCAACTTCGTACCGCCTAATAAACATTAATAACATAAGAAATACCTGGAAAAATGTATACCTGCTACTTTTGAAAAACATTATTAATAGTTTATTTAGTTAAATAATAGGGAGCCAGGGTAGCCGAGCGTGTTAGGGCGCTACTCAGCTATCAATAAGTCGAGGCAACTCGAGGTAGTGGGTTCGATCCCGTGCCATGATAATCTGAATTGCATCAATGATTCGCGGACGGTGTAGGGCGAGGGACACCCTTTATGGGGACTCTTCCCCCACTCTTTGATGTGGGTCCGATCCGTGTCATGACGATGTAATTTGTATCTATGGTTCAAGGACAGAGCAGGGCGAGGGACACCCTTTATGGGGACTCTTCCCCCACGCTTTGACACACGCTTATATAGCTTACTAATGACCACACCATACTCGCTTCGGCGGTACAATGTAAAAATGTATGATGTGTGAAGTAGCTGGAACTCTCCACCACGGGGCGTAAAAAGGGCCTAAGTGATGGCCTAATTGCAAGGTTCGAACAAGTGGTTCGTCCTACCCGTCCTAGTAGGAAGTACTAGACTACTACTACTAACTGCAAGGTTCGAACAAGTGGTTCGTCCTACCCGTCCTAGTAGGAAGTACTAGACTACTACTACTACTACTAGTTAAATAATGTTGCCTTATATGAAATATTTGTATTACAATTTGCAATATATACTTGTACAATATACAATTATTGGTATAAGAAAACAGATGCAACAAACATTTATTTTTATAGATATAGATTATACAAATATTTTTCCTGTATTTTCCATTTTACGAAGATAAGATTTTAAGAAATAGCTATATTTTTCCATTTTACGAAGATAAGATTTTAAGAAATAGCTATATTTTTCCATTTTACCCCCCTCCTAAATGAAAATTGACAAAAAAGGACAAAACAACAATTACTGTACGCTTAAAGAGCATTTCAACGATATGCATCATTAAGGTTTCACTAACTCCCTCACATTAAAGGTTTTCATTACTTTGACATTTTTGTACCCCGTGTACTAAAATATAAACATAGTTTTACTAATAACTTAGAAACCTTCCCGGGCATGGGACCAACCATTCACCACAGTTTTATCGCAATCGAATGAACGGTTTAGGAAGGGATAAGAGACAGACAAACATTCTACTACGTTTTTATTAGCTCGATGAGACGAACATTGTTTTCAAATAACATTTTGTAGTAAAACCAACTGTGACACCGCTAATGAAATAAAGAAAGATCGTTAAAACTATTAAAGCTTCCCTAAGCGTTTAAAGTAGAGAAAACAACCTTTATACCACTATCTTATATTCTAACGTAACGATTTTAATAAAACTTCATATTCATCGTCTAAAAGTTCAATTGAAACAGGCATGTAAAATTTCAACTTGATACAAGCAGAAGTATTTGCGTTGTGAAGTGATACATTTTATAATAATTGAAAAGGTGATATGTGGTTCGAGGAATAATAAGAATGTATGGTGGTTCCCTTACTACTAGCCGCTGTACTACTACTACACCCATTATCTATCAACTCATTATGATTCATTATTATCTATTTTTCCAATATTCAATACATATGTATTGCATTAAGCTCGCTTCAATGCCACGCGATGCGTAGTAATGTAAAATTGTGGTGACAATATTGTAGTGTTACTTTGTATTAACTCTCTCTAGTTTGCGCTTTATGAGTTGTGACTTTTGACAGCGCGGGAAAATCCAAAAAATTGGGGTGGGAGGCCAATGAGAAGTCAGGATTTATAATTCTAGAAGGTCGGGCCAACTAGACAAACAAAAATGTCACTGCTCCCACCCCTCCCTCAGGCCTAGTGCCTTTATATTTTTTCTCATTTAGGTTTGCCAATCTGAGTGTCAAAAGTCACTACACATAACGCGCATATTGTAGTCATAAAATTATGAAATGGAACAACAAAATATCAGTCAACACGACTAATCGCTCATTTCTACAAGGTTTAACGTCTAATTTAAACCTAGCTTTGTCTATTTAAGACTAACTATGATTAATCAACTTACTAATTGGTCTGTTTTTGGTCTAATTAATAATGGACTGTTTGATGTATGTTACAGTACGACTGGTAGCGGAGGAGGAAGTAAGTCGCCAGTAAGCAATAACACAGCCGGTGGCTCAGTGCCAGAAGCTAAGACCCCACCCGCCAGTCACAAAGCAACTGGAAATGCCAGCAAGGACCACCCTTCGGTAAGCTAACCCACAACCTAGTTGCAAATTTACTTTTTTATTCATATACATATATATAAATATATATATATATATATATATATATATATATATATATATATATATATATATATATATATATATATATATATATATTAGTATAATAATTCCCTATCTAATCTAGCTATAATGCATTTATCACGTTGTTTTAGGGTCCATAGTAAAAAGCGAGGGCCCTTATACATCCCAGTGCTTATCTATATAAATGTCCGATCGTCTGTGTGTAACGCACCTAATCTCCTACCTAAAGTACCTACAGCAAAAAAAATAGTTTGCAGTTGTTTTATGTGTAATCACCAAATTAAAAGATAATTACAGGGGAGCCCCAGAAAATCACCTCTCTAAACTTAGAGGTTGATTTTTGGTTTAACGGAAATGTATAATGTGCAGTATTAACCCTTAAATGCTAATGTTAGTCGAATCGACGAGCACAGTTTGAACCTTAACCTTTTACGCTCGTATGCGATGGTGATGGGTACTCGACCCTTTTGTAGTGCTTGCACTGGTTAGTAACACACCTGCTAGAGAAGCGGTAGTAGTCCATTTGAGCATACTTGTTTTAACTTTTTTGTTCCCCAGTCTTCCCCAGGTACTAGACCGATTTGCATTTCGTCTGAAAATGTTTGTTACGCGCTTACGGCTAAACGCTTTATTAGATTTTCTTCAAATTTGGCATAGATG
This sequence comes from Gerris lacustris, assembly GCA_951217055.1. Classification (NCBI taxonomy): domain Eukaryota; kingdom Metazoa; phylum Arthropoda; class Insecta; order Hemiptera; family Gerridae; genus Gerris; species Gerris lacustris. The sequence goes on along the minus strand of OX578281.1, from coordinate 4,686,219 downwards.
TTCTTTAAAGTCATAAAAAAACAACGTATGAGTTTTATATTTAATGAATTTCATTTTTAAATTTTTAAAAAAATAAAACAAAAAAGGTTTTTTCTTATTTATTTTTTGTTTACCTTAAAATTTGCCATGAATGTTACTTTAAGTCGGGAAAATAAATATATATCGTTGTTTTTTTATAAAACAAATTGTTATTAAATTTAAAAAAAATGTTATTTAGACTTTTTTTCAAAAAAAAAAGAAAAAATGTTTTTATTTTTCTTGAAATTTGGAATAAATGTTCCATTAAGACATTAAAATCTATGTATATGGTTTTTTTGTTTAAAAAATGTTTAGAATTACCATAAAAATAACCTTCCCTGCAGGGAATCGAAGCCGGCCCACTGTCCGCGTTTAAAATTATTTTCACAGAAACTAGATTTTTCTCGGGAAATCTAGTTATACCTATAGATTCGTATTTTAATAGACCCTCTGTAACGTTTATTTATTTCTACTTTTCACGAGGTCTACTGTTCACAGAACTACTAGTAAAAGTGTAGTTTCAACCCAAAAAAAGTATTTTCTGCAGGGAGAATAAGTAAATGTAGGGAGAAAAAGAAGTGTTGCTTACTTTATTATTTTCTAAATAGTAGAAAAATAAGTGAATTTGTTGAAATCAGGTAGGTACAACTTACCAAAAACGCTGGAAAAAATACTGTTTGATCAATTTAAAAACGCAGAAAAAAAATCGCGGACGAAGCCGCGACGGGTAACATACTAGTGATCTATAAATGTTCAACCACAATATAATTATTAATATTATGTGGTTATAAATTAAACAACCCTGTGTTATTCAAGTGAATTATTATTTATTTTAATTATCATAATAGTAAGAAGGTTTATTTAATTAAAAATGACAATGAAACATTCGTATCCGGTTTTAAATCAAATTGTTGAATGTTATGTCCATTTCAAAAATTAAATTCTTGTTCACTCTAATTACTAAATATATATAATGTGACCCTAGAGGAAAACAAGAACCTGATCCACTTCAAGAATTATTTTCATATCTTTATTTTTTGAGAGAACAAACAAATAAATTTGTAGTTTCCTTGTTTGTTGATACTTCCTAACTGTAATTGCTTTATTTGTGTTTTTCAGAGACTAATAAATTCCTGAAATGAGTTTCAAATTGGCGTTTTAATAAACGTTTGGAATTTATTATTCCCTATATACAGACAATCCCTAAAGAAATCAAATAGAAATATTTTAGTGCATTTTTAATCTCATGGGATATTAAAGTCTTAAAAAAATAGTCTAATGTCAAATAATTACAAGATAAAAAGAACTTTTTATATACTACGTTTTTAAATTTTCTGTTGAATCATATGTAATGTTGATAATATAATTGTCATTGTTAGTTATAGTTATATATAATGTTAATGAAAAAAAATATATAGTTCCGAATTAATTTACTTCACAAATTAATGACAACCATCTAAAGAGCTTATGTTAAACCTATAAAAGGACAAATCTTTCTACAGCGGATCTCACCAACACCGAATCTAAACCGTGCCATTGATATGCCCCTATGTAGGGACAGTAAGAGATGAAATGTGTACAAGTAAAGAAGTACAGATGCGAGAAAAATTAAACCTATACCTAGAATACAAGTGTAAACTAACCTGGGTGTCACACGTCAATTAATTTATTTCTTTGTTTACTTTTCGCTGGCATTCAATGTTTGCCTCTTAATAAAAAAATCACAAATTTGAAACCCGTCAAAATGAAGATTGTAAATACTATGGGATATGTCAAAACAAATAAAATAACTTGCGGATTTTTTCCGAACTAACTTTCCATACAGCAAAATTTGCTGAAAACTAATTAAATTTTGCTGAAAGATGGCTAAAAATATTAAAATAATGCATTGTCATAGTGTTCTAAGCTATTCTAAAAGTTTCAAATGTTTAGGTACTCGGGAAGTTAGTTGAAAATCGATTGCAAGATTTGTACAGGACAAACAAACAAGAAAGCAAGCTAATAAAAACGTAGTAAAAAAATAGAGAAATGTAGTTTCTTCGTGTCCAATTTCGTATATTTAAATTATATTATGCTTTTACAACATATTTTTTCCATATTTATTTAATTTTTCTCCGTTTTGTAAATCCGTCAAAATTGTTTTGATTTTTCTTTCGAGTTTACCGAAAGTAGCAGAAGCTATGTGATCGTTCAAAGGAAAGAAAATGTATTGTGTCCGATTTCAAAAATCACAAGGCAGAAATTCTTTACGGACATCAGGGAACATTTTTGGTTCCGTGTCTGTCTGTCAATTATTGCGAACCAACATATCATAAAAACTGCTCTCCTCCGATTTTATTGAAATTTGTATGGTAGGTCATAATTATCCCATTGTTGGTCCCATATAAGTTTTAACTGTCTCCGCCTGTTTGTTTCTCCTTCCCATGCGCACAAACATACATTTTTTTACACCTATATCTTTTAAAGTACTTATCTGATTTCTATGACAATTGGATGATGTGTTGAAAGTAGCCTACAGATAGCCCAAGATTAATTACAACCCACCGCGCTTGTGTGATACATAAACCTTTATGTAAGAGGAAAAAACAATAAAATTAATAAAATTGGGGAGGTGAGGTACCTGGATTGGTGAGGTGCTTTGTACCTGCCGTGAACGTCGAGAAGGGCCCTCCAGTGTCCAGGCAGTGGTGTACTTGGCGGTAGCGTGGTTTCAGTGCAGTGGTGAGTTTCGAGGTGAGCGAGTGAGAAGATACGGGAAGGTGAGGTGAGGTACGTAGAGGTGAGTAAGAGGGAGAGAGAGTGAGTGCGTAACTCCACTTACGCATTTCAAGGCACACTGACTCACGGAAGGTGGGGACAGACACACGGCCGACGGGGACAGGGCCTATCCCCTCCAGTCCGTGGAGCGGCGGAGGAAAGGAAACTCGGCCCCCCACTTTATGAGTGAAGGCAAAACCGAACATACCCCCCACCGAAACCTGTGGTTTCAAAAGAACTATCCTTAAAATTAGAAAGAGAAAAAAAAACCAACTTCCAGGAACACTCCGATCCTAGGAAAGTACGAACCACAGGAAAGAGGGGGAGCAAGGGGAAAAAAAAAAAAAAATTGAGGAAAAGAAAAAAAAAGTTACCTTAATAGAGAAAAAAATTAAAGAAAACCTTGAAGAAAATAAAAAGAAAAAAAAAAACTACCGACTAAGGGCCGGGTAGGAGAGCCAGCTTCACGACCGGTCTCCGAAATTCACCTTGGGCAGTTCGCACTGTCACAACTCGGACAATGTTATCGGTGCCAGGGTGAAGTGCTACAATACGACCGAGAGTCCAACAGAACGGAGGAGTCTTACCGTTGTTGAGAAGAACTAAGTCATTTACATGGAGGTTGGGTTGGAGCTGGGTCCACTTGTGGCGCTGAGTTAAAGTAGTTATATAATCTCGGTGCCACCTATTCCAAAAGGATTGTGAGGCCTGACGAATAAGTTCCCAACGGTGAAGACGGTTCGGTGAAACTGAAGTAAGATCTGACTCTTCGTGAGCGGTGAGAGGACCTCCTACCAGAAAATGGCCAGGGGTGAGAGCGTCCACTTCATGAGGGTCAGGAGATAGAGCACAAAGAGGACGCGAATTGAGAATGGCTTCCACCTTGCAGAAGAGGGTGGCGAACTCTTCAAACGTTAAAGGACGGTCTCCTATGACTTTCCTGACAAGGTGCTTCACAGATTTAATCCCAGCCTCCCAAAGACCCCCAAAATGTGGAGCCGAGGGGGGATTAAAGTGCCAGTTTATATTGTCCTTCCCTAGTCGGTTCAAAACCTTCCCTTTAGCCGAAGGGTTTTGAAGGAGTCGATGAAGATCGGAAAAATAATTATTTGCTCCAACATAATTCGTACCACAGTCACTATGGACGTCTGTACACATTCCGCGACGACTAATAAACCTATCGAATGCCGCTAGAAATGCCTCAGTCGACAGACTCGATACCACTTCTAAGTGAACTGCTTTGGTCGCGAAGCAAATAAATAGGCAGAGATACACTTTAGTTGTTCTGGCCTTCCGGAGGTGACTTTCTTTCATTATAAAAGGGCCGCCAAAATCAGTACCTACGACGAGGAAGGGCCGACCTTGTTGCACTCGAGATAAGGGAAGATCTCCCATTAGAGGTTTGAGGTGAGAATTTCGCATTCTTAGACAAGGGAGACATTTGCTGAGTCTAGAGCGAATTAATTGCCTAGCAGAAATGATCCAAAAAGTACGAAGAAGTAGTGATTGAAGAGTTCTTGGACCCACGTGTAAATATTTTATATGGAAGTGGTCAATTAAGAGGTTGGTTAACTGACAGTTCTTTGGGAGTAAGAGAGGATGGCGAGTGTCATATGACATAGAAGCATGTCGAAGTCTACCCCCCACCCTGAGGAGTCCCGATGAATCGATAAAAGGGTGAAGACTACGCAAAGAGCTAGAAGGCTCTTCACCTTTCTTCAAAAGACGAATATCATCATGAAAGTGGTTGAGCTGTTCAACAAGAACAAGATGGTGCAACGCCGAGCGAAGTTCAATTGCGGTGAGAGGTGTGGGAGTCTTAGCGTGAACCAAGTGAATTGATGGCTTAGAAACTCTAAGTACCCAAGCAGTAATACGCTGTAGTCTGGTAAATGAGGAATAACGCTCAACTAACTCGTTGCATGGAACCGAATGGTGAGCAGACAGACTAGCTGCAACCGTTACTTCCTTCCCTGATCGCAGTTCTGGAAGAACAAGAGGTACAGTAGTGGCACCTGAGCTGAGAGGCCACTGATCAAAAGGTGATTTCATCCAGGGTGGACCGTGGAACCAAAGAGGGTGGTCGATCATCTTTTCGGGCATAAGCCCTCGACTAGCACAGTCGGCTGGATTGTCTGAGGTTGATACATGATGCCACTCTGAAGGACTTAGTACCTCAAGGACTTGAACCACTCGATTCGAAACGAAGGTTTGTAATGTGTGAGGAGGTGTACGGATCCACCCTAAAACGGTGGTAGAATCCGAGAAGGCTAAAATTCGGTTAATCGGAAGAGAGAGGAGAGAAGAGCGAGAGAAGCTCAATATACGAGCTGCTAAGACAGCCGCACAGAGTTCCAATCGAGGAATGGTCAAAGTTTTTAGAGGTGCGACGCGTGATTTCCCAATTACTAAAGAGATGTTAGCAGAGTCAGTAACTCGATGGTAAGAGTGGAGGTAAACAACTGCAGCATACCCTTTCTCGCTTGCATCGGCAAATGCAACGAGTGTTGTTTCAACGTCGATATGAGAGATTAGAGCACGAGGTATAGATATTTGAGTGACTAGAGGCAATTGAGCAACGAAACGTTCCCATGTGTGCTTGAGATCAGGTGGTATCTCTTCATCCCAACTAACACCAGACAGCCAAAGTAGCTGGATATGGCATTTAGCCAAAAACACTACAGGAGACAGCCAACCTAATGGGTCAAATAACTTTGAGATATCAGAGAGGATTGCCCGTTTAGAAAAACGAGGTGTAAAAGAAGAGAGTTTATAAGTAAAAGAGTCTGTCAGTGGGGACCATTGAATCCCCAAAACCTTTACAGTGCTGCCATCTTCATGGTTGAATAAGAATGGGGTTTCAACATCCTCAGGTGGGACGTGATCGAGAAGAGAGGGGTGGTTACTACTCCATTTCCTTAACTTGAATCCTCCTTTTAATAGGAGCTGAGTGACATCAGCCTGGAGTTTCACAGCTTCCTCAACTGAGTCAGCTCCAGTTATGACATCATCAACAAAGGTTTCGTTAGTGAGGACCTCCGCAGCACGAGGAAATAATTTGCCTTCATCGGAAGCAAGCTGATGAAGTGTTCGATGAGCAAGATACGGCGATGAACGAAGGCCATAAGTTACCGTGAGAAGAACATAATCAGTAACCGGTTCCTCAGGCGAGAACCGCCACAAGATATGCTGATATGCTGTATCTTCAGCCAGAATTCCTATTTGCCTAAACATCTTGCAAATATCTGCCGTAAAAACGATGATATGACACCGAAACTTGATAATAATAACTGCAATGTCATTTTGAAGTTTACCACCGGTGTACAAAATATCGTTAAGAGATGAACCAGAAGTTGACTTAGCAGAACCGTTAAAGACTACTCTAAGTTTAGTTGTTGAACTAGATGGATTCAGTACTGCATGATGAGGAATGTAATATGAAGAAGGAGAGTCTTGAGGTTGTATTTCCCTCATATGACCAAGATCTATGTATTCCCTCATGAAAGCATGGTATTCTTCCCTTAACTTAGAATGGACCTTGAATCGACGTTCTAGACTAAGGAGAGACTTCATAGCTATTCCAAAAGAACCACCTAATTCGGAACTCGAGGAACGCAATAAGAGAGGTACAAAGTATCTTCCGGAGGCATCCCGAGTATTTTTCAGAGAAAATATTGATTCACATTTGAGAACTTCGGGATCAGGGTGTGGTGTAGTCGGTGGTTGCTCTAATTCCCAGAATTTACGAAGAGTGTCTTCGAGAGTGATAGAAGCAGTATTCACAGAAATAGTTTGAGGTGTTGACATAGATCCCATAATTATCCAGCCGAAGATGCTGGACATCGCAGTCGGTTGACCTGGACCACCGCTTTGTGAAGGACCATTGAAGATATATGGGAAAAGATCAGCACCAATTATTCCATCGACATGTGAAGGAATAGTAAATAGAGGGTCAGCGAGGGTCAATCCTGGAAATAAGTCCTTGATAGAGTCAGGTAGTTTAGTAGAAGGAAGTTTACTTGTGAGGTGGTCCATCACGACGACTTCTGTGGTCAAGATAGGACCTGAAGAGATTAGAGGCTTAATCGAAATATTTGCTATACCTTTAGGACGGGTTACAGCGGTATTTCCAACACCTGAAACAGAGATATCAGCCTTTCTCAGGTTAAGGCCTAGTCGAGAGAAGAATGAAGTGGATAGAAATGAGGACTGAGCTCCACTATCGATGAGAACTCTGGCTTCTATAAAGCCTCCAAGAGAATCAACCACGTGGATCACAGCTGTGCTCAAAAGAACAGAAGAAGAGGGTAGAGGTGAAGTAATAGAAGAGGTGAGAACACGATGAATAGAAGAACCGGACGACTTCTTAGTTATATCCTGTTCTTCAAAACTTGATGAACCATCTGACTTGTGCAACAGACTATGATGGTCCAAACCACACTGAAAACAGCGGTTAGTGGATTTACAAATAGAACGAAGATGATTACCAAAACAATTGGTGCATCTACCTAGAGATTGAATTTTTTGAAAGCGTTGAAGAGGGCTAAAGTTGAGCATCTGAGGACATTTATAAACTGAATGAGAATCGCGGCAAAGAAAACAATTAGGCAGTTGAGACTGTTGGGTTAAAGATTGCGGAGAATTATTATTAACTGGCTTGTTAGATAAAATTTTATTTGAATTAGGAAATCTAGTAGAGGTATATCCGTTGGTCGCTCGGTGAGTTCTGGTAGAGGGGGAAGTACCGGTTGGTTCTCCGGGTTTGTTAGAGGTAGCAGTATAAGTTCTCTTAACCTCAGTCTGAGGTTTACCTTTCGGTTTAAAACGAGAAGGGAAGTCTTTAAAGGTTTCGAAATTCGTAGTTTCCAAAATTTTACAATGTCCCTCTAGAAAGTTTAAAAAATCTTTAAACGTAGGTAAAGGTTCAGCTGTCGACGACTTATCCTCCCTCTTAACTCGTTGTTGTTCGTTAAAATATTGTTCGAACAATTTTCTTGATTGAGAATCAAGATTACGAAACCCGAGGTGGAAGAGTACAAAGTCTCCTAAGTTAGCAATCTTAAGAGCTTGGAGTGCTGTATAGTTCTCAGCTAATGTTTCGTAAAATGACCGAAGTCTCGAATAAGAACCTGTTTGTAAAGAGGATAAATTGAATAATTGTTCTAAATGATAAGTCGCTAAATGGCGAGCGCATTGATACCGTTTTACTAAAATGTCTAATGCGACCTCATAATTAGCATGAGTAGTGGGGAGGTGCTTAATTAAATTCAGAGGCTCGTCAGAAACACAAGATAATAAATAGAGAAATTTTTGAACCTTAGTGAGTGAGGAATTATTATGGACTAAACTACAAAATAAATTATAAAATGAAGTCCACTGAGAGAGGCAACCAGAAAACGTGGATAAATTAATTTTGGGCAACAACGGCGCAGCGGCTTGTCCCGGACCTACAGGAGTCTCGGTTCTTTGAGTACCGCTAGTCCCAGCTGATGGCTGAACTCGCTTCAAATCCTCTGCCTTTTCCAGGATTAAAGAAACTAAGTCATCCACGGCATTTTGAGACTCAAAATTCGGTTCATAATCCGCACTTAAATCCATTTTGAGTAGCTCAATTTGTTCTAAAATATTAAAAAACTCTTCTCTAGTTTGAGATATCCTAGAACTACGAGTTTTAAAAGTATTAAGATTTTCTGTTTTATCAAGCTTTCCAATTAAATCAAAGCACTGTTGAATGCGTAAAAAGTACGTTTCTTTTCTTTTAATTAAAACGGCTAACTTATTTTTCTTGTCTGTGTCTGCCATAATTAAAAGAAATAATTAATAAGAGGTAGAGAATATGAGGTGAAAAACTTGAAGAGTGAGGTGGGTAATAAGTGAGGGATTTAAATATAAAGAATAAAATATTATATGCTTTAAGATAAGAAGTGAGAAAGAATAAATAATCTTTAGCCGAAATAATAAGAGTCGATGTAGAGATTAAATTTGCAGCAGACTGTATATGATGATAAGAGTTTAACTAAGATTATAGAAAAGGAAATAATAGAATAATTTATAACGAGGTTTAGAAAAAATTAGACTCTTTGAAGGTCAAAGTCCAAATAGTAGTTTTTAGAACAAGGAGAGGTCTAAGTATATCAGCTAAAAGATTTTTAATTCCAACACAATCAAAGAAAAAAGGAAAAATCATAAAATCAAAAAATTAAATTGAAATAATATGAATTGAAACAATATTAATTGAAATAATATTAATTGAAACAATATTAATTGAAATAATATTAAGTTGAAATAATACCGGGTAAGTATTAATAGTAGAAATACAATTGTCAAAGAATTAAAAAATAGTGGGTTCTTAATATTTAAATGAGATAAATCTGTATCCATAAAGAAAGACAAGGCAGAAAAATAGGTAATACATAAAATAACTATTTCCTGTTTTAATTATAATTTCGAGAAAAATTAAAGAAATTTTATTAACTTGGGAAAAAGGGAATGGCTGAGAAATTAGTAAAGTGACTGTACTAATTAAATTTAGAATTATAAAGACCATCAGAATCTTACACAAATTAATTTCCTTATTAATTTGGTGCCAGACTTTACCAATATTGAATAAAAGAAAAAGACAAAAATGATAAAATCAAAATTAAATTTCTGACCAGCTATTCTTATAAACCTCCAAAAAAGAAAATAAATTTTACATTAATATAAATCTGCAAAATAGCTGAGAAGAGAAATAAAACAAATGTAAATTCTTGCAGCAAAGAGAGGAGTAGAGGAGCAACAATTTTGCAGAAATAGTAAAAAATCACAGCAGAAATGTAGACTGATTTCAGTTTAAAGAAAATTAACAATTTTAAAGAAAATGAAACCACAGGCTCAATGAGAGGTAAATTTAGAGACACTTTAAAATTTAAATATTTCATAAAATAATGAGAAGGGTGAGTTAATTTTAAATTTAAAGTGGAGTAAAAGAATAAAATGTGAGTGAATTTACTATTGAGATTAAGGTAGGTTAAAAATATAACTTCGGCACATAGGACCACTAATTTATGTGTGATACATAAACCTTTATGTAAGAGGAAAAAACAATAAAATTAATAAAATTGGGGAGGTGAGGTACCTGGATTGGTGAGGTGCTTTGTACCTGCCGTGAACGTCGAGAAGGGCCCTCCAGTGTCCAGGCAGTGGTGTACTTGGCGGTAGCGTGGTTTCAGTGCAGTGGTGAGTTTCGAGGTGAGCGAGTGAGAAGATACGGGAAGGTGAGGTGAGGTACGTAGAGGTGAGTAAGAGGGAGAGAGAGTGAGTGCGTAACTCCACTTACGCATTTCAAGGCACACTGACTCACGGAAGGTGGGGACAGACACACGGCCGACGGGGACAGGGCCTATCCCCTCCAGTCCGTGGAGCGGCGGAGGAAAGGAAACTCGGCCCCCCACTTTATGAGTGAAGGCAAAACCGAACAGCGCTATTTGAATTTTGCTAATAGATTGATACTTTAATTCATTTAGAAATCAAAACTATTTTGAAAGATATAAATAAATTGGTAGTGCGTCAAGTCTCACGTAAAAAGGGTTTCGTTGGTATTCTATACATGAAATTAGTATAAGAGGGGGGGGGGAATCCACAAGTGTTATATATTTTTGTAATCTACTCTTCATTTGATACCCCACTCAAAATTTAAAAAAAAAATGTTTTCTCCGTCACAGGTATTAACCGCCATATTGGATTCCCAGTTAATCCGACCAAGTTGCTATTCTTATTTTTTCTTTGGCCCATCAGACCTCACATTTTTCATATTTTTTTATATTTTTTGTAACGGCGGAAATATAGTTTTAGGGGGGTTGGGGGGACGCAAAATTTTGATGTTTATTGACAAAATGGCATGGAAAAATGATCTCTTTCCACAAGTGTTATATATTTTTGTGATCTATACTCTTCAATACCTTTCATTTGATACCCCACTACTCAAAATTTAAAAAATTTCGCGTGACGTGAGTTATCCGCCATTTTGGATTTGAACAGGTGATAATTTGAGTTTATATTATTTCTGTGTGCGCGTCAAAACGATCTTTAATATTAGAAAGTTTGATGTTTTTATCTCTTTTAATTGAAAAGTTATTGGAACCGTACAGAGTGACAGACTGACAGACACATGAACGAAACTATATGGGTTTCTTTTTTTGTTTTTACCAACGAAACCCTAAAAACTGGGGGAAAATAAAATAAATTTACGTGAACGAAAACTAAATAAGACGTGAGGATGCTATGTGCCACACTAACTTGCAGCATATTTATTCGACCATCAATTTGAAACATGCTTCACATTGCATCAAATACACGATTTGATCTTTAGATAATAATAATTCAGGTGTACGTACTTTTTTCTAAAAGCAAAACAGCACATGATTAAAAGCCATGACAAAAACCATCTGCAAAAAATATATTATTTCATTTTATTAGGGTCCGTAGGCAAAACCAAGGACCCTTATATTTTCCTGCGTGTGTCTGTCCGTCCGTCCTCTCGCGTGCTCTCACGGCTACTCCTTTCGTCCGATCACTTTGAAATTTGGCATGTATGTGTCTTGTACCTACCCACATATTTTAAAAATATAGCGACTTAAAAAAAATATTTTTCAAAAAGAATAGGGTAAAAAACTTAAGGGTTATTTTTTTTATTTTTTTTTTTGACACCGTGAGGGGTATCATATGAAAGGGTACGTCGAGCTGATTACAAAAATATATAATTCTTTGGTTATAACTTTGATAGGGCGAGCGTAGGCAAGTTTGAAGTGGGTGTGAAACGTGTCCCCCCCCCCCTCTATCTCGCTTATGTGAAGTGCAAAAAATCTGAAAAAATTCCTGAACATTCTTCGACCAAAAGTAAAGATACCAATTTTTGGAAATTTCGAAAAAAATATTATTTTATTTTTTATTGACAAAATACGTTTTTTTTATAATTATGGTCTTTTCGATGTATTTATATGGTTGTAGTCCGGTTCAGTGGCAACAAAATACTTAATAAGAAGTTTGTTTATGTGTTTTGAGAATATCAGACCCATAGGAATGTTCAAAGTAAGCTTTTTAGCATTTTAATAAAACACTGTTTATACACTTTACAGTTAAACACTATATAGTGTGGCCTACGGACCCTCGCTGTGTGCTGACTAGCACACATTTGACCTGTTTATTTAGAATAAAATGGTAGAAATTTTTAAATTTTTTTAAAAAACGTAACTTTTTCTTATAAATAACAATAGTGAATAATTTAAATTTACTGACTTTTACACTCCATTGGGAATTTAGAATATATACTCTATTTCAGAATGTGTCCCACCTGTGTAAAAAGCTGATACTCCCAAACTGCAATAATTTATCTGTCACTGTTAAAAAAAACAAAAAAACTTGGAAGTTGGAAATTTTATGGGATACCCTGTAGATACATAAAACAACAATAAAAATAACACAACAGCAACTCCAGTAAAACCTTTGCTGAAGCTCGTGTAAAATGGGGTGAAATAGACTCGCTAGCATTTTAAGAACTCTAGCCATTGCGTCTTTAAGAAATAGTAATAGCAAGTGAGATCCTTTGAAACAATGTAATTTATGTAATATCTAAAATTTGAATAACTTTTTAAATTCAAATTGTTGAAAGGTATTGTGGACTTCGAATTTCTAACTCAGAAGAGGGTATTTATTTGGAATAAAAGTCCTTTTTAAATAGATTTTTTTAATTACATCAAAGCTTTCGCCATCTACAAATAATAGATAAAAATATAAAGATAGACAAGTAAATTAAGAAAAACAAGCAATGTAATATACCAAATGCATTGCAAACAATGCCCTGCTACATATTATATTGGAGAAACGTCACAACTGTTCAACAATAGATTTCACCAACATTTAAAAGACATCACCAATAACAAAACAAACACAGCAATATCAGAACATGCGCACAACACCAAGCACACATTAGACATAGATAAATATAATATTTTATCTACGATTGGTACGAAATATAAACATTATATCTCTGTTTAGATGCGCAGAAAGTGATTATTTACGTACTTGTATTCATTGCGCATGGCGTCTCATATTTCTGAAGAATTCCTCTTCTTTACCACGCTAGCGCGGTAAAGAAGAGGAATTCTTCAGCTTTACGCACGATTAGAGAGTTTGTTTACATTTAACAAAACTAATTTGCTGTTCTTTCATTAAAGTAACTGTTTGTATCGAGTTTTTAGTGAAAAACAATGAGTGAATCAAGTGGCTTTGACGAAAATGTGGAGAATAATACTCCTCCAGAAATAATTAATTCGGCAATAAATACAACTCAAGATTAATGCCATCTTCATCAAGAGAAGAGATACGAACTTACATACAGCAAGTTTATTTTTTTCTGTATTTATTATTTAAATCTAACAATAGTAGATAAAGTACGGTACGCAACTCGTGGGAAAACGGCATTTTGCATTGCTCGTGTGGTTTTACTACCCTCGCTATCGCTCGGGTGCAAACTCCACACTCGCATGCAAAATGCTACTTTCCACACTCGACGCGTAATGTACTATTACACACTGAGAAACACTACAATAAACGTCTTACTCTTGAAATGCTGTACATAAAATCAAATAGGAACAATATCAACACAAAACAAGAGACGAATAAACTAAATAGCATATATACTAATATTATCTCCAATATAAACAAACGAAAAAATTAATTTTTAATTTTTTTTTTTTTTATAACCGCACCGTACCACACGTCAAACCTATAGTCATGTTTTTTATATTTTTAAGTTTTGGACATTGACCAGGACTCTGAATTTATTACTTTGTTTTTCTTCATGTAGATCCCTTATAAAAATCCCCATCATATTATGTTCTTGCCTTCGTTGTCTCATGTCTTTAATTTCCACTCACTTGTCCACTCCCATCCAAACCGTTCGGACATTATGTGCAAGTTTTTTAGTTTTTGTCATATTATGTTTATATTTAAACCTCAACCTAAACATTTTGCTTCCGAGCTTACCGAAGGTAACGGAAGCATTGTGTTCACTTTTGAAAACGAACATTTTTTATGCCTCCGATTTAAAAAATTCCGAGACAAAAATCCGGTTCAGACATCAGGGAACATTTTTGGTCTCATGTCTGTCTGTCTGTCTGTCTGTCTGTCTGTCGGTCTGTGTGTCCGCGAATTATGAAACGTGCGACGATAACTTGAGTAAATGTCGACCGATTTTGATGAAATTTGGTAGACATGTTCATTTTAGCAATGCTCAGGACGAGTTCGTTGGACAACGTTATCCGTCCAAGCGTTCACGAGCAATGCTCCCGTAAACGTGAACTTTAAATTTCAAATTGGAATTTTAGGTCGGGGAAAAAATCTAACTTCATCAATTTAATGAGACAAACATTTTTTTCAAATACAATTTTTTAGTACAACCAACAGCGACACCGCTATGAAGTTTTAAAGATCGCTAAAACTATTAATAGTTTTTACAAAATTAACAATATTACAATAAAGTAATATAACAATAATTGTTATAGTATATGATAGGATGCGAGGAAGCTATGTGCCACACTAATTGGCAGTCTATTTTAATTTTAATTTAATTTTTAAATTCCTAGATCTTCAACACTTGGTAAGAACCTATGTCTTTTTGTTATTTTCTGTTTTGCATATTTGTTGTTTTTCTTAATTTACTTGTCTATCTTTATATTTTTATCTATTATTTGTAGATTATCACTGAAGGAAGAAGCTCAGGTTCCCTGGGCGAAAGCTTTGATGTAATTAAAAAATCTATTTAAAATGGACTTTTATTCCAAATAAATACCCTCTTCTGAACTTTTTAAATGTTTAAATATCTATTACTACTTTCGAATTCTGTTACTAAGTCGAATACTATTAAATTTTGTTTAAAACTTCCATTAATTTCTGTGTGTTTCTGTGTTAATTCGTTCTAGTTAAAGTGGACTCTTGGTCTTATGTTGGAGCGGTTAGAGGGTCTTAACATGGATCACCTTAAACCACATTCAGTTCTCAACTTTAGAACGTTGTGCAGAATTAGACCGAAAACTCTTAACTAGGGTCTTAATTTATTGCTACCATAGTTCAAGTAACAATTACCTATTTCGGTTAACTTAAAGTATATTTATGGTATTTCCTCGCTGTTTTGTAACGTTTTCCTATGTACATTATATATCTATTGTATAAATGTACTTATTGTAAACCTCGACTTCTTATTTTTGACATTTTCATGTTTAGGCTATGGTACATACTCAAAAAGCGTTACGTTACTTTTAGCTTAAAAACTCAGAAAAGTATAACAGGGAGTTAGAAAGCTATAGGAGTGTAATCCAGTCTCCAACTGTAGTGCCTTCCCCTACCGCGCTTCGTAGGGCCGAAGAAAGTCGAAAAGAGTTTCACTGCTAGCAGGAAACTCTTATGTATGTAATACCTTGTATTGAGTTTTAAGTAAATTTTGTTTCCAAGCTTACTGTAGGTGACAGAAGATCTTCTCTGATTATTTTTTGTCTCCGATTTCAAAACTTCCAAGACATAAATCTGATTCTGACATCAGGGAACATTTATGGTTCCTATCGGTCTGTCGCTCACTTTTCGTGAATCAACATATTATGTGAAAAACTACTCGTCTAAATTTAATTAAATTTTGATTGTAGTTCATAATAAGCCCTTTGTTGGTCCCATATAAGTTTCAACCTTCTGCGCCTATTTGTTGCTCTTCCACATGCGCACAAACATACATTTATTTACACCTATAGCTTCAAAAGTACTTATTCGATTTGAATGAAACTTTAATAGTTTATCGGAAGTCACCCGCAGATAGCCCCAGATTAATATGAACTGTCTGCCCTCTAACAACTTGCTGGGCCCATAGGTTCACTTTCGTATCCACACAAACATACATTTATATACATTCATATCGTTCAAACTACTCATCTGGTTTTTAAGAAATCTGGATGGTATGTCGAACCTAACCTACAGATGTTTCTCATATACTTTCTCTGCTTATTAAATTTTGTTAACTTGATACTTTTAGTAGTTAGTCATGTAAAAAATCAAAAGAATTTCGACAGATTTAAAATACAAAGAGGGCAAAAATTAAATAAATTAGAAATGATGGTTCGTAAAAGTATAACTTCATTTATGTACGTTATAAAGTAAGATATGTTGGCCCGAAAAAATTGAATGACTAACAGACATGGAGCCAAAAATGTTCCTTGATGTCTAAAACGGTTTCTGTTTTGAATTTGAAGAATTTTTGAAATTGAAGACATAAAGAATGTTCGTTCTTCAGAACGGTCACATAGCTTCCGTTACTTTCGGTAAGCTCGGAAGCAATAGTAGAGCAAAACGTTGAGATTAACACCCTTTCTTTTTAAATTTACTATTTTATTTTTTTATTATAAAGTTGATGGATAATTCAGGTGTAATAATAAAACTTTTTTAATTTAGTAGCATAAGACGTTTTGACCCTTATAGATTATAATTAATATTAAACTCCCAACAATCTCAGTGATGTTTCTTATCCTTAATTATGTAAGTACTAACTGAATTTTATGTTTCTCACAGTGGAATTTTTTATTTTTTATAAAATGGATTTTTTGTTAATTATGTTATTAAACTGTCGATCAGGTAGATGATTTTAATAGTTAATTAGTATTTAAATTTTTTTTAAATATTCAAGACTCTCTCTCATGGAGATAGAATTACTTAACACGTGTTTAACTCATGAATACAGCTGACTGTAAGTGGCTATTATTAATTTTAAAAAATTGTTGTGTATTGTGAATTTGTTTAAATTATTAGTATGAAGGAACTTAATTGAAGTGTTAATTAATCTTATTGTTATTTTAGATCAATAAATTGTGACTGAAGATGACCCTAGAAGGGTCGAAACGTCTTATGCCACTAAATTAAAATAGTTTTATAATTACACCTGAATTATCCATCAACTTTATAATAAAAAAATAAAATAGAAATAGTAAAAGTAGAGACAAATTAAATAAATTTGACAATAATTATAGGTTGTAAAAGTGGACGCGAGAAAGCTATGTGTCATATTAATTAGCCGACTATTATTAAAAATATTACCTAATATTATTTATTTATTTGTCTTGGTTCCCATATTTTGTTAATTTGGGTCCTATATTTTGATAACTGCAATAGATAAGAATAATATTATCTTTGTTTGTTATTTTTAGCCAATATTATAATAGAAAATAGGAGGAAAGATTGTTTAATCAAAGGTAGTTAAAGTTATTATTTGTTTCGAAATTTAGTCAAATATGTAATGACAATGAGCTACCGGGGACTCTCCCACTATTACATTCTATTAATATAAACCGCGTATATAGTGATGTTGTCTTAGTAATTAGAACCATTTGTTCGATCCTAGCAATTAGGTCCTTATTAGTGCCATGTTTACTATCCCTGTGGTAGAGAGTCCCAGCCAGTTTACCCATTGTTCTCCCAGTAGTACAGTGTGATCATTAGTGGTCACATTAGTGGTAAATCAAAGCGTTGTGGCACGGGATCGTACCAGCGACTTCGTACTGCCTTCGATTCATTATTGATGGTCGAGCAGATGTAATAATTGACTTAGAGTACGTCCAAAGTGTACTATGGTTCTAAACCAGGTTAAACACCGAAAAGTGGCTGGTGATAAGTCAGCTTGAGGAAAGCAGATGTTGAAAGCAGTGGAGGCAGTCTGACTGGTTGGTGATATGTCAGCTTGAGGAAAGCAGATGTTGAAAGCAGTGGAGGCAGTCTGACTGGCTGGTGATATGTCAGCTTGAGGAAAGCAGATGTTGAAAGCAGTGGGGGCAGTCTGACTGGCTGGTGATATGTCAGCTTGAGTAAAGCAGATGTTGAAAGCAGTAGAGGCAGTCTGACTGGCTGGTGATATGTCAGCTTGAGGAAATCAGATGTTGAAAGCAGTGGTGGCAGTCTGACTGGCTGGTGATATGTCAGCTTGAGGAAATCAGATGTTGAAAGCAGTGGTGGCAGTCTGACTGGCTGGTGATATGTTAGCTTGAGGAAAGCAGATGTTGAAAGCAGTGGAGGCAGTCTGAAAGATGCGCAGTCGTAACTTAAATAAAAACACGTAGTTGTCATATGAATATATAGGATACTTGTTGACGGTCACAGAGAGTTTTTATTTAAAATTGAAAAGAAAGAATTGCTGTTTATGAAATTAATAAGTTCAAAAGTGCATATGGCGAATACCACTACACTTTTCGAGCAGACCACAAATTATAGGCTTTGCCCTACGTATATATTTCTCGAAGTAGTTATTGAACTTCGCACATAACTTAAAAGAGTTTGAGTCAAAATTAAGTCTATTTCATTTCCTTTAAGTCACAAAAACTTAGAAGTATATAAAATATGTAGATTCCCGCTGTAACTTAACTTACAATAAAACTTCTAAAGGTTTATGCGCATTCTTGAATAAGTAATGAAACAGTTAAAACCAAGTGTTGGTAAGAGTCTCATAAAGCTGTTTCATTTCCATATTCATCAGGTTTAAAGACAGCGACTGTAGCATTTCATTCTAAATGTTTATTATACTTTAGAATCCACAATAAACCTCGATGGTATGTTTAATTCTTTCACTCATCTTCAACTTTTATTCCTTGTAAACTTCCTTTTTTTATGACTGTGTTTAATCCTGGAAATGCATTTAAAAATGCAACAGTTTAATGTTCATTTAAATGAGATAAACCAATGTTGGGGACCAACAGTTGTTTAAGAGTTTATACCTAACCTTATTTAATTTTGTATCATTTTATGTTAACAATGACACTATTTGGCATATAATTTCTTTAAATCAACACAATACTTTCATCAACTTAAATATAATATGTACAGCCAAGATATTTATTTACAAATAATGTATAAGGATCGTAAATTGACATAACCTGTTTGATGCAACCTCCCTCGCTTAGTCGTGCGTTCAGAAAGGGCATCACTCCACTATTGCTTGTGCTAGATAACAAGAACAATTGAATTAGCGATGGAATTTACGTACAAATATCAGCTATACTGAGCTTATACTCGGGCAGACGATTTTCATCCCTCTCGAAGTCTAAGTCGTGGAGCTTGCCGACTCGTGTACATCAACCCACCTTTAACATTAAAAAACCCTAACAATAGAGATCCTTCCTGTTGACATGTGTGACGATTGGCACTACTGCGCATGTCGTACCAACCGATACTTGGTTTTGGCAGAGCATCGTTTGGACCTTACGGTAAACAATCCATGTGTAGATTGGAACTGATTGGAGGCATTTGGCATTGTAGCCATTATGCAGGGCTTGTAGTGAGTCACTGAAAGTCACTAAAAGTCACTTATTTTGACGAGAGTCACTTTTTTGTCACTTATTTAAAAAAAAGTCACTGAAAGTCACTTATTTGGGCTTACAAGGATATTTTTTTTTTGTTTTTTAAATACAAAGGGATTTTTTAAGCTCAAGACTTTTTTTAACTATGAATTTTATATTAGGCCTACTTTGAACTGTGATGAATGATAAAGTTTGTAACAGTTGCAGTAGATTCAGCTGGCATCTGTTGTGTTTTATCGTCAATAGTAAGAAGATAGATGAAAAAAATAAAAAGAATATAAAGATAAAAAGAATATTTTATTCCGAACTCCCTCCTGATTGTTATTACTTTTCCTCACAACCTATAGTAGGAAAAGTATTGTTTTCACCAAAAACTTTTTTTTCGAGATTTTAATGGAATTATCCGTTTTGGGTGTTTTTAAGACCTCCTGAGTGGTTTTCAGCATGACGTCTGTATATATGTATGTATGTGTGAATGTATGTATGTGCGTGTGTGTGTGTTATTATCATAGCACCCAAGGTATTTAACCTAGAGAGTTGAAACTTGGCAGAAAATCAGTCTTTACCTGTAGTGGTGCTGCCTGGAAAATCAACTTTTTCCGCCATCTTGAACGCAGTTTGCTGAGTCAGCAAAAATTTAAAAAAATCGTAATAAGTCAAAAATGGTCCTGAACGAGTTGAAATTTGGCACGAATGTACCTCTGTATAACAAACAAGCCCACGAAATTCCATTTTGATATTGGCCGCCATTTTGAAGTTATCAATATTTGAATTTATAAACTTTGACAGTTAATAATGCCGAAAGTATAAAGATACGTTTTTGACTTATAGCATATCGTTCGAACCAAAAAAACTTAAGGAACAAATATAAAAAAACCGTTGAAATTTCATTAATTAGTTTGAAAGTTAGAAGCGAATATAATTATTTATTAGTGCGATAATTTTGGTGACGTCAAAGTTTGTTTACATCTGTCAAAATACCGCCAAACTTCAAATAATTAAATAAAATATAGGTATTAAAAATAAGGTTGTTTTTTTGTAGTAAAAATGATAATAAATCAGTTAGTTTAGAACGGTCACCCAGCCAAGTACTGACCACGTTCAATGCTGCTTCCTTTTTATAATTGCATTTGTTTAACAGTGCTAAACAACAAAAAGTAACTAAAATATTTTTTTTTTACTTAAAATGAAGTCACTTAAAGTCACTTATTTGGGGAAAACAGGTCACTTAAAAGTCACTTATTTTGAAAAAAATAGTCTCTAAAGTCACTTAATTTTGAGGAAAATCTGCTACAAGCCCTGCATTATGCCTCTGACACTCTAATAAAGAGAAGATAGCCGCTTGTGAGAGCTTTGTCCTTCTACGTTTAGTCGCTGCTGCAGCAATCCAGTGCAAGACGTCAGGTGTTCTCTGTTCAGGCTTCCGTCGTTACAAATGGAACAGACAGGGGTTTTTATTTACTCCGATACGATACAGATGCTCTCCTAGGTAGTCATGACCAGTGGCTAATCTAAAGTTGACAGTGAAGATATGACGAGGCAGATCACCAGGGAACTTAGATTCTAGGAGTGATTACCATACTTTAGAGTTAGCCTTTTCTCTGTGTTCCTGAGAAATAGCTTCCCTCATATTCCGTTTAAGAGCATTGCATATATTGCGGTAAGGTAGAGGCAACTGTGGCTGGTCCATTTTGGATCCCTCCTTGCAAGCTCATCCGCTCTCTCGTTGCCAGCAATGCCTGCCTACACGACTAGGGATCCACTGGTACACTGATGATAAATAGTGTTTTTGTTTCACCCATCTCTAGAGGTTGGGAAAAATTAAAATTAAACCAAAAAAATTGACGTATTTCATTAAATTCATAAGAAAAACATAAGAATCATGTAAGAAGGCAATTAAACGTAGCATGATGTTAATTAAATAAATCAAGCATCCTTCAATCGTTCTGAGAAAAGTTTAAGAAGAAAGAAAGATTATACATAGAAGGAGAAAATCGGCGAAATTATTATTAATGAAAAGAAAAAATTATTAAGTTTACGTTATTGGAGCTGGAATATTGCAGATAAAAATGAAATTTTTGTAATACATTTTACTGGTAAAGAGTTCAATATCTAAGGTCGAGCGTTGTCATTATGAATAAGGTAAAAACCCGAGGTATTATTGCATAATAGTAACCTTACAACAATGCATAAAAGATATGTGATATTTAGCATTGTTACAATCAATATATCATTGGTTTCTATTGTTGTGCAATTCTATTATAGAAACTCTTGGTTTATTACTATTGATCTATGGCTTAAAAGAAATATTTTTATGAAATATTTAAAGGTGGATTCACAGCTGGCGGATCTCAACGCGTATCCTGGTATATAGATAACAATATGTTTATGATGTCATAAAGGCGTATCCGCTGGTCCCCCACGCCGTTCAGTCAGGTTATAAACAAAACAAACTCGATTCATTTGTTTATCTACTGTTCTGAAGAGATAGCTTCCGCTGTTTAAAGTGTTCTTGTGGTTTATACAATAAACTTTTTAAACAGTTCAATTGACGCTGTAGTTCATAATTATTCCTTAATTAAATTTTATGCTTTAAACATAATTTTAATGCAAGTAAATGCATTGACAATATTAAGTTTAAGTTATAATCTTTAAGTTTTAAGTTATAATTTCTTTTAATATATATTTTTATAAGACATCTTTAAAGCACTTACGTTTTCCTTTTAATAAGAATAATAATTGCATTTCTGTTTTCCCACATCGGTCACTAGGAAGATTTTAATTAATAACAGAAAAAAAGTTATTTAACAAGTGTAGTAAGTTCTTCATTTCAGACACTTGTGCTTTGAAAAGCTCGTGTTTGTTTGTTTGTCTAACAATAACTAGCCTAAAAATGTATCTATTTGAACGAAATTTGGCACACAGGCACATCTCATAATTTGTGACAACTGTACAGTTTTTGAAAATTCCACAGTAAATATTTTCAAGATAGCGACCAATATGGCGGACGAATACAAAAAGTTTTATAGTCAGCATGACATATTTTATATCAATTTAAAGGTCAAAGTGTAGAAAAAAAATTAACTATTAAAATTGATTTTTATCAAGATGGCGACCAATATGTCGACTAAACAAAAAGTTTTTGGGAAGCATGACATGTTTTATATCGACAGTATACTGATTAATTAAACTGGTTATTTTTATGGGTTTAATATTTAGTATATATGCTTGGTTATCTTCATTAAGTATAATATACCTACTATTTTGTGAATTTTAAGTATAAAAGGAAAGACACCATATATAACAATGTAAAAACTAGACACAGAAAAAAACTTTTGCTTTTACAGTAAAGTAATAAATTATAGTACTTGACTTTCGTAGGAAAAGGTTCTTCTTTTAGGGCCAGGAAAAGGGTTCAACAGTTTAAAAGCCTTTTCCCGACTTGCAGAACTGAGACTCGTAAATAAATTTGACGTGAGTTTTCGGGAAAGGGAAGTTGGATGAAGGGGACTGGAGTTGCCCATGTAACTGAGTTGCGAGACTTTGTTAGCAAAGAAATTAAATACAATTGTAAGAGCCTAACTAGATTTCTCGTCCATGTCTAGAGTCTTTCATTCAAGGACGACGTGAAGTTTATATTTATATTTGAGCTACTATCGAATTTTGTGCTAGATAAAACTAGGGAGAAAATATTAAATACTGTAGAACAGCTATTT
Source organism: Gerris lacustris (assembly GCA_951217055.1). Lineage (NCBI taxonomy): Eukaryota > Metazoa > Arthropoda > Insecta > Hemiptera > Gerridae > Gerris > Gerris lacustris. The sequence goes on along the minus strand of OX578281.1, from coordinate 4,663,367 downwards.
AAATATTTAGGTAGTATATTTAAATTATTCCAGAAAATAATCATTATTCCAGATTATTCCAGAATCTTTGATTTAATGCAAAATATCTAACGGTATAGGAGAGGTTCCCTTTGCTTGGACACATAGCAAACATCAACTGTAAATGATTACACTAATATAGTTGATAGTGAAGGTGGAAAGATTGCTAAAATAGTGTTGACAATTAGCATCACTGCTAACATTGATGCAGTAGATAGTGAAGGTGGAAAGATTTCTAAAATAGTGTTGATAATTAGCATCACTGCTAACATTGATGCAGTAGATAGTGAAGGTGGAAAGATTGCTAAAATAGTGTTGACAATTAGCATCACTGCTAACATTGATGCAGTAGATAGTGAATGTGGAAAGATTGCTAAAATAGAGTTGACAATTAGCATCACTGCTAACATTGATGCAGTAGATAGTGAAGGTGGAAAGATTGCTAAAATAGTGTTGACAATTAGCATCGCTGATAACACTGATATGGTTAATAGTGAAGGTGGAAAGATTGCTAAAATAGTGTTAACAATTAGCATCACTGCTAACATTGATGCAGTAGATAGTGAAGGTGGAATGATTACTAAAAAGAAATGAAACGTGTGGTGTCGCGAGACACTCGGTAGGAACAAAGTTCCTTACGCTTTTCATTAAATATAAATTATAAAATTACACTGCTAAGTTTTACGATACTAACTACTTATACATGGCGGAGTTAGAAAAGAGACATAATTAAAAGTAACTAACTATTTGTACTTAGCAGAGTTAAGGCAAAATTAAAAGAAAAGCATATATTTAACATTGAAGCGAGCGCCTTGCAATAATTAATATATTGTATATTGAGAAATAAGTTAATCATGATGTCCAATGAACTCAGCCTGGGCATTGTTAAAATGAACATTTGTACCACATTTCAACTAACTCGGTCATCTTTTACGCAAGTTATCATCACTGGTAGATGTCGTGACGCTTTTGTGACGGTGATTTTGTGACGGTCGTTTTTTTGGATTCACTCCCGGGCTCCAGAACGTGCCATAAGGTACTTCGTTCCAATAGTGTTGACAATTTGCATCGCTGAAACAATGCCCTATCTCCATAAAATTGTTTTGGGGTCCAGGAATCAAAGGTGCAAGTGTCAAAGTTACTACATACATAAAGGGTGAGTCATTTAGAGGTACTGTTTTTTAAAAATTTAAAACAAAAATATAAAAAATAGACTGCCAATTAGTGTGGCACATAGCTTCCTCGCATCCTATCATGTACTTTATTGTTATATTAACATTAACATTATAGTTATATTACTTTATTGTTATATTGTATATTGTCTAAAAACTATTAATAGTTTTAGCGATCTTTAACGCTTCAGAGCGGTGTCGCTGTTGGTTTTACTAAAAAATTGTATTTGAAAAAAATGTTTGTCTCATTGAATAGATGAAGATTGATTTTTTTCCCGGACAAAAATTCCAATTTTAAATTTGAAGTTCACGTTTACGCGAGCGTAGCGCGCGAACGCTTGGGCGGATAACGTTGTCCAACGAACTCGTCCTGGGCATTGGTATTATGAACTTATCTACCAAATTTCATTAAAATCTGTCCACTTTTACTCAAGTTATCGTCACACGTTTCACGGTTTGCGGACACACAGACCGACAGACAGACAGACACGAGACCAAAAATGTTCCCTGATGTCTGAAACGGATTTCTGTCTTGGAATTTTTAAAATCGGAGACATAAAAGTTTATCGTTCTCAAAAGTGAACACAATGCTTCCGTTACCTTCGGTAAGCTCGGAAGCAATAGTTTTATTAAATAATCAATATTATGTAACAAAAGTAGAAGGTCTTGCATTTATTTTTTGATGATAATCTCTTTTAAATGTTGACCGTAAGTGCACCTACCTTGGTCCATTCTGTGGGGCCAATTTTCCATAATGCGTTCTAGCATTTCAACAGGAATTTGGTGAATTATGTGATGAGATTCTGATTTCCAACACCTCAAATGTTGCCGGCTTATCCTGGTACTCTTTTGACTTTATATCGCCCCGAAGGAAAAAGTCCAAAGCGGTCATATCGCACGATCGAGTGTTATCTGCTCACCTAATGTTTCTTGCAATAAAATCAATGTTTCACGGTGTGTGACTCGTGGCACCTTGCTGGAACCCAATGTCATTGAGATCCTGGGCTTCGATTTCAGGAACTAAATTGTCTTTAATTCACTAAATTCCTGTTGAAATGCTGGAACATTTCACTGGAACAAGATTTTAGAAGTTAAAGATGAAATAGAAGAATTCGGATGAATGAATGGTTACAGAGACGTAATCAACTTAGTGCTTTTGACACTTATTGAAAGGAAATACGAACGGAAGATGAAAAATATGACAGAAAAATGAGAAGTCTATTGAAGGAAAAATTTGAATATCTGTTAGACAACAATATTCTCGAGAGGTTGCTTGTATTCCATGGCTATGATAAATTTCAATAACTTCATTCGATCCAAACTTGATTAATTTTGCCATTTCAGCACCCAATGCAAGAACACGCACTCTCCTCGAATGCAAGAATCCGTGTGAACCGTAAGTCTCGAATGTTTGATTATAAGAAAACGTACAAGAAAAAACATTTACATTAGTTGATATTTTAGAAGCAAGTATCATATTAAATAATCTCGACTTATGTAAACTACAAAATTCCGAGTTCATCGCCTTCCGAGACTCACCCAGTATTCTCGAAACCAAAGTGCTGAGTTTTTATAATAATTTAAACGATCATTAGGTGACTTTCAAACAGGAAATCTCTATTCGATAATCGAAGGCTAGCTTATCGAATGTGAAGGGCGAGGAATTCTTCTCGTCTTAATCGGCTTTTATTAAGCAGAAAAAAGTCGATAAGTTTTTGCAGGGATTTCTATCAGGAAACGGAAAAATGATAGTGAAAGGTTAAGATATGGTAGAGGTAATGATAACATGAAAAATACGAGTCTGGTTTTTACCTAGTCTGATAAGGTTTTTGCTTCAAATGAAGAAAATTTCTTTTCTAGGTTGTGAGTACCTCTATATCAATATTTTTATCACTTGTATGAAGATAGCTTGTCATTTTTTACATTCTTTTACATTTAACACGTTGTTACACAACAGCTGGCTGACTTTACACATGAACTTGATCTGATACTCTAACTAAATGTATTATTTATTTTATATCACAAATTATTTTGTTAAAATGTCTCCTAATCAAAGTGGCACAGAGCTTAACGTACCATCCAAATTTCATTAAAACCGGACGAGTATATCTATAAATATGGGCTTTAGCCTAAATACAGTCAAGAGAATAAATATGGGCACTTTTTTACTTTAGCACACCCCTATATTCCTTTGTCTTAATAGTTATTTATACAAAGGAACATATATAAAAAGTAGTATAAATTCCTTGGTCTTAATTACTATTAAGACAAAGGAACATTTAGTCCAATGTACCTAGGGCAAAGGAATATCACACTTGTGTATTATATAAATGTGATAATATCCCTTAGTCTAATTAACTATTATGACAAAGGAATATTAAATATACGCTAAGAAAACTTAAGAACTCATAGGCCTTCTCTACTAAGAAGAAAGATAGATATAGTCTTACACATGATGATTGAGTGTTATCAATTTCAAAAAGTGAAATAAAACTGTCCCAGGAGTCTGAATGTCTTGGGGAGACAAACTCTCAAAGCATTGAGACTTTAGTAGGGCAGAATATTGTTGAGAACCAAGGGAGTGCTAAAGTAAATAATTGCCTGAAAATGTATCCTACAATGTCTGACGTAATGAATTATATAGTATTTAAACTGACTCAATAGATTTAGTAAACTTGTTTCAATGAAGAAAAATTTATATTTGGCTACAAAACTATACTTTATTTTCTTGGAGGCAAAATCAATAAGGCTTGTCTTATTAGTTTAATTACTATCATCTATTGCTTTTGAGCTTACCGAAGGTAACGAAACCTATGTGATCGTTCTAAAAGACGGAAATGTGTTGTCTCCGATTTCAAAAACTCCAAGACAGAAATCTGTTTCAGATATCAGGGAATATTATTGGTTCCGTGTCTGTCTGTCGGTCGGTCGCTTAATTTTCGGAAACCAACATATCTCTAGGAATTTTCAATTATATTTTGCTTCCGAGCTTACCGTAGGCTACAAAAGCCATATGATCGTTTGTCACTCACTTTTTGCGAACTCACATATCTTAAAAACTACTCATCTGATTTTATTGCAATTTGGATGTTAGGTCATAATTAGCCCATTGTTGGTCCCATATAAGTTTCAACCTTCTGCGCATATTTGTTTTCTCTTCCACTTGCGCCCAAACATTCATTTATTTACACCTAGGTATACCATCAATAGCACTATGGATGGTTTTTCGAAAGTAGCCTGCAGATGGCTGCAGAATTTACATGGAATTTAGAAAAAAAACTGAGTTCAGTATTTGATTTTTTGAAATCGGAGACATACTTAACATTTTTGCTTCCGAGCTTACCGAAGGTAAGGGAAGCTATGTGATCGTTCTGAAAAACGAAAAACATTAAGGTCTCCGATTTCACAAAATCCAAGACAGAAATCCGTTTCAGACGTCAGGGATCATTTTTGGTTCCGTGTCTGTCTGTCGGTCTGTCGTTCAATTTTTGCGAACCAACTTATCTTAAAAACTACACGTCCAATTTTAATGAAATTTGGGTGGTAGGTCATGAGTAGCCCATTGTTGGTCTATTATAAGTTAAAACTTTCTACGCTCGTTTGTTTCTCTTTCACATGCGTACAAACATACATTAATTTTCACCTATAGTTTCAAAAGTACTTATCTGATTTGTATGAAACTTTTATAGTTAGACAGTAATGGCTTGTAAAAGCATAAAATAAAAGAGTATGTGATAGCATGCGAGGAAGCTATGTGCCACACTAATTGGCAGTATATTTCGCTCTTTAGAAAGATCACATAGCTTCCGTTACCTTCGGTAAGCTCGGAAGAAAAATCAAAACAATTTTGACTGTTTTTAAAAACGGGGAAGAAATTAAATCAATTTGTCAAGTATAATCATTAAAAAATAAAATAATTTTATCAAATAATTAAAATCATTAAAAGTAGAACGCGAGGATGGTATGTGGGAAACTAATTTGCTGAGTATTATATTTCCTTAAAACAAAGGGAAAGAAGTGAATAAAAAAAAAAATTAGCTTCAATTTTCTAATACACTTTTATATTCTACTCTGGTATAAAATTTACAGGTTTAGTATCGGCTTACGACTCCTCACTTTAATCTTTTGAAGTATAAAAGCACTCTAACTAAGTGGAACCCATTATGCAACTAACCCTGACTTATACGCAGAACCACGTGTATCATATATTACAATATGCTACACTCTTATACATAAAGGGTGGTCCAAAAGTCTCCCCCCCCTTAACTTTTGAACGGTTGGAGATAAATTAATGAAACTTGGAGGATCTCTACCATGCAAAGGGAAGTTTGTTTTCATGCAATCGCCCACTAGGGGCAACTACCCACTTTGCCCCCAGGCCACCCAACTTCAAAATTTCAAATTGGAGTGTATATTTTTGATATCATATTTGAATTCTACTGTGAAAAATAATAATAAACTTTTTCTTGTAATTTTTTTTTCTATTTCCAATATTTTGCCCCCTATAGGAGGACAAAGATAGCAAAATAACCCTTCTGATAATATATTGTAAAATCTAAACGGTTAGAGATAAATTAATGAAACTTAGGGGATCCGTACCATGTAAAGGAAAGTTTGTTTTCATGCAATCTCACAGTAGGGAAAACCACCCATTTTGCCCCCAGGCCACCAAACGTCAAAATTTTAACTTAGAGTGTATATATTTTATAGCAGATTTAGATTCTACGGCGAAAAATAAAAATATTTTACTTCAAATTTTTTTTTCTATCTCCAATATTTCGCCCTCTATAGGGGGGCAAAGGTATAAAAATGGCAAATTTCTGTGCCTGGGGGCAAAATGGTGGTTGCCCCTAGTACGCGAGTGGATGAATACACTTCCCTTAACATAGTACAGATCCCCCAAGTTTTCATTACTTTATTTCTAACCGTTTAGATTTTATAACGATCTAAGTGTTATTTTCTCACTATTTTAGAAGGGTTATTTTGCTATCTTTGCCCCCCTGTAGGGGGCAAAATATTGGAAATAGAAAAAATAGTTTCAAGTTAAAGTTTATTATTTTTCACCGTAAAATCCAAATATGCTATCAAAAATATACATTCCAATTTGAAAGTTTGAAATTGGGTGGCCTGGGGGCAAAGTGGGTGGTCGCCCCTAATGGGCGATTACATAAAAACAAAATTCTCTTTGCATGGTAGAGATCCCCCAAGTTTCATCAATTTATCTAAAACCGTTCAAAAGTTAAGAGGGGGGGGGGAGACCTTTGCCCACCCTGTATATATATATATATTTATGTAATTCGTACACTCAAATATAAAATAACGAAGTACATACTCTCAATTATTAGGAGAACAACAAAGGTTAGTTTTGTAAAGTAATTGACGATGACACGTAAAAACAAAAAGAGTCAAGTTTTATACAATTTTGTCAAGGTAATAGTGCACAAAGGGTTTTTTTTCTTCCAATTAGCATTCTTTAATTACTAGACAAGTGTTTTTATTTGACATGACTCGTTGCTTTCATGAAGAAATATTGTGAAGTAGAGTATTGTCACATGTTGCTGGTTTTCTTTCTACATTGAATTCATATAAAAAGTTTTTAAAAGTCATGGAAACAAAGTAGACAACATTTGTTTACTTTGTTAATTAATTGTTTTTATTGGCTTAGTTATACTCACTTATGAAAGAGTATTATTATTTATCTACTCACGGCAGCAGTTTATATAATAAAATAATTTGTTTATATTTGTTACTTCTGTTACATAAGTTCAATGATTAGTAGATCTTTAATTAAAAAAATAGTACAGTCACTGACAATACTGTAGCGCCATGTAAACATTGAACATCCATATTATTTTTATTATTGAAGTTATTCTAGATTAGACTAGCTACTTTTCTTGATGTATCCTATTAACTTCTTTTCTTTTAAGCAATAGAAGATATCTTTAACACTTTTATTAATTTTTTAGTAAAAATATAAATAAATATTTTATATTGCGTGCATTATTCATTCAGAAGTTATGTGTGTTATAAACATGTGTTGTGTTTATGTTGTTATAGATTGAGTTTGCTTTTCACTTATTGTTATTATTCCCAAGTTTCTTATTTGAACATTAATTTTAGTTACTACGTATGTTATTATCTTTACTAATATGACACATAGTTATTAACTATGTTATATTAATAAAGATAACATTTTAGTAGCTTCATTTTTCTTCCGCAAGTAGATAAAATATTGTATGCAACAAGGCAGCAAAGGAAACATTTCTGCCTCGTTTATTCATTGCCTGCCTCAGCTTCGCCTCGGCAGTCAAATAGGTAAATTACCTGCCTAGGCAGTTAATTATCATAGCCTGTCCTCGCCTTCGGCTCGGAGGCTAATCTAATCACTCGTCAGTAAAATTCCATTTTGCTGCCTAGTTACATAAATAACTATTTTTTATCAACTCAAAGCAGCAAAATTAAGCATTACTTAACTGTTTTTAGGTTTAAAATATTAAAATCACGCAGGAAAGTAATTCAAACAGTTAGGGAAATATTTTTCTGCCTTGGCAGGAAAAGTACACTGTTTACTAGAGCGTGTCATAACATCGGGTTTTGTTAATTTAGTTTTATTACTGTGTTACTTGATTTGTTATATTACAAATACAATGTTATATTAGTAATGTATTAATCATATTATTATTTTTTATCTAAGCTTCCATTTTTTTATCAAAATAGCGTGAGTAGACAAAATATTGTAAGCAACAAGGCAGCAAAGGAAACATTTCTGCCTCGCGTTAATTGCCTGCAGCAGTTAATTTTCATAGTTTGTCCTCGCTGCCGGCTCGGAGGCTAACTTAATCACTCATCAGTAAAATTCAATTTTGCTACCTAGTTACATGAATAACTATTATCTACGATTGTTACGAAATATAAACATTGTATCTCTGTTTAGATGCGAAGAAAGTGATTCTTTACGTACTTGTATTCATTGCGCATGCTCGACTCATAATTCTGAAGTATACCTCTTCTTTACCGCCCTAGGGTGGTAAAGAGGAAGAATTCTTAAACTTTGCGCACGATTAGCGAGTTTGTTTACATTTAACAAAACTAATTTGATGTTTGTATAATAAAAGTAACTGTTTTTATCGAGTTTTTTTTTGTGAAAATCAAAGCGTGATGTAAGTGATTATGACGAATATGATGAGTATAATACGGCTCCCAAAATAATTAATTCGGCACAAAATACAACTAATGAATTAATGTCATCTTTATCAAAAGAGAAATACGAACTTGCATACAGCAAGTTTATTATTTTTTTCTGTATTTATTATTAAAATCTAACAATCGTAGATAAAGTACGGTACGGAACTCGTGCGAAAACGGCATTTTGCATTGAAACCTGTAGTTGAAAATCAACTTTTTCCGCCATCTTAAACCCAGTTTGGTGAGTCAGCAAAAATTTTAAAAAATCGTAATAGATCGAAAATGGTCCTGATCGAGTTGAATTTGGCACGAATGTACCTCCCTGTACGACAAACAAGCCCACCAAGTTTCATTTTGATATTGGCCGCCATTTAAAAGTTATCAATTTTTGAATTTTTAAACTTTGACGGTTAATAATACCGAAAGTATAAATAGGTTTTTGACATATAGGATATCGTACCCCGTACCCGATTTTTTTTTTTAATCCGCCTTGTATGAGTAAGTTAGCATCGTATACTTAGCAGTGTGATTTTATAATTTATATTTATAAGGAATATAATTTATATTTATAAGGAATATAATTTATATTTATAAGGAATATAATTTATATTTATAAGGAATATAATTTATATTTATAAAGAATATAACATATTTATAAGGAATATAATTTATATTTATAAGGAATATAATTAATATTTAAGAAATTGTATAATTAAGTAACTGATCCTAACTGGTGTCCCGTGACACCTCACTTTTTTTTTTTTAAGTTTCCGAAAGAGCTGGACGTTTTATTATTATTCACTCAATAATTTTGACTGTTTTCTAAGAGAATTAGGTTGAAATTTGATTTATGTTCAATGAAAGATCAGTCTCTCGGTTCTCTATTATTAGCAGGTCCTTTCCCAAATTTCAGAAGAGGGAAAATATCTGAGGGTTTTCTCAGTTGAACCTGACTCTAGTTTCGGGTCCAGCTTTTAATTACTATGACTTTGTCATGGACTTTGTAACTTAATTTTAATTATTGAATAAATAAGAGGAAAGTTTTCAAGATGGAGAGGAAACTTGCGTGTCAAATGAAAGACTTGAAATTAGCCGCGTTCTCTGTTTTCTCCTTTTACCCTGATTTTAAAATTACAAAGTTCTGTTGTTTTATAATGGAATTTTCATTTCAGTCGTAATACTATCTTATTAAAGAGACCTTTGCCAATTATAGGACAAAATATTTGGAAATAATATGATAAAGGATGCTGTTAAAAACTACCTTTTTACTTTCTCATATAAAGAGAAAGTATTGTGATAGCGCTAACATTTGATTTTCAGATTTTATATACTACTAAAATTATACTAACTTATTTAAAAAATACAACATATATTTATGTATATTATCAACTAGGATTATAAAATTGCCTAGTAAAAATAAAATAAAATAAGCAGAAATAAATGTTACATTTAACAAATATGTTCTAGTTGTAAATAAAATTCGTTTTCGATGTTTTAGGCATGAAGATGACCAGATGTGGTAAATAATTTCAAGATTAAAAGAACTTTTTATCTACTACGTTTTTAAATTTTCTATTGAATCATATTATGTAATGTTGATAATATAATTGACATTGTTATAATATAATGTTAGAGAAAAATAATAGTTCCGAATTTATTTACATCAGCATAAATGATCTAGAGAGCTAATCTTAAACCTATAAAAGGACAAATCTTTGTACAACGGATCTCACCTCATCTCAGGAAGTTAGTTAAAAATCTATTGCAAGATTTGTACTGGACAAACAAACAAACAAACAAACAAGAAAGCAAGCTAATAAAAACGTAGTAAAATATAGTCGTATGAGATTAATTATTAATACACTCTAAAATGACAGAACCACAAAATAAGTAAAAACAAATCCCGTTAAGTACTTCACAGCAAGCTAGTAATAGTTATTTATGTCACTAGGCAGCAAAATGGAATTTTGCTGACAAGTTTTTTAAGTTTTAGTAGAGGATAGGCTAAACAAATTTACTGCTGAGGCGAAGCCGAGGCAGGAAATTTACTATTTTACTGACGAGGCGAAGCCGAGGCAGGAAAACGTTAATTTACCTGCTGAGGTGTAACCGAAGCAGGTAATCTTTAAACGAGTCAGGAATGTTTCCTTTGCTGCATAGTTACATACAATATTTTATCTACTAACGGCAGAAAAATTATACTAAAGATTTTAGTACCTGATTTAGAGGGCAATAAACTTTCCTTGTATGATGTTGCAATATTTGAAATTTCGGGTGGCGTGTTATCAAACAAGTCTTCAACGTCTTGCACAACATTATCATCCATATTTTTATTAAAACTTCAAAAACCTAAGTAACAAATTCATCAAAATAATAACAGAAAACTATTAAATTATCTTTTTTTTGATAGATAAAAGATTTAAAGCAATGAAAGTTGTAAAAATCGAATTGGTGACTCGAAAGTTTGAGTAAGTGTAATGACTCGAAAGTTTGAGTAAGTGTAATGACTCGAAAGTTAAAACAAAACAATCAGTGTTGCCACTTTTTTTATTAACAGCTGTTTTTTATCTCAATTGTTAGCGATTTTTTAAAAATAATCACTGTAAAATAATAATATTAGTTTTATTATTATAATTTTTAAAGGTATTTTCAAAAAACATATAAATATTTAGCAGAATATTATGCTTAAATATACAAAAATGAACAATGTGGGAGACTTAATAACCTGAGATGAAGTAACTTTTTCTTAAAATTTGGCAGCCTGTTCGTGTTTGTTATTTTGCTGACACTTTGAACTTTTGCTGCGTGTTTTTTTGACTTTTTTCAAAAGAATCAAGAAAAATGACATGTTGCAGATTGAAAACAGTACAGCAATGCCTAATTTTGCTGCCGTGAGTAGATAAAAGGGTTTTTTCGATCATAAAAATTCTTATAACGTACATTTTGCTTCCGAGCTTACCGAAGGTAACGAAAGCATTGTGTTCTTGTACTTTTGAGAACCAAAAAGTTTTATGTCCCGATTTTAAAAATTTCAAGACAGAAATCCGTTTCAGACATCAGGGAACATTTTGGTCTCCTGTCTGTCGGTCTGTGTGAATGCTAATCCTGAAACATGCGACGATAACTTGAGTAAATGCAGACAGATTTTAATGAAATTTGGTAGACATGTTCATTTTACCAATTCCCAGGATGAGTTCGTTGGACAACGTTTTGCGTTCAAGCGTTCAATTTTTTTTGTTTTTGGGCAAGAAAGTTTAATTTGTATACTAAATTTCAAATCTCTAGCTACAATAGGTCGGGAGATATGGATCCAAGATGTGACGGACGGACGAACGAACTACTAAAAGCATAATGGTTTCTAGGATGACCTCGAACCCCTAAAAATAGAATAAGGATATCTAAAATGAAAAACGCATTATTAAAAATTTCGTTTTCAACTATAAATAATATGATGGGCTCTAGTAAAAAGGGTTTGAGGTGAATTAGCATGAGAGTAGAATCTTTACTCTTTGTCCTCCCTTTATTAACTCGTAGGGATTTCCTGTACCATGCAAAGGGCTGCCGGGGGACAAAAACACAGGGGGCTTAAATTTAAATATTTAGAACCTAGTCCTGCCACTATCCTAACCCCCCCCCCCCCCCCCCCCTTCACACCCCCTCTCTATCTTCTGAATACATTTGAAACCTTCACATCTCCTATAATCAGATACCATCCTTCTACTGTCACATTAAAATGAAAAATGAATGCAAGGCAAAGTAAATTATATATATTTATAGATCCTCTCATGAATTGTATTCTATTTATACTATATACAAAGTTGCTTCTCTATTTATATCCTTTGCTTTCTTTGTACCATTTTTCGTTTTTTTTATGCCTACTTACTTAACTAGTAATGTATGTAAATTGTATTGATAAATATTTACTATGTATTTGAAGGGTATTGCAAGTTGTAAAACTTAACGACTTGAGGATAATATATCTGATCATAGTAATAACTATACTATCCACTGAATAGATTTCCCAAAAATTTTGGTTGAAAGCTTTTACGTAATTTAGTTTTCTATTCATATTTTCTATGATCAATCTTATGTGTACCCTTTTATATGTATTTATCTTGTAAGTGGATCCTTGTTCGGGTAAACAAAAAAAAGTTTGTTTACCTCTCAAGGTTAATAGAAAAATCAGCTATGCAAAATTAAAATTAAATTAAAAAAAAAAAAAACTTGCGCTACTAGTGCTTTCTTGTAAAGATTTTCGAAACTGGAGTAATATTTTAATCTTATTAATAAAATTTTAAATTGGAATATTATATTTTAGGATTTTATATTTGATGTTTATTGAGTATTGAGCTCAAAGATTGTAAGCATACTCTTCCCGCTCGTCCGCACTTGTACACCAGATAATTGATTAGTTTAATTAGAACACCCCACGCAGTACATACTTTTTTCTTTTTAAATCCCTTCTTCTAAACATTTGATAATTATTTCCTACTATTTATCCTTATTATTTAGTTGCTATTATGTCCTTTCCTTATCTTTTCTATCTCTTCTTATATTAATATGTACAGATTATGAGTTTAAAAAGAACAAGAGGATAAGAAACAAAAATTACTCACAAAAAAGTGAAATCCTCAAAAATAAACTTGTGTCAAAAAGTTAGCAAAAAATAAGTCTCATGTAAAACGTACCGAGATCATTAGTTTTAGCCAATTCTATCCCAATCTGTTTCTCAATAATTTTATTTAATATTTTAAATAATAAATTCTCATTTTTTACGATTTTGTTAGTATTCATACTACGGAAAGATTAAATTAATAATAAATTCTTTCATTATGGGATTTACATTTATTATCACTACTTATTTAAGTAAAACTTGTAAATCTTTATTGGAGTTTGCCAGACCGATTTACAAAGTAATGGAATTATTTGGGTCACATCGACTGAGAATTTTCACAATCTTATGTCACGAGGTTGTTATGCCAGAAAATAATCAATGGGATGCAAGTCAGGAAGATTCACTTAAATTGGGTTGGTCAAAGAACACCTGTCTCAGTCAGCTTCCTAATTTTGCAAATCGAATTCAAAAAGTCGGAAAAGTAAATGGACAGAGCAAAAGGGATTATTGAATTTACAATACCTACTGCAACAATTTCACTTACTTATACAAGAAGAATTAAATTGATTTAAAATTTTTTTTATATTTGAGATTGAATGGAGGAATTGTGGAAATTGGATAAAAGTATATAAATTCTACTTAAAAATGACTTTGCTATTAATAATATTATAATATATACAGAGTGATTCATTTTGAATATAAAAACATTAAAATGTAGATAGGACATCCTAAATGGAACAAATAAATTCTATGGAACCATACTTCGATTTTTACTCATTCCAGCCTCAGATGTTTTCAAATTTTTCAAAAACATCACGACTTTTTCAAGAAAATTCAACATATATTTTTTTTAATTAAGCCAAAACAATAAACTAAGCACTATTTTAAAATTCATAAAATTCCCTTTAAAATTATTTATAAATTTGTTAACTGCTCCTGCAGCTAAAATTAACCAGGAAATACAAGCTTTTGCATCAAAAATTGTATTTAAAAAAAAATGGTCTCAATTTAAATACTCCATGATTACCTTATTTTTATAATCAACTTATGTGTTTGATTAGCTCAAAAACTACCCTTTTTCATTGGCTTCAATTTGACACAGCATATGCCTTACATAAGCATAAAGGCTAAATTGCTAAAATTTAATATAAAAATAGCTTTTTAATTTTAGCAGTACAGCCTTAATGCTTAAAAGTTCAGTAACGCATTGGACTATCAAAAGCTATTGAAGTAGTATAGTTGTTAAGGTTGTCAACTCGTTGATTATAACAATAAGATATTTATGGAGGACCAAAATTGTAACCATATTTAAAATAAAATCATTTCAAAGCATGTAACCAATAGTGTAACAGGAGCAATTGTATAGGTAATTTTAAAGGAAATTTTGTCCCCTTTAATATTGGGCTTAGTTAGTGCTTCTGGGGAGTAAAAAGCGAGGTATGGACAATACATTAAGGGATCCCTATCTAAATTTATTTTTTATATTAAAAATTGATCATCCAGTATATTTATTATATCTTTAAAATGAAACTTTTAGATTTTCCTAAAACAATATGAGTATAAATATTAAATGATAATAGTACATTACGCGTCGAGTGCGGAAAGTAGCATTTTGCATGCGAGTGTGGAGTTTGCACCCGAGCGACAGCGAGGGTAGTAAAACCACACGAGCAATGCAAAATGCCGTTTTCGCACGAGTTGCGTACCGTACTTTATCTACGATTGTTAGATTTAAATAATAAATACAGAAAAAAATAAACTTGCTGTATGTAAGTTCGTATCTCTTCTCTTGATAGAGATAGCATTAATCTTGAGTTGTATTTTTTGCCGAATTAATTATTTCTGGAGGAGTATTATTCTCCACATTTTCGTCAAAGCCACCTGATTCATTCATTGTTTTTCACTAAAAACTCGATATAAACAGTTACTTTAATAAAAGAATAGCAAATTAGTTTTGTTAAATGTAAACAAACTCGCTAATGGTGCGTAAAGCTGAAGAATTCCTCTTCTTTACCGCGCTAGCGTGGTAAAGAAGAGGAATTGTTCAGAACTATGAGACGCGCATGCGCAATGAATACAAGTACGTAAATAACCACTTTCCACGCATCTAAACAGAGATACAATGTTTATATTTCGTATCAATCGTAGATAAAAATATTTGTTACGTATTAGATGGGTGTTTTAAAAAACTTATGTATTTGAGGTTCTTCTGCCATTAGCAAATTTGATAGAATCTTTATAGGAACAAATAATAAGCTTCACATTTATAATAGTGACTTGCTTCCTAACCGTTACTATTAAATTACTCTTACGACTTATTGGATTTTAACCTAACTAAGCATTATTAATTGTAAATATTATATTTTTACATTTCCGAATGTTATGTGTGAATAAATCTTAATGTTTAATTTGTTCAATTTTTACTTTCTCATTTTTTATTTGTGGAGCACATAGTCGATTGAAGCTCTAGGTCTTACGGTAGTGACGTGTCCCGTAGTTTCGCTCCAAGTACTGGAATCATCTTTAGCGGTTGCTTTTAGTATTTGTAGTGAAATGTCGGGATGATGTGTCCACCGTACCTAGAACATCATTATGATTCCGATAGTGGAAGCCTACGAACTTGCACTGTCGTTTGTAGAAACCTGTTGATTTGAGTTTCGGACAGGGTCACTGTTACTTGTCTTGCATGTTACAGATGGCGTTCCTGCAGAGCAGGTCAATATCGTTGGTGGACATGTACATTGATAACAGCGAACCTTCAGAGAACGTCGGCCAAATTCACTTCAGTCTTGAATACGACTTCCAGAACACTACCCTCATCCTTAGGATACTTACGGTACGATCACAAAATATTCATATAAAACTAATTATAAATGTAGTCAGAAATAGAAAAAAAAGCTTATGACTATTGTCAGTCAATAATGTCTCAAATTATAAGGATACTGTTGGAAATTTTACCTCCAGTGGGGAGAAAAAGTGAACTTTCCTCCCTAGTTTAAAGGGAGGAAGTTACTCATTGCACCCGGTCGGGTTAAACAGGGAGTAATGAAAAATAAGGGAATCATGAACTCTCATGATTCCCTCCATTGTTGCCCTAGATAAAGCACAAGTAAATAAGGTTGGTACTAATACACATTTCATTTACTAACTTTTGTTTAATGTCTAAATCTATAATGTCATCTTCACACATGTCATGTAACCTCCACAACGGTTGCCATAGTGATTCATCAGTAAAAGAAACAAACAAGTTAAAAATGGAACAATAATTTCTAAATGTAGATTAACTAATCCATATTTAAATACATCAGTTGTCAACACCATTCAATACACGACTCAGCTTCCTGCTGATTCTCCTATTTAATTTTAGCTTTGAAATTCAAATAATTATTATCTATAATTTAATTTTAACGTGATAAAACTTATTTAGAGAATTGTTAATATTACATCTAACTATATTTTTTTTTTAAATAAATATAAACCTATGTATGTTTTGTTGAATAACGTAATTTAAAATTATAATCTTTCCATATTTTTTTCTCCCTTCTGGAGGTAAAATCTTGTACGTACCTTGATAGTAAAAATCACTTGCACCATCGCGATAATTAACTAGTGAACGTTATGGTTCCCTCGGCTTCGTCTCAGGAACCAACTCCATCGCTCAGGGTGCAATCACTTACTATCCTCCCTTGGTGCGTAAATAACTATTTCAACAGGTTATGGGCCCAGGCTTGCCACGGCCAATAGGTGAGATAGTATTTTTTTATAGGAATTATTTTTAGCGGGTGCTTCCGAAAGAGATAAAATTAGCTCTGCTATATCATAGCAAACCTCAATTCCGTAAGTACTGAACCCCTTGGTTGAAAAAACAATTAACAGAGTCGAGGCCTTCCTCCTTGTAAAATATCGTTTTAAAGTAATTGTTCCATGTATAACCTCGTTATAAAGTCACTTAAATTATTTATAGGAAACCGAATCTGCTTACTTTACCACTTAGCTACTGCTAAAATTTGACGTTAAATCGACTGTTTAACAACAAACAAAGAACAAAACAACGCGGGTAATCCTTGAAAGAAATTATTATATATTCGATAGCTTTTATAGAGATTAAAAAATGTATAATAGTTTAAGAATAACTGTAATAGTATCAGATTTCTATTATATGATATTTTAAATTGAGCTAATTTTGATTTATATTTTGAAAATACCTTAAGAATATCAATTTTATAAGTGATTAGCTTATTCCTTAAGTTTTTAAAATGGTTTTACACAAGTGTATCAATATTTTTACAAAAAATAGAAAAAATCACAGGGAAGTACTTGCATAGCCAAGTACTTCTTAGGGTTTCGTAGGTTATGATGCATATACGTAATTATATGCTCAAATAACATTTTATTATTTACCCATCCCGCCCAATATGAAAGTAAAAAATAATATCAGCAAATAAAAAAAATAAAATAAAAATCGGTCCGAGACAACTCAGACAAACTTTCTCATATATGAGTTTATAATTACTTAGCCCAGTGTTTCCATTTATTAGTTTTCAAATGTACATTTAAATATTATTGAACATTTCATCAAAATTTATCATAAAAATAACTTCTCCTGGTCGGGGAATCGAACCCGGGCTCTCTCCGTCCGCGTTTTAAGCTAATATCTCAGGAACTAGATTTTTCCCGGGAAAACGGCTTATATCGTTGGATTCGTATTCAAATGGACTACATTTTAGAATTTTTTAATCAAAATCGTCGGAACCGTTTTCGAGAAATAATTTTTTTTCATGTTTTTTGAGAGTTTTTGGGGGGTAGCGCCCCCAAATTTAGAGCTAAAATTCATTTCTCGATTTCGCCTCGGGGTATGATTTTTCTGAACATGTATGCCAAATTTCGTCAAAATCGGCCCAGTAGTTTGGGCTCCAGGCGTCTGCACAGACGACAGACAGACGACAGACAGACGACAGACGACAGACGACAGACAGACATTTTTTAAAAACCACTTTTTTGGACTCAGGGGACCTCAAAACGTGTAAATCCATCAAAATCTCAAAATTGAATTTTCGCGCCATCACAATACTTTCTCTTTATATGAGAAAGTAAAAAAATAGTGTAGAATAAGGAGATTTGAGTAGATGTCCCTGGTTCGATTCTCCGGGGGGTCACATGTTTTTTATTGGTAATAAAAAGAAGTTTATAAAGAGGAGGGTCCTCCTATACACTTCACTAGGTGAATCTTAGTAATGCACTAGATGAGGACCGACTAACTAATTCCGGCGCCAATGGCCGATTTATCGGCAGACGCGCCAGTGCGGAGGAAAGGGATGGTTTATTCGGTAGGGCTGTTATGCAATCACTAGCGAGTCCGTCACTCTGCAAACGTGAATTCGTATGTGGGTTAGGGTCTAACAAGCCTTCCACCTCTTGCCAAAAAAAAAAATTAAAAGAAGTTAAATTTTTTTTTTTTGGCCAATTTCATCGCCCTATCATAAGGTATCGGCCGTTATAAGACTAGCCGTTATAGGGTGGTCTAGGGGGAACTTTTTTCAGGTAAAATGTTGTCGCTAAAAACGGAATATCGGCGGTAAAAAGCACAATAGTCTTAAAATGTATATAATATTAATGCAATCTACTCTTCACTAGCTTTCATTTGATACCCACCTCGAAAATTGAAAAAAAAGTGCTTTGCATTTTTTTTGGATTACGCATGCGCATATTATATGTATAACTTCACAATATTTTTCTTATGTGTGCGTAAAAAAGTTACGCCAGTATTTAAAATTTCACATCTCTAGCGTGAACGTTTCGGGAGATATAACCAAAGAGCGGCGGACAGACAGACACATCACCCTCGGCGGCATGATAAGGGTATAGACTAGTTTAGAGATAATCTAAGATACCCTAAAAAAATATAATAGATATCTCAAAATTGTAATATTATTAAATTCAATATAAGTAACTGAACTGTGAATAAGTATATTTACGATATTATACCAATTTCAAATGTATAACAATTTCCAATTCATTTATTTTATTTATGTAGGATTACATAAAATGTTGTAGGATAGGGTTTTGGTTGCAAGAGGCTGGGATAGGAATATGGTAAGAAGGCATCTTGTATAATATTATATTATAATGTATGCAGGGATCTTATCTAAGTATAGTTTTGACTGATTCTACTGAGTTTCCTCTTTGTCTTGCTACTTTATCTGCTTGAATATTTCATTTCAACCAGTTTCTTTTTTACCTCTTGCAACTCGTCTCGAGGGAGCCGACCCTTCTATTTGCATTTCAATCTTATAAAAGATTTAGATCCATATTATTATCTTATTCCGAGTTGAAGTATCGAACTAAGGATAAAGTTAGAAAAAAAAATTGCCTTTAATAAGTATGAAAAAAGCTTTTAAAATGAGTTTCAGTTTCATTGTATAAATATTTTATAATTTTTAATAACCTGTTAGATTAACTAACTGTAATTAACTTGGTGTGACCACATTTTAAATTGAAATTTTAAGAAGGGGAAAAAATACTAATTTCATCTGTTTTATGAGATAATAGTTATTTATGCACCTAGGGATAAAAGTAAGCCATTATTCCCTGAGCGTAAAAGTTGGTTCTTGAGGCGAAGCCGAAGGAACCATAGTTTCTAAATCCCGAGGCGAAGCCGAGGGAATTAGACTCTTTAATTCCCGAGGCGCAGCCGAGGGAATAACTCAAATTAGCTCCAGTGGTCCAGCCGAGGGAGATAATTATCGCGAGGGGAATAATGGCACTTTACTCACGAGGTACATACAATATTTTATCTCCAGTAGGAAGAAAATACACATTTTCGTCCATTGCACAGTTTTTATTTATTATTTTAATAAATAACAATAATTATTAGCACTTTTAATAGCAGATATAAGAGATTCAATATAAAAAAACAATTAAGAATTGGAATTAAACTCAAATAGAAGGTTATTTAGATGCAGGTTATAAACAAAGATAAAATGGTCGAAAAAGCAAGTGTCGCCAACCTGATTTCAACAACTTCATTACATGACCCATACATTTTCTACTATTTATAAAATAATTAAGTTGCAATCTTTACTATTTGCCCTGCTGTACTTTTTCACTCTAATTTTACTTTTTCTCCCTACTTTTTGAGCTCAGGGATGAAAAGACTTACTTTAGTCCATCTAAACTAATTCAAAATCATAACTTTTTCTCCCTACTAGAGATAAACATTTTTTTCATATACATTTTAATAAAACCAACACCGACACCGCTATGAAGTGTTAAAAATCGCAAAAACTATTAGACCGGACCTAAAAGTTTGAAATAGAGAAAACAAAGTTTTAACCAATATCTAAAGTTCTTACGAAAAAATTTTGATAAAACTTCACTGAAATCATCTATTGCACTTTTAAAACATGCATGTAAAACTTCATCCATATGCAAGCAGAAGTTTTAGTATAGTGAAGTGATACATTTTATAATAGTTGAAATGGAGTAGGCCGAGGCGTGGGTTATTAAGAAATAGTCCTGTTCCCGTAGTTTGTTCTTGTGTAGTAATAATCTTACTGCACACTTTTGGTGACCATGATAGTGAAACTAAAGTCACATGTATGACATCAACCATTTTTTAGGGTTTTGTTGTTAAAACCAAAATAAGTAACCTTATTCTCGTAGTTTCGTTCCTGTGTCTGTCTGACACTCTGTACGGTTCCAATAACTTTTGAAGCAAAAGAGATAAACACATGAAACCTTCCAGTATTAAAGATCGTTTTGACGCGCACACAAGAAAAATATAGCGAACTCAAAATTATCAGCTGTTCAAATCCAAAATGACGGATAATTCACGTCACGAGATTTTTTTTTTTAATTTTGAGTGGGGTATCAAATGAAAGTTATTGAAGAGTAGATCACGAAAATATATAGTCACTTTGTCTTGACCCATGTGTGCCATTTTGTCAAAAAACATCAAAATTTTGCGTGTTCCCTTGCGACTGCAAGGGTTTAAGCAAAATAATTTCAAGATAAAAAGAACTTTTTATATACTACGTTTTTAAATTTTCTGTTGAATCGTATGTAATGTTGATAATATAATTGTTATTGTTATATAATATATAATGTTAGTGAAAAAAAAAAAAAAAAAAAAAAAAAAAAATCCGAATTTTTTTACTACACATAAATGACAACCATCCAGAGAGCTGATCTTACACCTATAAAAGGATACATCTTTATACAACGGATCTCCCCAACACCAAATCTAAATCATGCCATCGAAATATTTGAAATAATATAATCGATAAATAATATAATCGATATTTCCGGTTTTGCTGTCATTCAATGTTTATGCGTAAATATTGGATAGGGCAAAACAAATAAAATAACTTGCGGATTTTTTCCGAACTAACTTTCCACACAGCAAAATTTGCTGAAAACTAATTAAATTCTGCTGAAAGATGGCTAAAAGTATTAAAATAATGCATTGTCATCGTCTTCTGAGCTATGCTAAAAGTTTCAAATGTCTAGCTATTCGGGAAGTTAGTTAAAAATCGATTGCCAGATTTGTACCGGACAAACAAACAAGAATGCAAGCTAATAAAAACGTAGTAAAAATCAAAGCACGCGAATCATCTGAGATTCATTTAACAGCATGTTTGAATTATAATTACTGGAAGAAAAGGTAAGAGAAATTTTATTGCACCTATGAGAAAATAAATTACATAAGTGGGAAAAATACTGTAAACGATTTTAGATAATATGATAGTCCTAATTTCGTATTACAATATACCGGTAAGGGAAAATCACGGAAAAAGTTCACGAAATTGAAAGTAAAACAGAAAAAGAATATTCTGTTTGAAAATGGTACTCATAAATTATTTGGTAGAATTAATTAAAAAAATTAAAGAATGCTTACGGTTAAGACCATCTGCAAGCTACTTTCTACAGTTGGTATAGTATTATATTACAGGTGGTAGTGATATATTACAGGTGGTAGTGTTATATTACAGATGGTAGTGTTATATTACAGGTGGTAGTGTTATATTACAGGGAGTAGTGTTATATTACAGGCGGTAGTTTTATATTACCGGTGGTAGTTTTATATTACAGGTGGTAGTGATATATTACAGGTGGTAGTGTTATATTACTTGTGATAGTTTTATATTACAGATGGTAGTGTTATATTACAGGTGGTAGTGTTATATTACAGGTGGTAGTGTTATATTACAGGTGGCAGTGTTATATTACAGGTGGTAGTGTTATATTACATGTGATAGTTTTATATTACAGGTGTTAGTGTTATATTACAGGTGTTAGTGTTGTATTACAGGTGGTAGTGTTATATTACAGGGAGTAGTGTTATATTACAGGTGGTAGTGTTATATTACAGGTGGTAGTGTAATATTACAGGGAGTAGTGTTATATTTCAGGTGGTAGTGTTATATTACAGGGAGTAGTGTTATATTACAGGTGGTAGTGTTATATTACAGGTGGTAGTGTAATATTACAGGGAGTAGTGTTATATTTCAGGTGGTAGTGTTATATTACAGGGAGTAGTGTTATATTACAGGTGGTAGTGTTATATTACAGGGAGTAGTGTTGTATTACAGGTGGTAGTGTTATATTACAGGGAGTAGTGTTATATTACAGGTGGTAGTGTTATATTACAGGTGGTAGTGTAATATTACAGGGAGTAGTGTTATATTTCAGGTGGTAGTGTTATATTACAGGGAGTAGTGTTATATTACAGGTGGTAGTGTTATATTACAGGTGGTAGTGTTATATTACAGGTGGTAGTGTTATATTACAGGGAGTAGTGTTATATTACAGGAGGTAGTGTTATATTACAGGTGGTAGTGTCATTTGGTTCTTTTTTAAAACTTACTTTACTCAAATATATTTTATATTGAGATATATGGACTAAATTTGAGAGTTTGAATACCCAGAGGTTAGAGGTTACGCAGTAATTCATTCGAAGAAAGAGATACGACCGAGACTATTTATTGGCAAAATAAACTTCCCCAATAAAACCACAATTCAAGGTGACCCTTTTTACCGTTCCTCTCTTCTACCTAGCTTTTATTCTCACCCCGTAATAATATATTCTAAATAGAAATAAGAAGTATTTTATTCTTATCCAATGATATATTTATCGAATATATATTTATTAAACCATATTTTAAACAGTCGTATTGTATTTTGCTTCCGAGCTTACCAAAGTTATGGAAGCTATGTGATCTTTCAGAAGAACGAAAAATTATTGTCTCCGATTTGAAAAATTCCCAAGACAGAAATTCGTTTCAGACATCAGGGAAAATTTTTAGCTCCGTGTCTGTCGGAGTGTCACTTAATTTTTTTTAAAAAACTACTCGTCCGATTTTATTAAAATTTGGATGGTAGGTCATAATTAGCTCATTGTTGATCACATATTAGTTTCACCTTCTGTGGCCATTTGTTTCTCTCCCACAGGTATACAAACAAACATTTATTTTCACCTTTATCTTCGAAAGCTCTCATCTGATTTTCATGAAATTTGTATCCTTTGTCGAAAGTTGACCGCAGCTTCCTCACATTAATTTCAACCGTCAGGGCTCTTTCAAATTTGCTAAATTTATGCTTTGATTGATGTAATATAGACCGACATTTAGTGTAGCATATAGCACCTTCGCATCCTATCACGTACTTTATTCATTTTATGTTTTTACCAGCCATTAATGTCTAATTTCTTTAATTGTTTGCCCCATTTTTTTTTAATCTGTCAAAATGGTTTTGATTTTTTACATGAATTAAAGTATCGATTCAGCAAAAGTTAAAGAGCGCAAACAGTCCAAATTAATCTGGGGCTATCTGCGAGATACTTTCGACAAACCATCAAAATTTCATAGAAATGAGATGATTACTTTTGAAGATATAGGGGTCTGTCTATGTCTGTGAGCATGTGGAAGAGCAAAATATAGGCGCAGAAGGTTGAAACTTATTTGGGACCAACAATGAGCTATGTAATTATGACCTACAATACTAATTTAATTTAAATCGGAGGTGAAATTTTTAAGATATGTTGGTTCGAAAAAATTGAGCGAAAAATTGGAGTGTTATTTAAATATATATTTGTCTGTTATTTTTAGAGTAGTTGACTATATTGAACAATAAAGAAAGCTCAGAATGAAAACCTATGTTGGCAAGCCTGTCGCAGATGGTGTTTTGCTAGTCTGTCGCACATTGTGGAGTGGGGAAACATAAAATAGGCATTAAATTGCTTTTTACTCTAGAGGCTTGCTGAACACAGCTGTTCCAACTACTGTATGTCTGTCTGTTTTTCACGAGAGAATGTTTTAAAAAGAAAATCATTTTGTGTTTTTTTATTCTGACATACCACAAATTAATTGCTTTCAACTAAACTTGGCTAATTTAAGTTTTTTATTTCGTTAACACAAACTACTAAAAAAAAAACTAACTAAAAAATAGCTCTTAATATTTTTTAACAATACAATAGATAGCTTTAAGTATTATTTTCTATTTTAGAAACTATAAAATGGACTAGAAGTTAAAAACGAACACAGTGGTATCATTTAAAAAAAAAAAAAATAAATAATATATCAGCTGTAGCCAGTGGCAACAGTCTTAATTTTATATTTAGAAAAATAGTAAAATTACGTAAATTAATTTAGATATCTATTTAGATAAGTTATTATATCTATTTGAAGACCAACAAATCAAAACAATCATGCATTTCTATTGAAATAAATGTGGTTGCCTTAGCTTAGCAATAGAAAATCATTTCTTGGTGCATCGTCGTCGGGACTACTCGATTATATAAATGATATTGTAGATACTTGAGTTGCTCTTTACCTATTCTCAATTGTTAAACCTCCAAAATTACCTGATCTGATTTTATTAACATTTTCATGTTCAGGCTGTGCTACATAACTCGAAAAGCGTTAATAGAAAACGTTACCCGGTGTATCAAGGAGTTAGAAAGGTATAGGAGGTGTGCACAGTCTGTCTCCAGCTGTTGGGCCTCCCTCCACCGCACGTCATAGGGCCGAAGAAAATCTAAAATATTTATACGTGTGAAAGGGAGTTAGGAAAGTGCAGGTTGCCATCAACTCTCAGCCCTCTCCGCCTACCTAGTATGAAGGCATATTAACAATTCGTAGAAGGTGGGCTGGCGCCTTTGAATTCAGTATTTTGTAATCAAGCCGCGGCAGTGCCGGTGTGGAGATAAGAATAAAAATTATCTTCCATCTACTTTTATCAATTAATTGAATAAATTACCGATTTTATTTCATTTTATGTCGGTAGTTTACGCAGAGCGAAAACATGAAAATGTCTCACTGTCTTGCGGACTCGTATGCAAGAAGTTTTTTTTACTATTTTTAAATCTCTTAAGTTTTTCAGATTTCATTGTGACATGTTCTTCGTCAATCTGTTACTCGTATTATATACAAAGTCATTGTGAAACCTTATTAATACCTGCTCTCTTCTAAAAGTTAATGAACACAAAATTAAGAGAATTCTTAAACCTCCACCATATTTAATAAATAGAAAGATAGACTGCCAATTAGTGTGCCATTTAGCTCCCAAAAAAAAAAGAAAAATAATTGGGGATCATCTATGGGCCATAACAAACCATCAATTCTGAACAAAATCGGTTCGGTAGACTTTAAGAAATTGATGTTTGGTGGATTTTTACATTTGTGCATGCGCAGTGGCTACGACTGATCCAAAAATGATGAAATGATTGACATCATTATACGTTTGATCCTCAACTATCACAAAATCTGAGTGAAATCGAACTATTAGATGCGAGAAATTGACGTTTGCGCCTGCGCAAAGGCTAAATTTGTTCAGCGAGCGATGCAATTCCTGGGGGAATGACCATCTAGGGTCTAACCTGCGTAATCCCTGAAAAGTCATTAAAAATATTGTTAATAATTATTGTTAATTGTTCGGATGATGTTATGCCTCTGAAAACGATTCGTGGACGCACAGACCGACAAACACGAAACAAAATTTGTTTAGAAGGGGCTAAAACGTAAAATGCGACTGGAAATTTTGATTTTAGAATTAAAAAATGCTCATCTCCTAAAAGTGAACACAATGGTTCGCTACCTTGGTAGAATCGGAAGCAAAATAAATGTAAAGTTGATGGATAGATGGTACTTCTTTAGATTGTTACTCCCTATATTTTTTTTTAGAATATAAATTACTTTGACTAAATAACTATATTTTTCTCTGTCTGTCTCCCGTTGTTAATAATAATTATAATTTGATCCGTAGTATGAATACTACCTTTAAATAAACAGGTCAAGTGTGTGCTAGTCAGCACACAGCGAGGGTCCGTAGGCCACACTATATAGTGTTTAACTGTAAAGTGTATAAACAGTGTTTTGTTTAAAATGCTAAAAAGCTTACTTTGAACCATTCTAAGGGTCTGATATTCTCAAAACACACTCTGATAAAGTATTTTTTTGCCACTGAACCGGACTACAACCATATAAATTCATCGAAAAGACCATAATTATAAAAAAAAAACCGTATTTTGTCAATAAAAAATAAAATAATATTTTTTTCGAAATTTCCAAAAAGTGGTATCTTTACTTTTGGTCGAAGAATGTTCAGGAATTTTTTCAGATTTTTTGCACTTCACATAAGCGAGATAAAGGGGGGGGGGGGGCACTTTTCAAACTCGCCTACGCTCGCCCTATCGAAGTTATAACCAAAGAATTATATATTTTTGTAATCAGCTCGACGTACCCTTTCATATGATACCCCTTAGTGTGTCGAAAAAAAATTAAAAAATGTTAACCCTTAAGTTTTTTTACCCTAATTTTTTTTGAAAAATATTTTTTTTAAGTCGCTATATTTTTAATATATGTGGGCTGGTACAAGACACATACATGCCAAATTTCAAAGTGATCGGACGAAAGGTGTAGCCGTGAGAGCACGTGAGAGGACGGACGGACAGACACACGCAGGAAAATATAAGGGTCCTTGGTTTTGCCTACGGACCCTAATTACTATTAAGACAAAGGGAGTTTAGTCCAATATACTTTGGGACAATAGAATATTACACTTGTGTTTTTATAAGGGGAGTAACAGTCTAAAGAAGAACATTCTGTACACCTTCTTTAGATTGTTACTCCCCTCTGTTTTTTTTGTTTTTTTAGAAAATAAATTACTTTGACTAAATAACTATTAAGACAAAGGGAGTTTAGTCCAATATACTTTGGGACAAAAGAATACCACATTTCTGTTTTTATAAGGAGAGTAACAGTCTAAAGAAGAACATTCTGCACACCTTCTTTAGATTGTTACTCCCTCTGTTTTGATTTTTATGGGGAGTAACAATCTAAAGAAGGTCCTAATAGATTCGTCTTAAATAGATCTTTCTACTATTTGAGGTACTGCATATTTTTTTAATAGTAAAATGTATTCTACCTACTTCCTGCTTTAATTAATTTAAAAAGCAGAATTTTATACAATTAATTGTTCCTTAATTAAAATTAACAAAACCAAATTGCTAATACAATATATGTAAATATGTATAAATATAAATTTGTATTGTAATTAATTTTATGTCTTTTAACAAATTAGATCACTTTTAAAATAATTAATTTACTAAATTCATTGTAAACATTTTAAAAAATACAATAAATAAAGAAAAAAACAATCATGGAATTGTTTTTGGTTAATAAATGAATATTTTTTAATTAAGTATTTGTTTTATACAACTTGTAACCTTTGTAAAGATTTTGGATTTATATTTTTTAATAAGGCCTCCTACGCAGATAACTTGTTCGAATCCCACGCTCTGTTGTTATAAGCCTCTATACATGCATTTATGTTTATATATAATTTGTTTATTTGTTCGTTTTTTTTACTTTGTTGAAAAAGAAAGGTAATAAGTAAATACTACCTTGTTACTTCTATCTCCGACTAATTAGGGTCACGTAAATTAGATAAATTTATCATGATAAAGAGAAAATTAACTCTCCATTTAAAAACCAGTTTTTAATTAGCATTACTGAATTCTAACATTAATATCGTCTTAGATAGCGCTATAAGAGAACTTTCCCTATCACAAATTTTCTTGTTTTTAGCGAATTTTCGAAGAAAATTAAGCTATTGCAATGGCTTCAACATTTTTTGAAAATTTTCTTCATGGAAATCAGTTCCAGACCATTCTTAATCAATTCCTGAAAATTAACACTTTTTTATGTATGTATGTATATTATATGTATGCGTCACTCCAGACGATATCCCACCTTCAATCCAAACAAATTTTTAAAATGTCAATAATATCAAAAGAAAGGATGAGTTCGTTGGCCAGAATTTTTGGAGTCCATTTAGGGGTCAAATTTTGACAATTTAGGGTCAAAAATAGCATAAAAACGTGTTCTTTCCATTTTACCCCCCTCTTATATGAAAATATGACAAAAGTGAACATAACAACAATTACTGTACTCAGAGCTTTCCAACGATATGCATCTTGAAGGGTTTATACTTATGACTTTTATACCCCATACCCCTTACCAATTTTTTTTTCACCCATCCAAATTCTAAACCAAAATTTTCCAATATTATCATAAGCCAATAATACGCAGATTTCTTTAAAAATCGCTCATTAAGTCATGGTGCATGACTGGACTTTTTCCTAAAATTTCTCTAAGGCTGCATTTCTATAATAGTATAAATCAACTTTTTACACCAAATGTTTATTGAAGTGAAACTTCTTTAGGCGCGGAAGAGTAAATTGGCTTGGAGGAAACAAAATCGAGTAACGAAGTTTGTGTTTCGAGACTAGTCCAAGGGAAAGATTTTTTTAAGTGAAATTTACGCAATAGTATGGTAAATCAACTGCTAGCTTAAGTTAGCATTTGATTTTCCCGTATAAAATCCTTTATTTGGACGACTCGCGATCCACCGATCTCTGATCCAGCAGGCATGAATGCTAACCATTGCACCACGGAGGTATTTGAGGTAGATGTTTATTGTTACACTGAATTGTTGGTTACACCAATGTTTATTTTTACACTGAATTGTTGGTTACACCATTGTTTATTGTTACACCAAATTGTTGTTTCATTGTTACTCTGAATTCTTTGTTACACTAATGTTTATTGGTATACAACACTATATTATCTGGTTACAGTAATTATTGTTACACCGAAAAATGTTGGTTACACCAATGTTTATTGTTTTACTAATTTCTTGGTTACACTGATGTTTATTGTTACACCGACTTCTTGCTTACACTGAATTGTTGGTTAAACCTATTTTAATTGTTACCCCGCATTCCGCCGTTTAATTCAATTGTTATTTCCATTATGAATACAAAATTCAAACTTTAATTATCTTGGTTTCCTTACATTGTTCTTATTAAATAGTAGTTTAAACACTAGTTTTTATGTTCTAACAGTATTAACAAACAAGAAGGTTTAATGTATTTAGAATTATCTTGGAAAGCAAGAAAAGGTTTTTACACTTACTGTGAAAGGAATGCTTAATACTGTTTGGGTTTCTCTCTAAAGGTTTTAGTTATACATATGAAAAGCTTTTACTATCTTACTATCTACATGCAATAAACACGACGGAACTGTTAGCTGTTAAAATTGAATCTCTGCTAATTTAATTACTTGTGTTAAAGTTGCAGTGTTTAATGCCTCAGGTACTTAACAAAGTTCAATATATGTTTACTTTATTCAATGATCTTATCTTCTATTTACTTAGTAAGCTTCTTAGTGTTATCTGTTTTTTATTGCTATTCTACATACGTTGTATTTTCTTTTTGTATTTTTCAATTTTGTTGTCTTGTTATTCGTTAATTTAGATTTTAATTCCTTCAATCATATTGTCTTTAAATTTATTTTAAACTCTATACATAGTCCAGTCATTTTAAGCAAAAAAGGGGCTGTTTACAAAAATGCGTCATACAAGCAAGAGACTTTGTACAAATTATCTCTGGAGCATCCTGATTGAAATCCTATAAAGTCCCCGAAAAAAAAGTTGTGCTTCGAGCCGCCATCTTGAAAAATAGCGGCCAAAATTCAATTTTTTGCTTCTACTAGCTTAATTATTAGGTTTAGAAAAAAAAGTTCAAGTAAAAATTGTTTATTATGTAATTATCTATAAATTTTATTCTCAAAGTTTTTTCTCTCTGACCAACCGTAGAGGCACAAAATTACCATTAATACAGGCCAAATCAACCCTTAATACAGGTAACTTGTAACCTCACAACTACACCTGCAATCGCTGGACACTGAACGCAAGAAAATTACGCGAGCTTAGATATAAATGGTAATTTTGTGCCTCTACGGTTGGTCAGAGAGAAAAAACTTTGAGAATAAAATTTATAGATAATTACATAATAAACAATTTTTACTTGAACTTTTTTTTCTAAACCTAATAATTAAGCTAGTAGAAGCAAAAAATTGAATTTTGGCCGCTATTTTCCAAGATTGCGGCTTGAGCACAACTTTTTTTTTTTTTTTCGGGGACTTTATAGGATTTCAATCAGGGTGCCCCAGAGATAATTTGTACAAAGTCTCTTGCTTGTATGACACATTTTTTTTTCATAAACCTAAAATGGCTGGTCTAACAACTAAAGTAAAATTTTCTTTTAAATGGATGAATATATTTAATGTAGAAGCCTATAGTCCAGGAGATAGCGTGCAAAAAACTGTTTTACTAACTCCAAGCTATAATTTTGTGTATTTATTAATCTTTTAGGGTTTTTTAAGATTATTTAGTAGGCTAAAGTTCGTCTGCTTGACACAGCTTGGCAATAGGCCTTAAAAAAAAAAACCAGTGGAAAGCGGCCATTTCCTTCCCATTTTGGTGGACAATGTGGTTTTCATGATTCTAAGTATAAAATTAGTTAGTATAGACTAAAATTCAAGTTGATGTTAGTTTGTTACTTAATAGGTGATCACTTTTATTTAGTTTAATATTTAAATAACTAACCTATCAAGTGACAAACAAACATAAATTAGATTTTATGTCTACTGACTAATTTTTTAAGGATCATGAAAATGATATTATCCACCCAAATGCGCAAGGGACATAGCCGCTTTCAGCGATTTGTTTTTTTCAAATGCCTATTTCTAAGCTACGTCCCGCAGACGAACTAAGTCGACCACACAATCTAAAATGGCACCGCAAAATTAACTTATTCACAAAATTCTAGCTTAATATTATCAACACACTTTTTTCACGTTATTTCTGAAATACTACAGTTAATAAAGAATTGTAACTTTAATATTTTTTCATAAATTAGAATCTTTTGGTTCCTTAGCCATCATTTGTTTGATAAAGATTTATATTTATTTACTTCGTTCGCATTTTCTTACTATAATCTTTTCAAAAACTCTTCTAACATTTTTTTAATTATAAAAATTGAAAAGTTTTTGTTTTATTATCGAGAAAATAAAAAAGAGATTTGTCGATTACATTGATTATTTGTTCTTTATTTCAGAAGTTTTTTTACTCTTTATTTATCGAAGAGACATTTTCTTTATTTTTAAAGAGTATTATAAAGAGAACTTATTGAAAATAAAAAGACAAATAAAGCAGCTGAAAAACTAATTTTTCCAGAAGCTTTATTAAAATTATATTTTTCTTCTTCTATATTGATTCAAATTAAGTAAGTTAATTGAATGTAATAATTGGTCTAACAAATAATACAAATTTACTTTAATGATAAGTACCAAGTTTCAAGGTAGGGCGAGTCTCTTTCTAAGTCCCTTTGTTGGCCCAAGTCCTGCTACTTGTGAAACGACATTTTTATTCAATAACTTCACCAATAATTGGGCATCCTTGTAGAACCGACCTTTTATTCTCCTACTGTTCTTTAATAAAGAAAAGGCTTCATTTATGAAAAAGAAAAGTCATTTGAAAAAGGTTTTCATTGTCTTTTAGAATTCACTTATTTTAAAAATTCATTTCACCTTCGATTGTCCTGGAATAAAGATATAGTAGGAATCTATTTTTTATTACTACGTTTTTATTAGCTTGCATTCTTGTTTGTTTGTTTGTTTGTTTGTTTGTTTGTCCGGTACAAATCTGGCAATCGATTTCTAACTAACTTCCCGAATAGCTAGACATTTGAAACTTTTAGCATAGCTCAGAACACGATGACAATGCATTATTTTAATACTTTTAGCCATCTTTCAGCAGAATTTAATTAGTTTTCAGTAAATTTTGCTGTGCGGAAAGTTAGTTCGGAAAAAATCCGCAAATAATTTTATTTGTTTTGCCATATCCAATATTTACGCAATCTTCATTTTGACGGGTCTCAAATTTGTGATAGATAAACATTGAATGACAGCAAAACAGGAAATATCGATTATATTATTTATCGATTATATTATTAATATTATTTCAAATATATCGATGGCATGCTTTAGATTTGGTGTTTTAACTTTTATAGGTTTAAGATCAGCTCTCTGGATGGTTGTCATTTATGTGAAGTAAATAAATTAGGAACCAATTTTTTTTTTACCAACATTATATATTATATAACAATAACAATTATATTATCAACATTACATACGATTCAACAGAAAATTTAAAAACGTAGTATATAAAAAGTTCTTTTTATCTTGAAATTATTTTAAATCCACCTGAGCTGTGCAATATATTGTTTTAGTTTATAAATATTATATTGTATTAATAAATTGTACTTAGAATATTCATTTGAACACTAAAAAAAGTCAATAAACTATCGTTATAAATAATATGTTCTCATGTAACATAATATACTTTTATGACTTTTAAAATAGCCTGCTAATTAGCGGGGCATATAGCTTCCGCGAGTCGTATTTCATATAGCATAATGATTTTATACTTCCTTTGCAACGAAGTTCCTTATGGCACGTCCTGGAGCCCAGGAGTGGATCCGACAAAAACGACCAAAATCACCGTTACAAAATCACCTTCACAAAACCAAGCGTCACGAAATCTACCGATAACGATAACTTAAGTAAAAGATGACCGAGTTAGTTCAAATTTGGTATACATGTTCATTTCACCAATTCCCAAGCTGAGTTTGTTGGGCAACGTTAAGTGTTCACGCGCAACGCTCGCGTAAACGTAAACTTCAAATTTAAAATTGGAACTTTAGGACGGGAAAAAATTCTAACTTCATCTATTTAATGAGACAAACAACTTTATGAAATACATTTTTTTATTAAAATGAATACCGACCTAGCTATGAAGTGATATAGATCGCTAAATTTATTAAAGTGGACCAAAACTTTTGAAATAAAGAAAACATCGTTTTTACCGATATCTTACGTTCTAACGTAACAATATAATAAATCTTCTAACACATCGTCTAAAGTACAATTGAAAGAGGCATGAAAAATTTCAACCTGATACAAGCAGACGTTTTTGAGTAGGGAAGAGGTATATTTTATAATATTTTAAATTAGTAGGCCGGGTAGGTAGAAAACAGTCCTATTTCCACTAATATTACCAACTACAAACATACTATTTAACTACAAAATCATCATGATTATCTTTTATCTTAATATTCAATACATATTTATTGTAAGAAGCTTGCTTTAATGATACAAATAATGCTTCTTGTTTCTTTTAATTTTGCCTTAACTCTGCTAGGTACAAACAGTTCGTTACTTTTAATTTTGTCTCTTAACTCCGCCATGTATAAGTAGTTAGCAGTGTGATTTTATAATTTATATTTAATGAAAAAAGTAAGGAACTTCATTCCTACCGGGTGTCCCGCGACATCACACGTATTTTTTTTTACCTATTTTTGTCAAATTTATTTAATTTTTTCCCTTATTTTGCTTTCGAGCTTACCGAAGGTAATAGAAGCTATTTTATCGTTCTGAAATCCCTGATTTCAAAAATTCCATAATCAAAAGTCAAAATCCCTTTCAAACACCAGGGAACAATTCTGCTTCCGAGCTTACCGAACGTAACGGGAAAAAACTATGTGAAGAACAAATATATTTGATGTCTCCGATTTCAAAACTTCCAAGTTAGAATTCTGTTTTACACATTTCCATGTCTCTGTGTCGGTTTGTCGCTCAATTATTGCGGACCAACATTCCTTAAAACTACTCGTTATACTTTAGTGAAATGTGTATGTAGGGGTCATAGTAGTAGTAGTAGTAGTAGTAGTCTAGTACTTTCTACTAAAACGGGTAGGACGAACCACTTTTTTGAACCTTGCAATTAGGCCATCACTTAGGCTCTTTTTACGCCCCGTGGTGGAGAGTTCCAGCTACTTCACACATCATACATTTTGTACATTGTACCGTCGAAGCGAATATGGTGTGGTCATTAGTAAGCTATATAAGCGAGCGTCAAAGCGTGGGGGAAGAGTCCCCATAAAGGGTGTCCCTCGCCCTGCTCCGTCCTCGAACCATAGATACACATTACATCATCATGACACGGATCGGACCCACATCATAGAGTGGGGGAAGAGTCCCCATAAAGGGTGTCCCTCGCCCTGCTCCGTCCTCGAACCATAGATACACATTACATCATCATGACACGGATCGGACCCACATCATAGAGTGGGGGAAGAGTCCCCATAAAGGGTGTCCCTCGCCCTGCTCCGTCCTCGAACCATAGATACACATTACATCATCATGACACGGATCGGACCCACATCATAGAGTGGGGGAAGAGTCCCCATAAAGGGTGTCCCTCGCCCTGCTCCGTCCTCCAACCATAGATATACATTACATCATCATGACACGGATCGGACCCACATCATAGAGTGGGGGAAGAGTCCCCATAAAGGGTGTCCCTCGCCCTTCACCGTCCGCGATTCATTGATGCAAGTCAGAGTATCATGGCACGGGATCGAACCCACGACCTCGAGTTGCCTCGACTTATTGATAGCTGAGCGAGCGCCTTAACACGCTCGGCTCCCCTGGCTCCCATGGTAGGGGTCATAATCAGCTCATTGTTGGTTCTATATAAGTTTCAACTTTCTGCGCTCATAATTTGTCTCTCTTCCACATGTTTGTAACTATCATGCTGGGCATGTTTAAGTCGCTTCGTCAACATTGACTTCGATGTCTTCATCGATCATTGTCAATGATGCGGATAATATAGAAATGAGATTATGTTTTCCTTCTCAGAGTCTTTTAAAAATGTAAACTTAGTTTCTACTGAGATAGGGCAGGGGGTAGCAAAGTGTGCACTTTAAAGATTTTAAAATTTTTAAATTAATTTTTAACCTCAGAACTTCCCAGGGATATACTTAAGTCAGTTGTAACGACTTTTTATTGGCTCCTCACGTCGTTTGTGTTCGATAGTAATGGAGGAGGTTAACTTTTTCTAGTAGACTATAACTTGATCTTACCCTTAATGTGAAAAGTTTCCTCCTTTAACGTTGAGCGGGACAAATAGACAGAAGGACAAAATGAAGAGATAATAAGGGATCTATTCCCTCATAAATAAGTTAAAATGAAAACTTATCAAGTAAAATATAGTCAAAATTTAATCAACTTTTATTTTTATCTTAAAACTATTTGTTTCTTAAGTACGCAAAAAACTTTATCAACTCCTAATTTCGTTTCAGTTTTGTTTAAAGTTCTATGTCTTATTAAAACAAAATTCTCTACTTCTAACTTATTAACATATTCCGGACAAGTTATACTTTTTATATTTTTAAATATACTCGAACTAAATGCATTTTTACGATGAAAATAAATAGTTTGAAGAGAGCTAAACTATTTCCTAAAAGAGACAATGTTGCCTTATAAATGTGTTTTTCTTATTAAATCCTCTTATCTCCACATACAAGTTTAAAAACTTCTAAACTAAGACCTTTATACAGAAAACTCACTTATTTATTAATATGTTTTAACTAATTTATTAAATGTTTAAAGGCACTAAAGACTTTGAAGAAAGAAAGCTTTTAACTTGTTGTCTCTTTGCGTCTCTTCACAAACTTTTAAAACATCAAATACGTCACAAGTTTGTTTAGATATTTTGACTGAGATTTTGCAAAACTTACATTTTACTGAATCAAATTTTAAAGTTAACTTGACCAGTTTATAACTGCAACAACTATATATCTTTGAATTTTTAGGGTCCGTAGGTAAAACCAAGGACACTTATTTTTTTCTGCTTGTGTCTGTGTGTCCGTCCGTCTGTCGCCTCTTCTCACGGGTTCACCTTTTGTCCGATCATTTTTAAATTAGGCATATATGTCTATAGTACTTACCCATGCATTTTAAAAATGTAGCGACTAAAAAAATATTTTTCAAAATAAAATAGGGTAAAAAAACTTAAGGGTTATATATATATATATATATATATATATATATATATATATATATATATATATATATATATATATATATATATATATATATATATATATATATATATATATATTTTTTTTTTTTTTTTTTATTTATTTATTTTTTTTATTTTTATTTATTTATTTATTTTTTTTTTTGGAGACCTTGTGGGGTATCATACATGAAAGGGTACGTGGGAAAGTGTCCTCCCCTCTGTATCTCGCTTATGTGAAGTGCAAAAAATCTGAAAAAATTCCTGAACATTCTTCGACCAAAAGTAAAGATACCACTTTTTGGAAATTTCGTGGGTTTTTTTGTATTTTTTTTTTTTTTTTTTTTTTTGACAAAATACGATTTTTGTATTATGTGCTTTACGATGTTTATATGTTTATATTCCGGCAAAAAATACTTTTATCTACGATTGATACGAAGTATAAACATTGTATCTCTGTTAAAATGCGTAGAAAGTGATTCTTTACGTAGTTGTATTTATTGCGCATGCGCGTTTCGTAATTCATCACCTTATTGCACAATTAGCATGTTTGTTTCCATTTAACAAAACTAATTTGCGGTTTGTTTAATTAAAATAACTGTTTTTTTCTGTATTTAGTATTAAACTTCAACAACTGTAGAAAAAGTACAGTACGCAACTAGTGCGAAAACTGCATTTTGCTTTGCTCGTGTGGTTTTACCACCCTCGTTATAAACTCCATACTCGCATGCAAAATGCAACTTAGCTTAATTGTGTGTGTGTTTATGTGTACAAAGACTACAACAATAGAATACATAATAACAGCACCATCAATAGGTACTACTTAAACAATACTTTGTTGCCTACTGACTCTTGCTGTGTGCTGACTAGCACACACTTGACCTGTTTATTTATATTTTTAATACTATGAAACAATAACTTTTAAAGAACTTAGATAATTATTTATAGATGAGGATAGATATAAATAGCCAGAAATATTATAGTATTTCTCTATTTCCATTGAAAGAAACAATGTAAATATTAAACTAAAGCTTATTTTTAATCATTTATTTGCCTTTTTTATCTACATGCTATTTTCATGCTAAAGCTTGTATTAAACTCGAACCTTTGTAACACTTTGTTTGTTAGAGATAAACAATCAGCAAACAATAAACAACCTGATAGCCTTTAAGCATCCCACGGATAAAAAAATATTATTATAAAAGGTTTTCGTGTGTTTATTTAGTTTTTAATTCTTGTAACATTCTAATCTATATGAATTTCTTCACGCTACAATGATACTTTCTATATTTAATATTTTGATGGAGTGTCTTTTCATTTATTAGAGAAAAATGTAGAGTTTTATCTGTATTCAGTCATGACGGATTTCGTGACCAATGACTTAATCCATTATTTTCACGTGTCAAATTTCAATAAAAATAGACTGCTAATAAGTGTGGCACATAGCTTCCTCGCATCCTATCATGTACTTTATTGTTATATTAACATTAAAATTATAGTTACATTACATTATTCTTATATTGTTTATAGTGTAAAAACTTTTAATAGTTTTAGCCATCTTTAACACTTCACAGCGGTGTCGCTGTTGGTTTTACTAAAAAAAAATGTTTGTCTCATTGAATAAGGATGAAGTTAGATTTTTCTCCCGACCTAAAATTCCAATTTTAAATTTTAAGTTCACGTTTACGCGAGAGTTGCTCGTGAACGGATAACGTTGTCCAACGAACTCGTCCTGGGCATTAGTAAAATGAGCATGTCTACCAAATTTCATCAAAATCGGTCGACATTTACTCAAGTTATCGTCGCACGTTTCATAATTCACGGACACACAGACAGACACGAAACGAAAAATGTTCCCTGATGTCTGAAACGGATTTCTGTCTTGGAATTATTAAAATCGGAGGCATAAAAGCGTTCACAATGCTTCCGTTACCTTCGGTAAGCTCGGAAGCAAAAATATTGAATTTGTTAAAAAATGGATGTGATACTCAGAATGATACATTTAGTTCATATTCATCACTAGCCATCACCCCGCGCTCCGCACAGGGCTCATGCTAGGAAGCAGTGGCTGTTTTCTATTCGTATGTAGGCAAAGCGAATAAATCAAATGCCTAGTTTCTTTTCAAAAGCCTTCCTTGAAAACAATCAGGACTATATTATTTTACATCAGTCATTTTAATTTTTAAAACAAAATAATCTGTGTATTTCAGTTTGAAGACTATTTAATTTATTACATAAAGAAATTCCTATTTCAGGCATATTAAATAAATAATATTTCATATTGATAAATAATCATAATTTAATCACACAATCATCATAATTGTGGGCAAAGAAATAAATAAGATAAATATTAAAAAAAAAAGATATATAAAGAAAATATTAAAGATATATAATTCTGATGAGTAAAAAAAAAAAAAGAAAAGAAAATGCAATAAATGCAATGTAATTAAGAACATGTTCAGAAAAATCATATCCCGAGGTGAAATAGAAAAAAAAAATAATTTTAGCTCCAAATTGAGAGGCGCTACCCCCTAAAAACTTTGAAGAAAAAGAGATTATATTTTTTTCTCGAAAACGGTTTTGACTAAAAAAAATCTAAAATGTAGTCCATTTAAATACGAATCTAACGATATAAGCCGTTTTCCTGGGAAAAATCTAGTTCCTGAGAAAATAGCTTTAAACGTGGACGGGGAGAGGCCGGGTTCGATTCCCCGCCGTGGAGATGTTTTTTTGTGCTACATTATGATAAAATGTTACATGATAATTGAATGTACCTAAAAAAACTTGAAAACTAATAAATGGAAAACACTGGGATAAGTAATTATGAACTCGTATAAGAGAAATTTTGACTGATTTGTCTCGGACCAATTTTTTTAAATGACTATTGCCAAGCTATGTCCCGCAGATTTAGCCGACCACGTATTCTTAAAAGTCACTCCTAGACTATGATCTCATTACTGTATTTATGTGCGTTCTCATTGTAATAATTAATTATACTCTTATGCGATAAGTATATTTATTATAGTTTTGCATTGTAATAATTATACACTTCTGCAATAACTGTATTTATTTTAGTTTTGCATTATAATAATTATACATTTATGCTATAATTGTATTTATTTCAGTTTAGCATTATAATAATAATTATACACTTATGCAATAACTGTATTTATTTCAGTTTATTATTATAATAACTATGCACTTATACAATAACTGTATTTTGTTTTGTTTAGCGTTATAATAATTATACACTTCTGCAATAACTGTATTTATTTCAGTTTAGCATTATAATAACAATTATACACTTATGCTATAAGTGTATTTATTTTAGTTTTGCATTATAATAATTATACACTTCTGCAATATCTGTATTTATTTCAGTTTAGTGTTATAATAATAATTATACACTTATGCTATAAGTGTATTTATTTTAGTTTTGCATTATAATAACTATACACTTATGAAATAACTGTATTTATTTCAGTTTAGCATTATAATAATAATTATACACTTATGTTATAAGTGTACTTATTTTAGTTTTGCGTTATAATAATTATACACTTATGTTATAAGTGTATTTATTTTAGTTTAGCGTTATAATAATTATACACTTATGAAATAACTGTATTTATTTCAGTTTAGCATTATAATAATAATTATACACTTATGCTATAAGTGTATTTATTTTAGTTTTGCAGTGTAATAATTATACATGTAGTAGTAGTATTTATGAATTACCCTTCAATTTGTATTTTAGTTTCCAAAGAAAATCTTTAAAAGGTCTGTTGGGTAGATGTATAATTAAAACTTTCAAGCTTCCATCATTTTATAATAATTAATTTATAATAATAATTAATAATTAAATAAAATGATGGAAACTTGAAAGTTTTAATTATACAACTACCCAACAGACCTTTTAAAGATTTTCTTTGGAAACTAAAATAATTATACACTTCTGCAATAACTGTATTTCTTTCAGTTTTGCATTATAATAATTATACACTTCTGCAATAACTGTATTTATTTTAGTTTTGCATTATAATAATTATACATTTATGCTATAATTGTATTTATTTCAGTTTAGCATTATAATAATAATTATACACTTATGCAATAACTGTATTTATTTCAGTTTATTATTATAATAACTATGCACTTATACAATAACTGTATTTTGTTTTGTTTAGCGTTATAATAATTATACACTTCTGCAATAACTGTATTTATTTCAGTTTAGCATTATAATAACAATTATACACTTATGCTATAAGTGTATTTATTTTAGTTTTGCATTATAATAATTATACACTTCTGCAATATCTGTATTTATTTCAGTTTAGTGTTATAATAATAATTATACACTTATGTTATAAGTGTATTTATTTTAGTTTTGCGTTATAATAATTATACACTTATGTTATAAGTGTATTTATTTTAGTTTAGCGTTATAATAATTATACACTTATGAAATAACTGTATTTATTTCAGTTTAGCATTATAATAATAATTATACACTTATGCTATAAGTGTATTTATTTTAGTTTTGCAGTGTAATAATTATACATGTAGTAGTAGTATTTATGAATTACCCTTCAATTTGTATTTTAGTTTCCAAAGAAAATCTTTAAAAGGTCTGTTGGGTAGATGTATAATTAAAACTTTCAAGCTTCCATCATTTTATAATAATTAATTTATAATAATAATTAATAATTAAATAAAATGATGGAAACTTGAAAGTTTTAATTATACAACTACCCAACAGACCTTTTAAAGATTTTCTTTGGAAACTAAAATAATTATACACTTCTGCAATAACTGTATTTCTTTCAGTTTTGCATTATAATAATTATACACTTATGAAATAACTATAACAAATAAATAATCCAGTAAGAGTAAGTTTATTTTAAACGCTTTTAGAGTTTGCTCTGGAGTTTTATCATTGGAGTTACGTATTTGATTGTATTCTGTTTATGAAGCTTGAAATTATTTTACTGTCAGTGCATCTGAAACATATCAAATAATTGAAATCTTCCCTCAACAATCCTAAGCCAACAATATTATTTCTATACAAAACATTTTTATACCATTGGCCGATTTTTCCCCAATTGTTTGTTTTATTTATAATTCTTTACGCATCATACATCATACTGTTCATGTGTGTGTATACAGGGTGACCCACTATAAAATTTTATAAAGAAACTAGCGGATTCTATGGATCAAATGCAACAAAAAAGGTCGAATAAGCATTATGCCCATTTCTCTATCGTTTTATTTCTTCTTTCAGAGTGTTCCACTAAAATTTTCTAAAAATGCCTAATATCTTAAAAACTAATTGAGATTCGTTTGATACGAAATATAAACATTATATCTCTGTTTAGATGCGTAGAAAGTTATTCTTTTCGTAGCTGTATTCATTATGCATGCGCGTTCATAATTCTACTTTTTTTTCCGCCCTAGTGCGGAAAAAAGAGGAATTCTTCACCATAACGCACGATTAGCTAGTTTGTTTACATTTAACAAAACTAAATTGCTGTTTTTTTTAGTTAAAGTAACTGTTTATATCGAGTTTTTAATGAAAAACAATGAGTGATTTAAGTGATTATGACGAAAATTAGGAGAATAATACGCCTCCCGAAATAATTAATTGGGCACAAAATACAACTAATGAATTAATATCATCTTTATCAAAAGAGAAATATGAACTTATATTCAGGAAATTTATTTAAAAATGTTGTCTGTATTTATTATTAAAATCCACAATGGTAGATAAAGTACGGTACGCAACTCGTGGGAAAACTGCATTTTGATTTGCTCGTGTGGTTTTACTACCCTCGCTGTCGCTCGGGTGCAAACTCCACACTCGCATGCAAAATGCTACTTTCCGCACTAGACGCGTAATGTACAATTAAATATATAATTTACAAGAGAGCGGGGTAAGATGTAAATAAAACAGGCTTTGACAGGTTGAAAGAGCGAAGCCAATCGGCGAAAAAAGGAACTAGAGGAGGTATAGGATAATCCTTTCGATCTAGCGTTTATCTGT
Organism: Gerris lacustris; assembly: GCA_951217055.1. NCBI lineage: Eukaryota > Metazoa > Arthropoda > Insecta > Hemiptera > Gerridae > Gerris > Gerris lacustris. The sequence continues at coordinate 4,621,072 of OX578281.1, read as the reverse complement.
AGGATATATCTAATCTATATGTACCTACATACGCCTACACCAATGTATACACATATGATGTAGATTAGCAACCATATTATTATATTACGAGTAAATTGCATCTATCAGACAAAAATAAGGCTACAGAAAATAAATATTGATTTTTTTTTTTATCCTTCAAAGAATAATAACATATTTATACATAAAAAAAATATTTATTTATTCAATATTTTTATTTGATTACCTGAAAACAACAAAAAAGTATTAAATCTAATTTTTTGGAACCATATTCTATTCTAGTATTTATTTATTATCCTTTGTTTTCTAGGATATTTTGAATCTTCATTTATAATGTATTTTTTATTATTATTTTACTTTATAAGAAAGGTTGCTTATTTACTTGGTATTATTGAATTATTAAAGGAAAGTAGTAAATCTCCGTTTCTGAAAATACATTTCGTTACATAATAATAATATATTTTATCTACGATTGATAAGAAATATAAACATTATATCTTTGTTTAGATGCGTTGAAAGTAATTATTTACGTACTTGTATTTATTGCGCAGCGTCTCATAGTCCTGAAGAATTCCTCTTCTTTACCACACTAGTGCGGTAAAGAAGAGGAATTCTTCAGCTTTACGCACGATTAGCTTTACATTTAATTGTTTACATTTAGATTGTTTACATTTAACAAAACTAATTTGCTGTTCTTTTATTAAAGTAGCTGTTTATATCGAGTTTTTAGTGAAAAACAATGAGTGAATTAAGTGACTTTGACGAAAATGTGGAGAATAATACTCCTCCAGAAATAATTAATTCGGCAAAAAATACAACTCAAGAATTATTGCCATCTTTATCAAGAGAGAGATACGAACTTACATAACGCAAGTTTATTTTTTTCTGTATTTATAATTAAATCTAACAATCGTAGATAAAGTACGGTACGCAACTCGAGCGAAAACGGCATTTTGCATTGCTCGTGTGGTTTTACAACCCTCGCTGTCGCTCGGGTGCAAACTCCACACTCGCATGCAAAATGCTACTTTCCGCACTCGACGCGTAATGTACTATTATGTTATTATATTTTTGGATATTATACCAATCAGCAAAAATGTATGTTTCTCTTCTACATGCGCTCAATATCAATAATGTAAATCAATATAATTGATTGACATCTATATCTTAAAAGTACTCACATGATTTTTTAGAATCTTGGATCTTACGTCTGTCATTTAGTGTGGCACATAGCTTCCCCGCATCCTATTACGTATTTTATAGATGTTATGCTATTAAAAACCAATATTTTCTCATTTATTTAACTGTTTCCCCCGTTTTGCTTCCGATCTTACGGTAACGAAAGCTGTGTGGCCGTTCAGAAGAACGAAAATTTTTATGTCTCCAATTTCAAAAATTTCATGACAAAAATCCGTTTTAGAAATCGGGGAACATTTTTGGTTCTGTGTCTGTCTGTCGGTCTGTCGCTTAATTTTTATGAACCAACATATCTTAAAAACTACTCGTCAGATTTTAATTAAATGTGTATGGTAGGTCATAATTATCCCATTGTTGGCCCCATATAAGTTTCAACATTCTGTGCCCATTTGTTTCTCTTCAACATGCGCACAAACATACATTTATTTACATCTATACGGATTTCTGTCATGACATTTTTGAAATTGGAGACATAAAAATTTTCGTTCTTCAGAACGGCCACATAGCTTCCGTTACCGTAAGATCGGAAGCAAAACGGGGGAAACAGTTAAGGTAAAAAATTGAAACAAGTTTGATTGAAACTGATTTAAAAAAAAAAAATCACAGGGAAGTACTTGCGTCCAAGTACTTTTTAGGGTTTTGTAGAAGATTAAGCAAAGCATGCCCGTTATGTAATTATGATTTTATTCTTCGATCTCAAGGGTCCGGGTTCGATCCCCCGGGGTGTCACAATGTTTTTCATCGGTAATAACGACTAAAAAAATTCATTTTTTCAAACCATTTCCATCGCTTCACCATAAGGTATAACCATGAATTATTTCAAAATTTTAGGACCACCCGTTATATAGTGGTTGGGGAGGGGGGACATTTTTTAATAAAAAATGAAAAATTTAAAAAAGCAAATATATATTTGAATCCTACTCTTCACCAGCTTTCATATGATACCCAACTCAAAATTTTAAGAAAATAAAATTTTTGGCGCACTTCAAATTTTCGAGCCCAAAATTGTCAATTTTTTAAAATTTGGGATGAACTCCCGGAATTTTCATCGCCCAACAATAAGGCATTAGCATGAATTATTTCGAAATTTTAGGACCAGCCGAAGTATAGTGGATGGGGGGGGGGGGAATTTGTTTTTGGGTATATTTTGATTTTTTTACCCAATAAGGAATGCAAAATTTACAAAAGCTTATATATATTTGCGTCCTACTCTTCAGCAGCTTTCATTCGATACCCCACTCGAAAATTAAAAAAAATATAAATTTTTGAGTTTACAACATTTTTGCGAATTGCGCATGCGCATATTTAATTTTGAACTTCTGTATATTTTTCCTGTGGTTGGGTCAAAAAGTTACACCAGTATTTCAAATTTCAGCTCTTTAGCTTAAACGGTTCGGGCCCTATGAACCAAAGAGCGACGGACAGACGGACACATCACCCTCGGCATAAGGGTTTTGAGAAGAATCTACAAAACCCTAAAAATAGGGAAACAATTCAACAGATTAGACAATAATGGCTTAAATCAAATTATAATTATTAACAACTACGGGAAACAACCAGAGAAAAATACACTCCAGCGCTGGGATTTGAACCATAGGCCTCTATATTTCCAGTATAGCGCTCTACCAATATAGAGGCCTGTGGTTCAAATCCCAGCGCTGGAGTGTATTTTTCTCTGGTTGTGTCCCGTAGTTGTTAATAATTATAATTTGATTTAAATTAAAATTTAATCTTTCCGTAGTATGAATACTACCAAAATCGTAAAATATGAATTTCTAATTGATTGTACTAAGTACAGATACTAATTGGGTACTTTATAATTATAAGCGTTATTTCTCGATCTAGTTCTTTGTCATTAATGTTGACTTCTCAGATTTGTGGAAAATTGAAAGCTTAAATTCGGGACAAGGTATCATTAACGTCAGAGAAATTCATTCTCCTGCGTAGCTTATATAGTTGGTAGAGCGCTATACTGGAAATATAGAGGCCTGTGGTTCAAATCCCAGCGCTGGAGTGTATTTTTCTCTGGTCGTTTCCCGTAGTTGTTAATAATTATAATTTGATTTAAATTAAAATTTAATCTTTCCGTAGTATGAATACTACCAAAATCGTAAAATATGAATCAATAATGGCTTGTAAATGCATAAAATCAATAAATAGAATCCGAGGAAGCTTTGTGCCACACCAATAGTCACACCACAGTCTATTTTGAATATTTTTTATTAATATATTGCAGAAAATGAATTAATTAAGCATGAAGTAATGAGTTTATTATTTGAAGCACCTTAGCAAAAGTGAAAGTCCGAGCTTACTTTAATGAAATCTTTTTCTTTAACAATTACTAACTGTTACCTCTTTACTCATTTTCACGTATTCCCTTAAAGCCAAATAGCCATTTAAGCATCTGACGTGAAAAACTTATTTACTTTTTTACTTTCTACTCCTTAGAGAAAATAAGATATAGCTAAGAATTGTTTTATATCTCTGCACTCTATAAGCTTTTAGAATCAAACGGATGACATTTAAAATTTAAATGAATCCTAACAATGAGGGTTTTCTGATGAATTTTCCTAGGTCGGACCCTGAATTTAAATTGAGGAAAACCCTTAAAAAGAAGGGAGTCAACAGAGAAAACTCAGCCCAGTTAGATAGCCCTTAGCTCCTCTATCCCTTGCTTAGAGTCGGGGCCCTTCATGAATATCTAATCTTTAAATAGAAAATGTCTCTCCATACGACCACCCTTCATATTTGTTATTTCCACTTATGTTACAAAATATTCCTACTGATATTAAATTGAAAGAGATAAAAATTGATTAAAAAAAATAATAAAAAAAAATTATTATTGTTCTATTAATATTGTTTATCTACGATTGATACGAAATATAAACATTGTATCTCTGTTTAGATGCGTAGAAAGTGATTCTTTACGTACTTGTATTCATTGCGCATGCGCGTCTCATAGTTCTGAAGAATTCCTCTTCTTTACCACCCTAGGGCGGTAAAGAAGAGGAATTCTTCAGCTTTACGCACGATTAGCGAGTTCGTTTACATTTAACAAAACAAATTTGCTGTTCTTTTATTAAAGTAGCTGTTTATATCGAGTTTTTAGTGAAAAACAATAGTGAATCAAGTGACTTTACGAAAATGTGGAGAATAATACTTCTCCAGAAATAATTAATTCGGAAAAAAATACAACTAATGAATTAATGTTATCTTTATCAAAAGAGAAATACGAACTTGTATACTGGAAGTTTATTGCTTCCGAGCTTACCGAAGGTAACGGAAGCTATGTGATCGTTCTGAAGAACGAAAAAATATTAGGTCTCCGATTTCAAAAATTCCAAGACAGAAATCCGTTTCAGACATCAGGGAACAATTTTGGTTCCGTGTCTGTCTGTCGGTCTGTCGGTCTGTCGGTCTGTCGGTCTGTCGGTCTGTCGTTCAATTTTTGCGAACCACCATATCTTAAAAACTGCACGTCCAATTTTAATGAAATTTGGATGGTAGGTCATAATTAGCCCATTGTTGGTCCCATATAAGTTTCAACCTTCTGCGCTTATTTGTTTGTCATCCGCATGCTCACAAACATACATTTATTTATAGCCATATCTTTAAGAGTAATCATCTGATTTTTATGAAATTTTTATGGTTTGTCGAAAGTAGCCTGCAGATAACACCTAATTAATTTCAACCTTCTGCGCACTTTAAATCGTGCTAAATTAATATGTCTTATATTATAAAGCCGCATGGCTAACTGACTCACTGACTGACATTAATGTTAACCCACTTCCAGAAGAGCTAGAGACTTGTGGTTTGCGCTATTCGACGCGCAACGTCCATATTGTGGACCAAAATAATTATAAAAAGTTCACTTTTCCCCCTCCTTCCCCCCTTAAAAAAATAAAAATGGGTGACTTGATTTTTAAGCTGGTTTGGGGGCTTATTGCGGCTAAACGGTAAGTCGTATTAGAAAATGGATAGCACAAGTGGTGACTGATTTTAAAAGATCTACAACTTTAATCCTATGAGTTTTTGTCGTATCATCATCGGTTGTACCCTAGATGGTGATAATTTTGTTATTTTTTGGTTTTAATTTTTTCCATTTTTGTCTTTGAATGGCCATAGTTTCTATAATAGTTGGCCGATTTTATTTCTGATTGCGGCGATTGAATCTCACACTAATGCTCTTTAAATTGAGTGTATTTTATTTCATTAGTTCATCCTACTTGCTGAGAACATGAGAGTAAACTTTTTCCCGTGAGCCGTGTCACGTGACCACTTTTGTTTGTTTTTAATATCGTGTCATATATCATTTTAAAGGCCTTGATATGTACATTAAAGCTATTTTATTTGTTGATTTTTTAAAAATTTTGTACATATACTTTTGTACCGATTTATAATTTTGTTGTTGGTTAATGGGTTTAAATACTTTTTTGATATAAGGTTTTTTATTTATATGTATTTATTAATTAAATGAATGCCCTTTTGTATTATTTGTTTTTTAAAAATATAACTTTGGTACCTCAGAGTACAGGGGGTACAAATGTTAAAGTTAATCTTTTATAATATGATGTATATCGTTGAAAAGCTCTTGCATAGTAGATTAATTTTTGTTATATTCTATTTTGTGTTATTTTTAGTTTTGAGGGGGTAAAATAAAAAAAACTGTTTATACAGCGGTTTCTACGATTTGGTTGCAGTTTTATATTTGTTTATTGAATTAATTATATATGAGCTAACGTTTGGTGCTTGTTGGAGGCTTTGTTTCTCCAACAAATGTTTAAGTTTCTTCAACTTTATTAAATATTTACTGGAACAGTGCCGCGCCGTTCCAACTTTTTGATTATGTTTATCGAGGTATTTTTCTTAATTTGGTCTTTTCTTTGCGAGGAAGCTATGTGCCACATTAATTGGCAGAGTATTTTTTTCTGTATTTATTATTTAAATCTAACAATCGTAGATAAAGTACGGTACGCAACTCGTGCGAAAACGGCATTTTGCATTGCTCGTGTGGTTTTACTACCCTCGTTATCGCTCGGGTGCAAACTCCATACTCGCATGCAAAATGCTACTTTCCGCACTCGACGCGTAATATACTATTACGTATTTTAGGCTTTTCATTAAATAAATTTGCTCATGGTATTATGTAGATTCAAAAATACTCATAATGCATCCAAGCTTACCGAAGGTAACGAAAGCTGAATCATCCTTCTGAAGAACGACAATTTATAGTGTCTCTGATTTCACTCTTCTAGGGAATCGTTTTGGTTCCTTGTCTTTTTGTCGGGCTTTTGTTGAATTTTTGCATATCTTAAATACTTCTTGCATACGAGCCCTCAAGGCAGTGAGACATTTTCATGTTTTCGCTCTGCGTAATCTACCGACATAAAATGAAATAAAATCGGTAATTTATTCAATTAATTGATAAAAGTAGATGGAAGATAATTATTATTCTTATCTCCACACCGGCACTGTCGCGGCTTGATTACAAACGACTGAATTCAAAGGCGCCGGCCCGCCTTCTAAGAATTGTTATGCCTTCATACTTTTTATTTATTTTATTGATAAAAATTCTGAAGATTACCTATACATAATTTTATATATGGATAATTATCTATCTTAAAAGTAGTATCTAGTAGCTTTCCTTTAATAAAAATTTAAAAATAAATATTTGACACTACTTGTACTGTACAATGCGCAAAAATAATTATTTTATTTTTACTAGATGTGACTCTAGTAAAGTGGACCCGATACCCGATGATTCCCGCGTGAAATTCGACTTCCTTCGGCATTACAAAGCGAAGTAAGGGGAGACCGCGATGTAGGCCGACAGGGCTGAGAGTTGATGGCAACCTCCTGTACTTTCCTAACTCCCTGTCACACGTATATTTCTTTTCGACTTTCTTCGGCTCTATGACGTGCGGTGGAGGGAGGCCCAAAAGCTAGAGACAGGATGTGCACACCTCCTATACCTTTCTAACTCCTTGATACACAGGGTAACGTTTTTTAGTAACGCTTTTCGAGTTATGTAGCGCCTAAACATTAAAATGTCAAAACTACTCGTCTGTCGAGTCAGTCTGAGACAACTCAGACAAGCTATCTCAAATTCATAATTACTCATGTTCATAATTACTCAGCCCAGTGTTTTCCGTTTATTAATTTTCGTGTTTTCGCAGGTACATTTAATTATTATTGAACTTTTTATTTAAATTTATCATAAAAATAACTTCTCCTCGGCGTGAAATCGAACCCGGTCTCTCTCTGTCCTCGTTTATAGCTATTTTCTCAGGAATTAGATTTTTCCCGGGAAAATGGCTTATATCGTTAGATTCATTTTAAATGGCCTACATATTAGGATTTTTTAAATTTAAATGGTAGGAACTATTTTCGAGAATTTTTTTTTCACGTTTTTTCTGAGTTTATGGGGGGTCGCACCCCCAAATTTTAATCTAAAATACATTTCTCGATTTCGCTTAGGGGTATGACTTTTCTGAACATTTGTGCCAAATAGTGTAAAAATCAGCCCATAATCTAGGCTCCACGCGTCTGCCCAGACAACAGACAGGCGGCGGGCAGACTTTATAAAAACCACTTTTTTGGACTCAGGGGACCTCAAAACGTGTAAATCTATAAAAATCGATTTTTTTTCGTTATCACAATAGTTTCTCTTTATAGGAGAAAGTAAAAAAACCTTCCATATAATATATGTTTAATTACAAATAAGTATTTAAAAAAAAGTTATATATTTTTAATAACCCATTTAATAACAATAATTCTGTAGCCATCATGCAAATCTTTTTATACCAAAGGTCTTTTATTATACAATTACAATTGTAATAAATAATGCACCGTATAAACCTTCTAATTGGCAAACATAATCGGTGGATTTCCACATAAACACATCAAAGTAAAAAGATTTAATATAAAAACGAGGAAGAGATAGAGATAAAAAAATAAAATCATACGGTATCTCTATTTGCATTGTCCCGTGTCACGTTAAATCCTACACTGACAAGACCCCTTATATTTATTTTTCAATCTTTTTTATCCAATGCAAGGTAAATCCAGGGCTTTTCCACCTGAACCTTTCCACGATGGTTTAACCCGATGAAATTCTTTCTAATTAAATGAAAACCATTAAAGTAATCCTTTTTACTTAATTGAAAATTTACAACTCGGAACATATAAATTGTTTTACTTTTCTTTATTTCTCTTAGATTACAATTTCTTTTGTTATAAATTTAATTTATCGAATAGATTTCTCCTCTCTGTTTATCTGACTAGAACTTATTTATTTTTAATAAATTCTATTGTAATCTTTATCTTTCATTGACTCAAGGTGATTTATTATTATTGTTTTTGTTTCAAACGAGTGAACTACAGGGTGGGCCAAAAAAAACCGCACTTTTTTGAACACATAGCTCAGCTTCTGAAATAGATATAGATTTGGGGTTTGCGCCCCAGAAGCTAGAAAGCCCATGTAGCTTTCTAATTATTTAAAATTTGGACTGAATGAAATTTCCCTGCTTTTGCTGCGTTTTCCAATCACCTTATTAAAATCCGGACATTTCTCAAATCCGGACGCAAAACCGGACAGATGTTCCAAATTCGGACTGTCCGGACCAAATCCGGACGTATGGTAACCCTACATATAGATGTCATGCTCAATACCATTCAGGAGGTCTTAAAAACATCCAAAACGGATAATTCAGTTGAAATCTAGAAAAAAAAATTGGGCGTAAACATAACTTTTCTTACCATAGGTGTCAAAATGGATTGCCAGGCTCATCTCATTGGTCGGAAGGGATACATCTGCTGCTAGCTGAGGTCCTAGATCCTCGATAAGGGTCCTTCCTATAGGAACCGATCTACCCCTAATATCAAATACCCGGATCTACCAACCTAACAAATAAAATATTAGTTCCATTAGGAAATTCGAATTAAATCTTACATTTAAAATTAATTACATTCGTAAATTTAATTAATCTAATGTCCTGATTTAATTAATTTAATGTCTGAGATTTATATAATCATATATTTAATTAATTTATATAAAAAAATATATGTTGTGACGTTGTATACATAATTCAATTTACTTATTGCGCAATACGTAATTTATAAACAACTGATACCACTATAGAATACGAATTTTGCATTTAAATAACCATGATATTACCTTCCATAAATCTTTTACTTTAGTTTTATTTAGAATTTCATATCAAATAATTCACTATATATATATATATACTATATATATATATATATATATATATATATATATATATATATATATATATATATATATATATATATATATATATATATATATATATATATATATATATATTTATATATATATATATATATATATACTATATATATATATATATAGTGAATTAATTGATATGAAATTCTAAATAAAACTAAAGTAAAAGATTTATGGAAGGTAATATCATGGTTTTTTAACCATGATATTAATTATCATGGTTATATATATATATAGATATATATATATATATATATATATATATATATATATATATATATATATATATATATATATATATATATATATATATACATATATATATATATATATATATATATATATATATATATATATATATATATATATATATATATATATATATATATATGTATATATATATATTATATACTCACAAAGATAAAATACGTATTTTTTGGGGGAGAAAGGTAATCAAAGAGTATAAAATTTACCCACAGAACAAATACTGAAAGTAAACTCAGAGGTAAACAAAGAAGTTAGTCGAGGAAAAACAAAGAATCCAGTCAGACTAAACAGAAATGAGAAATGTAATTCCAATTCTCAGCAACAGAAAAACAGTTTTCTTTGTTTTCTTTCTACCGTCATTTTCCACTCTCCAGTTACTTTGCTTCAGAGAGGATTTTTCTTTTTATTATTATTTTCAATTCTATTGTAGAATGTTGGAAAAGAAAGGAAGAAAAAAATACAAGAGTTGTATAAAAATACGGAAAACGTAAAGAATTTAGTTTTAAAGAACTGAGAATAAAACATATAATAATAAAATAAAAAATACGGTTGTATGTTGGGCATGGTAAACTGGAAAATATAGAGAATAACATTTGTTTTACATTTATTTCTGTCAGAGAGAAAAGAACATTTCTTTTTTATCAATGTCTTTTTAGGCTGGAATCAATAATAAAATATATACAGGGTGGACCAAAAAAGTCTCCCCCCCCCCCCCCCCCCCCTCTTAACTTTTTAACGGTTTGAGATAAATTAATGAAACTTGGGGGATCTCTACCATGCAAAGGGAAGTTTGTTTTCATGCAATCACCCACTAGGGGCAATCACCCACTTTGCCCCCAGGCCACCTAACTTCAAAATTTCAAATTGTGTATATTTTTGATAGCATATTTGGATTCTACAATGAAAAATAATAAACGTTTACTTGAAACTATTTTTTCTATCTCCAATATTTTGCCCCCTACAGGGGGGCAAAGATAGCAAAATAACCCTTTCGAAATTGTAAACAAATAACACTTAGATCGTTATAAAATCTAAACGGTTTGACAGAAAGTCATGGAACTTGGGGGATCTGTACCATGTAAAGGGAAGTGTTTAATCATCCACTCGCGTACAAGGGGCAACCTCCATTTTTCCCCCAGGCGCTGAAATCTACGATTTTTATACCTTTGCCCCCCTATAGGGGGAAAATATTAGAGGTAGAAAAAAAAGTATAAAGTAAAATATTTTTATTTTTTTCCGTAGAATCTAAATCTGCTATCAAAAATATACATTCTGGGACAAAATTTTGAAGTTAGGTGGTCTGGGGGCAAAATGGGAGGTTGCCCCTACAGCGCGGTTGCATGAAAACAAACTTCCCTTTACATGGTACGGATCCCCTAAGTTTCATTAATTTATCTCTAACCGTTTAGATTTTACAACGTATTATCGGTAGGGTAATTTAGCTATCTTGCCCACCTATAGGGGGCAAAATATTGGGAATAGAAAAAAAAGTTTCAAGTAAAAGTTTATTATTTTTCACTGTAGAATCCAAATATGCTATCAAAAATATACACTCCAATTTGAAATTTTGAAGTTGGGTGGCCTGGGGGCAAAGTGGGTGGTTGCCCCTAGTGGGTGATTGCATGAAAACAAACTTCCCTTTGCATGGTAGAGATACCCCAAGTTTCATTAATTTATCTGAAACCGTTCAAAAGTTAAGAGGGGGGGGGGGGGGGGGGGGAGACTTTTGGACCACCCTGTATAGTATTTAAGATCTACTGTTGTGTTTTGGTGTATAATTATCAAAAACTTTCTTACTATAACAAAAGGTAAATTTTATAAAATTTTTGTAAAAATATTTATAGATAATTGGTTACGTGTTTCCGCCAATTAGCGTCGCACATAGCTTCCTATTTTGAATACTTTAATGATGAGTTCCCTCCCCGACATCATGGGGCCACCTCTCTCAAAACTCATTCTTTGTCACCCTTAAATGTTCAAATTTTAGTAAAATGATTTGATTTTAAATTTTTATTGTTCGTAAAAAAAATCACAATTTGTTACATAACACAATATAACGTGATAATAAACAAAGCTAAAATAAAATAGGCACCAAAAAAAATGCATGTCGTTTCTAACGATATAAATAACTACAAAATTAATGATTGAAATATATAATTTTTATATATTTCCCTTATATCCTATGACCCATATATTTTCCTGCGTGTGTCTGTCCGTCCGTCCGGTCGCCTGCTCTCACTGCTACACCTTTCGTCCGATCACTTTGAAATTTGGCATGTTTGTGTCTTGTACCTACCCACATATTTTAAAAATATAGCGACTTAAAAAAAATATTTTTCAAAAATATTAGAGTAATGAAACTTAAGGGTTACATTTTTTTATATTTTTTTTTTGACGCCGTGATGGGTATCATATGAAAGTGTACGTCGAGCTGATTACAAAAATATATAATTCTTTGGTTATAACTTTGATTGGGCGAGCGTATAGGCAAGTTTGAAGTGGGTGTGAAACGTGTTCCCCCTTCTATCTCGCTTATGTGAAGTGCAAAAAATCTGAAAAAAACTCCTGAACATTCTTCGACTAAAAGTAAAGATACCACTTTTTGGAAATTTCGAAAAAATATAATTTTATTTGTTATTGACATAATACGATTTTTTATAACTATGGTCTTTTCTTTGGATGTATTTATATGGTTGTAGTCCGGTTCAGTGGCAAAAAAAATACTTTATCACAAGTTTGTTTATGTGTTTTGAGAATATCAGACACATAGGAGAGTTCAAAGTAAGCTTTTTAGCATTTTAAAAATTGATCAATTGGGTACTACTTTAACTATACGCAAGGTTGCCTACGGACCCTCGCTGTTTGCTTACTAGCACACACTTGACCTGTTTATTTGGTTATAAGGTTTGATAGGGCGAGCGTAGGTAAGTTTGAAGTTGGTGTGAAAAGTGCCCCCCCCCCCCCCCCTCTATTTTGCTTATGTAAAGTGCAAAAAGTCTGAAAGAAATCCTGAACATTCTTTGACCAAAAGCAATTTTATAATTATGCTCTTTTCGGTGTATTTATGTGTTTATAGTTTCGGTTCAGTGGCAAAAAATACTTTATCAGACATCTGTTTATTTGAGAATATCAGACCCATAGAATGGTTTAAAGTAAGCTTTTTAGCATTTTTTAAAGCACCATCAATAGGTACTACTTAAACAATACAGTGTTGCCTACGGACCCTCGCTATATGCTGACTAGCACACACTTGACCTGTTGAGTTGACGTAGAGATATTTTTTCCTTCTACCTTTATTGATGCTAATATCGTGTAATTTTTAATTAACGCTAGACTCTGTTATATGTTTACAGGCGAAGGAGCTGCCAGCGAAGGACATGAGCGGCACATCTGATCCCTACGTGAGAGTTACCTTACTACCTGATAAGAAGCACCGACTTGAAACTAAAATCAAGAGACGAACTCTCAGCCCAAGGTGGAACGAAACCTTCTACTTCGAAGGTAATTCAATTATACTTAATACCTGAAGCGTTTAGATTCAGGTATCATAAAATAAATATAGTAGATAAATGAGCGATGAAACAAAAATTTCGTTTTTTAAATTTTATTTTTATTATTCATGGATTATTATTAATACGAGATATGGTGGTTAGAGGTGATTAGAAGTGGTAACCGATTATTAGAGGTGGTTAGAGGGTGTTAGAGGTGCTTATAGAGATGGTTAGAGATGGTTAGAGGTGGTTAGAGGTGCTTAGAGGGTGTTAGAGATGCTTATAGAGATGGTTAGAGGTGGTTAGAGGTGCTTAGAGGGTGTTAGAGGTGCTTATAGAGATGGTTAGAGGTGATTAGAGGTGGTTAGAGGTGATTAGAGGTGGTTACAGGTGGTTAGAGGTAGCCCGTGGCAACAGAAATGATTTTCAAAAATAAAATAAGTAAATCAATTTAGATTAGTTATTATATCTATTTGAAGACCAACAAATCAAAACAAATATTTATTATTGGAAAAAAATTAGTTGCCTTAGCTTAGCAATAGTAAATAATTTTGAGATGCGTCGTCGTCGGGACACTATTCGATTCTATAAATGATATATGCCCCTGTTGTATATTACCAGTGACTAGTTTTTAAGATATGTTAGTTCGCAAAAATTGAGCTACATACCGACAGACAGACCTATAGTCAGACCAACAGATAGGCACGGAATCAAAAATTATCTGTCTCGAATTTTTAAATTGGAGACAAAAAATGTTTATTTTTTCAGAACAATCTCATAGCTTCCGTTACCTTGGGCAAGCTCGGAAGCAAAAGTTTGTCCTTTTTTGAAATTTTGCATATACGTAATACGTACGTCATTTTTAGCTCTATTTAGGGGTAGATTAAGATTATGTAGGTTTTCCCCCCAAAAAAATGTTTCTGGTAGACTGTTTGAAACATTTTTTTTTGTATCTGAAAACTTGTTACAAACTTTGGAGAAAAATATTGAAAACAAATATGACCCAAATAAGAACAAATGTTTTCTATGCGAATTCTTTATGCACCGCATCACAAGTTCCAGATATGACGCGGCACCCGAGACAAGCAGGTTTTTTTTCTTTCTCATATGAAGAGAAAGTATTGTGATGGCGCGAAAATTCGTATTCGTGTTTTGATGGATTTACACGTTTTGAGGTCCTCTGAGTCCAAAAAAGTGATTTCTAAAAACTGTGTCTGTGTGTCGTCTGTGCAGACGCCTGGAGCCTAAACTAGTGGGCCGATTTTGATGAAATTTTGCATACATGTTCAGAAAAATCATACCCTGAGGCGAAATCGAGAAATGAATTTTAGCCCCAAATTTGGGGGCGGTACCCATCAAAAACTCTGAACAAACGTGAAAAGAAATTATTTCTCGAAAATGGTTCCGACGATTTTTATTAAAAATTCTAAAGTGTAGTTCATTTAAATACTAATCTAATGATATAAGCCGTTTTCCCGGGAAAAATCTAGTTCCTAAAAAAATACCTTAAAACGCTCTCTCCGTCCGCGTTCGATTCCCCGTCCAGGTTCGATTCCCCGCCCAGGAGAAGTTATTTTTATGATAAATTTTGATGAAATGTGGAATATTAATTTATTGTACCCACAAAAACTAATAAGTGGAAAACACTAGGCTAAGTAATTATGAACTCGTTTGACATGAGAACTCGTGAACATGAGAAAGTTTGTCTGAGTTGTCTCGAACCGATTTTTATTTACGAATTTTGACACACTGAGCTCAAAAGGTTCGCCATCACTGCAGTAGAATATTAATAAGTGATTCCATTTAAAATAGTTCGCTACAAATAAATATTTATTTCCTTCTCTAATGCCTTTTTGAGTTATTAAAAATTACATTAAAAATATCCATATAAATTACTCACCTTATTAATGATATAATAAGGTAAAGCATTACGTTAACACTTCAATTACAAATAAACTCGATAAAGTTTATATTTATCTTCTTTAATTGAATTTGAACGGCCGGCTGAAAAGCTTTTATTTACTTATTTACTCGTAATAAATTATTTATTTCAATCTGAATAAAAAAGAGTGTCAACTTTTATCAATTTAGAAACTTTTAAATAAATTATAATACTTTAAAAGCGTTTGAAAAAATAATTTTTTAAAACTTATTTTATCGTGTTTATAAGTGTTTGATATTTATTATCTTTTAATTTATCAAGTGGATTATTAAATTAAAATATAATGTTAATTTATAATTAGCACTTAGTTTGATTCAGTTAAAATGTACTTAATTTTATTGATTTTTCTGGCTGTATCGATAAATAGGATTCTTGCATATTTAATAAAATCGTCGTCAAAGAATTAGAGATTAATTACGAATAAATTTAAGGGCTTTTTATTTGTAAAATTGATTTAATTGATATTAATCTACAAAATGTATGAGATGTGATAATAGGCCAAGCAAATTAACTTCAAAAGAGTGCCTTAGAAAAACATATGAATTTCTAAAAACGGTTTTAATCCTTCAAAGTAGGCCTCTGATATGAGCAACCTGAAATTGCTTCGATTTCCGAGAGGAGCTTTAGTCGTGTTGATGGAAACCTCTAAAGTTTCGGTATTTTTTCGGGTTTTCTCGTATAGCTCCTAAACCAAGCATTTAATCGAACATTCCACTGTTACCCTCCGTTTTAGCATTAAATACTGCGTCGTTTAAGTTACAGTACTTTGAATTTTAATCGAGTAGACTTGAAGTAACGCTACGACGAACATTCCTTTTACTTTTGGATAAAAATAATTTTACTACGTTTTTATTAGCTTGCTTTATCGTTTGTTTGTTTGTTCAGTACAAATCTTGCAATCGAATTTTAACTAACATCCCGAGTAGCTAGACATTTGAAACTTTCAGAATAGCTCAGAACACGACGACAATGCATTATTACAATACTTTTAGCCATATTTCAGCAGAATTAAATTAGTTTCAGCAAATTTTGCTGTATGGAAAGTTAGTTCGGAAAAAATCCGCAAGTTATTTTATTTGTTTTGACATATCCCATAGTATTTACAATCTTCATTTTTACGGGTTTCAAATTTGTGATTTTTTATTAAGAGGTAAACATTGAATGACAGCGTAAAGTAAACAAAGAAATAAATTAATTGACGTGTGACACCAAGGTTTGTTTACACTTGTGTCCCAGGTATAGTTTTAATTTTTCTGTATCTGTACTTATTTACTTGTACACATTTTTCTTCTCTTACCATCCCTACACAGGGGCATATCAATGGCACGGTTTAGATTCGGTGTTGGTGAGATCCGTTGTACAAATATTTGTCCTTTTATAGGTTTAAGATCAGCTCTCTAGATGGTTGTCATTATTATGTAAAGTAAATAAATTCGGAACTATGTATTTTTTTTCACTAACATTATATATAACAATGACAATTTATATTATCAACATTAAATATGATTCAACAGAAAATTTAAAAACGAAGTATAGAAAAAGTTCTTTTTATCTCGTAATGATTTTATCTACTTTCAGCTAGTCCTAGAAAGTCTCACACACCCTAACCTATGTCACAGATTTATTTTTCAAAATATGTGTTTCAACGTATGAATCATACCTTATTTCAGTGAGGAAAAAAGAGGGGATGTGAACACTACAGTCAGCTAATATCGGCCACGGTAATTCCGTGACGTCATAAAGATTTCTGAGCTTATTCGAGCCCGATGTAAATAACTTTAAGTGCTCCGGTAGCATATGATATCTGGGTCGGTCTAGTGTGTGTCAACCTTAAAAGGGAAAATAGGGGCAAGTTTTGTATGTTGCCAAAGTATTGGTACTTAATCGAAGCAGAATTAAATAGTGGACACATACGGTAATAGGGGACTTTCGATTAAAATCTTGGTTTATCTTGGAGCTATTCGAAAAAAAACCCGAAAGTTTCCAGCTTTATCTAACTCCACGGTTCAACACTAGTTTTTAACTCCAGTCGGAAATCCGGGCAAACTCGGATTATTCAAATCAGAGGCCTACTTGAGTGATTAAAATAGTTTCCTGAACTGTACCCGTTTTTTTTATGCCAAAATTCTAATTTGCTTGGCATATAATAACAAAATTGTATGATTGCTGGACTAGTGTACAGCCAAAATAAAATATATATTTGTCGACAGGTAATCTTTCTTTCCTAGATTATAAACGTCCAAGATTTGATTATTTATTGATAGCACTAAAACCAATCCTGAATAAGCTTAATATAAAATATGATATGACATTAAATAATACCCAGAAGGGGGCCGGTGTAACCGAGTGATTAGCGCTCTCGACTCTGAAAGCAAGGTCAAAACCCCGGCTGTGAGTTCGATTCCCAGAGGGTTGAGACATGTTTCATACTGATGATCTCATCGAGTAGATGAGTGAAGTGGCCGTATAACCCCCGTCCTGTAATGACCTATGATGTCGAACGGGACTAAACCCACGAAAAAACAGAAAACAACAAAGGACCGAGAATTTGAACAAGTATACCACTGTGCGTATGTTCATGGAAACAAAAAAATACCTATTTGGCACTTCTTTAGATGGTTACTCACCTTGTAAAAAGAAACAGAGGACCAATCTAAAGAAGGCGTACGGAATGTTCTTCTTTAGACTGTAACTCCCCTTATAAAAACAGAAGTGTGATATTCCTTTGTCCAAAAGTACTTTGGTCGAAACATCCCTTTTTCTTTATAGTTATTTAGTCGGTCATTTATATTTTAAAACAACATAGGGGAGTAGTTATCTAAAGAAGTACCAAATATTTTTAAGTAAAATTATTGTTTAGAATAATACTATAACTATATTATATTATTAACTAGTATTATAATTAATTATTATTTATAACTTTACAAGTTGAAGAAATATCGAAGGATGTCTTCTAAGAATTCTATCTTCTGGGATATTGATAAATGGGGTTTTAGTTTAAATGTTTCCTTCTAACTAGACTAACCTGAGAAACTATTGTGTTTTAGTATGAGGAATATAATTTAGTGGAGACTAGAGAAGTTTATTGACACTGGAAGTAAACCCTGCGATAGTACAAAGAGTAAGCAGGATATTACATTCTATTTCAAACCTGTTAGACCTCAAATCACAGAGATACTGAAGATTTATTGTCACCACCTTGGGATTATTCAACTGTTTCAGTAAATTTAGTGTTCCATTTATCTAGGATTTCACTCATTTGTTACGAGCAAACAACTTGGCTCGACCATTCCCTTGATAGTTGTTATAATCAATGTTTGGGTAAACATAGCAAAAAACATTAAATTTGACGTTTTCAGGCGTCTTAAATAACTAACTCCTCTTAAAGCCCAAATCTATATGGGTAGATTTTAGATCTTGAATCGACTATGTCTGATAGGTTGTAAGCGTCAGAAGTTTACTTAATTTAGTTGTTATTCAAATTTAGCAACAACAAACAATTGAGTTAAGTTTAATTCATAGCTATAGGCGTAGACGACCTTCTTATAATTACAAATAACTTATACATATTATAAAACATTCAGAATTTTCAATGAACAAAACAAAAAAATAGCCTATACCATGGAAATAGTATTAGACGTAACTATATTAAAAGAGAGCAATGGTGAACTCTCCACCATATGGTATGAGAACGAAATTAAGAAAAGCCATTTCCTCTATTACCACTCAAACCATCCCTTCTATCAAAAACGGAACACCACCCTCAATCTAATAAAGAAAGCAATAGACATCACTGACAAAAAAATACATAACAAATCTTAAAAAAACAATCTATAAAAATTAACTACCCCCATCAATTTAATAATAAGAGCATGGTACACTCCAGTAAATAAAGAACCCACCCCAAAAGACTCAACAGATAGCGTAGACCTTACTGACCCACACCTAAAAGAATTGAGTTTAGGTTTAGTCGTCAATCTTCTTCAATTTTTCATAACTTTTATATATATGTCGGTATCGATAGGTGATATCAACCCTAACCGACCATCTTGACGGATCTCACGGTCTCGTGTCCCTGGACGAGCGTCAGACTTCAGATTTTTTGAGTTAGATGGAAGTTTTGGAGATTTAGATAGATACACCTCACAATATTTTTATCTATTAGGCATCCCGTGGCTCTATCATTGAAATGAGCGTATAGTGATAATGTATTGAAATAGATAATCATGATGAGATGATAGTTAAAGAGTGTGATTGTAGTAGAGAGTCTAGTAGTAAGGGAACCATCCTCCTTTCTTACTATTCTACTAACCACATATCTCCTTTTCAACTATTATAGAATGTATCTCTTCAATACACAAAAAAACTTCTGCTTGTATCAAGTTGATATTTTACCTGCCTGTTTCAATTGTACTTGAGACGATGTACATATATAAAGTTTTATTAGTACGTAAGATATCGTTAAAAACGTTGTTTTCTCTATTTTAAACGTTTGAACTTAGCCTGAGCATCATTAAAAGGAACATGTGTTCCAAATTTCAACTAAATCTGTCAACTTTTACTTGTTATCGTCGGTCACGTTATCTTTATTAACAGACAGTCAGAGAGGATGCATATTTTGTTGAATGTAACAATCTAGTTTAAGCTCGCTTCAATTATTATTTGAGGACTTATACCTTCTTAATTATATTAAAATAGGATAAAAAAAAAATCATTTATATATATATATATATATATATATATATATATATATATATATATATATATATATATATATATATATATATTTGAACGCAAAACGTTATAGAATGAAAGTTGTAGAGCATCAAATTCTACTTTCTGCAAGTCCATGAATTTGGTTTTCATAATGTCTGTTTTAAAGGTCTGAATCAGACCTTCTTTTAATTTTTTTCAATTTGGCTTCAACCTTTTCCGTTTTGGGACAGGGTTTGGTCATTCCCTGCTGACTCTAAATTTAATTCCAAATAACTTTAATTAATTATTAGTATATAGAAAAAGTCCTGGCGCTGCATTCATAACTAGTACCCACCCTACACCTCCTAAGAGTCGAGGACACGTTACATAGGCTATTCTAATGATTAGTTCGAGGCCTGGGGTCAATCATAGATAGCAGCACTCTTCAATCCGAATGTGTGAATAGAATGTAATAGTGATGCCTCTAAAAATAATAACTTATGTTTGTTGAATTTTCTCTTAAAATATTTAATTTTAGTCAAAGTAAAATTCAAGTTCTCTTTTGTTTCTTTCTTCGTTCTATTATAGTCAATTTATCTTCAGAAAAAAATACATGTGAAAATATATAAACTCTAATCCCAATAAACGTTGTATCATTATATTTGTCGACTTATTAGTGATACCTATTGATGGAAGAAGCTCAAGTCTATTTAGGGATCATGTTGAGCCCAGTAGGGTGGAGGAAAGGTATAAAATTAAAGGGATGAATAATTGAAGCCCTAGAAAGGGCTTGAAACTAGGCAACAAAGTTGAAAACAGCTTTACCTAATAAATAACTTAAAATTTCCATCAACCTTCCTATTGTTCGTTTTAATCAATTTTAAAAATAAAAAAAAAAGAATAACCCCTTTTACTCGCGGAAATGAAAAAAAAAAATTAAAAGGTGCTAAAAATACAATTATGTTTTTGTGTTATAATGGGCATTAATAAATATAGTTTTTCCGTGGTAGGCTGTGAAATAGTAACTTTAGAGCCTAAAAAACATAGCTAAAATCCATTTTTTCATTACGTGGACTTAAAAAATCTTTTCATTACTCCTAGCTGTAAAGAAAAAATCTTTTACGTCCTAGGCACTAAAAAATTTTTTCTTTACGGCGGGTAGTTGTCAAAACTTCCGTTAGTACCGCTGCAGTCTTTGTAGAAATGCTTCTAGTACGATAAAAATCCGCTAGATGACAATGCGTTTTATTTATCTTTTCTTATAGTGTAACCTCATTTTAAGGTTTCTTTTTTTAAGGCTTAAGTATGTACTAATATTTGTTATTATTATATATTGATTAGTGATTAATATTTAATGTTTTTTCATTGTCTGCTACCTCGGAAAAAATAGCATATGCTACGCGACTTTGAAGTGTTTTTTCTTTACCTTGGCAATATTTACTGTCTCTCATCGCTCGACAGTAAATGTAATTGCCGCGGTAAAGAAAAAACTCACTTCACAGCCTTGTAACATAATATACTATTTCACTTAAGTTAGTTTTTATCACAAAAATAGTTTTGTTTTTCTTTCTGAGCCTTTCTCTTCATAAAACCATAGATTAATATGTTGATAGTCCCAAGATATTCACAGGTTGTTGCGCCATAGCTTATTATTATAATAGATCATTATGTTGACATACCCAAGCCTTTCACAGGCTGTTGCACCATAGCTTATTATTATAATAGATCATTATGTTGACATACCCAAGCCTTTCACAGGCTGTTGCACCATAGCTTATTATTATACTAGATCATTATGTTGACATACCCAAGCCTTTCACAGGCTGTTGCACCATAGCTTATTATTATAATAGATCATTATGTTGACATACCCAAGCCTTTCACAGGTTGTTGCGCCATAGCTTATTATTATAATAGATCATTATGTTGACATACCCAAGCCTTTCACAGGCTGTTGCACCATAGCTTATTATTATACTAGATCATTATGTTGACATACCCAAGCCTTTCACAGGCTGTTGCACCATAGCTTATTATTATACTAGATCATTATGTTGACATACCCAAGCCTTTCACAGGCTGTTGCACCATAGCTTATTATTATACTAGATCATTATGTTGACATACCCAAGCCTTTCACAGGCTGTTGCACCATAGCTTATTATTATACTAGATCATTATGTTGACATACCCAAGCCTTTCACAGGCTGTTGCACCATAGCTTATTATTATACTAGATCATTATGTTGACATACCCAAGCCTTTCACAGGCTGTTGCACCATAGCTTATTATTATACTAGATCATTATCTTGACATACCCAAGCCTTTCACAGGCTGTTACACCATAGCTTATTATTATAATAGATCATAATGTTGACATATCCAATGCGTTCACAGGCTGTTGCACCATGGCTTATTACTATCATCGCTCATTATGTTGACAGACCCAACCCTTTCACAGGCTGTTGCACCATATCTTATTATTAAATTTTAAGTTAGCAAACGTTAAAGTGTAGATATGAGAGAGTTAGTGAGATACGGTCTAAAGAAAAAAACTTAGTTTTAACCTACTAGTTTCGTAAAATATATTTACATCATCAGGGTAACTTACATATGGGCTTCTAACGTACAATTTTTATATTTTTTTTTATTTTATTAATATAAACAAACCTGTTTTATAAATTGACATTATTGACAATTAATGTCTGTTAAAGAATCTTGTCTTGTTTCTACATAAGAAGAGAGATGAATAACAAATTTAAAAATTGGATATAATATTGTGATAACAGATACTGAGGTTATTGGTGTCAGTTCTAAAATTTACGGTGTTATTAGTTTTAGATATATGGTACATTTCAAGGATATTTCTTCTATAAAAATTGGGTTCTTGAGCAAGGACAATGGGATTCGAGAAATCAAATTTATGGTTAGTGTACTATGTACTAATGTAAGTATGGTTATGTAAGTATGTACTAATATTTGTTATTATTATATATTGATTAGTGATTAATATTTAATGTTTTTTCATTGTCTGCTACCTCGGAAAAAATAGCATATGCTACGCGACTTTGAAGTGTTTTTTCTTTACCTTGGCAATATTTACTGTCTCTCATCGCTCGACAGTAAATGTAATTGCCGCGGTAAAGAAAAAACTCACTTCACAGCCTTGTAACATAATATACTATTTCACTTAAGTTAGTTTTTATCACAAAAATAGTTTTGTTTTTCTTTCTGAGCCTTTCTCTTCATAAAACCATAGATTAATATGTTGATAGTCCCAAGATATTCACAGGTTGTTGCGCCATAGCTTATTATTATAATAGATCATTATGTTGACATACCCAAGCCTTTCACAGGCTGTTGCACCATAGCTTATTATTATAATAGATCATTATGTTGACATACCCAAGCCTTTCACAGGCTGTTGCACCATAGCTTATTATTATACTAGATCATTATGTTGACATACCCAAGCCTTTCACAGGCTGTTGCACCATAGCTTATTATTATAATAGATCATTATGTTGACATACCCAAGCCTTTCACAGGTTGTTGCGCCATAGCTTATTATTATAATAGATCATTATGTTGACATACCCAAGCCTTTCACAGGCTGTTGCACCATAGCTTATTATTATACTAGATCATTATGTTGACATACCCAAGCCTTTCACAGGCTGTTGCACCATAGCTTATTATTATACTAGATCATTATGTTGACATACCCAAGCCTTTCACAGGCTGTTGCACCATAGCTTATTATTATACTAGATCATTATGTTGACATACCCAAGCCTTTCACAGGCTGTTGCACCATAGCTTATTATTATACTAGATCATTATCTTGACATACCCAAGCCTTTCACAGGCTGTTACACCATAGCTTATTATTATAATAGATCATAATGTTGACATATCCAATGCGTTCACAGGCTGTTGCACCATGGCTTATTACTATCATCGCTCATTATGTTGACAGACCCAACCCTTTCACAGGCTGTTGCACCATATCTTATTATTAAATTTTAAGTTAGCAAACGTTAAAGTGTAGATATGAGAGAGTTAGTGAGATACGGTCTAAAGAAAAAAACTTAGTTTTAACCTACTAGTTTCGTAAAATATATTTACATCATCAGGGTAACTTACATATGGGCTTCTAACGTACAATTTTTATATTTTTTTTTATTTTATTAATATAAACAAACCTGTTTTATAAATTGACATTATTGACAATTAATGTCTGTTAAAGAATCTTGTCTTGTTTCTACATAAGAAGAGAGATGAATAACAAATTTAAAAATTGGATATAATATTGTGATAACAGATACTGAGGTTATTGGTGTCAGTTCTAAAATTTACGGTGTTATTAGTTTTAGATATATGGTACATTTCAAGGATATTTCTTCTATAAAAATTGGGTTCTTGAGCAAGGACAATGGGATTCGAGAAATCAAATTTATGGTTAGTGGAGTAGAAGTGTTGAGTAAGGGCCGTGGGGTTGGGGCAGTTGGGTTTGAGGCTGAATTCATGCTGGTATAGACGCTTGTGCAGGTACTGGGAGGTTTGGCCAATATAAGATGAATTACATTCAGAACAATTAATTTTGTAAATTACATTGGATTTGTTAGTGAGAGAAGTTGGGTCTTTGAGCGTCGAGTATAGTCTTTTCACAGTGTTAATAGGTTTGAAAGAAATTTTAGTGGTGGGGGATTGAAGTATTTTTTTTACTTTTTCAGATAGACCTTTTACATAAGACAGTGAACAAAATTTAGCATTACTACTATCAAGTGGGATGTTTGGAGCTGCGTTATTATTATTATTTCTAGTATTAATTATTAAGTTGATTATGTTTTGAGGGTAGTTATTATCTTTAAGGCTTTGTTTGAATAGGCGAATATTTTTATCATGAAAGGAGATATCACTAAGAGAGAGAATGCGATTAAGGAAGGATTTGGCAAAGTTAAATTTTTGAGAATAGGGATGGTGTGAGAAATAATTTAAAAGTCTTCCGGAATTTTGGGGTTTTCGGTACCAATCAGTAATAATAGAATTATCATGTTTACGAATAACTAGCATATCTAGAAAAGGTATCTGGTTATTAATTTCGGTTTCAGAAGTAAATTTAAGTCGAGGATGAAATGAATTGAAAGTGTCTATAACAGTAGGAATTAAATTTTCAGGGATGGCAGTAATCATGTCATCTACATATTTAAAAATAAATGGTAAATTGAATGGTAATTTTGGTAAAGAAACTTGGATGAGTTTGGTGAGGACAAGGTCGGCAAGTATAGGTCCTAAGCTAGAACCCATAGCAGTACCAAATATTTGCGAGTAAAATTCATTTATATATGAGAAATAACCATTATTGAAACAAACAACCATTATTGAAATATTGTGCTACAGCCCGTTCACAGGCTGTAGCACTATAGCTTATTATAATAATAGATCATTATTTTTACAGTCCCAAGCCTTTTACAGGCTGTTGCACCATATCTTATTATTATAATATATCATTATGTTGACAGACCTAACCCTTTCACAGGCTGTTGCGCCATAGCTTATTATTACAATAGATCATTATGTTGACAGACCTAACCCTTTCACAGGCTGTTGCGCCATAGCTTATTATTATCATAGATCATTATGTTGACAGATCCAGCCGTTCACAGGCTGTAGCACCATAGCTTATTATAATAATAGATCATTATTTTTACAGTCCCAAGCCTTTTACAGGCTGTTGCACCATAGCTTATTATTATTTTAGATCATTATGTTGACATACCCAAGCCGTTCACAGGCTGTTGCACCATAGCATATTTCTAACCCTTTCACAGGCTGTTGCGCCATAGCTTATTGTTATCATAGATCATTATGTTGGCAGATCCAAGCCGTTTTTATCCAAGGTTTTTGCTTCATGGCTTAATATTATTATATATCATTATGTTCAATATGATTGAATTTCACGCTTAAAATACAATGCTAATCGTAAGGAATGTAATTACCTGGACATTGTACCCTGGGTCATGAGGAATTATAATTGCGTGGGTGATTAGAGTGAGAAAATTAAGGTAATTGACCAAACCGATGATTAAAGTGAATTGTAAACGATGTAATTTCACTGAAGTGGGATGATGTTTAATTTGAATGTCATTTGTCTGTTTATTTGACTATTCGCTACATTTCTTTTACGTCAAAAAGTATCAAATTTTTTAGAGATAAATAGCTAATATAAACAGAACAGGTAACAATCAAAAACTTCAATTACAACTGAGGATAATGTGTTCAAATAAATCCCCTAATAAATACCAAAATTTGAGTCTCATTCGGATTAATCCTAATAATCCAGGAGATAGCGTGCAAAAAAGTGTCTGACTAACATCAAGCTAAAATTTTGTGTATAAGTCAATTTTTTGGTGCCTTTTAAGAATATGTGGTCGGCTAAGTTTGTCTGTGGAACATTGCTTGGCAATAGGAATTTGAAAAAGAAAAAAAAAAAAAAAAAAAAAAAAAAAAAATACAATGGAGAGCGGTCATGTCCCGCCCTTTATGGTGCATAGTGTGATTTTCTTGATCCTGAGTACGAACTTAGTAGACCAAAAATCAAGTTGATAGTAGTAGTTTGTCACTTAATAAATGACCTCTTTGATGTGGAGTAATATTTGACTAACTAACCTATAAAGTTACGAACTATCATCAACTTGATTTTTATTCTACTAACTAATTTCGTACTCACATGAAAATCACCTTGTCCACCAAAAAGGGCAGGACATGGCCGCTCTCCACCAGTTTTTTTTTTTTTTTTCAAATGCCTATTGCCAAGCTATGTACCGAAGACGAACTTGGCCGACCACATATTCTTAAAAGGCACAAAAACACATTTACTTATACACAGAATAAAATTTCAGGCTATCTAATAATAATAATAATAATAATAATAATAATAATAATAATAATAATAATAATTTATTCCCCACAAAATATATATATACAAGCATTCGCTTGTAGAAGAATGCTTGCAATCAGTGGCTGTATATTATTACTATTTTATATCTATTACTATTATATTGGTTAATTCAGTAGGCCATTTCATTAAATAGAATACTTTATACTTAATTATTTGTTTAGGTTGATGTAGAAGAAATTAAAATTGCTTAACATTAAATTAATATAAATTACTTGAAATTGGGCCCTCCCACAATAACGCAGGACTTCTTCCACAATTATTAATTATAAAATGAGGATAAAATGTAATTCCGCCATTTCCCCGCCATCCGGAGGAAACATTTAGGCCACACCTAAAACTAAAACGTAATCCTTAAAACAAAAACTATATTACACAAATGAATTGATTAATTAAATTTAAATTTCTCATTTATATACCTTTAGAACAAACATTATAATCAATATTTGTTTATATTTCTTTATACTTGTTTTGAACTATACAATATAACTATATAATAATAATAAATATATCGTATATATGTATTATAAGCTTATAAAAATAATTATTTGTTAAAAAGTCAATATGAAGTTATTTATGAAATTTTAAATTTGTTTGTTCTTTATAAATACAAATTTTTCTGAGCAAAATCGATAAATTAATAGAATAATAAATACCCGATTTAATAGCATTAGTGTGAGGTTCAAGCACCCGAATCGAAAATTAAATCGGACAAAATTGCGCTCACGCCATGAGAGCCCCAAGTCAAAAATTTAACAAACATTGATCAAATTTACTTTATTTCAGGTAGGATCGATGGTCGTAACCGTGAGGTTCATGCTACTAATCGCTGGCTGTGTCAGTGTTAATATATTAGAGTAAATTGTAGGCCCTGTCATGAAATAAATTTTATTATATTTGATTACTTTTATTTCAGAATAATAAAAATAAAGATAGAACCTTTATCAATTTATTTTATTATTTATTAGTACTCGAGATTAATTGAAACATAAGTAGTTAAAGTCAAGGAAAAATAATAATTGTATATATAAATTTAGCTACATCATATAATAAAGAAAACAATGTCGTCGAAATAATTTGCCACACAACTTGACTATAAATTGCCCTAAATAAACTTAAACATTCATTTAAATATAGCAAAACATTCATTTAAATAAACTGAAACTTATATATATAATATATTTTTTTTACAATTTAGATATTACAATTTTTAAAATAAACTGCTTATACATCTCCTGGACTATAATGTTTTTACAGCTGTTTTTATTTGTATGCTCCTACTGTCTTACTCTTTCCTTGAAGAAGATCCTACTGTAAGATCCAAACCAATATGAACACGAAATTTTGACGTCTAGAAGATCGAATATAAAAAAATTGGCGTTCATTGGCTTCCCTTCCAATTTGTTTAAAACTTTTTCCTCACTATCATAATTATAACTTATCTTGACCTTACTGTAAATAAAAATTAGATGTACCATAATTGTCTTCTTGAATCGTCTATCCAACTAAAATTCAATATTTCTACAACATCATTTGAAAAAAACATTACACCATAATAAATAGTCCACCCCAATAATTTTACAACGTTATTATCAAGTTTCAAAGAATAAATATTTTATATCTTAATATTTAAATTTTTGTCGTGAAAACTTGGATAATATTTTTATTTTTTTTTAATTTCTCAGAATTTTATTCAAGCTACTAAAGAAATCTTTTTACTTAAATAAATATTTAGTTACATAATTTAATAAGTCATGTCTAGAATTTCTTTTAATGTATCTCTTTATCGTTACATAATTTAAATTCTAAACATCAGATGGAGTTTATTCTGTAAAATGAAGCAAAGAAAAAAATGATAAATTGCCTTAAGATAGCTGTAAAGAGAAAACAGTGTATTTATAAGTTTCAAAAGATACTGTGTCCCGCATTACATAAATGTCATTCATGTTTCACATACCTCTTTGCTTTTATTATATCTAAATTTATTCCTAAAGTGGCTTCTAATAAATTAAAGGTGCCTCTTATAGCACTAAATAAAGTAAGTTGCTTATAATAAATTTTATAAAAAGCAATAAAAATATTTTCTCCGTGGTAGGCTGTGAAATAGTAACTTTAGAGCCTAAAAACCATAGCTAAAATCCATTTTTTCATTACGTGGACTTAGAAATTCATATTTTACGATTTTGGTAGTATTCATACTACGGAACGATTAAATTTTAATTTAAATCAAATTATAATTATTATTAACTACGGGAAACAGACAGAGAAAAATAGACTCCAGCGCTGGAGTCTATTTTTCTCTGTCTGTTTCTCGTAGTTAATAATAATTATAATTTGATTTAAATTAACAATTCTTTTCATTACTATCAGCACGAAAGAAAAAAAATTTACGTCCTAGGACGTCACAGCCTAGTAGTAGGCTGTTTTCGTTCTTGAGAACGATTGCATAGTTTCCTTTACCTTTAGGCCGAGCGGCCACCAGAAGCGGAGCGGAGTTCAAGGGGTGTGGAAACTGAAAGCGGAGCGGAGTCTAGCTGACTCCGCTCTGTTTTCGGTTGCGTGAACTAGGCTAGTCCACCCAAAATGTCGACCCAACAAAAGCTATTCTATTCGTCTTTAAGTTCATAATCCAAAGATTCTAAAACCGAGTTTTCTCTTGCGGCTCGTGTCGCTTCACCAGCTTATAGGACAGAGTGGGAAAGTCTCTATCTAAGTCTGAGAAAAAAGGGATGACATGAATTTCACACCCTTTTTCAAGATCCAGTGCTCGATTTGAGGCGGAACGGCGTTCCGGGACCTCTCTCTCTCTGATAAATAAAAAATAAAATTATCGGCACTATGATTGTTTTAAAATCCTTTGTTAAAATTTTGTTTGTCAGTGAGTGACTACAAATTTGATTAAGGACATCATGTATTAAACTGACACCACAGTATTACCCTAGCCTAGACTAGCTCGCAATTTATTAATAAAGAATATAAATGTAGTTCGATGCTAACTCTAAGTGCCTGTCGTTCTTAAGCTGCGCCTGAGGAAGCATCTAAGCTTTTGTCCGGCCCGTGACCCTGGGGAAAATTTTTTAATTTTTTTTTCCAAATACAAAAAATATCTCTTTTGTTGAGATGATACTACTAAATTATAATAACCTGAAACAACAAAGGATTTTTTAATGGCATGGATAGTATTAAATAAGTGCTGTGCAGAGACGCTGTGACGAAACTCGCCCGGGGCGAGTAAGACAGGGAATGTTTTGTTGATTTAATTATTCGTGTAAACCTAAGTACCTATTTATTTATTGAAAGTATTATAACAACACGTGACATGCTAATCAAGAAATTGTTAATAAAAAATACTACTTAAAATTATAAGTTTCCTCACGAAACCCACCTGATTGCAGTGTGGGTTTATGTCTAAAACTGCTTAAAATGCTGTTTTTGAACGTTTATATTTAAAATTTTCCCGGGGGAGGACCCCCGGACCCCCCTTCTTTAGGGGGGGGGGGGGGGTTGAAGGGGGTAGGTTATAGTTCCGGCACCTCAATTTCTAGAAATCGAGCACTGTCAAGATCTAAATTACGGACAGTTTAAAGACTATTTCCGGATAAATCATCGGAATATACTTTATTTATGTTCCCCCTTAACACTAATATTATTACTATGGGTGGAGGGGGAAGCGGAATCAGCTTTCAAAACCGACCGACAAAGCGGAGTTGAGATGCGCAGCTAGGCTCAGCTCAATTCCGCTCCGCTACCGGTGGCCACCGTTTCCATTTAAAACAATTGGATTCGATTTCACAAGCGGAGTCAACACGCTCAGCTTTAGTGAGCTCTGAAGCAAAATCAAAACAATTATTACAGAATTTAAAAAACGGGGGGATATTTAGCAACAAGCAAGGCGCGCTTCACCTAAGTACGTGGGGGCGATAATCGCCGGTTTCTGTACATTAAAGTTAAAATTATTAAGTGAGGTGGTGTAATATAATTACACTAATTTTAATAGTAATATTCTTTTTCTACTCTTCAAGACCTTGAAATTGATGTCTAACATGTTATGGTTACTAAAACAATGTTTAGTCACCCGCCATATTGGCCGCCATCTTGAAAATTTTAATAATTGCATATTCTTTTTCTACACTTCAAGACCTTTAAGTTGATGAATAACTTGTCGTAGTTACTAAAAACTTTTTTTTATAGTTGCCCACCGCCATCTTTAAAATATTAAGAGTGAAAAATCCAAAATGTGTCCAGTTATCTCGAATGCCGAGATGCACCTGTGTGCCGAATTTCATGTTCCTAGCTATAGTAGTTTATGAATTGAAACAAGCAATGGACAGACTAGAGCCGTTATAAATATAAGGTTTCTTTTTGTACTTTTTACAGAAACCTAAAAAATTGACAAAAATAGGTTGTAAGAGCATTTAAAGAATACGAAATAAGACACAAAGAAGCTATGTGCCACACAAATTGGCAGACTATTTGATTGAATGTGAGTTATGATCCACATAATCTCCACCACAAAATTTCAGGTGGAATAACTAACTTCCCTAATAAATTTTAATGAAGAAAGATTTAGTTAAGAAATAATTACCAGATAAAAAGAACTTTTTATATACTACGTTTTTAAATTTTCTGTTGAATCATGTGTAATGTTGATAATATAATTGTTATTGTTATAATAAAATGTGTTAGTGAAAAAAAATAGTTCCGAATTTATTTACTTCAAATAAATGACAACCATCTAGAGAGCTGATCTTAAACATATAAGAGGACAAATCTTTGTACAACGGATCTCGCCAACACCGAATCTAAAGCATGCCATTGATATGCCCCCGTGTAGGGACAGTAAGAGAAGAAAAATAAAAATGTGTACAAGTAAAGAAGTACAGATGTAGAAAAATTAAACCGATACGTAAGACAGAAATTTAAACAAACCTGGTTGTCAATTAATTTATTTCTTTGTTTACTTTTCCTTTTTCGCTGTCATTCAATGTTTATCTCTATAATAAAAAATCACAAATTTGAAACCCGTCAAAATGAAAATTGTAAATATGGGACATGTCAAACTTACGGATTTTTTCCGAACTACTTTCCATACAGCATAATTTGCTGAAAACGAATTAAATTCTGCTGAAAGATGGCTGAAAGTATTAAAATAATGCATTGTCATCGTGTTCTAAGCTATGCTAAAAGTTTCAAATGTCTAGCTACTCGGGAAGTTAGTTAGAAATCGATTGCCAGATTTGTACCGGAGAAACAAACAAACAAACAAGAATGCAAGCTAATAAAAACGTAGTAAAATAGACTTGATTCTAGAGTAAGTGAGGGACATTAAAGAAATAAGATTGTACAAATCTATAGAAATTTAGTAAAGAAAAAAAAATCAGAGAAGAGCAAAAAAGAAATTAAGAAATTTGGTGAAAAAGGTAAAGTAAACGAAACGCGAAAGATAAAAGAATAAAGTTGGCAAGGTTTTTTTCTGATAAAAGAATCGAGTATTTTTAACTTAGTGTGCTTGTTACTTGAACAACTCCGAGCGACTCTCTAAATGTCATATCTGAGTGACATCTCGCCAGCTTGAAACAACTCATGCATCGACTCACTTTCCCCCCTTATCTCCTGTTTCGTTATATTGAAACACAACGAGCGAGGGAGTCCGTTTGGAAGAGATCTCACGAGAAAAATATCTCTATTCTTAAAGTAAAGTAGGAGGAAAGAGTAAAAAACTTGTCTACCTTACTGATAACAACTGAGAACTGGGAAAAAAGGACTCGCTTTCATTTGAAAGTTTTTTGTTTAGGTTAGACTACCAAGAAAAGATTGAGGAAAAATATTTATATTTTTATATTTATATTATTTATTTCTTTAGTAAATTGAAAAATATATTTCAATAAAAAAGAAAAAAGAAATTTCTTATTTTTATATCAAACATAATAAAAATCGAGGATGGCAAGAATCGGTTGAAAATAAAAAGAATCTGTCCAAAGTAAAAAATCCAAGTTGTAAATTTGTCGACGTTTTGGAAAAAATATTATTTCCTTCTTCAAAAGAAACTGTGATCGGCAGGATAACTTGCTGATTTTAAAATGCATTAGAACAATAAGAATTGAAGATATAACTATCATTAATTCCATTAATGAGAATAAAATATTACTTTATCTCCAGCACGGAGAAAAAGTTATTATTTTGGATTAGTTTGGTAGAGGGACTAAAGTAAGTATTTTCTTCCCTGAACTCAAAAAGTAGGGAGAAAAAGAAGGATTGCCAACTTAATTATTTTATCTCCAGCAGGGAGAAAAAGTTATGATTTTGTATTAGTTTAGAGGGACTAAAGTAAGTCTATTCATCCCTGAACTCAAAAAGTAAGGAGAAAAAGTAAAAGTAGGGCGAAAAAGTAAAGTAGGGTAAAAAAGTAAAGATTGCAACTTAATTATTTTATAAATAGTAAAAAATGAATGGCTAATGTAATGAAGTTGTTGAAATCAGGTTGGCGGCACTGCGCTTTTTTTACCATGTTTATCTTTGTTTATAACCTGCATCTAAATAACCTTCTATTTGAGTTTAATTCCAATTCTTATTTGTTTTTAATATTAAATCTCTTAAATCTGCTATTAAAAGTGCTAACAATTATTGTTATTTATTAAAATAATAAGTAAAAACTGTGCAATGGACGAAAATGTGTATTTTCTTCCTACTGGAGATAAAATATTGTATGTACCTCGTGAGTAAAGTGTCATTATTCCCCTCGCGGCTTCGCCTCAAGAACCATCTTATTCTCTCAGGGAATAATGGCTTACTTTACTCCCTAGGTACATAAATAACTATTAGTTTTAAAGAAATCTACCAGGTAGCACTAGTAGCACGAGTTAATACTAGTAGCACAAGTTATAATGTTTTGATATTTTTATTAATTTTGCATAGCCAGTTTTGTATTGTACATTATATACAAAATTTAAAGTTTCTAGGAAGTACCGTAGAACTTAGTAGAAGTACCTTAGAATTACGATGAGTCAGTCTATATATCAGTGACAAAATAACAAAACTTAAGGCTCATAGATCTTAAGAACAATATTAGTAGAGATGTGAAATTTACATTTCTGGTTCAGTTTGCAATGAACTCTAACTTAAAATTAATTTTGTATATCTACGTACAATATATAAACCCTAATAAATTAGGTTACTAGAAGAATATTATCTTAGAATGCGATGATTTATAATATGCAAATGTCTATCATCGCATTCAAAGATAATATTGTTCTAGTAATCAATATTATTCGGTTTGATATGATAACAGATATAAATTAGCATTTCCTTTTTATATTGATTTTTTTTTTTTGTTTAAAAAAATATTACATAATAATGCAATTGCTACAGCCAATACTTTTAAATTTTAATCTACGTTTAAACATGGCAGTTACATCATGAAATACTAATTAATGTGGGAAACCCACACACTATCAGTACTTGTGACAACTTAATTGTCACTTGCATTTGTAGAATAGTTGTATGATATCTAAGAGGTTATCCATATTACGTCGCTGTCCCCTTTCTAAAAAAAAAAAAAATACGTGTGGTGTCGCGGGACACCCGGTAGGAACGAAGTTCCTTACATTTTTCATTAAATATAAATTATAAAATCACACTGCTAAGTACGTATACATTGCTAACTACTTATACATGGCGGAGTTAGAAAAGAGACAAAATTAAAAATAACGAACTGTTTGTACCTAGCAAGAGTTAAGGAAAAATTAAAAGAAAATCGTTATTTGTATCATTAAAGCAAGCGTCTTACTATAAATATATATTGAATATAAGACAAAAATTGATCACGACGAGTTTATAGTTAAAGAGTATGTTTGTTAAAGGATGTTGGATTGAAATAGGACTGTTTTCCACCTACCCGGCCTATTAATTTAAAATATTATAAAATATATCTCTTCCCTACTCTAAAGCTTCTGCTTGAAATTTTACATGCCAGTTTCAATTGTACTTTAGACAATGTGTAAGAAGTTTTATTAAAATCGTTATACGTTAGAACGGAAGATATCGGTAAAAACGATGTTTTCTTTATTTTAAACGTTTAGGTCCACTTTAATAAATTTAGCGATCTTTATCACTTCATAGCAGTGTCGGTGTTCGTTTTACTAAAAAAGAAATTTTTAAAAAGTTGTTTGTCTCATTAAATAGATGAAGTTAGAATTTTTTCTTGGATTAAATACGCAGTATTATAATAATATACCTAATATTTTGAAATAAGCGTCAGCACAGATCAATTTTACTTTTAACAAGACTGTGATTATATTTTCGATATTTACAAAACCATGTGACATTTTGACATTAACAGGCTTCTATAAAAATATTTTTTCCCCGTCTTTTTGAAGCTTACGTTTACGCGAGCGTTGCGTTTGAACGCATGGGCGGATAACGTTTTCCAACGAACTCAGCCTGGGCATTGGTAAAATGAACATGTGTACCAAATTTCAACTAACTCGGTGATCTTTTACTCAAGTTATCGTCATCGGTAGATTTCGTGAAAATTATTTTGTGACGGTGATTTTGGTCGTTTTTTTGGATTCACTCCTGGGCTCCAGAACGTGCCATGAACTTCGTTCCAAAATCTTTTATTTGCAATATTTCGTCCCCAATTTGGGACATTTTCCAGCCTGAAATTTTAACTTCATTAGAATTGTTTGAAAAAGAGTCTGAATGTGACGAGTCTTGTCAGACTTGTATTTGTTTTTGTTTTGCGATGTTTTTAACATCAACATTTCTCTTGAAACAGCCTGCCATTTGTTTCAGCGTTGTTTGAAAATCGATAAAGTTTCGGTTTCAATTTCTACATTAGTCGTCCTTGTTTTAGACCCGAAAATGATTTTCTCACCCGCGATGTAGCATAAATGTTAATTTTATTTTTTCGCCAGTGGCATACGTTATCCTTGCTATAAAAGTAAATTGTCGCCCCGCGGCCCGGTTACGTGGTATTCGCCGAACAAGATCACTTTTCTCTTAAGCTAAAATTTGTAAGTGAATCGTCTTTCCTTGATAGAGAATTAGCGTTAGAACTGACGAACTTTTAAATCTAAACTATAAGAAAATTATATTTTTTTATAATTTAATATAGTAGGTATATGCTTAATAAATCTATGAAACCCTAAAAAGTACTAGGATGCAAGTACTTCTCTCTGAGTTTTTCAGAATTATCATAATACTTTCCTTACCTTCGATACATTTTATATATGTAGTTGTATAAGCTTTGGCAGGCCAAGGGCTGTTGCGCCACTGACACTGCGTTATTGTGTCACTGACACTACGTTGTTGTGCCACTGACACTGTGTTGTTACGCCACTGACACTACGTTGTTGCGCCACTGACACTGCGTTGTTGCGCCACTGACACTGCGTTATTGTACCACTGGCACTAAGTTGTTGAGCCACTGACACTGCGTTATTGTGTCACTGACACTACGTTGTTGTGCCACTGACACTGCGTTGTTGCGCCACTGACACTACGTTGTTGCGCCACTGACACTGCGTTGTTGCGCCACTAACACTGCGTTATTGTACCACTGGCACTACGTTGTTGAGCCACTGACACTGTGTTATTGTGTCACTGACACTACGTTGTTGTGCCACTGACACTGCGTTATTGTACCACTGGCACTACGTTGTTGAGCCACTGACACTGCGTTATTGTGCCACTGACACTGCTCTGTTTCGCCACTGACACTGAGTCAGTTAATTTGTTACCTTCGGTAAACTCTGAAGCAGAAACAACCTATGCCTTTTAAATAAATAAATGAAAGATTTTTTAGATATATAATAATAATAATAATAATAACCATTTATTATAACCTGAAAACAATATACATTCTTCTTTTTTTTTTTTTTTTTTTACATAAAATATATAAATGAAAAATATGTTTTTGGTTACAAATCGGCATTAAGCCGTGGTAGATATACATTTAGATATACATTTATAAAAAAAAACAAAAAAAAAAAAAAACAATATAAATGAAGGTTAATCAGAATTTTATGCTCTTGCAGATGATTTTGGTGTAAATAGGATTTAAGTTTGGATAGAGAATAACTACTGTGTTAGCCATTATGTTTGGATGGGTTTACACGGAATACTTAGTGGGTTTATTAGGTTAACACTGTGCTAGTGGTTGTATTTACACAGTGTAGTTCTAAGCCCTTGTCTCTTTGTGGTTAACACCCGTCGAGGCCATCACATCCAATGGTTGCCTCCCCCCCCCCCCCCCCCCCCCCCCATAATATCCAAGTAATAAACTTTAATACTACAATTAAACTTTATATATACCCTTAAATTTATAACTCGTTATTTATCACTTTTATTACTAAAAGCCAATAAATATATTATAGAAGGTGAAAATTCAAAAGTAATTATAAACAGACTGGTACTTCTTTAGATTGTTACTCCCCTATGTTGTTTAAGAATGAAAATGACTTTGACTAAATAACTATAAAGAAAAAGGAATGTTTAGTCCAATGTACTTTGGGACAAAGGAATATCACACTTCTGTTTTATAAGGGGAGTAACAGTCTAAAGAAGAACATTCCGTACACCTTCTTTAGATTGTTACTCCCCTCTTATTCTTTAGAAAGGGGAGTAACAATCTAAAGAAGTGCCAACAGACTATATTATTTTCAACTTTAATTATATCAATTTACTAATACTACTATTTAATTAGGATAACTTGAATGAAAATGAGTGTATTTTAAAACTACCTTTCTTTTTTTGTTTATGAAAAAATAATTTTTGACTTACAATTATCATTTTATGGTACTGCTGGATACGTGTACTTGATTGTATTCTCGATTTATCTAAATATAAATCGATGGTTAAAAACCCGATAAAAGGATTTATCTAAATATAAATCGATGGTTAAAAACCCGATAAAAGGATTTATCTAAATATAAATCGATGGTTAAAAACCCGATAAAAGGATTTATCTAAATATAAATCGATGGTTAAAAACCCGATAAAAGGATTTATCTAAATATAAATCGATGGTTAAAAACCCGATAAAAGGATTTATCTAAATATAAATCGATGGTTAAAAACCCGATAAAAGGATTTATCTAAATATAAATCGATGGTTAAAAACCCGATAAAAGGATTTATCTAAATATAAATCGATGGTTAAAAACCCGATAAAAGGATTTATCTAAATATAAATCGATGGTTAAAAACCCGATAAAAGAAAGTGTATGAGAGTACAAATACTCAAATATAAATATTTAGACTAAGTTAAATAGACTGGCAATTGGTGTGGCACATAGCTTCCTTGTATGCTATCACGTACTTTATTGATTTTATGCTTCTACAAGCCATTATTGGCTAATTCGTTTAATTATTTCCCCCGTTTATTTAATGTGTCGAAATTGTTTTGATCTTTTACACGTTCAAATTAATCTGGGGCAATCTACGGGTTACTTTCGTCAAAAAAAAGAAAATAGATGAGTACTTTTGAAGATATAGGTGTAAATAAATGTACGTTTGTGCGCATATTGAAAAGAAACAAGTAACTTAAAACTTAAATAGAACCAATAATGGGCTATTTATGACCTACCATACAAATTTTACTACATTTTGTCCTACATATACTTATGTAGGGGGAAAAATATTGGAGATAAAAAAAGTTTGGAGTAAAATACTCTTATTTTTCACCGTAGAATCCAAATCTGCTATCAAAAATGTACACTCCAATTTAAAATCTTAAATTAAAGTAGCCTGGAGCCAAAATGGGTGGTTGCCCCTAGTGCGCGATTGCATGAAAATAAACTTCCCTTTACATGATACGGTTCCCCCAAGTTTCATTAATTTATCTCAAACCTTTCAAAAGTTAAGGGGGGGGGACTTTTGGGCCACCCTGATAATTATATATAAACAAAATTATGCTTATTAGGGTCCGTAGGCAAAACCAAGGACCCTTATATTTTCCTGCGTGTGTCTGTCCGTCCGTCCTCTCGCGTGCTCTCACGGCTACACCTTTCATCCGATCACTGTCTTTGTCACTGTGTCTTGTACCTACCCACATATTTTAAAAATATTTTTCAAAAAAATTAGGGTAAAAAAACTTAAGGGTTAAATTTTTTTTTTCGACACCGTGAAGGGTATCATATGAAAGGGTACGTAGAGCTGATTACAAAAATATATAATTCTTTGGTTATAACTTTGATAGGGTGAGCGTAGGCAAGTTTGAAGTGGGTGTGAAACGTGTCCTCCCCCCCCCCCCCCCCCTATATCTCGCTTATGTGAAGTGCAAAAAATCTGAAAAAATTCCTGAACATTCTTCGACCAAAAGTAAAGATACCACTTTTTGGAAATTTCGAAAAAATTATTATTTTATTTTTTATTGACAAAATACGTTTTTTTATAACTATGGTCTTTTCGATGTATTTATATGGTTGTAGTCCGGTTCAGTGGCAAAAAAAAAATGCTTTATCAAAGTGTGTTTTGATAATAGGTTTGTTCCAACCACTCTTCAAACTGGTTTGGAACTGTACGACGCATGCGCATTTGGAAAAAAGAGTTCCAACGAGCCCAAACTCAAACTCTGACTGACTCCGACTGTTAATCGGCTGTTCCAACCACGCTCTGATTGAATCACGGATTAGTTTGGAACCAGTCAGAGCAGTCAGCGATCGGCGGCAGGGACTAGTAGTTTGGGATTGAGTTTGGGGGGAACAGAAACGTAACCTTCCGCTCCCCTTCATTGTTTTTGTTTGGATTTCGCTTGCCTATTATAATTATTCTCCTTTCTTGCGAATCAACTGTTTCATTTTTGCATTTTCTAGATATTTCTGAAAAAAATAAAAATTGGACCTATTTTCCAAGATGGACTTTTGATACTTATTCCATTTTCAAACAAATATCGAAAGAATCCGATTTATTTCTGAAATATTTCTTTCGTTAACTGGACTAAGATTAATATTTGTTTTTTAAAACAAAAGAGCATTTAGGATTATATCAATAAAAATAAAAATACGAGTGTGCCGTGAGTCTACTAAAACTGGCTCACCTCAGTAAGCCCGAAAATTGTGAATTGCGTAAATCGAAATGAAATCGTGAATTCATGTATTAAATAAACATTTCTAAAATGTGTGCATGTATTTTCGTCATATCCTCTATGAGTATGTAAGTTTTACTTCCAACTTTCGAGCTTAATTAGCATTAGAAAATGAAACTTTTGTGGTGTGGCCCCCCCTTGTTGTGCGAGCCCCTAGGCGGCCTTAATCAGGCCCTGATTAAGCGACTGGCACTTATCTTCATGAACTATTGACTAATCCATCATCCATATCTTTAATATTAATAAGTTCAGGTATTTTCGATAGCACAGGAACGCAAAATCACATAAACGATCAACTCAAAAAGTTGTTCTGATAACAGTGCTAAAACCTACCACATCAAACAGTTTGGTTCGAGTTCAGGAGCGTTCCAACAAAAACGAAATCACAAATCAATTCCCAACGGTCAATGATCGCGCATGCGCATAACGTCAATCACGGACTAATCCGAAACTAATTCGGAACTGGTGGTTGGAACAAACCTAATATCAGACCCTTAGAATTGTCCAAAGTAAGCTTTTTAGCATTTTAAAAAAACACTGTTTATACACTTTACAGTTAAACACTATATAGTGTGGCCTACGGACACGGACCCTCGCTGTGTGCTGACTAGCTCACACTTGACCTGTTTATTTTTATTCTTGTTAGTTGTTTATGAAAAGTATAAATAGTTAGTATTAGATAATGATATTTACATTTATGTTTCGTTATAAAATGAAGTAGAAAATACATTTTTATCTCTATTTCACAGTGGTTTTCTATAAAATAATGTTTTAAGTATAAACTTGACCTCGAGTTCTTATCACTTTTACTGGTATCTTATATGGGAACATGCATTAGCTTCTTATAACATTGACAATGTTTAACTGTTAAACTTTTCTTTGTTAAAAGGGTAAAAGAAATCAATGCCTTTATTTGATAAAGCAAAACATTGACATTTAAAGTATAAATAAACCAAGTTGCTTGGGAAATTATAGGTTTTTACTTTCTCAACGTATACTAAGTATAAATATAAACAGGAAAATTATCGTGATAACACGATTAATATTTTTTTTATATAATAGAACACTATAAATTATATGTTTTATGATTTACCATTATGTTTCACACAAAAAACTTATATAAATAAACGTTTTTATATAAATAAAAAAATAGTCCGCCAATTTCACCACCGCCAAAGGCACATAATTTCTTTTCTCTTATTTCGTATACTGTAATGATTTTATGCTTATACATCCTATTATTTCAATTTTTACAAGTTATTGGTAGTATTCATACTACGGAACGTTTAAATTTAAATTTAAATCAAATTATAATTACTATTTATAAAGGGAGACAGACAGAGAAAAATAGACTTCAGCACCGGGATTCGAACCACGTCCTTTATGTATATGTCCTGTATGTGGTTCGAATCCCGGTGCTGAAGTCTATTTTTCTCTTTCTGTCTCCTTTTATAAATAGAAATTATAATTTGATTTAAATTTACCTATTATTTTCAAATATATTTAATTTTCCCCCGTTTTTAAAATCTGTCGAAATTGTTTTGACTTTTACCTGAATTAAAGTATCAATTTAGAAAAATTTAAAAAAACGCACATGGTTGAGATTAGCTTGGGGCTACCTACGGGCTATACCTTAATAATAAAATTTCATTAAACACATAAATACTTTTGTAGGTATAGGTGTAAATATATGCATTTTTGTGCACATATTGAAAAGAAACAAATAACTTAAAACTTATATGGGACCAAAAATGGGCTATATTTATGACTTATCATACAAATTTAATTAAAATTGGACGTGCAGTTTTTGAGATACGTTGGTTCGAAAAAAAATTCCCTGATGTTTGAAACGGATTTCTGTCTTAGAATTTTTGAAATCGGAGACATAAAATATTTTCATTCTTCAAAACAATCACATATCTGAGATGATCGGAAGCAAATATCAAATTTTGAGTAAAAATGTGGTTTAAATTATCTTTTTTTTAATAATAATTAGAAGTCGTTTTTCCTCGATAGAAGCTATTGCACAAAGATAAAAGAATGGAAACTTAAAGTAAAAACATATGTCATAAGCTAAATATAGAAACTGTAGAAAAAGGAATATCACAATGAAAATGCATGTATTTTTTTTTTATCTCCAGTAGGGTAAAAAAGTTATGATTTTGAAATAGTTTAGAGGGACTAAAACATTTCTTTTCATCCCTGAACTAACTACTAAAAAGTAGGGGGAAAAAGTAAAAGTAGGGCGAAAAAGTAAAGTAGGGCAAAAAAGTAAAGATTGCAACTTAATTATTTTATAAATAGTAGAAAATGTATGGCTAATGTAATGAAGTTGTCGAAATCAGGTTGGCAGCACTGCTCTTTTTTTACCATGTTTATCATTGATCCATTGTTTATAAGCTGCATCTAAATAACCTTCTATTTGAGTTTAATTCCAATTCTTATTTGTTTTTAATATTGAATCTCTTATATCTGCTATTAAAAGTGCTAATAATTATTGTTATTTATTAAAATAATAAATAAAAATTGTGCAATGGACGAAAATGTGTATTTTCTTCCTACTGGAGATAAAATATTGTATGTACCTCGTGAGTAAAGTGCCATTATTCCCCTCACGATAATTAGCTCCCGAGGCGCAGCCGAAGCTCAGATATGTGATTAATTAGAGTTATTCCCTCGGCTGAACCTCGGGAATTAAAGAGTCTAATTCCCTCGGCTTCGCAACGGTATTTAGGGACCATGGTTCCTTCGGCTTCGCCTCAAGAACCAACTTTTTCGCTCAGGGAATAATGACTTACTTTACTCCCTAGGTGCATAAATAACTATTTGCATCTACTGATCTTCCGAATTTGTATTAATTGAAAATAATATAACAAAGGAATGAATGTGGCCGAGTGATAGCCAATGTCTAATCGCTCACACATTAGTTGGTTTCGTTCTATGAAAAACCTCAGACAAATTTCATATTTCACACCAGATCAAGTAGATGAAGTAACTTGATAATCTATAATCTTGTGATTATCGGATTGTAAAAGAAAACGACATTAACAAATAGTTGACGAGCTTTTATTTGCAAAATTTCGAATCATTAAAATTATTGAATGCAATATAACAATTAAATTCTCTTACATATTTCATATCTTAATTTCATAGTTAAGATAATACAGGAATAATAAAATATTACTTCAATAGCATTTCACAATTATGTATTAATTTATATATTTATCAATTATGTAGTATACAATGTAGTTTCAATATAATAATTCTATTCTTATACATTTTTATATCTTAATGGGTAAGATAAAATAGTTATAATGACATATTACTTTAGATATATAATTTTTACTGTAGTATTATATTACTTCTAATATACTTCTTAAATTAGAAATAAATACTGCAATGTATGTCTTACAGTATTACACACTGTAATGCTTTCTTATAATAACTTTATTCACCTCAATGTATTTCTTGCAATAGCCAATCTTACAATA
Organism: Gerris lacustris; assembly: GCA_951217055.1. Taxonomy (NCBI): domain Eukaryota; kingdom Metazoa; phylum Arthropoda; class Insecta; order Hemiptera; family Gerridae; genus Gerris; species Gerris lacustris. The sequence continues at coordinate 4,577,677 of OX578281.1, read as the reverse complement.
CCATTGAGTACATTAATCCATTATAATTAATCCATTATCTTATATAATATATATTACTTACTGTAAAATGTATTATTTCTTAATACTTATATAGAAATGTGTGAGATGCTAATTTAGAAAATAAAAAAAGAAACAATAGGAGTAGCTTAACGTAAAATAATAGTTATTTACGCACCAAGGGAGGAAAGTAAGTGATTGCACCCTGAGGAATGAAGTTGGTTCCTGAGGCGAAGCTGAGGGAACCATAACGTTTACTCCCAAGGCGGAGCCGAGGGAGTTAATTATCTCGAAGGGGGCAAGTGATTTTTACTCCCGAGGTACGTACAAGATTTTAACTCTAGAAGGGAGAAAAAGCAATAACTCAGCCTTGACTGCGTTTGCTACTTGTACGATATCATCGGGAATGTTTGAAAACAGTTCATCAAGGTCCACTAAGTTATCTTCCATGATCATTCCTTATTTATATATTTTACTTAACTTTATATTTAAATAAAAACGAGCAAATTTAAATTAAAAAAAGAACTAATCAATTTAACTAAAAACAACACAATTAATAGAACATTTACTCAAAACACACAGCCTTTTAAAACAAAACAAAAAAAATATTTAAAAACAGCTGATTGCGAGTCATGTTTGTAAACAGTGTTTCCAACTTAAATCTTTGTTAAATCCGTTTAAACGCAGTTCTTTTCCAAGAATTAAGTTGGTTGCACTGAATTTACAGGGAGTTATGCCATAACTCCCTGTAAAATAGTTAAATATCACTTAACACCCTAAAAACCAGGTAGTTAAGTTAACTTCTTCTCCCGCCTGGAGGTAAAGGAATTTTGACTGATTATCATTGTTAACTTACATTTCACAATTACCTAAAATTGTAAAAGAAATATATTTTTTATGATGTACTGCAAAATCTATACTTGTCAGTTTAAAATAGAAAAAAGATAAAAAATAATTAAATTTGATAAAAAGGAAAAATTAATTTAATTTAATATTCAATAAAATAATATAAAATGACGCTTTATTAAGCGTTGCATTACCTATGATATTAAGTAATATACAAATATTGTTAACATTTCCAACTACATAAAATAAAATATTAACAAAAAATCTGAAAGTACAGATTAAAAATCTCTCATATATTATACCTAAAATATAATTTAAGCAAAATGTTATATAACTTGTCTATGACGATGAATCAAATATGTGTAATGTTTTATCTTTTCAGTCGATATTTAGTAACCGGTGTATTATAATCTTTACCGTTGTTAATGTTTTAAATGAAATATTAATTAGATAAAGAAATTAATGAGATAAAATAATTACTATATCTCATTAATTTTCATGCATTTTTTAATTAAACAATTTAAATTTTCTGATGTGATGTTTGATCTTTCATTTTTTCATACGGTAATGTAAACGCTTTGTTCTCAATTCCGCTATAATCAAGTTTGTTATCGAATATCATCGGTTGTCGTTTCTTTCTATAACGACTCGCATATTTGACAAGTTTAATAGCGACTAACGATAAAATTAATAGAATGATTAGATAAAACGTAAAAACGTAAAGGAATCTAAGAATACTCATAGTTTTATACGAAAGAGAATCGTAAACTTCACAAGGTCTGAATAAAACGTAAATAAATTCGAAACGATTCTCGTCTATTATTATTACATCATTTGGTGTTGTAATCGTTTGGATATCACTATTTATAGTGGTTACGTCTGATTTAACTGTCGATTCTTTAATATTATCAGCTGGATTAGTTTCTATTATATTAATACTACAATATTTCGGCTTGTAATTTAAAGTCCACGGTTTAAATTCGACATTTATTATTTGATTTTTGAGATTTCGTGTTACTATTCTGATATGAGTACAATTCAAAAATTTATCATCTCTCTCGCTTGTTATCAGTAGATGTAAATATCGCTTAAGCTTTTCATCAACTTTATAAATGGAGGAGAACAAACCGATATCTCGTATCGGATATTTCTCAGTTATTAACTCGCCTAAAAATAACATTTTGTTAAATCTCAAATCTAATTTTCTCAAACAGGTTAACGGAGTGAATAATTTGAAATCGATTTGTTTTATATAGTTCGATTTTAAAGATAAAAATTGTAAATTTTTCAAATGATCGAATAAATGATCGTTTCCGATTTCTTCGATTCCACATTGAGACAAATCTAACGCTTGTAAATTATTCAAATTTTTAAATATATCTTTATTAAATTTCTTCGACGATTCCATAAAATTATTCTTGCTTAGATCTAGAAATAATAATTTTTCATTACCAGCAAACGCGTCGTCGTCGATAAATTCCAACGACGTATCGGATAAAATCAATACTTCCAGATCGGGAGCGAAATCAAACGAGTTATTACTCAGTGTATTTATTATATTGCCGGAAAGATCGATAAGCTGAACAGGAGAATTTGGAATTTTACGTGGTACTTCTTTAAATCCGTTATTTTTCAATATAATTTTTTCAATCGAAGGAAATATGGATGAATTAAAAAATGATTTTGGGAAAATCGGAATAGACGAATCGGAAACTTCGATATGATTTAATCGTTCGACTCTTACGTCTTTTGTTATTTCAAATGTATTGATCCTCAAACCTTTAAATATAATACTTTTATACGAATAGTCAGTTAGAGTTTTAACAAGTATTTCTGTATTTTCAAACATATCGATATTACTGAGACTTAGAACCGATAAGTTATGATGTTTATTCAAGGATTTTAAAAGACCGATATAATTTTCATTGGGATACGGAGAGCCTAATTCTAAATGAGTTAAACTAGATAATTTATTGAACGGTTCAGGTCCAATTTCTTTAAGTTGTATTTGTTTTAAAATAAGCTTTTTAACGTTTAATTCGGACATTGTTTTAAAATCGTATTGTTTCAAAGTTTCAATCGGATTTCCACTTATATCGATGCTATGAATCGACGGAACTGTCAATGGTCTAATACCTTTCGTTATGTCGTAAATGTTTAAAAAATTGTTTCTCACTAAAGATAATTCTTTTAGATTAATCAAAGATATAAAGGTATCTTCGTGAAGTGTATCTAATCTTTTATTGTCATTTATCGATAATTTTTCTAAATGAGGTAGACCGTTAAAAGCACCTTTTGATAATTTTTCCAATTTATCGTTATTGGAAACGTCTAAAAGTCTGATTCCGTTCCACGACGCGAATGAGCCGTTATTCAATGTTTGAATATTGGTCCATTTCATGCTGATTTTAGTTGTTATATCTTGGGTTTTATCGATTTTAACAGGAACGGATTCACATTTCGGTCCGTGAATGACCAGAATGTTAGTCGAATGGATGAAGAGTGGAACGCAATGATTCATCTTAAACAGCTGTAGAGGATTGTAAAGCAATTTCTCGTGTCCATCTCTTTTGTAATCTTCTTTTGGAAATAATAAGTCGTCAATTTCATCTGTTAAATTACCAGATGTAGTACATCCTTCGGATTTTGATAAGGCTGATAAGATTACCAGTAATGATAATGATGTCCGCAACTTTTTCTTTATGGCCAACATTCTGGAAAAAATACAATAAGATATAAACCATTTATAATTTGATTCACACAATATTGTCATTAATGAGATTATCATTAATGGCATTCTCATTAAGAGAATGACATGTTATGAACTTACTCTTGCTAATAAAAATATTATAAACTATAAGTTCTTGGTTTTTCTACCAGTGAAATTCGTGTCACAAAAAAGTGAAATCCTTCTTTTTGCGATAGGGAAGTAAACATCTAGATGCATTAGATGCTGGATGCAAACATCTAGATGCACTAGATGCTGGAAGCAAACATCTAGATGCATTAGATGCTGGATGCAAACATCTAGATGCATTAGATGCTGGATGCAAACATCTAGATGCACTAGATGCTGGATGCAAACATCTAGATGCACTAGATGCTGGAACCAAACATCTAAATGCATTAGATGCTGGAAGCAAACATCTAGTGCATTAGATGCTGGAAGCAAACATATAGATGCACTAGATGCTGGAGCAACATCGAGATGCACTGACATGCCCGTTGATTCTAGTTATCTCCTCGATGATTATATGGCTAGATGTTTATTTAAATAAAATACATTTGAGAATTCTTTTTATCAAAATCTTCGGAACCGTTTTCTCTAAGAAAGTTTGTTTGGGAGTAGCACCCCTAAACTTAGAGCTTAAATTCAGGTGTGGATTTTACTTTGGGGAATGACTTTTCTGAACGCATACATGTTCAGAAAGTCGTCAATATCGGGCCAATAGTCGAGGGTGCACGCTATTGCGCTGACTTCAGACAAATTTGTTAAAATAACTTTTTTAAAAACATTAAAACATGTAAAGCCATCAAAATCTCAAAATCAAGTTTGTACCATCAAAATATTTTTTTCACTCTCTCTCTCTCTCTCTCTGTCTATATATATATATATATATATATATATATATATATATATATATATATATATATATATATATATATATAAAGGCTAATTTTACTTTAGCAATTGTGAGTATGACTAACTTTTATTGTTGGTTAACCTTTTTTTGTAATAATTTTAAACTACTTTCTCACTTCGGTCTTTAGGGATATAGTTTCATCTTCATGCCAAGAAATAGCCCACGATGCATACTAAAAATATTAAATCCCTAAAAGACCTAATAGAGAATGAAAAAGTTTAAGAATAAAATGGGATTAACTGAAGAATAGACAATAATAAGTTATAGTTTTGGGTAGTTATAGTTAATAGGATTCATGCCAGCACTTAGACTACACACCCAATTTAAATGTGCATCAACATAGTTTGTTCAGTGAGTATGCTGATGATAAGGGGTGAAGGATGGTCTCCTTGGGCAGAATTGGTGGTTGGGTGGGGATGTCATTTAAGCTGTTTCCCACCTTTTAGAGTGCGGAGATCGAGCCTAAAGGTGATAAAGGCTCGCGTCGAGAGATAAGATGCAGCAAACCACCGAGCAGCATTGTTGCAGTATCAAATTTTGCGTTATGCTGAAGAAATCCACTACGTAGGCTTTTCTTATGATCCGTGAGGCTTACAAGGACCAACCCATGACCAGAATGCGTGTTTCTGAGTGCCATAAAATATTTAAAATGGCCTAGAAGACTTTCCTTGGCCAGAAAAAGGATCATATGAGAGAATCAAGAGGGAAATCGATTATCATTATCTTAATTGACGCAAAAGATGTGGTCCACAAGGAGTTTTTGCCTGCTGGATAAACAGTTAACGGTAAATTTTACGCAGAAGAGCTCAAACGTTTGAGAAATGGAGTCTGCCGCATCTGAAGAGAGATCACCGATACCTGGATTCTCCATCATGACAATGCGGAGGCACTGGCCAAAGACAACGTGGTAACGTTGCCACAACTACCCTGCAGCGAAGATTTTGATCCCACCAACTTCTTTTTGTTCCTTGGATCAAAATGAGTCTAGAAGGGTTTCGGGACGATTGAGGGTGTCCAAGCGCCTTTGACGTGGTGCTTGAAGAGCGGTTGCCGATTTCCAGTGGATTTATGAACACAACCAGTGTGATGCAGGAAGATTGTATTTGGAATAATATTAACTCATTGTAATATTTATATCTTTAATATTTTTTACTTTTATAGAATCAGTCCCAAACAAACTATAATGAATCGTTTATATCACTTGTTGAAAGAAATAAAACACTGTAATTAAAAAATATAAGTTTATCGGTCTATACCACAATTATTAAATTTTTATAAATCAGACCGGTTTCAGCCTCTAAAATATAACAATTTATAAAAGCATGACGGCTATCTTCAGTGGCTTATATTTCTAGGCTGAGGTTATATTTCAGTCTAGAAATATAAGTCACAGAAAATAGCCGTCGTGCTTCTAATTGTGGTATAGACCAATAAACTTATATTTTATATTTTCAGTGTTTTATTTCTTTCAACAAGTGATATAAACGATTCTTTATGTTTGATTACCACAAAATCTCAGTCAGTACAACGAATTTTTTCGAACAAACTATGTATATCCAAACGTACTGAGTTTATTTTCTAAAGTTGTCACGAGTTACGCAATTAAATAAAGATATAAAATAATGAAATATGAATATTCAATAGTAAATGCACTTTGTAAATAGTTATGAGACGAGGAATAGTTTGAAGCTTGAATAGACAAATATGTTAATTAATAAATGTACTAGCATATACATATATGTACTTTTTTGCATGTATATCATTATATACATAACATGTATAACGTGTAGTTGGTAAAAACATATGAAAATAAATAGTGGAGTTACCTCGATAAATAAATAAATTTTAACTTGTATTTGTACATTTGTTTTATACAAATGTACTTGTATCTATCCATCTTTGCATTTAACCATAAATTATCTCTTCAGTCTGGTAAGAATAAAATAAGAGAGAGTGAGTAAAGAGAACTTATCTCTTTCTCACTTTTTATATTTTCAATTACTTATTCTAACTTATCCACGCTTTTCTATTTCTATACAATCTATGTCTATAATGTTACTTTGCGTAAAGATATCTCTTTTTGATCCCTAATCTATTGACTCAACTGCATATATATATTTTAAATTCACATTTACGAATTCATCCATTTTACTAAATAAAGAATTAATTACAAAATCATCCTACATTATATTTGCAAGTAAATTAATTAATGTTAATGGCTGCTTTAATAAACCAAATGGCATTTGAAGTGAGATTAAACCTGATATTTACATAATATTTGAATCAATATCGAATGATTCGTATCCAATGAATTCATGAAATTTGTATTCCTCATTTGTTTAAATTGGCCCGAAACTCGTAAGTACAAAATTCAATGCAAATCGGTAAAATGTACAAAATATATGTTTTAATGCATTTATAATGAAAAAAATGTCTTTAATTATGTATATTAAAGACATTTTTTTTTACTCTTTAAATGAGAAGGAAGAGACCAAATAAAAATGCAGTCCTCCTTTAGGAATCGAATTTCAAACCTTTCATTAACTGTGCAATTAGTTCCGGCGATTTTAATTGAAAATGTTCTCAAATTTAGTCCATTTAAATGCGATTTTAACCATATAATTTTCCTAGGAATAAACTATTTCCCGAAGTATTGATAAAAATAAATCTGAATCAGCTTCAATTTTCAACTACTTCAGATTTACTTTTATTATTCAACTACTTGAGATATATTTATTTCAGATTTACTATTTTATCACTTTTTCTTATTTTTATTTCTCACGGCTAAAAGAAATGTAAACAATCAGCTGAATAATTGTTTAAATATGTTTAATAATTTAATTAATTAAATTTTTATGAGATTTACATTCGGTGTCACAATTTATTAAAAGAAAGTTTTGCTAAAGTTCGTCCTACCGGTTTTATTAATTAATTAATTTGAAATTTGAAGCACTCTTTCAGGGCTTTTTACCAAGATTAAGTTTCAACAAAATCTCGATAAAAAAACTAAAATTAAATAATGTAAATTAATTAATCACATTGTGCACTCTATTAACAGTGCAAACTTAAACGCAGTACAAATACTACCAGATATCGTACTCACTGTAACAGTTACCTATTGCAAACCATGCATAAGAGTTTAATTTCAATATTAAAATTTTTTTTTTGTCAATTTAGTATGATAATTAATAGATCAACTTCACTTTTTCTTATTTTTATTTCTTGTGTTTTATCTATATTTAATTAAAACATACCTAATTTTAAATTTTACATTTATATATATATTTATATGTATATATATATATATATATATATATATATATATATATATATATATATATATATATATATATATATATATATATATATATATATATATATATATATATATATATATATATATATATATATATATATATCCAGAAGCATGATAGATAAAAAGAAGCGGTTTTCAGGGTTCCATAATGGCTATAAATGCGCTTTCAGAACATATCCTGAAAATTTTCTGTGTTCAGCAAAAGTGAGGGCATTTTACATAATTATAAAAAAGTGAAAAGGAAGCTGACTTTTTTTGAGACTGGATTTAAATTCTATGGCTAAAAATAAGAATTGTTTACTCTTAGAAATTTTTCGCTCCGAGCATTAGTTTGCCGTCTGGAGAGCCCTGAACATGCTAAAATTGAAACTTTAAGTCCATTTTACAGCTAAACTAATGGATTTAAGAACGAATTTCAAGAGACAAAAAATTCTTATTTTTAATCATAAAATCCAAATCCAATTTAAAATTCATAACTTATGTGTAACTGTTTTTCCAAAAAAGGTGTTCAGCAGGGCTCAAAAGTGACAAAAAAAACAATAATATTTTACATACAGCATATTTTTTAAGAATGCATTTGGATTTCACGCCAAAAAATAAGAACTTTTTGTGTCTTGAATTTTTAGTTTAGCTGTAAAATGGACTTAACATTTCAATTTTAGCAGGTTCAGGGCTCTCCAGACGACAAACTAATTCTTGGAGCGAAAAATTTCCAAGAGTAAAAAATTCTTTTTTTTTTAGCCATAGAATCCAAATCCATTCTTTAAAAATATGGCTTCCTATTCACTTTTTCTTTATTATGTAAAATGCACACACTAATAATGCTGAACACAGAGAATGTTCAGAATTTTTTCTTGAAGCGCAAGTATAGCCATTATGGAACCCTGAAAACCGCATCTTTCTATCTATCATGGTTCCGGAGATATTTCGCTGTTCCATATTAGCTGGAACACTCTGTGTATGTGTGTGTTTTAAAGTTTTAAATAAATGAAACATTTTAATAATACTAAAATGAAAAAAAACTAATATAATATATAAAAATTAAATAAATGTATACTTACATGCATGAAGCATTTGTGTTTTTCTTTTAAATCGATGGAATTACATTAATAGAATTATTTTGTACTAAATATTTAGTTTGTTAATAAATTGTTCATGCAGATATGATTAAACCTAAACTAGTCAAGTTGTAGGTAAGTGAAGTTCAGGACGCCAGTAATAGTTTATTATCATTACTGATAGTTGAAAATTGACCTTCAAATACCTTAAGACTTTCCCTCACTTATAAAGTTCAATTATTTATTGTTTCTTTTTTTTCATTACACAACCAATTTTTCTAAACTAGCTCAGTATTTCTTTAGTTTTATTTCGACGCATTTTATTTAGATAAGGGACTATTTATTTACCAAATTAAATTCCGATAAGAAAGAGTCATGGTCATATTTTATTTATTTGAGAGAATTTAAAAATAATAATAAATTGTTTCTTTTCTTTTGTTAATGACATTATTGGCGTTTCTATTTAACGTTAATTAAGTGTTAAGAAAGGTAAAAGTGAGTATTAAAGAAATAAATTATTATTTAAAACAATTATAGAATATTTTATACTTATATAAAAGTCTTACGCTCGTATAATTTAGATAAGTGACAATCTAAAATCAATGAAACTATACAATGAGTCAATTTAACTGTCCATACGTATTTAGTTGTTTAAACTAGTCCATCCTGAAATATTAGATATTTAACTTTGACCTTAAATTTTGGCTCTTTGAGTTTTATTCATATTTTACTACAAATTATCGGTTGTAACAACTATCTTGGTATTAAATATTAAGATGCTTGTACATACTAACATATAAAGAACTTTCACAATAAATGACTATAAGTATAAATTTACCGATACATTAAAGCATACTTATAACATCTAATAAATGACTACGCGTAATGTTTTAAATGTAAAGAGGTGGTTAGAAATGGTTAGAAGTGATTAGAAGGGGTTAGAGGTGGTTAGAAGTGGTTTGAGGTGGTTAGAGGTGGTTAGAGGTGGTTAGAGATGGTTAGAGAGGGTTAGAGATGGTTAGAGGTGGTTAGAAGTGGTTTGAGGGGGTTAGAGATGGTTAGAGGTGGTTAGAGGCGGTAAGATGTAGTTAGAGGTAGTTAGAGGTGGTTAGAGGTGGATAGAGGTGGTAAGAGGTGGTTAGAGGTGCTAAGAGGAGGTTAGAGGTGGTAAGAGGTGGTTAGAAGTAGATAGAAGTGGTTGGAGGTGGTTAGAGGTGGTTAGAGGGGGTTAGAGGTGGTTAGAGGTGGTTAGAGGGGGTTAGAGATGGTTAGAGGTGGATAGAGGCGGTAACAGGTGGTTAGAGGTGGTTAGAGATGGTTAGAGGTGGTTAAAATAAAATATCGATCTATATATTCAAATAATCAAAAATAATACCCCTGTAAATTAATGTGGAATATATTGTGTCCTATATCACATTTGAGTATAAAATAATATAATAAGATAGGTTTATAATATGATTACTCAAAATGAACTTGTACGCATGGGGGCCTGGGTAGCTCGGAGGCTAGAGCGCTCAGTTAGGCAACAACAGGCAAGTTAAGCAGCCTCGAGCAGGTTCAGAGGATATATGGATGACCGCTTCAGACCGCACCTCTAGGTTCGATTCCCGGATCGGGCCCTCCGCTCAATGTCCACCCAGCATTGTTTAAACAATTGGGAAGCTCCTCGTAAGAGTGGCACCACCAGGTTTCAGCCTGGAAACCATGATGATGACACTCTTGGTTGTAATACAACCAGGAGGGGAGTCATGGTTAACGACAATATCTTTACACGAGTGTGAAGATTTCGGTCCCTAACCCGGGTTTGTTCAATAGGCCCACTTAAGTGGCCTGGCGTCTTCGAGTGTAAAAGCCCGCCGAAATAAAAAAATTAAAAAACTTGTACGAATGAGAGATAGAAGGTTTTGGCGCAATTAGAGGCAAAGTTTGACTTATCCATTTTAATCGAACTTAGACATGTAGTTTTAAAAATAATAGTCGGAAGAGTAGTTTTTAAGATACAATATGTTGGTTCGAAAAAAATGAGCTATTAATCGACAGACAGACACGGAACCAGTAATGCTCCCTTATGTCTGAAACGGATTTCTGTTTTTGAATTTTTGAAATTGGAGATATAAACAAATTTTTCGATCTTCAGACCGATCACACAGCTTCCGTTACCTCCATTCGTACATCAAAGACCATTTTTGGTTCCATGTGTGTTTGTCAGTCTATCACTCAATTTGTGCGAACCAACATATCTTAAAAACTACCTGTCCAATTTTAATGAAAATTGAATGCTAGGTCATAATAATTAGCCTAGGTAGGCTCGGAAGCAAAAATGAGATGATCTGTTTTTAAATATGGTTCGAGGTGGTTAGAGGTGGTTAGAGGTGGTTAGAGGTGGTAATATTTCAACCCATCCTATTCTAAAGCTTACTAAAGTATTAAAATCAGAGAAATAAATTATATATCTATCTGGTAACTTATATTGATTAAAATGTAATCTATTATTCTTTCCACAAAATACTATTTTCCGAATATAGAATTATTGTTTTCAAAATGAATTTATTAACCGGGAAGTCCAAGGCCTTTATTTATGTGAACAAAATAAAAATACTTAGAATTCCAGTTATGGAATTGATGACAGGCTTTATGTCAGAATAGAGATGGTTATGATACTTTAGTTTATTGGCTTAGTACTTAGTACCAAGTTTGACAATATCGCGTTAGCATGTCGTTAAAAGTTGAAAGTTATTTGAGATACCCAGCCGAGCAATATCAGTGGAATGAAAGCAATTATCAGGGAGCAATGCCAAGGTTATCGGTTATCACTTTCAACTCAATAACGAGTGACTTAGTTAAAACTAAACCAACCACTAATAAAAACACGACTTTTATTCAGTTTTTTTTTACAAAACAAAAATGTTTTATTTTTTTAATAGTGAAATAAAAGTGAAATATTCTACTGACTAGACATTTAAACAAAAAAAAAGTATTAGACATATTTTTATTCTGTTAATTGACAGTAACATCATAAAAAATTATTTAATTAAAAATATTTCAGTATTAATTGTACAACTATACCAAACCAATACTATATTAATCAAATTCGAGTAACAACACATAATAACATAACGATAACAATAACATAACGATAACAATAACATAACGATAACAATAACATAACGATAACAATAACATAACGATAACAATAACATAACGATAACAATAACATAACGATAACAATAACATAACGATAACAATAACATAACGATAACAATAACATAACTAATAACATTATTAGTTATTGAATCATATTTTTGCTATCGCTAATTTGGCGAACAACTCTTCCGTCATTTTTACATGAGAGAGACATTCGATGACGTAGCGTTATATACTTGCTCTTGGAGAATTGACACTATAGTAACAAGAATAAATAAAGTCCTTGCAAAAATCCCAAGTTACTTTCTACACTGGCGATTAAAGCCAAATAATAACAAATTTGAAGCCATCCTTTACTCGAAGAGACGTCCAAAATTCTACGGTAGTATAGCTGTGGACGGCCTAGTGCTACCGTGGTACAATTCAGTACTTTCACAACACACATTCAGTTTTTAAGTGACAAGTGCAAGAAACTAATTACAGTCCTTTTCCTATTCTATCGAGGGATTAGAAACTTTCCTCACAAAATAAATTAATAATTTATAAAGTAGCTATTCGTCCGATTTTATTATTATGCTCATGCTGCTTGCAGTTTTACTTCCAACACAAAATTTAAAAAAAAATACAAATAATTAAAAACAAGTTTTTACGACTTGCTGCAAATTCGCTTAGACATACCAAGATCACTGAACTACATGAACTAGCCAGGATTGAATATATTCAACAATATTTAATAAATTCAGTAATAGTTATTTATGCACCTAGGGAGTAAAGTAAGCCATTATTCCCTGAGCGAAAAAGTTGGTTCTTGAGGCGAAGCCGGAGGAACCATGGTCCCTAAATCCCGAGGCGAAGCCGAGAGAATAACTCTAATTAGCTCTCGAGGCGCAGCCGAGGGAGATAATTATCGCGAGCGGAATAATGGCACTTTACTCACGAGCTCACGAGGCACATACAATATTTTATCTCCAGTAGGAAGAAAATACACATTTTCGTCCATTGCACAGTTTTTATTTATTATTTTAATAAATAACAACAATTATTAGCACTTTTAATAGCAGATATAAGAGATTCAATATTAAAAACGAATAAGAATTGGAATTAAACTCAAATAGAAGGTTATTTAGATGCAGGTTATAAACAAAGATAAACATGGTCGAAAAAGCGCAGTGCCGCCAACCTGATTTCAACAACTTCATTACATTGGCCATTCATTTTCTAGACTTGGCTAAACCTATGATCTCACAACGTTTTCCGCGAGATTTGGCTTATTTTTTACACATGTGTTTTTGTTGGGTTTATATTATGAATCGAGAGAGATTATTAGCGAAAATTTATTTTTAACTAAATAACTCTGTTATTTTGCAATGCAAGTGAACATTTTTCTTTGATATCATTTTGACATTTTCATGTTTAGGCTATGGAACGTACTTAAAAATTGTTACGTTACTTTTAGCTTAAAAACTCAGAAAAGTATAACAAGGAGTTAAAAAGCTATAGGAGGTGTGTAATCTGGTCTCCAGCTGTCGGGCCTCCATCCACCGCACGTCATAGGGCCGAAGAAAGTCGAAAAGATTTATACGTGTGACAGGGAGTTAGGAAAGTATAGGAGGTTGCCATCAACTCTCAGCCCTCTCGGCCTACCTAGTATGAAGGCATATTAACAATTCGTAGAAGGCGGGCCGGCGCTTTTGAATTCAGTCGTTTGTAATCAAGCCGCGGCAGTGCCGGTGTGGAGATAAGAATAAAATTATCTTCAATCTACTTTTATCAATTACTTGAATAAATTACCGATTTTATTTCATTTTATGTCGGTAGTTTACGCAGAGCGAAAACATGAAAATGTCTCACTGTCTTGCGGACTCGTATGCAAGAAGTATTTTTACTGAGCTTAGAAGCTTTTAGTAGAATTTTTTTTTATTATTTTTAGTTCTAAACAATCTTAGATTTTAATGAAAATGAATAAATTTAAACTATTTCCAAGTACATGCCATGCCATGCCATGCTAGAAATGAAAACTCAAGCGTAGGAGTTGTTTGTAATCATTAGAACAAAGAAGGAGTAGAGGGGGTAAGATGTTGAGGCAAGGAGACAAGAGGCTAGATTTATGGCTTCTAGGTTACGTTGTACTTGAGATAAATATTCTAGCTCTATCTCTTATTTCTCTTCTCAGTGTAGTTCACTAGGAAGAAGCTTGGGTCTTCTTGCCAAAAGAAGCGATAGACTATCAATGCTACATAACTTCTTATATTGCGGAGCTTTTGCTTATCTGTTGTATTTTGATATCTAGCTGTTATCATTATCAACAGCTGTTATCAAAAACACGATCAGTTTAACATAAGTAGTTTGTATTGATTCCATATGGTCTTCATGTTTTATTATAGCGCTAAAATTAGATTTTGATACATTTACACGTTTTGTGCGGTGTCCAAAAAAGTGGTTTTTAAAAAATGTCTGTTTGTGCAGACGCCTGGAGCCTAAACTACTGGGCCAATTTTGACGCAATTTGGCATACGTATTCTGAAAAAATCATACTCTGAGACGAAATCAAGGAATTACTTTTAGCTCCAAATTTTTGGGATGCTAACCTCCAAATAACTCTATAGACACGTTGCGCAACGTATCTATAGACGTCTTCTGAGACCGTCTATTGTCTAGGTCTAGCGTCCACACTTGTAGACATGTTGCACAACATGACTACAGTTGCACCATGTCTACCATTTAGAATGGAAAACCATAGACATGCGATATTTGGTCTAGCAACGAGACCGTAGACGCCGTTTGTATAGCCGATGTCTAACCGATATCTATAGACAAATCGCTAGACATTGTCTCTGAGACCAAAATCGCGCAACATGTCTACTAGTGTGGACAAGGCTTAACGATATAAGCCGTTTTCCCGGGAAAATCTTAATCCAGAGAAAATAGCTTAAAACGCGGACAGAAAGAGGCTGGGTTCGGTTCCCCGCCGAGGAGAAGTTATTTTAATGATAAATTTTGATCAAATGGTCAATAATAACTAAATGTACATACAAAACTAATAAATGGAAAACTGTGGGCTAAATAATTATAGACTCGTAGATAAGAAAGTTTGTCTGGGAAGACTTTTCTTATTTTTGATGACAGTTTTTACTTTATTTGTTATTGTTCCTTTCAGGAATACACATTTTAAGGCCGGGCGCACATTGAGACCCAGGCCAGAACAGTTTTTTTTTCAACCTCAGAAATAGATGAGATCCCGCCTTATTGAAACGCAAGATTCACTGGCAAAGGCCACGTGTGGCGTAGTGCTTTCTTGCCGTGCTCTACGTCTTAATTCGTGTGGGTTCGTATATTTATGCGGTTGAAAAAAACCGTGCGTCTGAAACGGATTTCTGCCTTGGAATTTTTGAAATCAGAGGCATTAATAGTTATTATTTATGCACCTAGGGAGTAAAGTAAGCCATTATTCCCTGAGCGAAAAAATTGGTTCTTGAGGCGAAGCCGCAGGAACCATGGTCCCTACATCCCGAGGCGAAGCCGAGGGAATAACTCTAATTAGCTCCCGAGGCGCAGCCGAGGTAGATAATTATCGTGAGGGGAATAATGGCACTTTACTCACGAGGTACATACAATATTTTATCTCCAGTAGGAAGAATATAAACATTTTCGTCCATTGCACAGTTTTTGTTTATTGAAGCGAGCGTAAGCGAGCTTCTTACATTCAACGAAATATGCATCTTGTCTGTCTGTCTGTCAGTAACGTTTACGCGTGTGACGATAACTTGAGTAAAAGTTGACCGATTTAGTTGAAATTTGGTATACATGTTCCTCTTACTAATACTCAGGCTAAGTTCGTTAGACAGCGTGATCCGTCCAAGAGTTCGCGCGCAACGCTCGCGTAAACGAGAGGTACAAAAATTAAATTGGAATTTCAGGACGGGAAAAGATTCTAACACATCTATTCGATGAGACGAACACGCTATGAATTAATAAAGATCGCTTAAACTATTAAAGCGGACCTAAACGTTTATAATAGAGAAAACAACCTTTTTACCGATATCTTACGTTCTAACGTAACGATTTTAATAAAACTTCATATACACCATCTAATGCACAATTGAAACAGGCATGCAAAATTTCAACTTGATACAAGCAGAAGTCTTTGTGTAGTGAAGAGATACATTTATAATAATTGTTTAAAAGCTACCGCGGGTGGTTAAGATTGTTATAGTCGTATAGTGTATAGGTTTGTTTAGGATGTAAAGCTTTGTACCGAGTACCCCCACTCTTCCCCACACTACCCTCTTCCACTTATCTTCAACTATGACATTCATCGTGATTAATAAATTTCAATATTCAGTATTTCATTGCAATACGCTCGCTTCAATGATAGAGCCACGCGATGCCTAGTTATTTTAATAAATAACAATAATTATTAGCACTTTTAATAGCAGATATAAGAGATTCAATATTAAAAACAAATAAGAATTGGAATTAAACTCAAATAGAAGGTTATTTAGATGCAGGTTATAAACAAAGATAAACATGGTCGAAATGCAAGTGTCTCCAACCTGATTTCAACAACTTCATTACATTAGCCATACATTTTCTACTATTTATAAAATAATTAAGTTGCAATCTTTACTTTTTTGCCCTACTTTACTTTTTCGCCCTACTTTTACTTCTTCTCCCTACTTTTTGAGCTCAGGGATGAAAAGACTTACTTTAGTCCCTCTAAACTAATTCAAAATCATAACTTTTTCTCCCTACTGGAGATAAAATATATTGCGTTACCTTCGGTGAACTAGGAAGCAAAATTGTAGAAAAATATTGAACGTTACAACTTTAAAGTTCCTAACACATTAATCTAAATTGTACAATTCAGTAGCGCGAGCTGTCAGTCTGAAGTATACTATCTACGTGTACAACAAAGTTTAATCCAACAATTAATAACATTAATTGAATCCCTTGAAATGCGTTCATCAGATATCCAGACATTGCATTACTCAATTTAATATTATTATCGTTTTGAGTTTGTCCCCAGGATTAGTTGAGGCAGATAATAATGGAATAGAGTGGCAACTTTAGAAGATTAATTGATCCTGAGCGGTAGACACAAGTTTACTGCATTGTTCTTCTGAATCTAGTTTCAATCTCTTTAATGCTATAAAGTATTCCATTATTCCTTTTCTACTATTCACTCTGACTATAGTGATCGATATACATTCGATCGATAATGATGACTGTTGGAAGGGAGACAGCCTCGGCAGACAGCCCGACGACTGTCTGTAGACTTTTTTGTCTCCAGTGTGCGCCTAGCGTAAATGTTAAAAATAAAAAAAAATTATTTAAAAAAAGTTAAAAAAAAGTTAAAAAATTGGACAATAATTGTTTGTAAAAGTAAATCATGAGTTAAGTGCATTATAGACCGTAAGGATTCTATGTGGCACACTAATTGGCAGAGTGTTTGAACTGTTGGTAACACTGTGTGTTTTCTGTTGTTATTGTTCAGGTTTTCCCATCCAGAAGCTGCAGAGCCGAGTTCTTCACCTCCACGTGTTTGACTACGACAGGTTCTCTAGAGATGATTCCATAGGCGAAGTTTTCTTACCACTGTGTCAGGTAGGACTTGATTTTATTATATATATGTTACATAAAATGGTTGCGGACTTATCGGTACTTCTTTACTTAAACACCCCCCCACCTGCTCTATATCTTTGTCTTAATAGTAATTTATTTTAAGGAACATATTATACTACTCTGTACACGTATATGTTTCTTTGTCTAAATTACTATTAATTCAAAGGGATAAATATAGTCCAATGTACTTTGTGACAAAGGGAATGACACACTTGAGGGTAAGTACGCACTTAAACACCCACGTATTCTAATTTTCCGATTCACTTACGATTTTTTTCAAGATATTTATGTTTATGATTTAACAAATTTTGAACTAAGATTTGTATTGGAAACACACAAAACAACACGAAAATCTCCATATGTAATTGTTTTGTTTTAATATAACCTCGTTTAATTAAACTCGTAAAAATCTCCGTCGGCCATTATAAACAATGATATCAGTGGAGAACATGTACTATCGACATTTTTGCCGATGTACCCGTGATGTTCAGGTTAAATAAAAGTATGATATCGAACTCACCCGAGGAAAAATAATTAAATTTCCCAACAACAAGGTGTGCAATGCAGTTGTCTGGTTGCAACATTCAGCTGAGCGTGCATAAATAACAGTCAATGAGTCATTAAACAGCTGATAGTTAACAATAAACAGACAACAATAAATAAAAACAGAACAATAAACAGACAACAATAAATAAAAACAGAACAATAAACAGCAGAAATCATATCAAAAATAGTAATATTTATATATTTTTTTTAATTAAAAAGAATTATTTTCCTGTTTTTCTATATTTAACCCCCCCCCCCCCCCCCCCCCAAATGAAAATATGACAAAAGTAAATATAACAACAATAACTGTACTCTTAAAGAGCTTTCCAACGACATGAATCATGAAGGGCATGTACTATTTTAACTTCTGTACCCCTGTGTGCCAATTTGAACCATTTCAGATTTATACCTTCCTGTGGTTGGTCACTATGATCGTGGCGAACTTTGTGCGGATCGGTTCTGCCGTTCAGGAGGAGTGTGTGTCCAACTAAATACAATGGCGTAAGAGTATATAGTATAAATATGTTTTCTCGTGAGTACACAAAATCTTAGAGGAAAGGTGATTGAGATTACAAAAAAATATTTTTTTCAGTTTATCATGCGAGTAGTCATGTAAGTTGGCAATGGTTTTTTTTTGGGGGGGGGGCAAGCATGACACATAGACACACATATAACCCCCCCCCCCCCCCCCCTCCTTTACACACAGTCGTGAAATGCATTAGGGGAGGAAGGGCCGGGATAATTGGAGGGAATACCTAAAGGTCCCGCCTTCTCTCACAAATCTGCCCTTCTTACCCTCCGGGGCGGGGGTAGGGGGCATTATTCCCAGCTCGAAATTTATCCCTTAATGCATCCTATTACTGCTCTTAGATGTTTGAAAGAAATTAAATATTCGGTCTCAACCCACTTTATTTAACAATAAACTTTAATTTTATACCATTAAAATACTATTTTTAATAATTATCGACGTATTTTCCATCTCCTGCATCTCTCAATTTATTCACAATGATCCAAACCTCACTCCCCACCATGATCCAAACCTCACTCTCCACAATGATCCAAACCTCACTCTCCACAATGATCCAAACCTCACTCTTCGCAATGATCCAAACCTCACTCTCCACAATGATCCAAACCTCACTCTCCACAATGATCCAAACCTCACTCTCCACTATGATCCAAACCTCACTCCCCACCATGATCCAAACCTCACTCTCCACAATGATCCAAACCTCACTCTCCACAATGATCCAAACCTCACTCTTCGCAATGATCCAAACCTCACTCTCCACAATGATCCAAACCTCACTCTCCACAATGATCCAAACCTCACTCTCCACTATGATCCAAACCTCACTCCCCACCATGATCCAAACCTCACTCTCCACATTGATCCAAACCTCACTCTCCACAATGATCCAAACCTCACTCTCCACAATGATCCAAACCTCACTCTTCACAATGATCCAAACCTCACTCTCCACAATGATCTCAACCTCACTCCCCACCATGATCCAAACCTCACTCTCCACAATGATCCAAACCTCACTCTTCTCAATGATCCAAACCTCACTCTCCACAATGATCCAAACCTCACTCTCCACAATGATCCGAACTTCACTCTCCACAATGATCTCAACGTTCCCTTCGTTCGAGATCTATCCATACCCCGATACCACACATTCCATGAATCCTTATTAGATCATCCTAATCCTCTAGTTCAACTCCTCTCTACCCAATCTATACCACACATTCCATGAATCCTTATTAGATCATCCTAATCCTCTAGCTCAACTCCTCTCTACCCAATCTATACCACACATTCCATTAATCCTTATTAGATCATCCTAATCCTCTAGTTCAACTCCTCTCTGCCCAATCTATACCACACATTCCATTAATCCTTATTAGATCATCCTAATCCTCTAGTTCAACTCCTCTCTACCCAATCTATACCACACATTCCATTAATCCTTATTAGATCATCCTAATCCTCTAGTTCAACTCCTCTCTACCCAATCTATACCACACATTCCATTAATCCTTATTAGATCATCCTAATCCTCTAGTTCAACTCCTCTCTACCCAATCTATACCACACATTCCATGAATCCTTATTAAATCATCCTAATCCTCTAGTTCAACTCCTCTCTGCCCAATCTATACCACACATTCCATGAATCCTTATTAGATCATCCTAATCCTCTAGTTCAACTCCTCTCTACCCAATCTATACCACACATTTCATGAATCCTTATTAGATCATCCTAATCCTCTAGTTCAACTCCTCTCTACCCAATCTATACCACACATTCCATGAATCCTTATTAGATCATCCTAATCCTCTAGCTCAACTCCTCTCTACCCAATCTATACCACACATTCCATGAATCCTTATTAGATCATCCTAATCCTCTAGTTCAACTCCTCTCTACCCAATCTATACCACACATTCCATTAATCCTTATTAGATCATCCTAATCCTCTAGTTCAACTCCTCTCTACCCAATCTATACCACACATTCCATTAAACCTTATTAGATCATCCTAATCCTCTAGTTCAACTCCTCTCTGCCCAATCTATACCACACATTCCATGAATCCTTATTAGATCATCCTAATCCTCTAGTTCAACTCCTCTCTGCCCAATCTATACCACACATTCCATGAATCCTTATTAGATCATCCTAATCCTCTAGTTCAACTCCTCTCTACCCAATCTATACCACACATTCCATGAATCCTTATTAGATCATCCTAATCCTCTAGCTCAACTCCTCTCTACCCAATCTATACCACACATTCCATGAATCCTTATTAGATCATCCTAATCCTCTAGTTCAACTCCTCTCTACCCAATCTATACCACACATTCCATGAATCCTTATTAGATCATCCTAATCCTCTAGCTCAACTCCTCTCTACCCAATCTATACCACACATTCCATGAATCCTTATTAGATCATCCTAATCCTCTAGTCCAACTCCTCTCTACCCAATCTATACCAGAGAATCCTCCCAGGTGCCTGAAGAGACAGTGGCCTAGGCACTTATTAAATATACACACATATACAATCTGTAATTACCCTGCTACCTACTATATCTCATTCATACAATTATTTAATTATATTTAATTATTAAGTTTATTTATTTAATTAATTAGTATCTCATTTCATCTCAATCTACATTTATCATTATTTATTTATTTACTTGTAATCGTTGCTCTATGTAATCCTCTCGCCAAAAAGGGTTTAGTCACTGGTTGTGTTAAACAATAAAGTGAAAAAAAAAAAACAAATACTTACATCTTGTGTTTAAAGTCTCTTTAAAAGTTCATGATTAAGTATTATTTTGAATAGTAGTTTAAGTTGAATGCTGAAGTGTACAGTTTAAGCTGTAAGTACGAGATGGTTTACTTAAGGTAACTAGTTGTTGATAGTGTTTTCCTTCCTCTATATTATTTAAGGACTTACTATTCATTAAAATTCAACAGGGTAAGCGGGGTAGGCGGGGTAAGGGTAAAAAATCCTTTTTTCTCATATCTAAGTGAAAAATGTTTTCTTCCTTTTCTTTTCAAGGGATCGTTTTCATTCTTTTTAATCAGTCCGTGGAAGAGACACTCTTTTCTTGGTCTTGTTTGAACCCCCTCATTGAAGTTTTTTTTCTTTCTTAAGTGGGGATTTTGAGAGAGGATGAAGCCTCTTGTTAAGAATTTTTCTGTTTGTTTTTTAGGCCACTGTGTTAAGTGTGCGAGTACTCTCCCCAGGGAGGCTTGACAAGTAGTGGCAAACTTGCCGAGTAAGGGGGGGAGGGTCCCTTGCAATTAGGTCCAACTCTTTTAGACAAAACAAAACAAGCAAGATTTCCACTAGACTTCTGTTTCCTTATTTTGTTCTCTTCTAAGCAACAACAATAAAGCGCATTACACACGAGTCAAGTCTTATTCTCAAGAAATCTTGAGAAAAAAAAAAACTTTTCAAAATTTCTCTTTATATTTTGTATCTTCTTTTATGTGTATACAAATTTGTGACCACATAATCTCTAAAACTATCTTAATGATACCTTCTAATTACATTATAACTTTAAAAAAAAGCATAATTGAAGTGAGCTTCTTACATTCAACAAAATAAGGAACCTGTCCGTCTGTCTGTAAGTAAATTGGTACTTCTTTAGATTGTTACTCCCCTTATAAAAACAGAAGTGTGATATTCCTTTGTCACAAAGTACATTGGACTAAACAATCCCTTTGTCTTAATAGTAGTTTAGTCAAAGTCATTTATATTCTAAAACAAGTAAGGCGTGCTTCACGTAAGTACGTGGGGCGATAATCGCCGGTTTCTGTACATTAAAGTTAAAATTATTAAGTGTAATATAATTACACTAATTTTAATAGTAATATTCTTTTTCTACTCTTCAAGACCAATGTGTGTGTGTGTGTGTGTGTGTAGAATTTATGTATAACATGTTATGGTAACTAAAACAATGTTTGGTCACCCACCATATTGGCCGCCATCTTGAAAATTTTAATAATTGCATATTCTTTTTCTACACTTCAAGACCTTTAAGTTGATGTATAACATGTAATAGTTACTAAAAACTTGTTTTCAGTCGCCCGCCATTTTGAAAATATTAAGTGTGATAAATCCAAAATGTGTCCAGTTGTCTCAAATGCCGAGATGCACCTGTGTGCCGAATTTCATGTTCCTAGCTATAGTAGTTTATGAATTAAAACAAGCAACGGTCAGACAGACAGACAGAGCCGTTATATAAGGTTTCTTTTTGTACTTTGTACAGAAACCTAAAACCAGGAGAGTAACAATCTAAAGAGGTACCTGTAACGTTTATGTGTCCGACGATAACTTCAATAAAAGTTGACTGATTTAGTTGACATTTTTTATGCATTTTCGTTTTACTAATACTCAGGATAAGTTCGTTGGACAGCGTTATCCGTGTAAAGGTAGAAACACACTACTATCACGCCACGTGACATCACGTCATGTGATGTTTTGTATGTACTGAAAGCTACACTGATATCAAGTCACGTGATGTCACGTGACGTGATAGTAGTGTAGCTGCAGTACATACAAAACATGGTAAATAAACTCCGCACACTTTTTTCACGTGATGTCACGTGACGTGATAGTAGTGTGTTTTCACCTTAAAGGCGGAAACACACTACCATCACGTGAAAAAAGTGTGCGGTGCTGACTTTGTAAGGTTTGAATACAGGCGGAAACACACTACCATCACGTCACGTGACATCACGTGACGTCACTTGACGTGATAATAGTGTAGCTGCAATGTATACAAACCTTACTAAATCAGCACCGCACACTTTTTTCCAGTGATATCACATCACGTGATGTCACCTGACGTGATGGTAGTGTGTTTCCACCTTAAGAGTTCGCTTGCAACGTTCCCGCAAACGTGAGCTTCAAATGTAAAATTTTGATTTCAGAACAGTAAAAGATTCTATCATTCCAATTAAATTACAACTTTAAAAAAGCATAGTTGAATCGAGCTTCTTACATTCAACAAAATATACATCCTGTCTGTCTGTCTGTCTGACTGTCTGTCTGTCAGTAACGTTTACGTGTTCAACTATAACTGGAATAAAAGTAGACCGATTTAGTTGGTTTAAGTTGCACCTTTTACTTCGTATAAGTTCGTTGGATAGCGTGAACCGTCCAAGATTTCGCGCGCAACGCTTCCGTCAACGGGAGCTTCAAATGTAGAATTTGAATTTCAGGACGGGAATAGTTATTTATGTAACTAGGCAGCAAAATGGAATTTTACTGACGAGTGATTAGATTAGCCTCCGAGCCGAAGGCGAGGACAGGCTATGATAATTAACTGCCGAGGCGAAGCCGAGGCAGGTAATTTACCTTTTTGACTGCCGAGGCGAAGCCGAGGCAGGCAATGAATAAACGAGGCAGAAATGTTTCCTTTGCTGCCTTGTTGCATACAATATTTTATCTACTTGCGGAAGAAAAATGAAGCTGCTAAAATGTTATCTTTATTAATATAATATAGTTAATAACTATGTGTCATATTAATAAAGATAATAACATATTTATTAACAAAAATTAATGTTCAAATAAGAAAATTGGGAATGATAACAATAAGATAAAAGCTAACTCAATCTATAATAACAAAATACAAAACACACGTTTATAACACACATAACTTCTGAATGAATAATGCACGCAATAATATATTTATTTATATTTTTACTAAAAAATTAATAAAAGTGTTAAAGATATCTTCTATTGCTTAAAAGAAAAGAAGTAACTAGGATACATCAAGAAAAGTAGCTAGTCTAATCTAGAATGACTTCAATAATAAAAATAATATGGATGTTCAATGTTTACATGACGCTACAGTATAGCCAGTGACTCTACTATTTTATTTAATTAAAGATCTACTAATCATTGAACTTATTTAACAGAATTAACAAATATTAACTAATTATTTTATTATTAAAACGTTTATTTATTAAATATTACTTTTTAACTATAATATATAATGTTATAAGATAGAGATAATGGTAAACTGTTCTTGCCAAAATTAGAGGTTATGACACGCAGTGGTAAACACTGTTACTTTCTCTGCCTAGGCAGGGAAATATTTCCCTGCCTAGGCAGAGAAAGTATTTTCCTGACTGTTTTAACTACTTTCCTGCCTGTTTTTAATATTTTAATGACAAATCAGGGAAATAGTACTTTCCAGCCTAAAAACAGTTAAGTAATGTTTAATTTTGCTGCCGCGAGTAGATAATAGTTATTTATGTAACTAGGCAGCAAAATGGAATTTTACTGACGAGTGATTAGATTACCCTCCGAGCCGAAGGCGAGGACAGGCTATGATAATTTACTGCCGAGGCGAAGCCAAGGTAGGTAATTTACCTATTGGCAATGAATAATTGAGGCAGAAATGTTTCCTTTGCTGCCTTGTTGCATACAATATTTTATCTACTCACGCTATACAGATATAAAATAGAAGCTTAGGAAGAGTTTGAGATGAATCTTCAATGAACTCAAACCAAAACAAGTCGTGCTCCAGTGTTTCCACTTTTTACTCTAGATTAATTATTGAAAGACCTACAGTTAAAATCCTTTTTCAGCTTATCATTTTTAAACTTTTAAATAATAATATTAATTATTAATACATTAATAATATAACACTCCTTTGTAATAATACCAGTATGAAACTAAATTAAATTAAATCAAATTAAAATAAAACTAAACTCAAACAAAATCAGATGTTATGACTTATGACACGCACTGGTAAACACTGTACTTTCTCTGCCTAGGCAGGGAAATATTTCCCTGCCTAGGGCCTAAAAACAGTGAACTAATGTTTAATTTTGCTGCCGTAAGTAGATAAAAAATTATATCATCACTTGTTTAATAAGACAAACATTTTTTACCAAAACATTTTTTTAGAAAAATCAACAGTAACACCGCTATAAAATGATAAAGATCGTTAAAACTATTAAAGTGGACCTGCATGTTTAAAATAGAGAAAACAACGTATTTACCGATATCTTACGTTCTAACGTAAAGATTTTAATAAAACTTCACATCGTCTAAAGTACAACTAAAATTCTGGCATATAAAGTTTCATCTTGATGCAAGCAAAAGTGTTTGTGTACTGAAGTGATACCTTTTATAATATTTATAATAGTTAAAAAGGAGATGTGTGGTTAGTGGAATAGTAAAAATGCAGGAGGGCTCCTTCACTACTATCATACTCTTTAACTATCAATTTATTATGATTATCTATTTTCTCAATATTCAATACATAATTATTACTTTACTCTCGCTTCAATGACATAGCCACGCGATGCCTAGTTTCTTCTAATATAATCTGCTTGAATGATTCCACTAATAATATCATTTTACAAAGAACGGCACAAAGTAATATTTTACTATTTATTTATATCGAGGGTTTTTATTCACACTCGGATTAACAGGAATAAAAAGGCGTGTGAAGGAAGTGGAAAGGAACCAGAGTGCTGGGCCGCTGCCTTCAACATAACCATTTCTTTTCTTCCTTTCTCTCGACATTTTCAGTTTTCTTTCCGAGCTTATCGAAGGTAGCGGAAGCTACGAGATCGTTCTGATGAAAGAAACATTTTTATGTATCCGATTTCAAAAATTCTAAGACTAAAATCCGTTTCAGACATCAGCGAACATTTTAGATCTCGTCGGTCTGTCCGTAATTTTTTTTTTTTTTTTTAAGAAAAAAACCATATCTTAAAAACTACTTGTCCGATTTTGATGAAATTTTGATGGTAGGTCATAATTAGCCTATTGTTGGCCCCATATTAATTTCAACCTTACATTTTCTTTGGGATATTAATTTTTTTTTAAAAAAAATTGCTTCTGAAGGTAACGGAAGCTATGTGATCTTTCCGAGGAACGAACATTTTTTAGGTCTCCGATTTCAAAAATTCCAAGACAGGAATCCATTTCTGACATCAGGGAACATTTTTGGTTCCGTGTATGTATGTCGGTCTGTCGTTCGATTTTTGCGAACCTATATATCTTACCTGAATATCTTTAAAACTACACGCCCGATTTTAATTAAATAAATAATTTATATTTTAATTCAAATTATAATTACTATTTACAACGGGAGACAAACAGAGAAAAATAGACTTCAGCACCGGGATTCGAACCACGGGCCTCCTTTATGTGGTTCGAATCCCGGTGCTGAAGTCTATTTTTCTCTTTCTGTCTCCCTTTGTAAAAAGTGATTATTATTTTATTTAAATTAAAATTTAAACGTTCCATAGTATGAATACTACCAAAAACTTAAAAAAAAAATGTTATTGTTGTCCCATATAAGTTTCAACCTTTAGCGTCTATTTGCTTCTCTTCCACATGCGCACAAACATACATTTATTTACACCTAAGTATATAATCAAAAGCACTTATCTGATTTTTATGAAATGAAGATGGTTTGTCGAAAGTTGCTTGCAGATGGCCACAGAATAATTTCAACCGTCTGTGCTCCTTAAATATTGCTAAATTTATACTTTAAGTAATGTAAAAAATCAAAAAAATGTAATAAACGGGGGACAATGAAATAAATAATAGGTTTCAATTGTACAAAAACATTAAAGTAGTAGTAGTAGTCTAGTACTTCCTACTAGAACGGGTAGGTTCCAACCACTTGTTGGAACCTTGGAATTAGGCCATCTTTTAGGCCCTTTTTACACCCCGTGGTGGAGAGTTCCAGCTACTTCACACATCATACATTTGTACATTGTACCGCCGAAACGAGTATGGTGTGGTCATTAGTGATAAGTCCGGATTCTCCATATTATATATTTATTTGTTATATCAATACAACTGACATTGAAATCTTATGTCAAACATAATAATTGAATACAGGTATATATATCAGGTTTCCCCCCCAAATTTTGAACCCCTTATTTGATTTAGGTGTCTTCGGCAAACAGTCCCATTCCTTAGCTTCACTAGATACATAACTCTTCCTTCCCTTTTGATAATTTCTCCTGCCTCCCACTTGGGTCCTGTCCGTTGGTAGTTCCTTGCCATTACTGTGTCTCCTATATTGAATGTCTTTAACTTCTGCCGAATTGTTTCCTCGCCAGCAACTGTTCTGTCCCTTGAATTTCCTTCACACATTAAGTCCAACCGCGTCCTCACTTTTCTACCAAACATCAGGGTATACGCTGAGGTTCCATCGGTTTCTTCAATATTCCGTAACTGCATCAAAAGTCGTGCTAACTGTTCTTGTTTATCCCCCTGTTCTTTGGTCATAGCCTTAAGATGTTTTTTTATTGTTTGTACTGCCCTTTCTGCCAAGCCATTGGATTGTGGGTGGAAAGGAGCCGATGTCATATGTTTTACACCATTATTTTGAAGAAACTGTTTAAAGGTGTACCCCGTGAATTGTGGTCCGTTGTCCGTAACCACAGTTGCAGGTAGGCCAAAAGTTATAAATAGTCTCGTTAACACTTTTACACACCAGTGTGCCGTTGTATTTTTAGTAGGTATAACCTCAATCCATTTGGAATAAGCATCCACTGCAATGAGATAGTAAATACCTTGCATTGGTCCTGCGAAGCCCAAGTGGATTCTATCCCAAGGTGCTCCAGCTGTGGTCCATGGTGACGGTGTCGCTTTAGGTGGGTTATTTTGCTTTTCTTTGCATGGTACACAGTCTCTAACCAAATCTTCAATATCCTTATCTATATTTTTCCAATAACAATATGCTCTGGCCAATTGCTTCATTTTTGTCATTCCTAGGTGTCCGTAATGTAATTCCGCCAGAATTGTTCGTCTTAATTTTTTTGGAATGAATACTCTCGAGCCTTTAAAAATACATCCGTCCTGTAATGTCATTTCATGGTCATTATAGCCAAACTTTTTTAAAGATCCACCCCGTTTTAATTCATCTATTATTAATTTTGTTTCGTCGTCACTATTTGTTTCGTCTTCAATTGTCTTTTTGTGTACGGGCAAGGAATTAATTTGACTTATTTGGTAGAGTTCACTTTCGTCTTTGCTCCATTCCGATGCTGGTTTTTCTGTAGGAAACCTTGACAGGAAGTCCGCATTTGCATGGAGTTTAGTATTTCTGTATTGAATTTCATAGTCAAAACCAGATAAGAAAAGGCTGTAGTGAATTAAGCGTGTGGCTGATAAGGTCGGTGAGGCTGATGTTGGATTAATAAATATGGATACCAAAGGCTTGTGGTCCGTGACTAGTTTAAATTTTCGGCCATAACAGTAAGGAAAAAACTTTTTTACACCCCAAAAAATAGCGAGTGCTTCTTTATCAATTTGACTGTAATGTCTTTCACTTTTGGTTAGGGATCTTGACGCAAATGCTATGGGTTTTTCTTCCCCTCCCGGCAATCTATGGGATAACACTGCTCCCAGCCCAACTGGACTAGCATCCGTTGCTAGCACTAGTTCTTTATCTGGATCATAATGCGTAAGTACATTGTCACTTGTAATTTCTTTCTTTACACGTTGGAAACTTTGCTCACACTCAGCCGTCCATTCATACTTGGTGTTCTTCTGTAGTAGTCGATTAAGCGGATTTAGCTGCGTCGCAAGGTGTGGAATGAATCGATTGTAATAATTTGCAAGGCCTAAAAATGTTCTTAACTCCTTTACATTCTCTGGTCTGGTCGCATTTACGAGGCTCTTGGTCTTCTCTTTCGATGTTTGTATGCCATTTTCATCAATTACGTGTCCTAAATATGTTACACTTTTTTGGAAAAAATTACACTTGTCTCTATTTAGACGCAAGTTAAATAGTTGTAATTGTTTAAATACTATTTCAAGTCTTTCAAGCACTTCGTTGTCCGTTTTTCCATGTACTATGACATCATCAAAAAAATAACTGACCCCTTCCAATCCTTGAAACATTTTTTCCATGAATTTGTTCCATATTTGAGGAGCAGACTTCACCCCAAACATGAGTCGATGTACTCTGTATAGGCCCTTGTGAGTGCTGATGGTTTGCATTTCAGCACTCTCATCGTCAAGCTTCATATGAAGGTACGCATTGGATATATCTAGGGTACAAAAGTACTTAGATCCGTTTAAAGAAGCGTAGATATCTTCTATTCTAGGTATTGGGAATGATTCGTCTTTAATTACCTTATTTAGTGTGACTTTATAATCAGCGCACAACCTTAAGCTACCATTTGGCTTTATTACTGGTACTACAGGTGTGCCCCACTCACAAAAATCAACTTTTGAAATTATGTTTTCACTTACTAATCTTTCTAATTCCTTTTCAATTTTGATTCTCAAGGCAAAAGGTATTGGCCTTGGTTTAAAAAAAATTGGCTTTACCCCTTCCTGTAAATGAAAATGCCCCTTAAAATTTGGAATTTCTCCAATGCCCTTACTAAAAATACTTTCGTAAGTTTCAAACAATTTATTTAATTTTAACGTAACGTTTGAATGAACCTGTCTAATATTTGAAAAATTAAGATTTGCTTGACGTATCCACTCTCTGCCGAATATTGGGTCTACGTTGGCATCTATTACGTAAAGCTTCCCCAAGAAACGTGTCACGTTGTGGTTAACTCTTACATAAGCCACACCTATTGGTTTAATCAATTCCCCAGTGTATGTTTTCATTATTACCTCTGTTGGCTGAATTTCTGATGAAATGTTTAATGTTTTGAAATCCTGTTTTGAAATTGAGCTCAACGCGGCTCCCGTGTCAATTTCCATGATGCATTTTTTGTTTTCTATTTTAATATTTATGATGAATTTGTCAGATGTCCGTGACTTTAGCGAATACATCTCATACAGATTTTTATTATCATCTTCATTGTTTTCATCTTCGTTGTTTATATCTATGCTCTTGATTTCGGCTTTCTTCTTGCAGCAAGCTCGTTCAATATGGCCTTCAATTTTGCAAAAGTTACAAATTTTTGTTTTCATTGGGCAATCGTGGGCCTTGTGACAGGTGCTCGTGCATCGGAAACATTTACCTCGTAGTTGCTGAAATTGCTGTGTTATTGTTGTCTTTCTGTTTTTGTTTATAGGTGTTAATGATGCATTTCCAGCGTTCGTTCTGTTTTTTATTTGTAACACTGACTTGCTAGAACCCCTACTCGTTTCAATCACACCACTATCAATCTTTGCTAATTCAATTGTTGCTGCCATGTTCACTAAACTATCAAAGGTCACATTTTCTTCTTTTTCTTGTAGGAGCCTAGTTCGAATGTCTGCATCCTTGAGGCCTCTGATAAATTGCATTTTTAGTAAGAGTCCCGTTACTGGCTTTTTACACGAACACTCAAACTTGCAGTTGACTGTCGCTTTCCTTAGCTCTGTTGCAAACTCCGTCACTGACTCATGCTCTTTTTGTTCTCGCGTTATGAATCTGTGTTGCAGCATCCATGTGTTTGGTTGAGGATCTAAATTTTCTCGCAGAATATTAACCAGCTCTAAGTAAGTTTTAGTTGTAGGTATGTCCGGGGTACATAAGTCGTAAAGTTTTTGGTGTAACTTCGGTGTCAATGTATGAAGAAAGATATCCCGTGAAGCTTCCGGTAAAAGATTTCGTAATTTCAAATAATGTTCAAATCTGTGTATGAAGTTGTTAAATGTTTCCTCTTCTTGATATGGTGTAAATGTGATGTTTGGTGGCATGGTTCTTATTCTGGATTGGTTCTGCTGTTCTATCCCGATACTCGAATTTGGTTGTAGTGGTATCAGTAATGAATAAATTAGTGATTTTAAGTTAAAATAATTTTCTTCTATTTCTTCATTCTTTGCCAGATCTTCTCCAAGCACTTTGTCTTCCTCAAATAGCCCCTCCATTTCATCTTGAACGCTGAGGAACTTCTGCCACTGTTGTTCTAAGGCCATGTCCCTCACTTTGATGTCATTCTCTGAAAAAGTCTTGATCTGTTTAAAGTAGTTAGTAAGTCTTGTAATGTATGATTTAAATGATGTACGTGTGCGCTTGAGGTATTTGTATCGCTCGTTCCAGCCCACATGACTTCCACTACCTTCTTGCGTTGGTTCTTTTTCTTTACTCGTCGCCATTGATAAGTCCGGATTCTCCATATTATATATTTATTTGTTATATCAATACAACTGACATTGAAATCTTATGTCAAACATAATAATTGAATACAGGTATATATATCAATTAGTAAGCTATATAAGCGTGTGTCAAAGCGTGGGGGAAGAGTCCCCATAAAGGGTGACCCTCGCCATGCACCGTCCGCGATTCATTGATGCAATTCAGAGTATCATGACACGGGATTGAACTCACGACCTTGAGATGCCTCGACTTATTGATAGCTGAGCGAGCGCCTTAAGACGCTCGGCTACCCTGGCTCCCTCTAAATAAAATCATTAAAGTATACAAAATAAAACGCGAGGAAGCTATGTAGCTCACCAATTGCCAGAATATTTTTAGTTTTTTTAAATCGAATTATACCAAACTTAATTTCTCTCTCTCCGTCCTCCCCTGCCACCGAAGGTAGGCCCTATAAGGGCTTGTCCTAAAAGTATGGAAAAATTCAAAACATTTTTACTTTTCCTCACCTTCTCCGAAGGTATATATAGGAAAAAGTATTGTTTTCACCCAAAAATTATATTTGGGGGGGGTTTCAACGGAATTATCCGATTTGGGTGTTTTTAAGACCTCCACAGTGGTTTTCAGCATGACGTCTGTATGTATGTATGTGTGTATGTAAGTGTTTATGTTATTATCGTAGCACCCAAGGCATTTGACCTAGAGCAGTGTTTCCCAAAGTGTGGTACGCGTACCCCTGGGGGTACGGGAAGAGTTTGGTGGGGGTACGCGGTGCAATGGGCTTTGACTGCGTAGTCAATTTTATCCTGAGAAGGATAAAATTGTTTATGTTGAGGCAACAGAGTTCATCATAATTTGGTTCCCCGTTAATTTATTTCTTAAATTTGATTTATGTTTTCGTTTATGTACTAATTTCTTTTTCTTTTTTTTGTTATTGAAGTATACGCATATTTTATTTTTTTATTTATTCATCCTATTTCTTGTTAGATTTGTAACATGACGACATGAGTCGTGGGACAAATCCCAATGAGTGAAGTGACTCACATTATTAGACCTTACTCCTTGGTTTTAGTTTTGGAAAAATTACTTTTTAAGAGTAATAATTTGTAAATATTTGACAAATAGAAAGTTTTTAATTTCCATTTTTAAAAAGGGTTAAACCTAAAGTGTTGAAAATGAAATATAAGTGGGAACGAATTATAACCGTTTTATAGAAAGAAAGTAGTTTATATTTATATGATTTCATTTTTTAAGAACAATACCGATTTACACTATTAGAAGAAAAATAATTAAATAATAAAAGACAACCAAAATAGAAATGGATTTTTTTTAACGAGGGGTACTTAGTGTTACGAAAATTATAGAAAGGGTACACAGATGTTAAAAGTTTGGGAAACACTGACCTAGAGAGTTGAAACTTGCCGCTCGGAAAATCAACTTTTTCTGCCATCTTGAACCCAGTATGCTGAGTCAGCAAGTATTTAAACGACGAAAATGGTCCTGATCGAGTTGAAATTTGGCACGGATGTACCTCTCTGTATGACAAACCGATGGTGTTGCGCCAAAAGGGCATATCTGCATTTTGTATTTGAATTCTAAAACTTGAAAAGCATTTTTACACTTGAAAAATTGATATTTGAATGCCTTATTCATATTTTTATTCATTTAAAATATACTTGGATACCTAATTAATAAGTCAAAATAACCAAATTTATTTTATTAATAATAAATAAAAATACAAACGTGATATTAGTTGCAGATTGGCCCTTGTGGATTTTTTCAGATTGGCCCTTTTGGCGCAACACCATCGAAACAAGCCCACTAAATTTTATTTTGATATTGGCCGTCATTTTGAAGTATCAATTTTTGAATTTTGAAACTTTTACGGTTAATAATACCGAAAGTATAAATACGTTTTTGACATATAGCATATCGTTGGAACGAAAAAATTATGGAACAAATATAAAAAAAAACCAATGAAATTCTATTAATTAGTTTTAAAGTTGTTTTTAAGTAAGTATAATTATTTATTAGTGAGATAATTTTGATGTTATCAAAGTTTGTTTACATATCTGTCAAAATACCGCCAAAATTCAAATAATTGAATAAATGAAATAAAATAAATAAAAATTATGTATAAACATTATTTAAAGAGGCTGCTTTAGTGGCCTCCAAAGTGAGTAAAAGTTCCGAGGAACCCCGTACCCGATTTTTTTTTTTTTTTTTTTTTTTAATCTTAAGTGGGGTATGAAATTAGTAAGTTATAAAAAACTTATTAAAATGGTTACTAAGGTTATTATTGTTAATATTAATTACCCACGAAACCCTAATTCCACGAATCCCTGTGATTTTTAAATTTACATAATAATGTATGTTGGCAATACTGCTGTTAGTGTTACAGCAAGTGATTACAGTGCTGATAAGAGTCACGTTGTTGTTTGAAACTACGCGCGTGCATGTTTTGTATAATGGTGTTATGTAAACTTTTGATTTCTCTTTACGATAAAAAATACTTATTTGAGTTTGACGTAAGAAAAGAAATAAGTTATTCGAACTTCCAAAACTAAATTAAAATGTATGATTATAAGTTCTGTGTTCTGTGTCGTATAAAATTTCAGTGTGAAAAAGATTTGAAATATATTAATGTTAAGTCAAAAATAATTATAACAATCTCAATTTTCAGATTTTTTTTAAAATTTCTGAACACACGAGTTAAAGCAAAAACTATAATTTATAATAGACTTTTTCTAAACTTGACTTAACCGGTGTCCTCTTATTCGGGACAGAGAAAATGCATTTAAATTACAGATAAACATTATAGTGTAGGTGTGGCATATTAATAGTAACCATTTTCTAGCTCAGTTAGGAAGTGGTTTAGTTCATTAAACACGATAAATAGATTTATTTCAGTCCTAGGAGAAGTCACGAAATTTTTACTTTCTCATATAAAGAGAGAGTTTTTGGTAGTATGCATACTATGGAAAGTTTAGATTTTAATTTAAATCAAATTATAATTATCATTAGGAACGGGGGACAGACAGAAAAAAATAGACTTCAGCACGGGGATTCGATCCATGGGCCTCCTATATTTCCAGTATAGACGCTCTAGCCAACTAAGCTACTCTGGAGAATAACTTCCTCTGTCGTTAACGATACCTAGTCCCGAATTAAGCTTTCAATTTTTCCACAAGTCTAGGAATCGACATTTACGATTGTAGAACTAGACCGAGAAATAACGTTTTTAATTAAAAGAGAAAGTATTGTGGTGGAGCGAAAATTCTAATTTGAAATGTTGGTGAATTTACACGTTTTGAGGTGCTCTGAGTCCAAAAAAGTGGTTTTCAAAAAATGTTTGTCCGTGCAGACACCTGGAGCCCAAACTACTGGGCCGGTTTTGACGAAATTTGGCTTTATTGTTCAGAAAAATCATACGCCGAGGTGAAATCGAGAAAAAGAATTTTAACTCCAAATTTAGGGGCGCTAGACATTGGGCTGAGTTATTATGAACTTGTATATGAGAAAGTTTGTCTGAGTTGTCTCGGACCGTTTTTTTTTGTATTTTGTTGTACAAATTGTGCTATTTACAGTGTTTATGATTTTGTTTCATACTTACTTTTCCTTTATAATTAAGAATCAGTGGCGTAGGTAATAGCCAGAAGAGGGCTTATGCTGCCAAAGGGTTATATATGCGCTCCATTAGTTGTATAATCCTTATAATTGGCGAACGCCACTTCACTTCATTTTTGTTGTTTTTACCCATGGTCATATACATGGGTTGCTGGTAGCTACAAAAGTGATACTAGTAACACCGAACGTCAGACTGCCTCTTGCTGGAGTTTAGACCGAACCTAAAATCCTGCTTCTAAAGCATGGATGATATACAGTGGCGCATCCACGGGAGGTTGAAGCAACCCTCTCCCACTTCAAGAACTATACAGACTTAAAAAAATACTATTTACTTGCAGGAAATTAAAAATATCTGGACGTTTTATTATCCTTATTGACCGAGGTTCCAATAAATCCGAATAATCGAAGTTTTACTGCACCATAAAACGAGTAAATTCTTGAAAAAACTCCTGCTAACAATTTGATAAGATCTTTAGAATTAAATCTTAGATGACCATCTTTTTATGTGAAACCAAAATATTATTTTATACTTATTTACATCGCCAAAAATCACTTTTTTTGTCTAACATTTGACTAAAAATTGATTTTTGTTATATTTACGGCTAAGCTTTAGAATGCGGTTACCAAGCCCGCAAAGCACTATTATGGGTAGGTTACTCTTAGATTTCAGGTTATAATCGAAATACTACGTTTAATCGATTCTTACAGCATTACTTAACATTTTCGCCCACCATCTTTAATTTTATTGGGCATTTACGTCTTTTTTTACCGACTTACAACAAACTGCCTGACTTTCTTAGGAACTTGGCCGACTCTCTGTTTACTAGGTTGATAAAACAAACAAACGAAGAAAGATTTATTAAGTTTTCAAGTATAATTAACTAGGGATATTGACTGAACTGCCAAACGATTACGGGGGATTTCGACAGTTACCGAAAAAAAAAAAAAAAAAAAAAAAAAAAAAAAAAAAAAAAAAAGATATTTAAAAAAAAGGTATTTTGGCTTAAAAGAATTGTAGGGGCCCATCGAATTTTGTACTTCGATTTGGACATGTACCTGGTCTATATGCAGCAGGGTTGTTTTTCTTCAGAAAATGAGCGGATAGCTGTGTGGAGCGGTGCGGAGCGGCCGTTGAAATTCTAGGGGAAAAAAAAAATGTTGTACTTCGATTCTATAAAGTAAACTCCGTACAATTCACTTATACTGTTATTCTAAAGGTAACATAAAATAAGCTTAAACTATAAGGTCGAATTACGAGGTTAATGCCGTGCCTTTTTTTTTTTTTTTTTTTAATTTTTTTTTTTCGTTTTTTTATACGTACTCGTATATTTCTCGTAATTTTTTAGTCAAATGGATTTGAGATTCGATTATAGAAGACATGACACATAGAATAATTTGATATATCGAAAGATTATATACATGCGCTATATCGATATATTAGGTGAAGGTTACGTAAGTGAATTCAAGAAAATAGTGTTTTGCTGGCTTAGTATCCGTATTCTTAAGCTGTTCCATATTAACATTTGAAGTTAGTGATTTCAAATTTGGTTTTCGATATTTTTTAAATTTTCTTGTATTTATTTGAGAAAATAATATTTCACGTCTCTCCACAACACGGCTACCTTTGGCCTCACGTATTTTCTTTTTTTTAAAAAAACTTTAGAATCCAATAAGATCGTGTCTTCGTTCTTCAGTCTTGAAGTGTAGCCAATTCTTAAACTTGTTTTTTTCGGCTCAAAGTTTAAAAAACTTTGTTTTTTAAAAAAAAAGGGTTTCGAGAAAGGGGACTCGAATAAGGTTCTTTAACGACGCTTTTTTGTTTTCTCTCGCTTCTTTTTGTTCTTTCTTTCTTTATTTTTTTATAACTTGTCTTGA
Organism: Gerris lacustris; assembly: GCA_951217055.1. Classification (NCBI taxonomy): domain Eukaryota; kingdom Metazoa; phylum Arthropoda; class Insecta; order Hemiptera; family Gerridae; genus Gerris; species Gerris lacustris. The sequence continues at coordinate 4,540,445 of OX578281.1, read as the reverse complement.
TCTCAAATAAAGAAAACTAGTTGGGAAATTGAGAAAAATATAAAAAATAAACGAAAGTGGAGATAAATGTGTTGACTGTTTATTTTATAATTCGAAATTTATTAATCTGATAACTTTTGCATGACTCATTTTCTAGAAAAATATATGTCAAACATGATAGTAATTACTTGTTTTTTAGTTATTTTAAATAAAAATAAAATTCATATCTTGAATTGAAAATGATACCTACACATAATTTTCTAATTACATTTTTTAAATTAAGACGAGTTTTATTTAATGAAAGTACATATTTTATTTTATATTTTCATTGATGTTATTAGTTTTCTATACCTAAGTGCAATTAAAATAAAAGTTTATAATGACTAAAATTATAGTTATTTATGCACCTAGGGAGTAAAGTAAGCCATTATTCCCTGAGCGAAAAAGTTGGTTCTTGAGGCGAAGCCGAAGGAACCATGGTCCCTAAATCCCGAGGCGAAGCCCAGGGAATTAGAATTTTTAATTCCCTAGGCGCAGCCGAGGGAATAACTCTAATTAGCTCCCGTGGCGCAGCCGAGGGAGATAATTATCGTGAGGGGAATAATGGCACTTTACTCACGAGGTACATACAATATTTTATCTCCAGTAGAAAAAAGATTCACATTTTCGTCAATTGCACAGTTATTATTTAATATTTTAATAAATAACAATAATTATTAGCACTTTTAATAGCAGATATAAGAGATTCAATATTAAAAACAAATAAGAATTGGAATTAAATCAAATAGAAGGTTATTTAGATGCAGGTTATAATGTTGTAAACAAATATAAACATGGTCAAAAAAGCGCAGTGCCGCCAACCTGATTTCGACAACTTCATTACATTAGCCATACATTTTCTACTATTTATAAAATAATTAAGTTGCAATCTTTACTTTTTTGCCCTACTTTACTTTTTCGCCCTACTTTTACTTTTTCTCCCTACTTTTTGAGTTAGGGATGAAAAGACCTGTTTTAGTCCCTCTAAACTAATTCAAAATCTTAACTTTTTTTCCCTACTGGAGATAAAGGTTATTAAAGCGAAGTAATATTAATTATGGAACCTAATCACTATAATCTTACTATATACAGCGTGTCCCGGATCGACGCATGAATAGGTGATAATCATTAAAAAAATGTTACTTGAAATTTCATCTTCTGGGGTTCAGCCCTGCTCAAATGGAGACTAATTTATATCATAATTTTAGTTTCGAAAAATCAAGTAACGTCATGGAAATTTACAAAAAAAAAGTTATTTCTCTCAATAGTAAAGTGCTTTTCCTCTAGGAGATGCGACAAAATGGTATTGAAAAAATGTTCAGAAAGAAAAATTGCACCTATTCATGCGTCGATTATCTTGACACACTGTATATTACTCATTTTGTTGCTGTTTCTTTTACAACCCGATCAACGATCAACACATGATAAGGTTATTACAGGACTGGGGGAGAGGGGATACGGCTACTTTACATACTCTACTCGATATGATCATTATTATGAATCATGTATCTCCTCTCTGGGACCAACTCACCAAATATGTTGTTTATATCAAGGTTCCAGGGGGATTTGCGCGAGTTCGCTATCCACTCGGTTACCCCGGTTCCCTTTACAGGGTATTCTGCACCCAGATCTCAATACTTTAGGATATAGAAAAAGTGAACTTTCCTCCCTAATTTACTTACTTACTTATCCTGGTGCTACAGCCCTTGAAGTTCCTTGGCCTCAGCAAACACCTTTGTCCTCCAGTCGTCTGGTGACAGCGCTATTCCTCTCCTGTCACGCACCTTCAGTTACCGAATATCCTCCACATCCTCTAACCATCGTTTCTTTGGGCGTCCCACTGGTCGGTATCCATCAGGTGTCATATTTATTGCTTTCTTTGGAACTCTTTGATCGTCCATTCCTTGTAGTGTCCAAGCCAACGTAACCTACTTGCTTTAATGTCATTTATGATTGACGGCCTGTTATGAAGTTGTCCTCCCTAGTTTACAATAATCAAATTTAACCATCCAACGGCAATTTGAATTAGATGAATGATGATCGTCAATTCATTTTTGTATCTTTATATTAAGCGTTTTTACGATGTTTTCTTCGTAGTCTTCCATCTTGTTACTTATTAGCTTCTTTGACCTTCTTTGGCTAATTTAAGTTTGCAGTTTGTTTGTGTTTGCAACTCTTATCAAGTAGTCTTGTTTTTTTCTAGGTATTGGCTATATTTCGACCAGGAGATGGTCAAAATATAGCCAATGTTTAATAATTTAGTTATTTTAAAACAGTTGTAACCCTTAACAAGACCTAGAGCAACATAAGACTACTTGATAAATGGCACCAACTCTAGCAAACTAGACAATATTTATGAAAAATCACCGGAACCAATTAGAGTATTGACACTAGAGTATTGACATTTTTTAGGTAGGTACCTTTTTGCTTTTAGGTGCGTCTATTAAATATATATTGCTTCCGAGCTTACCGAAGGTAACGCAACATATGTGATCGTTCTGAAAAAGAAAACATTTTTAGGTCTCCGATTTCAAAAATTTCAAGACAGAAATCCGTGTCAGACATCAGGGAACATTTTGGTTTCGTGGCTGTCTGTCTGTCTGTCGGTCTGTCACTCAGTTTTTGCTAACCAAAATATCTTAAAAACTATTTGTCCGATTTTATTGAAATTTGGGAGGTAGGTCATAATTAGCCCCAAATTTTGATTTCGCCTATATCATGCCGATCTCTGACATGATATAAGCTCACCTCTCACATATAATATTTTATTTTTTCGTGTAACTCTTTTCTTCCTCTATCGGCACTGATGATGACCTTAGGTTTGTTCCAACAGCCAATTCGAGGACGGTTCTAGAACCAGTTCAGGATTTTTTAATGCGCATGCGTCTATGAGGACTGGTTCAGAACTGATTCAAAAAGAGGAGCCTGTTGGAACGATTTTAGAACTCTTTCAGAACTGCAACCTTCATGTTACCTCTCTTTATCTTGTTTTTATTTTCCTCTTCGTATCTCTCCACTTGTTTTGTTTATGTTCACTCAGATTACTTACGTGAACATATTCTATTGTTAAACTCAACAAAGTTTATAAGAATGCACATTAGGGCAAATAGTTTTTAAAGTTACAAATTTATCACACTGTCATTTCTAAATGATTATATTTCGCTCTCACATTTGGGATTCGTCAGGCTCGTAACAATCCTGTCTTTTAGTTTCAGTTGCCTATTAAAAATGTTTTGTATAAATTGTAATTTTTTTAAACATTAACTGTTAAATCATATAAAAAGTACCGGTGTGGAAAGCCTACACATGTCTTCCATGAAATGTTGTGGAGTCAATACGCGATCAAGAGAGAACTCAGTATTTACACCCATTTTCATGGAAGTAAAAACATTAAAATGCCAATATCTCCAAAACCCCTTGTGCCCAAAAAGTATAGGTACAATCTACCAAATAGGACACATAATAATATATACCCCAAACAAAATAGAAATCAAATAATGTCTACTGAAGTTATCCTCGACAGACCGATTTCGTGCTTAAGTGACTATTGACTATTATGATCAGTTTTTCCGACAAAAGTTGTAAAAAATGCCGCAAACCGCATCTCAATACGATATCTTGAAGCGATATATTATTAAAGGTTTAGTTACATACGAACGAACATACAGACGTATAAGAAATGGATTTTAATGATATCCCCAGGTTCGTAAGATCCCTCCTTCACAGAGATCTCGGAATCAAGTTTCGGATGATAAAATGTGAATTTTGGCTTATTAAAAATAAACCCTTATATAAGAAAAGGTCAACCACACATTAAGAAATATTTACAAATAAAGGGTTCAAAACTACAAAAAAGAAAATTATAAGAACAATTTATCTGTTTGTTTTTTTCTTGTCTGTAAATCATCGGCGGATGTACAGACAAAAATATCGGAGGTAATTCTTATAAAGGACTCAAAGTCGCTATGAGAAATTTTAATTATCAAGAGGAATAAATAATATATAAAATATAAATTATATTTTATTGTTCCAATATACTATCATGATAAAAATAATACGTAAAGAAGAAAGAAAGAAGTAGTATAAATATTAACTGAGGAGAGAGAAACAAAACACGCTAGCAAACAGAGATATCAAGAAAAGAAACGAAAACAAATGTCAGGTTATAGTTGAACAGTAGTAGTAGTAGTGTAACCTACACGCCTCCGTATATTAGTATTAGTAGTTCTGGTCGAGTTCCTGCTTCAGTCCGGGAACTGGTTTCACGGTTCTAGGACTGTCTCAGAACCGTTCGTCTTTCTGTTGGAACACGGGACTAAAAGTTCCAAAACCGTCCGAGAAGCGTGTAGGAACGGTCTTTCGATACTGCGCATGCTCCCGGCAGTTCTAGAACCGTCCGAGGCTCTGTTGGAACAAACCTGAAAGCTGAACAAAAATGAAGGCTGAAAGCTGCTTTGTTAAATAAACCAGTTTGGATTTTCGTGGACAAACAAATTATTTAATCTAATGGGAGGGAAAGTAAATAAGAGTATTTAGGATACACTGTGGCATCTGCATATTCTTGCTTAGAAAATTACTTTAATGTTTCTTGGCTGTAGTTAATAAACATATTAAATTAAAAAAATATTTTTAAAAAATTCTGAATTAGGTATGAACTCCAATTCGGGGTGTTCATATGATAAAGGTCAGTAATAATTAAATTACAGTTGAATTAAGTTTTCCCTTAATTTGTATTTAGTCTTTAATATGAGCACCCCAACCATATCATAACCAAACCTTCCCTCGGACCGGAAAATCGGTCCACAACTCAGACAAACTTAATCATACACGAGTTCATAATTACTTAGCCAGGTGTTTTCCATTTATTAGTTTTCGAGTTTTCGTTAGTAAATTTAATTATTATTGAACATTTTATCAAATTTATCATAACAATAACAATTTATTATAAAAATAACTTCGCGATGCAGGTTATGTGACGATACCTTGACCGTAGCTCATCTACTGACTGACTGCCACCGCCTAGATACACTTAGAAACTTACTCAACTTACCTGACAATTTACCAGAGACCTTAGCTGGCAACCATACTACGCTCACTAGACTGATAAGCTACCTACAGGACGCCGACTTCTATTGTGACATTTAATTATCATACTTCTATCTTGTTTTACTTTGTTATATTATTTATTTATTTTTTTATTATTTATTTATGTTTTATGTATTTATTAATTTTTATTATTATTTTTTTTTCTTTTTATTATTTTTTATCTTTTTTTACTGCTAGTTAATTATTTCAAGAATAGGTAATGCAGGATTGTAATTGGTAATAGGTGTACTTATAAATTTTACCATGTACTTGTAACTAACTATTGTATAGGTGCTTTAACCCAGTAGTCATGCACCTAAAACAACTAAATAAATAAATAAAATAACTTCTCCTCAGCGAGGAATTGAAAATCCATCAAAATCTCAGAATCGAATTTTCGCATTATCACGATACTTTCTCTTTATATGAGAAAGTAAAAATGAATGAACCCCTAATCTTAAAAAGAAAAATGGAAATCTCTCAACTTTGGAGGCTTATAACTCCACTTGGAGGGTTTAGGATAAAAAACAAAATCAGAGTAGGATATCATCTCCAAAGTGACCTCTACAGGAAGCATACTTCTTATTCGGCTTGGTCTTCAAGTAAAAAGTACTCGTGATAACAGAATAACACCTTTTTTGGAACTAAAGAGCGCTGGAGAGGTCGGATAAAAAAATAAAAAAAACATTTGCGACATTTCAACCCTACAAGATAAGGGTTAGTTTTTCAAGAGTTGCATTAATTCAGAAATATCGCCTGAACAAAAAATCCTGTAGTGAAATCAGATAAGAGTACATATTTTACATAAACATAATAACGCACTTCGTAGCGAAGCACGAAGTGAATCCAGCTATACAGGGTGGTTCAAAAGTCCCCCCCCCCCTCTTAACTTTATAACGGTTTGAGATAAATTAATGAAACTTGGGGGTTTCGTACCATGTAAAGGGAAGTTTGTTTTCATGCAGTCGCGCACTAGGGGCAATCACGTACTTTGCCCCCAGGCCACCCAACTTTAAAATTTCAAATTAAAGCGTATATTTTTGATACCATATTTGCATTCTACGGTGGAAAATAATAAAAATTTTCTTGAAACTCATTTTCTATTTCTAGTATTTTGTTGCTTCCTGTAGGGTGGCAAAGATAACAAAATAACCCTTCCGAAATAGTAAAACAATAACACTTATATCGTTATAAAATCTATACGGTTTGAGATATTTTAATGGAACTTTGGGGATTTTAACTCAGAACCATTTGAAGGGAAGTGTGTATTCATCCACTCGCGTACTAGGGACAACCACCCATTATGCCCCAGGCGCTGAAATCTACCATTTTTATGCTTTTGTCCCATATAGAGGACGATATATTGGAGATAGAAAGAACTAAAATATTCTTAATTTTTTACTCAGAATCCAAATCTGCTATTCAAAAAATATTTACTCCCAATTGAAATTTTGAAGTCAGGTGGCCTGGGAGCAAAATGGGTGGTACTACGCGATTGCATGAAAACAAACTTCTCTTTACATGGTACAGATCCCCTAAGTTTCATTAATTTATCTCTAACCGTTCAAAAGTTAAGAGAGGGGGGATACTTTTGGACCACCCTGTATATTACTATGCATATTTATGTTTGTAATGAAGACCATACTTATTAAATTTATTTTAATCCTTTTTAATACTTTAATTCACATTTGTTTCAGTTTTTAGTTCAGTTGCTCTGTAAATTACATTTAGGGTTCTATCAAATTGAACCCCCCCCCCCCCTGAAACTCATAACTTTCAAATTTAATTGAAACTAGACGAAGCGAAAGAGAGTAAATACAATATGTAATGTGGTCTGGTCGAAATATCCTGCATGGAATTGGAAGTAACCGAGGCGGATCGTCGGGGGGGGGTCGAATTATATTAAGTTAGCGTTCGTTCATGTGCGACCTTGTCCACTCCGTTAATCCACTAAATATTAACAAAAAAATATTGATTTTGCCAAAACCAGGCCTCCCATCATCTAAGGCCGAAATTCCCTTTTTTTTAAACACAGCTCCCCCCCCCCCCCCCCCCCAAGAGATCACTCTACTATTTATTTATTTTGTTATTTTTCGGTTCAATAAGTTTTTTTCTTGTCGATGGGCTCAATCTATCTAGAATTGAGTGAAGAATTATTTATGAGGAGTAAGGGTAAAGTAAAAAAAACAAAAAAAAAATAGAGTTAATTTTTCCAGAGGAAAATCAAAATTAATGTCGTTTCAACATTGTACATTATTGAAAATCCAGTTAAGAAATAAGTTTTCAGCAGAGTTTTTTTTAAATTTAAAACTTAATCATTGAAAAGGGCGCATGTTTTCAATTTTAAATTTTTTTTACTACAATCTTCTGTGCTTCTGCTTTTTATTTATTTATGGTAATGTTTTTTTGTTTTTGTTTTATTACGAGTAATACAGCCGAGTGATATCTTATTCAAGTGAAAGCATTCTTCTAACACCGATAGTGCTGGTTCGATTCCAAGATAAATTAGAAATGTTTTACTCTTTTATAAATATGTGAAGTGATTGCATCCTTTTTTTCCTATAGCGACCTAATTTTATGTTTGTAGGACAATAAAAACAATAGAAAATAGTGAGTGAAGTAGTGTGGCACATAGCATCCTCGCCTCCTACTTTATTTACTTTAATAATGTTATGCTATTATAAACCTATATTTTGTCAAATATATTTCTTTTTCCTTCCATTTTTTTAATCTGTAGATTTTTGCTTCCGAGCTTACCGAAGTTAACGGAAGCTATGTGATCGTTTCGAAGAACAAAAATATTTTTGGTCTCCGATTTAAAAAAATCCAAGACATGAATTCGTTTTAGACATCAGGGAACATTTTTGGTTCCGTGTCTGTCTGTCGGTCTGTCGTTCGTTCTTTCCTCTTGGAGCAAACAGTTGTTTGGTCCAAGCGGAGTTAAGGTAAAATTAAAAGAAACAAGAAGCATTATTTGTATCATTAAAGCAAGCGTCTTACAATAAATATGTATTGAATATTGAGAAAAAAGTTTATCATGATGATTTTATTGTTAAAGAGTATGTTTGTAGTATATAGCCATTGTAGAAAAGAACTGTTTTCTACCTACCCGGCCTACTAATTTAAAATATTAAAAAATATATCTCTTCCCTACTCAAAAACGTGTGCTTGTATCAGGTTGAAATTTTACGTGCCTGTTTCAATTGTATTTTAGACGATGTGTAAGAAATTTTATTAAAATCGTTACGTTAGAACGTAGGATATCGGTAAAAACGTTGTTTTCTTTATTTTAAACGTTTAGGTCCGCTTTAATAAATTTAGCGATCTTTATCACTTCATAGCAGTGTCGGTGTTCATTTTACTAAAAAATAATTATTTATAAAAGTTGTTTGTCTCATTAAATGAATAAAGTTAGAATTTTTTCCCGCCTTAAAATTCCAATTTAAAATTTGAAGATTACGTTTACGCAAGCGTTGCGCGTGAATGCTTTGGTGGACAACGTTGTCCAACAAACTCAGTCTGGGCATTGGTAAAATGAACATGTGTACCAAATTTCAACTAACTCGGTCATCTTTTACTCAAGTTACCGTCATCGGTAGATCGGTAGGTTTTGTGACGGTGATTTTGTTACGGTCGTTCTTTTTCTGATTCACTCCCTGGCTCCAGAATGTGCTATAAGGAACTTCGTTCCAAAGTCTTCCACTAAGACGAGTCTCGAATTACAAACCACCAAGCCAAAGTTCTCTACCGCGCCTAAAGATGTTTCACTTCAAAAATGTTTAAATAAAATTATAACTAGGCATCGCGTGGCTCTATCATTGAAGTGAGCGTGCAATAAAATACTGACTATTGAAATTTGTTAATCATTATGAATGTCATAGTTGAAGATAAGGGGAAGAGGGCAGTGTGGAGTAGAGTGGGGGTACTCGGTACTAAGTCCTAAACTAAACTACACACAAGACGACTCTAACAATCTTAACCACCCGTTGTACCTTTTAAACAATTATTTAAGCGAGCGCAAGCGAGCTTCTCGCATTCAACGAAATATGCATCTTGTCTGTCTGTCTGTCTGTGTGTAACGTTTACGTGTCCGACGATAACTTGAGTAAAAGTTGACCGATTTAATTGAAATTTGGTACACATCTTCCTTTTACTAATACTCAGGCTAAGTTCGTATTTTATTGCACGGTCGCTTCAATGATAGAGCCACGCGATGCCTAATTATAAATGTATCACTTCACTTTACTCAAATACTATTGCTTGTATGAAGTTGAAATTTTACATACTTGTTTCAATTGTACTTTAGACGATGTGCATGAAGTTTTATTAAAATCGTTACGTTAGAACGTAAGATATCGGTAAAAAGGTTGTTTTCTCAATTTTAAACGTTTAGGTCCGCTTTAATAGTTTTAGCGATCTTTATTAATTCATAGCAGTGTCGTTGTTGGTTTTACTAAAAAATGTTATTTAAAAAGAATGTTTGTCTCATCGAATAGGTGATGATAGAATTTTTCCCCGTCCTGAAATTCCAATTTTAAATTTGAAGCTCACGTTTACGCGAGCATAGCGCGCGAACTCTTGGACGGATCACGCTTTCCAACGAACTTAGCCTGAGTATTAGTAAAAGGAAGATGTATACAACATTTCAACTAAATCGGTTAACTTTTACTCAAGTTATCGTCGGACACGTAAACGTTACACACAGACAGACAGACAAGATGCATATTTCGTTGAATGTAAGAAGCTCGCTTACGCTCGCTTCAATTAACTACGGGAGACATACAGAGGAAAATAGACCCCAGCATCGGGACTTGAACCACGGGCCTCCTATTATATCCGTTACAGGCTCTTTCAAAAATGTTTATTTAACATTATATTAAAGCATTTAGAGTATATTAAAGCATTTTTCAGAGATATATTAATATATTTTAACTTTTTCTACAATATTTTGAACATTCAAGCAAAGCAGGAGCACTTTTGAGTTATAGTGTTAACAGGTACGCGATCTTGAAGAGTATGTATTTGGGAATTTAGTAATTTTTTTTTGAAAGTTATGTATTATTACAATGCGGAAGTGTTTCTTCTATTATAGTTTGTATTTTTTTTTGTCATTTATAAATAGTGAGATATTGATGTAGTAAATAATAAATTGCTTCCATTTGCACGCAATTGTTTGCTGCCATTAAAAATTGGTTTGTTTAAAAATAGACGAGAGTATATTTCATTTTACTTATAATATATTTATAAATGACAGTGATAACTTGCCATGACATTTTAAATCGATATTATCAAAGAGGTCTTCACGCTACGCTGAAAAATAATTACCTGTTTTCGATTACAAATAACACCGATTAATAAATTGGTTAATGTAATTTAATTAACTTGAATGTAGCAGATGGCAAATAATTTCACTTTCGGTGGATGCCACTTTACGAGAATGGTGCAACCGAATGGTGGACGAAGCTACTACAAATTTAACAATTCCCAGTGTAGAGAGAGCACTAATATGAGTACCCTTATGCCAGGCACGTTTGTACAATTAGCCCCCCCTTTGCTTCTCCACCCAATTTATTAAATTCAAATTCAACCGACATACAGAGCTGTAATGCTGTATTGCGGCTAACTATTAAATTATATAACAGAGAGCGAACCCAACCAATTAACGCTAACCTCAATATCTTATCTTCCTTTGCAGTTTTTTTTTTTTTTATAATTCTGCAGGTGTGGATTAGATAAGACAACTATTTATTGAATGGTTTTACAATCTTTTTTATAACGAGCGATACTTTCAATAACGATAAAAATAGTCACTTTCATTATTTGTTATTGACATACAAGAAGAAAATAGTCACTAGCTGGTATATTAATTAATTTTTACTTCCATGAAAATGGAAGTATGGTGATACCCTCAAAAACGTGATTCCGAGATCTCTGTGAAGGAGGGGTCTAAGGAACCCGGGGGTATCAGGAAAATCCGTTTCCTATACATGTATGTCTGTGCGTACGTATGTATGTATTTATGTACGTACGTTCGTTCGTTCGTACGTTCGTTTGGAACTTTAATCCTTTATAACATCGCTTCAAGACATCGTATCGAGATGCGGTTTGCAGCATTTTTTTAGAACTTTGGACGAAAAAACTGATGGCGCAAACCCGAACATCGTAGCTCAAGACGTTTCGGAGCTACAGTCACTTAAGCACGAAATCGGTCTGTCGAGATAACTTCAGTAGGCTTTATTTGATTTCAATTTCCTATCTATTGGGGTAAATATGTGTCCTATATGGTAGATTGTACCTATACTTTTTGAGCAAAATCGGACAAGCGGTTTGGGAGATATTGGTATTTTAGTGTTTCTTAAAAGTTTTTTTCGGAACCAAATTGTGGCTAAACTGTAAGTCGTATCGAAAAGCGAATAACACTAGCGGTAACTGATTTTAAATGATCTACAACTTTGGTCCTATGACTTGTTGTCGTAGGACCATCCCTTGTACCTTAAATAGAGACATGTTTTTCAATGTTTGTTAAATTTTCGACTTTGAGCTCTTATATCATGTGTAATAATTGACCGATTTAATTGGGGTGCTAAAACCACACATTAATGCCCTTTAAAACGAGTATTTATTATTGTAATTATTTGTAGTACTTATAAAGAAGAATCGAAATTTAAAAGTAAAAAAATACCGTCTTATTTACTTTGTAAAAAATAATTTTTATCAGCTGATTCTAAATTCTTTAATTATTATATTATTATATTGTATAGTTAAAAACAAGTATAAAGAAAATGTAAACAAACATTGATTAATTTATTTTTTTTTTTTAATTTCTTTCTTTATTTGCAACTATAAGTATAATACATTACATATATATACAATAACAAGCAAATGGTTTAAAAGTATTTAGAACAGGAATTGAATAATTAAGTTTTTTTGTTATAAAGGATAATGATTAATAAGTTTGTTTTGTTTTCGCATAAACTCACCTTGAACTCTAGATGTAAACAAACCTCTCTCTCTAATCTTTTTACATTCTACTGACATTTAAGTATAAGGTAACATTTCATTTTTATGTTAACTATATATTCAATTGTGTTTATTATAATTATTATTTTGTTTAATTTTGGATTTTTGTTGCAAAACTATAATCGATATTAGCTGTTTGTACGATGTAGTTTATACTGAGTTCTCTCTTGCTTACGTATTGACACCACAACATTTCATGCAAGTCATGTGTGGGATTTCCACACCTGTACTTTCCACTTCTATTCAAAGACGATTTTGTTTTCCTTCCGAGCTTACCGAAGGTGGCACTTCTTTAGATTGTTACTCGCCTTATAAAAAAAAATAGAGGGGAGTAACAATCTGAAGAAGGTGTAGGGAATGTTCTTCTTTAGTAGACTGCTACTCCCCTTATAAAAACAGAAGTGTGATATTCCTTTGTCTAAAAGTACAATGGACTAAACATCCCTTTTTCTTTATAGTTATTTAGTCAAAGTCATTTATATTCTAAAACAACATAGGGGAGTAACAATCTAAAGAAGTACCACGAAAGCTACGTGATCGTTCTGGAGAACGAAAATATTTTGTCTTCGATTTCGAAAATTCCAAAACAGAAATCCTTTTCAGACATATCAGGGAACATTTTTGGTTCCGTGTCTGTCTATCGGTGTTTCTGTCGGTCAGTCAGAAGGTCTGTCTGTCGGTCAGTCAGTAGGTCTGTCTGTCTGTCGGTCTGTCGCTTAATTTTTGAGAGCCAACATATCTCAATAACTACTCGTCCGATTTTAATGAAATTTGTTTGGTAGGTTGTACGTAAATTGTATAAGTTTCAACCAATTGCGCCCATTTGTTTCTCTTCTAAACATACATTTATTTACACCTATAGCCTCAAAACTACTATTCTGATTTGTATGTAACTTTTATAGTTTTTTTGAAGTGAAACTTGTTTAGCCGCCGTAGAGTAAATTTGCTTGGGTGAAATTGACATCGGGCAACGAAGTTCGCGTTTCGAGACTCGTCCAAGTGAAACATTTCTGATGTGAAATTAACGAAATTGTAAGTTTTTGTTTTAAGACTCGCCTGTGAGATATTTTAATCGACTGTCGACTTACGCCGGCAGTTGTTTTACCTGTAAAAAAAATCTTCCCTCTGGACGAGTCTCGAACCCTCGACCTACAACTACTTTGCCACGGAAGTAGTTGATTTCAACAATACACAGAATCGGTATATTAGGGTATTATTATAACAATTATAATACTGCAATATATTAATGTTGTTTCCATGTTTTTATTCGCTAACATTTTATGAAATATTTTATTAATTAAAATTATATTTATCATAATTTATCTGACTTTGGCGGCATTGTTTATTGTATAACATCGAGTTGCCAAACAGCAAAGCCACAAGTGGTAACTCGGAAGGTAAATTACATCTAATTAAAATACATAGATAAAAGATAAGTGAAAGATAAAGTAGTATATGAGGAACATGTTCTGAATAAAAACGTAATAAAGCATGCTAATAACAAGAAGAAAAAAAATGAGTAACAATGACAAAATAACAGGGTAACAATGAATAAAATAACAGAGTACAATGCTTACAAATTACTAAAATTCCTAAATAAATAAATTAAATAAAGATTCCTAAAATTAATTAAATAAAGTTAAAATTACATACAATATTTCTATGATTTCATAATCATGCAGAGAGTACTTTTAAGGGATCTAGGAGAGGGGAGGACGCGTAAATTAATAGGAAGGTTATTATAGGAACATACACAGCGGACAAGAGGACAGAGGTGAATTCACTAATATAAAGATGTCTGCCAGCCCTACGTCCAGGAGGTAGGACAGTAACTAGTTCGTTAAATACATGACATACAAGCTCGTGGTTAAGGCATCTGCTAACAAACAGAATTTCATAGGCCGATCTACGTATACTGAGGAGCTCGAGGTCTAATTTACTGCACATCCGTTCGTACGAATAGAACACTTTGTAGCGGTAAAAGCGTAGGGAACAAGTCCTAATAAACTTGCGTTGAACAGATTCAATGCGCTCGGACTTAGTTACACCAAGGTCATTCCATATAGGCACTACATATTCGAGAATAGGACGGACGATGGATTTGTAGAGAGTGACATAACATTCCACTGACAATCCACGAGATATATGGGTAATAAGACCAAGAGAGCGGAGGGCACGGTTGACGATATTATTAAGGTGCAAGTCGAAGGAGAGTTTAGAGTCCAATATTACTCCCAAATCACGTATTGTAAACTCTTATTTATAAATATGTATGTTGCGTATTTAATAAATAATTTAAATAATATGCATTACTTAAATAAGGTTTATTGTGCTATTTCATACACATATTTCAAATGTTTATTCTGTTTCTAGAACTTAAATTTTACTTCTAATGCGTGAGAGTCTCATATATATATATATATATATATATATATATATATATATATATATATATATATATATATATATATATATATATATATATAAATTCATATTTTTTTTATTTCACATTTAATCATTTAAAACAATTTTGTCTCCCTCAAAGTACTCCCCCCCCCCCCCTGATAAAACGCACTTGGCCCAACGCCGTTTCCATTATTGGAAACATCTTTTAAAGTCTTCTACTTTAAGGCTCTTTAGCTGCCTCGTCGTCACTGCTTTATTGCCATCCAAACCCTCAAAAATGGCGCCCCAAAGCAAAATTTTGCACTTTGGAAACAAAAAAAAGTCACTTGGTGCCAAATCGGGTGAATATGGGGGGGGGGAGGGTCAGTGACGATAATGGAGCTACGCGCCAAACACTTGCGCACAACCAATGAAAACCACGTTTTTCATTGCTCTTTATTTGTAGTGTTTTTCCATTTCCATGCCGACGTGACACTTAGAAAGGGGTTGGATCAACAGTCTCTAGAGAATGAGTGACGACACCTGCGTTGCCCTCCACCTAGCTCAGGCTTGCTTTGCTTGTTGGGGAAAAGGGAAGCTCACTGTCTAGTCTTCTTACTTCCTACTTAAGTCTCTAAAATTATTTATATTTACGTATAAAATTATATACGTATTTATGGGACAGAGTAGTATATATATATATATATATATATATATATATATATATATATATATATATATATATATATATATATATATATATATATATATATATATACATATACATATATATATATATATATATATATATATATATATATATATATATATATATATATATATATATATATATATATTATTATTTTTTTTTTTTTTCATTCATGTAGAATTTGATAATTTCCATATTTCATTATACCAATAAAGGTCGAATATATGGTTTTATTAAGTAACGAAGAAAAATAAAAAAAATATGGAGAGTTAGGCCAATATAACTGCTCATTTAGCAAGGGAATGATAACAGTGGAGGTTATACAGGGTTGTGTTATATCTTCTGGGGCTTATAGTGTTGTTTTAGAGGGTCCTCCCTGTATTTTCTAATTGGGTTAAATAAACAAGAATAGGGTCGGGAAACCTCTGAATGTAATTCACCATAGCCCAACATTTTCCTGTTTTAAACCGATATTCTCTGAATCGATCAAACAACATCAATTTAAAAGGTTTTCCAAAAAGAAAAAAATATTTTTCCTGAAAAACCCAACGAGTAATGTCAGCACAATAAGTAAAGCGATGTAATTAATTTGGAATTTAATTAGTCAAAGAGTTTTCTCTCTTTATGATAAAAACCAAAAAATAAAAATACCTCTTAACGATTTACAAATAAAATATTGGGTAAATATTCTTCTCGTTATCAGAATTTATACTGGATTTTTTTTTTTTTTTTTTTTTTTTTTTGAAACGAAAATAAAATTAATTAATTATACTTTCTTGATCGAGAGAATTTTTAGCACAAATATTTAATTATTATTAGTTGGAAATAATTATGAGATAGTCTTAAATAATTTCAAGATAATAAGAACTTTTATATACTACGGTTTTAAATTTTTTGTTGAATCTTATGTAATGTTGATAATATAATTGTTATTGTTATATAATATATAATGCTAGTGAAAATAGACTGCCAATTGCTGTGGCACATAGCTTCCTCGCATCCTAACAACGTACTGTATTGATTTTATGCTTTTTTACAAGCCATTATTGTCAAATTTGTTTAATTGTTTCCCCGTTTGTTAATCTGTCAAAATTGATTTAATTTTTTACATGAATTAAAGTATCAATTTAGCAAAAGTTAAAGAGCGCAGACGGTTCAAATTAATCTTGGGATATCTGCGGGTTACTTTCGATAAACTGTAAAAGTTTCATACAAATCAGATAAGTAGTTTTGAAGCTATAGGTGTAAATAAATGTATGTTTGTGCGCATGTAAAAGAGAAACAAATAAGCGCAGAAGGTTGAAACTTATATGGGACCAACAATGGGCTAATTATGACCTACCATCTAAATTTTATTAAATCGGACGTGTAGTTTTTAAGATATGTTGGTTCGCAAAAATCGAACGACAGACCGACAGACCAGCGGACCGACAGACCGACATACTGACAGACAGACACGGAACCAAAAATGTTCCCTGATGTCTGAAACGGATTTCTGTCTTGGAATTTTTGAAATCGGAGACCTAAAATATTTTCGTTCTTCGAAAGGATCACATAGCTTCCGTTACCTTCGGTAAGCTCGGAAGCAAAAGAAAGTTCCGAATTTATTTACTTCATTTAAATGATAACCATCTAGAGAGCTGATCTTAACTTAAACCTATAAAAGGACAAATCTTTGTACAACGGATCTCCCCAACACCAAATCTAAACCGTGCCATCGATATATTTGAAATAATATAAATAATATAATCGATATATTTCCTGTTTTGCTGTCATTCAATGTTTATCTCTTATTTATAAAAATCACAAATTTGAAACCCATCAAAATGAAGATTGCGTAAATATGGGACATGGCAAAACAAATAAAATAACTTGCGGATTTTTTCCGAACTAACTTTCCATACAGCAAAATTTGCTGAAAACCAATTGAATTCTGCTGAAAGATGGCTTAAAGTATTAAAATAATGCATTGTCATCGTTTTCGGAGCTATGCTAAAAGTTTCAGATGTCTAGCTATTCGGGAAGTTAGTTAGAAATCTATATTGCCATATTTGTACCGGACAAACAAACAAACAAGAAAGCAAGCTAATAAAAACGTAGTAAAATAAAGATTATTGTACTATTTATTTATTAATTTCAAAACAAAAATGTTTATAGTGTAATTTAATACTAAAACTTACTAGATTCAATTATTTTGTTTATTTTATTAAAAAAAAAAAAAAAAAAAAAAAAAAAAAAAAAAAAAAAAAAAAAAAAAATTCTTTTTCAAGGTTTTGAATTAACAAGATTGGAATGGAAACCTGTTTTTGAGAGTGGAAAAACAAAATATCCTCGAATATAATTATACCAAAAAAAAAGGTTAAGGGGAGAAAAACAGGTCTGTGAAAATAAGCGAGGCAAAAACCAAAAGCATTACAAGCCTTGCTATTCAAACATTGCACAGCCTTAAAAGATTTAACCCTCTTGTAACAAAAAAAAAAAAAAGAGAAAAAAATTAGGAAAGAAATTTGAAGGAAATCTCTTTGCTTTCCTTTATGGGGTGGATTTGCCATGTTGAGTTGAAACCGCTATTTTTACCTTCTCCCAGACATTTCTTACATCCTTGCTCTCAGTCCTGGCTTTCTTATCTTTCTCGACTTGATTTTAGGGTTAAATTTTCACTTTGCTCATCCTTAGATTTTCCTCATTTGTACAAGTGTCGTTATATAAAGTGTATTCCAAGAAGTTTTATACATATGGTAAACTTTTTTAATATTAATTTTACGGAAATAAGTTATTCTTTATAAAACGTTTTGCATGGTCCAAAACCAAAAATTTTATCAGTCATATACAAGGATTGTCAAAAAAAAAACATTATTTTCGCTCTTGAGTAATAATAAAAAATACGTGTGGTGTCGCGGGACACCCGGTAGGAACGAAGTTCCTTACATTTTTCATTAAATATAAATAATAAAATCACACTGCTAAGTACTTATGCGTTGCTAACTACTTATACGTGGCGGAGTTAGAAAAGAAACAAAACTAAAAGTAACGAACTGTTTGTACCTGGCAGAGTTAAGGCTATTTTGTATTTTTAAGGTTATTTGTATCATTAAAGCAAGCGTCTTACTATAAATATATACTGAATATAAGAAAAAAGTTGAGCATGATGAGTTTATAGTTAAAGAGTATGTTTGTTAAAGGATGTTGGATTGCAATAGGACTGTTTTCTATCTACCCGGCCTATTAATTTAAAATATTATAAAATATATCTCTTCCCTACTCTAAAGCTTCTGCTTGATTTTTTAATGTTTTCATAAATTTTTACTATTTTCGGATCAAGGATCTTATATAAAGGGGATAGAGGGTTGAGGCAAAAAAGTGACCCCATGAAGATATGTAAAATATTAGCTCCATTGGGACAAATTACCTTCCTCTTGGTTATAGGTTACCAAGAATTTGTTTATAGTGTCAGGTTATAACCTGTTAAAAAAGGTAATTTGTCCCAGTTCATGATTTTTTCTCCAATTTCTCTTACCTTCATGGGGTCACTTTTTTACCATAAACCCCTACTTAACATTACATCCGCTTTATATAAGATCCTTGTTTCGGATGGGTTATTCTGCTATCTTTGCCTTTAGGGAGCAAAATATTGGAGATAGAAAAAACGTTTCAAGTGCTATTTTATTTTCTTTTACCGTAGAATCCAAATATGCTATTAAAAACTTACACTCCAATTTGAAATTTTGAAGTTAAGTGGTCTGGGGGCAAAGTGGGGGGTTGCCCCTAGTGCGCGACTGCATGAGAACAAACTTCTCTTTACATGGTACGGATCCCCCAAGTTTCATTAATTTATCAACCCGTTCAAACGTTAAGAGGGGGGAGACTTTTGGACACCCCTGTATTATACATATATACAGGGTGGGCCAAAAAAAAACCGCACTTTTTTTAACACTTATAGCTCAGGTTCTATAGTAGATAGAGATTTGGGGTTTACGGGGTCTGGAAAATACATTCTTCTACTTTAAATTCCATACCTATAACTTTAAAACTATTGGTTGAAAGCCATGAAATAACGGTTTGAAATAGGGTCTTAAAAAAGTCGTTGTCCGGGTAGTAACATTGTCTGGTATTATACTTTTGATAGAATAAATTACCATATGGTGAAGGGGGGGGGGGGGGGTTCTCTGTAGGTAAGTGGGAGGAGTTCCTCAGTGTTATAACAAACATTGAAGATGTGTTAAGCACAATGTTGCCTGAAGTCTGGGCAATTCTCTTGCAAGTATTGAATTGTTTGCAAGGAGCGATGGGACGGGGCAGTATCTTGCATAAATGAGTAATTTAGCATTTGATCTTTAATTTCAGGCAAAATTGTGCTTAACACATCTTCAATGTTTGTTATAACACTGAGGGACTCCTCCCACTTACCAACAAAGAACCCCCCCCCCCCCCTTCCACCATATGGTAATTTATTCCAGCAAAACTATAATACCAGACAAGATCACCACCCGGACAACGACTTTTTTTTAAGACCCTATTTCAAATCGTCATTGCGTGGCTTTCACCCAATCTTCTTTAAAGTTATAGATATGAAATTTAAAGAAGAAGAATGTAGTTTTTCAGACCCCGCTAACCCCATATCCCTATCTGCTACAAAAGCTGAGCTATAAGTATTCAAAAATGTGCGGGTTTTTTTTTTTGGCCCACCCTGTATATATAAACATTAAATAAGTTTATGTGAATTGCATATTTCTTTAGGGAAATTGTAAAATAGTTTCTATATTTCCTATTTGATGGAGACTCTTATCAAGCCGTCTCACATACCAATATGAAAATGTTTTAATGGATATTGTTAAAGTGGTAGTTGAATTTTGTCCTATTCTGCACAATACACAATGTATCTACGTTCGAATGCAACTTTGAGCTTTGAGTTATGGATCGATCCTACAGCGCAAGATCTAATACAATATTTATAAGTTTATGCTTTTAAAATTTCTCTTTATGTTAGAAATTCCCCATCTTCAATGAGATTTTTTTTTTTTTTTTTTACAGAGAAACCCACTTTCCCTCTTATTAACGTAATTTTTTTCCTTTCTTATATAAAGAGAAAGTATTTTCCGACCAAGATTCAACCACACGCCCGTTGATCGTTGGTAGGACATTCGTTGGCCTAGTGTGTACTGTGTACCCACCTTTTGAATGAAGAACTTAGAAGAACTTTCATCGTTTCAAGAGGTAGTGGTGCAATTTACATTGTTTGTCTTACATCATCTTAAAAAAATGGTTCAATTTCCATATGCCTTATTGTGCAAAAAAGTGGTGCAATTTACACTATTTTACTTACTTTGTTTCAAGAGGTAGTGGTGCAATTTACATGGTTTGACTTGCTTGGTTTTAAATTGGAGTGGTGCAATTTACAAAGTTTGACTTACTTCGTTTTAAATTGGAGTGGTGCAATGTACATAGTTTGACTTACTTCGTTTTAAATTGGAGTGGTGCAATTTACATAGTTTGACTTACTTCGTTTTAAATTGGAGTGGTGCAATTTACAAAGTTTGACTTACTTCGTTTTAAATTAGAGTGGTTCAATTTACAAAGTTTGACTTACTTCGTTTTAAATTGGAGTGGTGCAATTTACATAGTTTGGCTTACTTCGTTTTAAATTGGAGTGGTGCAATGTACATAGTTTGACTTACTTCGTTTTAAATTGGAGTGGTGCAATTTACATAGTTTGACTTACTTCGTTTTAAATTGGAGTGGTGCAATTTACATAGTTTGACTTACTTCGTTTTAAATTGGAGTGGTGCAATTTACATAGTTTGACTTACTTCGTTTTAAATTGGAGTGGTGCAATTTACATAGTTTGACATACTTCGTTTTAAATTGGAGTGGTGCAATTTACATAGTTTGACTTACTTCGTTTTAAATTGGAGTGGTGCAATTTACAAAGTTTGACTTACTTCGTTTTAAATTGGAGTGGTGCAATTTACAAAGTTTGACTTACTTCGTTTTAAATTGGAGTGGTGCAATTTACATAGTTTGACTTACTTCGTTTTAAATTGGAGTGGTGCAATTTACATAGTTTGACTTACTTCGTTTTAAATTGGAGTGGTGCAATTTACATAGTTTGACTTACTTCGTTTTAAATTGGAGTGGTGCAATTTACATAGTTTGACTTACTTCGTTTTAAATTGGAGTGGTGCAATTTACATAGTTTGACTTACTTCGTTTTAAATTGGAGTGGTGCAATTTACATAGTTTGGCTTACTTCGTTTTAAATTGGAGTGGTGCAATTTACATAGTTTGACTTACTTCGTTTTAAATTGGAGTGGTGCAATTTACATAGTTTGACTTACTTGGTTTTAAATTGGAGTGGTGCAATTTACATAGTTTGGCTTACTTCGTTTTAAATTGGAGTGGTGCAATTTACATAGTTTGACTTACTTCGTTTTAAATTGGAGTGGTGCAATTTACATAGTTTGGCTTACTTCGTTTTAAATTGGAGTGGTGCAATTTACATAGTTTGACTTACTTCGTTTTAAATTGGAGTGGTGCAATTTACATAGTTTGACTTACTTCGTTTTAAATTGGAGTGGTGCAATTTACATAGTTTGACTTACTTCGTTTTAAATTGGAGTGGTGCAATTTACATAGTTTGACTTACTTCGTTTTAAATTGGAGTGGTGCAATTTACATAGTTTGACTTACTTCGTTTTAAATTGGAGTGGTGCAATTTACATAGTTTGACTTACTTCGTTTTAAATTGGAGTGGTGCAATTTACATAGTTTGACTTACTTCGTTTTAAATTGGAGTGGTGCAATTTACATAGTTTGACTTACTTCGTTTTAAATTGGAGTGGTGCAATTTACATAGTTTGACTTACTTCGTTTTAAATTGGAGTGGTGCAATTTACATAGTTTGACTTACTTCGTTTTAAATTGGAGTGGTGCAATTTACAAAGTTTGACTTACTTCGTTTTAAATTGGAGTGGTGCAATTTACAAAGTTTGACTTACTTCGTTTTAAATTGGAGTGGTGCAATTTACATAGTTTGACTTACTTCGTTTTAAATTGGAGTGGTGCAATTTACATAGTTTGACTTACTTCGTTTTAAATTGGAGTGGTGCAATTTACATAGTTTGGCTTACTTCGTTTTAAATTGGAGTGGTGCAATTTACATAGTTTGGCTTACTTCGTTTTAAACTGGAGTGGTGCAATTTACAAAGTTTGACTTACTTCGTTTTTAACAGGAGTGTTGCAATTTACCTACTTTGATTTTCTTCGTTCAAAAAATAATAAGTGCAATTTACAGTTCCCCTTGTCATTTTATTGAACCAAAACTATATTTCACATAAAACTAATTTATTAGGCAGTTTAAGGTATCGTTGGTTTTATAAATAAATGACCAGATTTGTTTGCAGTCAATAAAAATGTATGTTATGAAGGTTCTTTTTATACCTCTAATGTACTGGAGACTTAGTTAATTTATCTAATTTATACACATTTTCCTTGTTCACTTGGTTTTCTGAATACTGCTGAATATACTGTTTGTCATTGGTATTTTGCGATTTATGTTTTGTTAAAGGAAAAATTAATGAGCTGTTGACAGTTTTATGAAGCACATAACACGTTTTGATATAATTTACAACGTTACGGTTCAATAATTTATCGCAATGTTATACTGATAGCCGAATAAAGTCAACTCGTACAACGAATAAGTGTCAACTTTGGTAAAATTTAGATAAATGATGAATGTTTCTATCTACTTATTATTAGTGTTAGAGAAAACTCAATTTTTATTTTCTTTTGAGTAATGAAATGAAAATAATTTTCTTCAATTTCCTTGAATCTCTTGAAACGCTAACCGAATAGAAAAGCTGTTTAGATTTATCACTTTCTCTCTCACCAAATTCTTCATCACAGTCACATTTTCCATCGATGAGTGAGTGGTGAAAACATGAAAAACAAATTAACTTCAAAATCAAAGTGAAAAGTTAAAATATGAGTGCATAAATCATAAGATTATTAAGTCACACATTTAAGTGACTATTAAGTCACTTAAATGTGACTTAAAAGCTTATTGATCCCAACTACAGTTTTACTTTAACTACATTACTCAAGCTTTATATTTATTTGCCTACATCTTTATCTTTATATTACTACGTTTTTATTAGCTTGCATTCTTGTTTGTTTGTTTGTTTGTCCGGTACAAATCTGGCAATCGATTTCTAACTAACTTCCCGAATAGCTAGACATTTGAAACTTTTACCATACCTCAGAACACGATGACAATGCATTATTTTAATACTTTTAGCCATCTTTCAGCAGAATTTAATTAGTTTTCAGCAAAATTTGCTGTGCGGAAAGTTAGTTCGGAAGAAATCCGCAAGTTATTTTATTTGTTTTGCCCTATCCAATATTTACGCAATCTTCATTTTGACGGGTCTCAAATTTGTGATAGATAAACATTGAATGACAGCAAAACAGGAAATATCGATTATATTATTTATCGATTATATTATTTCAAATATATCGATGGCATGCTTTAGATTTGGTGTTGGGGAGATCCGTTGTACAAAGATTTATTTTTTTTATAGGTTTAAGATCAGCTCTCTGGATGGTTGTCATTTATGTGAAGTAAATAAATTCGGAACTATTTTTTTTTTTTCACTAACATTATATATTATATAACAATAACAATTATATTATCAACATTACATACGATTCAACAGAAAATTTAAAAACGTAGTATATAAAAAGTTCTTTTTATCTTGAAATTATTTTGCTTTCTAGCTTACCCAAGGTAACGGAAACTATGCGATCGTTCTGAAGAACGAAACATTTTTAGGTTTCTGAATTTCAAAAATTCCAAGACAGATTCGTTTTAAACATTAGGAAACAATTTCGATTCCGTGTGTCTGTCGGTCTGTCACTCAATTTTTGCGAACCAACATATCTTAAAATATACTAAATATGTTAAAATTAGAATTATAAGATAAATATTGTACAAGCTTCTAGTTCATTTGTGTTGCTTATATTATTTTTTTTCATTTTGTTTTTATCATTTTATCTCGAAAGAGGAGCAATTTTTCCTTTATAATCTAGGTAATTTTATCAGTTGTTATTATAATTTATAAAACTTAAAGTATTATGTATAATTAGTCAATATTTACTATTTTTTAATATTGCTTCCGAGCTTACCGAAGGTAATGGAAGCTATGTGATCGTTCTGAAAAACTACAAATTTTTAGGTCTCCGATTTCAAAAATTCTAAGACAGAAATCCGTTTCTGACACCATGAATCATTTTTAGTTCCGTGTCTGTCTTTCGGTCTGTCTGTCGGTATGTCGGTCGGTCTGTCGTACAATTTTTGCGAACCAACGTATCTTAAAACTAAACGTCCAATTTTAATGAAATTAGGGTGGTAGGTCATGAGTTGGTCCCATATAAGTTTTAACCTTCTCCGCTCATATGTTTCTTTTCCACATGCGTAAAAACATACATTTATTTAAACCCTATACCTTCAAAAGTACTTATCTGATTTGTATGAAACTTTTATAGATTATGGAAAGTGTCCCGCAGTCATCTCCAGATTAATTTGAACCATCTTCGCTCTTTAACTTTCGTTAATTTGATACTTTAATTCATGTAAAAAAATCAAAACAATTTTGACAGATTAAAAGAACGAGGAAAACAATTAAACAAATTAGACAATAATGGTTTGTAAAAGCATAAAATCAGTAGAGTACGTGATAGGATGCGAGAAAGCTATGTGCCACATCAATTGGCAGTCTATTTTATCATTCCTCACCAAATAGTCTGCAAATTAATTAAATCCAATTATTTCCTCGCGTCCAATTTCGTACAATTGAATGATTTTGTGTTTTTACAACCCTTTATCGGCAACTTTTTTTCTTTTTCTCCTCTATCTATTAAATCTGTCAAAGTTGCTTTGATTTTTATATGAATTAAATTATAATTTTAGCAATATTTAAAGAGCACAGACGGTTGAAATTAATCTGGGGCTATCTGCTGGCTATTTTCGAAAAACCATCCAAATTTCATAATAAACAGATAAATACTTTTGAAGTTTTATGTAAAAATAAATGCATCTTTGTGGGGGAAAAGAATGGACTCAGAAGGTTGAAATTTATATGGGACCTAGAATGGGCTAGTTATGCCTGACCATCAAAATTTCATTAAAACCGGACAATAAGTTTTTAAGATGGTAGTTTTTGAAGCACGACAGACCGACTGACAGTCACGAGACCTAAAATGTTCCCTGATGTCTGAAACGGATTTCTGTCTTAGAATTGTTGAAATCAGAGACATAATACATTTTCGTTCTTCAGAACGATCATATTATAGCTTTCGTTACCTCCGGTAAGTTCGTAAGCAAGTAATGTTATATATAACAATAAAGAGGTTTGTTAGAGCTATAAGTTATATAGCTCTTGTTTAGTTAAGAATAGAAACATTTAATTTTAAATCTGAGCATGGTCAAAACTAGTGGACAAAGTTTGTTATTTTGATTTCGTTATAGAGCTGAAGACATTGCGAGCCATAATACCCATTTTCTTTATGGTTCTACCCATTTTAAAAGTTTTTCAAGCAAAGCCATATCTCTTAATATAAAACTTCTGGACAATAAAAACCGAGTATTTTCAGAGTTAATACAAGTGAAACACCTGCGGTCTTTTAAATTATAAATTATGAATTGAATATCATTAAGATATCCTACGATTTAGATTCTAATTTTACTTTGTAGCTCTTTTCCCCTCCCCCTCCACCCTCCTCCTTCTCCCCCCCAAAAACAAAATACAAATTTTCTTAGTAATGTCATTCTCATTTGAATTGCTGCAACCTTATACTCATTTTTAGGGTTTCGTTGGTAAAACCAAAAAAAGAAATCCTTATAGTTTCGTTCCTGAGTCTGTCTGTCTGTCACTCTGTACGGTTCCAATAACGTTTGAATCAAAAGATATAAAGACATGTAACTTTCCAATATTAAAGATCGCTTTAAGCGAACTCCAAATTACCAGCTGCTCAAATTCAAAATGGAGGCTAATTCCTGTCACGGGGAAAAAAATATTTTTTTTAAAATTTTAAGTGGGGTATAAAATGAAAGGTATTGAAGAGTAGATTACAAAAATATATAACACTTGTGGATAGTGTTTAATTTTCTGCGCCATTTTGTCAAAAAACATCGACATTTTGCTTGTCCCCCCCCCCCCCTAAAAAATATATTTCTGCTGGTGCTAAAAAATAAAAAATAAATATGAAAAATTTTTGGTCTGGGGCCAATGAAAAAATAAGAATAGCAATTTGATCCGATTAACTGGGAATCCAAAATAGTGGCTAATTCCTGCCAGGGGAAAAAAATATGTTTTTAAAATTTTGAGGGTGGTATAAAATGAAAGGTATTGAAGAATAGATTACAAAAATATATAACACTTGGGGAACATGTTATTTTCACAAAATGGCAAGCGAAAAATATTGGTTGTGCACTAACATACACCTTAGCTTATTCACACCTATAGGCTATTGGTGTGAATAAGCTAAGGTGAATAAGCTCAAAATTACTTACCTGATTTGTATGAACTATTATTATAGTTTATCGAAAGTAATCCACAGATAACCCCATATTTATTTGAACCGTCCACGCTCTTTAAATTATATTTTAATATTTAATGATATTTCAATTCATGTAAAAAAAAAAAAAAAAAAAAAAAAAAAAAAAAAAAAAATTGATTGATTAAAAAAACGGGGAAAACAAATTAGATAATAATGGCTTGTAAAAGCATAAAATCAATAATGTACCTGATACGATGTGAGGAAGCTATGTGCCACACCAATTGGCAGTCTATTTTGTTTTACAAGTGTTACAGTTTTAAGGCAATTTATTATCTGTTAAGGCTATGAAGCAGAGTGGGTTGATAAAGTCATTAATAATGTGGAGAGATCGAGTCGATATTAATAATAACTAAATTTCCTCATCATATTTCTTCAGTGGTCTATCTTCACTAGATGTTCAGTGGTCTATCTTCAGTGGTGTATCTTCAGTGGTCTATCTTCAGTGGTGTATCTTCAGTGGTCTATCTTCAGTGGTCTATCTTCAGTGGTCTATCTTCACTAGGTGTTCAGTGGTCTATCTTCAGTAGTGTATCTTCAGTGGTCTATCTTGAGTGGTCTATCTTCAGTGGTCTATCTTCAGTGGTCTATCTTCACTAGGTGTTCAGTGGTCTATCTTCAGTGGTCTATCTTCAGTGGTCTATCTTCACCAATATTAATCACTCTCGATCTAAATTTGTTTGATGATAATCTGGTTTAAAAGTGTATAGTTTTATTGATTGTCTAATGTACAGATGTTGCTATTCTCAGATCCTTCTAGAAATAAATCTTGAACATTTGTTTCTTACTGACAATAATACATCCCAGATCTCTCAAGTTCTGATTCATTACTGAAAGCCATTAATTACGGGTGACCCATTACTACACTTGATGCGGGTTTCAAGTTTCTCCAATTTCTAAAGCTTTCAAACTCCGGCCAAGTTTCAGGCTGAGCTGAACTAGTAGGGGGGGAGAGGGGGAGGTTTGGAATCGGCAGAATACTTGGGTCGAGAGATCTGCTGGATATACCGGTTTGAATCGAATTGTAGTGCGTGACTCTAGATTTTCCCACCGTTTCCCGGAACCTTGAATCTTCTAGAAGTTTCCCTTTACTAAAGTTTGCATAAAGCAAAGCACGTGAATGGATTCACTGATTGAAAACCAGTGCTGAGATTCTTATTTGCACGCATTGAATAAAACTTAAAGATGAACTTCTCCTTAAAATCTATAAATTTAAAAAAATTATAAACGCGAAATTTACACTGTGGTGAAGTGACAGATTTATTGAATTAGTAATATTTAGTGATTCAGTTCAACTGATTAATGTTCGTAAGCTTCCGCGGTTACAATTATAATGAAGTTCTAGCTGTTTCGGTGTTGAACACTGTCTCGAAGGGTGTACGTTCCGACTTTTCGCTCCTAATCCTAGAAGCATCTTCAGGGGTGTTCAAGTGTTCATAGTGTCCTAGTTTTAAGACAGGTGTGAACTGAGTTAGTCAGTCAGTCAGTAAGTTATTCAGTTCACACCTGTCTTAAACCTAGGACACCATGAACATCCCTGAAGATGGTTCTAGCATTAGAAGCGAAACGTCGGGACGTACACGCTTTGAGACGTGGTCACCACTAGAACACCAAGAACTTCATGATAGTTCAACTAAAATTATCGTTCTACCCATCAGCGATACTTATACATACAATATAACTACGAGGGTTGTTCAGAAAGTAAGAGTATTCGATCAAATTTTTACAAAAAGCTTTATCGAAAAAATAATTTCGGGGTGCCATTATCATACCTGTCACGTTTTTCAATATATTTGCTGTCCCGTTCAATGCATTTTTTACCCCTCGAATTAAGCTTTTTGATGCCCTTGTTTGTATAAGTTTTCCCCAGCTTCTTTACTCCACAGCAAGTCCTTTGTTTTGACCTCATCGTCAGTTAAACATTTTTCCTCAGCCATGTGAGTCTTTAGTGAGGTAAACGAATGGAAATCCGAAGTCGCCAAATCAGGGGAGTGGGTAGGAAGGTTCAAAATCGTGCATCCGAACGAGTTCAAAAGTGTTTTGATGGCGTTGACGGTGTTTCAAGTGTTGCCGTGCAACAAGCAAACTCCCTTCGACAGCATCCCCAAAGTTTTCCTTTGGGTCTCACAATAACTCATCCATTGACAAAAATTCTATCAAAATGCCCCCTTTCCTTATTGAGAACAAAGATGTTTTTGGTTTTTGTTTTTTTCGGAAATTCGTGTTTCTAATTGTTTGTCAATTTGTCAATGGTGAAGACATTTGGCGCCACTACTCTGGTTGTCTTTTGGTTTTAGGGGTGTAATGAGCCACCCAGGTTTTATCACCCCCACAACTGAGTCCCATCACAATTGAGTTTAGAAAATTTTGTGGCGCGCTTTTTCTTCCGCGAGCAGGAAGCAATGGACGGCACCTTGATCTTGACGGGAGTTTTGATAGACATGTCGCACAGAACACCATGGCTCGAAGCAACGCACTAGAGAGGTCAAACACCTTTCATTTTCTTTAAGACGACTTCTTCTATCGCGCAGACACACTACATTTTAAGAAAAAGAATTCCCTCGATCATGCGAGCACTAGTAATCTAGTATAATGAAAATAATATCGGAGCAATATTAAAGAATCCAATAAAGACTCCGCTCTGTATTTGTTATACATCATTAATCAGTCTGTTGTATAGATTGTTTCACAGTAAACAAAAAAGAAGTTACAGCGACAATAAATGTAATAATTGTGGGTTGACATTGATGTTTTCAGGTTGATTTCTCCGAGAAGCCATCATTCTGGAAGGCACTGAAACCACCACTGAAGGACAAGTGTGGTGAACTTCTAACATCTCTCTGTTATCACCCCAGCAACAGCATCCTCACACTCACTCTACTCAAAGCAAGGAATCTCAAGGCCAAGGACATCAATGGAAAATCTGGTATTATAACCTTTTCTTTTATCTACGTAAACAACATCTGGTTAAATAATAGTGAATGTCTTTCTATATCGAGGCTACTAAGTTGATTGTTTATAATGATTTCTTTTTAGCGAATTTTCGAAGAAAATTAAGCTATTGCAATGGCTTCAAAATTTTTTGTAATGCGAATTTTTGAAAATTTTCTCCATGGAAATCCGTTTTAGACCATTCTGAATCGATTCCTCAAATTTAACAATTTTTTTATGTATATAATATGTATTTATATATGTATGTATGTATGTATGTATGTATATATGTCACTCCAGACGATATCTCACGCTAGGATGGACTTAAAAAATCCAAACAAATTTTAAAATGCCAATAATTTCAAAAGAAAGAATGAGTTCGTTGGCCAGAATTTTGGAGTCCATTTAGGGGTCAAACTTTGACCATTTAGGGTCAAACTTTGACCATTTAGGGTCAAAAATAGCATTAAAACGTTTTTTTCATTTTACCCCCCTCTTATATGTAAATATGACAAAAGTGTACATAATAACAATTACTGTACTCCTAAAGAGCTTTCCAACGACATGCATCTTGAAGGGTAAATACTATTTTGACTTTTGTACCCCGTACCCTTGTGTACATTTTGGTTTTTCGCCCATCCAAATTCTAAACCAAAATTTTCCTATATTATCATAAGCCAATAATACGCAGATTTCTTTGAAAATTTGCTCATTAAGTCATGGTGCATGACTGGTCTTTTTTACTTTCTCACAGACGAAGTTTACGTATGTATAAACAGGGTGACTGGCGATATATGAGAAAAAATGAAGTAGGTTCGAATCCCGGCGCTGGAGTCTATTTTTCTCTGTCTGTCTCATGTTGTTAATAAAAATTATAATTTGATTTAAATCCAAGTAGAAAGTAGAAAACTTTCTCATTTACTATCGTTTCGATCAATATTAGTATTATTACCCATTGTCAAGGCACAATTTTTATTTTCGTTAACTTCGCTGAAAGTAATAAAGAAACATGTTTATTGTCGCTTTAGGTGAGTATAATAAACCAATCTTTCATTTTTCATATTAAAAAAAGCAAGATTGGTTTGGTGTCTCCTATAAGTTTGCAAAAGCAAAAAATAAACATGATTATTTTTTACTTTCAGCGAAGTTTACTAAAAATTCTTTCTTGATAATGGATCATAAAACTAATATTGTTTCTAGCTTTTATACTTTTGGAGCATTAAGTGATTTTATGAGTAAAGGTGTGCGATCTTCAAAAAATCAGAAAATTTGACCTCCTGAGAGAACTGTTAAGATTTGACCCATGGTGTATTTAGTTTTTTTTTATTGTTTCTGAGACGTAGAACACCATACTTCATTTTTAGGGTGCGTAGGCAAAACCAAGGACCCATATATTTTCCTGCATGTGTCTCTCCGTCCGTCCTGTCGCCTGCTCTCACGGCTACACCTTTCGTCCAATCACATTGAAATTTGGCATGTATGTGTCTTGTACCTACCCACATATTTTAAAAATATAGCGACTTAAAAAAAAAATTCAAAAAAAATTAAGGTAAAAAAACTTAAGGGTTAAATTTTATTTATTTTTTTTCGACACCGTGAGGTGTATCATATGAAAGAGTACGTCGAGCTGATTACAAAAATATATAGTAGGCGTAGGCAAGTTTGAAGTGGGTGTGAAACGTGTCTCCCCCCCCCCCCCCCCCCCCTCTATCTCGCTTATGTGAAGTGCAAAAAATCTGAAAAAATTCCTGTGCTCCTTCGACCAAATGTAAAGATACCACTTTTTGGAAATTTCGAAAAAAATATTATTTTATTTTTTATTGACAAAATACGTTTTTTTATAATTATGGTCTTTTCGATGTATTTATATGGTTGTAGTCTGGTTCAGTGGCAAAAAAATACTTTATCAGAGTGTGTTTTGAGAATATCAGACCCTTAGAATGGTTCAAAGTAAGCTTTTTAGCATTTTAAAAAAATACTGTTTATAGACTTTACAGTTAAACACTATATAGTGTGGCCTACGGACCCTCGCTGTGTGCTGACTAGCACATACTTGACCTGTTTATTTCACATACATCGCCAGTGACCCTGTAAAGAGACAAAGTATTACAATGGCACGAAAATTCAATTTAGATACGTTTTGAGGTCTCCTGCGTCCAAAAAAGTGGTTTTAAAAAACATTTTAGTCTGTCTTCTGTAGTCTATGCAGTCGCGTGAAGCCTAAACTGCAGGACGACTATTGGATTGCAGGACCATTTCGATGAAATTCAACAAATCCATAAATTTTAGCTCCATATTTGAGGACGCTACCGCCAATAACGTTGAATAACTGATAAGAAAAATTCTAAAATATAGTTAATTAATGCGAATCTAACCATATAAATCATTTTCACGGGAAAAATCTAGTTCCTGAGAAAATATCTCTAAACAAGAAAGGTGAGAGGCAAGGTTCGATTCCCCGCCTAGGAGGAGTTATTGTTATGGTAATTTTTAATATGACGTTTAGTAATAATTAAATGTACCTCGAAACAACTAATAAATAAAAAATTCTGGACTAAGCTGGACTAAGTAATTATGTACTTGTAAATGAGATTGTTAGCCTGAGTTGTCTCGGACGTTTTTACTTTTTTCATACAAAGAGAAAGTATTGTGATGGCGCGAAAATTCGGTTTTGAGATCTTGATGGATTTACACGTTTTGAGGTCCCCTGAGACCAAAATAGTTGTTTTCAAAAAATGTCTATTTATCTTCTGTCTGCGTCTGCTGTCGTCTGTCTGTGCAGACGCCTGGAGTCTAAACTACTGGACCGATTTTGACGAAAAATCATACCTCAAGGGGAAATCGAGAAATGAATCTTAGCTCCTAATTTGGGGGCACTAATCCCCAGAAACTTTGAAAAAACGTGAAAAAAAAATATTTCTCGAAAACGGTTCCGACGATTTTGATTAAAAAATTCTAAAATATAGTCCATTTAAATACGAATGTAACGATATACCCGTTTCCCGGGAAAAATCTAGTTCCAGAGAAAATAGCTTAAAACGCGGACAGGGAGAGCCCGGGTTCGATTCCCCGCCAAGGAGAAGTTATTTTTATGGTAAATTTTGATGAAATGTTCAGTAATAATTAAATGTACATACAAATACTAATAAATGGAAAACACTTGGCTAAGTAATTATGAACTCGTATATGAGAAAGTTTGTCTGAGTTGTCTAGGACCGATTTTTTTTTTTTTTTTTTTTTTTAAATGTAATAATGTTTACTGATCTAGTTTGATAAACTTTTTGCAGGAATGTAAAGTTAAGGAATGTAAAGTAAAGAAGCAACAAAACTACGTATTGTTGCTGCAACTGCTGATGAAATAATTAGGAGAAGTAGAATTTTCTTGTTTGTTTTCTCACAGGTTTGTGTTGCGTGATTCCTTGATTCAAGTAATGGTTATTGTCTCATAAGAAGTTATTTTTCTTGACATGTATTTTGCAACATACATGTCGCAAAATAGTCACTGCTCATGCTCTCGCTGTTTATTCTAAAGTTCAATAATAATTAAATGAAACCAGGAAAGTTCGAAACAACTAAACAAATGAAAATCTCTGGACCAAGTAATTCTGTACTCGTATATGAGAAAGTTCATTACAAAGTGAATCGGACAAATTTTTAATTTTATTTAATTGAACAAAACTCATCATTATAATTCTGCCAGTAAATAAAGAATAATTCATGAACAATGAACAAACCAGCAACATGACTGTTTTAAACTTTTTTTGTGGTTTGACAGTAAACAAACTAACTTTTTTTTCTTTTTTTTTTAATTTATTTATTTTATTTTTATTTTTTTTTTTCAGTATTCATAAATTTTTAATTAAGTTTTAATTTCCTACAAAACTCTAATATTTAAAATTTTAAAAAAAAGTATTTTAAACAAAAAATTAAAAACTTTTTAAGTTTATAATATTCGTTAAAAACTCGATAGCAGGATAATTAAACTAATCAAATAATAGTACCTAATATATTTATATAAAAATACATTTTTGTCTGTACATTGGTCAGAATTGAAAAATGTTTAGACATTTTTTATTTCATACATTTGAAAACCGAATCTGGCCTTAACTTTTTTCGTGTATGTGTGTATGTGCGTCTGCCGCCACCAGTCCGACTTTATAGGCGCAAAACACTCGGCTAAACGAAATCGATAATTTTTTTTCGAATTTGGTAACAAAACTTTCTAGGCATTTCAGGATAATAGGAAACATACCCTCCAGGCCTTGGCAATATTTACTGTCTCGCTTCGCTCGACAGTAAATGTAATTGCCGCGATAAAGAAAAAACTTACTTCACAGCCTAGTAACATAATATACTATTAATATATCATTAATATCATTGAAGCGAGTGCCTAGCAATAAATAGAGTTATTGATTATAATGAGTTATTGATTATAAGTGGATTATAAAGAGTTATTGATTATAATGAGTTATTGATTATAATGAGTTATTGATTATAAGTTGATTATAAAGAGTTATTGATTATAAGTTGATTATAAAGAGTTATTGATTATAATTAGTTATTGATTATAAGTTGATTATAAAGAGTTATTGATTATAATGAGTTATTGATTATAAGTTGATTATAAAGAAGGGTGGTAGTAGGTGGGAAACAGGACTGTTTTCCCCTACCCGGCCTACTAATTTAAAATATTATAAAATATATCTCTTCCCTACTCAAAAATGCTGCTTGTATCAGGTTGAAATTTTACATGCCTGTTTCAATTTTACTTAACTATACTTTGTGTATGACGTTTTATAAAAATCGTTACGTTAGAACCTTCAGTCTAAAAATCGGTTAAAACTTAGTTTTCTCTATTTTAAACGTTTAGGTCCGCTTTAATAAATTTAGCGATCATTAACACTTCATAGCAGTATCGGTGTTGATTTAACTAAAAAAAAAAGAAAAAAGAAAAGTTGTATGTTTCATTGAATAGAATAAGTTAAAAATTTTCCCGTCCAAAAATTTCAGTCTTACATTTGAACGTATACGCGAGCGTTGCTAAAATAAACATGTCTTCCACATCGGTCAACTTTGGCTCAAGTTATCGTCATGGGTCGATTTCAGTTATGTGACGGTGTTTTTTTCGGATTCTCTCCTGGACTCCAGGCGCTGTAACGTGCCATAAGGAACTTAGTTCCAATAAATATGAAAAATTAAAATATGACAGTAGACTAACCTTTAACAAAATCTCCTAAAACATAACTTAATTTATGTTATTAGTTATTTTCTTTCCTTGCAGGAGAATAGTCAGGAAAGAAAATAAATCAAGTAATGTTTAAGGGGAAATTGTTAAAAGTTATGTCAATATGTTGTATAAAGATAATGTAATGTGTAATGTATGTGTAGTTAATCTAGATATAAAAAATTAAAATTTAAAAATCTTCTTTTAGGCCTGAAGATGCCTCAAAGGAGGTGAAATGTAGCCAAAAATAGATTGAATTTGAAATTATTAAAACCCTGAAAACCTAATTAGGAATAAGCACTTTTTGTAGACAATTACCTCTTTCTTATTTCGGCGAGGTAGTTCAAAAGCGAATTTGAGATGAAGAATGAATGTGGTGCGTGTAATTAGGTTGTGGTGTGTAGTTTTCTTACTTTCTTTGGCCATCACGAGGCTCACCGATAGTGTAGGACTCCCACCCTACGGTGCACTAACCAGTAAACTCCCTCCCCCTCCCCTTCCGAATAGGACCTGGCCTGGGTAGCTTGGGGGCCCATTGGAGTTTTTCGCGGGGGGGGGGGCCCGAAAATTGAAAATCCAGCCCTGATACCCTCTAATACCTAGCATGAGGGGGTTATGACTAGTAATACAATAAAATAAGCTATTATTATTTACTTGAAGAACACAATTAATGTGACATATGAAGAGGAGAAGTCAATAAATCGTGAAGCGAATAGTAAGCCTCGTTGTTCTAAGTATAAAAAATGTTTACTCGAAGAAGAAGTAAATATTTGCATGGAACCGAGAGAGGCCCAACAATGTTGTCGACTCCAGTCTAAACTCTGACTTTATAAAAATAATTACAAATGTTTAAAAAAAAGAAGAAAAAATTAGAGCGGCAGGGTTTAGCGAATTAGTATGAAAAAAAAGTATTTAACGAGGGGTCTTAAATAAATGGGAGAAAAAATAAAATAAAAACCACTTTTAAAAAATATATATATTCTACGAAGAATAAAAAATTTCATTTCAAATATTTTATATATTTTAAGCCACGTGTAAAAAATAAAAATTTATAAAAATGTTTCAACAAAAGGCAAAAAGCCTTAAAAATGTATGTATCCATTTTTGTAAAAACAAAAACGTATAAATAATTTTATCTACGATTACGATACGAAATATAAACATTATATCTCTGTTTAGATGCGTAGAAAGTGATTATTTACGTACTTGTATTCATTGCGCATACGCGTCTCATGGTTCTGAAGAATTCCTCTTCTTTACCACGCTAGCGCGGTAAAGAAGAGGAATTCTTCAGCTTTACGCACGATTAGCGAGTTTGTTTACATTTAACAAGACTAATTTGCTGTTTGTTTAATAAAAGTAACTTTTATATCGAGTTTTTTGTGAAAATCAATGAGTAATTTCAATTATTATGACAAATATGAGGAGAATAATACGCCTCCCGAAATAATTCAGCACAAAATACAACTAATGAACTCTGTTGGTCTGTCTGTCTGTCGGTCTGTCTGTCTGTCGGTCTGTCTGTCTGTCGGTCTGTCTATCACTCAATTTTTTAGAGCCATCATATCTTAAAAACTACATGTCCGATTTTAATGAAATTTGGATGGTAGGTCACAATTAGCCCATTTTTGGTCCCATATAAGTTTCAAATGCCCATTTGTTTCTCTTCCACTTACATTTATTTATTTACATCTATATCTTCAAAAGTACTAATCTGATTTTTATGAAATTTTGATGGTTTATCGAAAGTTGCCCGCAGATAGCACCAGAGTTATCTCAACCGTCTGCGCTTTAATTCATGTAAAAAACTCAATACAATTTTGACAGATATAAATTAGACAATAATGGTTTGTAAAAGCATAAAATAAATAAATTAAGTGCTAGGATGCGAGGAAGCTATGTGCCACACTAATTGGCAGTCTATTATTTTTATTTATTTTGCTTCCGAGCTTACCGAAGGTAACGGAAGCATTGTGTTCACTTTTGAGAACAAAAAACTTTTATGCCTCCGATTTTAAAAATTCCAAGACAGAAATGCGTTTCAGACATCAGGGAACATTTTTGGTCTCGTGCCTGTCTGTCGGTCTGTGTGTCCGCGAATTATGAAACGTGCGACGATAACTTGAATAAATGTCAACCGATGTTGATAAAATTTGGTAGACATGTTCATTTTACCAATGCCCAGGACGTTGTTCGTTGGACAACGTATAATTTTAGGTCGGGATCAAAAATCTAACTTCATCTATTCAATGAGACAAACATTTTTTTCAAATACAATTTTTTAGTAAAACCAACAGCGACACCGCTATGAAGTGTTTAAGATCGCTAAAACTATTAATATAGTTTTTATACAATAAACAATATAACAATTAAGTAATATAACAATAATTTTAATGTTAATATAACAATAAAGTACATGATAGGATGCGAGGAAGCTATGTGCCACACTAATTGGCAGTCTATTATTTTTATTTATTTTTTTGTTTCTTATAGTCTTCTGAGTGTCAAAAGATTTTTTTCAAAATTGTTTTAAGGATAAAAATAGGAACAATATGAAAAAATATTACCCCCCATATATCATAAAGTAAATTTTTAGTGTCCTAGCTAAAAAAGACCCCCCCCCCCCAGTTTCTAGATTTATGATTCAATGGTAAGTTAACAATTTTTATTTCTTTTTATTATAAGATATGTCCTATCTTCAGGGGCTGTTTAGGGCTAACGAGAATTTACTGTGTGTATAGGCGGGGCCCTGACTCTGCTAGGTTGGATTCAGGGGGGGGGGCTGAACAAAAGATGTTGACTAAGGGTCGGGGTCCAAGTAATGAACATTAAATATTAACCGAATGATAATGAGCCTTAGCCATAACTTGTTACGAATATATGTATATATAGATATATGTATATCGTAGATCCTTAGAGTTATAAATTTCTACTTTATTCTTAATAACGGTTCATGGTAATAAAGACATTTAAAATTTATTGAAATAAATAAAATACATGATACCTCATTAAGGAAAAGATATGGTAATGGCGAAGCTTGTAGATCATCCCAGCGTTTACGACTTCATAAAAATACAACACAATTTAAAAAGCTTTCTCTCGGTCCCCAGGACATTACTAAAATTATTTAAAAATACTTGTTTTACGCACTGTTTAAAAATAGACACTTCATGTCTCACTACTCTGATAAATGACAATTTTAAAAATTCTTGTTCGTGAAGCGTATCGTAAAAAAAAATAAAAATAAAAAAAATATTAATTTGATATAATTAAATTGTCTTATTTATATATGAGTTTGTTTATAACTATGTAAATGTATGAATGACATTATATATTTTACTATTATGGTATATTATACCTTCTCTGTATTTAAGTATATTATGATTTTAGCTTGATAATATCCTAAGTTTTAATTTGCGATAATCAACCACGTTGAAATATCGCAAATCAAAATGAAATCATAAAGTCTCTGTAGGAAAACCCTGAAGACCACTGAAAATAAATCCTTATTAAAAAAAATCGGTCTGAGACAACTCAGACAAACTTTCTCATATACGACTTCATAATTAATTAATCCAGTGTTTTCCATGTATTATAGTTTTCGTAGGTACATTTAATTATTATTGAACATTTTATCAAAATTTATCATAAAAATAACTTTTCCTGGGCGGGGAATCGAACCCGGGCTCTATCTCTCAGACTCGCATATGAGAACGATTGCCTGGGTTGCCTCGGACCGATTTTTTTCTAAATATTTGATATTGGCTCTCAATTTGGTCACAGCCAAAAGCAGGGGGAGGAGGGACCGCACCATATCATCCCGCCTAGGGGCCCACATACTCTAAATCCGCCCCCGGTTTCATAAAATAAACACATATGATTTAAATAATGATAAGTGCATAAAAGAGAGGATATAATGACTGATCCTCGCTATCCTCAATTTTTTATGTAATTCACAGTCGACTAGCTATCCTAAATTATTATGAAATTCACAGTCGACTCACTATCCTAAATTATTATAAAATTCACAGTCGACTCACTATCCTAAATTATAATGAAATTCACAGTCGATTCACTATCCTCAATTATTATGAATTTCACAGTTGACTCGCTATCCTCAATTATTATGGAATTCACAGTCGACTCACTATCCTCAATTATTATGAAATTAATTCACAGTCGACTCACTATCCTCAATTTTTTATGTAATTCACGGTCGACTAGCTATCCTAAATTATTATGAAATTCACAGTCGACTCACTATCCTCAATTATTATGAAATTCAAAGTCGACTCACTATCCTCAATTATTATGGAATTCACAGTCGACTCACTATCCTCAATTATTATGAAATTCACAGTCGACTCACTATCCTCAATTATTATGGAATTCACAGTCGACTCACTATCCTCAATTATTATGAAATTCACAGTCGACTCACTATCCTCAATTATTATGAAATTCCCAGTCGACTCACTATCCTCAATTATTATGAAATTCACAGTCGACTCACTAAGAGAGGATATAATGACTGATCCTCGCTATCCTAAATTTTTTATGTAATTCACAGTCGACTAGCTATCCTAAATTATTATGAAATTCACAGTCGACTCACTAAGAGAGGATATAATGACTGATCCTCGCTATCCTCAATTTTTTATGTAATTCACAGTCGACTAGCTATCCTAAATTATTATGAAATTCACAGTCAACTCACCATCCTCGATTATTATGAAATTCACAGTCGACTCACTATCCTCAATTATTATGAAATTCACAGTCGACTTACTATCCTCAATTATTATGAAATTCACAGTCGACTCACTATCCTCAATTATTATGAAATTCACAGTCGACTCACTATCCTCAATTATTATGAAATTCACAGTCGACTCACTATCCTCAATTATTATGAAATTCACAGTCGACTCACTATCCTCAATTATTATGAAATTTACAGTCGACTCACTATCCTCAATTTTTATGTAATTCACAGTGGAAGTCGACTCGCTCCTCAATTATTATGTAATTCACAGTCGACATCCACATAGTCAATAGCTAGAAATGTTTACTCTTTCGCCTAATTTCATTTAAGGTATAAAGGTAGTTGCTATATATTGGTCTTAAAAGAATTTAAGAGTGGGGAGTTGTTGGTAAAATTTTGAGTTCTCCTTTCGTATCCGTTGTATTAAAAATGAATATTTTATTTTTTTTTTTTTTCTTTTGGGTTTTAGTCCCGATCAACTGCCAAGGTTATTACAGGACGGGGGTTATCCGGCCACTTTACTCATCTACTCGATGAGATCATCAGTGTGAAACATGTCTCACCTCTCTGGGATTCGAACTCGGATAAATAAAAATGAATATTATTTACATTATTATTCATGTTTTTGAAAAAAATGTTGATTTACTGTATTTTTTTATTATTTGTTGTAATATTAAAACTTTGTAAAATGTTAAAAAAAAAAAAAAATACTGTGTATATTCAGTATAAAGTTGTATAAATTTTAAATAACTTTGTTTACATAAAAGCTCTGGTACAGTGATCGAAGTTATTTATCTAAGAGAGGCTAAAATGTTAAAAGAGGGTTAGCTAAGCTACTAATTTATATTTAGTTTGCTGGGAAAGCTTGAATTAATTTCCTTGCTTGATGCAAATATCGAAAGCAGCCCTAAGGGTGAAAAAATTAATATTAATTAAATATGATTTAATAAATAATAACTCTTTATTTTGAACTGGAGAAATGTAAGCTATTTGCAAGTATGAATTTATTGACTTAGGTCAATGTTCGGCACTTATCAGTTAAACAGAGACCACTTAAAATTTGCTCTACACTAGGGACTGTCTACTTTGGGACGAAGGAATATCACAGTTTCTTTAAAAGTGGCATAACCCTTCATCCCAAAACACTTTAGAATAAATATCACTTTGTCTTAAAAGGTAGTTAGACTAAGGTATATTAACTTTCCTTTATATTTCCAATGTCTAAATCAGCGTTTCTCAACCCTTTTGACCCGCGACCCAATACATTTGTTTGAAATCATTCCGTGGCCCAATACTTACCCAAGTATGTTTTGTGGATTTAGTATAACTTTTAGTGTTTAGTAAAACTTTATTAACGTGGGTTCA
The DNA here is from genome assembly GCA_951217055.1 of Gerris lacustris. Taxonomy (NCBI): domain Eukaryota; kingdom Metazoa; phylum Arthropoda; class Insecta; order Hemiptera; family Gerridae; genus Gerris; species Gerris lacustris. Next base: position 4,499,333 of record OX578281.1, on the reverse strand, counting down.
GTTTTCTGAGTCACATTCACTTAGGTTCTTCAATAAATGAAATTACAGCGAAGCCCAATAAACAATATAAATATGAGTCCTAATCAAAAGTACTCATTCAAAAAACAAAATGCTATTATGATACCTATTTAACATTTACACAATCTAAGTTAAAGTAAAAAATTAACACTTAGGCAAAATATCAGACAAAAAACAAACACACAACAAAACAAACTTTAAATAAAAAGGTTCTAACAGTAACAAACCAAATCTATGAGTATTAAATCTGTGAATTTTTGGATATGGGGTTAAATAAACAAACACCTGCATAAATTAGAGGGCCGCTTTATTTTATCTTCCGCTCAAATTCTTGCTCATTTTTACTCATTCGATTGTCATACTACTACAGACTAATGAAATGTTTAAGATCTTTTCTTTTATATATATATATATATATATATATATATATATATATATATATATATATATATATATATATATATATATATATATATATATATTACCTGTTTATGCGTGCATTTTATTTATTTTTAGTTTACTAATTCCTTTGCGACCCAAAAAAATTGACCGCGGCCCATTTTTGGGCGGGACCCAAAGGTTGAGAATCGCTGGTCTAAATAACTATTATGACAAAGTTTAGTCTAATGTACATTAGGACAAAGGAATATCACACTTTTGGGTGAAGGTATACCTTTTGGAGCCCGGGTCTTAGAAAAGCGTAACCGAGCTAAGTGGCATAACATCCATGTGTTGCGGGCTAAGCAAATCTTACAAATTTAATTATTTTAAATCTGACTCCATGCGCTTAAACACCCAGATGTGAGAGATGTGAGAATGTATTTATTATTTTAATATGTGGGTAAAGTTGAAGTGAAATAGTTATTTATGCTCCTAGGGAGTTAAGTAAGCCATTATTCCCTGAGCAAAAAAGTTCGTTCTTGAGGCGAAGCCGAAGGAACCATGGTCCCTAAATCCGGAGGCGAAGCCGAGGGAATTAGACTATTTAATTCCCGAGGCGCAGCCGAGGGAATAACTCTTATTAGCTCCCGAGTCGTAGCCGAAGGAGATAATTATTGCGAGGGGAATAATGGCACTTTACTCACGAGGTACATACAATAAATATTTTATCTCCAGTAGGAAGAAAATACACATTTTTGTCTATTACACTGTTTTTATTTATTATTTTAATAAATAACAATAATTATTAGCACTTTTAATAGCAGATATAAGAGATTCAATATAAAAAACAAATAAGAATTGGAATTAAACTCAAATAGAAGGTTATTAAGATGCAGGTTATAAACAAAGATAAACATGGTCGAAAAAGCAAGTGTCGCCAACCTGATTTCAACAACTTCATTACATTAGCCATACATTTTCTACTATTTATAAAATAGTTAAGTTGCAATCTTTACTTTTTTGCCCTACTTTACTTTTTCTTTTTCTCCCTACTTTTTGAGCTTAGGGATGAAAAGACTTACTTTAGTCCCTTTAAACTAATTCAAAATCATAACTTTTTCTCCCTACTGGAGATAAAATTATTTTTAGCAATACCCCGAATACAGTAATAGTGTGTTGTTTAACCTTCTGCCACCTTGTTTTTGTTTACAAATAAAATACTTTATTTTACATGAAATATGTTTTTATATTTTAATATTGTATACATTAAACATGTTTGCTTCTAAATAAATACAATAAAGTTTATATAAATAACAAATAGAGAAGTAATAACATTTACTAGAAGCTTTCAATCTCTTTTCAGCCCGCCAACATGAGTTGAGGAATTATTAGGCGCTCTATATAACAAAAAACCGATAGAATTCAAAACAGATACAATATAAAAAAGTCCAGTCATGCACCATGACTTAATGAGCGAATTTTCACAGAAATCTGCGTATTGTTGGCTTATGCTAATATAGGAAAATTTTTATTTAGAATTTGGATGGGTGGAAAAATAAAAAAATGTGGTACACAGGGATACGGGGGTATAAAAGTCAAAATAGTATTTACACATTAAGATGCATGTCGTTGGAAAGATATTTTAGAGTACAGTAATTGTTGTTATGTACACTTTTGTCATATTTTCATATAAGAGGGGGGTTAAAATGGAAAAAATCACGTTTTTGTTCTATTTTTGACCCTAAATTGTCACAATTTTACCTCTAAATGAACTCGAAAAATTCAGGCCATCGAACTCATCCTTTCTTTTGATATTATTGACATTTTAAAATTTGTTTGACATTTTTAAGTGCATCGTAAGGTCAGATATCGTCTGGAATATGAGTTACTCCATATACATAAAAAAAAGTGTTAAATTTCAGGAATCGATTAAGAATGGTCTAAAACGAATTTCCATTGAGACAATTTTCAAAACTTTTGAAGCCATTGCAATAGCTTAATTTTCTTTGAAAATTCGCTAAAAATAAACAAAGCAGCCAATAAGCAATGCCATTACAGTTGCGCGTTATGAGTTGTGACTTTTCACAGAGTGGGAAAATCTGAAAAATTAGGGTGGGGAGCCAATGAGAGGTCAGGATTTTGAATTCTAGAAGGTCAGGCCAACTAGACAAACAAAAATGTCACTGCCCCCACCCCTCCCACAGGCCTAGAGGCTTTATTTTTTTCCTTATTTAGGTTGGCCAATCTGAGTGTCAAAAGTTGCAACTCATAACGCGCATACTGTAATCGTATTAAGATGAACAGAGTACCTACTCCGTTTTGTTTTTTTAATAAATCAGCCTACAGTCCCCCCTCCATAATTCAGTCATGATTATAGTGGAATTCAAACTGTCAGGGCCATCCCCCTGCCTTGATTGCCCCTCTTGCAATCATTAGGTATGCAATATGCAATACACTATATTCAAGGTTAGCATTGCGAAAACGTTATGGAGAAATTTATAGGATCGCGAAATCTAAAAGTTGGGCAACGCTGCGCTAGATGAGTCACCTTTTTCCTATCCTATTAAGTCTAATCTAATTTCCCTTGCCTACATTTTTCTTATGCTCTTAACTCGGTTGATTGTTTACTATTATCTGCTTTCAGATCCGTACGTGAAGGTGTGGCTGCAGTTTGGAGAGAAGCGTATAGAGAAGAGAAAGACCCCCGTGTTCAAATGCACCTTACAGCCCGTGTTCAACGAGACCTTCTCATTTAACGTACCCTGGGAGAAGATCAGAGAGTGTTCTCTGGATGTCATGGTCATGGACTTCGATAATATCGGCCGAAACGAATTAATTGGACGCATTTTACTTGCTGGTAAGTAGATAATGGAAACAATTGTTTTCAAGTGTATCTTTCAAAGTTTTTAAAAGAAAGTTGTGGTATTATTCTGTTGTTATTATGTCATTACATCTAATGTTTTTTTTAATAATAAATAACAACATAATTTATTAGTTGTTCCAACCAAGCAGTGTACCGTCCGGGTCCTCAGGATCGTCTCGGGCATGCGCAAAGGACAAAAGTTGTTCCTACCCGACTTGTGACAGTGTTTCGTAACGTCCTCCAAACTGTTCTAACCCGCGCAGGGATTGTTTGTGAATCGTTCACTGTACCGTCTTATCGATCCTCTGACAATTACTACGTTTCCATGATGTTTAAATACAGATTGAATACGGGTAGAATACAGTTTTTGGATCCTAAGTGTCCTATCATGGAAACCACGATTCAAAACGGATTAAGTACGATCCCGATCCCGATACAATCCACTAAATTCTGGGATCGTATCTGGATCTTAGTTGCATAGAAACACTTAACTCGATCCTGACATGCGCAGAGCGGTGTTGTGAGCGAACCTAGCGTATTTCTGTAGAAACTGTAGTCAAATCTGTCAAAATACGTAATAAAAAGCATGGTTATAAAAGGTGAAGGTTACAAAACGATTTATAACCTTTAACAAAAGTAACCAAGAAAAAGTTTGTTTTTTATTTCGTATTGAATACGGATTCACTATTACTTATGGAAACACCTAACTTATTAAATCCCAAATTAGGATTCAATCCGTATTTAAACATCATGGAAACGTAGTAAATACCAAGTAATGGTTTGTATGACATGCGCAGTTATGTCAATCGTCACACATATCAACAGGAAGGTTTCTTAACTGTTAGGTTTCCTTGAATGTTTTTAATATGGAGCAGATTATAGTTCTAAACCCGTTCCAACCTGACATGATTTTATTAGTGCCTACAATTTTAGTGCATGCGCATAAAACCTGTCCTAAACGATTTCCGAACGATACAAAGGACGGTATAAATAGGGGGGTTCTTACAAACCTAATGTCATTACATCTAATGTTCTATAATAATAAATAACAACATAATTTATTAGTTCACTCGATTTATTTAAAAGGAATTGTAAACATTTAGATTATAGCACATGCGTGGTTAAAATTAAAAACAAAACAATTATAAAAGATAACCTTTCTGGTCCTGGAGTAAGGATGTTAAATAAAGGGGATGGAATGTTAAGAAGGGGTTTAAGGCAAAAAAGTGACCCCATGGAGGTTACAGAAATTGGAGAGAAAAAGCATACTGCGCATGCTCCACAACCTTTGAGCTGGGACAAATTACCTTCCTTTATCAGGTTATTACCTGAAACTATAAACAAATTCTTGGTAACCTATAACCAAGAGGAAGGTAATTTGTCGTATTGGAGCTACTATTTTACATAATTCTTAATGGGGTCACTTTTTTTCCACAACCCACCATCCCCTTTATTTAACATCTTTGTCCTGGAGGTAATCAACAGTGTTGCCATTATTCATACAAATTCTCTCTTAAGAACATTGTGATTGTTATGATCTCAGTAATTTTAAGCTTCCACAATATATAATGATATAAGTTAGCCTGGACTGAATCAAATTAGAGCATGTAGTAGGTATGTCAATTGAGATTTCATTAACGTGTGTTACTGCGAATTAAAATTAAGGAACCCATGAGCTACCTCATATTCCTACTGTTATATTATTAGAGTTAATGAGCTCTGATTCCTTTACAATCAGGGGTTTCCAAATAAAGACCACGTCTAGAAGGTTATGAACCCGATATCGTGGAAGGTGGGTTCACAGCTAGTGGGCTATATAGATAACAATATATCTTCGAAGAACCGCCGAGACGGAGGACGGAGTCGTTGTTTCCCTCCCCTCGAGTTTCGTTCGGCCAGGTTATAAACAAAGGCAATTATAACATCGCTTTTTTCAACTTGAATTTAGTTCTCTTGCTTAAAAAAAACTTATATAATAAGATTATAGATAAGGACTTTTATTATTATATAAATAAGAAATAGGTATATAATAAAAATAATGTAGGAACAGATATAACAAGCACAGATATAAAAAAAACATGGACATAATACACTGATAAAGATAAAACACTGATAAAATACGTAGATTAAACACAGATAAAACAAAGATTACAATAAAAAAAATAATGCAGGAACAAATGAACAGAAACAAATATATTATAATAAAACAATTTTAACATAAAAACAGAAAGGAAATAAGAAGAGGATGAAGTGAAGGTTTTTAAAGCGGCTTTAAAGATGGTTTGGAACCAACTTTCTGCGGCGCCGCAAAAGAGCCGCCATAGATGAATCCCTTCGGGCCTCCGCAATTACGTATCCGCTAGCTATGAACCCACCTTAAGCATCTTAAAGGATGATAAGCATTGTGGTATTGACAAAGCAATAATAATTTCATTTTCATATTTGTGAAAACCTAGAACATTTTCTAACAAAGCTCATAACAATCAAATAAGTAGTCCTACAGTTATTATGTAATAAATAAACAATGTATACATTATATGTGTATTGTGTGCACGTATTTATAATTTTTCTCTTTCACAAAGCTTCTTTAAGCTCCAGATAATAAACCTTTATTTTCATTAAAAGGAGTCAAAACTTTGAATTTCAAAAATAAAACAATACATTCAAACTACACAAGCTTTAGAAGACAAAGCAAATAATACGCTGCCTTAAACATAGTCAAAGTGATATGAATTTTCCTTATAAACAAAGAAAAACAAGCTTTTACATGCTTCCACTTCTGTATTCAAAGGATCTTTAAAAACTTCCTTTATTTAAATTAACTATTTTTTTCTGTGATGGTGGCTATTCTGTGATCTGTCTTTATAAAACCATAATGTACAATGTACACTAAGTAAAAGTTTTCTTTTTGTTCTGTAATTACGAAATTATAACCTTAAAATGTTAAAGGTTAGGTTTTTTTTAACTTAATTAATTTGTTTTTCTTTATACAATTATTATTTCTTAAAGTCGAACCTAATTTATATATATTAATTTATATATATATATATATATATATATATATATATATATATATATATATATATATATATATATATATATATATATATATATATATAAATTAATATATACCTATATTAGTTTTAGTCATAAATAATTTGATACTAATTTATAGTTAATTTATTTAGTTAAATTTAATTTAGTTGACCAAAAAGAATGATGTGCCATGTGCAAAACTTTAATTTTGTTTTCCCAACTAATATTTGTTTACCACTTATAAGGGATTCCTTTATCTAAATAACTATTAACTATTGAGGCAAAGAGATTTTAAGTCCAACAAACTTTAGGACAAAGGTACATTCTAAATGAAGGTTACTAAAAGGTTACTGTCCTAATCAAAGCAGTGTTGCTTCTATAGCAATAATATCACTTACAATAGTCTAATCATTTATTAAGACAAGGGAATAATTACACATTAAAGTAATTTGGTGTGGATTACCAAGTAAATGGGGGCCAATGATTTTCTAGCTATAAATAAATTATATGTTATCTTAAAAATATTGTTGACATTTCCATGTCTTGGCTGCGCTATATAACTGGAAAAGCGTTACCCGATGTATCAAGGAGTTAGAAAGATATAGGAGGTGTGCACAGTCTGTCTTCAGCTGTAGGGCCTCCCTCTACCACGCTTCGTAGGACCGAAGAAAGTCGAAAAGATTTATACATGTAATAGGGAGTTAGGAAAATATAGGAGGTGTGCAATTAGGTATTCTTCAGAATTTTTATCAATAAAAGGAATAAAAATTATGAAGACATATTAAAAATTCGTAGAAGGCGGGCAGCCGCGCCGCCTATGAATTCGGTCGTTTGTAATCAAGCCGCAGCTGTGCCGGTGTGGAGATAAGAATAAAAATTATCTTATACATCTTATAATAAACTTTGATGATAACAAGTCTATCAGTATTAAAAAAATAAAAATTAAATGAAAAATAAGTAGGTAACCAAAATAAATACGACAAAATACATAATATCAGATTTTGTTAAAGAAAAAAAGTATTTTTTTTTAATTCAAATTAATTAGTAAGAAATGGTTAATTTGACCACCTGTGGATCATGTTATGATAATAATATTTATTTTGACCATTAAAAGAAAAGGGGTTTTAATAATAATAATTATGTAATGTTTATATTTCTCATTTATTAAAAATCCTTCAGACTCCCCCCCCCCCCCCCCCGCGGGCTCGCCATCTTAGGGGCTAAATCTTGCGCGGTAACTGGCTCTACGCCCAACAAGCGTTACATGAAAATGTCTCACTGTCTTGCAGACTCGTATGCATGCAATTTTCTCTTTTCTTTATTTATTTAATTTTATCTATTTTCAGTTTTACCTATTCTTGATTTTTTCATAAGATGTTTTTTTGTTTGCTTACTTTCAGGCAAGAACGGTTCTGGTGCCTCTGAGACTAAACATTGGCAAGATATGATAACTAAGCCCAGGCAAACCATTGTACAATGGCATCGCCTTAAACCTGAATAAAATATTAATGAGGTAAATAATTACACTTCACGTCATTACAAGAGTTACTTTATTTATTCTCAGTTAATTATATTATCTATAAAGCAATTTTGTTGTGTTGCTAGGGTGAGCTTACAGTTTCCGCGTTATGAGTTGTGACTTTTGACAGCGCAGGAAAATCCGAAAAATTAGGGTGGGGAGCCAATGAGAGGTCAGGATTTTGAATTCTAGAACGGGCCAAATAGACAAACAAAAATATCACTGGACTCACCCCTCCCACAGGCCTAGTGCCTTTATTTTTTTCTATATTTAGGTTGGCCAATCTGAGTGTCAAAAGTTGCAACTCGTAAAGCGCATATAGTCTAGAATAATAATAGTTTTGTCTTTTATGCCTAGCACATACTTGTACACAAGTCGATCGATATTTGTATCTAGACAATATCTAAAAAAAGTCGGTCCGAGACAACTCAGACAAACTTTCTCATATGCGAGTTTATAATTACTTAGCCCAGAGTTTTCTTTTTATTCATTTTCGTAGGTACAATATATTGAACAATTTATTGATTTATTATTGAACATTTCATCAAAATTTATCATAAAAATAACTTCTCCTCGGCGTGGAATCGAACCCAGTCTCTCTCCGTCCGCGTTTTAAGCTATCTTCTCCGGAGCTAGATTTTACCAGGGGAAACTGCTAAATAGACTGCAGTTTAGAATTTCGTAATCCAAATCGTCGGAACCATTTTTGAGAAATAATTAGTTTTCCCGTTTTTTATGTGTTGGGGGGGGGGGGGGGGGTAGCGCCCCCGAATTTCGAGATAAAATTAATTTCTCGAATTCGCCTCGGGGTATGATTTTTGTGAACTGTTATGCCAAATTTCGTTGAAATCGGCACTGTAATTAAGGCTCCAGGCGACAGACATTTTTTAAAAACCACTTTCTTGAACTCAGGGGACCTCAAAACGTGTAAATCCATCAAAATCGAATTTTCACACCATTACAATACTTTCTCTTTATATGAGATAGTAATAAAATGGACGATTGTATACAGACAGTCGAGAGCCAAATTCATGCCTTCAGAGATGCTTTCGAAGCATTATCGCTGAACTTCAGTTTCTTGTTTGAAATAGGAAATACGAACCCAACATTTTGTAGGGTGGACTCATTCAGGTAGAGTCTACAATTTTGTAGTTGGAAATGCACTGTCACTGCCAATCTAAGAGATTGTGAAATGGTTTCTCTACATCCACTTTTTTTTTAATTTCTCCATTTAAAGAGAAAGTATTGTGATGGCGCGAAAATTCGATTTTGATATATTTACATGTTTTGAGGTACCCTGAGTCCAAAAAAGGTTTTTTTTTTAAAAAAAATTTCTGTCTGTGTTATGCATAAACTACTGAGCCGATTTTGACGAGAAATTTGGCATACTTAGATGATCAGAAAAATCATACCCCAAGGCGGAATCGATAAATTAATTTTAGCTCCAAATTTGGGAGCGCTACCCCCCAAAAACTACAAAAAAAAAAAAAATTCTCGTCAACGGTTAGACGATATTGATTAAAAAACTCTAAAATGTAGTCCATTTAAATAAAAATCTAACAATGTAAGCCGTTTTCCCGGGAAAAATCTAGTTCCTGAGTAAGTAGCTTTAAACGTGGACGGAGAGAGGCCGGCCAGGTTTGATTCCCAGCCGAGGAGAAGTTATTTTTATGATAAATGTTGATAAAATGTCCCATAATAATTAAATGTACACCTAAGAAAACTAATTAATGCAAAACACTGGGCTAAGTGATTATGAATTCGTATATGAGAAAGTTTGTCTGAGTTATCTCGACCCGATTTTTCAATACGTTTCTGCCTAAAAGGTGAAGCAATACTTCAAAGTCACTGGGGTGAAGTTTTGGGAACCCATACTGCCTTCTAGTTTCAATATTGACAGTAAATTGGAACCAAAACGAGGTCTCTCCTCAAAAATTGCACGCTTTCCCCAAAAAAGAAAGTCGATGTAGAGATACCATTTCACCATCTGTGAGATTGGCAGTGACAGTGGATTTTCAACTGCAAAATTGTAGACTTCTACCTGAATGCGTCCACCCTACAAAATGTTGGGTTTGTATTTGCTATTTCAAAAAAGAGACTGAAGTTCTGTGATTATACTTCGAAAGCATCTCTGTAAGCATGAATTTGGCTCCCGACTGTTTATATACAATTGCTTGACTTTTTATACAAGTGTGTACTAGGCCTAATAAAAAAATCAATCCAAGGTATTTGGTTGATAGTCCAGTCGACAGGTATTAAAAATAAGGGGCTACCTTGCAAAAGGTCATAAAATTTTTTTTCTTTTTTTTATTGTATGTACATACACATTAGTTAAAAACCCAAGTTTTCGACCTCCTTAAACCCTGTGCTAACCCAGAGGAGGGCAAAAATATGCGAAATTTTAATGTTTTTTTTTTAGTTTTTTCTTTATAACTCTTTACCTATATGTCTTGAAAAAAGGCGTTCTTATCTTTCTCGTAGAGCACTAAATTTGCAACAATTTTTATATAAAACATTTTTTTTTTCCATACCCCTATACTTTCCAAATTATAGAGCTTCAAAGGTGCAATAATTTTTTGAAAATATCAAAAATTTCAGTTTTACTTTCTCATATAAAGAGAAAGTATTGTGATGGCGCGAAAATGTGATTTGAGATTTTGATGGATTTACACGTTTTGAGGTCCCCTGAGTCCAAAAAAGAGGTTTTTAAAAAATGTTTGCCCGTCGTCTGTCGTCTGTCGTCTGTGCAGACGCCTGGAGCCTAAACTACTGGGCCGATTTTGACGAAATTTGGCATACATGTTCAGAAAAATCATACCCCGTGGCGAAATCGAGAAATGAATTTTAGCTCTAAATTTGGGGGCGCTACCCCCCAAAAACTCTGAAAAAACGTGAAAAAAAATATTTCTCGAAAACTGTTCCGACGATTTTCATTAAAAAATGCTAAAATGTAGTCCATTTAAATACGAATCTAACGATATAAGCCGTTTTCCCGGTAAAAATCTAGTTCCTGAGAAAATAGCTTAAAACGCGGACGGAGAGAGCCCGGGTTCGATTCCCCGCGCAGGGGAAGTTATTTTTATGATAAATATTCATGAAATGTTCAATAATAATTAAATGTACAAACGAAAATTAATAAATGGAGATAAACTGAGCGAAGAAATTATAAACTTGTATATGAGAAAGTTTGTCTGAGTTGTCTCGGACCGATTTTTTCTGTAGACGACAGGGGTGTCTATTTTTGTTATCCCACCCTCCCAGTTAGATTTTTTTGGTATATTCTACCTATGGAAGTACAAATAACCACCACTAACCACTAGTGGTAACCACCACGGTTACTAATAGTAACCGCCACTAATCAACAATAAACTAAATTTTCGTTTTTTTTTTTGTTTATCCTTCCTTGTAGAGCACTAAATTTGCAACAATTTTTTTATTTATTTATTTTTTGTTTTGTTTCAGGTGATGTTAAGTTTATATATCTGTGCCAGAACTATATTATGAAGAAAAATAAATAAAAATTAGTTATCATACTCTCCCTAAATTCCCTCTCCCTTTCTCCCTTGCCCAATTATATCATGTTTAATAACAAAAAAAAAATATAGTAAATCCTTATATTTTTGGTGAAATTCGTGTTATTTAGAAAAAAAAAAATATAGGTATATAATGTCATCAGATGAATTTACTACCGTTGAGGCCAGAATAAAAAAATAAATAATAGAAAATAATGATTATTAATTTGTAAAAATTTAGTTTTTGAAAAAGTGGAAAGTTGTATGTTATTAATTAATTAATTCGTTATTCTTATGATGCTGATGAATTTATAGACTCCAGGCTTTTAAATTTATATTAATTAAAAAATAATTTAAAAAAATCCTTAAAACATTTTTTTTTTTTACTTATAACTGTTGATAGATTAATTATTATTTAATTGTTTTTTTTTATTTTAAATTCCTTTTTAAATATATTCTCCTTTTTTTTTTTTTTTTTTTAAATCAAATTATAATATATTCTCCTTAAAGTTTTATGTACAATATTTTTTTTTTTTTTTTAAAATTTATTTTTTTACAAATATCCAAAATAATAAAGAGCAAATTCATGGGGGACGATTAAAAAAAGATTTAATGCTTTGAAATAATTAATTGGTTTAATAAATAATAAATTTATGTTAATTTTGGACAAGTTAAGATAATGTTAATCATTTTTTTATATTAGTTCTAATTTATTTATTTTATTTTTATTTTCTATACTATTAAGTTAGTTTTTATTAATTTTAATAATTTTTTTTTCTTAGTAAATCTTAGTCATCCTAAATTCTTTATTTTTTCTTATTTATTTATTTAAGTAAATTTTTAAATGTATGTATTACTTATTTCACCTGTATTACTTATCACCTATTCGATGAGATAAACATTTTTTAATAAAACCAACAGTGACAGTTTGCTATGAAGTGATAAAGATCATTAAAACTATTAAAGTAGACCTAAACGTTTAAAATAGAGATAACAATGTTTTTTGCCGATATCTTATGTTTCTAACGTAACAATTTTAATGAAACTTCATATACATCGTCTAAAATACAATTGACACAGGCATGTAAAATTTCAACTTGATACGTGGAGAAGTTTTTGTGTAGTGATATATTTTATAATAGTTGAAAAGGAAATGTTCGAAGCGTGTATTTAAGTGAAACAGTTAAAGTTAGTTAATTAGTATGATTTTATTCCTTAAATCATAGTAATTAATTATTATATAAAATTGAAAGCATATTCATGACTTAAAAGACGAGTGAATTATTTAAGGTAACTTCTGCTGGTACTTGCTCAGGCATACAAAATATGATTTAATACTAATAATAGTATCCATTACACTGTTGTGCAGTGGCGTAAATAGCGCCCCCGCCACCCCCGCGGTGCGGGGGGGCGCCTGCTCTTGGGGGCGCCGAAAAATGAGTAAACAGTAATATATTTAATAATAAAAAATTAAAAAGAAAAACTGTAGGCGGAATTATTTTTGGGTGATAATAAATATACCTAATAAGAGAGATAAAACAAGTAAGAGTTTAAATGAATATGAGAATGTTATGGTTTAGAACTCAGTTTGGTTTTCAACTTTGGTGTCACTACACCTATAATATGCGTAAATATATCGGACTCCCTTCTTTATTTTGGACTGGTAGGAGATCAAAGTGTTTATTACAACTAAAAGTTATCTTATCTAATTCAATTTTAGCTGTACTAGACAAGGAAGTCTTTTTCAAACTTAAACTAGTCATTCTTCTATCTCTATCGAGTGCCTTTGTTATATTACGTATTTCACTTTCTTTCTTCCCTTACTTCTTTCGCCCTATCACAACCTCTTTTTATTTAGTTTCTAACTCTTTTCTTACCTAGTTAGTTTTACCTCCCTTTAGAGTTGTTATCTATTCTACCCTTCCCTTAATTTAGGAATTGTTATCTATTAATCAAATAGAAGTATGTCAAGCTCAGTTCTGTTCAGTTACATTATATCTCTCGTGCAAAGTGGTTATGTCTTATGAAGTCGATTTTAACTTTTCTTTCGCTAGAAAACTCTGCTATTTTTTTATTTCTTATTGAACATTCAGTTATTTTGTGCGTAACATTAAATTATTTTGCTGAAGAATTCATTTAAAAAGGTATGTGTTTTTTTAAAGATTATTATAATATAGCCGTCGGGGCTCTAGAGGAGCCCCGTCAGGTCAATTTGTTAATAACTCAAATATCTCATCGTCATCTTCCTCCTCCACCAGTAGCAAACACTTTTCTATTTTGCTTTCGAGCTCGAAGCTATAGATTGTTTTAAAGAACGAACAATTTTTACGTCTCCAATTTCAAAAATTCCAAGACAGAAATCCGTTATTCAGATAACAGGAAACATTTTTGGTTCCACGTCAGTGTGTCAGTCGCTAAAAACTACTCGTCCTATTATTTCTGTAACTGTATTGTACTCAAGCATTTAATAAAAAGGAAATAATAATCTGTTTGAAAATGGTACTCATAAATTATTTAGTCAGGGTATTAATAATTTTATTTTTATTATTTTATTTTTAGTTAAACGTTTTATTAGTCAATTTATGTAAAAGTAAAACCATTTATAATATTCTACTATAATATATTTCTTATTTTAATAAAATGTTTAAATAAACAAAACGCAGCATTGACTTTATTGAACAAGTTATTTTATCATCTCCACTCCATGTGTCCCAGAATGACTAACAAAGGGACGGAAAAAGAATGAGATGGAGGGGCAGGGTACATTTTGTAATTTTTAGGGGGGGGGGGGGGGGGGGGGCGCATGTTCTAAAGCTGCGGGGGGGCGCTGAAATCCTTAGTTACGCCACTGCTGTTGTGTAAATTATCATAATATAACACTATTGTTTTGTAATTAGTATACATACATTATTCTCTACATATTCATGAAAATTTGAACTAACTTTCGAAGGGAAATTATCAAGATATATCAATACTAATATATAAGTGCCAAGCCTGTATTTAAAAAGAAAATTTGGGCATTCATATTTTTTTTAATTTCAGCAGTGGGGAAAAATATAACTTTATTTAATCTTAATCACATATAATCTGAAAAACATATTGAAAATTGGCTACGAGATCATGGTCGCACTAATACATATTTAAGGTCAAAGGTCAACAAATTCAGTTTTTTGCAAATATCTCGCTTCCTATGACTCCAACACCCATCAATGATAAAAAAACGTACCACAAAAAAAGTCTCATTCATTTTTTATGTACCACAAAAAAAGTCTCATTCATTTTTTATGTACCACAAAAAAAAGTCTCATTCATTTTTTATGTTCCACAAAAAAAGTCTCATTCATTTTTGTATGTACCACAAAAAAGTCTCATTCATTTTTTTATGTACCACAAAAAAAGTCTCATTCATTTTTTATGTACCACAAAAAACGTCTCATTCATTTTTTATGTACCACAAAAAAAGTCTCATTCATTTTATGTACCACAAACAAGTCTCATTCATTTTTTATGTACCACAAGAAAAGTCTCATTCATTTTTTATGTACCACAAAAAAAAGTCTCATTCATTTTTTATGTAACCTGTGAGCGACATTTCAAGTTTGATTGGACGTAGTTTGAAATATTCGTGCTCCCAGTGTTTTAATATTTTACAAAAGTAATTGTTATAGTGACAATCGCTATAGATAAACATATTTTGATGTGTAATGAACATTTCGGTAGCTGCCCTACCCTGGTATGAAACATTTGAAAGAAACGAGTATCAAAAGAGGTGATGAACATTTAGAACATTTAACTAGTGTTAACACTGTAACAGTGAATTTGGAGTGTAGAAAAGATTTTGAAAATAAAAATCCGAATTTGTTGACCTTTGACCTTGGATATCTATACCTGGTGACAACAATATCTCTTCAACATGTTTTTCGGAACGTCAAAATGAAATGATAAAAAAAAATTGAAGCTCTGAATTTTTTTGGAAAAGAAGCCATATATATGACTAAAATAACTGTACTAATAGTAAGGCAATTGTTTTTGTTTTTTTGAGGGGGGGGGGGGTAATTTGTCCAAAGGCTTTTTATTTAGTTTACTGTAATATACAGTGCATGACACAGGGTTGGTATATTTCCCTCAGCTGTAAAAACAAACTCAAGTAGCAACTCCATTTGTCACTATTTTATTTTATTTTATTTGTCTATTTATAATAGTCCAGGAGATAGCGTGCAAAAAAGTGTCTGACTAACATCAAGCTAGAATTTTGTATACAAGTAAATGTTTTAGCGCCTATTAAGAATATGTGGTCGGCTAAGTTCGTCTGCGGGACATAGCTTGGCAATAGGCGTTTGAAAAAAACACACCGGCGGAGAGCGGCCATGTCTCACCAATTATGGTGGACAATGTGATTTTTATGATCCTGAGTACAGAATTAGTTAGTAGACCGAAAATCAAGTTAATGTTAGTTTGTCCCTTGACAGGTGACCACGTTGAGTTTTAGCAATACTTGAATAACTAACCTATCAATTGTGAAAATAACATCGACTTGATTTTTGGTCTACTTACTAATTCTTTACTCAGGATCATGAAAATCACATTGTCCACCATAATTGGTGAGACATGGCCGCTCTCCACTGGTTTGTTTTTTTCAAACGCCTATTGCCAAGCTATGTCCCGCTGACTAACTTAGCCGACCACATATTCTTAAAAGGCGCTAAAAGATTGACTTGTATACAAAATTCTAGCTTGATGTTAGTCAGACACTTTTTTGCACGCTATCTCCTGGACTATAAATATTTATTTCAATTATCTGTTTATAAATATTTATTTTATTTATCCATTTATAAATATGTATTTTGTTTTATTTATCTAATTTGCTTACTTTTTGTCTTCTTCTTCGTCATCATCCATTTATTTCTCCATTTTATTGGCACAAGTTTTTTTATTCTCTTTTCTAATTTTTTCCATTTCATTTTTTTTATATATATTTTTTTCCACTGGTCAAACATTTTTTTACTATTAAAATAAACTTATAATATTTTTAATTTATTTTATGTATTATTTATTATTTGTATTAAATTGAAATAATTATAAACTTGTAATGTGTAAAGTTTTGGTATATTATGTGAAAATGAGCTTTTGCTTTAGCAAACAATAAGTAATAGTAACAATTGTAGTTATGTAAATGTAAATTTCATAAGGTGTCCCCCATGTAAACCAGTGACATTAAATAATAGTGAATTGATAAGATAAAAATAATCTTAAATTATTGTCTTAAAAGAAAATTTTTGCTTCAACACATGGAGAAAAGTTAATTGTACAATGTTTTATTTTTTATTTATATATACTAAAAGAGATTTTTAAAAAATATATATATTATAATCAAAATCTATTTCATTTGATTGAAGTACAGTTGAAGCTCCATGGCTGGATTACAAAATGGCCAGTTAAACCAAACTGTTTTGTAACACGCAAATAAAAAAATTAAAATACTTTTACCTACGATTGATACAAAATATAAACATTGTATCTCCGTTTAGATGCGTAGAAAGTGATTCTTTACGTACTTGTATTTATTTTACATGCAAATTTTTATAATTCCTTTTTTTTCCGCCCTAGGGCGGTAATATTGAAGAATTCTTCACCTTAACGCATGATTAGCGAGTTTGTTTACACCTAACAAAACTAATTTGGTGTTTGTTTAATTAAAGTAACTGTTTATATCGAGTTTTTAGTGAAAAACAATGAGTGATTTAAGTGATTATAAATCACTTTATCAATCAGTATCTTTATCAAAAGAGAAATACGAAGTTACATACAGAAAGTTTATTTTTTTCTGTATTTCTTATTAAAATCTAACAATCGTAGATAAAGTACGGTACGCAACTCGTGCGTAAACTGCATTTTGCTTTGCTCGTGTGGTTTTACTACCCTCGCTGTCGCTCGGGTGCAAACTCCACACTCGCTTGCAAAATGCTACTTTCCGCACTAGACGCGTAATGTACTATTATAACATTACAGTACACCGCACATCAAAATGTAAAATGTTTAACTAAATACAACAGTATCAAAAGCTGTCACAAAACAGTGGTAAAATTGCTTTTTATATGTTATAAAACACAGGACAGAAAAGTCAGTGACACGGATGTCGTACACATAGGTGTTTGGTACAATATGAGCAGCCTCATACAGTGGCGTAGCTGGGGCATTGGGGGCCCCTCGCCAAAAAAAATTTATGAACAAAAAAAAAAAAAAAAAAAAAAAAACATGTGTTTAGAACTCCTTAAAGTGTGGGATGATAAAGGGGCCCCATCGCGAAATTGGTACAAAGATAGTAATTTTATGTTAATTTTTGTTTTTTTCTGCGCGGGTCCATAGTTATGCCTCTGCCTCATAATGTTTCCAGCTGTGGAAAAGGAACTTAAAGAACTGAAATAAACTTAAAGAAGTCTACTGCTCCATTTAGAATTTTTTCAAAAACGGCTATATCTTCGGAACATTTTCAAACCTGTACAGAAATAAAATTACAAAAATCTTTTACTTAATAACAAGACGCTGTAAAAGATCTTGTTCTTCTTTTTCTGCAAATTTCTTCAACCGAAGATTTGGCTTATTTTGACATGCCAATTTAGTATCCATTTTTGCAGAAAAAGAAGAACAAGATCTTTTACAGCGTCTTGTTATTAAGTAAAAGATTTTTGTAATTTTATTTCTGTACAGGTTTGAAAATGTTCCGAAGAGGAATGAAATATAGCCTTTTTTGAAAAAATTCTAAATGGAGTAGCATTTTTTCATATTAAACACACCCCTATTGACACAAATCAGTAATCTTATATAATTAATTAAAGGGGACAACTTAAATATAAATATAAATAAAGAAGTCACCATATATAAGTCTAAAACTCTACCATTTTAGGAGTTCATGAAATGTTTGATTTATTATTGAATGTCAACATTTAATAGTTGTTTACACCTAAGGTGCAGTAAGGCTGAAATAATGTAAAAGTGTTTTGATAATTTAATTATTTATATATACTTCAGTTTCTTTATTTTCTAATTTTCTAATTTTGTTTACTATTTCTAATTTTATTTAAAATTGTTCTAATACTATTACATTTGTATCTTTATTTCTCCATTTAAGCAAGATTTATTTCTAAAAACCTGTGTTGAAGCAAACTTTCTTTAATTATGAAGATAAAATTATTCCTACATATATGTTTCTGTTAATCTTATTTGAAAAATAAATAAATTATTGTTTTTTTAAATCCATTGTTTAGTTGGATGAACTTATATAATTTTATTTTTTAAAGTTAGTTCTCCAAGAGTGATTTATAACTGATATTGTTATATTGTTATATATTATCTCACCCATTGCACACGCCTTCCAATTCAGGAATGTACCTCTCCTATAGTTTTTTTTTATCTTATAATAATAAAATTGCAAAATGGCAACTCAAAATACCGTATTCAGAGTTTGAATTTTATATTCATTACAGTAAAATATTTTTTAAAAAAATTATTGTAATTTGTTTTATATTTGCAATAAATGGCTATTATGGATAACATTGATCATTGATGTGAAGATGGAGACCGAAAATATGTTGCGGAAAAAATGTGGAAAAGGATTTTGAGATTTTTTTGGATTGAGGAAGAGGTCGCAGTTTAGAAAAAAAGACTTGAGTCAAGAGAAGCCAAAATTCACCGAGAGCTAGCTCTGGAAGATGAAAGAAGATTCTTTTGAAGTTGGGTCAATCAAGGAAATAAAATCCTTACTTTTTGCAATATTTCGATCCCTCCGTGGATCATTCTCAAGCTGAATGTCTAGAAGATTACATCATGATGATTATTATTTTACCTCCAGCGGGGAGAAAAAGTGAACTTTCCTCCCTAGTTTACAGGGAGGAAAGTAGCTCATTGCACCCGGTCGGGCTCAACAGGGAGTAATGAGAAAGGAGATCATGAACTCTCATGATTCCCTCCAGTGTTGCCCAAGTGATAAGCACAAGTAAATAAGCTTGGTGCTAATACACATTTCATTTATTAACTATTGTTTAATGTTTAAATCTATAATGTCATCTTCACACATAACCTTGACGACGTTTATCATGATGACTAATCAGTAAAACAAACTTAAAGTTAAATGAGAAATCATTCTTTCTAAATGTAGATCTACTCATATGGATGATTATACGTTAGTTGTCAATACCATTCAAAACACGACAGCTACCAGCTGATCTTCCATTTAATTTTAGCATTGAAATTCAAATAATTACTATCTATAATTTAATTTTAACATGATTAAACTTATCTGGTGAATTATTATTAGTATATATCAATTTTTTTAAATATAAAAATGTTTACTTTTTTAACATAAAATAGTTTAAAATTAAAATCTTATCAATTATTTTTTTCTTCCTTCTGGAGGTAAAATCTTGTACGTACCTCGGGAGTAAAAATCACTTGCACCCTCGCGATAATTAACGCTATGGTGGTTAGTGAACGCTATGGTTCCCTCGGCTTCGCCTCAGGAACCAACTTCATCGCTCAGGGTGCAATCACTTACTTTCCTCCCTTGGTGCGTAAATAACTATTAAAATCTGAACCTGAAATAAACATAACCTGTATTTAGGTAAATGACGAGAATCACTATGATTCAAACAAACTATTTTTAACGTCCAAACCAGATTTTAAAATAATAATCATCACAATGTAATCTTCTAGACAGTCAGCTTGAGAATTTATCCATGGAGGGATTGAAATATTGCAGAAGTGTGAACACAAGAAAACTTTCAACTAACTTATGAAAGAAGAGGACCGCAGTCAGATATCAGAACGGCACTTTTTTACTTTAGCACCTCCCTTGATTCTAAACAGTAGTCTCAAAGGTTTGTGTGTTTGTCTCCCCAAGACATTGAGACTTCTGGGGCAGTTTTAATATTTAATATTCCTTTATCTTAATAGTTGATTAGACTAAGGGATGTGATCACAATTATATACACAAGTGTGATATTCCTTTGTCCCAAGGTACACTGGACTAAATATCCCTTCGTATTAATTGTAATTCAGACTAAGGAATATATGCTACTCTGTCCTTTGTCTAAATAACTATTAACACAAACTGATGTAGGGGGGTGCTAAGCTAAAAATGTACCCTCAGAACTCAGTGTATTTTAGTATTTTAATAATTCGTATTCTTTCATTTACTATCTACATATTTACAAAAGTTCTAAGTTTTTTTTGTATTAGTTTAATTTTTCAATAAAAAATGACCCCATTGAAATGTCATGATCATACATACATAATTGTAGATATTAGTTTTGTCCCTAAATAATTATTTATTTTCTAATGTGTCATCAGCTCATTGAGAAAAGGTAATAAGCACAGTTTTGTAATTATATAATTTTGCTTTATATTTTGTTTTACTTCCTCCAATGGTACAGAGGTATATTTTTGCTTATTATTATTAGATGGTTAATATCATCACTTTTGGACCCAGACAAAGTGACAAAATTAAGAGGTGTGCACTGTATAATATTTTTTAAAAAATATTTAATTTAAAAAAACAAAACACGTTTTTATTACACAATTCATAATTAAAAATATTAATAAACCGCATTGTCTATGAAAGTGTCAGGTGTCTAGATAGTCAGAAAGTCTGTTAAAAATTCAATAGAAAATTAATACTTCACAAACAAGTGAATTAAATAAAATCACGGTAAAAAGGAAAATGGCAAACTTACGTATAATTAATGATATATAATGCATGAGAATTAATTATAACAGAGAAAAATAATTTTAAACTCTTTCAGACCTCAAATTTAAAATTTGTACCTAAGGCTAATAATTCAGAATTAACTATTAATAACACTAATACTTATAAAATGTATGAGGATTCACCGTGTAAAATTTGTAACGATAAATCCATTGGAGTTAATTAAAATTATTTTTGGATAAACTAACTTTAAATATTATTGTTATTTACAATTATATTCTTAATATTTATTCTAAGCTTAACCATATATTAGTTTTTATTAATATTTTAAAAATGAACGAAAAAAATTATTAATATATTTTTTGTTTTGTTTCTCCCCTTTAGAAATCAAAAGAATTATATAAAAATATATATATGTACGAAAAAAAAAAAAAAAGAAATCTGTACCTAAATATTGTAAAGAGAAAAAAATATATATATATATATGGATATATATATAAATGTTATAGTCTTCTAGTTTCGTAATGAAAAATGAAAAAAAAAAAATTGTTTTATTACTGAAAATAGATATCAATGGTAAATAAAATAAAATAAAAACAGTTGAATATGAATTAATAGAAATTATATTGTACTTATATGTTGGTTAAAGAAAAATAAAATAAAAAAATAAATATTAACCGATTTTTTAGATTTAGTTATATTAAAGTGATTTGTTCGATGTTTGTGAAAATATATGGTTAGGTAATTATAATTATAGTTGTGTCAGAAATTAAAATTTAAACAAAAAAAGTAAATAAAAACCTGTAATATTAATTGCTTTAAAAATGAGTAAATAAGTGTTTGACATTGTTTCAATAATCAAATTTAGTTATTAGATAATATTAGTTTTTTGTTATGTGCAAACAGTATATTAATTTTTAGATTTTTATTTTTTAACTTAAATTATATTATTGTGTGGTTATTTATAAATATTTTATAATGTATTATGAGGAGGTAATTTAAGGTTTTTTTAATTGAAAAAAAAAAATGTATTATAGATTTTTATGTAATCGATATTGTTTTAGAGAAAAATTATAGTAAAATAAGTAGATTGGTTAAACCTGAGTGACGGAAAATTGAGGTGGGGCCAATGAAAGGTCAGGATTTTGGATTCTAGAAGGTCGTGCTAACTAGACAAACAAAAATGTCACTAGCCCCACCCTTTCCTTAGTCCTAGTGGCTTTATTTTTTTTTCCTTATTTAGGTTGGCCAATCTGAGTGTCAAAAGTCACAACTCTTAACAAGTATACTGTAATGTAACTGTAGAGGTGGGTAATAACAGTTATTTGGCGGTAACATGTTATTACTGTTCTGTTATTTTCGACCCCCCTCTAAATGTAAGTAGTTACCTTAAGAAGTGAGTTCTTCTAGTTTCTCTTACCCATTAAAATTTGTAACAAAAATCCAAAATTTTGATTTAAAAATGTAAAAAGCTAGAATTTGCATTGCCTCCTCTAATATTAACTGTTTGGTTCCTCCAGTTAATACATTTTTATTATTAGTATGTTCTACATCTTTGGCACTATTTTTATTCTTTTTCTAGCATTATAACATAAATTTACCAAAAAGAAAGAGCTGGACTCTTGAATAATACGCACAAAGCAAAATAAAAGGTGTATATGATATGAGAATAACTTATGAAATGCTTTATCTATTTTTATTTATTTATTTTAAATTAGTGCATTTAAAGTTCTGATTTTGGCTAATTCGTATTGTAAGTGTCAGAGAAATTTCCTAAAGGATGGTTAGAGGTGGTTAGTGGTGGTTAGAGGTGGTTAGTGGTGGTTAGAGGTGGTTAGTGGTGGTTAGAGGTGGTTAGTGGTGGTTAGTGGTGGTTAGAGGTGGTTAGAGGTGGTTAGAGGTGGTTAGTGGTGGTTAGAGGTGGTTAGAGGTGGTTAGTGGTGGTTAGAGGTGGTTAGAGGTGGTTAGTGGTGGTTAGAGGTGGTTAGTGGTGGTTAGATAGAGGTGGCTCTAAATCTTGGCCTGGCACATACAATACGAATTTACCCTGATTTTTTAAAAATAAAACAATATACCTATTTTGTTTCATAAAAATTAATAATATATATTTTTTTTATTTTGATAATAATAGTAATAATCACTTAATAGCAGTTGCCATATTTAACTCGACAAAGAGGGAACAATTTACTCCACTTGTAAGTTTTCTAAGATATCGTTTACTACAATGAGAAACTGAGAACGTTAAAAACTGTGTAAATGATTTTCCATAATTTTTTATTAGAAAACAAATTTTCTTACAAGAAGAAATGAAATTATGGAAATTTGCTGAGGAAAAAAAATCAGATAAATAGGTCCTTAGACTATTCACTAATTTATTTATAATTTGTTTTATTGGGTTTTGGACAACTCTGGCCATTTACACCCAGTATCGGGTTTTTATCTTGTTGTACAGGATTCTTTCTGATTTATATATCACACATTTAAAGAATCAAGATGTGCTTTATATATTGCAGGCGAAAATCTTTTCGCTTTGTTGGATAATTTTTGACTGATGACGGCAAGCATTGGTCGCACAGTGTATGGCGTATGCAGGCGCAGATCTGCGATTCTTTACGACTGCCTGCAGATGGTCGATAGGTAATGTGTCTGGGATTTTGCCATTAATTAATCGTAGCAGCCTGAAGTTAAACTGTAAGTGTATGGGCCACTTTAGGTTTTATAAAAGGTTATTTTAAAGGAAACAGATAATTGATGGGTACTTACTTTGCTATGTTGCGAGCTAGAATGTGAATTATGACTTACTTTATGATTTGATTCAATGAATGTTGGTATGCTTGATATCCATTAAAACATGTGATCTAATAATATTAAGCCGTTTTTGTTTTCCTATTCCAATTTTCACATGTTAGAGGTGGTTAGAGATGGTTAGAGGTGGTTAAAGATGGCTAGAGGTGGCTAGAGATGGTTAGAGGTGGTTAAAGATGGCTAGAGGATGGTTAGAGATGGCTA
The DNA here is from genome assembly GCA_951217055.1 of Gerris lacustris. Classification (NCBI taxonomy): domain Eukaryota; kingdom Metazoa; phylum Arthropoda; class Insecta; order Hemiptera; family Gerridae; genus Gerris; species Gerris lacustris. The sequence continues at coordinate 4,475,295 of OX578281.1, read as the reverse complement.
GAGGTGGTTAGAGATGGCTAGAGGTGGTTAGAGGTGGTTAGTGGTGGTTAGAGGTGGTATTAACATCCCTTTTCTTAAGATTCAATTAAAGCAGTAACTGACGATAAGTGAGTTTCAAAAAATGAAGTCATAAAAAAATTAATATTAATAAAAAAAAGTATTTAAAAGTGTATTCATTTTTAAATATCTTTACACTCATCTGTAAATCTAAAACTTATGTGAACTTAGTTTTTAAAATTAATTTATTATCAATGAATTGATTTATTTATTTTCATTTTATTATTTTTTTGTACCATAATTATATCTTTTTATATTTACTTTGTCTTTTAACCTATTTCATTTAAATAAATTAATTGTATTATAATGTATGTTTGCTTTGAACACATGGGTTTAGAATTAATATTTGCAAAAAAATTAAATTCAATCATTTAATTTATTCATAATTGTCTTTTGCACTTACTTTATTATCTTTCATTTGAAAAAAATAATAAATATAATTTTTTTTTATATATATATAAAAGCCAAAGATTTTTCACAATGCATATTCAGTATTGCTGGTTGCTACTGAATTTTAAAAAAACTATTTAATTTTTACATTCAAAACATGGAGGAACACACTAAGTTTAAATTAATTTCCAATTAATATAGTGCTAAATGTTATTAATACAATAAAAAAAAAGTCGATGTTCTAATAAAAAATTGTGCTAGTTGCTTTATCGTAAAAAAAGTAATAATTTGTGTAATGAAGTATATAAAAACTTAAAGAAAAAAAAATAACGATTGTTTTAAAAATGTGCAGTGTCAAAAAAAAATGAGTAAGTAGTGCCTCGAAGTAACATTTATTTTATCATTTTTTTTAAAGGCATTATGGGATTATAAATTGAAGAGCAAATGAGTTCAATGTAAAAGCTAAAAAGGTTTTAAATTGGCCGATGAGAATCTACCGAATCTCCTTGAAGATTTGGTGTTTGAAATATTTTTAATCTATCATGTTTACCGCGTTTTTAGGATCACCCTCATATTAATATCACCCTATAGATTTGATCCCTGAAACTGGCTTGAAACATTGTGATTAAATATATCTCAAATATAAATCTCAAATACATAGACTTTTATCTACTTAAGTAGCATGACTTTGTCCCTAGAATATCCGCTGGACTATATGGGTCCATTGGAAAAGCCCAAGAAATTATATCCTCCTGTGAAGAGTAGAATTTCTGCTTCTGGATGCCTTATGGCTGACCCTATATCACCCTTCTAACGACCATGGGACTTCTCATTTCCAGTAAGGACAGTTTTGGGTCATATTCTGGATTCTGAAAATAGTATATTATGTTACTAGGCTGTAAAAGTGAATTTTTTCGGCCAAGGTAAAGAAAATAAACTTCACAGTCGTTTAGTATATGCTATTTTTTCCGAGGTAGGAGACAATGAAAAAACATTGAATATTACTCAATGTAATTATAACAAATATTAGTAAATACTTAAGATTTTGAGAAAAAGAAACCTTAAAGAGGCTACACTATAAAAAAATATATAAATAAAACGCATTGACATCCAGTGAATTTTAATTGTACTAAGAAGCATTTCTACAAAGATTGCAGCGCTAAAAACGGTACTTTTGATAACTACCCGTAGGACGTAAAAATGTTTTACCTCCTAGGAGGTAAAAAATATTTTCACTGCAGTTTAGGAGTAATGAAAAAATGGATTTTAGCTATGTTTTTTAGGCTCTAAAGTTACTATTTCACAGCCTACCATGGAATAAGTAAATTTTTAAAGTAATAAAGAGATGTGACAATATTCTAATGAATTATCAGCTATCCTTAATGTTTGACCCCCCATTTCAATTCTATGATTGAATTTTTAGTACTAGAAATTTAAGGTTATACCAGCGAAAGAACCCGGTGCTTACAGTATGTCAGTCTGATGCTCTATCCACTATCGGCTAAGAGTCATTTCCGATTGTAGCAACTCAAAGTCAATACTTAAACCTCACACCATAAATATATAACTTTTTTAAATTTATTTCTGCTCTTAAATATATATATTGCTCTCATTAGCTCCCCACTCAATTTCGTTTGACTTTCCTGCGATATCATCGCACTAAAACTTATTTGGCACATACTTTAAGTATTCAAGTTTCCAAAGAAAATCTTTAAATGGTCTTTTGGATATTTGTATAATTTTTTTTCTTTTGGGTTTTAGTCCCGATCAACTGCCAGGGTTATTACAGGACGGGGGTTATTCGGCCACTTTACTCATCTACACGATGAGATCATCAGTGTGAAACGTCAGGCAGACACTTTAACCACTAGACTAGGAGTACTTTCTGATTGATTCAAAATTAATACTTAGATTTAGTAGTTATGAATTACCCTCAATTGATATTTTAGTTTCCAAAGAAAATCTTAAAATGATCTTAAGGGTATTTGTATAATTAAAAACTTTTAAGTTTCCATCACTTCATTTCATGCAATATTTCAACCCCTCATTGGAAGATCAAATTCACCCAAAAAGGATGAAGAAAGAAGCTTATTTGAAACAACAGAAAGAACGTAGCATACAAGTGAAGAAAGTTTTTATATAATGATTAGGTAGAAAAAATATATTTTTGAGAAATTTTTGGAATTAAGAAAAGCTTGATAATGACCCAAGGAGGGGTTTATATTGCATGAAATAAAGTGATGGAAACTTAAAAGTTTTTAATCATACAAATACCCAAAAGATCATTTAAAGATTTTCTTTGGAAACTAAAATATCAATTAAGGGTAATTCATAACTAATACATCTAAGTATTAATTTTGAATCAATCGGAAATTACTCCTAGTCTAGTGGTTAACGTGTCTGCCTGACGTGCTGGAGGACATGCAGGTTCAAATCCCGGAGATATCACATAAGATATCTAAGTCAAATAAAATCAATCATAGAATTCACATAGAGATCATCATTTATGGGTGAAAGCATAAATAACATAGCTGATTACAAATTATGACTATTGTCACAACTATTCACTATTTTAAAAATTTATATTTTGAGCATCAGAATACATCTCCCCAACTGTCACTACTGGTTATGCTATGGACGTTAAAAGGGTGATCGTCGGTTCAGCCATATAGTGTCCAGAGACAAACTTTCAATCGTCGACGGGATGTGCCAAAAGACTAAGCGACTAATCCTGTAAATATCATATGGACAAAGTCGTGCTATTTGGAAGTGGGTGTGTCCATAGTGGAAACCTAGCTTCGTTCTGATTGGCAAGTTCACATGTCCTCCTGATATGACTTAATGTATATCAGTAATGTCCTTGGTTTCAGATGACAGTTTTGCCAACAACAGCAAAACAGCTGACACAAACACCTTTTGCTGTGCTGATCACCACAGCTGTGAATTTTCAGCAATTCTACAATTCTGTTCAGCATTGAATAACAGCTGCACTCAGTAACCTATTTAACCCAGCTAAGGTGCCACTTTCACCAGATCTTTTTAGTGTAAATTACAGCTGCATATTTTGATTCCTTCAAAATCCTCTCAGCAGCAACTTCCAAGGATTTTTTTGTGTTAAAAGAAGCATATCACAGCCAAGAATGAATGTTAGTGAAGATGAATTTGTGATTACAACTTTGATCCCATACAGCCTTAAATTGAGATATAAAAATAGATATGATATAAGAAAAAAAAAATAATAATAATAAATGAGAATTTATTTGTTTGCAGTAATTGTAAAATATATATATAATATATAAAAAAAAAGTATATATAAAAAATAAATGTAATTGTCTAGCTATTTTTATGTGTGAAATTGTTAACTGGATGTCTAAACCCTCTTCCCAAAAAACAAATTTAATTATAATTGTTATGTATTTATGACGCCCCTCCCCTCCACCCTGTTTATTAAGAATGCTTAAGTATTATATTGTTTATTCGTGTAGTTCTGTGTAGAATTTTTTTCAAAAAAAAATGAAAAAATAAAGTAAATATATATAAATATATCTGTTTTTGGTGTAATGGAAAAATATTAATTGTGTATAGAAAAACAAATATTGTATACATTGGATTAGAAGTTATAAAAATATATATAAATAATATATAATAACAAAAAAAAAAGAAAAAGAGATAAAACAAAATAAAGGCTGTAATATCTAAATATATATATATATATATATATATATATATATATATATATATATATATATATATATATATATATATAAATTTAAAAAAGGATTTAAAAAATGTATAGCAAAATAATCTTTAAAAAAAAGAAAAGGTAAGGTACGTTTGTACTGAATGTTTGTATTTAATCAAGGGTAATGTGAAAGAAAATAAATATTTAAATAAAAAATAAATCCTTTAATTTTATTTTGTAAATTTATTTTATTGGTTAATTTATAAAAAAAAAAAATAAAAAGGAATATTAATAACGATTGTAATTTATATTTTTGTGTAAAAAAAAAAAAAGTTGTAAAAGTAAGGCTCATAAAAAAAGAGGTAATGAAAATTTTAGATGACAGAGTCATAGGTATTCCATTTGTAAATCTGTCAAAAAGATTAAAAAAAAAATGAAAAAAATAAATATATATAAAAAAACACTAGATTTGGAATGTGTTTTATTTACTTTTTACTGGACTTAAATTACTTTGCTTTGTAAGTTTATCGCCCGTTTACTTTACTTTGTAAGTTTATTGCAAGTTTCCATTACCCCAATTTTGAACCACTTCCTGTCTTTCAATCATCCCCAAATTTTGCACATGGAAACAACTTAGGTGAAGAATACAGAAACCAAATAAGACCAGTTTTTAAAAATGGTATTTTTTATATTAATTATTATTTGTATAGTTTATTTTTTTAATCTATAAGACCAATTAAGGTAAAGAATATAGAAACCAAAACAAACAAAAAATTGGTCTTATATTACTTTGCTTCGTAAGTTTCATCGCACACCTATTTACCTACTTTTATTTATAAAAAATTTAAACATAGTTTTACTAACTCAGAAACCTTCCCGGGCATGCGTCCAACCATTACCCAAAGTTTCATCACAATCGAATGAACGGTTTAGGCAGGCATATAAGAGACAGACAGACAAACATTCATTTTTATTTTTTTAGATTATTTTTTTTAGGGTTTTTTTTGGTAAAACAAAAAAAAAAGAAACCCTTATAGTTTTGTTACTGTGTCTGTCTGTCACTCTGTACGGTTCCAATAACTTTTGAACCAAAAGAGATAAAAACATGAAACTTTCCAGTACTAAAGATCGTTTTGACGCGCACAAAGGAAAAATATAGAAAACACACAATTATCAGCTTTTCAATTTCAAAATGGCAGATAATTCACGTCGCACGAAAAAAATATTTGTTCAAAATTTTGAGTGGGGTATCAAATAAAAGGTATTGAAGAGTAGATTACAAATATATATACCACTTAGGAAAAGTGCTTAATTTTCGGCGCCATTTTGTCAAAAAAAAAGCGTCCCCCCCCCCCCCCCCCCAAACTGCTACACTAATTTTATTTTCATAACACCAACGAAACCCTTTTTACGTGAGACTTCACGCCCAACCAATTTATTTAGTCTTATAATTTACAAGCACAAAATCAGTTAGTCCCAATTATAATTTTCATATTTTTGTCTTTTTCTGTATATTTTGATTATTATATTTTTAAATACAGGTACCGTATTAATTTATTTTATATTATATGTAAAAATGTCATTAAAATATAAGTAAAAGTGATGCAGGTCCCCTGTTAGGACAATATGGGCACAGAAATGAAGTATAATCACGTACGATGTCAAACAGTGACTGATTCTCTTGATAAAGCAAGATATATAGCTAGAAAAATCCCACTCTTTCAATCGCTCCCAATTCTATCTAAATTTCATAATTGTACCCCAAATTTAGGCCTCACAGGACCGTGAGAGTTCCACAGGGTTAAAGAAAAACAACCTGAATATTTTAAAATTAGTTTTATTGTAAATTAACTGCTCCGCATTTACCTGATCTTAGCATGATATACATTATGTATGGTAAGGTTACTATTACCAGAAGAGAGCCGTACCTGAGAATTACATCTACTAATGGTACGGTGTAGCTTAAATTGAAAAATAAAAATTTCAAAAAGAATGAAAAGTCTCCATTTCTCTGAAATTAAAAAAAAAATAAAAAAATAAATTGATACATTATTACATCAGGGTAAATTTGCTAAAAAAAAAAAAACTTTGTGGACTTATCAGTTTCAATAATTTAATTAATTTGTTTTTTAACCATTTATTTTCAGAATTTTTAATTTCTCATATAAAGAGATAGTATTGTGATGGCGTGAGAATTTAATTTTGAGATTTACACGTTTTGAGGTCCCATGAGTCCAAAAAAGTGTTTTTTAAAAAAATGATAGTCTCTTGTCTGTCTGGGTAGAAGTGTGAAGCCCAAACCACTGGGCCAATTTTGACGTAATACTAAAATTTAAGTGAAAGTGGCGCGGGTCCCATGTCAGGACAATATGGGCACAGAATTGAAGTATAATCAGGTACGGTGTCAAACAGTGACTGATTCTCTTGATAAAAGCAAGAAATATAGCTAGAAAAATCCCTAGCTTCCAATCGCACCCACATCTATCTCAATTTCACAGTTATATCTCAAATTTAGTCCTCACAGGACCGCGGGTTCCCGAGAGTTAAAAATTTTTTAATATAAGGCAATTAATTGTTTCTTCTTGAATATGTTGTATTCATTGCAGCTATATTTCCCCCTACACTCAAGCTTCTTCAAGCAGGTTATATTATTTTCTATCTCACATGAGTTAACTGCTAAATTCTTACTTTTATTCATGTAAAAAATCAAAACCATTTTGACAGATTTAAAATAAAAGGGAAAAAATTAAATAAATTATACAAAAATGGGGTTTTAAAAGCTAAATAAAATTAAAATATGTGAGAAAGCTGTGCCACATAAATTGACAGACCATAATTAGTCGAAATCATAATTTAGTGTTTAAAAGTGGATTTGTGGAAGTTTTTTCAGGGTTTGTTTAAAATATGAATGTTACTAATGAATAGAAGCATGGCAGTATAAATGAGAGAAAAATAATTATTTATGCACCTAGGGAGTAAAGTAAGCCATTATTCCCTGAGCGAATAAGTTGGTACTTGAGGCGAAGCCAAAGGAACCATGGTCCCTAAATCCCGAGGCAAAACCAAGGGAATTAGACTTTTTAATTCCCGAGGCGTAGCCGAGGGTGATAATTATCGATAGGGTTAATTATAGCACTTTACTCCCGGGGTACATACAATATTTTATCTCCAGCAGGGAGAAAACGCATCTTCATCGATTGCTCAGTATTTAGCTATTATTTTAATAAATAGCAATAATTATAATTAGCACTTTAAATAGCAGATATAAGAGATTCAGTATTAAAAACAAATAAAAATTGGAATTTAACTCAAATAGAAGGTTATTTAGATGCAGGCTTAAACAATAATAAACAAGGTCGAAAAATCAGTGTTGCCAACCTGATTTCAACAACTTCACTTCATTAGCCATTCATTCTCTACTATTTATAAAATTATTAAGTTGGCAATCCTTCTTTTTCTCCCTGGTTTTACTTTTTCTCCCTACATTTTGAGTTCAGGGAAGAAAAGACTTACTTTAGTCCCTTTAAACTAATCCAATATCAGAACTTTTTCTCCCTATTGGAGATAAAATATATTAACTTACCATTTCTATCCAAGCCAGTGGAAGAACAGTTCCATTAGCCAAATTTAACCAGGGATGATTAGATGATTGATTTAAAAAGAAATTTATTTGCATTCTTGTAACACCATTAAGCGTGATTCCATAATTCTGAAAAAATAAAAATAAATAAATAAATAGAATGTATGATCCTCTAATAAGAATAAAAATAAATTAATAAATTCAGACAAATCTTGATGAAAAAACAAATCATTAAAAGTTGTTAGTCTATCCCTTGATACATAATTATCAAGAATCATTCCAATTCTCTATCATTTTAAATTATTTTGTGGTATCTTGTGTTTTGAATTTGTACAGAGGTACAGGAGAATGGGGGGCGACACAAATAAAATTCTTCAGTAATATTTCAGAGAATAAACTAAAATTTAATATTTATGGATTTTTTAAAATTCTGAACAACATTAATAAATAATGTTTTTTTTACTTTCTCATATAAAAAGAAAGTATTGTGATGGCGCAAAAATTCGATTTTGAGATTTTGATGGATTTACACGTTTTGAGGTACCCTGAGTCCAAAAAAGTGGTTTTTAAAAAATGTCTGTCTGTCGTCTGTCGTCTGTCGTCTGTCGTCTGTGCAGAAGCCTGGAGCCTAAACTACTGGGCCGATTTTGATGAAATTTGGCATACATGTTCAGAAAGATCATAATCCGAGGCGAAATCGAGAAATGAATTTTAGCTCTAAATTTGGGGGCGCTACCCCCCAAAAACTCTGAAAAAACATGAAAAAAAATTATTTCTTGAAAACGGTTCCGACGATTTTGATTAAAAAATTCTAAAATGTAGTCCATTTGAATACGAATCCAACGATATAAGCCGTTTTCCCGGGAAAAATCTAGTTCCTGAGAAATTAGCTTAAAACGCGGACGGAGAGAGCCCAGGTTCGATTCCTTGCCCAGGAGAAGTTATTTTTATGATAAATTTTGATGAAATGTTCAATAATATTTAAATGTACATTTGAAAACTAATAAATGGAAAATACTGGGTTAAGTAATTATAAACTCGTATATGAGAAAGTTTGTCTGAGTTGTCTCGGACCGATTTTTTTATTCTGTTAACAACTTACAGCCGGCCCCTATTTAAAGTTTTTTTCAAAAAATAGAACACCCTGTACAAAAAAATCAATAAAATATAATCATTTTCTATAGAAAAGGACAAAGTGCCTAGTCAAAAACCCAGATGTAAACAATTTTTTCCTGTCCAGTACCTACTCTATTCTGGGATTCACTGAATATTATTTCAGTAATCTTTAGTAATCACTAAAGACAACCAGTAAAAAGCACAATTTTTTTATCTTTCTGTAAATGCAAGTTTTTAACTAATAAATAAATATTTGAACTATTTTAAGAATAAAAACTTATAATTAACTTACTTTAAGAATGTCGACATATGTTTGATATTTTTCTGGATCAGGAGTTAACCCTGTGACTTTTTCCCTTAAAATTGGATCAGCATTAGTAAAGTGAGGATATGAGACCAGTACAGGAAGCCCTGAAACAAATTAATTAATTAAAATGGAAATAGATGTTACAAGAAAGATACAAAGAAATAATACGATTCAGAGTTACTATGTATTATGTACTAGTTATTATGTACCGACACACTAGACTTACAGCTATACATCTGTCTAATATAATATCTACAAACGATTATATGACAATGAACTGTCAGCTTTAACCCAATTATTTTATAATTCAGAATTTTTTATTCATCAAATTATTTACACTAAGAAATTTTATCTAAAGAAACTATTTGTAATTACATATTTATTATTAACTCACTTAATCTTCTGTAATTATATAATTTAATATTATTTATTAATTATTATTTGAAACTGACTGACAACTTATGCTAACAGATTATTCTTATTATTTAGCTTCCAGTAAATTCGTATTGTATGTGCCAAGCCAAGATTTAGAGCCACCTCTAACCACTTCTAAAAAATTCTAACCACTTCTAACCACTTTTAACCACCTGTAACCACCTCCAACCTCCTCTAACCACGTCTAACCACCTATAAAATTTCAGTGCATATTTCTATTACCGAATCTTGTTTATTAAATTTATTGAAGCGAGCGTAAGCGAGCTTCTTACATTCAACAAACTATGCATCTTGTCTGTCTGTCTGTCTGTCTGTCTGTCAGTAACATTTACGTGTGTGACGATAACTTGAGTAAAAGTTGACCGATTTTGTTGAAATTTGGTATACATGATCCTCTACTAATACTCAGGCTAAGTTCGTTGGACAGCGTGATCCTTCCAAGAGTTCGCGCGCAATGATCGTGTAAACGAGAGGTTCAAAAATTAAATTGGAATTTCAGGACGGGAAAAGATTCTATCATCATCTATTCGATAAGATGAACATTTTTTAGTAAAACCAACAACGACTATGAATTAATAAAGATGATGATTATCTGATTCATGGTTATCTATTTTTTCAATATTCAATACATATTTATTAGTATACGCTCGCTTCAATGATAGAGCCACGCGATGCCTAGTTTATTGTTAATTGAAGATAATTTATTGTTTCAATTTTTTTTTATTTTAAGTTTAACTTTAGTTTTAATTTTTTTAGTTTTACAATTATTTTTTGGTATATTTTGAACCGTTGCCCTTTTTATCTCCCCCTGCTAAAACAAGCGGCGTGCACTGTATCGAAAAAAATTAATTTCCATTAAAAATAAAGTTGAATTCTTGCCATCAATTGTAATAAGAAGTCAAATACTCACTAGAATTACAAGGAGCAGTGTTAAAAGTACCACATGGAGGACAAACAGACTTTCTGCAATAACATTTGTTATCTGGATTTTTCTCAGCACAGTCAAAGATATTTGCAGGCATCCTGTATCTGTATGCAGGGACGCCATGATTAATCTGAAAAATATACGTTTTTATTAGTGAAGTATACTCAAAAGGAATAAACTTACAAAAATATATATTTTTTTTAAAATTTCCTAGCCATTGTTCTATCTCTTTTGCATTAAAATTAAAGCTATATTTCTCAGTTAAATCTTCATCATCATCATCATCCCTGGTGCTACAGCTCTGGAAGAGCCTGGACCTGCAATACTGTTTGCTTCCAGAGGTCTCTATCCTGGACCATAGTCCTCCATCTTCTTACTCCCAGGCGTCTGAGGTCGTCCTTAACTTGGTCCTTCCACCCAAGTTTTGGGTGCCCTCTTAACCTTCTTCCTCCTGGATTTACTTTGTAGACCTTCCTAGTAGCTCCTCCTTCCGACATCCTCTCCACGTGGCCCAACCAACTCAATCTTCCTTTACGGATTTCACAAACTATATCTGGTCAACTATACATATGATACAACTCCGTGTTGAAACGTATTCTCCATTGACCCTCTTCACACAACTTGTCCATAAATATGTCATGGAACCTTTATTTTCCAGCGTCGTAGCAGTTCTTCATCTCTGTTGGTCTATGTCCATGTCTCCGAGCCAAAGAGAACAACTGGTCTAATGATGGTAAGGTAAACTCGAATTTTGGTATCTCGGGTAATAATACTGCTTTTGATTGCCCCCAGAAGTGAAAAATAGGTCCTATTACCTGCTGTCAATCTAGTTTAAAACTGAGCTAAATCTTCCCTTATTCCAAAAGGCATTATTTCCAGAATGAATCCTTTCTAATAGGCATCTGAATATAACTGTAGCGTGAAAACCTATCGTTTGTTGCACCCTACAAAGGGCTACATGACCATGAGGGATATACACATCTTAACATAATTAAAAAGATATTATATTATCCAAGTGAACTAAAAGAGGAAATATACCCAAATAAGATCTAGACCTCAAACATGTTCTTTCTAATTAATTCTGAGTCCTCTGTAGTCATATCTCACAGCCCATCTCCTTGGTCCTCTGGTCTACTCAGCATAGGTATAAAAATTAGTTATTTAAATTTTTGTTTTGACGTTGCAAGGGGACAACCCCCAACTTTCAGACAAATGATCAAGAGTTTACATAAGTATATTTAAGTATTTTAAAAGGTTATGGCCTTCTGCAAAAATAAATGTTTAAAAATTAAAATGAAAACCTAAAACTAAAAGTCTATTCAATAAAACTTACAACTTCTTTTTCATATACTACAGGGAGTTTACGGCACACTTCTTTAGCATATACATAGAGAGTCGTGTTTGGTAATATTGAACTTGCTGGAAAGATAGTACCGTCAGTACCTTCGATTTTATCACATTGTTCATCATTCCAAGCTCCTATGGTAGAGTGTCCATTGTACCTTTAAAATAGAAAATAACAAATTTTAAGTCTTAAATTTTCCCTGCTACTGAATACTTATAACTCGTTGCTAAAATTTAGTCTAATTTCAGTCATTTTTTTTTCCAGTCCCCCTCCTTATTCTTTGTCTAACTCCCTCCAGTATTAGCTTGCATCTAAACTCTTATCTAAATTAACATTTTTATTTAAAGCTTACACGTTAATTAGTTTCTAAATTTAATTCTAATATATTTATACTTATGTATGTGTTACCAAGTTTATTTTTAGAAATTGTAATTTTAAGAATTATTTTATTATAAAAATTTTATTTTGAAAAACATATTGTATAAAAGAATGAGAATTTAAAATTTGTTTATCTAGGGTGGTCCAAAAGTCCACCCCCCCCCCCCCCCTCTTAACTTTGTAATGGTTTGAGATAAATTAATGATTTAAATCAAATTATAATTATCATTAACTACGGGAGACATACAGAGAAAAAAAGACCCCAGCACCGGGACTTGAACCACGGGCCTCCTATATATCCGTTACAGGCGCTCTTACCAACTGAGCTATACTGGAGAATGATTTTTCTCTGTCGTTACCGATACAAAGTCCCGAATCCAAGCTTTCAATCGTTTCTACAAATCTAGCAACCCAAATATTCACGGCAATAGAACTAGACCGAGAATTGACGCTTATAATTATAAAGTACTCAAATAGTACCTGTACCTAGTACAATCAATAAGAAATTCAAATTTTTAAGTTTTAGGTAGTATTCATACTACGGAAAGCTTAAATTTTTACTTTAAATCAAATTATAATTATCATTAACTACGGGAGACATACAGAGAAAAATAGACCCCAGCACCGGGACATGAACTAAGGGCCTCCTATATATCCGTTACAGGTGCTCTTACCAACTGAGCTATACTGGAGAATGATTTTTCTCTGTCGTTACCGATATAAATTCCCGAATCCAAGCTTTCAATCCTTTTTACAAATCTAGCCACCCAATTTTCCGTAGTATGAATACTACCTAAAACTTAAAAATTTGAAGATAAATTAATGAAACTTTAGGGATCCGTACCATGTAAAGGGAAGTTTGTTTTCATGCAATCACGCACTAGGGGCAACCACCTACTTTGCTCCCAGGCCAACCAACTTCAAAATTTCCCAGCGGAGTCTATATGTTTGATATAGGATATTTAGATTCTACGATGAAAAATAATAAAATTTAACTTCAAACTTTTTTTCTATCTCAAATATTTTTCCCCCTATCATTTTTATACTTTTTCCCCATACAGGGGGCAAAATATAGGTAATAGAAAATACAGTTTGAAGTAGAATTTTCTTATTTTTCACCGTAGAATCCAAATATGCTATCAAAAATATACACTCCAATTTAAAATTTTGAAGTTAGGCGATCTGGGGACAAAATGGTGGTTGCCCCTAGTGCGCGGTTACATGAAAACAAACTTCACTTTACATGGTACGGATCCCTAAAGTTTCATTAATTTATCTCGAATTGATCAAAAGTTAAGATAATGGGGGGGGGGGACTTTTGGACCACCTTGTATAAGTAATAAGTCCATCAGACCATAGGGACTATAGGAGAACCATAGGGAGACCATATCAGACCATAGGGAGAAATTCTTAGTGAGATTATGAATTAGTTTCCAAATGCCCCTTTTTCACAATTTCCAATGTACTAGTAGCCTTCGACAATTAGTGTATAAAGGAAATTAGGGCATTTGCAGAAATTCAAAATACATAACATATATACAGACATTACATTAAATACATAACATAGACGAAACATTTTCCTCAATAAGATAAAAGCCTGAATAACGTATGAGTGTGTTCTTTTAGAATAATGAATGTTGCAAGCAAATATAATCTAAGTGGAGTAAATTGTTATCTCTAATTATTAGCTAATATAATATTATATTACAATTTTATTTGTATTAATTAATTATTAATATACAATATCACTCTCCTGTTGATTAATATTTAAACTTTTAATTGACAAAATTATTAAAATCATAATTATGACAACATTTTCATTTATCCAAAGTGATAAATTTAAATTCCACAGATAATAATTATTAACCTCTTGCTAATTGGCTGTAATAATAGATGCAATACTTTTAGAGCTGGTTTAAGATCATTGATAGCTTTGACCCCCCAAGTATTTCAAAGCAAAAAAACACACAATTAACATATATAATAACTAAAAATGTAAATTTAGATGAATGTTACTCAACTACCTTTTACAAAATACATTAATGATGACACAGCGAAACAAAATGTCTCTTTAAATGTGACATTTTTGAGGTATTATAATGAAAATGCTTTTTTTAAGAAATATGTGTAAGACTAAAACATGCATTGTTGGTATTTTTTTTTACTTAATAAGATATGAATTTTAGATTGGATTTAGATTCTATGACTAAAAAAAAAGAATTTTTTGTCTCTTAAATTATTTTCCTAAATCCATTAGTTTAGCTGTAAAATGGACTAAAAGTTTCAATTTTTGCAGGTTCAGGGCTCTCCAGACGGCAAACTAATGCTCAAAGCGAAAAATTTCCAAGAGTAAAATATTCTTATTTTTAGCCATAGAATTCAAATCCAGTTTTAAAAATTTGGCTTCCTATTCACTTTTTTAAATTATGTTAATAGCAATTGCACACACTTTGTATGCTGAACACAGAAAATGTTCAGTATATGTTCTGGAAGGGCATCTATAGCCATTATGGAACCCTGAAAACCGCATCTTTTTATCTATCATGTTTCTGGAGATATTTCGCTGTTCCATATTAGCTGGGACATCCTGTATTGTGGAAAACTACGTTACAAGGTTATTTTTTTTATATAAATTGGCGACATTTTATCATTTCTTTAAATTAATTATCAGAACCGTTTCGTGAAATAATAAGAATTCACACTTATTGCCCCCAAAATTTAGAGGTAAATTTAATCGAAATCAGCACAGTTGTTCCGAAAGCTGTTTTATTGTGTAGTTTTTCTATGCACCTGCACGAACGCGGAGTGCAGACAGACGGACGTTTGGAATGGAACCTAAAAATGTGGTAATCCCACAAAATTATATTTTTCCCACCATCACAATACTTTCTCTATATATAATATACTGCATGAATGAGAGAATAAAAAAGAAAAATTTAACTGTTTTACAATCTCGATGTGTTTATCTATTTTTCTGAATCCAAGTTTGTATATAAATTATTTTTTCTAGATTTTTATCTGAATTTCATAAGGAATGTGTTTTTATTATTGAGTCAACATACAAAACACATTTCTTTAGAAATAAATGTATTTATTTTATTTTAGATTAGATTGAATTAAACATTTATTTAATAATATTATTTTATAATTGAGATATACAATTTTCTTAAGTAAAATTATACTTTTTTATTTATCAATGAAATGAGCCCCCAGACTAAAATATAGTTTAAGTTACCTTATCAAGTTAGCGCTGTTTTATAATGCATGTGTTAGAAATTAGACTTTTAATGAAATTAAGTAAAATTTTAAATTCTAAGCTTTGGTTACCTAGAAGAGCGTTGTATGTAGCGTTAAGGCGGAAATACACATGCTAGTAAAAAAGCATGCCAGTGGCGAGTTACTAGCACGTCAGTAGCTGGCATGCTGCAGGCGCTGTGTACATTTGCCAGTGAAAAAGCATGCTAGTATCATCCAGATGATAGGTCATGTGCGAGCTACTAGCACATGACAATACACATTCCAGTCACAGTTCTAGTTTTGAAACAGGCACACGTTTCTTGCCTTCTTTTAGCCGGAATAAATTATTAAATAATTGTATTTGATTTAATTAATTCTGATAGTTTTATTAATTGTGTTTCAATATACCTTATGAATGTATCGGTGCGGAATGAAATTAACCAGATTGTTCTGTTACTTGCAAAGAACTGTGTGTTTAAAACATTTGAAAAATAATAAAAAGACACGAAGATTGTGGGTAAAAGATTGGAAAGCTAGACGGGGAAATAAGGGAATTAAGAAAATGTAGCGAGTCAGTGCCTACTTAATGAAATGCGGTTCGGGGACGTCAATGATTTTTAGGAATCAGTTGCGAATGCTTCCGGAGAAAGTTGATGAGTTGTTGTCAGATACCCGCGAAAGGAAGGAACGCAACTGAAGACTGAAGGGCTGAGAGACTCGTGCTAGATACTATCAACCTTGCGCTGGCAGGCCTGTTTACACGTGCCTTTTCAGTTCTCCCACCCCTCGACTTGTGCCACTGGCAAGACAAAAATCAAGCCCCGTGCGATCGCATGCTTTTCACTCGCATGCTATTTGATGTATACACATGCCAGTAGCTCTTCTCTGCGAGCTACTCGTACGTTTTTGTGCGAGTAACTAGCATGTGTATTTCCGCCTTTATATAGAGGCCGCAATATAGTTGTGACGTCACTGGGGTGGACGAAAATTATGACTAGAGATAATAAATTTTGATAGTGTAATTTTGATGAAATTTTATATTCATATTTAGGAACATCGTGGCCATTAGGAAGCTCTAAACATGCGGTCACAGGCATTCAAGCTACAGGGTGGTTCAAAAGAACCACATAATAAACATTTACTTGGAACTTTTTTTTCTATCTCCAATAGTTTGCCCCCTATAAGGTGCAAAAGTATAATAATTAATATAAAAATGCCATTTTTCAAAACTGGTCTTATTTTCAAGTTTTTTTTGGGGGGGGTGGGGGGTTCTGTATTGTTCACCTTAGTTGTATCTATGTGCAAAATTTGGGGAAGATTGAATCACGGTAAGTGGTTCAAAATTGAGGTAATAGGTGTGCGATGAAACTTGAAAAGCAAATAAATTGTCACTATTTTTTTTTTTTTCTTATTTTTTTTGGTTTCTGTATTGTTCACCTAAGTTGTATCTATGTGCAAAATTTGAGGAAGATTGAATCACGGGAAGTGGTTCAAAATTGGGGTAATAGGTGTGCGATGAAACTTGAAAACCAAATAAATTTGACGCCATTTTTTTAATTTTTGGTTTCTGTATTGTTCACCTAAGTTGTATCTATGTGCAAAATTTGAGGAAGATTGAATCACGGGAAGTGGTTCAAAATTGGGGAAACGGAAATGTGCGATGAAACTTACAAAGCAAAGTAATATAAGACCAGTAAAAATGGTAGATTTCAGCGCCTGGGGGCAAAATGGTGGTTACCCCTAGTACGCGAGTGGATGAATACACACTTCCCTTTACCTGGTGCAGATGCCTAAGTTTCATTTCTTTATTGCAAACTGTTTAAATTTTATAACGATACAAATGTTATTTTTTTACTATTTTCAAAGGGTTATTTTGCTGTCTTTGCCCTCCTGTAAGGGACAAAATATTGGAGATAGAAAAAAAGTTTCTATAGTAAAATATTATTACTTCTCACCGTAGAATCCCAATCTGCTATCAAAAATATACACTCCAATTTGAATTTTTTAAGTTGAGTGGCCTGGTGGTTGCGCCTAGTGTGCGATTGCCTGAAATCAAACTTCCCTTTACATGGTACGGATCCCCCAAGTTTCATTAATTTATCTCAAACCGTTCTAAAGTTAAGAGGGGGGGGGGGGGGCTTCTGGAACACCCTGTATATGAATAAGCATAAAAAAATACGAGGTCTGTCCGGAAAGTAACAGATATTTTGTTTATAAAATATAGAGAAATTGAAAAAAAACAAAATTCTATTATGTACATTTCGAAGGTTAAGTCTTAGGCTATTTTCTACATAATCGCCATTCAAATTAAGACATTTATCCCAGCATGGCACAAGCTTTTCAATACCCTCTCTGTAGAAATCCGCCGCCTACGATTTCAATCACCGGTATACACCGGAATGCAGTTCAGCGTCTGTGTCAAAAGGTTACCACAAAATTTTTGTGGTATCTAAGTTTTCCCACTTCAATTTCATGAAGTGAAATTTGGGGGAAATGTTCAGAGAGTTGCGATCCTCGTAGTGAACATTGGTTCGGCCATTTTTAAAAGCAATGCACCACTTCCTCTCTCGTTTTTTACTGATTATTCCTTTTCCTTATAAATCATAAATCTGGCGATAAATTTCAGTTGATCTGTGATTTTTCGCCTACAAAAACCTTATCACAGACCCCACATCACAATCGGTGGGATTTTCAATTGCAGCGCTCATTTTAAAACGCTACTGCTACTGCAGCCAAAGTACGAGAGGCACGACGCATACGCTACCATTGCTAGAGCTGGTTGCGTACTGAGCAGGGGCGGATCCAGGGGAGGGGGGCGACCGCCCAGGGCCCCGCGCCTTGGAGGGCCCCGCGCCATAGAAAATTAAAATCAAATACTTATACTTTACTGGCAAATTTATAGTTTATAGTGAAGATTGTCCGCGGGGCCCCGTGCCATGTACAGCAAAACATGAAATATTAGAATTATAAAATTCAGTCGAATTTAGTTTACATGGTAGAGCCTAATACCTAACTACCTTTTCTCGGGGCCTCTAGCTATAAAAAAAGTCAAATAAATAAGTTATAAAATATAGATTTATTTTTTTTATGTTTAAGATAGCCCGCGGGGCCCGCTCCATATAAAATTAAGTGAGTTAACGTCCAAGTGTTTTCTCACCCTCCTCCTTTTCAAAATGATGACGAATTTGTTATTTATTGTGTGGGGTAAATCTTCATTATGTGCCCGACCTATATCTAAACGTCCAATTTAATTCGTTTTTTTTTTTAAACTGTTCCTTTTTACATTACAAAAACGATTTCGGTTGTAGCATCTCGATATATTCAATTTTTTTTTAATTTTAGGGAAAATTATGAAAGGTTATGGTAAGTTTAGGTTGAGTTTAGTACTTTTTGACCTGGCCTAACAATAACCTTCTATCATTACCCTATAAAACGTGGCATTTCGTGTATTTAAAAAAATAAAAATAAATAAAACACTGTTTAGTTTATCGAGAAACTACATAACCGTAATCGTTTGACAATGTACCGAGATATGTAAAAAAGACAAATCCTGTAAAAAGGAATAGTAAAAAAAAATTAGTATATCGGACAGTACGAAATAATTGGGCCAATTAGTGCAGTTTTACCAATTGATGTCAAAGAGAAACTTCACCTCAGAGATGCATAAAAACGCTGTTTTGAGAGGTCATATTTACAAAATTTTCCGGGGGAGGACCCCCGGACCCGCCTTAAAATGATTCTTTGACAATTAAACTAAAAACTCGGCACTAAAATGGAAAGTTATAAGCTGAGAATATGAATTCTGGGAGTAAATTTAAAGTGCTCGAGTGTAGATTTCAAATTGTAGGACTGATCACAAATATCACAGCTAACCTTTTATTTACAATGATAATTTAACCGTAAAACCCAAAATATCATGAATAAGAATAAATAGTTAAGTATAACAGAGCTTAATTATTACAATTAAAATGTTTCTTTTCGATTACGTTTGCAAAGAAAACGATGATTAGTTGAAAACTATATAATTTGAGGTGTTTATGTTCAAATAATATGTTAGATTAAAATCATGAGCAGAATTGTAATTATTTTAAAAGTATTGAATTATTTTGAGAGCAAAAACGTTTGATTGGCCCTAGGTGAAGGGAATTAGCCGTAAAATAGGATCAAGTTATAAGTGGTTTATTATTAAGTCACTTTATTGTTTTTTATCAACAATCCCCGCTCTATCCTAGGGGGCCCCGCCCTTTTGTCTCGCCCAGGGCCCCGCAAGATCTAAATCCACCACTGGTACTGAGTGTAAAACACTCTGACGCTAAGATAGCGGTGCTAGCCCTGGTAGCTGCCGCCAGGCCAAAACGTCTGTTACTTTCTACGACAGCCTACGTATTTATACAGTATTTCTAAAAAACAGTTTTATACTCATCTTAGATTAAATGAAAAAAAAAAATTGATATTCACTAACCTTGATATAACAGCAAAATTATCCCTGTCAGGAATTCCTGTTCCTAAGGTAACCCTATCTGGGCTTAAACCACTTCTCTGCAAATATATAAACAATATACAAATATTATATTTAAAAAAAAACGCTTTTATAAACTATGTACTAAAAGGGAGAACATTTTTTTAAAACAGCCATCAAATTTTGACAATTTAGGGTCAAAAACGTGTTTTTACATTTTACAATTCCCCCCCCCCCCCTTATATTTTTACAATTTAGGGTCAAAAATAGCATAAAAACGTGTTTTTTCCATTTTACCCCCCTTTAATATGAAAATATGACAAAAGTGTACATAACATTAATTACTGTACTCTTAAAGAGCTTTCTAACGACATGCATCTTGAAGGGTAAAAACTATTTTGACTTTTGTACCCCGTATCCCTGTTCCAATTTTTTTTTTTTTTTTTTTTTTATCCATCCAAATTCTAAACCAAAATTTTCCTATATTATTATGAGCCAATTATACGCATCTTTCTTTGAAAATTCGCTCATTAAGTCATGCTGCATGACTGGACTTTTTTTATTTTTAATCTGTGATATAATTGTTATTTTATTTTATTTGATTATTGTTAACTTGTAAACTCAGTATAGAAAACAGCAGGAGATTTGCTCAGTTCGACGAATCTAATCAAATTAGAAGATCTGACACTTTATATAAAAAAATAAACAGGTCAAGTGTGTACTAGTCAGCACACACACAGTGTGGTCCGTAGCCACACTGTATAGTTTAAGTAGTACCTTATTGATGGTGTTTTTTAAAATGATAAAAAGCTTACTTTGAACTATCCTATGGGTCTGATATTCTCAAAACACATAAACAAACTTCTGATAAAGTATTTTTTGCCACTGAACCGGACTACAACCATATAAATAAATCGAAAAGAAAATAGTTATAAAAAAACGTATTTTGTCAATAAAAAATAAAATAATATTTTTTCGAAATTTCCAAAAACTACTTTTGGTCGAAGAATGTTCAGGAATTTTTTCAGATTTTTTGCACTTCACATAAGCGAGATAGAAGGGGGGACACGTTTCACACCTACTTCAAACTTGCCTACGCTCGCCCTATCAAAGTTATAACCAAAGAATTATATATTTTGGTAATCAGCTCGACGTACCCTTTCATATGATACTTCTTACGGTGTCGAAAAAAAATTAAAAAAATTCAACCCTTAAGTTTTTTTACCCTAATTTTTTTGAAAAATATTTTTTTTAAGTCGCTATATTTTTAAAATATGTGGGTAGCCGTGTGTACATATGTAGGTGTACAAGACACATACATGCCAAATTTCAAAGTGATCGGACGAAAGGTGTAGCCGTGAGAGCAGGCGACAGGACGGACGAACAGACACATGCAGGAAAATATAAGGGTCCTAGGTTTTGCCTATGGACCCTAAAAATGGAAATAGCGTCGTAATCCCGGTATGTTTCTATTTTTTTTTTATATGTTCATATAATTTATTTTCTACTTTTTAGATCTTTGTCAAATCAGTGGCGGCAGTCAGTGGCTAAGGTGCCAAGTGCAGGCGACAGCAGATTCCAACCAACTTTGCTCTACTCTACAGTGAAATTTTTGACGTTTAAATCATTTAAGCCTCATCCAGACTGCCGAACCGAACAGAGGAAACGAGCCGAGCATTGGTGTCTTGGCATAAAGTGCGCCTGTCAGTTGCGCATGCCCAGTCTAAAGTGCACCTGTCAGTTGCGCCTGTCAGTCGCGCATGCCCAGTCTAAAGTGCACCTGTGAATCTCTCTCTGGGCATGTTCTGAGACCAATGTTCGGTTCGTTTCCTCTGTTTGGTTCGGCAGTCTGGACGAGGCTTTAGTTTTAATAACCCTTCTTACCTGTCACTGGTTGCTTTTGTTTACAACTGATTTTGAATTATATGGCCAAAATTTATAAGAAATTTAGCGATTTATTGACTAATACTAATAATTTGGTAAAACTAATTACTGAGTATTGTATTTTCATTCGAAATACATAATTTGTGCAAGTTTCAGCTTTCTACTTTTTTTGTAGGTGGTCGGAATCACTGTTAGACAACAAGATTGTCTGAATAAGCATGTGAAGTTAATTAAAAACATGTAAAAATAAATGAATCTGAATGTAAATAAAAGAGGACATGAACTTACAAAAAGCCAAATATATTAATAAATGTAAATATTAATTGAAATAGAAAAAATAAAATCAGTCTTACCAACGCTAAGATTCCAAACTTTCTGTCATTATTTTGACTGAAAAAGGATTTCAATACAGTTGTAACACGAGTGAATCTGTCATCGTGTCCCCATATTATATCATTTATAGTTGCTTTTAAGAAGTCATTTGGCATGGAGACCATTTTGAGCAACGATACCCCAGATCTTTCCAGCATATTTGAATCTTCCATATTATGAGCAGCCTAAAACAAATAATAAAAATATAATGTTGTTAAAATAAAAGGGTTTTTTTTTATTATTGTTATTTATTGGCATATGTAACCAAAAATTATTTGTGCATACCGAAGCCATAATGTTAATTTGTGCCTTTTTTAATTGTTGATACTTTGTTAAGGATTGGAATATTTTATGGAAGGGTCAACAAGTCTATCAAATGTCCAAGATTCATTCTTTTGGGAATTTTTATAAAGTAGACTACCAATTAGTGTGGCACATAGCTTCCTCCCATCCTATCACATACTTTATTTTAGGCTTTTACAAGCCTTTTTTTAAGGCATTATTGTCACAAGCCATTTCTAATTCTGCTTCCTGGAATTTTGATGGTAGCTCATAATTTGACCATTGTTGGTCTCATATAAGTTTCAACCTTCTGTACTCATTTGTTTTTCTTCCACATGCGCACAAACATACATTTATTTACACCTATATCTTCAAAAGTACTTATCAGATTTGAATGAAACTTTTATAGTTTATCAAAAGTAGCCAGCAAAAAAATTTTTTTTGAAAGATTTAATAAATACGTAGGATTTAATAAAGTTGGAGATAATAGGTTTTAATGGTATAAAATCATTAAAGTACACAAAATAGAAAGTGAGGAAGCTATGTGCCACACTAATTGGCAGAGTATTTTTTAATTGTTTCCTCTGTTTTTTTTTTAATATGTCAAAATTATTTTAATTTTTTACATAAATTAAAATATTAGTTAAGCAAAAGTTAAAGAGCATAGACCGTTGAAATTAATCTGGTGCTATCTACGGTATACTTTCGACAAACTATTTAAATTTCATAAATATCAGATATGAGTATGAGTACTTTTGAAGATATAGTTAGGTGCAAATGGATGTATGTTTGTGCACATTTTGAAGAGAAACATGTTGAGTTTGAAATTTAGTCATATTTCATGTTCTAAGAAACAATAATTTTGATAAAATAAAGTGACTCACCAGAACAGGGAAGTTAGGAAGGACTATTATATCGGAGAGAGATCCATTAGATAATTCTGGAGCATATGTGTGCGTCCTGTTTTCCTGATACGTCAGTGAACCATTATTATGAAATTTAATATTCACTCTTTCTACCTTCTCCCTAAAATAATTAAGCCATTTGTAAATAATTATAATCATTTTAAAATAGACTTAATCGACTAATGATTATTTTTATTCAACCATTTTTCTGCACTTTTCTTGCGAACCAATTATTAGCATTTCTTTCCTTCTACTGTCCTTCTTTTGTGTGTCTAAGTTTCTAGTCTATACTGTTGTTAACACTGAGACACTGAGAATAGAAACTAAATAGAGGTGTCATGATATAGGCCGGAGGGGATGGGGAGTGGCACCAGCTTCCCCCTCCCCTAGAATACAAACAAGCTATAAAATACAAGACTTTTCTCAGGGTAAAAAGGTAGTGATATGACAGGAGGCAGGTATTTCAAAGGTGTTTATATCTCAGAGCAAGGAAGGGGTAGAGGGAGCAATGCGATTTGAAAAGTGGTTCATTATGCTACACCCTATACTAAACCTCCCAAGCGAGCTCAATCCGAACTAAAGTGATCACGTGATCACTGGTCCTTGTCTTATTGGTCTGTTCCTTGTCCTTCCGTCCCCACAGACGTTTGTCAACAAATCCTTATCAGTAGCATTTATTTGATACCCCACTTAAAGAAGATTGCTATTTTATTGAGATATTGATACTGTTTCACCAAACTGCCGCTTAAAAGTGTTAGTATAGGGGTGTAGCACAATGAACAACTTTTTGAGACCCAGATTCTATAGTATTGTTCCCTCTACCTCTACCCCTTCCTTGCTCTGAGGTTTATATTATCATTTGAAAACTGAAAACTTTGGCAACCAGAACGAAGGTTTCAATCTTTGTTTTCTAGGAGTGGGGATAGTCCTGAGAAAATGTGGTGCCATCTGCCTTCCCTCTTTAGCTACTATCTATTTAACTATTTAGTCTCTATACTCGGTGGTTGTTAACAATTATTAGTATTGACTTATGACACGCAGGTGGTCATGGACACCTTCCTGGGGCCTGCTCTTAGACGTCCGTTTTAGGGGCTTTTTCGGGGGCGTGTATCTTTTTTCCTATTCCTTTAAAAAAACAAACTATTTTTCCCCTTTTCGCGAGACCTACAAAAAAGGTCCTTTGCGTTGGACCGCTGCGGTCGACCGTATTCGAGTTATGCGGAAAAAACGTTTTTTTTCCCCCCAAAGAACCGTTTTTTTCGCATAACTCGAATACGGTCGACCGCAGCGGTCTGACGCAAAGGACCTTTTTTGTAGGTCTCGTGAAAAGGGGATTTTTTTTTTTTTTTTTTTTTTTTTTTAAGTGAATAGGAAAAAAGATACATGCCCCCGAAAAAGCCCCTAAAACGGACGTCTAAGAGCGGGCCCCAGGAAGGTGTCCATGACCCCTAGGGATTAAATAAAAAAAGCCATTATTCCCTGAGCAAATAAGTTGGTTCTTGAAGAGAAGCCGAAGGAACCATGGTCCTTAAATTCCAAGGCGAAGCCGAGGGAATTAGATTTTTAATTCCCTCGGCTTCGCCTTGGGCGAATAATGCTAATTAGCTCCTGAGGCACAGCCGAGGGAACCAATCTAAAATCATAACTTTTTCTCCCTACTGAAGATAAACACATAACTTTAATTACCTGAAAACGTACGGTCCCATTTGTTCAACATGGGGCACGTGGTTTTTTACTTTAATATCTATCGTATTCGTGTAATTGAATGGATAAACTGAAATTACACGAGGAACACTCATACCTCTCCATAAATTGAAAATCAGTCCTCCCTCAGAAAATGTGACAATCTAAAATAAAAATCAAACCATTCATTAATAAATAGTGCTCGATCCCGAACTTAAGTTTTTAAATAAAAAATACTCTTCTGAAACTTTGTGAGCGGATTCATTTTGGCGTAATCAACAAATTTTTTATCTTCTAAAATTCTGAGAATTGGGGCGTTTTTGATGTGGCGTGGGTCAAACATGTCAATTTAACGGCGTATAGGAAATTTACGAATACTCCTTTCATTTGATTCTATAATGCAAACATCGGGAAATATATTGACCTACAATCCTACAAAAATATTGGGGCATTTAGCGAGACCTACACCCTTAACATGTCAAATTCATGATGTCATGTAATTTATAAATAACCGGCTGATTTTTGCAAATTTTCTAGATAAAAAATAGTAAAATACTATGATTATACTGGCCCACAAAAATCAATGGTCTTTGACCTTGACCTATGCCCTAAACATGTCAATTCCACGGTTATCATGAAAACTATATGATATATGTCTATAAGATATCTTCCAATGAAATAATGGAATGACAAACAAAAATTTTGGGTCGCATAGCGTGACCTTCAGGAAGAAGGATCAAAGTACATATGTATTTATGCTTTTGAATATAGAATAAAAAAGTCCAGTCATGCACCATGACTTAATGAGCGAATTTTCAAAGAAATCTGCGTATTATTGGCTTATGATAATATAGGAAAAATTTGGTTTAGAATTTGTATGGGTGAAAAAAAAAAATTGTTACACAGGGGTAAAAAAGTCAAAATAGTATTTACCATTCAAGATGCATGTCGTTGGAAAGCTCTTTAAGAGTACAGTAATTGTTGTTATGAACACTTGTATCATATTTTCATATTAAAGGGGGGTAAAATGGAAAAAAAACACGTTTTTATGCTATTTTTGACCCTAAATTGTAAAAATTTGACCCCTAAATGAACTCCAAAAATTCTGGCCAACGAACTCATCCTTTCTTTTGATATTATTGACATTTTAAAATTTGTTTGAAATTTTTAAATGCATCTTAAGGGGAGATATCGTCTGGAGTGACACATATATACATACATATATACATACATATATACATACATATATACACATACATATATACATACATATATACATATATACATACATACATAAAAAAAAGTGTTAAATTTTAGGAATCGATTCAGAATAGAACGAACGGAAACGACGGACGTATGGAAACGGATTTCCATGGAAAATTTTTTCAAAAATTCGCATTACAAAATTTTTGAAGCCATTGCAATAGAGTAATTTTCTTTGAAAATTCGCTAAAAGTTTTTACCATTATGTACAACTCCACATAATTATTTCGAAGAAAAGAGAAAAAATCCTTATATTTAAATTAATAAGTAATTATTTATTAATTATTTTATTGAAAAATGTCTGCAAAATATGAAGAAAAATGCAGTTTTGTTATTTTTTTAAAATTATTTTTGTGTATGTCAATATATTTCCCGATGTTTGCATTATAAAATCTTGTAATTCAAGTATAAAAGAAAGGGTTAATGCGTAAATTTCCAAAATACGTACATCGTTAAATTGATATGTTTGACGCATTCCATATCAAAAACGCAGTAATTCGTAGAATTATTTGAAGATAAAAAAAAGTTGCAGGTTACGCCCAAATGAATCCACTTAAGATGTTTCAGAGGATTATTTTTTAATTCAAAATTTAAATGCCGGGACCGAGCAATATAACAAAAAAAAAGATTAAAATACACCAAATAGTGCTTTGTTAAATAATCGAAGATAACTAATATAATCGTTATTAGATAGTGATTTAATCAAGGAGATCAAATTAACTGATTACAACCAGTGTGGAGTACTGTTGTAAAGAAGGATCGAAGAATTAAATTTATTTTAAAAGATTGTCTTGCTACATATTAATTTTACTTCGAGTTAATTCTTACTGTTGTAAAAATAGGGCAATAGTTTGTTTAATTTTTTTTTTTTTTTTTTGACATTTTTATGTTTAGGCTGTGGAACATAAGTCAAAAACGTTACGTTACTTTTAGCTTAAAAACTCAGAAAAGTATAACAGGGAGTTAAAAAGCTATAGGAGGTGTGTAATCCAGTCTCCAGCTGTTGGGCCTCCCTCCACTGCACGTCATAGGCCCGAAAAGAGTCGAAAATATTTATACGTGTGACAGGGAGTTAGGAAAGTACAAGAGGTTGCCATCAACTCTCAGCCTCTCAACTCTCGGCCTACCTAATATGAAGGCATATTAACAATTCGTAGAAGGCGGGCCGGCGCCTTTAAATTCAGTATTTTGTAATCAAGCCGCGGCAGTGCCGGTGTGGAGATAAGAATAAAAATTATCTTCCATCTACTTTTATCAATTACTTGAATAAATTACCGATTTTATTTCGGTAGTTTACGCAGAGCGAAAACATGAAAATGTCTCACTGTCTTGCGGACTCGTATGCAAGAAGTATTTTCTTTTTTTTTTAAGTTATCTCTGATCTGGGTCAAATATTATGAGTGCATCAATGTAAAAATTTCATTTGTATTCTTAAAAAACCTGAGAAAAAAAATTATTTCTTGAAAACTATTCTGACGATTTTGAATATCCTAAAATTTAGTTAATTTAAATAAAGATCTAATCAAAGTTAAAATAAATATGATTTTTACAAAAATCAAGGTAAATGTCTGCACTATTAGGCCACCAATTTCTAATTGTCCGATTTACTTGCAATGATTTTTAAACTGTTCCTTTTTACATAATAAAAACGGAATCATTTTTACTACGTTTTTATTAGGTTGCTTTCTTGTTTGTTTGTTTGTTTGTTCAGTACAAATCTTGCAATAGATTTTTAACTAACCTCCCGAGTAGCTAGACATTTGAAACTTTTAGAATACCTCAGAACACGATGACAATGCATTATTTTAATACTTTTAGCCATATTTCAGCAGAATTTAATTCGTTTTCAGCAAATTTTGCTGTATGGAAAGTTAGTTCGGAAAAAATCCGCAAGTTATTTTATTTGTTTTGTCATGTCCCATATTTACAATCTTCATTTTGACGGGTTTTAAATTTATGATTTTTTATTAAGAGGTAAATATTGAATGACAGCGAAAAAGGAAAAGTAAACAAAGAAATAAATTAATTGATCCAAGATGAGGTGAGATCCGTTGTACAAAGATTTGTCCTTTTTTTAGGTTTAAAGATCAGCTCTCTAGATGGTTGTCATTTATGTGAAGTAAATAAATTCGGAACTATTATTTTTCACTAACATTATATATAACAATGACAATTATATTATTAACATTACATATGATTCAACAGAAAATTTAAAAACGTAGTATATAAAAAGTTCTTTTTATCTTGTAATTATTATAATGTTTAAAGGAACAGTTTAAAAAAAATTGCAAGTAAATCAGACACTTGGAAATTGGTGGGCAGATATATGCCAAAATCAAAAGGAAGAAGTAAATAACCACCTGTTGACCACTTTTTAAATATGTTTGATAATAGTCTACTAATTAGTGTGGCACATAGCTTACTAATGACCACACCATACTCGCTTCGGCAGTACAATGTACAGAGGTATGATGAGTGAAGTAGCTGCAACTCTCTACCACGGGGCTAGTACAATGGGCCCAGTGTGGCCTGATGGCTAGGTTCCAACAAGTGTTTATTCCTTCCCGTCTAACCACTACTACTAGTGTTATGAATAAAATAAGATAATTTTGAAAAATCAAGGACGAGTACTCCCCCCCCCCCCTCCTTAATAAAAATGGCAGTATCCTCTTTCAAGCAGGAAGCTAAAATTTCAGACAAAATGGAGGAAAAATAATTTACTCACCTGAAGTATAGAATTTAAATTTGATCATGAAAAAGGTAAAAATACAAAATATTGACTCACCTGAAGTATAGAATCGTAGTATAAGTTTGTGCCCCACATTATAATAGCTACTACAATATTCAATACAAACATAAATGCTAATAAAGTGAATCCTGCAAAATAAAAACACAATACTTATGTAATTGTAAAAAAAAAAAAAAAAAACCAAAGAAGAAAAGTCTGCTAAATGGATGTGTCACACAGCGTGGGTGTGGCACATAGCTTCACACATGATTGTATAGATCATTCAATCTTCATTGTATGAATTGTCTTGATTTACCATTTTGCCATGTGCAATTCGATAGAAAACCAATTTTAGCTCCAAAATCTGGCACGGCTATTTCATTATTTAGTTATTGGTGAAATATAAATTTTCAATTATCGCTAATGAAAGTTCTCTAATGGCCCCCATACACGATCAAACATTTTGCGCAAAATATTTGATCGTGTATGGGGGCCTTTACTTACCTATCTCTATAGAATTATATCTAAACCAAGTAAAATTATAAAAAAAAAAAAAAAGTAAAACGTAAATAAACATACTAGAATTTCCTTAATTTTGAAAACACATTTTACGCAAAAATGTAATTTATGATCCACCAAAGCAGTACCGGAACGGCGTTCCGGCCCCAGTACACCCTGTTAAGATAAATGTTTTCAAGAGGGGAGGAGTACACCCACTGACTTAAGAGAGCAAGAAATGTACAATAACAATTTGAACAAACTAATAAAAAAAAAAATGTATTTTACTTATAGAAAATATATATATTTTCTATAAGCTTATATATATATATATATATTTCAAGCTATAGCTTGAACTAACACAAAAATCTAAACCAAATGCAGTTTTCTTAGCTTCATTGCAAATATTCTGACATCTTCACTGAATATGGTTTCAGGAAAAATAACTGATATCAGTAAATATATTATTAGTAAACTAATGTAAAAGTTTACCTATCAGTAATACAACAAAAGTATGGCTCATACTATGTTTATGTATATGTAGCCTTTCCATTTACAATTCTTATGATTTTTCTTAGCTGATAAATTTTTTTTAACTCCTCAAAATTTTTGGGGGGGCTAGGCCCCCCCCCCCCCCCAGCCCATACCTTCGGCCGCCTATGAATGCAGTTATATAAGACGATATGTTAGTATAGTATATGTGGTTTATAGTTAGTATATTAACCCCACAGAAGAGAAACATCTGTTTCCTAATTATCTCACATAATGTTTTTTTTATCAGCCCCATGTCTCTAATAATAATTAGACATTCATAGATTTGGTTACGATAATGACACATTCACTAAGGCTTGTATAAATATAAATAATTAGATAGTAAATAAATAAATAATTTACGTTAAAAGTGATGGTTTATTTAACTGAAGTGAATATTTATTAATTTGTTGAATACCCTGATAATAATTTCAAGATAAAATGAACTTTTTATACACTACGTTTTTAAATTTTCTGTTGAATCGTGTGTAATGTTGATAATATAATTGTTATTGTTATATAATATATAATGTTAGTGAAAAAAAAAATAGTTCCGAATTTATTTACTTCACATAAATGACAACCATCCAGAGAGCTGATCTTAAACCTATAAAAGGATAAATCTTTGTACAACGGATCTCCCCAACACCAAATCTAAAGCATGCCATCGATATATTTGAAATAATATAATCGATATTTCCTGTTTTGCTGTCATTCAATGTTTATCTATCACAAATTTGAGACCCGTCAAAATGAAGATTGCGTAAATATTGGATATGGCAAAACAAATAAAATAACTTGCGGATTTTTTCCGAACTAACTTTCCACACTGCAAAATTTTCTAAAAACTAATTAAATTCTGCTGAAAGATGGCTAAAAGTATTAAAATAATGCATTGTCATCGTGTTCTGAGCTATGCTAAAAGTTTCAAATGTCTAGCTATTCGGGAAGTTAGATAGAAATCGATTGCCAGATTTGTACCGGACAAACAAACATACAAACAAACAAACAAGAATGCAAGCTAATAAAAACGTAGTAAAACTATTGTTCTTCTGTTATTGAGCTCAATAAAATATATATCAATATGGACTTAAAAACCTCAATATATGCATTTCAAAAGTGTGAAATATGCACATATGCACTTATTCCTAATTCCTAGTAAATGCACTCAAATATGCACTAATTCCTAATATACAGTGTATGGAGTTGCCTATACGTGTAAATTCCAAAAAAAAATAATTTTCGATAAAAAGTCACTATTCATAAATTCTTCTTCCTGTTCTTAAATGAAGATTTATGGTATTACTTTTTGTTCAAAATTTACCCTGTACCCAGAAAGTACAATTTCCTAAAATCGTACAAGAGGAAACCGGTCCAAATTTCAACTATTCGAGAAAAAAGTATTGTGTATAATTTCTTTTAGATACTATTACAAACTGTAATAGTAACTTTTAGATACTACTACTTTTTGACTGATCTTCGCTATCCTAAAAAAATATTAAAAAATATTTCACAGGTGATATTCACCAATTCTCAGTTATTAAATATAACCATGAATATCCTCAGCCAGTAACCAATGGAAAACACTGCACAAAATGTATTATTCTTAAGGGATAGTTTAGCACAAGTAGTGCCCAAGAGATTTCTTTTTTTTTTTTTTTTTTTTTTTTTTCCGGGGGACTTTTTTTATAAAAAAAAAAGTCCGAAGCAATAAGACCTCATGAGTGGATCCAAGGTGCAAACCCGGTTTAATAGTCCAACCTATAGTACCCTATCCTCTAAGCAAGCTAACAGACCCACAGAAAGTGAGCACCTTGTTTAGGGGAAGTAACCTTAGTTCTTCAATTGGCAGGATGGCTGAGCCAAAGATTCTCCACCTCAAGCGTGTTAATGCAGGACAGCTGCTAATAAGATGAGAAGGTGTTTCGTCCTCTTCCTCGCACAGCCTGCACACTGGGCTTTCTGCTAGGCCAAGCAGATGTAGATGTCGATTTAGCATGCAGTGTCCAGTAAGAAATCCTGTCAAAAGGTGACAGGATTGCTTTTTGAGCGAGAGCAGCGATCTGGTAAGATGCTGAGATGGTTCCCGGATCATCATTTTTGATTGTCGCATACCTGAAGCAGTGTTCCATATTCTGTTCATATCTAGCCTCATGAATGTCCTTATGGAATGTTTCACTCCACAACGTGGCACGCCTACAACTGGTTCTGGTGTAATTGGGGTCGAATTGGAACCCGTTTTAGCTAACTGGTCAGCAATCTCATTCCCCTCAATGCCACAATGTCCAGGAACCCATATCAGTTGTACCTTGTTAAGTTGTCCAAGAGTGTTAAGATGGCTTTTGCACTCAGCAACCAGCTTAGATGTATACCTTGGTGCAACCAGTGCTTTGATCGCTGCCTGGCTGTCAGAGTAGATTCTGATTTGTCTGTTAAGCATATTTTTATTCAGGATAATTTGAGAACAGGCCAAAATTGCATATATCTCTGCCTGAAATACAGTGGCATATTTGCCTAAGCTCACACTAAGCTCATATCGGGGTTCTGCACAGAAAACCCCAGCCCCTGATAATTCTTCGATTCGGGACCCGTCGGTGAACCACATGTCTGTTCCTGGTGGCACTTGAGGATCATCTCCAGGTTCCCAGTCTTGTCTTGAAGGAAGCAGATACTCCCAGCTAATGTCAAAATCCCACTGTGGTATCATAGAGTCCTGTAACATCACTACTTCCGGGCAGATTTCTGTGATACAATTCCATATTGCACTGTGGCCTATACTGTCATATCCCATCCATAAACCAGCACAGTGCAGGCGATATGAAGCTAACATAGCTTCGTACTTCAGGTACATCTCTAAAGGTGGTAAGCATAGCATAGCCTCAAGTGCCAGGGTTGGTGTAGTTTTCATTGCTCCTAGTATACCAACACAAGCCGTTCTTTGAAGGTGCTGAAGTGATTTCTTTGCAGTTCCTAAGGATATCCTTGGCCACCAGACGACACATGCATAGGAAAGAATTGGTCTCACCATGGCAGTAAAGATCCAATGCAGTACTTTAGGTTGTAATCCCCAGGTGGGACCAATGGCCTTCCGGCATACCCAAAAGGCCGCCATTGCCTTATTCAGTTTTGCTTCAAGATGAAGTTTCCAGGTCAGTTTTTTGTCCAAAATTACACCTAGATATTTTACTGAGTCTGCGAGGTTAAGCTTCTTACCACTTAGCATCAGTTCTTTACTTCCATCCAATTTTCTTTTTTTTGTAAATAGTGTCACCACTGTTTTTTCAGGATTAACTCCGAGGCCGTGATTATAACACCATTTTTCAACAGAATGAAGAGCTCTTTGTGCAAGCTCAAATACTGTGGTAGTGAACTTGCCCTGAACCAGAACTGCTACATCATCTGCATAAGCTTGAATGTAAATCCCATCTTTCAGAATGAGCTTTATGAGACTATCCACTACAAGGCACCAAAGTAACGGTGACAGAACTCCACCTTGTGGACAGCCTCTCCTTATAGCCACTTTTATGCTGTGTCCATTTCTCTCAACTTTAGCTAGTCTAAGAGATAGCATTGATCTGATCCATGCCACTATAACTGGGTGAACACCATGGTCAGAAGCAGCTTGGCTGATGGATTCAACAGAAACACAATTAAAAGCCCCTTCAATGTCCATGAAGAGTCCCAGCATCAGCTGTTGCTTATTGAGGGCTCTTTCGATTTTGCAAACTAAATGGTGAAGTGCTGCCTCACAAGATTTTCCTGCTTGATATGCATACTGCTGCTTGCTTAATGGAATGGTCATGTTGTCCCTAATCCATCTATCCACCAGCCTTTCCAAGGTCTTTAATAAGAACGAAGTAAGACTGATGGGTCTGTAAGATTTAGGAAGAGTAAAATCGGGTTTACCCTGCTTTGGTATAAAAACAATGCGCACCTCCCTCCAGGAGCTAGGGATAGTTCCTTGAGAAAGGAAGGTTCGGTAGATCTTAGCTAAATCGTCAATAATCAGATCCAGGCCTTGTTGGAGCATTATTGGCATAATCCCATCACAGCCAGGGGATTTAAATGCGGCAAAGCTTTAATTAGGATCTTCGCTATCCTAAAAAAATATTAAAAAATATTTCACAGGTGATATTCACCAATTCTCAGTTATTAAATATAACCATGAATATCCTCAGCCAGTAACCAATGGAAAACACTGCACAAAATGTATTATTCTTAAGGGATAGTTTAGCACAAGTAGTGCCCAAGAGATTTCTTAATTAAATAATTAATTATTAATTTTCTTTCAAATATACATTACTGTCATTGATGTTATTGATATTAGTTAACATTATTAAGTACATTGAGTAACTTCATATACAGGGTGACTGGCGATATATGTGAAAAAATGAAGTAGGTTGTTCTACGCCTCAAGGGCTACAAAAAACACTATATAAGCCATCGGTCAAATCTTAACCGTTCTCCCACAAAATCAAATTTCATGATTTTTTTAAGATTACATGCCTTTGCTCATAAAAATGCTTACTGCACCAAAAGTATAAAAGCAAGAATAAAATGTTTGGCACCGTTGTAAAGCTGACAAAATTTCCTATAAGAAAAATGTAATTTTAAATTTCATGCCTTCAAATTATATGACAAAAATTATATACAATTTTTTTTTTTTTTAAAAGTCCCATATCCTTGGTAAAGAACCGAGCTCAAACTTTTCGTACTTCAGGAAAAACTGTTTTATAGACTAACTTTTCGATCAATATTAATATTATTAATTATTACCCATTTATAAGGCGGAAATTTTAGTAAACTTCGTTGAAAGTTAAAAAGAAACATATTTATTTGTTTATTATTGCTATTGTTGACACAAAGGTGAGTATACTAAACCAACTGATACATATTTATTTATATTATTTAGGGACATATCTTATTGTTATTACTTACCTGATTGAAACCTTCTTAACGGTTACATTTTATACATGAATCAGATTGTGTTTAGAAATAAATGACTCAACAAGTTACTTTTGTACATATTAATTGGCGACGAGGATGACAGAACTACTAAAGAAACAAAGGTGCGTATTAAAAGCACATTTTACTAAATTATTAAATTTATTTAAATCTGATAAATTATTAATATTAACTGAAGTAGATAATAGGTTATCAATTTTAGAGGAAAACTGGACAAAATAATTAAATATTCAAAACGAAATTGATACCCTAACTAAAGATGAAAAGGAATTGGATACAGAAATTAAGTACAGAGATGAAATAGAAGAATCTTATATTATAATCAAAAATATTGCAACCGAAATTAGGAATAATTTAACAGAAGATGAGACACGACTCAGCGGTTTTCATGATAACCACAATGTAAACAAAGAACCTTCCCTTGCTGCAAATATTCATTTCACACCATATAATGAAAATGAAACATTTTCAAATTTCATAACAAGACTAGACTTATATATGGAATTGAAGGGAATTTCCTTGGATAAAATAAAATCTCGTATTTTTTTACACGCCCTGAGTCCTACATTACATCAGAAAATATATGAACTGGCCGCTCCAAACAAACCACTCGAGATGGAGTACAATGACTTAGTCGAAATACTAAATAACTATGTCGACCCAAAACCGAGTATATGGATGGCTCAGCACACCTTTATCTCTCGTGTTCAGAAACACGGAGAATCCATCGTAGATTTCGCTACTAATTTAAAACAGTTAACCAATCACTGTTGTTTTTCTTGTGATTGTGGTAAGTCTGTCTCAGAAATTTTTTTAACCCTACAATTTATTCGTGGACTAACAGACTCGGAAATACGGACTAAACTTCTCCAAGAAACAAAACAAATGAAATTTAATGAAATAGTAAAGTTAGCCCAGACTATAAACATGTCAAAAACAGAAAATACATCAATTCAGAATACTTGGAACACAAAACAAGATATTAATGCAATCAATAGAAGGACACCTACAAGGGCAATCAACAAACCAAATGAAAATATATCTATTTCTGGAACCGGCTGGGAATCGTTAAGAGGACGTTGTTATCGATGTGGCTCCACTCAGCATCGTGCAGATAAATGCGCATTTATTAAAAATGTTTGCGCCAAGTGCACGAAAATCGGACATTTACCAAAGGTATGTTTAACTAAAGGTCATAATAAAAATACTTATCAAGTGAATGAGGATAATGACTGTGATTTAGAAAATAATATCCACGAGATCAACATAGTACAGTCAAACTCAAGTGATAAATTTGTACTTAAAGTTGAAATTGAAGGGAAAACTGTAAAAATGGAGCTTGATACTGGTGCAGCTCTTAGCACTATTTCATACCAAGAATTTAACCGTTTAGGCTTTCCAAGTAAGCTTTATCGAACTAATGTGGAATTGAGAACATACACAGGGGAGACTTTCAAACCGAAGGGCGTAAGCTTTGTACACTGCAATTACAAGGGAACGAAGTTTATTGGAAAATTATACGTAATAAATAAAGAAGTAGATGCGATATTCGGCAGGGAATGGTTAAGAGAAATAAAGCTTGACTGGGCAGATATTAAGGCCCTTAATGAAAATAGAACTCAATCACTCGACAGTATATTAGAAGAATTCAAGGAGGTTTTCAAGCCAGGGGTCGGCTTGATTCCACAAGAAAAAGGACATTTTAATTTAAAAGAAAACATAAAGCCTATTTACATTAAACCACGGCAAGTTCCATTCGCTATTAAGAAAAAAGTTGAGGACGAGATAGAAAGACTATCTACATTAGGAATTATCTCAAAAATAGAAAACTCGGAGTGGGGCACCCCAGTAGTTCCGGTAATGAAACCAAATGGCTCTGTTAGGCTGTGTGCGGACTACAAGGTGACCCTTAACAAGGTAATACAAGATATCAAGTACCCGATTCCGAGGATAGAAGAAATATATGCCGCCATGAATAAAGGTAAATATTTTTGTACACTTGATATATCAAACGCTTATTTACATTTATCAATGGATGAAGAAAGTGCCCGGTTACAGACAATAAGCACTCATAAAGGACTTTTTAAAGTAAATAGGTTAATGTTCGGAGTCAAAGTGGCCCCGGCAATGTGGCAAAGTTTTATGGACAGATTATTACAAGGTACATCGGGAACCAAATGCTTCTTTGATGATATTATTATACAAGGGACAACGGTCGAGGAATTATTGGACAGGCTAAGAACAGTACTCAAAAAGATGAAAGAAAATAACATCAGGTTGAACAGAGACAAATGTAAATTCTGCCAAAGAAGTATCAATTATTTAGGTCATATAATTGATTCAACAGGTCTACATAAAAGTAAGGAAAAAGTTAAAGCCATAACGAATGCGAAGCGACCTAAGGATATTAAAGAGCTTAGATCACTACTTGGACTTGCAAACTATTATAATAAATTTATACCCAACCTTGCCACTATTTTAAAACCGTTAAACAATTTACTAAAAAAAGAAAATAAATTTCATTGGTCCAAAAATTGCGAAAATAGTTTTCAAAAGATAAAAGAAGC
The DNA here is from genome assembly GCA_951217055.1 of Gerris lacustris. NCBI lineage: Eukaryota > Metazoa > Arthropoda > Insecta > Hemiptera > Gerridae > Gerris > Gerris lacustris. The sequence continues at coordinate 4,437,706 of OX578281.1, read as the reverse complement.
TGTTACTAATGAAACTATCTTAGCCCACTTCGATCCGGATTTACCGCTAATTTTAGCAACAGACGCGTCACCAGTAGGCTTAGGAGCTGTAATATCACACAGGTATCCCGATGGCTCGGAAAAGCCGATTTCCTTCGCCTCGCGGTCGTTAACTAAGAGTGAATATCATTACAGTCAGATCGACAAAGAGGCCACTGCTATTTATTGGGGTCTAAAAAAATTTTTCACTTACCTTTACGGAAGGAAATTTATCATGGTTACTGATCATAAGCCCCTAATTTCTATATTTCACCCACATCGTTCTCTACCAGCACTATCAGAATCACGGTTATTAAATTATGCCCTCTTTTTATCCGGATTTAATTACACAGTCGAATATAACAAGTCAAGCCAACATGGAAATGCAGATTACCTATCCAGATTTCCTTTTGAGACACCAAGTGCACAACTCATGGACGATTCAGCTAAATTCCAAATAAGCCAACTTAATACTTTAAACATAAACAGGGATCAAATTGCCAAAGACACTGTAACAGACCCTCATCTCAAGATAATCTACGCTAAATTAATGTCAGGTGAATCACTAGAACATCTCGGATTAAATAATAATGAATACACGTTACAAGATGGCTGTGTCTTCAGAGGAAGGAGAATCTGTATACCGGAAATTTTAGAAAGACAGGTTTTACAAGAACTACACTCAGGTCATATTGGAATGCAAAAAATGAAGATGTTAGGACGCAGCTATTGTTACTGGAGAGGGATGGACCGGGACATAGAAGAGTTGGTAAGATCATGTAAGCAATGTTGTTTGAAACAAAATGAACCGGACAGAGAGAAAAACCATATTTGGGAACAGCCGGAAGCACCGTGGCAGAGACTGCATATCGACTTTGCGGGACCGATGAATGGATACAGTTATTTCATAATAGTAGATTCATTCACTAAGTGGGTTGAGGCTATTCCAACAAAGCTGACTACATCTGACTGGTGTATAAGACAATTAAAAAATATATTTGCCATTTTTGGATTACCCTACTGTATAGTGTCGGACAACGGTCCTCAGTTCGTATCCCATACATTTGAAACTTTTTTAAAAGAAAACGGCATTGTTCACAAAACCACAGCACCTTTCCACCCTGCAACTAATGGCCAAGCCGAACGTTTCGTACAAACCATAAAAAAAGGTCTTAAGGCGATGGAGGAAGAATGTGGAAAGGTTGGTGACAAACTGACTCTACTACTTGTACAACTTAGGCGAACACCAAACGCAACAGGGTCATCGGCATATGAATTAATGTTCGGCAGAAAGGTACGCAGTAAGTTGGACGTCATGTTTGGAAAGGCCGCACCAGAGAGATCTCAGGAAGCCAGAACAAGACCAAAGCGAATACTTAAAATAGGAGACAGAGTCCAAGCTAGGAGTTACAGTACGAGAGGAGAGAAGTGGAGATTCGGCAGAGTGATCAGCAGAGATGGATATCTACATTATCAGGTCAAGATGGATGACGGACAGGTCTGGCGCCGGCACATAAATCAACTAAGGGCAAATCAATTTAAAGGGGAGGATTGATACATATTTATTTATATTATTTAGGGACATATCTTATTGTTATTACTTACCTGATTGAAACCTTCTTAACGGTTACATTTTATACATGAATCAGATTGTGTTTAGAAATAAATGACTCAACAAGTTACTTTTGTACATATTACCAACCTTGCTTGATTTTAATTATTTACTCACCTGTAAGTCAAGAATTGCAACAATAAACACGTTTCTTTTTACTTTCAGCGAAGTTTAATAAAAATTCCGCCCAATGAATGGGTAATACTAATAATACCTATCGAAACGTTAGTAAATAAGGAAGTTTTTCCTGGAGTCCGAAAAGTTTGAGCTCGGTTCTTTATCAAGTTATAGAACCGCAAGGCAAGTGATTTTTTAAATTTTTTCTTAAATATAAAATGTGTATACATTGTTTGTCATGTAATTTGAGGGCATGAAAATTAAAATTACACTTTTCTTATTGAAAAATTTGTCAGCTTAACAACAATACCAAAAATTTTGTTAAGTATAGCTTTTATACTTTTGGAGCAATAAGTGTTTTTATAAGAAAAGGTACATTATATTATTTTTGAATAATATTAATTGAATCTTTGCGATTTATAATATTATTTATCTTAAAAAAATCATAAAATTGGACCTTGCGGGAAAACGGTTAAGATTTGACCCATGGTTTATATAGCGTTTTTTGTGGCCAATAAGACGTAGAACAACCTACTTCATTTTTTCACAAATAACGCCAGTCACCCTGTATACTAATATGTATTAGATGTACATCCAGATTTGGTTATTAATAATGATCAGGGCCGGCGCGACCGTATAGGCGAACTAGGCGACTGCCTAGGGCGCCAGGGCCTGAGGGGCGCTGCAAGATACCTATATCTAGATAATGAATTGTTGTAATGATAGCAGAGGGAAGGCAATTTTAAGTGTTTTTAAAAAATATATTTTAGAAGTTAGCTCATTAAAAAGTGCATATATATCATAAGTGAAATGACTGTTACCTGACTTCAGAAGAAGGGACGAGAATCGCAAAGATTCAATTAATATTATTCAAAAAATAACTAATATAATGTAGGATAACTTCTAGTCAATCAGCTTGAGAATGACCCAAGGAGGGGTCGAAATATTGCAAAAGTGAGCTTTTTATTTCCTAAATGGACCCAACCACTGCAGAATATGTTTTATTATTTTTCATACCATTTAAAACTAATAATAAATTATTATTGTTTATGGATCAATACTCAAGTTGATATTAACATTTAAAACTGGGATTCCCACTTACATATTTAAGTGGGATACAAACATTAAACTATTTTGTGTTTACTTATTACTTATTGCATACTTTAATGGTTGTTTGTTTGTATACTCGGTTGAGTGTGTATCCCCTAGTTCAGTTGCTGAATATAGGATGTTGTGAAGGTATTTCATACTGAATCATTAAGAATTAATAGCATAGTATAGCGTTAAAGGTAAAAAAAATAAATAATTGTTTAGTCTAAAAACCGATTTGGTTAATAAATAATAAATGTTGCAAAAATTCTGCAGAAACAATTTTAAACAAACTTTTAGGTAAATGCTTTCTAACTGAAAAAACTCTAAATAAAGGCCCAAAATTCACATTTTGAACCTAATTTTCTACAATTTTCCGGGGGAGGCCCCCCCCCTCCCCGAACCCCCCTTCGGCCTGGGGTCATTTATGACTGACAGAAGAGAGATTAGTAGGACTGGCAACTATTTTAACTGAACAGGTGTTAGCAAGTTATTTACATTGTAGCAGTGATTAATTGAAGCGAGCGTAGCGAGCTTCCTACATTCAACGAAATATGCTCCGTGTCTGTCTGTCTGTCTGTCTGTCTGTCAGTAACGTTTACGCGTGTGACGATAACTTGAGTAAAAGTTGACCGATTTAGTTGAAATTTGGTATACATGTTCCTCTTACTAATACTCAGGCTAAGTTCGTTGGACAGCGTGATCCGTCCATGAGTTCGCGCGCAACGCTCGCGTAAACGAGAGGTACAAAAATTAAATTGGAATTTCAGGACGGGAAAAGATTCTATCATCATCTACTCGATGAGACGAACATTTTTTTCAAATAACATTTTTTACTAAAACCAACAGCGACACCGCTATGACTTAATAAAGATCGCTAAAACTATTAAAGCGGACCTAAACGTTTATAATAGAGAAAACAACCTTTTTACCGATATCTTACGTTCTAACGAAACGATTTTAATAAAACTTCATATACACCATCTAATGCACAATTGAAACAGGTATGCAAAATTTCAACTTGATACAAGCAAAATTCTTTGCGTAGTGACGAGATACATTTATAATAATTGTTTAAAAGCTACCGCGGGTGGTGAAGATTGTTATAGTCGTATAGTGTATGGTTTGTTTAGGAAGTAAAGCTTTGTACCGAGTACCCCCACTCTTCCCTACCCCTCTTCCACTTATCTTCAACTATGACATTCATCATGATTAATAAATTTCAATATTCAGTATTTCATTGCAATACGCTCGCTTCAATGATAGATCCACGCGATGCCTAGTAATAAATTTGGGATAAATTGTGTTTTATTTATATTCTTATATTTCCTAAAATGAGTGGCTAAATCGACAAATCGGCGTTGGCTTAGAACAATGGGGGGTGGGGGGCGCCTTATAATAGTTTCGCCTAGGGCGCCAAGACCTCTTGCGCCGGCCCTGATAATGATAGTCTTATTCATATAATATAACGATACTATATATATTTACAGTTAAAATTTTGGAGGTAATTATATTCGACATTCATTATCTTAGCAAATCTGTTGGTCAATGACGGCAAGAAGGGTTATCTGTTACGGATATAGAGATATAATAACAAGACCTGCATTTAATATTTGTATATTATTTATATCTTGAATTTGATTTTTTTTGTTTTTTAACGTGATTTTTCAGGATTTACTCATAATAAATTCAATTTTTATTTTTTATTCACTATTTACTTCAAGTTAAATTAGTTTGTGTTTGAAGATTTGTATAGAGATAGAGATGAAAGCAACGAAATATTTTCTAATAACAAATTCTCTGATCTGAATTAGTTGATTGACCCGACGCTGTTGGTTTAATTCCCAAATGAAGCGTTTTACAATATTTAAAATGATTAGGAGTGGGTGCTATCTGAGGCTAACTTTTTATTGCTTTTTCATATAAATTGAAAGTATATTGTGATGATGCGAAAATTCGATTTTGAGTTTTTGATGGATTTACACGTTTTGAGGTCCCCTGAGTCCAAAAAGTGGTTTTTAAAAAATGTCTGATGCTTCTCGTCTGTTGTCTATCTGTGCAGACACCTGGAGCCTAAAAAACTAGGCCGATTTTGACGAAATTTGGCATATATATTTAGAAAAATCATACCCCGAGGCGAAATCGAGTAATGAATTTTAGCTCTTAATTTGGGGGGCGCTATCTCCCAAAAAAAATGACTTAAATTAGGAGAGATTTCAGGGGCAGATTCATGTGGGGGGGGGGGGGGGGGGGTTAGAGGGAACCCCCCCCCCCCCCCCTCAAATATATCAAAATTACGAGAAAATATTAATTTATTAAAGTAAGGTAAACCCATTTAAAACTAATAATATAATTATTTTGCTAATAAATTATTATTGTTTATGGAGCAATAGTCAAGTTGATATTAACATTTGAAACTGGGATTCCCACTTACTTACTTACCATTTTGAACCAAATTTCTAAAATTTTCCGGGGGTGGCTCCCTGAACCCCCCTTTGGACTGGCGTCATATATGACAGAAAAGGGATTAGTACAGGACTGGCAACTATTTCAACTGGACAGGAGTTAGCAAGTTATTTAAATTGTAGCAGTGATTAAATTATAAATTTTGGATAAATTAAATTTTATTTGTTTTGTTCTTATATTTCCTAAATGTGAACGGCTGAATCAACTGGTCGGCGTTGGCTTAGAAGCGTTGGCGTAGGCGCCTTATAATAGTTTAGCCTATGGCGCCAAAACCTCTTGCGCCGCGCCGGCCCTGAGTACCATCGTGTGCTAAAGGGATAAGTCATTTTATTTAATCACTTGGCCCACATAATAATAGAAATAGCAACTAATTTCTTGCATGAGCCCCAAACCCCATGATAACATGGGTTTTTAAGATAAAAACTTACTATTTAACTAACATTAGTAAAAGATAATATAATTACAAGATGAAAAGAACTTTTTATATTCTCTGTTGACTAAATAAAAAAATCATATATTTTAAACCCGTCAAAATGATCGTAAATATGGATCATGTCAAAACAAATAAAAAAAACTTGCGGATTTTTTCCAAACTAACTTTCCATACAGCAAAATTTGCTGAAAACGAATTACATTCTGCTGAAAGGTGGCTAAAAGTATTAAAATAATGCATTGTAATAGTGTTCTGAGCTATTCTAAAAGTATCAAATGTCTAGCTACTCAGGATGTTAGTTAAACGTCGATTGCAAGATTTGTACAGCACAAACAAACAAACAAGAAAGCAAGCAAATAAAAACGTAGTAAAAAAATATGAATTTACCAAACTTCCAACATTTTGTTCTGGTTGATTTGATTCTTCCAAGATGTTCTTTCTTGGTGTTCTCAGGCCTGAGTGATCTTTTCACACGAACTCCTTTGGTTTTAGTTAATTCTATTTCGTATGAATTCTTTTTTGAAACGTCGTTACCCATCACAATATACAAATGATTATTTTTAATATAAATGATTATTCAAATATGAATATCCCTTAATACGTTTATATTAAGGAATAATATACTTAATTTATAGGTATATAAATGTGTGTGTATTTATTATTCTTTATTTAATGCAAGTATATTATATATTTTATTTTTTTATCTATTTTAAAGCTAGTTAACATGACAACAATTTTTCATTTTTTATGTTTTAATAGATTATAAACTTATATTAAACATTTCAAATAACTTTTACATAGAATATAATCACAGTTATGTTCATCGACTGATGTCGACTTCCTACTGAACAGATTAGAAGGTTGAGTTGATAATATTTTCTAAAATATATCTAAAACCCCAGAGGTCAGAGGTGATTTTACTCAATGAATACCATTTTTTATTTTAAAGTATCAGTCCAATATATCTTTTATAACCACATATACTATGTTTATAATTTTATGAAATATAATATTAATTTTCTTTTCTTGTAATTTAAAAATAAAAACAATTTGTATAAAACATGAACTATTAGAAATATTAGGTCATGCTCAAGTAATTGATTACAGTTCATAATATGTTAAACGTATCTAATGGGATAGTTGTTTTTTTTCTTTATTTTGATAAAATCAGTGGCGCACACAAGAGGTGGGAGGCAGCCCCCTCCACTCATTACATAACTTAGACCCGATTTTAGAAGATTTTTTTTTTTTTTTATTAAAAAAAAGATCTTAATACTCATAATGATCAGAGATGCATTCGCATTGTCTGTAAGTGTGCTAAAGAGGGGTTTTTCTTAAATTCTATCTCTAAAAAGTTAAGGTTAACGAACAGGCAGTGGCGTAGGAACGTAGGGGGGGGCTATCGGGCTTGAGCCCCCCCCCCCGTCAGATTTGAAGGGGCTATATAATAGTCGAGGAGATAGAGTGCAAAAAAGTGTCTGACTAACATCAAGCTAGAATTTTGTTTACAAGTCAATCTTTTAGCACCATTTAAGAATATGTGGTCGGCTAAGTTCGTCTGCGGGACATAGCTTGGCAATAGGCGTTTGATAAAACCAAATCGGTAGAGAGCGGCCATGTCTCACCAATTATGATGGACAATGTGATTTCCATGATCCTGAGTACAGAATTAGTTAGTAGACCAAAAATCAAGTTGGTGTTAGTTTTTCCCTTGACAGGTGACCACGTTGATTTTTAGTAAAATTTGAATAACTAACCTGTCAAGTGTGAAAATAACATCGACTTGATTTTTGGTCTACTAACTAATTCTGTACTCAGGACCATGAAAATCACATTGTTCACCATAATTGGTGAGACATGGCCGCTCTCCACCGGTTTGTTTTTTTCAAACGCCTATTGCCAAGCTATGTCCCGCAGACGAACTTAGCCGACCACATATTCTTAAAAGGCGCTAAAAGATTGACTTGTATACAAAATTCTAGCTTGATGTTAGTCAGACACTTTTTTGCACGCTATCTCCTGGACTATAATTACAAGTAAAATAAAAATTAGTACATGGGTTTATGTCTGAAACTACTGTTTTTGAACGTTTATTTTCCAAAATTTTCTTGGACCCCCGGACCCCCCTCCTATAGGAAGGGGGGGGGGGGGGTAGAGAAAGGGTAGGTCGTAGTCTGGAACTTTAATTTCTAGAAATCGAGCACTAATACAGAGTATGTACCCCCCCCCCCCCCCCCCCCCCTTCACTTATTGGAGGTGCCGAGCCACCCCCGTCAAAAATGAATTCCTACGCCACTGCGAACAAATATGAGTTTTAAGGATTTCTGAGGGTCATTAGAGGAAAAGATGTTTGGTGGGGACGAATTGATGTTTAACTAAGATGGGCTAAAAAAAAACAAATAATTGAGTAGTTTTGTAGCTGGTATCATTAAAAAACCTTCTTTTACACTTTGTAAAATACATAATATAAATTGTTTGCTAAAATAGTGAGATTAAGAGAAAACAAATCAAAATAATAAGTAAGGTTTTTTTTTACAAAAGTTACATTACTAGTAAAAAATATTAATATCACAATGTCATCATGATTTTTCTGTCAGTTTCTCTCCTATAAATTAACATTGACCATATTGAATAAGATACAAAATCTAAGTAACTAAATGAAACCCTAAAATTCCGACTTCCATACTCATGACTCATTAGGAATAATTTTATGTTCTTAACAATCAGTGATGAACTTAGCATCTGGGCCCCTTTGAACAAATAACGGCGGGGGCTCCGGGGGTTCTCCCATTAAATTTTTTAAATTTAAGTGAAAAAAATGAGTTTTAAGAATTTCTGAGGGCAAGTTTGTCCTTACAGGAAAAGATGTTTGGTGGGGACGAATTGCAAATATGTACATAAATATGTACTGTTGGTTAACTTTTGTTTTTGTGTCTGTTTAATTATCGTTGCGTGAATCAACTTTTCCTCCCAAACTTAGCTAGGAAATTAAAAAAAATCATAAGAAAAAAACAAAAAAAAAATTGCGTTCCGAGCAGAATGGGGTCCCCTTATAATAATATAGAAGTATGATTCCAAGTTAGATTTTATCATGCTCTAAAGGAGCCTCTACCGACATTGGTACAAAGATGTAGTTTCATGTTTTTGTTTTTTTTATTTGGGGGCCCCTTAGCCCCGGTGTCCGCCCGAATTCGGGCCTATAATTTTGCCACACTAATCACAATATCACACGTCTTTTTGATTGTAAAAATTCAGGGCCGCCCCCCGGAGGCCCGGGCTCCAGGGGGCCCGGGCCTTTGCCTACCAAACTTAGCTAGGACATTGGGGCCCTTCACCAAAAAAAATTGATGATAAAAAAACAACATTTGTGTTCAGAACTGAATGGGGTCTCCTTACAATAGTATAGAAGTATAATTTCAAGTCAGATTTTATAATGCTCCAAAGGGGCCCCTACCGACATTGGTACAAAGATAGTAATTTCATGTTTGTTTTTTTTAATTGGGGGCCCCTTGGCACCAGGGTCCGCCCGCAATTAGTTATGTCACAAATTACAATATCCATGTTGCCTTTTTTGGTTGTAAAAAACCATGGCCGCCCCCGCAGGCCCGGGCCCCCTGGAGACCCGGGCCCCTGGGCATTTGCCCCCCCCCCCCTGTCGGCGGCCCTGTTAACGAACACTAGACCGGCCCTAAGACGCCCGGCTTAGCCCGAATTTTTGCCGATGAAATTGTGTCACCAATTCATGGGTTCGAATATCGTCCAGCTGTTAATTTTTTAATATAAGTACATAAGTATAAAGGTAAGTTTTCCAAGACGCGACTCCAGCGATAGACGTTGAGCGATAGTCGCCCAGCGATAGTCGCTGGCACAAAATTATAATAGGTGTTTTTCTACATGCGTCTCCAGCGACTATTGCAACATATCAGTAGGTAACTAGCAGTAGATGCGAACACGGTAGTTTTTAATTTAACCCTGCAGTGCACGGGTCGGGTCTGTCAGACCCAGGGTGTCACACTCATTAGCAAAACACTGATACTGATAAGGGAGGTTCGTATAACACCATGTCTTTCTATACCTTCAAGTCAAACCTTCCTCTGTTCAGTACCACATTATGAACAATTCAAATAATTTCTTTCTGTCTATTTTTTTACCTCAAAATTACCCCTGGGTCTGTGAGACCCAACCCGTCTACTCATGTAAGTATTTTTTTTATAACTCATAACAACATTTAATTATATATAATCGTTAATAACTCTCTAGGTTTTAATATTAATTACTTGAACGTTATTTAATATTAATTTCAGGTATTGTACAAAGTATTTATAATGACTGATTATTTTCGATCGTTAATTTAGTATTTAATTTTCTGTAAAGGGAGAAAAAATGGTACAATTACTCTCCTGGCAGAATTTCCGGGATTTTTTTTTAGAAATTACCGGGAAAAATATTCTTGGGATTAAAGCTGTGCCTTCCAAACCTCTAGCGCCTAATAAAGGGGGGGGGATGTTCAAATTGCACTGACCGCAAATCTCGTTATTCCTGCAAAAAGTGCAATATATATATATATATATATGCTTCGAGCATTCGCAATTTATATGCCAAGTGTGAAATTAATTTTTTTTTCTTATTTTTTCAAAATTCCTTTAATTTTTTTAATATATTTTTTTTCATGTTGGAGAGTAAAAATTAAAAAAATAATAGTTATAAAATATTTTTTTTTTTTCTAATGTGATTTTATTGATATACTGCATTCTATATTTTTTTTTACTAATAAATAAAGATTATTTCTATACTAAAAAAAAAATTGGGTCTGACAGACCCAACACGTGCACTGGTGTGATTTTTTTTCACCCGTGCACTGCAGGGTTAATTATGACTTTTAAGAAAAAACAAATTACATATTTACTATTGGAAGAAGAAGATGATGATATTATTGCCGAGGAAATGATGAGTTCTTCTCGAAGAGGAGCACATCAAATTTTTAAAACAAGAAACGAGGAGGGTTGCTTCGTGCAACTGATTAAAAATCATTTGGAGCAAGACGTTTTAAAAACTGTATAATAAAAACTACTTTTATAACTATGAAAATATTACATAAACTGTTATTATAAAATTAACAAGAACTATTGGCTATTTATTATTAAACTTACCAGATCTTTCCACAAACTCTGCAACCTCTTTCCAAACTCCTTCCAAACTGTCCTTAACTCGTGTATCTCGGTACATCGAATGCTGTAAATCGAAAATAGCTCCATGTTTCCGCACTGATTCGATGAGCTTTTCATCTTCCTCAGAGGAAAAAAACAGCTTATTGGAAAACGACATGTTCATGTTCACTAAATAATAAATCACCACAAAACCAGAAGCGGCACTGTTTTTTCTTTCACGGCAAGATTGTCTTTATCCGCTCTTTTAAAACTATGAAGAAAATCCTTTTATTTATATTACTCCCATTTGAAGAAAACGGCGGGCAAAAAACAGCGGGAGCCAATGAAAATTTTTGATTTTTAGCGTGAGTAGTTACAAACCTTCTTCTCCCACTTCTGTAGAGCGGGCATTTCTCTCATTTGAAGAAACCGGCGGGAAATAAAGGGCGGGGACCAATGAAATCGAGGGTGTTTTAGCGCGAGTAATTGTCATTTCCCTACGGATATTCTGCCACTACAAGCAAGCAAGCCAGAACAAGCATTGTTCTAAACGGCGAGAAACAATTCTCGCTTCTCGTGGTTTTCTTTAAATTTATAATTCTGTTGGATTCATATCGAATAAAGGCAAGTGAAATATCTATTTAAATGAAACAATAAATATTCTGTTGTTTTTTTTGGTTCCATTTAAGTAATTTAATAATTAATATATTTATATTATACATATTTATATTATATATATTTATATTTTATATATTTATATTATAAATATTTATATTATATATATTTATATTATATATATTTATTTTACATAATATAATATTAATTAAATTTAATTATGATATTACATTATATTATATCAATTAAATTAAATTATGATAATTTATTCAAGTAATTTTTAACTTTGAATTGGTTGTTTTTTATCCTCGCAGTTTGACCGTCACAGCCTGGTTTCTCTAGCACTGCATTGCTAGGATCGCCAGCGACTGCGATTATGACTGCTCCTAGAGCAGACGGCTGCAATCACTCAGCGATCGACGCTAGCGTCTCTAGCGATTATCGTTAGAGTCGCTTGCCTAGGAAAACAGTTACACGTAAACTCAGAAGAGGAGTCCTCAGCGATAGTCGCTGGACGATTTTCGCTTAAACGTCTATCGCTGGAGTCGCGTCTAGGAAAACGTACCTTAATATGCAAGTACAAAAAATAAAATATAGGTTAAGGCAAGGGTTTACCGCCCTTTGAGGTTAGGAAAAACAGTAAAATTATACTGGTTCTAAGCGAGATATCAAAAATCTAATCACAGGCTTCATTCCTAAATTTAATTCTGCACAATTTGAGCCCTATTTAAACTTCCTATGATAAATAGTACAGGCGCCATTTCAATACAACGATAAAACTCGTATTAAAATGGCGCCTGTACTATTTATCATAGGAAGTTGAAATAGGGCTCAAATTGTGCAGAATTAAAATTAGGAATGAAGCCTGTGATTAGATTTTTGATATCTTGCTTAGAACCAATACAATTTTCAATTTAATGATTTTTCTAACCTCAAAGAGCGGTAGAGCCTTAATACTTCTGTAATAAATTGGTTGTATTGACCGATATTTTGTGGTAATCAAATATAATGAAATGGTATTTAGTACACATAAATAAAAACACACTGTTCAAAATAAATAAAGCTATATCAAAATTATATATAAACTTTATATAAGTTTATATAAACTTTATATATAAGTTTATAATCTTTGTATAAACTTTATATAAAGTTTATATATAATATATCTAATATAAAACTTTATATAAACTTCTATTTTCATTTTCATTTAATTTAATCCACCAGTGTGTTTTAATTGTGTGTACTAATTGCCATTAATTGCGTTTGTAGTTGAATTACTAGCGAGTGCCAGCGAAGCACGAGGCGAGTCGCGAGCGCGAATGAAACGGCCACTCGCGTTGTGCGGATGAGTGGACTAATGGGCCTCACGAGTGCCGGCGAACCACGAGGCGAGTAGCGAGCGCGAATGTATAAACGACCACTCGCGTTGTGGGGACGAGTGGACTAATGGGCCTCACGAGTGCCGGCGAAGCACGAGGCGAGTCACGACGCGAATGTATAAAGGACCACTCGCGTTGTGGGAACGAGTGGACTAGTGGGCCTCACGAGTGTCGGCGAAGCACGAGGCGAGTAGCGAGCGCGAATGTATAAACGATCACTCGCGTTGTGGGGACGAGTGGACTAATGGGCCTCACGAGTACCGGCGAACCACGAGGTGAGGCACGAGCGCGAATGTGTAAATGCTGTATAAAATATGTACCAACAGTTGTAATCCAATATGGGGTCATCTCTTGGCTATTTTCAACAAACCATCTAAATTTCTTATATGTAAATTAGATGAGTACTTTTGAAGATACAGGTGTAAATAAAAACATTTGTCTACTCGTGGAAGGAAGCAATGGAGGGGGGTTGAAATTATTATGGGACCAATAATTGGGCTGTAAATGACTTACCATCCAAATTAGTTCATATCAATATCAAACCTGTAGTTTTTATGATACCTAGACTAGAGTGGTTCACGCACAAGAATATGTTGATGGACAGACCGACCTACAGACAGACCTAAGACGGAGACCAAAAATGTTCCCAAAAATTCTGAAACGTATTTTTGTCCAAGAAATTTTTTAATCAGAGACATATAACATTTTAATTCTTCAGAATTATTACAATCTCGTTACTAAAATATCATTCGACAAACTCGGACTTCTCATTAATGTATAGTTCTACAAAAAATTCCAAAAAGGGTTAAAAAGATCAAACGATTTTACTCTAAGATGTAAATTTGAAAATCGTATGTTTAGCATGGAATATGTTTAGAATCAGTTTTAGAGAGGACTAAATTCAACAAAACAAAGATAAAAATAGAATCAATACGGTAACTAATTATAAAAATACTTTGTTTCTGAATTCTTAACGTGAATGGCTATTAGAATCCGAATTTACCTAGAATAATAACAAAATAAGTTGCTTAAATTAATATCCGCAAATTGTACTTCTGTCATGAAAATTGTTCAAGCAGTATTGCAAAATTCAACTATCAAAAGTTTTTTAAGGTTATATTTTTCAAAATTTTCCTGCAGCCTCATTCTAATCATTACAAAAATGTAATAAAGCAACAAACCTAAAAATGAGAAAACAAAAAAATTAGCAACCACTACGACTTCTCTTTTATATAGGGATTTTTATTGCATTGCAGCGTTTTAGCTTTGGCAACACTGATTCCAACTCTTTATTTCGCGCCATACTTTATTTTTAAAGAATTATCTTATCACATATTTATTTATGGACTATGGACAATCTGCTTAAAGTTTTCTTTAAGATATTATTATTTTTGTGTTTGTTGTTCGAATAGTTTTTTTTTGTTCATGAACTCGTTATAACCTCTCAGAGTAGTTTTTCTTGGATGAGACGTTTTTTTTGTTTCTGAACGTTTTGAAATTTATTATAAAAATATGGGGGAAGAATATAAATGTGATGAAAGTTATACTAGATTGGCATTTGAAAGTTTGATGAGTACTTTTGGTTCATTGCCGGTTGATATGATGACCAAAGTTGCATTACTTATGAATAATCCAGACGATGTAGATTCCGTCCAATTTTCTCCACTTGAACTTGAAGTTATCCGTTCGAATGTGGAGAATGATATGGACTCATTCGTCTCACTGGTTAATGACACACGTAAGTTTAGTTGGTATTTATTAACTTTTGTTTAATTATTAAGTACTGATGGTTAAGTTACTTTATATTTGTGGTTAATTAACGATTGACCAGCTGAAACTGAAGATTTATTTCAATCTCTAACTCTTTAGGAACATCTTACTCAGGCATACTTCTAAGCTTTTACCCAGCTAGAAATTGATACAAGCTGTAATTTCTTGATATTACAACAAGTGACTTACCTCCACTTAGTTCAGAAAATAACTTTTTTTACATTGTATTTTTACTGGCAATGTAGGTACTTATAATTATAGAATATGCATGTATGAATAATAAAACTTCAGTAAATCTTGACTTGGAGGTGTTGGAGCAGTTTTGATAATGGGTAAGGATAATAAATTGTTAGATAAGACAATAAGATATAAGCACTTGGTTGAAGTAAGCTTGGTGATGCAACACCTAATATTTTTATTTATTTATTATAATTTATAGAGTCCTCTACAGTAATTTTATATACCAGAAGAGAGGCACTCTCACACAGCGACATTATAAATAGATAGATGAGCAAAAAGATTAACAAAAGATTAATTTATTCTTCAGTCTTCCTTAGGTCTATAGGGTATTAATAAATTTTATTGCTACTCCATGTCTGGCTATATTTCACCTCCTTTGAGGCATCCTCAGGCCTAAAAGAAGATTTTAAATTTATTTATCCACATCATCATTTACATTAACAAATAATTCCATAAAAACTTTGTATTATTACTTCAATCCAACATAATTTAACATATAATTTTGTGACTTAACTTATACCATAATTATATGTATAACTATACACTAACCTTTATTAATCCGGTAAAACTGAAGAATATGATACGGTTTATAGAAAAGATGGCGGACTCTAACGTATTTTGACTCTTAACGTATTTTTTTGACAAAGGGATATAAACCCTCCTATGAACAAATCATGCATATATAATTTCTCAAATGTTTAAATCATACAAATGTACTGTTTGACAAAGGAATATAATCTCTCAAGAGTATAAATTAAGCAAAGTTGTGCCGACAAGCGATTCTCGACCGTATCATCTCCTGCAGTTCAGCCATTAATCCTTCTATTATATTATAATATACATTTTTCTTTGAAAATCTAACAGCCAGTTATTTAACCGTGCGTCATGCGTCTACCTACAATTACATTAATTTGTCTGTTAAATTTTTTTTATAAAATTGAACTATAATTTAAAAAGTATTTACCTTTTCATTTATTCCAATTTATCTTCTAAAACATGGTAACTTACACATTTCCTCTTTTTATATCCACTGTTCTCTATTTAATGTAATTTTTAATTATAAAATTATTAATTTTCTCATAGAGAAAATACGTCTTGAGTGTATTTATGATAAGACTGATTAGTGATAAGACTGGTTGTCTTTATGATAAGAGATCTTACATACTAAAATTTGCTCTACTTTTATGTTTTTCTTAATTGCCTACCATATCTTAAGTTAGGGGAATTTTCTAAATAATGTTAAAATTCTAACTATGTATTAATCTAAAATTAGTTTTTTCCATGTTATATCTCAGTATTAGTATATTAATATGATATTATTATTATTATTATGATACTTCTTTATTTCTATATTAATTTAATAACTATTTATCTTTGTATCTTTTATTTATCCTTTTTATTTAACTGTTTTTATATCTTGTAGGATTGACATATAAAATTTATTGAATTCTTTCGTGTCCGTTTTAAAATTCATGGACTTCTCCTCCAAGCTAATATGTGCTGCTTCTAAATATTGTCTTTTATACGTGTTAATCTCTTTGTTCAGAATAATAGTATTTTCAAAATTCATTTTGTGTCCATTTCGTTTTACATGGTCAACCAATGCCGTAGTGTTATTATTTTTGGGAGTTTCTATTCTGTATTATTTTTTAAATTATTTCTTTTAGGCCTGAGGATGCCTCAAAGGAGGTGAAATATAGCCAGACATGGAGTAGCAATAAAATTTATTAATACCCTATAGACCTAAGGAAGACTGAAGAATAAATTAGATTAAAGGGTAATACAATCCGAATATGACAAAAGATTAACGTAAAACATAGAATAACAAGAATTAAAAAGGATACAATTCAATATAAGTAAAATAAGTGATAAATAAAAAGCAAATTAGACAGTTGATATGGTATTATAAGCATTAAAAATGGTGACAATTAAAAGTGGTAACGATTACGAAATTACTAATAACACACATAATTTAAAATAGTTTAAAATAAGTTAAACAACCCACAATCGCTCAGAGAATAACAAAAGGATGTGGCGGAGGCGGGAAAGGGTGTCAACATTAAGTGAGGAAATAGGAAGATTATTGACAGAGGACACACAACGGACAAGAGGACTAAGGTTAGATAGTTGACGGATGTAGAGGAATCTGCCTGTTCGACGATCTGGAGGTAACACAATAATATATTAATATATTTCAGTTGGAAGACGATCAATAAACTGAAGACATTAGGGTATGCAAAATGAAATATGTGTAGTTCGGATAATGTCCCTTTGTCTAAAAGCAGAGATACTCATGCCTGTAGCTTGCACAAAAATGTCAGCTACTTGCATGTGTAAATGTTAAATGGCACACCTGCAGCTGACAAGCAAGTAGACTGCACGAGAATTGATTTCTTTGTTATGCAACGTGCAAGCGAGGTGGTTGGGGCTACAATCCGCATGCCAAAAGGTATGTGTGAACGCCCACGACAGTAACCAGTACGAGCCGCTATTCCAGTTATTAGCAAGCTACCACCAACTGTGGACGTGATCATTGCGTATTTATTGTTTTGTTTTGTATTAATGGAATTTATTCCGTTCTTTTCATAAATTTTCCGAGAAAACTTATGAAATGAAGAAGAATCCACAATTAGTGCATTTTTGATCAATCTACAGAAAAGACTTTAATTATATGTGACAGTTTTTTTCATTTCTATACATGATGCCCCAGATACGCTACCTCAACCAATACTTGCTCCATGCTTTTCCCTTTAACTAATCCAATCTTTCACCCAAATATGTATTCTACTTGTTAAGTTCCTTTTTTGTCTTATTAATTTAGCAACGCATGCTGTTGCAAGAGTAACAATATAACACTATTTAATTCATTTCAAATACTTTCATGCTTTCCATGATTAGCCTAAGTATGAAAGGTTACGATGGTAGCATATCTGTTCTGACATTTTGCCTTTGATGTATGAGGTCATTTTGCTTTGATGAAAAATAATGTAAATCAAATTATAATTACAATTTACAAAGGGAGACAGACAGAGAAAAATAGACTTCAGCGCCGGGACTCGAACCACGGACCTCCCCCTCATGAGGGGAAGGTTCTCTGTCTGTCTCCCTTTGTAAATAGTAATTATAATTTGATTTAAATTAAAATTTAAACGTTCTGTAGTATGAATACTACTAAAAACTTATAAAAATTGAAAAATAATTTTTTGTAGAAATTTCTTGAGAAATTTGGCCTTTTATAGGGTTTAAATTTTTATTATATTTAAATATAATAAAAAATAAAAACTTCCACTCATCTTTAAAAATTGCTATATTTCGCCATCACATTATGGCTTCTTCAGGCTACAACAATAACAAATTGAAAATAAATTATTTTTTTTATAAATTATTTATTTTCAATTTGTTATGTTGTAGCCTGAAGAAGCCATAATGTGATGGCGAAATATAGCAATTTTTAAAGAAGAGTGGAAGTTTTTATTTTTTATTATATTTAATATATAATAAAAATTTAAAAAATTAAACCCCTATAAAAGGCCAAATTTCTCAAGAAAATTCTACAAAAAGTATAAAGAAGAGTACAAAAGAAAATTTTTGTTTTTTATAAATTGAAAAATAATGTTAAAAGGAATAAGAAACTGTTAATGAATTATTAGAACAATATGAAATCCCTTCAAGATCCCGGCATGGCCCATTAAGACACTGATACCACCAGAACACGTAGATTTTCATTAGTTACCGTATTAATACGAAGATCTTACCTTTAATATATCAATGTTTTTACGTTTATTTGTCAATGTTTTTAGATTATTCTTCATAAAACAAGTTAGACATTAACAAATTAAATGGTGACGTTTTGGTACAATCTTGTAACTTATTGCTTATTTAATTACTAGATTGTTTGTTTTCTGTTTTTAATTTATTATTATTTTTTTTAGGTCCATTATTTAAATCTACAGAGAGAAATGCACCTAACTTAGAAATACTGGTAAAATCTGCTAATAGTTTTAGTGAAAGATTATTGAATTTAAAAAATGAATTGGATAAAGTTGAAAAGCAGATAAAAGCAAATGAACAAGAATTTATAGAAAAAATGAATAAAACACATTTACAATTGTTCCTTGAAGCGAGGTAAATTTATGTTCATTTTTAGATTTTACTAACTTTTATTTCCAGTTCTAAAATTGATGTGTTTCATTAATAGAGAAAATTTGAAGAATAACTTATTGATTTTACTTGTTTCTAAGACTCTATAAAAAATGAATATTTCCAAAAAGTTAGGATCTAACTGGCAGTAGCTTGGATTTCACTTTTTGTGCTATATTTTGCCAATAGGACAGCTCCAAGAGTACCAAAACGGAATTTTCTTCTATCCTGGAAAACTAGTGTCTTGACTAGTTGCTACTCTGGATTCAATTGCCCAAAAACATGTCCATGTTTCACTGTTTTTCATGAAGTAGAGAAATTTGGTTATTCCTTACTTAACCCTTCGAGACACGGGCTGGCGCATGGAGTGCGCCACAAGTAAAAAAGGTTTCTGCAAATCACAGATTCACGATGCGAGAATAATAAAACCTAAATTTACCCTACCACTAGAGACCCCTAAAACAGATGAAACAGTCTGCTTTGATTATTGCTTCGTTCTGCATTGTTTTGCCATGTTTATTTGTCTTGGTGTGTATTGTCTTAGTGTACAGACAAGTGTGTAGGTGTGCTACCATGTCCGGTATAGAAAAATTATGTCATCCGATCAATATTTTTCGGATTTGCATGAGTTGTCGGATAAGGATGATGGTTGTGAGGAGTTATCTTTGGACTTTGACAACTAATAATAATAAATAGGGTTGATAATTAAGGTTGAAAGCCCGATACTAAGTCAGAACGCTGAAGGAGTAATTACTGATTTTTTATAATCATTTTTATTTTTATAATTAAAGATATCATTGAAAAATAAATATGTAATACATCAATTGACTTTTTAGTTCAACATTTCCAAAACGCAATCTAGATAATCTGGATTTAACCAATTTATGGTTTGAAAAATGCATTGGCGCATAAAGTACGCCGCCTGTGCCTCTGTGTTTGTCCACTATAGCCGGGCCACAAAGGGTTAATCTGTGTGCCAACCAAGGATGACAGGCCCTTTTTAGGGTTTCGTTGGTAAAACTGAAAAAGAAACCCTTATAGTTTCGTTTCTGTGTCTGTTTGTCTGTACGGTTCCAATAACTTTTGAATCAAAAGAAATAAAAAGATGAGACTTTCCAGTATTAAAGATCATTTTGACATACACACAGAAAAAAATATAGCATACTAAAAATGATCAACTGTTCAAATTCTAAATGATAATTCCTATTAATGATGATAATTCCCATTACTGGAATTTTTTTTTAAATTTTGAGTGGAGTATCAAATTAAAGGTATTTAAGAGTATATTTAACACTTATGGAAAGTGTTTAATTTTTCATGCCATTTTGTTAATAAAAAAACATCATGTTTTTGCATGCCTTCCCCCTCCCCTTATACTAACTAATTTCCAGGGCTGGATTTAACACTAGGCTCTCGCCTAGGGTCGCACTCTATAATAAAAATTGTTTAAATAAAGAAAATGTTTATAACGAGTTGAAAAATGTCTAAATTTAATTTACATTTATACAGTTTATTGGTGCGCGTAATTAATGTTGATTGCTGGAGGAACTTTTTAATTTCTTGAGTGCAACACACAGATGTGTTATCCTAAAGAAAATGTGTCTTTTACAACTAAAAACTCTATCCAAGTCTATGGTTTTTTCGTTACAACGCCTGCCGAGTTGTAAATGAAAATAGAGAAGGCATTTTGACAAGGTTGAATCAAATGGCTAAAGGCGGAAATACACGTGCTAGTTACTCGCACAAAAACATACGAGTAGCTCGCAGAGGAGTGCTACTGGGATGTGTATACATCTAATAGCATGCGAGTGAATCGCACGAGGTTTGATTTTTGCCTTGTCAGTGGCACAAGTCAAGGGGAGGGGGAACTGATAAGGCACGTGTAAACAGGCCTGCCAGCGCAAGGTTGCTAGTAGCTAGCACGAGTTTCCCTCAGCCCTTCAGTCTTCAGTTGCGTTCCTTCCTTTCGCCGGGTATCTGACAACAACTCATCAACTTTCTCCAGAAGCATTCGCAATTGATTCCTAAAACCATTGACGTCCCAGAACCGCACTTCATTTAGTAGGCACTGACTCGCTCTATGTACCTAATTCCCTTCTAGCTATCCAATCTTTTACCCACATTCTTCGTGTCTTTTTATTACTTTTCAAATGATTTAAAAACAGTTCTTTGCAAGTAACAGAACAATCTGGTTAATTTCATTCCACACCGATGTATTCATAAAGTACATTGAATTACAATTAATAAAAAGATCAAAATTAATTAAATCAAATACAATTATTTTTTTATGGCTTAGAGAAGGCAAGAAACGTGAGCCTGTTTCAATACTAGAACCTTGGCTAGAGTGTGTATTGTCTTATGCTAGTAGCTCGTACAAGACCTATCATCCGAACAATACTAGCATGCTATTTCACTGGCAAATGTATACAGCGTCTACAGCATGCCAGCTACTGACATGCTAGTAACTCGCCACTGGCATGCTTTTTTACTAGCATGTGTATTTCCGCCTTAATGACAGATACCACCTCAAGAATCATTGAAACCGTTGCTTTAGTTGAGATTTTATGGGGTACTACTGGAAAAGTTTATTGAGATGAACATAAAACTTCAGTATGAAACCAAAGTGATAGAGAAGATTATTACTTACAATGAGTCTCTTTGTGGTTTTCTTCATGAAGTGAGAAAAAAAAATGTTGATGGCTTAGAAAGTGCAGCGAGAGGAAAATGTTAGAAATAGTACGTAGCAGACTCCCGACAAAAAGGAAGATATCTAAATACTTTGTTGGTGAATATGGGGGATATAGCAGAAATGTTGCATTTGCAGGATCTGAGAACTTTCATGTGAACACTTGTAAATTTACACTAGATATACTCAAATTTTTAAGTTTTTGGTAGTATTCATACTACGGAAAGATTAAATTTTACTTTAAATCAAATTATAATTATCATTAACTACGGGAGACATACAGATTTTTAGATTTGTAGAAAAGATTGAAAGCTTGGATTCGGAGAATTTGTATCGGTAACGACAGAGAAAAATCATTCTTCCGTATAGCTCAGTTGGTAAGAGCACCTGTAACGGATTAATAGGAGGACCCGTGGTTCAAGTCCCATTGTGAGGGTCTATTTTTCTCTGTATGTCTCCCGTAGTTATTGATAATTATAATTTGATTTAAACTGGATATACTTTACATTCCGAAGTCAAGAGACATAAAAATAAATATATTCTCAGCTCTTTAACACGTTAAGATTATTCGAGGTTATTAAAGGACTCGAAGCCTCAGATATCACCAAACATGCAAGAGAACTATTGAGTTTGTATCCTGAAGATCTTGAGCCTGTTCATTTAAAACCCTTTTTAGAGTAAAATACTGACAAAGAAAAAACTAGCATGACCTTGTTGAGCTATTTAATTTCCTTAATACACCCAAAATACAAAAAATTGATTCTCAAATTATCTTCATAAGTGATGTTAATGTGGGAAAAAATTAAAATTGTCATCATAAAGATTATTTTCTTAAGGAAAATTATCGGACCTACCCCCTCCCATGGTATGAAGAGGCAGCAAAAACCCTTGGGTCTAGGAGGGTCTAAACTTTAAATCCGGCCCTGCTAATTTCATGTTCACAA
Source organism: Gerris lacustris (assembly GCA_951217055.1). NCBI lineage: Eukaryota > Metazoa > Arthropoda > Insecta > Hemiptera > Gerridae > Gerris > Gerris lacustris. The sequence continues at coordinate 4,415,050 of OX578281.1, read as the reverse complement.
TACCAACAAAACTCTTTTTACGTGAGACTTCATGCACAACCAATTTATTTCTGCTATTATAGCTATAGGTGACCCATCGTCAATGCATACTCCCATCAGCCATAATTATCTGGTTTCTAAGACCAATTAAACGCCACTTCTCTCAGTATCTACATGCATACCTTACTATGGTTGCTTAGTTCCAGAAAATAATTGTATTAGCCATAAATGTTTAGGACTGAGCTAAACTTTTTACTGGTCTTATATTACTTTGCTTTGTAAGTTTCATCGCACATTTCCGTTTCCCCAATTTTGAACCACTTCCCGTGATTCAATCTTCCCCAAATTTTGCACATAGAAACAACTATGGTGAAGAATGCAGAAACCAAAAAAAAATAAAATAAATAAATAAATAACGTCAAATTTATTTGCTTTTTAAGTTTCATCGCACACCTATTACCCCAATTTTGAACCACTTACCGTGATTCAATCTTCCCCAAATTTTGCACATAGAAACAACTATGGTGAAGAATACAGAAACAAAAAAAAAAAAAAAAAAAAAAAAAAAAAAAAATGGTGTCAAATTTATTTGCTTTTTAAGTTTCATCGCACACCTATTACCCCAATTTTGAACCACTTACCGTTATTCAATCTTCCCCAAATTTTGCACATATATACAACTAAGGTGAAGAATAAAGAAACCAAAAAAAAAAAAAATTGAAAATAAGACCAGTTTTGAAAAATGGTATTTTTATATTAATTATTTTGATTAATTTTTATCATTGTATATTTTATATTTGCAGGACATACATACCGACAGCAAATAATGAATTGGAGAAAAAAGCTAAAATTTTGGAAGACTTGTCGGCTGGTATAGTTTTATCTAAAAAGGAAATTATCACTGATATTGAAAAGACTAAAAAAGAAATTGATAATTACAAAAATATAATTGGATATGATCAAACCCTGAAGAACTATAACTCACTTCAAAATATTATCGCCCAAATGAAAAAGATGGACCACAACAATTAATTACATATTTCTAATAGTAGATATTGTTTATATTTCTAATAATTATATTAAAAAATATATAAATGAGCTGCAAAATAGCTTCAGTCATCTTATTTAAAGAGTTTGCTAAAATAAATGTTTGTAATTGAAGAATTGAACTAGGCTCAACACAGTATTAAATCCACTTGATTATAATATAAAAATAATCAAAGGAATACTTAAATTATTATTTTTTTAAATAAAATTAATGTTATTTTCTCAAAATGTTTTTAACTTTAGTACATCGTGTATCCAAACATATACTGTGTGTCCCCGGATCGATGCATGAATAGGTGAAAAAAATTAACATTTTTTTAATTAAAATTTCATCTTCTGCGGTTCAGTCCTGCTTGGATAGAAACTAATTTATGTCAAGTATGTCTTGGAAATTTACAAAAAAGTTATTTTTCCCACTAGTACAGTGCTTCTTCTTTAGGAGATATGACAAAATGTTATTAGAAAACGTTGTCCAGAAAGAAAAACTGAGTAAGAATACAAAATTTTAAAACACTCCGCATACTTTGATATATTGCATTATTTACCATTTTTTTTTAATTGTTGAAGATATTAAAAAAAATTCTTGAGGAAAAAATCTTACAAAATTTATAAATTATGCAAGTGCAAAAAATGTTTAGTTTACTTTCATTCATCTGTTAAGAAATTTAAATATTTATTATAAGAAATAAGAATAATAACATAACAAAACAAATAATTCACGATTAAATTTCATTTTTCTACTAACATAATAAAATTCATAGTGGTACTTTTGAAATTTGAAACCTATTTTATGGCACAGAAAAAAATCACCAAAATTATTATTTTTTACTATTTTTAACAGCACAATATGGACCATTATATGGAGTGGTAAATAATGCAATATATCAAAGTAGGCTGAGCGTTTAGAATTTTGTATTCATACTCAGATTTTCTCTCTGAACAACTTTTTCTAACAACATTTTGTTGTACCTCCAAGAGAAGAAGCTCTTTATTAGTGGGAAAAATAACTTTTTTGTAAATTTTCAAGTCATACTTGATTTTTCTAAACTTAATTTATGTCATAAATTAGTTTCTATCCAAGCAGGGCTGAACCCCAGAAGATGGAATTTTAATTAAAAAATGTTTAGTATTTTTCATCTATTCATGCTTCGATCCGGGGACACACAGTAGGTACAATCCTTTGGGGACCTTTAAAATTGGGGATTTTTTAATTAAATTGAAATTATAGAAGGGAAACAGAACTAATGCATAGATTAAGCTACTCTGGAGATTCTCCTGTGTAGCTTAACTAGTAGAGCATTAGACCGTTAATCCAAAAGTCCAAGTTCAAATCCAAGAGGCAGAGTTTATTTTTCTCGTTTTTTCTCCCTTCAATAATTCTAATCATATATTCTAGGCAGAGATGTAGCCCCTTCATGCCTACTACAGTAGAACCTCGCTTACACGACCCTCAATAACATGACAACCTCAATTACAAGTGCAATTTTCAAATCATCTTGAGGTTGCCATAACACATAATGTTAAATTAACCTCTATAACACGACTATTATAATCCAAACAACCTCAATAACACGGATTTTTTCCAATTCACAATACAACTCAGAACCTCTATAACAAGTTGTTTTGAGATGTCAACCTCCATTATGCGACTCTATACAGGAATGGGTCGGCCTTAAACTAGTCAAGACTTGAAAAAACTTCCATTAACCTCGATAACACGACTGATTGCCACAATAACCTTGATAACACGACCCTCAACAAAAAGAGCGCCTCGATAACAAAACTGTTTCCCTAATCCCCTTGAGACACTTCTTATCGAGGTTCTACTGTATTTAATCTGATTGCTACAACTATTACATTTTTTGTAGGGGGCTAAGCCCTTCCAATAGTGTTCAGCAATAGTAAAAAGAAATACAATACCTCTGTACACAGGTTTGCTCTATAGCTATGGATCTGCTTATAACTGCTTCATACTTTTCAAACCTACAAGAAGAATAAGCTTTACAAAATTCAACTAAAATTTCAAAGGTGGATTTGGGCTGAGCTACTACTGTCAGAGTTGAAATTGAAAAACCTACAAGAATTCAAGAAAAAAACATCTCTGACCATTGATTTCTTTAATTTTAGTGGGTATTAAGTTCTACACATCTTTAACTTTGGTTGTGACAATACAGCCTAATTATAATAATAATAAGCTCCACGGACATCCTTCCAGGACAGAAGCCTCTCTCTAAAGAGGAAAAAGTCAGTTTTGAGATTTAATAGTTATTTATGTAACTAGGCAGCAAAATGGAATTTTACTGACGAGTGATTAGATTAGCCTCCGAGCCGAAGGCGAGGACAGGCTATGATAATTAACTGTCGAGGCAGGTAATTTACCTATTTGACTGCCGAGGCAGGCAATGAATAAACAAGGCAGAAATGTTTCCTTTGCTGCCTTGTTGCATACAATATTTTATCTACTCACGCTATGCAGATAAAAAATGGAAGCTTAGGTAAGAGTTAGTTTGAGATGAATTGTCAACAAACTCAAACCAAAACAAGTCGTGCTCCAGTGTTGCCACTTCTTACTCAAGATTAATTATTCAAAGACCTACAATTAAAATACTTTTTCAGTTTATCATGTTTAAACTTTTAAATAATAATAATATTATTAATATATTAATAATATAACACTGCTTTGTAATAAAACAAGTATGAAACTGAATTAAAATAACACAGATTAAAATAAATCTAAACACAAACAAAATCAGAGGTTATGACACGCAGTGGTAAATACTGTTACTTTCTCTGCCTAGGCAGAGAAAATATTTTCCTGACTGTTTTAACTACTTTCCTGCCTGTTTTTAATAATTTTATGACAAATCAGCGAAATAGTACTTTCTGCCTAAAAACAGTTAAGCAATGTTTAATTTTGCTGCTGTGAGTAGATAAAAGTATTTTCTTTATTATATATTATTATTAGATTATTTCCTTTTATTGTGTTGGTAGTGTAAACACTGCAAGATTTTTGTTCACAATTTTAGTTCAACAGCCATATTGTCTTTCAGTTAAGCAACATTTTTTTAGTTAAGAAACATAAATTAATTTCTAAAATTAATCTTTTACTAAATCAACTTCTTAATTATAAAAATAATTATGTACTTAATAAATGTATTGTAATTTAATTGGCTTTTAAAGTTTTAATACAATTATCTATTGACAGTACTACCTGTATGTAGTTTATGTGTAACACACTTCTTTTTTTCGGAGGGGATACTTTTTTTAATCGAAAATTAAGTATAAATTAATTTTATATTCATTTAGGCAAGATTTTTGAAGAATATGAATATATACGAAGGCATCTTACAACAGATTCGGTATTTACAGGTATTTGATTTTTTCACTTATTTTGGTTTAACAGAGTCATTCATATTTACATATTGTATCTGTAGTGATTTACAAATGTAAATCAATGTAAAAAAAGGTTGTTTTTTTTATTAAATTGTTTTTTAAAATTGATAGATTGACCCATTCAATGCGTAATCCAATTCATGAACCTACCTTAGTGACTGTATATATCTAAACGATTTTAAAAGTTAATTTAAAAATAAATAAAAAATTGGATCCACTGTGGATACAAACGTGAGCGGGCCCGACGGAGCCTTGTAAGATGGTTCTACTCGAGGCACGGAGAATAGAGCTAGGGCTGAAAGGGAGGGCTTGGATCCACCCGCCAGGCACGTTAGCACGGCATGGATCCACCCGTAATGAATGGGTTAAATAGTTATTAATTCTTTTTGTAAGAAGCGAACAATAAACAACAATAATAACAACAATAAGTAACAATATCTTATCTGTGAACAAAGTTATTACTTAGCTTCCACGAGAGTATGAACGATGTAATATCTGTATCAACGATAATGTTATATAAACTAATAATTACTTTCATTTTTATTCTAAACAAAATATAGTTTTCAAGAATTAGTTACGAATAGGTGACCATTTTGAATTTTAAATTTAGGTAGAAAAATCCTTTTATAAAACTTGTTTGAGGAAGAGCATAATTAAATTTAACAATTACATAACTTTATATACATTTCATGAAAAGTAACTTAAAAGTTCTTCATTAATAATATTACTTACAAATAGTCTGGGAGGTATATAGCAACTATAAAAAAATCCCTTCATATTTAATCAAATGGATCTAAAAATCCTTTTTTACCGGAGGTCTCCATCATTACAACTCTACATCCAGCCTAATTTGAGATTCTAAGTTTATTGGTTCCTGAGATTCAATAAATATTAGGTGAGTGAGTGAAGTTTAGCTTTAAGAAGCACAAATGACCGCCATCTTGTAGATGAGTGAGAGTGAGAGTAATATTAGGTAAATGTAAACAAGGAGTTTTTTCCTTCACTACATTTAAAGCACAATGAATTATTTTTAAATTGTATTACTGCCCATTATTAATTGTTAGAGCACATTTAAAACATTTGCACCATTATATGTGGCTTTCATTGTATTCCCTGTTGGCTTAAGGATTAAGCCAGGGTTTACATGATCCAAGTAACTTTGATCAAATCCACTTGGTACAAGTAACTTTGATCAAATCCACTTGGTACAAGTAACTTTGATCAAATCCACTTGGTACAAGGAACTTTGATCAAATCCACTTGGTACAAGTAAATTTGATCAAATCCACTTGGTACAAGTAACTTTGATCCAATCCACTTGGTACAAGTAACTTTGATCAAATCCACTTGGTACAAGTAAATTTGATCAAATCCACTTGGTACAAGTAACTTTGATCCAATCCACTTGGTACAAGTAACTTTGATCAAATCCACTTGGTCCAAGTGTCTTTGGAACTTTGAAGCATGGTTTACATCAGGGTTTTCCAAAGTGTGTGTCACGGGGTCCAGAATAAAAATAATAAACCACAAGTGTGGTCATTTTGTACAATTTATTATTGAAATAGTTATTTACGCACCAAGGGAGGAAACAAAGTCATTACACCCTGAGCGTTGTGGTTGGTTCCCGAGGCGTAGCCGAGGGAGTTAATTATAGCGAGGGTACTATGACTTTTTGCTCCCATGGTACGTACAAGATTTTTCCTCTAGAAGGGAGAAAATCAACACAAATAAAACCTATGATTTCGATTTATCTATTTATTTAGGTATTAATAACTAAATTTACAAATTTTTGTTCCTTTAATTTTAAAAATGACTTTTAAAAGCAAGAGAAAAAGTTTTATAACATCTTGTAGTAAAAAAAAATAATATGAATTAAATGTGCAATTCATCAATTCCAACTATGTTTTATTTGATTTCTATAACTATGTAACTATAATAATAATTTGAATGTTTAATAATACTAAAAAATGACTAACTGAATAATATTTAATTTATTGGTGTTTAACCCTAAAATACGGGAAATCAAAAACATAAATATAACCTGATTAGACGTAACCTACCTCTTTTGTGTATAAGTCTTGTTTAAACTCAATTATGAAGTCATAAGACATTTTAAAATGACGATAAAAATTAAAGCATCACGGCAATCAAAAGTACGTGTTATTTAAACTCTCTAATATTTAAAAAAACAAAAAACTGTTAAGCAGTCGAGTCATTCAGTTAAAAAGAAACTGCTACTAGTTACAAAACAGGCAACACTGATTTTTAAACAATAATAAGTTGGCTCTACTGATACTTTCCACCACGATTTTTACTTTCCGCCACGATTTTTACTTTCCGCCACAATTTTTACTACTAGGCTGTAATGGGATCCTTTCCTCCCTATAAAGTAGGGTGGAAAGTTAATGTTTTCTCCCTTCTGGATGAAAAATCTATTATTGAACAATTCCTATTTTGTAAAGACCTCCCTGAGGCCACAAGAAGCCGAAATATTTTTAATTTAGTTCATAATACAGTAAAATTATCATAATACAGGAGTACTACCACTGGGTAGCCTCTCCTCTCAGGAAAATCCATGTCACTCAATCATATTGTTATCCTTATTACTTATAGCAAAATTACATTGCAAGTAATATATATGTAAAAAAAAAAAAAAAAGTTCATAATTTCTTTGAAAATGACAAAATATCATGGCAGTCTTGTTTAAGTGTCTCCATTGATGGGTGTCTATCCATGGCTGGTCACTTGATGGGTTTTCAAGTTTTAGCAAAATAGAAAAACCCAAACATAGTTTTTCCACACTGTTTCATACATAGAAAAGCACTTGTGGCCAAATCTTTGGCTCCTGCACTCACAGGAGTACTATCAAGTATATATTTACCATGTAATAAGTGTTTCCATATAAATCATGGTACTTCTTTAGATTGTTACTCCCCTGTTCTATTTATTATACAGGGTGGTCCAAAAGTCTCCTCCCCCCCCCCCCCCTCTTAACTTTTGAACGGATTGAGATAAATTAATGGAACTTGGGATGGAACATCCTTGGGATTAATGGAACAAGCGAACCATGTAAAGGGAAGTGTTCATTCTTCCACTCGTACTAGGGGCAACCACAATTTTGCCACCAGGTGCTGAAATCTACCATTTTTATACCTCCCCCCCCCCCCCCCCCCCCCAAACAAAAAAGTTTGAAGTAAAATAATTTTATTTTTCACTGTAGAATCCAAATATGCTTTCAAAAATATACACTCATATTTGAAATTTTGAAGTAAGGTAGCCTGGGGGCAAAGTAGGTGGTTGCCCCTAGTGAGCGATTGCATGAAAACAAACTTCCCTTTACATGGTACAGATCCCTTAAGTTTCATTAATTTATCTCAAACAGTTCAATAGTTAAGAGTTAAGAGGAGGGGGGGGGGGAATTTTGAACCACCCTGTATAAGCGTAATGTGAATCAGCCCTTAAGCTGCTCTAACGATACACTTAGGTGTTAATGCCATGAAGTAAACAGTAAAAAATAATTAAAAACAACTTATTTTCTCATGTTTTATTTTACGTTATTAAAAAAATAATTTGACAGTGTTATTATATATTTGTTCACAAAGAATATCAGGATCTGTGTTCTTAACAGCAGATATAATTTCAAGAACTTGTATTATCATAGCAGGTTCATTTCTACCGTCGATCGAATAAGTTCCAAATGGCAAGTCGACTTTCTTTCCTCTTTTAACGGTTTTGAATTTAGTCTGAACATATTTGAAACCGGCGTGGGTCGGCCGGACGCCACACCATGGGCAGTCTGTCTCTATCATAAGTCTGTCTTCAGGGATATCTTTCACTACTTCTAAGTTCTCTTCTGTTTTTAAAGAGCATCCGTTGATGCCTATGTAGAAACCTTTCTCTAGGATTTGATTAGCCTCTTCTTTTGTCCCATCAAAGGAATGAACGACACCTCCGGGCAAATTGGGAAATTCCGATAGGATTTGAAGGAAATCTTCGGCGGAATTTCGACAGTGCAAAAATAACGGGATACGAGTTTCTACACTCAAATTCAATTGTTTTCTAAAATATTTCTTCTGAACTTCTTTATCGCAAAAATGCAGTCGATCGTAATCTAATCCTATCTCGCCGACGGCAACGACTTTCTGCTTATTCTCATTTATCAAGTTTTTAAGTCCGTCAAAATAAGCTTCAGGATCGGAAGCGGCGTCAAACTCGTTACATCTCGTAGGATGACACCCAACTGTCGAAAACAGCTTCTCGTTTGAACCCACTAAATCCAGAGCTTTCTTACTATCGTCTAAGCTGCCGCCGGTCACTATCATTTTCTCGACTCCTTGTGACCACGATCTATTCAAAACGTGTTCCAAATCAGGTTCATGATAAGACTTAGACCCGTACATCCCTTGATACATAGTGTCAGTTAAGTTGGCACCGATATCTATAAATCGTTTGACCATCTTTGTGTTTAATCTGATCTTCGAAGCAATGATTGCAGATTAGAAGAGAGAATCTAAATTATAAAATGTTTTTTTAAAAATAAAATTTATATTATAAATAAATAGATAGTTATTAAATGCAAATAAATTAATTAAGTAGAAACGATTGAATACAAAAAAATCTTGAAAATAGTGACTTTGACTTTCCACTGCACCTGAAAAAGAAAATATAAGTAACCATAAATTAATAAATAGAAAACTTAAGCAAGGTAATGTTATTCTATACATATATTGTGTAGTAATAGAAACTAATTTAAACGTTTAAACCAATTTTTGAAAAGGCTGTCTAAAGATGCATTGGAGGCATCTTACAGAATTTGGTTGAGGCGTGCAGAACCATGGGCTTCTGGTGAGGGGAGAGTTGGGGCCACATACACATCTTTAACCCTTCATTGCCAAGTCTCAAGTCTTGGCTCACAAGTTCCATGGTTCTTAAAATAAAATAATAATTTTTTTTGTTTTTCTTCTTTTTTTTCATTCTTTTGGCTCTATTATCTCTTCTCTTTCTTTTGGTTGGTAATTTACTGGTGGGCCCCTTCGGGGTGAATCCACATTTTTGCTTGTACTACTCTCACTCTCTCTCTTTTAGTTTTTTTCTACAGTAGTGTTAAGAAAAGAAGTGTTTTAATGAGAGTGTGGGATAATATAATAATTCAGGTGAGGAGCCAATGAGAGCTTGGGATTATGACGGCTCGAAGGTCAGGTCAACCACCCAAACAAAAATGTCACTGGAAAACCACTTAGTCAGGGGAAAATGGGGAGGCAGCACCCGGAACGTGCAACCAGCGTCATATTATCTAATGAGCAATCCCCCCCCCCCCAAATCAGGGAGCCCCTCCCATTAAAACTTATATTTTGTAGAAATTTCCTAGTCATCTATAAGTTTGTTTCAAGAAATTGCAAGTACTGATGCTAACAGGTATCTACATTTTAGCTGTTGCCTTGGAGATGAAAAGTAAGATAGAGGATTTGGGTAGAAAAGAATATAGATACTCAATAAGAAACTGTAAAAAAATACCTCTTCCCTCCAATCGGTTGGCTCTCACCAATAATCACTTTAATTACATAGGTGTTAAAGTTTTAAATAAAATTAGTTACCAGACTTTAAGTTTACCAGTGAACTTATTTAAAAATAAAATTAAAAAAATGTTAATTGACAATGCTTTTTATACAATTGAAGAATTTTTAGAACATTCATGTACTATGTAGTTTCTGTGTTGTTTTTATCAATATTTTAGTTTTTTATGTTTTGTTAACTTTTTAATTAGTCTCATTAGGTTTAGGTACTGTGATTTTGGTTTTAAGTAATATTGTTATTGACTTTTGTTAAAAAGTAAATAACATTTTAGCTTTTAAGTTTTGTATAGTATGTAGATCTGTGATACTAGTTTTTAAGTTTTAACTCTAATTTATTTATTATTTAGCTTTTAAGTACTATTATCAGATGTAACTGACATGAAATGCCTTGACTTTTGTGAAACTTTCTGTAAGTAACCACAGTAAATAAATAAATAAAAATAAGTACAAATGTTAGTAAAATGAGGGTAAAAATAAATAGGCGCAGAAAATTGCATGTCGATTACAACTATATAAAACTACAAAATTGCTTTGCTGAAATACTTGCACTTGCTTTCTCAATAAAAAATTCAAAGGAGGAAAATAGTCAAAAGTGATCCAGAAAATGTTATGGGAGTCTGTTATCTTATTAATCTCTAATTTTCTAGAGGTATTCCAGCGTCTCGCTGACATAGTAGGAGCGGCAAGGAGCTCCTATTCAGCATAAAGACTCGGTACTTTTTGTCTTTATTGCCTTTGTTAGATGTTGGCATTGATTTTGACTTGTTTATTAAAATTATTATGAAATGCTTAAGATGCCATTGTCATCTTAGGTTTTGTTGTGAATTTAAATATAAAGGACTTTCTGTGCGTTCATCGAATATCTTTATTGAACATTTGGCGACCGCGACAGGACGATGACCACAGAAGTACAGCGTTTGGAGATCAACAAGAGATTGAGAAGGGTTACCAGAACAGCGTTTACAAAACTTTGTAATGAGTTAGAGAAAGTATTAAAATCTAACCCTATAGATGTTTTGGCTGCCGAGGGACGGTTTAACCTATTAGAATGAAAGGCTTTGGAACTCCTTGAATTGGATGCGGCTATTCTAAATTATTTGGTTTCCTTACCTGAAGATAGTAGTTTAGAAGAGGAAATGGAAGCAGCAGACAGGTATCAAATCAGATATCATTTATTACAGGTCACAGTGAAAAGGCTAATTCCACCTGAGGGTGCATTAGATAGAGATTCCGTAGTGTCACAGTTAATAAGTGATAGAGGTACTAATAAAAAATCGATAACATTCCCTAAAATCGAATTAAAGAAAAGTTTTAATGTTGACAACTGTGTAACGAGTGTAGAAAATGCAAAAGATAAAATTGATTTTATTGAACAGGCTACACTAGTTATGGATATAGGTAAGTTTGACTTATGAGGGTGGGAGTTTACTCATCAAGATGAAACAGGAGTTAGCGAGGAAAATAAAGTTTTAGGTTTAATCTGGAACAAGAAGGATGATACTTTACGTTTAAGTAAAGAGTGTACAACGAGAGAAGAAGGAGAATGCGTAGCTAGAAGGAACATTTTGACGGCAGCTCACCGATTATACGATCCTGTAGGCTTTACCCCACCAACTTTACTACTACGTAAGTTGTTACTACAGAAAACTTGGGATAGTAAAGGAACTTGGGATGACCAAGTGGAGGAAGATATTAAGCTGGAGTACCAGAAATGGTCAAAGAAGTTAAAATGCCTAGCTGATATCAGAATACCTAGGTGGATATCGTTAGAGATAGAGGCAGGAATAAATTTGATCTTGCATTGTTTCTGTGATGCTAGCAAGGATACTTACACGACGGTAATATTCTTAAGAACAGAAATAAAAGATAATGTGGATTTACAGCTAGTAGAAGCAAGAGCGCGTGTAGCACCTCGAAAGAAAATAACGATCCCTAGGCTGGAACTGTTAGCAGCGACAATTGGAGCAAGGCTCACAGCTGGAATGAGGAAAAATTTGGAAATCGAGAATCTTGAACTTTTTTGGTGGTCTGATTCGACTACGGTGCTGTCATGGATAAAAAGAGATAACCAGTGGGGTGTATTTGTTTGGAACAGAATGCAAGAGATACATAAACTTTATAGTGACGTAGTGACGTTTTAAGGTGGTTACACATTCCAGGAGCAATCAAACCAGCAGACCAACCATGCAGAGGGTGTTCTCCGGAAGCACTTCTAAAATCGAGATGGTGGGAGGGCCCGAATTGGTTGAAGGAGTTAGCAGACAAATGGCCTGTACAAGTATATAACTGCGATGACGTACAAATTATGGCAGGAAAGAAAGTAAGAGATTGTCTTCGACGCCAGTTCAGGAATGATTACCTTGGGCAGCTGCCCCCTGTGTCCCTGTGCTTAGAGTTTTATTTTTTTACCTAAGTGTCACAAAACCCTTCTTTTGTTAACAATACTGTAATATGTGATTTGATTCCAAATAATTTTCAATTTTGAAGAAACAGCAAAATTACTATGTCATATTAATATTCATTGCTAGGAGAGGGATTGGCAATTTAAGCAACTACTCGATCAGTGACTCATGTTGCACCTCTCTGGGATTCAAACCAGATAAGATTGGAAATTCTTTTCAACCAAGTAAGTTAACTTTGGTGGCAGATTTTCAATTATCGGACCAGACCCCCCGCTCAATGTTCTCACTCACCATTGTTTACAAATGGTTAGCTTCTCGAAAGAGTAGAGCAACCAGGTTTCCGCCAAGAAACTATGATCTGCACTCCTGGTTGATATAAATATTTAACCCAGGTTTATATATATATAACCCATTTTTTCACCAACTTAAGTGGTCTGCAACTGCAGGTGTAGAAGTAACCGAAAAATAAATCTATTTTTTTAGGTCCACAGTTCAGATTCTTTCTGTCCAGCTAGCCCTGTAGAGTGCACCTGTAGGGTTCTATACATCCATTCCACTCCCTCCTAGCATTTTGCGTTCTTCGGTTATTTAAAATTGCATTTTTTTTTCCAAGACCCTGGACTACAAGCAATTGCTCGTCCGCCATCAATGTGTTTCAACTGTGTTTGAACAAGGCCTCGATTTTTCAGAAATTAATCACCAGGATTGTAGTTTGTACATTATCTACCATTGAGCTACAATAATGTTTTAAACAAACGACTTGTTCGTTCATTATTTCACTCTGATTATTTAAACCTCTTCTGATCTCGTCTAGTTTGGTTAATTGCTAGTTTACAAATACCATGAATAGGATAATGTCTGCTACACAGAATCCTTAATTGAGGAAAAACTCTGCTAAATAACCTTTATTAATAATCGTTATAAATAAATACAGATTAACATAATACTCACTTGTATAAAACAATAAAAATTGGCTTGTTGGTAATTAAGTACTAGCCGAACACTAATTTCATTAATATCACTACAGTGTTTACAAATATTAAAGGAACTGAAACAAAAAAGATAAACATGGATAAATAATCTATTAAAAAACCGGGATTCAATATTTAGCTACATAAAACAAGTGGAGATTATAAAAAATAAAATATATATCTAGAGTTTCTAGAGGTTGTAAGTATGAAGACGTAGATGAAGCAGTTCTGAAATGGCTGAAAATGTTGCAGGATAAAAATCTTCCTCTTTCAGGACCACTCATTTTTTTCTTTTTTTTTTAAGAAAAAAAAAAATCTATACAACAAAATTTTCATAATGCAATTTTTATTTTCTGGAACCATCAATTTCGTTGGATAAAGGTTCAACTGTAAGTACATTGCTCTTAATCATATTAGGCCCGGTTCACACATGCGTGTTTAGGATGCAGTGTCTTCAAGTATATGGCTGGCAATGGGACGGGACAGTTCATACCCAGGGCCGGTGCAAGAGGATTTGGCGCCCTAGGCAAAACTATTATAAGGCGCCCCCTCCCCCCATCATTCTAATCTATTGCCAATCAGTTAACTCACTTTTAGGAAATGTAAGAACAAAACAAATAAAAACACAATTTATCCCAAATACATTATTTAATCACTGCTACAATGTAAGTAACTTGCTAACGCCTGTTCAGTTGAAATAGTGGCCAGTCCTACTAATCTCTCTTCTCACATGCATGACTAGCCTGAAGGGGGGTCCGGGGAATTTTTGAAAATTAGGTTCAAAAAGGTGAATTTTGGGTCTTTTTATAGAGCCTTTTCAGCTAAAAAAAAGGAATCACCTAAAAGTTAATTTAAAATTGTTTGTGAAGAATTTTTGAAACATTTATTAACTAAATCGGGTTTTAGACTAAAAAAGAAAAGTTTTACCTTAAACGCTATACTATGGTATTAATTCTTGCTGATTCATTATTAAATACTTTCACAACGTCCTATACAGCAACTGAACTAGGGGATACACATTTGGATACACACTTAACTGAGGATATAAACAAACAACCATTAAGGTATGCAAATAAACGAACACAAAATAGTTTAATGTTTGTATCCCACATAAACATGTAAGTGGGAATCCCAGTTTTAAATGTTAATATCAACTTGACTATTATTAGTTTAAAATGGGAATAAAAAATAATAAAACATAAGAAATATTCAACTATATTTTCTTCAATTGATATTTTTTCTTAATTTTGTTGTTATTTTTCTTTTTTTTTGGGGGGGGGGGGGATTTTCCCTGTCCATGGATCCCCCCTGAGTCTCTTCTAATTTAAGTTATTCATCTATCTTTCTTTGTAAAAACATTGACTTCTTGGTGGGCAAGTATTTTGCGGCGCCCCTCAGGCCCTAGCTCCCTAGGCGGTCGCCTAGTTCGCCTATACGGTCGCGCCGGCCCTGTTCATACCAGACGCAGGCAGGTGGGGTGAGGCCATGTGAGGATATCGTGACATGGGTCTTTAGGATGCGTCTAGCATCTAAAAGATGCATGTGTGAACCGGGCCTTTAGGAAAATTAATACTCTTTTCTTTCCATTTAATTATCACATATCTGTAATTGGGATGAATAAAGACTGATCTTTTATTCCACATAATTTTCAAAAGTAAAAAAACTTACAGTAAATGAACTCAATAAGTAAGTCTTTCTTGTATGAAAAGTTTTAAAAATAAATTTTATTACTGACTTCAGATCCCTAGCAGTTATGTATCTTTAAAGGGAGGAGGGTTCAGATACAATACACATATAATTATTAGTATAGTAGATACATTATGTCTACAATACTGATCTTTTAGGAAGAGTAGAACCAAATAGTGTCCGCAAAATTGTGAGTGCCTTAAGCCTTGACACTATGATACCTCTGAACACCTGTTTATTTATACCTTGTAGTAATGAGTTTTAGTGTGTCAACATACTAAAACTAAATTTTGAAGCAGCAAGTTTTTTCTAAACCTACGTCAGCTTGTGGAATTTTAGCTCTAATAGCCCAATACAAAATAAGATGTATGATGTTTGGAGATATCATTTTCTCCTTGTTCAAAAAGAAATTACATCTGATTTAATATATATGAAGGGTTATATAAATGGCAGGTTATATATATTGTATGGTACTTATTTACTTTAGCACTCCCTTGGTTGCAAACAATAGTCTGCCCAACAAGTCTCAAGGGTTTGTGTGTTTGTCTCCCCAAGACAGTGAGACTCCTGGGGCAGTTTTATTACGCTATTTTAAAATTGAGTCTTGTCACATTGTAAGACTAAATCTTACACAGAAAACAGTAGGAAATGAGTTCTACAGTTTTTTTTTTAGCGTATATTTAATATTTCTTTGTCTTAATAGTCAATTAAACTAAGGGATACTATCACATTTTTATACACAAGTGTGATATTCCTTTGTCCAAAGGTACATTGGAATAAATATCCCTTTGTCATAATAGTAATTTAGACTAAGGAATACATGCTACTCTGTATAGTATATGTTTCTTTGTCTAAATAACTATTAAGACAAAGGGATATAGGGGGGTGTTTAAGTAAAAAATCGGTCCGAGACAACTCAGACAAACTTTCTCATATACGAGTTTATAATTACTTAACCCAGTATTTTCCATTTATTAGTTTTCAAATGTACATTTAAATATTATTGAACATTTCATCAAAATTTATCATAAAAATAACTTCTCCTGGGCGGGGAATCGAACCCGGGCTCTCTCCGTCCGCGTTTTAAGCTAATTTCTCAGGAACTAGATTTTTCGTTATATCGTTGGATTCGTATTCAAATGGACTACATTTTAGAATTTTTAAATCAAAATCGTCGGAACCGTTTTCGAGAAATAATTTTTTTTCATGTTTTTTTAGAGTTTTTGGGGGGTAGTGCCCCCAAATTTAGAGCTAAAATTCATTTCTCGATTTCGCCTCGGGGTATGATTTTTCTGAACATGTATGCCAAATTTCGTCAAAATCGGCCCAGTAGTTTAGGCTCCAGGCGTCTGCACAGACGACAGACATTTTTTAAAAACCACTTTTTTGGACTCAGGGGACCTCAAAACGTGTAAATCCATCAAAATCTCAAAATCGAATTTTCGCGCCATCACAATATTTTCTCTTTATATGAGAAAGTAAAAAATACCCATTGTATAATGTGTCACGCTAATTTTCAAATATTTACATTGTTTCTTTATAAAGTTATATTCTAAAGGATATCTATCTGCTCTATTTAGATATTATTCTGCAGTAAATAACTTATTTTATTTTAGCATGCAAATACTTGTTTGTTATCTTACTTCTCATAACAGTCCTGATAGAATGAAACAAGTTCATAACCTGAGAGCCAGGAGAGGGAGGTTCACCAAAGCCTTGTAACCTGGACTGAGATGTCCATCCAACTAAAACAAAATAAACAAATATCAGTCTTATAAGTGTAGATTAGAAAACACATCATTTCATGGAACTAAGGTAATCGATACTAAACCATCCTCAAATACTTTTGGACTCTAAATCTGATTACACGTGACTCCACATTGCGAAGTCTAAAGAATTTGGAATTAATTAAAATCGCCTTTTTATTATGATGGATCAGAGAGATAGCTTGAAACATGCCTGAAACCAAGATCCACAGTCCAGGCAAAATAAGTTTTAGTGTGTCAACACACTAAAACTGATTTGGCACCAGATACATTACTGTATAATCTGGATATCAAAATTTGGTTCGTTATACTCTCCCCCAATACTATCACTCTAAAGCGGCAGTTTGATAAAAACAATATTGATATCTTGATAAAAACTCTATATTTATCTATTATCAGTTGGTAATAATAAGTGGTTTTTCCATAAAATATTGGGTTTTTTTAAATATACTTTAATTTTTGTTGTTAAACCTTATTACTTTGCTTTAATTATCTAACGGCAATAACGCTGTTAATAAACATATTAGAGTTCCTAGACAACAAAAAGCAATCTTGTATAAAATAAAGTCGTTTTCTAAAGCATTCACATCAGATTTGGCTCACATAATATTTGATATTTTGAATCATTTTTCTTTACTTTTAATATAAAATGATTAATAATGAGTAAATACTATAATAAGTAGTAGATAGGTGCTGCAAATGAAGGATTTTGTTTATATTTTATTGAAGACTCACTTCAATTCAGGCTAAGCTTGCTAGGGAGATTTATTATCGGAAAAGAGAGTAATTAACCACTTTTCAAATCTGATTGTTCCCTCTACCCCTTCCTTACTCCGAGTTTGGCACAGACTGTAACAAGTAAGGCCCGCTTCACGTAAGTACACGAGAGGCGATAATCGCCGGTTTCTGTACGATTAAGTTAAAATTATTAAGTGTAAAATTTTAAGTTGCATATTCTTTTTCTACACTTCAAGACCTTTAAATTGATGAATAACATGTCATGGCTTCTAAAAACTTTTCTTTAGTAACCTGCCATATTTGCCGCCATCTTGAAAATATTAAGTGTAAAATTTTAATAGTAGCATATTCTTTTTCTACACTTCAAGACCTTTAAATTGATGAATAACATGTCATGGCAACTAAAAACTATTTTTGGCCGCCCGCCATATTGAAATATCAAGTGTGAAAACTCCAAAAAGCGTACAGTTGCCTCAAATGCCGAGATGCACCTGTGTACCGAATTTCATGTTCCTAGCTATAGTAGTTTATGAATTGAAACAAGCCAACAGACAGACAGACAGAGCCATTATATAAGGTTTCTTTTTTTACTTCGTACAGAAACCTAAAAACTGAATATTACCTCTTCAATGGTATAAAAATGGTGTTGGCTTGACACACACACCTTGAGAAAATTAGATAGAGCAATGGAAAAGAGGGGTGGAGCTTGGGGTAAACTTAGGAAACAAAACAGTAGACACCATGCAACGCTTATCAAGAACCAAGAAGAAGAAAACTAAATTAAACCTGGTAAGGGGTTAGGTGTTGTCTAGGGGTATTATAACTCCATAAAAAAATAAAAAAAAAACTCTAGTTTAAAGATAGCTGCTGTACTCAGTACCCCAGAGAAGAGTTAAATCACTTCCCCCATTACAAGGGCGGCTTTTCTGCTACAGACGGGGCAGAAAAGCCCACCTGTGATCTGGACGAGTTATATGGTAGCACTACCATTGATCTGCACGAGTTATATTTTTATGTGTATGGACTCAACTTAAAAGAGAGCAACATTTAAGATGTTAGTAAACTGTTGTAACACTTGTATGCTATTTAATCATTACACATGTTAATAAACAGACTTTTAAAAATATTTAGCTAATGAGGTCCATGCTTTCATCTGAAGGTCATTAGTCATTAGTTAATACTTCATCTGAGAAACCTCTAACAGATTTAATTTATAAAAAAAAAATATAACATTTATTTATGATAACCTTAAAAATATAATAAAACGTAGACTAATAGCTCCCAGTTCTGATTATTAGTACTCAAGTAGTTTTAACTAAACTTTAGAACAAATTTGGACTCTACTAAGAGATTTTGCATTTTTTTTTTTTTTTTTTTTTTTTTGGCATGGACTTTGTTAGCCATACAGCCATAAGATTATAAATTAGATGATAGTTTATTTTCTTGTCGTTTCATGAATATTTGTTAAGCTATCTTTTCATTTCATTTTAACTCATATAGTCCACAGGCCACCATAAGAAGTGAGTCCCTGATTGATAAAGTTTTCTTACCTTATGGAATCGCTTATTTATGTCGTGTCCACCGATGAATTGGGTATATGGCAACTGGGCGCTGGGCCATTTCTTTTTTGTTGACATGCCAAACTTGCCCCTCTGCTGGAACATTGAAAAGAGATAGATAAAGTTTTGATTTTCACAGGATCGTTAATTTAAATTATTTCAAAAACAGTGGTAAAGGTGGCCACCGATACGAGTGGGCCGTTTGGGGTGGCCACCACCCCAAACATATCTCTCTGTGGGGACGTTGAAAAGAAAACGGCCCACTCGTATCGGTGGCCACGTGTACCACTGTTTTTGAAATAATTTAATTAAACGATCCTGTGAAAATCAAAACTTTATCTATATCTTTTCAATGTTCCTACAGAAGGGCAAGTTTGGCATGTCAACAAAAAATAAATGGCCCAGCGCCCAGTTGCCATATACCCAATTAATCGGTGGACACGGCATAAATAAGCGATTCCATAAGGTAAGAAAACTTTATCAATCAGCGACTCACTTCTTATGGTGGCCTGTGGACTAATATTTTATAAGTCAATTTGATTTTAATTTTGATTTCGGTAAAAAACTGAAAAATGAATTTATAAATATTGATTGATCTACTGGACAAAAGAGTTGTGTAGCTAAAGGGGAGGGTTATATGATTTTGTATGCGCTGGAATATTTTGGAAGATTTTGCATTGAAACCTACTACTATTAAATAAAAAAATTAAAATTATTTCATGGTCTATAACCATTAAATCTTGAGAAATATTATGTACAAACCCTTGATTCATATACAAACCACTCATTTCAAATCCTTATCTTCTTCAAAACCTGCCCCAGATTTGCCTTAAGGCAAATCTGCCTTTATTTGTTTAGTTTGCTTATTCCAATCATATTTACAGGGCTCTAATTTAAATTGAAGGGATGAAATGCCCTTCAATCATTAATGGTGTTTTGTTTTTTTGGAAGGTGGGGAAAAATCAAAAGGCACCAGGTAGACTAGGGGCTACCTGGTAGAGTGGCCTTACCCTAACTAAAAACCCACACCTTTTATCGTACATTCCCAAATCGGAAGTCTCTTAATTCCATTTAAGACTTTAATTCCATCAATATTTAAATCAAACAAAAGTATGGTAAAATAATAAGCCTTAGAGACCATCAAGAAGATCCATAATAACTGATCAAGCTAGTCTACACGCATTGTTGTGGGTGAAAAACTGTCGGTATTTCCTGTACCAGTTTGCTCGTTGAAGCAGCCAGTTTAGAATTAAAAAGTGGATGGGTTTCCGAATCTGTCAGGTTTAAACTAGTTGGAAACAACCATGCATATGCTCACTTTATAGTCCAGGAGACAGCGTGCAAAAAAGTGTCTGATTATCATCAAGCTAGAATTTTGTATACAAGTCAATCTTTTAGCGCCTTTTAAGAATATGTGGTCGGCTAAGTTCGTCTGCGGGACATAGCTTGGCAATAGGCGTTTGAAAAAAAAAAAAAAAAAACGGTGGAGAGCGGCCATGTCTCACCAATTATGGTGGACAATGCGATTTTCATGATCCTGAGTACAGAATTAGTTAGTAGACCAAAAATCAGGTCGATGTTATTTTCACACTTGATAGGTTAGTTATTCAAACATTACTAAAAATTAATGTGGTCACCTGTCAAGGGACAAACTAACATCAACTTGATTTTCGGTCTACTAACTATTCTGTACTCAGGATCATGAAAATCACATTGTCCACCATAATTGGTGAGACATGGCCGCTCTCCACAGGTTTGTTTTTTTAAAACGCCTATTGCCAAGCTGTGCCCCGCAGACAAACTTAGCCGACCACATATTCTTCAAAGGCGCTAAAAGATTGACTTGTATACAAAATTCTAGCTTGATGTTAGTCAGACACTTTTTTGCACGCTATCTCCAGGACTATTAGTTTAAACTGTCAATCTCTTGTGAAGAGGCATGGTTTCAGGCATAACTGTATCTTCTTACGTTAAGAACGGTGTTACCAAACCCAGAAGGTAGTGATATGTTCCTTCTTCCAAGCAGTTGAGTCCATATTTGGCAGTCACTCCAACTCTTAGAGGAGGTTTATATGGGTAAATAGGCTTCTTTTCAACAACCATTCTTTTCACCACATGCGTCTTTTTAGTTTACTTCCTTTGTGGCATTTAGCAGCAACAAGTAGCCCAAAAATAATAATATGATAAAAGGCACACTTCGAAGTAATGCTGAGCAAAGAAGAGAAATCATGTCCCGTGTTTAGTCGAAAAGGGATACAGGCCAAATCAGGAATTCCTGACAAGCTGTCCAGATCAGTATTTCATTTTTTAACGATCGTCTATAAGGGGTCTTAAGAATCTACGTGTATTGTAGCATTAATAACATCTAAACAGCAATTTTGACTTGAGCAGGGACGGACAGAGAGTTTTAAAATATAAATCTGAGGTATGAAAGTCTAATAGGACGATACATTGAAGCCCATTAAGCAGGTCTAAACTCCTTGAAAATCTAACTAAAGGTATAATTAAACTTAACGTTACCTCTTATTTAAAAGGAAAACTTACTTTTAGCTAAAAATCTTTCTTCGTGTAACACACAAATGGCATTTAAGCATAAAACAATAGCCTCAAATAAATTCCATAATGAAAGAGCCATAACTAACCTAAGAAAAACAGACAAACTTCGTCAACCAGTTCTTAATATAAAATAATAATTATTTAAAATGAATATCAAATTAATTTAAACAAAAGATTATTTCGAGTATTGATAACACACAACTGAAACTGAACAACACAAGTGGAAGTTCTTACAAATCAAAACCTGTAAGTATGAAACCTTCCTTTTCTCTTTTAGGTAATATATTTGAAAATAGCTTTAATATGAATACATTTTTATAGATTTTATTTAACAAATAAGTAGTGTTCTTAATTTTTCAAAATATTTTATTTATGATTTAAGTGTGAACATTTTTTTTTAATTAAATATTAATAATATGAGTAGTTGTGAGGTTGGTCATGGTAAAAAGCGGTAAATTCAAACTTGAATTGTTTTTCATCGTAGTTATATTAATTTTTAAAAAGGTAATTTAATTACTTTTTTATATAGAATGAAAAATATTAATAATATTAATATAAATTATAATACGATATGATGATTAAATCGAGTAAAAGTTATAAATACAGGGGAAACGTGGCAATGTGGTTAGAGAGGGGGTAGGTTAAGCCCGGGACGGGTAGGGGGGGAGAGTGTAACAGCCGGCTCCTCGCTGCAAGCATGGTCCGTTTTATTAACCAAGTTTCAGTGACCGGGTAGACAGGTTTGAGGGATCTTTGCCCTCCGCCGGTTTATATTATACATTTTCTTTTAATTCCACGTCTTCTTTCGGGACGGTATTTTAAAATAACAGTTGTTTCCGTTTGCATGGCTGTAAATATCCGATCTTAATTTAATTAACTGAACAACAGACTTTACATTCCCGCTTGTCTTTCTTATTTTAGAGAGAAGCGAATTTAATTTACTTTTTTTTATGTCCGATAAAAAGTCGGTTGAAATGGACGAAGTCGAAAAAAGGCCTCGATTCCAGGTGAATCGTGTCGACGGTGCAAAGGGAGACGAAGAAGAAATGGAACCGTTAAACGAACAAGAAGACATCGAGGACGACGATCATATCGGTTCTTACGCTAAAAGTTTTCGGCATTTTACTCGCGAAGCACTTCCTCGCATGGACAACTACCGAAATGTCATGTCGATCCACGCTGCTGTCCGTCCCACATTAGAAGAACTCCACAATGAAACACTTCACGGAAAGGTAACAAAAAGTTCATATTTATATTACACTTTTTCTCAAATTATATTCGCGAAAACACAAGATTTCAATCAGGTGTGTGCAGCCAACCTTTCGTTTACCTTGGCTACGACCCTCAACAGTTTCTATTTCAAACGTTTTTAGCTTTTTATCCCATTTACTTTGTAGAAATACTTAAAAATCTCTCGAAACTTTGACTAGTAAACAAAACAAGAGTTTTAAAATAATTTGACATCCTCCGATAAATAAATTGTAACCTTCTCAACGGTTTTTTAAAATTGTGAAAACCTTTTTTTTTAAACGAAATTTATATTATTATTTAAAAATTATTATCTTTGTTTAATTATAATTTATTCAAGAACAACTTTGCGCCGGAACAATTATCAATTGATATCGTTATTTTTTATCAAATCATCTTTGTGTACAGAAAAAATGCGGAGATTAATAAAAAAAACACAATTGTCAACACTTATAAACACGAACAGTGATTTGTTATCAGGGGCAACTAAACTAATATAAATTATATACTTATCGTTTATAAATATGAGCCCCTGTTATAAATGGACAAATGAACCTTCTAAATACTTGTTTACGGAATTTATTATTTTGTTAACTGTTGACAATTTTTTTTTCGTATAAATGATTTAATGACAATTACTTAAAGTATGCTCTATTTTTATGTCGAATCATAATTTTTCTAATTTATGTAGAATCATTATAAATCCCTTGATTTATGTCACATTGTTGCTAATCTTTCGTCTTTATTTACATATTTTTATGAGATTTTTTTTCCATAATGTGCTGTAGGTATCCATGTTATTAATTTATTATGTTATTTAACATGTTATTATTATTTATTTAGTACCTTTTAAAAAGGAGGTACTTATGGATTATGAATTCGTATCTCTTTGTTTAAATTTAAATAGGTACTTATGGATTATGGATTCGTATCTCTTTGTTTAAATTCTTTGATATAATTACTCTTTATCCTGCATCTAGTTCCATATTACTATAATTCATAAGATACGATTACTCTTCGATCTCACGCCAAATGCTTAAGCAAGATAATGTTTCATTTGCTACTACACGCGCTCATGCCGCTAACAGGTAATGCACTTTATCCTCTTGCATATTGAATACCGTAAGATTCGCTATATTCCACTCAATATGTGTTTTGAATAGGTAATCTACCTTTTTGGAAAAAAGCTTATAAACGGGTTCGTATTTCATCTTTATCGATGTCATTATTTATTTCTAGTTACTTATTATTAGGTAGCTAGGCTAATTTATATTGTACGTGCCAGAGAAATTTCCTAAAAGGTGGTTAGATGTGGCTCTAATTCTCGGCCTGGCACATACAATAAGAATTTTACCGGCAGTTAATGTACCGAAAACGGTTCCTACGATTTAGATTACATAATTAAAATACGAATCTAACAATCTAAGTTGTTTTCCCGGGTAATCTAGTTCCTGAGAAAATTGCTATAATCCCGGACGTTAAGAGGCAAGGTTCGATTCCCCGCCAGGGATGAGTTGCTTTTAAATTAAATTTTGAATGATAATTAAATATATAACTACGAAATTTCATTAGACCAATAAATTACCTATGTATTCGTATTTGTAATATTATTTATTCCGTTTTGGGACATTAATTGTTTTGTTACTTAATTGTACTCTGCGAAGCTTATTACTAAAGTCTTGCTTGTTTTTTTTTTTTATTGTATAATGTAATTATGTCGGTCCTTTGACGGACTTGGTTTGATATTTTGGTAAAACTGAACAATATGAAGCGGATTATAGAAAAGATGTCGAGCCTCACTAGAACGTATTTTTTTTTAAAAGGGATATAAACTCTCCTTTGAACAAATCATACATATATTATTTCTCAAATGTGTAAAATCATACAAATTCTGTATGGCCGAAGTTGCCAACGGCGTAAAAAAAAACAACAAATTATGTACTGTTTTACAAAGAGAATATACTCTCTCAGTCTATAAATTAAATTAAGCTAAGTTGTGCCGCCAAGCGATTCTCGACCGTATCACCTCCTTATAATATAATAATAGATAATGGCCTTATAGAGGCCGAAAGCTGCTTTGATTATACACCTATACATCATTTTACTTGGAGATACTTTTATTGCTACCTTTAATAATTACCTCCACTAATGTTCCATCTAAACTTAAGATCCTAAGATCCTGTTTTGCTTCCGAGCTTACCGAAGGTAACGGAAGCCATGTGATCGTTCTGAAGAACGAAAAATGTTTAGGTCTCCGATTTCAAAAATTCCAAGACAGAAATCTGTTTCAGACATCTGGGATCATTTTTGGTTCCGTGTCTGTCTGTCGTTCAATTTTTGCGAACCAACGTATCTTAAAAATTACACGTCCAATTTTAATGAAATTTGGTTGGTAGGTCATGAGTAGCCCATTGTTGGTCCCATATAAGTTTCAACTTTCTACGCTCATTTGTTTCTCTTCCACATGCGCACAAACATATATTAATTTACACCTATAGCTTCAAAAGTACTTATCTGATTTGAATGAAACTTTTATAGTTCATCGAAAGTAGCCCGCAGATAGCCCCAGATTACTTTGAACCGGCTACGCTCTTTAACTTTTGCTTAATTAATATACTTTAATTCAAGTAAAAAATCAAAACAACTTTGACAGATTAAAAATACAGGGGAAACAATTAAACAAATTAGACAATAATGGCTTGTAAAAGCATAAAATCAAAAAGTACGTGATAGCATGCGAGGAAGCTATGTGCCACACCAATTGGCAGTCTATTTTTTCTCTATTTTTCGTTTGTTAAATAATGGATTTTTTTAAGCTGTTGTATAGGTACGCGTAATCCCAAAGGTGCAAACGGATATTTCTTCAACGGGAAGACATCTGTCAGATGTTATTTCGTTGCCCCGCCCCTTCCTTTTTTTAATAACCAAAAAAAAAAAAAAAATCGCTAAGCGTTCACTGTTTGGTGAATATTAAGAAGTTAAAAAGAGAATAATATTTCTTTTAGCATGAAAGTTTTCTTTATTTATGTTACTTCTTTTTATTACATTATTTCTTTCTTGGTTTTTCTCTAAGTTATTTTTATGATATACTTTGATAAAATGATCAATAATAATTAAATGTACCTACCTATGAAAACTCGAAAATTAATAAATGGAAAACACTGGGCTAAGTAATTATGATCTCGTATATAAGTTTTTAAAGTTTTGTTTGTTTGTTTTGTTGTTTGCTTAGTTTTGTTCAAATTTTTTTTTAAAGTTTTGAGAGTTTGTCTGAGTTGTCTCGGACCTATTTGTCATTTTGTGAGCGTGATATTGTCAAGGTGAACTCCAGTTTTGTCATATTTATTGCGTAAAACTGATAGATTTAAAACTAGCTGTTTGCCTGAAGAATAAAGCCACTAGGTTATAATGTGTTGGTATAATCTGGTACGGAGCGCCCATAGAAGCTGCGGCTCGAGAAATGGATTTCTCAAACCTTCCAAGAGTTTTGAGCACGTAACCTTTACTTGAGCTCAACGTCTTATCGTTCTTATAGAAATAAAATAAAATATTCATTTTCCTAATTTTCAATAAATCTATACGATCAATTATACGTGAACGTTTGTCGAATTACCTTAGACTGAATTTTCCAACCGCCTTTTTTCCTTCTTAATTAAAATGCCGTTCTAATCTCGCTTATAAAACGCAGACTGAAATTTTAGGAATATAACGTACCTAAATTTGAGGACAATCTTACCCTTGTGGGCATTGTTTACAAGATTTCAGTATATTGCTTCCGAGCTTAAGGTAACGGAAGCTATGTGATCGTTCTGAAGAATGAAACCCGTTTTAGATATTAAGGGAACATTTTTGGTTCCGTGTCTGTCTGTCGGTCTGTCGCTCAATTTTTGTGAACCTACATATCCTAAAAACTGCTCGTCCGATTTTAATGAAATTTTTATGGTAGGTCATAAATAGCTCATTGTTGGTCCCATATAAGTTTCAACTTTTTGTTCTCATTTTATTCTCTTCCACTTATGCGCAAACATATATTTATTTACACCTATGTAACTTCAATTTTTACTCATCTGATTTTTATGCAATTTCTCATCTGGTTTGTCGAAAGTACATCGCAGATAGCCCCAAATTAATACATTTAATTTTTTTATTGTATT
This sequence comes from Gerris lacustris, assembly GCA_951217055.1. Classification (NCBI taxonomy): domain Eukaryota; kingdom Metazoa; phylum Arthropoda; class Insecta; order Hemiptera; family Gerridae; genus Gerris; species Gerris lacustris. The sequence continues at coordinate 4,387,978 of OX578281.1, read as the reverse complement.
GAAAAACTTATTTTATATTTTTATATTTTTTGTTTATTGGCTGCTGAAATGTTTAAGACTGTCAAAAGTTCCAAGATAATACAACTTCTATTACTATTAGTAGACATATATATATATAACTTCTGTCAAATTGAAGATTTAATGTTTAATTAAAGATTTAAAATTCAATTTTAAGTTTTTGGTAGTTTTCATACTGCGGAAAGTTTAAATTTTAATTTAAATCAAATTATAATTATTATTTACTACGGGAAACAGACAGTGAAAAATACCCGCGCCGGGATTTTCACTGTCTGTTTCCCGTAGCAAATAATAATTGAAGCGAGCGTAAGCGAGCTTCTTACATTCAACAAACTATGCATCTTGTCTGTCTGTCTGTCTGTCTGTCAGTAACGTTTACGCATGTGACGATAACTTGAGTAAAAGTTGACCGATTTAGTTGAAATTTGGTATACATGTTCCTCTTACTAATACTCAGGCTAAGTTCGTTGGACAGCGTGGTCCGTCCTAGAGTTCGCGCGCAACGCTCGCGTAAACGAGAGGTTCAAAAATTAAATTGGAATTTCAGGACGGGAAAAGATTCTATCATCATCTATTCGATGAGACGAACATTTTTTTCAAATAACATTTTGTAGTAAAACCAACAGCGACACCGCTATGAATTAATAAAGATCGCAAAAACTATTAAAGCGGACCTAAACGTTTATAATAGAGAAAAAAAACCTTTTTACCGATATCTTACGTTCTAGCGTAACGATTTTAATAAAACTTCATATACACCATCTAATGCACAATTGAAACAGGCATGCAAAATTTCAATTTGATTCATGCAGTAGTTTATTTGTAGCAAAGAAATACATTTTATAATAATTAAAAAGGAGATGTGTGGTTAGAGGAATAGTAAGAATGCGGGGTGGTTCCCTTACTAATAGCCGCTGTACTACTATCATACCCTATATCTATCAACTCATCGTGATTCATGATTATCTATTTTTTCAATATTCAATACATATTTATTACTATACGCTCGCTTCAATGATAGAGCCACGCGATGCCTAGTTATAATTTGATTTAAATTAACGATTTAAGTAAAGATTTAAGGCAAAAAAAAGCTCAACTTTAACAGAATATGTAAGAAAAGCTATAATTTGTTTTATATTTTTTGTTTCTATTTTCTATAAAACAACTCTTAATATATATATATGAAAAAAATATTAACGCAACTTTTATATGACGAAAACCAAATTTTATATGATTTTTTTTTTAAAAACAAAGTTTTCTAAAAAAATAAAATTGATGAACATATACATAAATGTATTCTATTTAATTTTAAAATCCTTATTTGTTTTGGTCAAAATTAAATGGTATATAGTAAATACATTATACTTTTTAACTCTGACAGCTTGGGAAAATCGAGAAAAAAAAATGGGAGGAGAGTGAATGAGAGCTTGAGATTTTGGCGGGTAATAGGTCGGGCAATGACCTATTACCCGCCAAAATCTCAAGCTCTCATTCACTCTCCTTCCATTTTTTTTCTCGATTTTCCTAAGCTGTCAGAGTTAAAAAGTATAATGTGTTTACTATAGTTAGTATGACAAATTATGTTTAAAAAAATATATAAATAATTAAAAAAAGAAAAGGTTTATTAATTAATTTAACCCATTAATTAATTGGGGTCTCGCTGACTCCTGTGTGGAGTTTACGAAATAAAAAATAGTGTGTCATTCTAGGGTTAAATATAATTTGATTAAATTTTTATTTTAAAAAAAAGGAGAAATAACAAGAAAAACTAACAATATATTTCGAGAAAAGTGCTTTGTTTGTGATTTAGTAAATACTTATAAGAGATGCAGAGTAATAAAAAGTGTTGGGATAATATTAGGGAAAGAAACATTTTATTAAATAATAACTATTTGTTGTGAAAGCCTTTACCAATCATATCTAATCCTAAGTTTACAGTTTAGTCAATTTGGGGAAACAGTTATAATCCATAATTCTTTTCCGAGAAAGAGTAGGCCGCCCCGCCCATCTTAAAATGTAAGATCTTTCTGTTTAATACATTTTTATTTTATTTTTTTCTTCGTTTCTTTCTGGATAATCTTTTGACTCTCTTTTAAGAAAGGATAAAGCCTTTTACCTACTTTCACAAAATAGTAATATTCCGAAATAAAATATTTAAAATAACTTTTATTCTTTCTTATTATCTACGCATTCCCTTTCAAAACAATATGAGTAAGTATAAAATAAAACAAAATTAAATTCAATCAAATTAGTTATTTTTTTGCTTGCGAGCTTAACGAAGGTAACAGAAGCTATGGGATTGTTCTGAAAAGAGAAATTTTTTTGTCTCCGATTTCAAAAATTCCAAGACAGAATTCCGTTTCAGACATCAGGGTACATTTTTGGTTCCTTGTCTGTCTTTCGCTAAATTTTTGCGTATAAACATAGTTACCAACATAAAACTACTCGTCCGATACCATTGAAATTTGTATGGTGGGTCAAAATTAGCCCAGTGTTGGTCCCATGTAAGTTTCTACCTTCTGCGTCTATTTGTTTCTCTTCCACATGCGCACAAACATACATTTATTTACAACTATATTTTCTAAAGGATTTATCTGTTTTTAATGAAATTTTGATGGTTTTGTTAAAAGTAGCCCACAGAGAACTCCAGATTAATTTAAACCGTCTGCGCTCTTTAAAAATATTGCTCTATTAATGCTTTTAAAAAAACAAAATTATTTTGAAAGTTTTTTTAAAAAAATTGGGGGGGGGGGGGGGGGAATTAAATAAATTTGACAATAATGGGCTGTAAAAGCATAAGATCATTAAAGTATACGAAATAGGATGCGAGGAAGCTATGTGCCACACTAATTGACAGAATATTTTTGTAAATAAGAGATTTATTTATAAAAGTATATTATAATTTTTTCAACTTCTTTTTTACTTTCTCATATAAAGAGAAAGTATTGTGATGGCGCGAAAATTCGATTTTGAGATTTTGAATGGATTTACACGTTTTGAGGTCCCCTGAGTCCAAAAAAGTGGTTTTTAAAATATGTCTGTCTGTCGTCTGTGCAGACGCCTGGAGCCTAAACTACTTGGCCGATTTTGACGAAATTTGGCATACATGTTCAGAAAAATCATACCTCGAGGCGAAATCGAGAAATGAATTTTAGCTCTAAATTTGGGGGCGCTACCCCCCAAAAACTCTGAAAAACCGTAAACGGTTCCGACGATTTTGATTAAAAAATTCTAAAATGTAGTCCATTTGAATACGAATCCAACGATATAAGCCGTTTTCCCGGGAAAAATATAGTTCCTGAGAAATTTGCTTAAAACGCGGACGGAGAGAGCCCAGGTTCGATTCCCCGCCCAGGAGAAGTTATTTTTATGATAAATTTTGATGAAATGTTCAATAATATTTAAATGTAAATTTTAAAACTAATAAATGGAAACACTGGGCCAACTAATTATAAACTCGTATATGAGAAAGTTTGTCTTGAGTTGTCTCGGACCGATTTTTTTTTAAAAAATTCATTTTAATTCATTTTTAGAAATACTTAGACACCCTACTAGATTCTCGACTCGGTAGCGGTTACCTGCGCATTAAAAAAAGTATTAATACACCTTCTTCTGTCGAGAGAAATAAAAATTGAAAGGAAACAATGCTGGTTAGCGTGGTTATCTTCACGTTTAGATAGTTAAACTGCTTTTGTTTATTTCAATAATTATTTTAAAGTGATAAAACTTTTGAAGATAATGAAATAAGTAAATACATACACAAACACACACACACATATATGTATACGGGTGGTTCTCAGACTACAGGCAATTTTCATGTCCACACTCTTCAAATTGCACATAGGGCTATAATTTTATTTTATTTTTTAGATAAATTATTTCCACCATAAATATGCAAGTTAAAATTAAATGTAAATATGCTTTAACAACGTTCTTAATAATATTCGGCTATAAAAATATGTTAAGAAGTGGTAAAACTGTAATTACCATAGAAGTCCAGAAATAGGATTTTAACATTATTTTGTTAATGTATTTACCTTAAATAAGTGTATGGATAAAAGTTATAAATACATGCATTCAATACTAGTGAATAGTTAATAAAATGCAGTATTTCATTTAAAAAAATGATTGTATTAATTTTCAGAGCATTTTGACTTGTGTCCTTTTGTTATTTGTCATTACCATGGTCGAAATAAAAACAAATCGTAGAGAAATTTAGTGCCACGGATGTGCCACGCAAGCGTGACCCATAGGAACTGTTCCAACATCAGGCATTGCGTCATTAAGATGTTGGCTCGGCATAACGCCATGTCCTGCATCGTTTCGTCGCGTCCGACTCATCAGGGGCCTGACGATGCCCACCCAACTCTGGACCTATACTAGATCAAGAAGATCAGATATAGGGCTTATCAGAGACGAGCGTGCTCTCATACCGCCATTCTTGCTTGGCTGGCAAAACACATCAGCAATGTAATACCGTGATTTTGCACACTGCAATAGGAAATTGTGTAATATATATATATATATATATATATATATATATATATATATATATATATATATATATATATATATATATATATATATATATACAATTTGTGTTATTTATTTGTGTTGTGTACCTAATTGCAGTGTGTAAAAACACGGTATTCTATTGCTGATATATATATATATATAACTTTTAATGATTTATATCCTTTTACCACTCCTTAATTTTCCAAAGTATATTGACCGATATCTATAGTAATGCACCTTCAAGTAGAAACGTTATAGGATAAATTTTTTTTTTGTTAATTAAATTCATGTCCAATTTAATGACAAAACAACTTAGTTATTGCCTTATAACTTAGTTATCAGTTACGTGATTATATATTCATCAATATCCACACCGGTAATTAGCTTGCGAAAATACGTCCTTGAAGGGGTTAATACCTTCCTAAAAGCGTTAATTATCCGTAACTAATAATGCAATATTTTGGGTATAATCAACCCGCATAGCTTTCTTTATTTCTTAATTAACTGGATTAAAATGACAGTTAATCCAGCCACGTATATGACAATCATTAAACTTTTGCGAACTGTTTTGCGTTTCTTTGTTTTATTTTATTTGGTGTTAAGCACGGTTTACATGCTCAAGCCATTTGCACAAACTGGTTTGTGCAAATGGCTTGAATGAAATAGACATTCGATTTCAAACTGGCTTGTACAAGCCAGTTTGTGCAAATAGCTTGAGCGTGTAAACGGGCCTTTTTAAGAAATACTTTTGTTATTTCTGGAAAGAATTTTGCATTATTTGTACTTTATGCTTATTAATACTACCGGTTGTAGTGAACACTTTTATGGGGTTTTATTCCCCCCCCCCCCCCGTTTCAAAGAATACACTTATTTTGAACTACCTACTTGAAAATACATATAATATAAATATTATTTGTTAATCGCTTTCGAGCTTATCTCAGGGAACTTCGTTTCTTTTTTTCTTTTTTTTTAAAAAAAAAGAAAAGAAAATTACCTTTTGATTTTATTTTTTGAAAATATCTTTCGATTTCGTCCGTACTTTATGGCCCCCATACACGGTCAAAATGTTTGCGCAAACATTTTGACCGGGTATGGGGCTGTTTGCGCAAACATGATGCTTGACGTGTATGGCCTAAATTTGCCCGACATCAGGTTTGCGCAAACATTTTGCGCAAAATATTAGATTGTGTATTGGGCCTTTACACTTGAGTTGATCGATGTATAATTCAATTATTAAATAATAATACAGTAAGTTTTGCCTTAAATTATTAGTGTGGCTGACATTGAGCTTGGTTTTTTGGGGTGGAATTCAAATCATTTTTTTAATTTTCAATTGTGAAATCTATAAAACCTGTGTTTTGCGACGATCTATTGAATTATCATTATTATCACAGGGCTTGTAGTGAGTCACTGAAAGTCACTAAAAGTCACTTATTTTGACGAGAGTCACTTTTTTGTCACTTATTTGGGCTTACAAGGATAAAAAAAAAATTAATTTTCTGTATATTTGCACTGTTTTTCAAAAGGGATTTTGTAAGCTCAAGACTTTTTTTAACTATGAATTTTATATTTGGCCTACTTTGAACTGTGATGAATGATAAAGTTTGTAACAGTTGCACTAGATTCAGCTGGCGTGTGTTGTGTTTTATCGTTAATATTAAGATGGATGAAAAAAATAAAAAGAAAATAAAGATAAAAAGAATATTTTATTCCGAACTCCCTCCTGATTGTTATTACTTTTCCTCACAACCTATCGAGATTTCAACGGAATTATCCGTTTTGGGTGTTTTTAAGCCCTCCTGAGAGGTTTTCAGCATGACGTCTGTATGTATGTATTTATGTATGACTGTGTGTGTGTTATCATCGTAGCCCCCAAGGTATTTAACCTAGAGAGTTGAAACTTGGAAGAAAATCAGTCTTTACCTGTAGTGGTGCCGCCCGGAAAATCAACTTTTTCCGCCATCTTGAACGCAGTTTGCTGAGTGAGCAAAAATTTAAAAAAATCGTAATATCGAAAATGGTCCTGATCGAGTTGAAATTTGGCACGAATGTATCTCTCTGCATGACAAACAAGCCCACCAAATTCCATTTTGATATTGGCCGCCATTTTGAAGTTATCAATATTTGAATTATAAACTTTGACGGTTAATAATTCCGAAAGTATAAATACGATTTTGACTTATAGCATATCGTTGGAACCGGAAAAAATTAAGGAACAAATTTAAAAAAACCCGATGAAATTCCATTAATTAGTTTCAAAGTTATAAGCGAATATAATTATTTATTAGTGCGATCATTTTGGTGAGGTCAAAGTTTGTTTACATCTGTCAAAATACCGCCAACTTCATTTTTTTTTTTTTTTTTTTTTGTAGTTACGGTACACAAAATCAAATGAACAAAAAACTGTTCAAAACATTTTTATAATTGCATTTGTTTAACAGTGCTAAACAACAAAAAGAAACTAAAATCATTTTTTTTTACTTAAAATTAAGTCACTTATCTGGGGAAAAGAGGTCACTTAAAAGTCCCTTTTTTTGAAAAAAATAGTCACTAAAGTCACTTAATTTTGAGGAAAATCTGCTACAAGCCCTGTTATCACCATCATCATAAAAATGTTAACTACAAAATTGTTCGACGATAAAATTAATAGATTGATCACTATACAGTTCAATAGATTAGTTAATATTAAGATATATAAATTGGTAAAATTATAGATAAATATTATATTAATCTATAGATCAACAACATACATAGATAACCATTTCAGTAACTTTTTAATGGAATAGTCCAGGAGGTGGTAGCATGCAAAAAAGTGTTACCATCCAGCTTGAATTTTGTGAACAAGTTATCTTTTAGTGCCTTTTAAGAACATGTGGTCGGCTAAGTTCGTCTGCGGGACATAGCTTGACAATAGGCATTTGAAAATAACAAATCGGTGGAGAGCGGCCATGCCCAGCCATTTATGGTGGATAATGGATAATGTAATTTGTATGATCTGGAGTGCAAAATTAGTAGACCGAAAATCAAGTTGATGTTGGTTTGTTCCTTGATAGATTAGTTGTTCAAATATTACACCAAATTAAAATGGTCACATAGCAAGGGAAAAAATTGACATCAACTTGATTTTCGTACTGCTAAATAATTTGGCACTTTTTTACTTTAACACCCCCCTTAGTTCTAAACAATAGTCTGCCGTACAAAAGTCTCTAAGGTTTGTGTGTTTGTCTCCCCAAGACTTTGAGACTCCTGGGGCAGTTTTAATATTTAATATTCCTTTATCTTTATAGTTGATTAGACTAAGGGATATGATCTAAATTATATACACAAGTGTGATATTCCTTTGTCCCAAGGTACATTGGAATAAATATCCCTTTCTATTAATTGTAATTTAGACTAAGGACTATATACTACTCTGTATATGTTCCTTTGTCTAAATAACTATTAACACGTCACATAGGGATATAGGGGGGTGCTAAAGTAAAAAAGTACCAGTAAGGCATAATTTTGTACTCAGGATCATGAATATCACATTGTCCACCCATAATTAGCAGGACATGGCCACTCTCCATCGGTTTGTTTCTTTTCAAATGCCTATTGCTAAGCTATGTACCGCAGACGAACTTAGCCGACCACATATTCTTAAAAGGCGCTTAAAGATTAACTTGTAGACAAAATTCTAGATTGATTGTTAGTCGACACTTTTTTTTGCTCGCTATCTCCTGGACTAGAAGTTCATTGAAGATTATTTCAAGTACACGTTTCATGTTTAGTACGTAATGAAAACAGGCTATTGAATGTAGTTTGAGGTCTTTGTTTAATGACAATACATTAGCTGTCATTCATAATTCAGATTCATTCACTCTTGACTGAATGACATTTTTAAAAAAAAATAAAATAAATTAACATAATATTAAGAATTATTTAAATAAAAGTTATGACGCATTTTGCGTGGTATACTACGACTGAATTTTAATTATTTTTGATAAATAAGTATTTATTGCTTGTTGTAGTTTTCAATTCTTTAGTAGTTTGGATCTATTAAGGAAATTAATATTCTCATTTTTTCTATATTTTTTCGATTCCTCTTTGGATCATTCTCAAGCTGAATGACAATAGTTGATTACAATAACCATGAGAATATAATTATTTATTTTTTAATCATTAGTAAGTTTATACTGTTTTAGGTAGTGTAAAGTAATACTGTATTAAATAGTGTAATACTGTTTCTTAACCCATTCGATACTAGATTGAACAACATTTGTTATCTATATGCTGTGTTTAGTTTAATATCGTAATCCTAATTAAGTATACTATTTTCACCAACTCAAAATTTGAAATAAAATATATTTTTTTGTTATTTCTCGATCACTTAGAAAGGAATATAAGTGTTCTTACTTGACGGAAGAACGGTTGAACTAGCCTTTACGGGGCATTATTTATAGAAATGAAAAAAACTGGCACATATAATTAAAGTCTTTTTTCTATGTATTGATAAAAAATGCACCAATTATGGATTCTTCTTCATTTCATAAGTTTTCTCTTAATACAATTTCCATCTTCAGTCCTCTACTTTTAGAGCCAGTTGTAAACAGGTCGATTTTGGGAATCTTGGGCGTAATGTATCTGTCGTAGATTACCTGGGCTTCGATGTAGCGTATCTGGTTTTTCAAGAGAGTATGAAATGAAAAAGAATACATAAATAATGCAATTTATATCAATATACAAGAAACACTTTAATATATGCACTTTATGGATGCATTATATTTGTTAGTTTTTGCATTTCTATACATGATGCCCCATATAGGCTAGTCGAACCGGAAGAACTACCCTATTGACCCTTTTATTCGCAATGAAATTCAAGAATTAAAATCTCGTTTGAAACAATAAAAATATTCGCTTCAATTAAATTTTTAGAATGCAGTTGTTTTAGGTTTTAGCAAACTTATTGTTCCAAGAATATGTTTTTTTTATTTTCTATTAAATAATAAAGGAACAATTGAACTCCATCTCTCCTCGTTTCTTTTTTTTCATTGTCATTTGATTCGTTCTTATTACCGTAGATTATATATTCTATGAATTGGCAGACAATCTCACGCTTAACATTTCTCTGCTTTTATTAATATATTATACTTCATTGTTTTTTTGTTTTTTTAATAAGAATTATTTCATGAATATCTTGTCGAGGATTGTACAGAGAATATTTTTAACCTTTAAATGTTTTTAATGCAAGCTTTTTACTTTAATTCACCTGAAGGAAAAGTATTGTTTTCACCCAAAAATTCTGAAACCGAGATTTCAACAGGAATTATCCGTTTTGGGTGTTTTTAGGACGATTTGAGTGGTTTTTAGCTGGATGTCTGTCTGTGTGAATGATTTTCTGTCTGTGTCACGCATAATCCCCATAGTTTTTTACCTAGAAAGTTGAAACTTGTTTCAAAAACCAGTGCTTAAGCAGGCCCTACACTATCAATCCGCTTAATCAAAACAGCGCGTCAAGCTGATTGACACGAGCTTCAAGCAGCCTTGGGGCGCATCAAGCATACCATCAATCTTTTCATCAACACTCATTTGTAGCGGAGTTTTCAACTAGTGAACTGCTCCTCCTGGACTGTAGTGAATCAGTATTGTGTAGATACCATGGTTTCGAATTTGGATTTGGGGTTTCTCATCTTGACAGTTGTTGCTCTCAAGCGGAAAAAAGATCCAGTGGAAACGACGTTGGTCAAAGGAGTAGAACTTTCCACAACTCGGGACAATCACGGTATAAATATAAATATAAATTCTCGATCGGCATTATTATCTAGGATGTCCGAACCTTTGGAAGCGAGTGGACGGTCCTCCATCGCTGGTGTCGAGCAGGTGACTGACAGAATGCTTGATCAGAATTGCTCTTGACTATCAAGAGCTCCATCAAGCCGCTTGAGTCATTCAAACTTTCCATCAATCACCGTCAAGGCTTGACTTAAGCGTCAAACGTGTTCCTAGACTATCAATCACGCTTGACACCATCGCTTGACGCGTTGTTTTGGTCAAGCGGATTGATAGTGTAGGGCCTGCTTTAGATGTTGTTTTGGTGTCCGCAAAATCATAAATTTCTGATGTCAGCTAAAATTCGTTAAAAACGCACATATTTTAGCGCAGTATTCTGATTGCGCAGAAATTTGCACCAATTATACCTCTTTATAAGACAACCGTTTCCACTGAATTTCGTTTTGATATCTCCCGCCATTTTAATAATATCAACTAACTAGTTTAATATACTCTTAACAATTTCAAGCTAAATTATTTCGGGAATAGGTTGCCGATTGAGCAGTGGCGTAACTATGGGCCCGCAGTTCGGGCGGGCCACCACCGTCAAGGTGCCCCCAAATCATCAACGAGGGGGGCCCCCAGTTCTAAACGAAAGAGGTTTTTTTTGCTCATCACTTTTGTTTGGCGAGGGGCCCCCAAAAAGTTCTTGGGGCTCCCAATGCCCTAGCTACGCCATTATACCTTTAATTATACCTAAGATAAATAAAAATTTGTGTGAGACTCACGTATTAGAAGTGAAACTTAAGTTCTAGAAACAGTTGATTTTATTATGCATTGCTCTCTTTGCATTTGTTCACAATTTTATTATTTCAGGATTAACAAATGGTTAAGTGGAATTTAATTGAAAAATAAAATATTTTCATATCATTTTAGAGAATAATGAAGAAAAAAAAAATATGAAAACAACATCTATATATATATATATATTATATTGTTATAATGTATATAATATTACGCTTATATACCAATTCTGTGTATTGTAAAACCATCTACCTCCGTGGTACAATGGTTAGCACTTATGACTGCTGAATCTTGAGGTCGGTGGATCGAAACTCTTCCAAGTAAAGATTTTTACAGTTAAATTAACTATTAACTACCTATAAAAATCTTTCACTTAGACGAGTCTCGAATCATAAACTTCGTTTCTTGCAATTTCGTTTCATCCAAACCATTTTATTCTACCTACTATATTATGAATGTGTCGGTTGATTTTTTTTTTTTCTCACACCGATGGGATTGCGCACCACTCCTAGTTGTAAGACCTTGTTCGAGTTTTGTACGAAGCGGGTTCTTGTGCACTGTATTATCCTCCTTGATATGTTTTCTAGTCTCAGTATGTATCATTGAACTCGTTTTGAGTTCTTCCTCGACCCCGATTTCATGTGAATTCCAATCTTCTGAATAGAAATTATGACTCAACATAGTTTGAAAGTCTCTGATATCGAACTATGGGCGTTCATTCATTGCCTCATTAAGACTTTTCAGAATAAATACTCTTTTTTTTGCTGTTAGTTAGTTTATTTTTAATTGTTGAGAATGGTTGTATGTAGTTTTTAGATTGGTTGTCGTACTTGGTTGTTTCCTTATATAACAAGCTGTTATGAATTTGATTATTCCATTTATGGTTACTTTAGAAGGCAATGAACTTGCCTCCAAGTTCAACGCTACAAGAGAACGCTGTGAAAAAAAAAGTAAATAAAAGTCAAAGTTGTTTTGTGTTGTGGTCATGGAATTTTTAGTAAAACGAATAATTGTTCGTGCCTTTATTTATTTCTTTTTTTTATAACTTATCAATTATATAAAAAAAAAAAAAAAAAAAAAATGTTGAAAATAAGACCAGTTTTGAAAAATGGCATTTTTATATTAATTTTATTACTTTAAGAATTTAATGTAATATATGTTAAAAAATTACTTTTTGCCCGTGAGATATCTCTATACATTTTTTTTTTTTTTTTTACATATTTTTCCCAAATTTTATTTTTTTTAAAAAAACTGGTGGTTTAAATGTGCCTGTTTAATATTAACTAAATTTTACTTTAAATCAAATTATAATTATCAATTACTACGGGAGACATACAGAGAAAAATAGACTCCCGCATCGGGACTTGAACCACGGGTCCTGCCATTAATCTGTTATTGGAGGACCCGTGGTTCAAGTCCCGGTGCGGGGGTCTATTTTACTCTGTATGTCTCCCATAGTTATTGATAATAATAATTTGATTTAAAGTAAAATTTAATCTTTCTGTAGTATGAATACTACCAAAAACTTAAAAATTTGAATTAACTAAATTCAAAATGGTGGATTTAACTTAGTTCATAGGTGTCTATATAATTATCGGTAACAATATAGTTTTATTGATATATTCAAAGTAGTCAGCGTCCCTAATATTTAGGGTGTGTTTGGAATCACTAACACTAACCGGTCAATTGATGGGACAACCGGCAGTTTATTGTGTTAGTGTAATGACAGATTGATTGAAATAAACTTCTTTCTGAACTGGACCGGTTTAAGGTTGCGGTCGACCCAAAACCTTATTAAAATAGAGATTTGTCAAATGCATGAACAATAGCGGCGGCCACGCTGTAGGTATTAAAGCCGAATATAGTATATAGCCATCATCCCTTTCCTTTTTCCTTCTACTGAAAACTCTGATTACATATTAATGGGATTTTCAGCCGTACGATTCATCTGAAACATTATACCTCACTGTCCACATCGATAAAGGTCACATGTTTTACTTGGTTACCCACCTGTATTGAAAGCTTTGAGAGCTTAAACAGTAAAATTGGTAACATAGTAAATAACTAACAATTAACTTAACAACCAAAACTAACTGTAACTGTTGTTTGTTAACTTAAACAATTAAGATAAATAGATTAAATAAAATGAAACTGTATTTTATAACAAAGATTATTATATTATATATTTAATATGTGAACTCGGGCCTCCTGTTTCAAGGTTTTCCTTCTTGGAGGCTTTTGGATCTTTATATTAATTTGTTATATTCTAATTATTTATGTAAGCAAGTGTAATTTATAATTATTTTATGTGAATTGGTAAAATGTTTTAAATAAATAAATAAACCTAAACCTAAACTATTGGGACAAAGGAATATGCAAGATTTGATGTTTTTTTGACAAAATGGCGTAGAAAATTAAACGCATTACTCAAGTGTTATATATTTTTGTAATCTACTCTTCAATACCTTTCATTTGATACCTCAAACAAAATTTTAAAAAAATATTTATTTTCATGTGACATGAATTATCCGCCATCTTGGATTCCCAGTTAATCAGATCAAATTGCTAATCTTATTTTTTCTATGGCCCACTAGACCACACATTTTGCATATTTTTCTATATTTTTAGTATGAGTGGAAATACGATTTTAGGGGGGGGGGGGGGGGCATCCAAAATTTTCGATGTTTTTTGATAAAATGGCGCCGAAAATTGAACACTTTCCCTAGGTGGTATATATTTTTGTAATCTACTCTTCAATACCTTTCATTTGATACCCCAGTCAAAATTTTAAAAAAATATTTTTTTCGAATGACATTAGTTATCCGCCATTTTGGATTTGAACAGCTGATAATTTTGAGTTCGCTATATTTTTCCTGTGTGCGCGTCAAAACGATCTTTAATATTAAAGGAAAGTTTCATGTTTCTATCTCTTTTTATTCAAAAGTTATTGGAACCGTACAGAGTGACAGACAGATAGACACATGAACGAAACTATAAGGGTTTCTTTTTACTTTCTCATATAAAGAGAAAGTATTGTGATGGCGCGAAAATTCGATTTTGAGATTTTGATGGATTTACACGTTTTGAGGTCCCCTGAGTCCAAAAAAGTGGTTTTTAAAAAATGTCTGTCTGTCTGTCGTCTGTCGTCTGTCGTCTGTCGTCTGTCGTCTGTGCAGACGCCTGGAGCCTAAACTACTGGGCCGATTTTGACGAAATTTGGCATGCATGTTCAGAAAAATCATACCCCGAGGCGAAATCGAGAAATGAATTTTAGCTCTAAATTTGGGGGCGCTACCCCCCAAAAACTCTGAAAAATCATGAAAAAAAATTATTTCTCGAAAACGGTTCCGACGATTTTGATTAAAAAATTCTAAAATGTAGTCCATTTGAATACGAATCCAACGATATAAGCCGTTTTCCCGGGAAAAATCTAGTTCCTGAGAAATTAGCTTAAAACGCGGACGGAGAGAGCCCGGGTTCGATTCCCCGCCAAGGAGAAGTTATTTTTATGATAAATTTTGATGAAATGTTCAATAATATTTAAATGTACATTTGAAAACTAATAAATGGAAAATACTGGGTTAAGTAATTATAAACTCGTATATGAGAAAGTTTGTCTGAGTTGTCTCGGACCGATTTTTTTGGTTTTACCAACGAAACCCTAAAAACGAGCCTCGGTAGCTGTAAGAGATGCGCGATTGCTTCGAGTGCAAGAAATCTCGGGTTCGAATCTAGCAAACTGACAAATTAATTTATTAATTTAATTCTTTAAATTAAGAAGCTCAAAATCTTTTGAACGGTGTAAAAGATTTAGTTACAATTTTAACCGCCAAATAGCTGGACCAGCGGTAGTAGTTTAACACAGGTAGATAAAGAGGGGAGTTGGAAATCTTTCCGTTTAAGGATTCTATGATCGCTGCATCACACTTTTCCTCTTACAGTTTTGATGTATTATTTTTATAAATAACAAAATTACCTACTTACTTCATCTCAATTTTAAAATAAAAAATCGGTCCGAGAAAATTCTGACAAACTTTCTCAAATACGAGCTCATAATTACTTAGTCCAGTGTTTTCCATTTATTGGTTTTTGAGTTTTCGTTGGTACATTTAATTATTATTGAATATTTTATCAAAATTTATCATAAAAATAAGTTCTCCTCGGCGGGCAATCGAACCCGGCCTTTCTTCCACTTAAAACGTAACGTTTAAAGCTATTTTCTCAGGAACTAGATTTGTCTAAGCGAGTAAATCCATCAAATTCTCAAAATCGAATTTTCGCGCCATCAAAATAGTTCCTCTTTATATGAGAAAGTAAAAATCGGTCCAAGACAACTCAGACAAACTTTCTCAAATTCGAGTTGATAATTACTTAGCCCTGTGTTTTCCATTTATATGTTTTCGAGTTTTCCTAGGTAAATTTCATTGTTATTGAACATTTTATCATAATTTATGATAAGAATAACTTATCCTTGGCCGTAAATCGAACCCGGCCTCTCTCCGTCCCCGTTTAAAGCTATTTTCTTAGGAACTATATTTTTCCCGGGAAAACTTCATAATAGAATGCTTTAACAAAATCGTCAGAACCATTTTCGATAGATAATTTTTGTGGGGGCTTGCGTCCCCCAAATTTGGAGCTGTACTTGTACGCCAAGTATAGTTTAGGCTCCAGGCGTCTGCTCAGACGACAGACGCCAGAAAGATGGGTAAAATAGTAAAAAGATTGCCGATAAAGGTCTATTATACATTTCACAAAAACAATATTGAAATAGACTGCCAATTGGTGTGGCACATAGCTTCCTCGCATCCTATCCACGTACTTTATTGATTTTATGCTTTTACAAGCCATTATTGTCTAATTGGTCTAATAGTTTCCCCCGTTTTTTTTTAATCTATCAAAATTGTTTTCATTTTTTACTCGAATTAAAGTATCAATTTAGCAAAAGTTAAAGAGCTAAAACAGTTAAAAGTTAAATCTGGGGCTATCTGCTGGTTACTTTCGACACAGTACAAAAGTTTCATTTAAATCAGATAAGTACTTTTGAAGCTATAGGTATAAATAAATGTATGTTTGTGCGCATTTGGAAGAGGAACAAATATGCGCAGAAGGTTGAAACTTATATGGGACCAACAATGGGCTAATTATGGCCTACCACCCAAATTTCATTAAAATTGGGCGTGTAGTTTTAGATATGTTGGTTCGCAAAGATTACTAAAAATAAATTAGAACCACAGACAGACAAAAAAATGTTCCCTGATGTCTGAAACGGATTTCTGTCTTGGAATTTTTGAAATGGGAGACCTAAAATATTTTCGTTCTTCAGAACGATCACATAGCTTCCGTTACCTTCGGTAAGCTCGGAAGCAAAATAATTTTATAGAATAGTAAAAAACCGACTTAACGTGGGGGACTTGTTCTTGTAGTCCTGTAGAGAACTTTTCTTTTGCTAATGAGGCGCAGTTGAAGGAAAAATGTCGGATTGCCCCGGGAGAAAATGCACACACTCCCGGCTAAAAATACTCTAGCTTTGTTTAAAAAATTAAATTTAAATACTTTGCCCTGTTCATATTCTTTTTTTTAAAAAGGGGGCATTTTTATATACTAGTATAATTCCTCTGTAGAGCTAATAATAATTACTGGTATTATTTTTTATTTGTAACCCCTTACCATCTATTATTTACGGTTTAAAAAAAAAAAAATAAATAAAATAAAATAGTTTAATGAATAGATAATTTTTGATAATCGTGGAAGATAATCTGTGATTAAAATTTGAAACACCGCGACCTTATAATTAAATGTGCTATTTTCTTTTGAAGTTTTAACTTGAAACAAAATGCTTAAGAATCTAAATATTATATATTTCATGAATGGAGCTAGCCACGTGAAAGAGCAGGTAATTAATGGGTGGAATAAGGCTACCATTATAATGGTAAATATCTTGTGGTTAACGTTATTTGTGTCCTCTGTCAAATTAAATATGAATAAATTATTTGATTTTTTTTTTCTTGTTGTGCGCTAGAGGTCGACCAAGAAGTCATGGAAATGAGAGGAGTGCGCTAGTGTCGCCATGTACAGTCAGTTTTTGATATAATAGACCACGGTCAAAAAACAGTGTTGTTCTTCTGTTATTAATAATTTTATTTTTGACAACTTCTATATTTTTTGCAACAGGCAACACTGTACCTGATAAGAAAATCACAAATAATATACGATAATATCTTTATATTATTATTTATTGATTATTCATAATAATGTTCTTTAAATCTAAATCGATATTCTTTTTCCTTAATCTATTTTTTTTCCTCCTCTTTATTTCTGAGTTTGATTTGGATTTAGAACAGTTGTGACTATAGTTCGTGCTTTATAAAAACAAACAAAACAGGAAACCTAACAGATTGGAAACCTTCCTGTTGTTATTCGTGAGATTTGACATAACTGGGCATGTCATACAAACTAGGAATGGTTATTGTCTTAAAGCACCCGACTGTACTGACTTCGGCACTACTCGGAAGTTCCGATTTTAAACGAAGTTAAGCTTTCCGTTTCTCCCGTGTTCATGACTTCTTGGTCGACCTCTAGGATGTTTCTAATTATATTAGAATTAGAATGAATAACCCCCGCGTTTCCTTGAGTATAATAACTCTTCTAAGACTAATGTTTTCAATTCATTCATGGTAATGGTATTCTTGCTTATGAATGATTGACCGGCGGCTTAAGATGACAGAGTATGATGACTCCGGAAATTAATAGAAGTATATTTAATAATAATTATGACGCTTCTAGGGCAGGATATCCGGTTGTAAAATTACTATAAAAGTATTCAATATTTTCTTAAGAGTACTGGGAATTTAAAAAAAATAGTGATGTTGCCTAAGCTTATTTAGTCTTAATTTATTTTTTTATTAATATATAAATCCAATAAATTTTTCACGGTTGATACATTAGGTGAAATTATTCAATGAAGTCTGTTCCTAAACAAATTAGATATATTGGTTTCATCTTAAATTGTTTTTCCATGAAAAATCGGATTTTTCATGGAAAAATCTATTTTACTTTTATTGTATTAGAGCAGAAAGATTCTGGATAATGGGGAAAATGGAGGACTACAAATTTGGGTAATTCTTTACATTGTTACTCTCCTATAATTTTTGCTTCCGACCTTACCGAAGTAACGGAAGCTATGTGATCGTTCTGAAGAGCGACATATTTTTTTATGTCTCCGATATCAAAAATTCTAAGACAGAAATCCGTTTCAAATATCAGGGAACGCTTTTGGACCCGTGTCTGTATGTCGCTCAATGTTTGCGGACCAAAAACTACACGTCCGACTTTAATGAAATTTGTATGTTCTGCCATAATTAGCCCATTGTTGGTCCCATATAAGTTTCAACCTTCTGTGTCTATTTGTTTCTCTTTCACATGCTCACAAATATACATTTATTTACATATATCTTTAAATGTATGTAGTTTTTATGAAATTTGGATGGTTTGTGTAACGTAGCCCGCAGATAGCCTCAGATTAATTTCAACCGTCTGCGCTCTTTAACTTTTTATTAATTGATACTTTAATTCATGCAAAAAATCAAAACAATTTTGACTTATTAAAAAAAAACTGTGGAAACAATTAAATAAATTAGACAATAATAGGCGCATAAAATCAATAAAGTACGTGCTAAGATGCGAGAAAGACGAAATACGAAAATGACCAGAGACCTTCAAATGCCTTTTTGCCATGGCGCCATATTAAAATGCCACATTTTGCCTATTTTTCGGTAAAAAGCCACATTTTGCCGATTTTCGGTAAAATGCCACACTTTGTGCCACATTTTGCCTTATTTGGGCTAAGTTCTGAGAAAAAAAAAAAAAAAAAATAGAAATATTCTAATATTCTAAGGGGTTCTGCTACAACCCATAAAACCAGGTAAGATACGCCTTGCAGGGCAGGATTCCAAGGTGCTGAGGATTCCCCAAGTGACGTGGATTCCTATCTTAGGGTAGTGACACACTTCGTCTCGGGTAGAAGTTCTAAGGTTAAAAAAAAAAAAATCAAGTTTAAAGCCGCGTGTAGCAAATAATCTGGGGAAAGACGCAGGTAGTGTTGTCGTGTTCAATACCAATTACCCTTAAAAGGTATAAGAAGCATACTTAGAGGATAACCATTGGCACATTCGTAGTAATATTGAATGGTTTAGGGATTAACTCTTCCTTTAGAAACATAGTATTATATTTAGGGTTTTTTGCTAACGGTGCCTCTTCCAGTCTCAGGTGCACCTGAGTCAGATACTTGACCAATATCATTCCACCTCTCTGGTTGTTGACAGTTATTGTATTCTTTTTGTCTTCGAACTTTCCCAGTGATTTTAAACTTTGTTTGTGTATTACATTTTTTGACCATGCCAAAGAATAGAAGTAACCGAACTGCCCTGCTCTGACAGCGCTGCATACATACTGAAAGCGGGGGTGTGTTTAAAAGTGTGTTCCCTAAAATGGTCCATGTAACCTGCTTGGCCCATGCTGTTTTTCACCAGCTGTAAATGACTTAATTTCAGCGGGTAAACAAATTTTTATTAAAGCTCTAAGCCGAGTGCCAATCTTCAAGGAAATGCTACCAGGGACCCTTCTTCCTTCAGAGCCTATCCTAACAAGATGGGAAACTTAAATAAGAGCGGCCCTTTATTACGCAGAACATGGAGAAAAAGTGAAAGTTCTATTATAAGAATTCGACGAAGAGGATAACATGGCAATTAAAATAGCCAAGCAGGCACTGGGAAACGTTCAAACTTTGACGCAGCTAAATTTTATACGAGCTCATTTTTTTTAAGTTGCCACAGATGAAAGAAGAAGAGGTGCAAGGCACTTCGTTGACTTCAGCTGCTAAAGTTGTCTTGGAGCTCCAAAAAGCTGCGATGGAGTTGCCGGGCCAAAAAGGAGAGCAAGCCCGAAAAATACTGGAAGCTGCTTTAAATGTAAAACCAGATTGAAATGAAATAGTTAATGTTATCCTGGGCGCTTAAGGGTTAAAATAATGCAAGGCGGACTCGCAGTATCAAGTTTTAAAGACTGCTTTATATTGAACTATGTATATGCCAATTGTTTCTACCAACGTGGAAAGGTAATTTTTGAAATTAAAAAATATACTAGCAAACAATCGCTAGAAATTGACCACAGAAAATATTGAAAAGATAATTATTGTACAGTATAATAATTTGAATTAAAGTATAGAAGTTTAATTAAAGTATAATAATTTTAATTTGAAATTTGTTTACAAAGCAAATTGGTACATAAAATGAAGTGTATAAGTAAGAAACCTTCTTCATCTTATATACATATAAGTATGTATATGCACAAATTATAATAAATTTAATTAAGTAGTAAATGTGTTATTTCAAATCCCCCCCCCCCCCCCCCCCCCCGGTTGGCCTAAATAATTGATAGAGAATATAAAAGAATATTTCGGGCATGCAGAGAGAATGTATTTAGGCTTTTTAGAGCATGTAGTTAATAGGACTCATGTTGCACGATTTAATATCCCTTTAACAATGGAAAGGGGAGGGGGGGGGGTTGGAAAGTTGAAAAATAAAAGCCACATTAGCTAAAATAACTGCCACATTTGGCCAAAATAAGTGCCATATTGCCACATTTTTTAGTGCCACATTTCATAAAAATAAATGCTACATTTTGAAGGTCTCTGGTAATGACAGATTGATTGAAATAAACTTCTTTCTGAACTGGACCGGTTTAAGGTTGCGGCCGACCCAAAACCTTATTAAAATAGAGATTTGTCAAATGCATGAACAATAGCGGCGGCCACGCTGTAGGTATTAAAGCCGAATATAGTATATAGCCATCATCCCTTTCCTTTTTCCTTCTACTGAAAACTCTGATTACATATTAATGGGATTTTCAGCCGTACGATTCATCTGAAACATTATACCTCACTGTCCACATCGATAAAGGTCACATGTTTTACTTGGTTACCCACCTGTATTGAAAGCTTTGAGAGCTTAAACAGTAAAATTGGTAACATAGTAAATAACTAACAATTAACTTAACAACCAAAACTAACTGTAACTGTTGTTTGTTAACTTAAACAATTAAGATAAATAGATTAAATAAAATGAAACTGTATTTTATAACAAAGATTATTATATTATATATTTAATATGTGAACTCGGGCCTCCTGTTTCAAGGTTTTCCTTCTTGGAGGCTTTTGGATCTTTATATTAATTTGTTATATTCTAATTATTTATGTAAGCAAGTGTAATTTATAATTATTTTATGTGAATTGGTAAAATGTTTTAAATAAATAAATAAACCTAAACCTAAACTATTAGGACAAAGGAATATGCAAGATTTGATGTTTTTTTGACAAAATGGCGTAGAAAATTAAACGCATTACTCAAGTGTTATATATTTTTGTAATCTACTCTTCAATACCTTTCATTTGATACCTCAAACAAAATTTTAAAAAAATATTTATTTTCATGTGACATGAATTATCCGCCATCTTGGATTCCCAGTTAATCAGATCAAATTGCTAATCTTATTTTTTCTATGGCCCACTAGACCACACATTTTGCATATTTTTCTATATTTTTAGTATGAGTGGAAATACGATTTTAGGGGGGGGGGGGGGGCATCCAAAATTTTCGATGTTTTTTGATAAAATGGCGCCGAAAATTGAACACTTTCCCTAGGTGGTATATATTTTTGTAATCTACTCTTCAATACCTTTCATTTGATACCCCAGTCAAAATTTTAAAAAAATATTTTTTTCGAATGACATTAGTTATCCGCCATTTTGGATTTGAACAGCTGATAATTTTGAGTTCGCTATATTTTTCCTGTGTGCGCGTCAAAACGATCTTTAATATTAAAGGAAAGTTTCATGTTTCTATCTCTTTTTATTCAAAAGTTATTGGAACCGTACAGAGTGACAGACAGATAGACACATGAACGAAACTATAAGGGTTTCTTTTTACTTTCTCATATAAAGAGAAAGTATTGTGATGGCGCGAAAATTCGATTTTGAGATTTTGATGGATTTACACGTTTTGAGGTCCCCTGAGTCCAAAAAAGTGGTTTTTAAAAAATGTCTGTCTGTCTGTCGTCTGTCGTCTGTCGTCTGTCGTCTGTCGTCTGTCGTCTGTGCAGACGCCTGGAGCCTAAACTACTGGGCCGATTTTGACGAAATTTGGCATGCATGTTCAGAAAAATCATACCCCGAGGCGAAATCGAGAAATGAATTTTAGCTCTAAATTTGGGGGCGCTACCCCCCAAAAACTCTGAAAAATCATGAAAAAAAATTATTTCTCGAAAACGGTTCCGACGATTTTGATTAAAAAATTCTAAAATGTAGTCCATTTGAATACGAATCCAACGATATAAGCCGTTTTCCCGGGAAAAATCTAGTTCCTGAGAAATTAGCTTAAAACGCGGACGGAGAGAGCCCGGGTTCGATTCCCCGCCAAGGAGAAGTTATTTTTATGATAAATTTTGATGAAATGTTCAATAATATTTAAATGTACATTTGAAAACTAATAAATGGAAAATACTGGGTTAAGTAATTATAAACTCGTATATGAGAAAGTTTGTCTGAGTTGTCTCGGACCGATTTTTTTGGTTTTACCAACGAAACCCTAAAAACGAGCCTCGGTAGCTGTAAGAGATGCGCGATTGCTTCGAGTGCAAGAAATCTCGGGTTCGAATCTAGCAAACTGACAAATTAATTTATTAATTTAATTCTTTAAATTAAGAAGCTCAAAATCTTTTGAACGGTGTAAAAGATTTAGTTACAATTTTAACCGCCAAATAGCTGGACCAGCGGTAGTAGTTTAACACAGGTAGATAAAGAGGGGAGTTGGAAATCTTTCCGTTTAAGGATTCTATGATCGCTGCATCACACTTTTCCTCTTACAGTTTTGATGTATTATTTTTATAAATAACAAAATTACCTACTTACTTCATCTCAATTTTAAAATAAAAAATCGGTCCGAGAAAATTCTGACAAACTTTCTCAAATACGAGCTCATAATTACTTAGTCCAGTGTTTTCCATTTATTGGTTTTTGAGTTTTCGTTGGTACATTTAATTATTATTGAATATTTTATCAAAATTTATCATAAAAATAAGTTCTCCTCGGCGGGCAATCGAACCCGGCCTTTCTTCCACTTAAAACGTAACGTTTAAAGCTATTTTCTCAGGAACTAGATTTGTCTAAGCGAGTAAATCCATCAAATTCTCAAAATCGAATTTTCGCGCCATCAAAATAGTTCCTCTTTATATGAGAAAGTAAAAATCGGTCCAAGACAACTCAGACAAACTTTCTCAAATTCGAGTTGATAATTACTTAGCCCTGTGTTTTCCATTTATATGTTTTCGAGTTTTCCTAGGTAAATTTCATTGTTATTGAACATTTTATCATAATTTATGATAAGAATAACTTATCCTTGGCCGTAAATCGAACCCGGCCTCTCTCCGTCCCCGTTTAAAGCTATTTTCTTAGGAACTATATTTTTCCCGGGAAAACTTCATAATAGAATGCTTTAACAAAATCGTCAGAACCATTTTCGATAGATAATTTTTGTGGGGGCTTGCGTCCCCCAAATTTGGAGCTGTACTTGTACGCCAAGTATAGTTTAGGCTCCAGGCGTCTGCTCAGACGACAGACGCCAGAAAGATGGGTAAAATAGTAAAAAGATTGCCGATAAAGGTCTATTATACATTTCACAAAAACAATATTGAAATAGACTGCCAATTGGTGTGGCACATAGCTTCCTCGCATCCTATCCACGTACTTTATTGATTTTATGCTTTTACAAGCCATTATTGTCTAATTGGTCTAATAGTTTCCCCCGTTTTTTTTTAATCTATCAAAATTGTTTTCATTTTTTACTCGAATTAAAGTATCAATTTAGCAAAAGTTAAAGAGCTAAAACAGTTAAAAGTTAAATCTGGGGCTATCTGCTGGTTACTTTCGACACAGTACAAAAGTTTCATTTAAATCAGATAAGTACTTTTGAAGCTATAGGTATAAATAAATGTATGTTTGTGCGCATTTGGAAGAGGAACAAATATGCGCAGAAGGTTGAAACTTATATGGGACCAACAATGGGCTAATTATGGCCTACCACCCAAATTTCATTAAAATTGGGCGTGTAGTTTTAGATATGTTGGTTCGCAAAGATTACTAAAAATAAATTAGAACCACAGACAGACAAAAAAATGTTCCCTGATGTCTGAAACGGATTTCTGTCTTGGAATTTTTGAAATGGGAGACCTAAAATATTTTCGTTCTTCAGAACGATCACATAGCTTCCGTTACCTTCGGTAAGCTCGGAAGCAAAATAATTTTATAGAATAGTAAAAAACCGACTTAACGTGGGGGACTTGTTCTTGTAGTCCTGTAGAGAACTTTTCTTTTGCTAATGAGGCGCAGTTGAAGGAAAAATGTCGGATTGCCCCGGGAGAAAATGCACACACTCCCGGCTAAAAATACTCTAGCTTTGTTTAAAAAATTAAATTTAAATACTTTGCCCTGTTCATATTCTTTTTTTTAAAAAGGGGGCATTTTTATATACTAGTATAATTCCTCTGTAGAGCTAATAATAATTACTGGTATTATTTTTTATTTGTAACCCCTTACCATCTATTATTTACGGTTTAAAAAAAAAAAAATAAATAAAATAAAATAGTTTAATGAATAGATAATTTTTGATAATCGTGGAAGATAATCTGTGATTAAAATTTGAAACACCGCGACCTTATAATTAAATGTGCTATTTTCTTTTGAAGTTTTAACTTGAAACAAAATGCTTAAGAATCTAAATATTATATATTTCATGAATGGAGCTAGCCACGTGAAAGAGCAGGTAATTAATGGGTGGAATAAGGCTACCATTATAATGGTAAATATCTTGTGGTTAACGTTATTTGTGTCCTCTGTCAAATTAAATATGAATAAATTATTTGATTTTTTTTTTCTTGTTGTGCGCTAGAGGTCGACCAAGAAGTCATGGAAATGAGAGGAGTGCGCTAGTGTCGCCATGTACAGTCAGTTTTTGATATAATAGACCACGGTCAAAAAACAGTGTTGTTCTTCTGTTATTAATAATTTTATTTTTGACAACTTCTATATTTTTTGCAACAGGCAACACTGTACCTGATAAGAAAATCACAAATAATATACGATAATATCTTTATATTATTATTTATTGATTATTCATAATAATGTTCTTTAAATCTAAATCGATATTCTTTTTCCTTAATCTATTTTTTTTCCTCCTCTTTATTTCTGAGTTTGATTTGGATTTAGAACAGTTGTGACTATAGTTCGTGCTTTATAAAAACAAACAAAACAGGAAACCTAACAGATTGGAAACCTTCCTGTTGTTATTCGTGAGATTTGACATAACTGGGCATGTCATACAAACTAGGAATGGTTATTGTCTTAAAGCACCCGACTGTACTGACTTCGGCACTACTCGGAAGTTCCGATTTTAAACGAAGTTAAGCTTTCCGTTTCTCCCGTGTTCATGACTTCTTGGTCGACCTCTAGGATGTTTCTAATTATATTAGAATTAGAATGAATAACCCCCGCGTTTCCTTGAGTATAATAACTCTTCTAAGACTAATGTTTTCAATTCATTCATGGTAATGGTATTCTTGCTTATGAATGATTGACCGGCGGCTTAAGATGACAGAGTATGATGACTCCGGAAATTAATAGAAGTATATTTAATAATAATTATGACGCTTCTAGGGCAGGATATCCGGTTGTAAAATTACTATAAAAGTATTCAATATTTTCTTAAGAGTACTGGGAATTTAAAAAAAATAGTGATGTTGCCTAAGCTTATTTAGTCTTAATTTATTTTTTTATTAATATATAAATCCAATAAATTTTTCACGGTTGATACATTAGGTGAAATTATTCAATGAAGTCTGTTCCTAAACAAATTAGATATATTGGTTTCATCTTAAATTGTTTTTCCATGAAAAATCGGATTTTTCATGGAAAAATCTATTTTACTTTTATTGTATTAGAGCAGAAAGATTCTGGATAATGGGGAAAATGGAGGACTACAAATTTGGGTAATTCTTTACATTGTTACTCTCCTATAATTTTTGCTTCCGACCTTACCGAAGTAACGGAAGCTATGTGATCGTTCTGAAGAGCGACATATTTTTTTATGTCTCCGATATCAAAAATTCTAAGACAGAAATCCGTTTCAAATATCAGGGAACGCTTTTGGACCCGTGTCTGTATGTCGCTCAATGTTTGCGGACCAAAAACTACACGTCCGACTTTAATGAAATTTGTATGTTCTGCCATAATTAGCCCATTGTTGGTCCCATATAAGTTTCAACCTTCTGTGTCTATTTGTTTCTCTTTCACATGCTCACAAATATACATTTATTTACATATATCTTTAAATGTATGTAGTTTTTATGAAATTTGGATGGTTTGTGTAACGTAGCCCGCAGATAGCCTCAGATTAATTTCAACCGTCTGCGCTCTTTAACTTTTTATTAATTGATACTTTAATTCATGCAAAAAATCAAAACAATTTTGACTTATTAAAAAAAAACTGTGGAAACAATTAAATAAATTAGACAATAATAGGCGCATAAAATCAATAAAGTACGTGCTAAGATGCGAGAAAGCTATGTGCCACACTTTTTGACAGTCGATTATTTCTTAAATTATTATTTAATTATTAATTTGAAGTTTGCATTATTAAATTTTAATCTTATCATATTTTTCACTTGAAAATAATTTGATACGATTTAAAGATTCTACTTTAAGTTATAATTAAGTTGTCTAAGTGTTACTTTATGTACCTACTTAGCCGAGTTAAAGATTTAGTCAGGGGTTGAGGTAGGTATCTCATGGGTGGCTCGGGTCAAGGCCAGGATGTTATTTCCCCCACTACCTGGCTGTATTATCTTAATATATTATCCTTGGTTAGGGTTCCTGATGTACATCCGTGCTTCGGACCTGCGAGCTTAAAAACCCTCCTGTAAGATTTAAAAGATTTATATCTTGGTAAACATTTTATTTTTTTATTGAATTTTTTTTCTTCAAAGCACCATCCAAAAGAAATTTTTTACTTACTGTTTTTTTTTTATTATTTACGGTTCAAAATAAACTAAATGCAGCTTTGATTGCTAAAAAAAAAACTAATATCAAGGGATTTAATAATG
The DNA here is from genome assembly GCA_951217055.1 of Gerris lacustris. Lineage (NCBI taxonomy): Eukaryota > Metazoa > Arthropoda > Insecta > Hemiptera > Gerridae > Gerris > Gerris lacustris. The sequence continues at coordinate 4,360,687 of OX578281.1, read as the reverse complement.
GATACCTTTACGCTAAGAAATTCTTTATTTGAAAAACAACCATGTACCTATATTATCGTCCAAACATGGCTTTAGGATACTAAATTAAACTGGGAACTATTTTGCTCGTGCATCATAAGGTGCACGAAAAATAAAAAAAAATAAAAACGTTAATAATTCTTATTATAAAAAGAGAGGAGTAAATAATAAAGAGTATAATAAACAGGTCAAGTGTGTGCTAGTCAGCACACAGCGAGGGTCCGTAGGCAACCCTGTATAGCTTAAGTAGTACCCTATTGATGGTGTTTTTTAATATGCTAAAAAGCTTACTTTGAACTATCCTATGGGTCTGATATTCTCAAAACACATAAACAAACTTCTGATAAAGTATTTTTTTGCCACTGAACCGGACTACAACCACATAAATACATCGAAAAGACCATTATTATAAAAAAAAAAAAAAAAAAAAACGTATTTTGTCAATAAAAAAAAAAAGTTATTTTTTTCGAAATTTCCAAAAAGTGGTATCTTTACATTTGGTCGAAGAATGTTCAGGAATTTTTTCAGAATTTTTGCACTTCACATAAGCGAGATAGAAGGGGGGGGGGGGGGGGACACGTTTCACACCCACTTCAAACTTGCCTACGCTCGCCCTATCAAAGTTATAACCAAAGAATTATATATTTTTGTTATCAGCTCGACGTACCCTTTCATATGATACCCCTCACGGTGTCGAAATAAAATAAAAAAAATGTAACCCTTAAGTTTTTTTACCTTAATATTTTTGAAATATATTTTTTTTAAGTTACTATATTTTTAAAATATGTGGGTAGGTACAAGTCAAATACATGCCAAATTTCAAAGTGATTGGACGAAAAGTGTAGCCGTGGAGCAGGTGACCGGACGGACGGACAGACACAAGCAGGAAAATATAAGGGTCCTTGGTTTTGCCTACGGACCCTAAAAATGAATACTAATACCAATATATACCCTTACAAACCAAAATGCATAAACATACAGGATTTCTAATAAAGGCTTTGTTTTTAAGGGCTAGTATTATTATTATCAAGTATGATGTTTCCCATATAGAATTGACTTTTTGTTCAGTTCTGTCTTTAGTTTATATGTTTGTGTAGTGAAGCGATCTTCCGGTCATTGTACTGGTTGTACTTAATTATCGGTTTTCAATAGAGTTATTGGTTCTTTTTTTTTTTTCAAGTTAACAAAAGCTTAATTTGTTTTTTTACCTTCTCCTTTCTCTTTACTTCGATTAACCCTTGTTAAATGTTTAGTAATAAATTGGGTTGTAATTTAAAAAAAAATTACATTTCTTGAGAGAAATATTTTAGAAATTGTGTTCCGTTATAACTGTTAAAGGTTGTTTGTAAAGGTCAAAAGATTTGATGTTCAATTGACCCCTGTTGAAAGTTGGTCAATGACTGGGTCTAATTGGGTCTTGGTCTTGGGGTCCTTGTGTATAATTATAAGTGTAGGTTGTTACGGGACGTAGGGCGGTGGTGCTTGTAATCAGAGTGTGGGCGATCGACCGACGCCACTGGGCCACTGGCTATGTTTGTCTTGTGCTTTGGTAACATTGAGACAAATACTTTTTGAACAATGGTACTTTTTATTCATTACAAAAATTGGGTTATTCAAAGTTGTATTCCTTAACCCTAGAACGACTTATTGGGGTCCAACAGACCCCATACAAACTATATAATTAAGTTTTTATTTTATTTGTATTTCTCTAAACCTCTTCTAATTTACCTTTGAACCTTTCTGTGTATATACTGATAACAATATCTATATTATTATATTAGTTTCAGTTTTCTTTCAGTATTCATTAGAATTAGAGTTAGGGTTCCATAGACCCCTGTGTGGCATTTACGTAATTGTTTTAAGTACCACTGTTAACTGACTTATTTTTTTATTGTATTAAAAAATGTATTTCATATTTTTTTTTGGGCTGCTAAAATGTTTAAGATTGTCAAAAGTTCGAAAATAAAAACTTTTATTACTATTATTTAGACGTATATAACTTCATTTAAGTTGAAGGTTTAGTGGATCACAGTAAGGATTTAAGGCCAAAAATGCTTAACTTTGACAGAGTATTTAAGAAAATCTATAATTTTTATTATAATTTTTGTTCCTGTTTTCTGTAAAACAACTCTTAATATATATAAATAATAGTACATTACGCGTCGAGTGCGGAAAGTAGCATTTTGCATGCGAGTGTGGAGTTTACACCCGAGCGATAGCGAGGGTAGTTAAACCACTCGAGCAATGCAAAATGCCGTTTTCGCACGAGTTGCGTACCGTACTTTATCTACTATTGTTAGATTTAAATAATAAATACAGAAAAAAATAAACTTGCTCTATGTAAGTTCGTATCTCTTCTCTTGATAAAGATGGCATTAATCTTGAGTTGTATTTTTTGCCGAATTAATTATTTCTGGAGGAGTATTATTCTCTATATACATTTTTGTCAAAGCCAGTTGATTCATTCATTGTTTTTCACTAAAAACTCGATATAAACAGTTACTTTAATAAAAGAATAGCAAATTAGTTTTGTTAAATGTAAACAAACTTGCTAATCGTGCGTAAAGCTGAAGAATTCCTCTTCTTTACCGCGCTAGCGTGGTAAAGAAGAGGAATTCTTCAGAACTATGAGACGCGCATGTGCAATGAATACAAGTACGTAAATAATCACTTTCTACGCATCTAAACAGAGATATAATGTTTATATTTCGTATCAATCGTAGATAAAAAATATTAACCCAATCTAACGAACACAAAATTTTATATATATTTTTTTAAAAAGTACAAATTTTTCTAAAAAAAAAAAGTTTGATGAAAATATATACGTAACTTAATTTTAAAATCCTTATTTGTTTTGATCAAAATTAAATGGTATTTTTAGTATGACAAATTATATTTACAAAAATATATAAATAATTGAAAAAGAAAATGTTTAATTACTTAATTTAACCCATTAATTGGGGTCTCGCTGACCCCTGTGTGGAGTTAACGTAAAAAAAAATATGTGGGTTGTTCTAGGGTTAAGGGTCTAAGGCCGATTTAGACGAGAAAAGATATCGGCTAATGTAAATGTTCTTTCTTCAATGTATATTGTCGATTCACGGATGAGTGCGAGCAAATGGCAAAATTAACCAAGTTTGGATCGAATTTTACTTTCTTAAAAAGAAAAAAAAAAAAAAAACACACATATAATGAAAAAGTAATTTTGAGCGAAAAATTCGATTTTTATGGATTTACACGTTTTGAAGTTTTCTTGAGTCCAAAAAAGTGGTTTTTAAAAAATGTCTGTCTCTCGTCTATGCAGTCGCGTGAAGGCTACATATAAACTATTGGACCGATTTTGACGAAATTTCTAGAAAAAAGTTTCGACGATTTTGATTAAAAAGTTCTAAAATGTAGTCCATTTAAATACGAATCTTACACTTCAAGCCGTTTTCCCGTGCAAAATCTAGTTCCCGAGAAAATAGCTTTAAACTGGAGTGGGGCTGGGTTCGAATCCCCACCGATGAGAAGTTATTTTGTATGATAAAAGTTTGATAACATTTTCAATAATAATAAATTGTCATAGTTGACTGATTATTTTTAACAAAGTGACGAAATAATTTGAAAACATCATAGTTAGTCTTTATCAAAAACTAGTTTGTAAGGAATTTTTCTAGTTGTATTTTATGAAAAAAAGTCCCCCCCCCCTTGCTAATAAAATATTTTAATTTAATATCATAGGAAGTTCCTAGCCTAACAGTTCGGATTAATTTCATTTGGAAAATGATAATGCTTGTAATGGCCTTTGTTTCACGTCATATATGTGGTTATAGCTAAAATAAACTTTTATGGCCGCCATCTCTATATAGCTGGGCTAACATGTTAGTTAACGAACTCGTCTAGTTAAATTGCTTACAGACCCTTTGTGAGTGCTGATAACGCATACTTGGCTAATTTATTTAAATATCCCAATATCCATCAAATATAAATGTATGCGAAAACTAGTTATGTTTTTATCGAATTATATTTCTTCAATTATATTTTGCAACGAAGTTCCTTATGGCACGTTCTGGAGCCCGGGAGTGAATCCAAAAAAAAAAACGACCAAAATCACCGTCACGTAAAATCCGTCACGAAATCTACAGATGACGATAACTTGAGTAAAAGATCACGGAGTTAGTTGGAATTTGGTACACATGTTCATTTTACCAATGCCCAGGCTGAGTTCGTCGGAAAACGTTATCCGCCCAAGCGTTCACGCGCAACGCTCGCGTAAACGTAAGCTTCAAAAGACGGGAAAAAGTGTTATTAAGGAAGCCTGTTACTTGACTTGTTTTAATTATTTTTGTTATATGTCAAAAATGTCACTTTGTTTTGTAAATAAATAAAATATAATCATGTAAAATTTCACCCTAATACAAGCAGAAGCTGTAGAGTAGGGAAGAGATATATTTTATAATATTTTAAATTAATTGGCCGGGTAGGTAGAAAACAGTCCTATTTCAATCCAAACTTCTTTCACAAACATACTCTTTCACTATAAACTCATCATGATCAACTTTTTTCTTATATTCAATATATATTTATAGTAAGACGCTTGTTTTAATTATACAAATAATGATTTTCTTTTAATTTTGCCTTTACTCTGCTAGGTACAAACAGTTCGTTACTTTTAATTTTGTCTCTTTTCTAACTCCGCCTTGTATAAGTAGTTAGCAATGTATACGTACTTAAAGTAAACACTATAGCAGTGTGATTTTATACTTTAATGAAAAATGTAAGAAACTTGGTTCCTACCGGGTGTCCCGCGACACCACACGTATTTTTTTTTCTTTATAATTAAAAAGGAGCCTAACCTTTCTCTGATATGATATTACAAAGGAAACCCACTGTTAGGCTTTTATTTAGTTTTGTTACGATCCATATTAGCCAGATTCTGTTCCACTAATTTTAGTTATCCCAGTTATAGGACTGGTTTTTATTTGCCGAATCGAGATACAACGAATTCCGATTAATCTACTAGATATTGCGGAAAAGACAGTCTCTCTGGGGTATTTCCTCAATTTTCCAAGGGGAAGTTCTAATTTTATCTCTCTCTGATTTTTTCCTCTTTTTACCCCAACTATTTACGTACCTTATAAAATACTTTATATTAGCCAATATAATAAACAATATATTTCGTAGATTTGTATATCCCTGTAACAAAGTGGTTGGACTAGCGACTAGCCTATATGGGACATCATGTATAGATAATTTCAAGATAAAAAGAACTTTTTATATACTACGTTTTTAAATTTTCTGTTGAATCGTATGTAATGTTGATAATATAATTGTTATTGTTATAATATAATATATAATGTTAGTGAAAAAAAATATATTTCCGAATTTATTTACTTCACATAAATGACAACCATCCAGGGAGCTGATCTTAAACCTATAAAAGGATAAATCTTTGTACAACGGATTTCCCCAACACCAAATCTAAAGCATGCCATCGATATATTTGAAATAATATAATCGATAAATAATATAATCGATATTTCCTGTTTTGCTGTCATTCAATATTTATCTATCACAAATTTGAGACCCGTCAAAATGAAGATTGCGTAAATATTGGATATGACAAAACAAATAAAATAACTTGCGGATTTTTTCCGAACTAACTTTCCGCACAGCAAAATTTGCTGAAAACTAATTAAATTCTGCTGAAAGATGGCTAAAAGTATTAAAATAATGCATTGTCATCGTGTTCTGAGCTATGCTAAAAGTTTCAAATATCTAGCTATTCGGGAAGTTAGTTAGAAATCGATTGCCAGATTTGTACCGGACAAACAAACAAACAAACAAACAAGAATGCAAGCTACTAAAAACGTAGTAAAATGCAAAAACTAACGAATATAATGCATACATAATTAAAGTGTTTCTTGTATATTGATATAAATTGCATTATTTATGTATTCTTTTTCATTTCATACTCTCTTGAAACACCAGATACGCTACATCGAAGCCCAGGTAATCTACAACAGATACATACGCCCAAGATTCCCAAAATCGACCTGTATACAGCTGTGTCTAGAAATAGAGGACTGAAGATGGAAATTGTATTAAGAGAAAACTTATGAAATGAAGAAGAATCCATAATTGGTGCATTTTTTATCAATATATAGAAAAGACTTTAATTATATGAGCCAGTTTTTTTTTCATTTCGATACATGATGCCCCGTATAGGCTAGTTCAACCCAAAGTTTTGTTTAAAAAAAAAAAAAAAATAGGTTGGAAATCAATTAAAATTGTGGAGATAAAAAGAAAACTAAGTCTATAACAATAAAAGTTAGGTTGAAAAATATTTGTTTAGTTTGCTATTCTACCCTTGAATAAAATTGCATTAAAATATCTGATAATTTCAATGTTACATCTTTTTAAAGCTGTAAACACTAAATCTCAAATTACTATTTAGAACTTGTTTTAAAAATAATTAACATAACTTAGACAAATAAACATAATTTATATGAATGTGTTTTTAAATATTTTAATGGATTACAGTCTTTCATCACAGAAGTGTGGACTTTAATTTATTATTTATATTTAGGGATTTGATTTATATTTTTTTAAATTATTATTAAATTTATTTGAATTAGTTTTCACTTTTTTTTTAAATGAACGTATGATAGTGTTCACTAAAGCACTGGACAATTTACAAATGTCATATTTATGCCGGAAGGTTATATATTTAGAAATTCAAATATATTCTTGTAAAATATCGATGTGTGTTCCTCACACACACAGTGATATGTGTATAAAGCTCAAAGCTTCATGTACATGCACACTAACATACAAGGATAAGGGAAATCCCATTAATAACTATTATGGACATGTGCCAGGGAAATGTTTCATTCACATAACATTTATTTTTATTTAAAAACTCTTCTTGTCTTGAGCAAAACATCTGACAACTTTTACTTTCAGCGACAAATTATTACTCTAAATTAAAACAGTTTTCCCACTTCGTTGATTTTCTCAAGTTTTATACGGAAAATAAGGATTATCTTTACATTACTTATACACCTAATTAATTTTCATTAAGAAACATCATAAATATTGGTAAAAATATGTATTTAAATGCAACATAGTCTAAAAAATAGACTGTCAATTAGTGTGGCACATAGCTTCCTCGCATCCTATCTCGTACTTTATTGATTTTATACTTTTACAGGCCATAATTGTTTAATATATATAATTTTTTCACCCGTTTTTACTTTCTCATATAAAGAGAAAGTATTGTGATGGCGCGAAAATTCGATTTGGAGATTTTGATGGATTTACACGTTTTGAGGTCCCCTGAGTCCAAAAAAGTGGTTTTTAAAAAATGTCTGTCTGTCTGTCGTCTGTCGTCTGTGCAGACGCCTGGAGCCTAAACTACTGGGCCGATTTTGACGAAATTTGGCAAACATGTTCAGAAAAATCATACCCCGAGGCGAAATCGAGAAATGAATTTTAGCTCTAATTTTGGGGGCGCTACCCCCCAAAAACTCTGAAAAAACCTGAAAAAAATTATTTCTCGAAAACTGTTCCGACGATTTTGATTAAAAAATTCTAAAATGTAGTCAATTTTAATACGAATCCAACGATATAAGCCGTTTTCCCGGGAAAAATATAGTTCCTGAGAAATTAGCTTAAAACGCGGATGGAGAGAGCCCGGGTTCGATTCCCCGCCGAGGAGAAGTTATTTTTATGATAAATTTTGATGAAATGTTCAATAATATTTAAATGTACATTTGAAAACTAATAAGTGGAAACACTGGGCTAAGTAATTATGAACTCATATATGAGAAAGTTTGTCTGAGTTGTCTCGGACTTATTTTTTTATCATATAAAAATAGACTGCCATGTGGCGTGCCACATAGCTTCCTCGCATCCTATTCACGTACTTTATTGGTTTTATACTTTTACAAGCCATTATTGTCTAATTGGTTTAATTGTTTCTCCCGTTTTTTTTTTAATATATCAAAATTGTTTTGATTTTTTACACGAATTAAAGTATCAATTTAGCAAAAGTTAAAGAGCGCAGACGATTGACATTAATCTGGGGCTATCTGAGGTTTACTTTAGATAAACTATAAAAGTTTCATACAAATCAGATAAGTACTTTTAAAGCTATAGGTGTAAATAAATGTATGCTTGTGCGCATGTGAAAGAGAAACAAATAGGCGCAGTAGGTTGAAACTTATATGAAACTTACTAGCAATGGACTAATTATGTCCTACCACCCAAATTTCATTAAAATTGGACGTTTAATTTTTAAGATATGTTGGTACCCAAAAATTTAACGACAGACGAACCAAAAATGATCCCTGATGTCTGAAACGGATTTCAGTTACGGATTTTTTTTTATATCGGAAATATACAATATTTTTCGTTCTTCAGAACGATCACATTGCTTTCGTTATCTTCGGTAAGCTCGGAAGCAAAATTAATTAAATAATAAATTGAATTTCTTTCTTTAAATTTTAAAAATTATTATGATTATAATATGAATTTATACTAGTATATTTTTAAGCATGGGCTGATTTATTTATTTATTTTTTAGACAGTATTATTTAGACATAGATATACCTTGTAATTTAGTTATAACAAATGTTGTTCAGTTCACCTTTCTGAGACTTATATTTTTAAACAATGGAAATTATGAAAGATATAGCCTTGTTTCGAAAATTTCATTTTGACAAAGGATCATTTGTCTCTTCAAATGACTTATATTGAGTCATATTTTTTAAGATACAAATCTGTTTAAATAAAATAAAATGTCTTTACCGTGAAAAAAGAAATGAGTCTTTTGGAGTTATCATTAGATACATATATTTGCGTTGGATTTTTTTTTAGTCGACTGTTGTAGCAATTTGTCATATGTTTATTTTCTCATATAAAGAGTGTACCTATTAAACGACGATTTTGTTGAATTTGCATGTTTTTGTTATTTTCCTAAGAATTAACAAAAGAGAAAGTATTGTGTTAGCGCGAAAATTTGATTGTGAAATTTTGATGGATTTACACATTTTGAGATCCCCATAGTCCAAAAACGTGGTTTTTAAATAATGTCCGTCTGTCGTATGTGCAGATGCATGGAGTATATATATTTTGACGAAATTTGGCATCAATCAATTTGGGCAAAATCATATCCAGAGGCGAAAGCGAGAAATAAAATTTTAGCTCCAAATTTGGGGGAGCTACCCTCTAAAAACTCTGAAGAATCGTGAAAAAAACCTTGAAAACGGTTCAGACGATTTTGATAAAAAAAAAAAAAGTGCTAAAATGTAGTCCATTTTCATACAAATCATGTTGATATAAGCCGTTTTCCCGGGAAAGAATAGTTCCTAAGAAAATAGCTTTAAACGCGGACGGAGAGAGGCCGGGTTCGATTCCCTGCCGAGAAGAATTTATTTTTATGATAAATTTTGATAAAATGTTCAATAATAATTTAATGTACCTACCTATACGAAAACTCGAAAAGTAATAAATGAAAAACACCGGGTTAAGTAATTAAGAACTCGTATATGAGAAAGTTTGTCTGAGTTGCCTCGGACCGATTTTTTTTTTTTTTTTTCAAAATATAAAATTAAGCACGTTACCTCGGGCCTATAACGGTTCGTATATTATATTTTATTAAAATTGTATTTTATTAAATTTGTAGTGTCTTGAAAAAAATAATTTATAGTTATATTTGTACTATTTTTAAAAATAAAATAAAATGTTTTTCTTAGAAATAATATTAGAATATGTCTTACGTTTTTCTAGTTTTAATAAGTTTTTTTTTTTTAAATTGATATATTATTTTTTAATTTATTAACAACAATTAACACTTACGATTGGATAGGATCTAAACCAATAGTACAGAATAAATGTATACAAGTATTTCATTGGTTGACGTGGAATGATTGTTTAGTAGATCAATATAGTAAAAACCCATGATATGCTTCTAGTTAAGCTTGAACAAACTTCACCGTGATATAATAGAAACAGAGGTAATCCCAAACTCAAATATCTTCTGCCCATATTGATTTCTGTCTACACCTCTAATTATATTTCCCTTTATTTTTTTCACCTATAAATTGGTTGGTGAAGTTCTTTCAGCCATACTTAACTAACTTTAATATTGCTTCAGAGCTTACCTAATTTAAGGTAAGCATTGTGAGAAATTTATATTTTTAAAAATTACAGAAATCCGTTTCAAATTTAGGAAAACATTTTTAGTCAAGTTTTCTGTCGGTTGTTCAACATATTTGTCAATCAGAATCATATCTTATTAATATGATCCGAGACAACTCAGACACACTATCTCGTATAGAAGTTTATAATTACTTACTTAGCCCAGTGTTTTTCCTTTATTAGTTTTCCGAATTTGGAGCTAAAATTTATTTCTCGATTTCGCCTCGGGTTATGATTTTTCAGTACATGCATTCCAAATTTCGTACATGCATTTCCAAAAATCGGCCTAGTAGTTTCGGCTATACGCGTCTGCACAGACGACAGACAAACATTTTTTAAAACAACTTTTTTTTGACTCAGGGGACCTTAAAACGTGTAAATCTATCTGTCTTAAAATCCAATTTTGGCGCCATCATAATGTTTTCTTTTTTTATGAGAAAATGAAAACCAGCATATCTATACTCGTATAATTTTATTAAAAAATGTTTGTTTTCACTTCGGATAGAATGATGAGAGAATCTTTTCTCGTCCTAAAATGCACGTTTACGCGAACGCTTAGGCAGATGGCATTGTCCAACGAACTTAACCTGTATTGGTTAAAGCAATATATTCACCAAAGTTTCAACTAAATTAGAAAATTATTACTATATTACAATTAATGGTCGCATGAGCTAACTTTACTGACAAACCGACAGAGTGAATATTTTTTGACATTTTTATGTCTTGGCTGTGGCACATTAACCTCGCAAAGCGTTACTTGACACGAGTGGGGAAGATATAGGATCAAGGTGTTAGGAAGGTATAGGAGATGTTCAATCGAGTCTGTCCGCTCTTGGTAGGGATAGTGTCTCCCACTACCGCGCTTGGTACCGCTGTCGCTAGGGCGTCTCCCCAAGCGATTCTAAAGCCGCGTCCACACTAGCCGTTGGCAATGCCGCCGGCAAAGCCGCATAGGCAAAGCCGCTGGTTGTACCTCTGTCCACATTAGTGTTGGCATTGGCTTTTGGCTTTCAGTCAGTTCGGAAATGTTCTCCGAGGAGGACTTTAAAGTTTCTCTTTCTTTTTTTAATTCACGTAAAAAATGGCTTACTAAGTTTTTGATTTTTCGATCGACTTCCTCTTTTTCTACACTGAAACTAATCGCAATTTCCATCAGCGCGTCCGTTCTTTTGTTTCTGTCTTTAAATTCATTTAAACGACAGTCCCAGAATACCGGTCGATCCCGGTATAAATCGATTAAATTTATAACTTTTTCTTTCGTCCACTCCATCGACATTTTTAATATTTAAATAATAATAATATTTAATAATATATATTTAATATTTAATATTTAATAATAGTATATAATAATATTTAATAATAATATTTAATATTTTAAGAGCTAAAATATAAAAAAGAGTTAAAAAAGTTAGCTAGGGTTAAAAAAAGTGAAAAATGATAAGCGAAGCGACTTACAGGCAGTCTAAATGACAACTGAAGCCGCGCGAGATGCCGCCGGCACGTCCACACTAGTTTTGTTCTAGCGGCTTTCTGATGGAGACCGACACTCGAGCGATTCCTGTTGGCATGCCGCGCGGCACAATTTTGCCGTTGGCTCGTGCCAATGATCACGTCTACATCAGTCCGGCTTTGCCGGCGGCAAAGCCGCCGGCATAGTGTGGACGCGGCTTAAAACGCTGTACACTGTACTAGGAGAATAGAAAAAGGTAGGAGCTAACTGCAAAGTACTTTCTTTTATCGTTTACCACATAATGTTCGATTAAATTCCTAATTTACAAACGCAAGAATCTGCACGGTCGAATTTTTTACATTTTCATATCTTTACTTTGGCACATTAACTCGATAAGCTTTACCAAAAAACGTTACACAAGCATTACCAAAAAACGACACCAAAAAGCGTTACATAAAAATGTCTCACTATCTTGGAGACTCGTTTGCAAGCAATTTAATAACCAACTATCACATCCCTAATGTAAACATTGATTTAATAATTGAGTGCTTAGATGTCAATTTTCAAATGCCTATTTTTAATATAAGAAGCCTTCTTACGCTCGCTTTAATAATACTTTTTATTTATAAATTCTGGGCCGAGCGAGAAATTTAGTTTTAATGTAACATTTATAACTCAACTCTTCAGCCTCTCTGCGTCTTAAAAAAATATTTCAGAGTTGTTTGTGGGTTCTCGCTAATAGTAATTTTGTTTAATTGTTTACATGCGCGGCTTCATTGTAACATGTTCCATAGTGATATTTTTCTTCTATAATATTTGTAGTTTTTAAAATTGTAAAAATATTTATTTTGCGTAAGAGACGTACAAAAATTTCGATTATTCTTTTCCAGTTGTGTGCCAATATATTTTTTTTTATTATTCGGTGAAAGTCAGATATGATTAATGTGATACTGGTAAATATCAATATCATGTTTATATTTCTTTTTAAGATAAAGAATGAATGCAAGAGGTTTTTTTAAAAAAAAAATCTGAAACATTTTATCAAATTATTCTTAATATTTTACGATAAATTATATTATGATGCTAAAAATAGAGACAAACCCGAATCATCTGTTTGATTAAACATTTCCATGCGGTCTTTCCCTAATTATAATTTATTTGTACTTTTATTTATAGATATATTTATATTGCAAATAATAAAACAAAACTGTCACATATACAGTTTTTTATTTTTCTCATCATATATGAAGCATATATATATAGAAATAATAGACTATAGGCTGGTAAAAAATTCAAATTGGTCCGAGACAACTCAGTCAAACTTTTTTCATTTATGATTTATTTATCAGTGTTTTCCATTTATTAGTTTTCGTGTTTTCGTTGGTAATTTTAATTAGTATTGAACATTTTATCAAAATTTATCATAAAAATAACTTCTTCTCAACGGGGAATTGAACCCGGCCTCTCTCTGTCCGTGTTGAGAGCTATTTTCTCAGGAACTTGATTTTTCCCGCGAAAATGACTTCTATCGTTTGATTCGTATTTAGATGGACTGAAATCGTCGGAACCGTTTTGGAGAAAAATTTTGTTTCACGTTTTTTTCAGAGTTCTTGGGGCGTAGCGCCCCTTAAATTTGGAGCTTAATCCATTTCTCGATTTCACCTCGGGGTATGATTTTAATTAAACATGTATACCAAATTTCGTCAAAATCGGTCCCGTTGTTTAGGCTCTACGCGTCTGCCCAGACGACAGGCAGACATTTTTTTAAAGCCACTTTTTTTCGACTTAAGGGACCTCAGAACGTGTCCAGAATCCATTAAAATCTCAAAATCTAATTTTCGCGCCATTACAATACTTTTTCTTTTTATGAAAAAGTAAAACAAAAAATCAAATAGGTGAAGACCGGCTACGTCCGGTCATTTTGGCTTACAATGTGATTTTTATGATTCTGAGTTCAAAATTAGTTAGTAGAACAAAAATCAAGTTGATGTTAGTTTGTCACTTGACGGGTTAGTTATTCAACTATTTTTCCCAATCAAAGTGATCACATAGCTAATGACAAACTAACATCAACTTGAGTTATTGTCTACGAACTAATTCTTTACTCAGGATCATTACAAAATCACATTGTCTGTCACAGTGAGTGAGACATGGTCGCATTGGTCGCTCTCAACAGGTCTGATTTTGACAGCTTATAGTCAAGCTATGTCCCGCAGATGAACTTAGCCGACCACATATTCTTAATAATCATCAAATGATTATTCATTCACAAAGTTTTAGGTTGATGTTCGTCACTTTTATGCAATCTACCTCCTGATATATCTTGGTAATCCAAGAAACAAAAACTTGTTTCCCTATCCAGTATGGAAGCCGAATATTATATTGCTTTAAGCGAAGCAAGCCGAGAAATCGTCAGCTTAAAGTACTTACTTCAGGAAATCGGTTTCGGTCACATGGCTGAAAATCCTACGAAGTTATATGTTGACGATCAGAGCCCAAAACAACTCGCAAGGAACCCTGTCTTCCACAAAAGGAGCAAGCACATAGATATTAAATATCACCACGTCAGGGAACTGGCCGAAAAGAAAATCATCAACCTTTAATATGTACCAACTGGCGACATGTATGCCGATATTTTAACAAAAGCGGTAGAAAATACCAAGTTCACAAAATTTTCCCTCGGGCTGGGGTTGAATGATAAAAACTTTCAGCCAAATGGGGGTGTTTGTCAGAAATGACACCATCATATTTTGATAGATGAAATTATAATTTATTTTTGGCAGAAAGTTTTTTTTGTTAAAAAGAAATAATTCAGTTGTTCTCAAAAAATTGATGTGAATATAGATGTTATTAATTTACACTTATATAATCTGTTCTTATTAGACTTCCACGCACCAACAAAATATAAACATTTAAGTATTTTTTTCCGGGGAAAACAGCTTTGCCAAGGATGAGAAGTCGGGTTCTATTCCCTGCTGGGGAGGCTTTATTTTTATGGTCAATTTTAGACGTGTTATGACATATCGATAACCTTTGGATATCATTCTCTTTTGTTTTAGTTAACATTGTTCATTACTACTACTGTAGTATTATATCGAGGCGAAAATATTGATTTGGTTTATCTTCGGTCTCCTTAATTGTTGTCGTTGGGTGTAAACAATTTGTAGGGATTGTTTGGTTGGCTACACTGAGTGTCGGTAGTTTGGTAATTCATCTTAGTTGTTTTCATTGTTCTACTGACTGTTGCGAAACATCAAGTCTACTTGTGAGTTATTGTTACGGGGCCGCCCCACGTGTCGCTTTTTGTTTTGTTACGGCGGCGCGGCGGGGGGGGACACGGTCGTTGTCTATCCCGACCAGTGTGTGACCTGACTGGAATCCTGCCAACTAGATTTTTTGGTCTGCTCTCTTGACGTAAGATGAAATCCGCCTACATTATGATTCCGACGATTTTATCCTCGAAAAAGACACGTTTTTTTCGAATACAGTTTTATTTACTACTATTTGAAGTCACTTCTTTAAAATAGTGATGTAAAATTTTCTATTTCTAAACGTTCTATAGCCGCATGGCCAAAAAAAGAATCTTTTTTAAGCCCCACGTGCGTCTGTCTCCTATCTGTATTAACTACCTAAGATACAGTTTTGACAGCATTGTATTGTTAGATCTCAAAACTAGCGAATATAAAGGAGAACACGACCTCCTCCATTCAATCATATTAAGGGGGGGGGGGGGGGGGCTAATTAAACGTAAAATAAACCCACTCTATAAGGAAAGGGAGACATAGAATCAGTTATAACAAGGAGGATGGGTATCAATCTTCTGAACCCTAAAGCCTTGTTCCTATGGCCTGTATCTTGGCGAGCCTAGTCTGAAGTTTGTCAGAGCACACGCCAAGAGAACGCAAAAACTCGTTATTACTCGGGGCGGCTCGGCCTTCCTCGTGTGGTGCCGGTACCCCCTCCGACATCAATGGCTTAGGGCTTGACGGATGACAAGCCTCTGTACGTCTGGAGCAAGTCGAGCAACCGTTCCCACGTTTGTTACCTAAACACATTGATATATATATATAAACACACTCGTCAGAACACTACCTGCACCGGCTAGCTTGGCTCTTTCTACTTGTGGCCATTCGAGCCTTTTCGCGATATGGGAACGGCTGAGGTCGGAATACGACAGGCTACAACTGAGCACAAGTCTGTGAGTAGGCTCGCCAAGCCACAGGCAGTGGGAACAAGGTTTAAAGGGCGATTAGGCGAGCCGATCTGGTCTCCCTAAGTCAGGGCCACATCCCGTCGGCCCGAAAGGTCACGTTTTGGGGGTGAAACCAAACAGGTTGGTTGGATGGACATTCTATCCAACGTAGGGCAGAAAAGTTGGAGAACAATAGGCTCTATCCACTGCTTTACCCTGCGAACCGACAGTGCAATCCTCTTGGTCGGACCTGATTTCCTTGTCTTCTTAAGGAAAATGTGACTAGGGCTACATGGAACTGGGTAGGGCCGTGTAAATGCAACGCGCTGTCTAGTGGTGGGGAGACCGGAGATAGGAAACTCGGAACGGGAGGGAACCGGTCGTCTATTTGCCCCTTTAAAAATAATTTTGGAAGTGGCTGTTTTGAGTACCTATATTACTACATACTGAGGATTTCTTATTAAGTTAAGAGTAATACAAATGCGTGACCCTCCCCTACTAAATTAAATAAATAAGGAGTCGACCTCTTCACCTTAAAGAAACAATGTGAATCGGTTCGAAAATGTAGTCCATTTAAATACGAATAAAACGATATAAGCCGTTTCCCTGGGAAAAATCTAGTTAACGAGATATTCATAAAAATAAATCTGATTTTGTTGAAAATCAGAAACAAAAAGTTTCTGGGACTTGGGACCGAGATTATATGACAAAGTTAGTTTGAGTTGTCTCGGTCCGATTTTTTAAAAATTATTATTACATTTTTACTGGTCTTATAATTACTTTGCTTTGTAAGTTGAATCGCACACCTATTACCCCAATTTTGAACCACTTCCCCTCTTTCATTCTTCCCCAAATTTTGCACATGGAAACAATTTAAGTAAAGAATACAGATACCAAATAAAAAATAAAAATAAAAAAATTGAAAATAAGACCAGTTTTGAAAAATGGTATTTTTATATTAATTATTATTATTTTTTTTTTTTTCACTAGTACATACTTTATGCAATGAAATATTAATAACAAATAAAATAGTTGCCTTTTCTGTTAAAGATCAATAGAAAGAATGCTTTTATTAATTATTGCTTTTTACAAATTAGTTTTAATTGTTCTAAGTCGTAAATATTTCTTGTTTATGTTAATCACACAATTCAAAGGATTTTTTTCCATCGTATTTATTTCTAAATAAAAAAATAAAAAATGATGAAGACGTATGATTTTTCTATTTAGCCTGCAGATATAAATAGATAATTAGAAGAATGGCGTAGTTGTAAAATATTGAGATATTTGCCTTCTTTTAATCTTAAAATATGAGGGTATTGTGTTGTTTTTCTAGTTATTCTGAGAGCTAAATCCCATACTCATATATATTTCTCCAGTACTTTCACAGAATTGAATACAGTTACAGTTACCTCTTTTAATAGTTGTTTGGTGTCTTCTAAGAAGAGATTTGGGACATCCATTTGTACGGGATTAACCGTCTGTAGGATTAAAAGAGTAAAGGGGTTTAGGACACTTAATCCCCAAGAGAAGATTTTAAGGGTTTTGAGTCTTAGGCCTTAGGTATTACTTTAGGGCTAAGTAACACCCTTGTTAACTTAGCTTAAACATGCCATTTTATATGTTTGAAGAATATAAGGGTTAAAAAATAAATAATATAAGAAATATGTCCAACTTGGTATTGATAGGATTAAGATTAAAGGACAATCCTAGCAACAGAAATCACATAGTTAATTGTCCACTGTACTTAAAATAAAAATTGTGATTCGTGATGATCAGTAAATTTATGTGATATTCCCTTACCAACCTACAAATATATATATATATATATATATATATATATATATATATATATATATATATATATATATATATATATATATATATATTATTTTGTGATATAAATTTGTTAAGATGTTCTATAATAATTAAATGCACCTTCGAAAACTAACAGGAAAAAACTGGGCTAAGTAATTATAAACTCGTATATAAGAGTTTTTCAAAGTTTTCTAGGACCGATTTTTAAAAAGTAGGGTCAAAATGAATTTTATCTCCAGTAGAGAGAAAAAGTTATGATTTTGGATTAGTTTAGAGGGACTAAGTCTTTTCTTCCCTGAATTCAAAAAGTAGGGAGAAAAAGTAAAACCAGGGAGGAAAAGAAGGATTTCCAACTTAATTATTTTATAAATAGTAGACAATGAATGGCTAATGGCTTGTATTGGCTGGTATTGAAGTTGTTGAAATCAGGTTGGCGACACTGTTTTTTCGACCTTGTTTATAATTTTTTAGACCTGCATCTAAATAACCTTCTATTTGAGTTTAATTGCAATTCTTATTTGTTTTTAATATTGAATCTAGTAGTATATTTACTAGTAAGAGTGCTAACAATTATTTTTATTTATTAAAATAATAAATAAAAGCTGTGCAATGGATGAAAATGTGTATTTTCTCCCTACTGGAGGTAATATAATATTGTATTTACTGCGGGAGTAAAGTGCTATTATAATTCCCCTCGTGATAATTAGCTAATAAGCGTTATTCCCTCGGCTACACCTCGTGATTTAGGGACCATGGTTCCTTCGGCTTCGCCTCAAGAACCAACTTATTCGCTCAGGGAATATTGGCTTACTTTACTCTAGGTGCATAAATAACTATTTCCCATAATAAATTATGCCATTCTCCTTGTTCACATTTTTTCATGGGCTATCTTCACTATGTAATGGGGCTATATGTACAATATTATTTTGTACAATATTATGTATATACAATATACACTGATTTATTTTATTTTATTTATTTATAAATATGATTTTATATCTTTTGTTGATTTACTTTGAGATTTAGCGTATCTTACTATAGTAGCAATATTAATATTTTTGATTAGATATTTATTAACAAGTAATTTTTTTGTTGTATCAATTTTTACATTGTGCGAAACTGATTAAAATATTTATCTCTTAGAAGTTCGGTCAACATTATAATAACTTAAAATGTTTTCGTAGGTACAATTAATTATTATTGAACATTTTATCAAAATGTATCATAAAATGAACTTCTCCTCGGCGTGGAATCGAACCTGACCTCTCTCCGTCCACGTTTAAAGTTTAAACTAGATTTTTACCGGGAAAACAGCTTATACCGTTAGATTCGTATTTTAATGGACTACATTTTAGAATTTTTTAATCAAAATCGTCGAAACAGTTTTCTAGAAATCATTTTTTCTTTCACGTTGTTTTAGAGTTTTTCGGAGGTAGTGCCTCCAAATTTGGGCTTAAAATTAATTTTATCTCCAGTAGGGAAAAAAAGTTATGATTTTGAATTAGTTTAGAGGGACTGAAACAGGTCTTTTCATCCCTAACTCAAAAAATAGGGAGAAAAAGTAAAAGTAGGGCGAAAAAGTAAAGTAAGGCAAAAAAGTAAAGATTGCAACTTAATTATTTTATAAATAGTAGAAAATGTATGGCTAATGTAATGAAGTTGTCGAAATCAGATGGCGGCACTGCGCTTTTTTGACCATGTTTATCTTTGTTTACAACATTATAACCTGCATCTAAATAACCTTCTATTTGAGTTTAATTCCAATTCTTATTTGTTTTTAATATTGAATCTCTTATATGTGCTATTAAAAGTTCTAATAATTATTGTTATTTATTAAAATATTAAATAAAAAGTCCAGTCATGCACCATGACTTAATGAGCGAATTTTCAAAGAAATCTGCGTTTTATTGGCTTATGATAATATAGGAACATTTTGGTTTAGAATTTGCTCGGGTGAAAAAAAAATTGGTACACAGGGGTACGGGGTACAAAAGTCAAAATAGTATTTACCCTTCAAGATGCATGTCGTTGGAAAGCTCTTTAAGAGTACAGTAATTGTTGTTATTTACACTTTTATCATATTTTCACATAAAAGGGGGGTAAAATGGAAAAAACACGTTTTTTGACCCTATATGGTCAAAATTTGACCCCTAAATGGACTCCAATAATTCTGGCCAACGAACTCATCCTTTCTTTTGATATTATTGACATTTTAAAATTTGTTTGAAATTTTTAAGTGCATCCTAAGGGGAGATATCGTCTGGAGTGACACATATATACATATATACATACATATATACATACATATATACATACATACATAAAAAAAAGTGTTAAATTTTAGGAATCTATTCAGAATGGTCTAAAACGGATTTCCATGGAAAAAATTTTCAAAAATTCGCATTACAAAAATTTTGAAGCCATTGCAATAGCGTAATTTTCTTTGAAAATTCGCTAAAACTGTGCAATGGACGAAAATGTGAATCTTTTTTCTACTGGAGATAAAATATTGTATGTACCTCGTAAGTAAAGTACGTAGTAATGTACCTCGTGAGTAGAGTTATTCCCTCGGCTGCGCCTCGGGAATTAAAAATTCTACTTCCCTCGGCTTCGCCTCGGGATTTAGGGACCATGGTTCCTTCGGCTTCGCCTCAAGAACCAACTTTTTCGCTCAGGGAATAATGGCTTACTTTACTCCCTAGGTGCATAAATAACTATTTCGATTTCGTCTTAAGGTATGATTTTTCTGAACATGTATGCCTTAATTCGACAAAATCGGCCCTGTAGTTTAGCCTCCAGGCGTTTGCACTGAGACATTTTTTAAAAACCACTTTTTTGGATTCAGGAGGCCTCAAACCGTGTAAATCTATCAAAATCTTAAAATCGAATTTTCGGGCCATCACAATACTTTCTCTTTATATGAAAAGTAAAAAATGACCAGATAAAACTAGTCTGCCATTCATGTAAATTGAACAGTATAAGTCTTTAGGTAATTTATTTGAAATATTCAGTTATGGTTGTTTTGTTATAATAATGAGGTTGGACTGGCCATTACCCCGACCCTCTCTCTCATTCTCCTGAGTTCTGGCTTTGTATAGTGTTTTGTATTCATTTAAGTGGAAATGTTTGTTATCTTGCTTTGTGATAATAAAAATGTTCGTTATCTTGTAACGTTCTCTTTACTTTGTTCTTTATATTAGTTTATTTATTTTTATTTTATTTATATTCATATTTAGTCAAAATGGATTGGAAAAATTACAAATTTTATTAAAATGGTCAATTCCCAAGAGAAATGTGTGCCACATGTGGCAATTGCAAAAGTAACTTTTATTTTTTAAATGGCATGTGTTTTTAAAATTACAAATTTAGAACTACATCTTTACGGTTATTTTTTCTTTGAATTTACTGCAAATTAAATTCTTTATGACCCCTTCAGCTGACCGTGAATTAATAATAATTTTTATTACGATGCTCGGTTAAATTATTAATTTTTTAGTTGTTTTCAGTTGATATTTTTGTTACTGATTGATTTGGATATTGTATGATTTAGATTTATTAGTCCCCTTGCGGAAGACTGAAACGATTTGTATTTCCTTACAGTGATACGTTTGCAAAGTTTAATGTTTAAAATTTATGTTTTTGAAATGGCGGAAGATGACAAAATTCAGTGTGAAAGTTTATTTTTTACTACGTTTTTATTAGCTTGCTTTCTTGTTTGTTTGTTTGTTTGTTTGTCCGGTACAAATCTGGCAATCGATTTCTAACTAACTTCCCGAATAACTAGACATTTGAAACTTTTAGTATAGCTCAGAACACGATGACAATGCATTATTTTATTACTTTTAGCCATCTTTCAGCAGAATTTAATTGGTTTTCAACAAATTTTGCTGTGCGGAAAGGTAGTTCATTTGTTTTGCCATATCCAATATTTACGCTATCTTCATTTTGACGGGTCTCAAATTTGTGATAGATAAACATTGAATGACAGCAAAACAGGAAATATCGATTATATTATTTATCGATTATATTATTAATATTATTTCAAATATATCGATGGCATGCTTTAGATTTTGTGTTTTAACTTTTATAGGTTTAAGATCAGCTCTCTAGATGGTTGTCATTTATGTGAAGTAAATAAATTCGGAACTATTTTTTTTTTGCTAACATTATATATTATATAACAATAACAATTATATTATCAACATTACAAATCTGGCAATCGATTTTTAACTAACTTCCCGAATAGCTAGACATTTGAAACATTTAGCATAGCTCAGAACTCGACGACAATGCATTATTTTAATACTTTTAGCCATCTTTCAGCAGAATTTAATTGGGTTTCAGCAAATTTTGCTGTACGGAAAGTTAGTTCGGAAAAAATCCGCAAGTTATTTTAATTGTTTTGCCATATCCCATATTTACGCAATCTTCATTTTGACGGGTCTCAAATTTGTGATAGATAAACATTGAATGACTGCAAAACAGGAAATATCGATTATATTATTTATATTATTTCATATATATCGATGGCATGCTTTAGATTTGGTGTTGAAGAGATCTGTTGTACAATGATTTGTCGTTTTATAGGTTTAAGATCAGCTCTCTAGATGGTTGTCATTTATGCGAAGTAAATAAATTCGGAACTATTCTTTTTTTTCAGTAACATTATATATTATATAACAATAACAATTATATTATCAACATTACATACGATTTAACAGAAAATTTAAAAACGTAGTATATAAAAAGTTCTTTTTATCTTGAAATTATTAAAGTGCTATAATTGGTGCACATTTCAGGGCAATCAGATAATTTCTTCGATTTTTTTTTACGAATTTTTGACAAAGTGACCAGTGATTTTTCAGGGTGCGCTACCACATGCAAGGATTGGTTTTTGTACTATGTGTTAACGCTCTTGCACAGCGTGAGTTATGCCTTACACAGACAGACAAAGATCCTGCTAAAATCACTCAAATGGTCTTAAAACACCGGTTTCGTATTTTTTTTTTTTTTTTTTTTTTTTTTGATAAAAGTAATATTTTTATTTTATGTAAGTGAAATTCGACTTTAATGCCAAGTATCTTGACTCAAGATATATAGCATTGATATAATAAGTATCATTATTCTTAGATATTTATAAACGACTTTAAAAAGCGTATTTTCCACTAGGATTTTTTGAATCAGTATTCTGAACATGCCATACTCCCATTTGAAGTCGTTAAAAATTGGCAAAGTATGTATGGCGGATTCCAGTGTTTTTAGACGGGGGTTACTCCAGGTAGTATCTGAGTAGGATGGCTTCAGGTGAGTCACTCCACTCG
This sequence comes from Gerris lacustris, assembly GCA_951217055.1. Taxonomy (NCBI): domain Eukaryota; kingdom Metazoa; phylum Arthropoda; class Insecta; order Hemiptera; family Gerridae; genus Gerris; species Gerris lacustris. Next base: position 4,337,706 of record OX578281.1, on the reverse strand, counting down.
TTAGAATCCTTTTACAGTCAGATACAAATAAGAAGAAAAAAAAAATCCCGAACCAAAACCAGTTTTGGCTTTAATCTCATAAGGTTTTTCCCCTTTTATTTTATCTTGCATTTCTCCAAAACGTTTTTTTATATTAGGTTGCATGAACTTTGTATAATTTTAAATTAATTTGAATTTATTAAAATGAAGAATCTTTTTTTGTTTTTATGATACTTTAGTCCGTCCCCCCTGCAGTTATTGATGTCGGACTCTCAATTCACTTACTTTCTTAGGTACTTTGTGCGTTGGGAATCATTAAGCAGGTGGGCCGGCGGTTTGCTGTTGCTAGATGGATGGCGCATTCAATTTGCCGAATGGGTCCGGTTTATGGAAGCGGTGAATCAGGTTATAATCTGGTTTGGTTCGAGTTTGAAGCTATTGCAAGTGCTTACATTTACAATTTTTATTAGGGTCTTTAAACAAAACCAAGGACCCTTATATTTTCCTGCGTGTGTCTGTGTGTCCGTCCGGTCGCCTGAAACTTTACTTCAAAGTTCCACAAACACTTGGACCAAGTATACTTGGATCGTGTAAACCTTACTTCAAAGTTCCACAAACACTTGGACCAAGTTTACTCGGATCGTGTAAACCTTACTTCAAAGTTCCACAAACACTAGGACCAAGTATACTTGGATCGTGTAAACCTTACTTCAAAGTTCCACAAACACTAGGACCAAGTATACTTGTGGATCGTATACACCTTACTTCAAAGTTCCACAAACACTTGGACCAAGTATACTTGGATCGTGTAAACCTTACTTCAAAGTTCCACAAACACTTGGACCAAGTATTCTTGGATCGTGTAAACCTTACTTCATAGTTCCACAAACACTTGGACCAAGTTTACTCGGATCGTGTAAACCTTACTTCAAAGTTCCACAAACACTTGGACGAAGTATACTTGTGGATCGTGTAAACCCTTCTTCAAAGTTCCACAAACACTTGGACCAAGTATACTTGGATCGTGTAAACCCAACTTTAGGTTGGTCTTTCCGAACTCACCGATTACTTCTCCCGGTGGACCTGATTAGTGATCCCGAACACCCTTCAATTCGGTCTCCAAAAATAAGGCGTCCTACCTTACACTAATTCATTTATTACAATAATTATTCCGTAAACGGCACTGATGACTGATGACTGATGACGGTCTAGTAGTTAAGCATTCAACTAGTGTAGCTTTTAAGTTAGCAGTCGGCTTTAACAACTTAAACCTGTTTGTCCTGTGCTGTTAGATTAAAAAAATAGAAGTAATATGTTAACGTGATACTTTATAAGTAAATATTCAAGTTTTATAATTCACTAGATGTAAGATTATGGAAATTTCCATACCGGATATTAATGTAAAGTTTTCTTTGATTATTAACTTTATACGGGATATCTAAAATATTTCATGATGCATAGAGTGAGTTATAGAAGTTATTTATTACAATTCATATACATACTTTGATATTTAGTATAAAAATAATTTTAAAGTTCAACATATTGATTAAATTTGCTTTATTTTTTATCAATGAATTCTTTCAGAATTGAGATTGTAAGTAGGAGTGAATGAATATTTTATGTTAATAATTAATAATTATAAACTTCATGTTTATTTAATTTAATATATAACTGCATGGTTACTTATATTTGCTAGATTTAACTTTATAATTTTTCATCACGACATTGCTGGCTTTATTATACTTCATTCTATTTAATGTTTTTTTTTTTTACTGTTAAGTTTAACGATTATTATTATTATTATATAGATATATTGCGTCCAAGCTTACCGAAGGTAACGAAAGCTATATGATCGTTTTGAAGAACGAAAATATTTTATGTCTCCGATTTAAAAAAATGCAAAAACAGAAATCCATCTAAGACATCAGGGAACATTTTAAGTTTCGTGTCAGTCTGTCGCTCAATTTTTGCGAACCAACATATCTTAACTACACGTCCGATTTTAATAAAATCAAGATAGTAGGTCATAATTAGCCCATTGTATGGTCCTATATACGTTTTAAATTTCTGTACCCATTTGTTTCTCTCCCACATGCACACAATCACACATTTATTTACACCTACATCTTCAAAAGTACTCATCTGATTTTTATGAAAATTGAATGGTTTGTCGAAAGTAGCCCCCGCAGATAGCACCAAATTAATTTCAGCCGTCTGCGCTGATTACTTTTTGCCAAATTGATACTTTAATTTATTTAAAAAATCAAAATTAATTATTGAGACGCACCGCAGTTTTCTTCAACTGCAGAAATATATTCGAGACTACGCGAAATGAGACGTCAGATCCGCAAGTATGGGGTAGACCACATGTGACGCAGTGTACTACCCCGATCTGATCTGCATATCAATTCACGCGGTCGCATATGCTTCTGCGACACAGAAAAAACCTACCTGGCCTGCGTCACTTGCTTCTCAATTTAAGCCCGAATATAATATGGTTTGCATTGTATTTAAATAGGTTTTTAAAAAATAGACTTCCAACTGGTGTGGCAAGCTATGTGCCTCGCGTTCTATTTTGTATACTTTTTTACTTTAGCACCCCCCCCCCCCCCCCCTATATCCCTTTGTGTTAATTACACAAAGGAACATTATACAAAGTATCATATCGACTGTGTACCTGCAATACCTCGTAACCCTCATAATCGAGATTTTTTGTGTATTGCATTTTTTGATAGATATTATTAATATCTACCTGTATGCAAAACCTGGTAAGCCTTAAGCAATTATTTTTGATTGAAATTATTGTAATACCGCGTATCCATATCATTTAACTGAAGTGTGCAAAAAACCTCGTACACTACCATGTTTCAAAACCTCGTAAAGCCCCAAGCATTGTAAGTCTTTAACTAGTTGTGGGATACGTTTAAGAAAAAAATATAAAAATAAACTCAATTTTGAACGTATTTTGCTTCTCCTGAAAAGTTTAGTTTTATGGGTTACGAGGTATTGCAGGTACTCACAGTCGATATATTCCTTAGTCTAAATTACTATTAAGACGAAGGGTTATTTATTCCAATGTACCTTGGAACAAAGGAATATCACACTTGTGTATATAATTGTGAGCATATTCCTTAGTCTAATCAACTATTAAGATAAAGGAATACTAAATATAAAACTTCCTCAGGAGTCTCAATGTCTTGGGGAGGCAAACACACAAACCTTTGAGACTCTTGTAGGGCAGACTATTTTTTAAAACCAAGAGGGTTGCTAAAGTAAAACAGTGCCGAGATGGTATACTAAAAAACAAATAGACTGCTAATTGGCGTGGCACATAGCTTCCTCGGATGCTATCACGTACTTTTTGATTTTATGCTTTTACAAGCCATTATTGTCTAATTTGTTTAATTGTTTCCCCTGTTTTTTTAATCTGTCAAAATTGTTTTGATTTTCTACTTATTGAATTAAAATATCAATTAAGCAAACGTTAAAGAGCGCAGACGGTTCAAAGTAATCTGGGGCTATCAACGGGCTACTTTCGATAAACTATAAAAATTTCATACAAATCAGATAAGTACTTTAGAAGCTATGGGTGTAAATTAATGTATGTTTGTGCTCATGTGGAAGAGAAACAAATAAGCGTAGAAAGGTAAAACTTATATGGGACCAACAATGGGCTAATTATGACCTACCATCCAAATTTCATTAAAATTGGACGTGTAGTCTTAAAGATGTATTGGTTCGCAAAAATTGAACGACAAGACCGACCGACAGACAGAAACGGAACCAAAAATGTTCCCTGATGTCTGAAACGGACTTCTGTTTTGGAATGTTTGAAATCGGAGACCTAAAAATCTTTTGATCTTCAGATGCGAGGAAGCTATGTGCCACACCAATTGGCAGTCTATTTTTACAAATGCCTAATGCCAAGCTATCCCCGCAGGTGAACTTAGCACATATTCTTAAATGGCCTAAAAGATTAACTTATACACAAAATTCTAGATTGATGTTAGTGGACTATTATAGTTGTTTTGATATTTATGTTTCCGGTTTGTCAATTCTACACTGATGTAGTCTATTAAAGAGATTTGGCTGTGGTCCGTGTTGGCAGTTGTTTGCCTTGGTGTCTTAGAGTCTGCTGGGATCGATGGATACTAAACAAGCTCAACGTTTTGCAGCCACCTGTTGAATCTCCCACGTGCTTTTCAGATTAACACTCCCTGATCGTTTCCTCTTTCAAAAAACTGGCTTCTCCGACCGGATTTCGAATCATCGGGATTCTTTTTACTCGAAGCACGCGTTAGTAGGTAGAGTTGTGATAACTGTCGTACTCGTAACGTTCCATGACTCATATGACTGTTTAAATACATAGAATTCAAATGACCAATATAGTTAATGGACCAGTCTTCTGTAAGCAATCTGCAAGGAATGAATCATTTTACTATTACAAAACTATACTTTGTTGATAAGAAATTAATTTTTCTCCGCAATTATTATTTATCTCTAGGAAAAACTTAATAGCTTTTTTGATGGCATAAGTACTTTTCCTCAAATGACTTTGGTTTAGTGTAAAAATTCACTGAGAGAAAAAAAGGACTTTTTTCGACTTATACGCAGTCGAAATGATGCTGCGTGTAAATAAGGTTGAACGTAGGAGGTCTTCCAGTCGAAGTCTATACTGCGGCCATTATACTGTGACTCAGCTGAGTGTATATATCGAACATTTCGATATATCGATACTTTTTATGCTGAAACTTAGTGTAACGCTATACTGCGAGGCAACCGAATAGAGTAGGTGAATGTGACACATTCACGTTCATTTTTGACTGTGTAGCAGTCGAATGGAGCAGTCGAAAGACATATTCACGTTCATTTTCAACTGTGACGCAGTCCAATGGTGCAGTCCAAGCGTCACGTTCACGTTCATTTTGAACTGTGAATCAGTCAAACAAGTAAATTTCTACCGCTATGCAGCGTAATATTTTATTTATTGTACCAGCCTACAGCAGTATTGTACTTCTAGTCAGTTGAATTTCAACTGCCTCCCTCAATTTTCTACCGCTATGCAGCGTAATATTTTATTTATTGTACCAGCCTACAGCAGTATTGTACTTCTAGTCAGTTGAATTTCAACTGCCTCCCTCAATTTTCTACCGCTATGCAGCGTAATATTCTATTTATTATACCAGCCCACAGCAGTATTGTACTGCTAGTCAGTTTAATTGCAACTGTTATGCAGCGTAATATATTATTTCTTATACTAGACCACAGTAGTATTGTACTGCTTGTCAGTTTAATTGCTACTGCTATGCAGCGTAATATATTATTTCTTATACTAGACCACAGTAGTATTGTACTGCTTGTCAGTTTAATTGCAACTGCTATGCAGCGTAATATATTACTTCTTACTATTACTTACTAGGCCACAGTAGTATTATACTTCTTGGCAGTTGTACTTCAACTGCTACACAGCAGTTGTGTCGACTGAAGTTTGGTTGGAAAGGGGAATACTTTCAGCTGCAGCCCAGATGAAATATAAGGTGGTATGCTGTCGAGAGAGTAAGCTTTAGCTTCTGCTTAACTGCTCCAAATTTGGGAACACAACTGCTCCAAATTTGGGAACAGTAGAGCAGGCGTTACGCCAATGCTTACCCCCGACTGCATACAACCTTTATTTTCATCTAAGCTGCTGCTGTATTATTAAAATATTACTTAATTCTTAAGTCCTAAAATTAGGACTTTAAAAATAATTGTAATATTTTAAATTAGAAGAAAAACATGTAAGAGGCAGATTTGATTTTACATAAAAAATTTTATTATTATTATTTTTATGAATACAAATTTACAATTATATATTACGTCCAACATAAGTATAAAATAAAATTTAATTAAAATCCAATATATATATATATATATATATGCATTCATGTAAGTTAAATAATAGAGGTATAAATTTCAAGTTAAAATATTCTTTATAAAGAAAAAGGAAAACATAGTTCATACATATTTTAGTTACAAATTTAAGGCACAATATTAAAAGTTAATGTATAAAATAAAATAATATTTAGGTGTATAATATACATATATATATATATATATATATATATATATATATGTGTGTGTGTGTGTTTAAAAATGCATAATTATCACACACACACACACACACATATATATAATAAAGGTAAAATTAAAAGCATAATATTACAAGTTAATATTTTACTAAATTTAAAAAATTTAAGCTGTTTATGTGTGTAATATATATCATAAAATTTAATTTATATACAAATACTAATAATAATATGTATGTATATATATATATATGTATATGAACACATTTAATGCCTAGTATTACAATTTAAAATATTCTTTATAAAGAAAACATAGTTTATACATATTTTAGTTACAAATTTAGGCACAATATTAAAAGTTAATGTATAAAATAATATTTAGGTGTATAATATACATATATATATATATATATATATATATATATATATATATATATATATATATATATATATATATATATATATATGTGTGTGTGTGTGTGTGTGTGTGTGTTTAAAAATGTATAATTATCACACATCACACACACACACACACATATATATAATAAAGGTATAAATTAAAAGCATAATATTACAAGTTAATATTTTACTAAATTTAAAAAATTTAAGCTGTTTATGTGTGTAATATATATCATAAAATTTAATTTATATACAAATACTAATAATAATATGTATGTATATATATGTATATATATGTATATATATATATATATATATATATATATATATATATAATTTAAAATATTCTTTATAAAGAAAACATAGTTCATACATATTTAATAGCTTTACAAACATCTGTTGATTTTACTTTGTAATAGTCTTACAATAATTAACATATTTATCATTTGTGGTGCAAAATTATATTTTTATTCATTCTAATAATTGAATAGTTTGATCACAATTACTATTCATTGTAATTCTTGTGACCTTATCTTTTCTTATTTAAAGATAAAAATATTATTCATAACCATTTTGTTAATTTTGTTATACATTTGAAATATTAGGTTACATTGCTCTTAATAATTATGTACACTAAGAAGACACTTAATGTATCAATTACTAATCTATGGAATTTCTAAAAACCACATATATTTTCCCATTGGGCAATGAACACATTAGATTTGGGAAGATGAAGCATGTATCCTGAAGTCTATAGGACATGTCGAGTCTCCCTTCCTCGACTTCATAGGCAAAGAAGTGATCATCAAAGTCAATCGTAAACATTTCTTTTCCGGTTAAAAAAATATTTTGGGTCTTACTATCTATGTAAATATGTTCAATATAAAAGAATTTGGGCAAATTAAATCGTTCTTCATCCAAGCCAATGCAAATAAGTTGGTTTGGTCGGTACACTATACCTTCCAACTCCACACTAACGACACCATATAGGGTGTTACAGGATGGCAATTTAAATTTTGTTTTTAGGGCGCACAACAGAGAGGGACATAATTTGTGATATTTGGCCGGTTTAAATGTATCAGGGAGTGTATTAGCCAGGAGCATGTCGTTTAACTGCAATTGATGACGCACGCTAATGGTTTTTGTTATATTTATCCTATTGCCTGTGGCTCGAGCAGCCACTTTAAGTATTCTATGTTTTGCCTCAAACCTCATAGACCACAAAGGTCTCAAAGGGCCAAATTTTTTTAACATTGAAGGATAATGTATCAAGTTGTGAAATTTCGGTTGTAACCTATCACGACAAGATAATTTCAAGTACAGTTTATTGAAATCACTTACATATTGAGCCAGGTTCTCAGGAAGGTAGGGAGACACGGCATCCGTCATACAAGTGGACATTATTCGCCTCAAAAGCAAAAACAAAGCCCAATATTTATTGCCCAATGGGATTTTTGTTCCTACAAATAGTGAGAAATACCTAAGGAATGTCAAGCATTCTGCTGATGACATTCTCCATTTTATTCCACCAGATTGCCAGACCAAAGGTTGAGGCTTTGAGCCTGAATCTGGGCCATAATCAAACAAAACGATGTGATCGTTCAAGTAATTCAAAGAGAATAGTTTATCTCTTATTAAAGAATTTATCACAAGGGTCATAACATATTGACAAACACCTTCCAATAAATCATGCATAATATCTACAGCTACATGTTGAAATAACTTAAAACCTTTGACTTTTAACCAGACACACCTTTCCTTAATGCCCGTAGCTGAAACGTTATCACTTTGCAAGTCCTCATTGTAATTTTCCATATTTCTAAGAAAATCTGATTTCTCACGCGTAAGCTTAGCTAGCTCACGTTTGCCTCCTTTACATATCCGGCAGTAATGAGAGGCGCTAAAACTTTCGGTAAAGCCCAGGATCGAGTTTAATCCCAAATTATCTCCGGTTATACAAGCTAATCTGAATTTAACAGTGCCAGTGAAACTGTCAACAGCAATTTCTACTCCAGTATTAGCTAAATAATTTAGCTCGTCTATTACACTTGCAAATATTTTCTCGTTACCTTTGGAAACAGCCCTATCCGAGGAATGAAACAGAAGACCCAAGAATATATAGTTAAGCTTGGAAGCATATTTTGGCGGAATGCAAGGCATGGATACGTACACTGCTCCCAACTTGTGAATGGATGAGTGACTACCAAGGGGATTTGATGTTTCAAAATCGTCAAAATAAAGTGTAAGAGGGTATAACTTCTCATTTGCATTTAAATGATGGTTTGAGTACGTTTTCTGCCATGCACTACCTTGAATTATATTCATCGGGAAAGGGAAGTTTTGGCAAAAATTTATGTAACTATCAATTTCTTTTAAAAGACCAGGAATTGATAAAACCTTTTTAAAAACATTTCTCAATGGAACAAAGGAAGCAAAACAAGGCCCAAGTTTAGTTGTACCACCTCGTCCGGCCACTGGACGATTCATTATAAATTTCTGTTTTGGGGGAATGTAAGTTCCAATATTAGTGTAAAAATTAAGTCGGAGGTGTTGACTGCGGAAAGTTTCATTGCACTGTGTTATGGATCCTAATAAAGTTTCAGTGAATGGCCCTAAGTGATTACAAGTGCCATCTCTAGCACTGTCTTCTGCAAATCGATTTAACACAAAACAAAACGAGTCTTTCATATATTCTTCATACCTATTATAAAATAACTGAATGTAATTAAGGGGTATTTGTGGGTTGGCCTGTAGCTTGCTAAACATCTTAGCAGCTGTATCTAAAAATATTTTTTTTAAATTTTCGGGCGAAAAATCAAAGCGTAAGTTTTCCCCATTAACCGTCTCATCTTGTGAGATATTTATTTCTGAGTCTTTAATACCTTCTCCTACCTCGTTCCCATTCCTTTCACAGACCACGTTGTTTAAAGAGGGCGCGACACCACTTGGAGAAGTGGCACAATGTTCAGACTTTAAATGATAACGCAAGGTATACAAGCTGCCACATACTCTGTAGCAGCCTGGCTCGCCACAGCGCAACGAAAGATTGTCCCCTGGTGAAAAGTCAAGGTGCATACGTTTGATATGAACTATAAGATCGCTTACAGATTTGAATCTATGTTTACAATCGTGGCACGATAGCATGATGACAGTTGTTACAATGTTGTTTCCTTACGCACTATACGATATCAGTTGCGGGTTCTTCTTTAAAATGTTTAAGTTTTACCCAAGTGGAATAAACACTTTGGGGAAGGGAACTCTCTTCTATTTTGTAAAATAGTTTTGATATTAGAATCCAAATGTTCTCGGCCTCAGGAGGAAATTTAATATTAAGAGCATAGCATAATATTAGGTAAAATTCAACAGCATCTGCAGTTGAGTTGAATTCGTATAAAAACTCCCCGTCAATTACAATGTATGCTTTAACAATGTCTACGCAAGATGGGCCTATTGCAATAATGAAGGGCTGCAGATGCCTTTTTAAACTTTTAAACTCAGCAGTTAATTTAACAACCCGGTCTTTGCCTTCCGCAACTGATGTCGTATGGTAAATAAAAAAATTTAACGAACCAATGCGATCTGACTGCACACCTTCTTTTCCTGTCGCTGTAGACCTCTCTCTGTAGCCTGTAGACGATAAAGTGAAGGGCAACAGGAACAGGGTCGCTGTAATCTTCTTCGCACTGTCACCTAATCAACAAAAAAAAAAAAAAAATTAAAATTAAAATCAGACAATTCCTCATCCTCCAAATGTAACAAGGCAACTTACAAATCCATCTCTAAATAGGAGTTATTTTACAAAAATAATAGGCATATTTAATAAATTCATGCGAAGTAATGTCATTTATGTAAATAAACGACATTACTTCAATGAATCAAAAGTATAACATTTACAAATTCACCTGATGTGGCGTGATCAAGGAAAGTTAAAAGTATCTTTCTCTGAGCGGGATCTTTGCTGTACGAGTCTCTCGCCAATTTTAATATTGCTTTATGATACTTGGCAACCTGGTCTGCTACTTTTATTTTTGCTTTTCCTTCTCCTGCCACCTTATCGAAATCCAATCTTAACTGCAACAGAAATAAAACAAATTATAATTTAAGTTTTAAATTAAAGCGCCTCCCTGTTAAACCTATCTTTCTCTCTCACCATATAAATTGTTAATATCTAGATGTATGGAAAAGCATGCTGATTTAAGATAGGAATAAAGAATATAAGAACTTACAAGAATTTCAGCAGTTGACTGCTGTTTAAGAGGTGGATATTTTTCAATTTGTTCTAAAATGGTGAGCTCCGATGTGTCACCTTCCCAAGAACGGATGGCAAAGGTCTCTCGCCAGGCTTCTTCAAGGTAGGCCGTGGTTTCTGTGGACGTGTATTCCCGAAGAATTGCCAACTTAGTACGGACACCTTCAGATGTTTCTGAAATTAATATCAAAATGCAATTACAGTCATGACAACTTTCTGACTGTTGTATGTACACAGTTAATGTGGTAGGCATGGAATAGGATCATTTATGATGTTTCTTATTATTTAATGTAAGATATTTAAATTTAATGTTAAGTGGCGTTAAAAGCAAATAAACTAACTATACATACACCATATAAGCACATTGATGTTTTTATTTACTGTGATTGAGACAACACACTAATTAAATTTACTTTCACTTCTCAGTTTATTTACTTTATGTTCTATTAACTTCACTCGTCCATACAACATACAATACATATTATAATAAAGTGACTCACCAGGTTTATCAGCTTTCGTCGCCTGTTTTCTGGATCTTCCTCTTTTGGTTGGTGGAGAATCATGTGATGTCAGCGAAGAACAACCCTCAGAGCTCTCTGACGACGGTGATTCATCCACACTGGATCCTGGCAATGATGAACGAGTCCGTTGTCGCTTCAGCAACCCCTCTAGCCTTAGTGTCTTTTTGAAGTTCCTGTAGGTATTGTAGAGAGCTCCAACAGGTTCTCTTGAAAAGCTGGGGCCCAGCCTCGGATCCTCTTCAGATTCTGACGACAATCTTTTATTCCGTAAAACTTTTTGTGTATATCGGAAGAAAAAATCCGCTGGATATCTAGGTTGAAAAATTCGACCTAAATGTCCTCCCCACTCAGCCAAACAGGATAGCGTTATTGCTTTGTTAATTACAATGCATTCGGCTAAATGCCTGCAAACTACACGGCCTATTTCAGTAATTTCTGATTTGGAAAGATCCTGGCCCCTCTTCTTCAGTAAATGTGGACATTTACTTCTGAGGAGTACCTCTGCTGGGTTCAGATTACTCTCCGATACTGAAGGGATCCTTTCAAGAGGCTCTGCCTGGTTTTCGGTCTGGCTGCGAGGTAAGTGCTTGGGGGTTGAACATGTGAACAATTCACTCGTTGAAGGCTCCCCAGAGCTTTGTGTATTTACAAATTCTTCTAGGTCCTCCAACTGGCTGTTTAAGTCTACAAGTTCAGCAATAACCTAAAATATCAAAACACAAAATTCATTAATACTTAATTCGCCAATAAAATTTACAACCGGATTCGTTTCAATAATGTTGTAAGCTGGGAAAGGTTAAAAAAGTACAAAAAAAATCACTAATTTTAAGTTAATATTACGGGTGAGAATTAACTAGTATTAAGTAATGCTTTAGTACTTTATTGTTGATACACTTTGTCAAACACTATACATTTGTATGACTTATGCATCAGAGAAATGATAAAAGTGGGATTTGTACATAGGAGAATGAATATTCCTTTTTCAAAAAATACTACAAAGCATTAACTTAAGACTAACCAAAAAAATTAAATTGGACAGTCAAAAATAGGTGACCAAAATAGTGGAAATTTACCAATGCTACAAATAAACACACATCTATATACCTATGCGTATATACTATACAGTATGTCCCCAGTTTGAGTTGCAGGTGTAAATGAAAAAAAAAAAATCTACTTTTTATGACATAAATTACCTTAAGATATTATAAATAAATAATTTTATAGAGTAACATTTCTTCAAAAATTAAAAAAAAAAAAAAAAAAAAAACACTTTTCTCTTGATACAATGTTTAAAAATTGTAATCTTTGGGTGCATTGCACATAGCATGCAATTATCAATATGACAATTTTTCATTTCACAACAAGCAACAATTATTATTAAGAGTAATTTCTTTTTTAATTTTTTTAACTTATTTTTTGTCGAAAAATTATGTTTTTTGTCATTTACACCTACACACAGTATATGTGATAAACATATAGTATGTACATAATAGAATATGTAGCCTTACAGATTGTTAGAAAGACTTTCATTGTCATTGGCCCAATGCAAAATGTAATTAAGATTAAACAAATATTTAAATCTTCAATAATCGTGGGTAAGTTCTCATATTACTACAATCATGGAGAAACCACTGTATTAATTACAATAAACTTTAAACACAAGTGTAAATATAATTCACATTAGATTTTACTAAGTGTTGAGGATTTAACAAAATTGTAAACCATAAACGATGGCTTATACAATGGTTATAGTCATAAAAAGAGATCAAAATGTAAGTAATACTATCAATTACGAAATAAAAGTGGACTAACCGGTGCTTGCTTCCGACCATTGTACCACTCCAGGTACTTTCGTCGAAATGTCAAATATGTCGCCAGGTTAGGGAATGTGGACACTATGTAATTCTTGTCAATCACAGAGGACATTTCCTCCAAATTGGAAAATGCAGTTATTCCTTGGGCTAAAAACAAAAGGCAGTACGGTTGACTTGTTTGGGCAGAATAGACAATATACATATATACATATACATATATATACATATATACATATACATATATAAATACATATCTATATATATATATATATATATATATATATATATATATATATATATATATATATATATATATATACATATACATATACATATACATATACATATACATATACATATCTATATATATATATATATATATATATATATATATATATATATATATATATATATAGATATTTATCATGGAGAGCATTATTGTTTCTTTGTCAATGTAAGAACATTCGACTGCACCAGCGAATATTATAAGAGCTATTTCATTTAAATGATTTATGTTATTAACATTATTATTACTAGAGGGACGTGAAAGGATAACTGACTTCATCTGACATTGCGCGAACAAAGCGTTTAGTTAAACACTTATAAACATAAAAAAGCATCATCTTGTATATATATGAAAATTCGATAGTACAACACAATAATTATTAACTTATTTATTTATTTTTATTTATGTATAAGCCTCAACGGCCACTCCCGCGCACGAGTATCTCATGCGGGGGTGCACTATTATTAATTTCAGAATACTTTTACAATTTATATTGATGTAATTAAGGAGAAATGTTATAATTTATGCTACATATTTATAAGAGTAATCATCTGTTGTAACAAATCGTATGGTGGAATAAAGAATTATTATATTAATTATTTAAACAATTTTTTTACGAGCCCTCTACAGCCTTAGCCACGCGGAGGAATACAATGGACATATTTGACAGAAAGTAACATAATAAATTTAATAACACAGTACGCAACACGGAGACGCAATAGATAAATATGTGTATGACAGAACAATAAACATTAATTATACAAATAATTAATGATTCATCTTAAGAATTGTTAGGTTTAAAGGAGAAAAACTGACTTACCTGTTAAAGCTTGAATGCATGCTTCATCGAGTCCCCACTGAAGAAACAATTCTCGAACCTCACTCATTGCACAAGCTTGGAGAAAACGTTTCACCAATTTAAGTCCGAATAACTGAATAAGTCTCATATATAGACAATATGTAAAGATTAAAATGATATAGAAGTGTAAAGAACTCTAAAGCAATGATCTGTAATGTAGGAAGCACAACTGAAGAATGACTTCCGTTCAGCTGGGGTAACCTTTATATAGGGTTCCCCCCACCTACCACCGGCCCTTCAGCTCGGAGGCAGTCGAAGACGTATTTTGTTCAACTGATACACAGTTAAGACAAAGTACTTATACTTGGTCGCAGTTGACTTGAAATGCACCTGCCTTATCTTCAACTGAGTCACAGTTGATGATCTTTTTTATTAGTGACTCATTTTACGTAGTATTTTTTTAACGCATTCTAAGTAATAAATGCATTTTCATAAATCACGAGTTTAATTGAAGCGAACATAGCGAGCTTCCTAAATTTTATTCAACAAAATATGCTACGTATTTGACGGTGTGTCTGAAACATAATATGACGATAACTTGAGTACAAGTTGACCGATTTTGATGAAATTTTGTGCACATGTTCATTTTACCAATGCTCAGAACGAGTTTGCCGGACAACGTTGTCTGCCCAAGCGTTCGTGCGCAACGCTCGCGTAAACGTGCCCTTTAAAATTAAAATTTGAATTTTAGGATAGGAAAAAATTCTAATTTTATCTATTCGACGAGACAAACCTTTTTTTTCATTAACAGAGTTATGCACATTGTTCCGAACGACAAAATAAACCACGTGTAGGATTGATTTTTCAATACCTATATACTATAATCATGTTTTTATACGCAAATACAAATCTATTCTCTTTTATTCTATTTCATAGCTAGAACGTAGGGGAGAATCGTTTATTTAGGTGGATACTACAGTTTTCACACAGTCTATATTAACTTAGTTCTTATAGACGATGAAGATTATCATGTGTATATACTTTCTAAGTTTAAATATAGTCTCTAATGCTCACTTATAATCAATAATAATATTGTCAATAGTTATTTTTGCTGTCTGACAATATTCTCTTCAAACTTTAGCAGTTCCAAAATTTATTTGTAATTTTTTGGATGGTCTAAAAGATTAGTAAGCTTCATAACGGCCCAAGAGGGGTTGACGCATACTTTCTATATATACAAAATTACTTCCCAAATACTATGCCAGTTCCAGTGTTCAATTCAGGTAAATTTTAACCTTACTGAGGGTTTGAATAACCGTTAAAATTTATCTTTCATAAGCATAAGTATAATGGTTTTTTCTGATTCTCCTAAAAAGGTCTAATCCTCTTAAGTCAAAGGGTATTTTTTTAAACTTTTAATACCTATATAACCTCTGAATCGTAACGGTTCTTATACACATTACTATTCAAGTAAAGAAAAATAAAACCAATAAACACACCATATAGATTAGATTAGGTTACCCAAGAAAAAATCTGTACTAAATAAATGTACCCCTAAAACACTGTTAAATTATTTCAAAACTACCTCCAGAACATTTATATATATGTAATAATAATAATAATATGTAACGTACCGTAGTTAACTATTTGTTTTATTAACTATTTCATTAAAAATAGTAATAAATGTACTTATGAGGTATGCTGAATTCCAGTTGAAACTAAATATTTTCAACTGCCTTTATGCTTTATTAATTAATTTTTTCGGCTGCCACGATTCTGGAAACAACAATACTGCGACCGAGCCGAGTCAAACTATACTGCATTGCAGTATAGGGGTGTTTTAAACTGCGAAACAGTTTAGTGGTTATGCTGCACAGGAGTTGAATGATATGTTCGACTTGACTCCAGTATACCATCAACTGCTACGCAGTCTGAAAACGTCTATGCTGGGTCGCAGAATAGGCCTATACTACACCTCAGTATGGGAATGAATTTTTTCGACTAGTACGCGGTTGAAAAATGGTGGCAGAATAAGTTATACTGACTATTTAGCATAATTTTCTCTCCGTGTTATAAAACAAACAATATTAATATCTATTATTCCCACGTTTTATTACTATTTGTTCTTTGTAAAAGTGAAGCCTTTTACTCTTTAAAGATTATTACCAGCCGTACTTAATGAACATTTTAGTGACTGAGATTGAACATAGCATTTAAGATTGTGCTTCCGAGCTTACCGAAGGTAACGGAAGCTCTGTGATGGTTCTGAAGAACGAAAAAATGTTGTTCCGATTTACAGAAATCCGTTTCAGACATCAGGGAACATTTCTTGGTTTCGTTTCTGTCTGTCGGTCTGTCGCTTTCCTGGGCAACACTACTGCATGTGAGGACTGATTTTACTACGTTTTTATTAGCTTGCTTTCTTGTTTGTTTGTTTATTTGTTTGTCCAGTACAAATCTTGCAATCGATTTTAACGAACTTCCCAAGTAGCTAGACATTTAAAACTTTTAGAATAGTTCAGAACACGATGACAATGCATTATTATAATACTTTTAGCCATCTTTCAGAAGAATTTAATTTGTTTTCAGCAAATTTTGCCGTATGGAAAGTTAGTTCGGAAAAAATCCTTAAGTTATTTTATTTGTTTTAACATGACCCATATTTACGATCTTCATTTTGATGGGTTTCAAATTTATGATTTTATATTTTTAGTTTACCTGGTATGGCTGATAAAATTGTTAAAATATTAAAGAATGATTATATCAGGCCTTTTAGCGAATTTTCAGACAATTACACTATTGCAATGGCTTCAAAATGTTTTCCATGGAAATCCGTTTTAGACCATTCTGAATCGATTCCTAAAATTTAACACTTTTTTTTATGTATGTATGTATATATGTATGTATATATGTGTCACTCCAGACGATATCTCCCCTTAGGATGCACTTAAAAATTTCAAACAAATTTTAAAATGTCAATAATATCAAAAGAAAGGATGAGTTCGTTGGCCAGAATTTTTGGAGTTCATTTAGGGGTCACATTTTTACGATTTAGGGTCAAAAAATAGCATAGAAACGTGTTTTTTTCATTTTACCCCCCTTTTATATGAAAATATGATAAAAGTGTACATAACAACAATTGCTGTACTCTTAAAGAGCTTTACAACGACATGCATGTTGAGGGCTTTATACTATTTTGACTTTTGTACCCCGCACCCATGTACCAATTTTTTTTTTTTTTTTCACTCATTCAAATTCTAAACCAAAATTTTTCAAATTCCAAACCGATTTGCGGTATCTAGTAGGGGCGTCGTACACTGTAGTTCTACCTCAATTTCTAATTGTACATCTTTTTTCACCCTTTGAACACAATACATCTTTGGGTATGAATGGGAGCTCCGTGCGGTCGTATGTAGAGCCCCGGCCCTGGTAACAGTTTTTTTTTTTTTTTGCAATATATTTGTTATAGATATTTTTAAATTACTTAGGTGTATTGTTGAGAATAAAATCATTTTTTTTTCTTTACTTATTGTTATCTCTTTTATTAAAACCATATTTTATCAATGTATTCACTACATTTTCCAAGTAGAATGTGGGGGTTAAGGGAAGTAATTTCAATTCCAAGAATATACCTCTATTTGCATGCACATAGATATTATTTCCTTTTCCACCTTACTTGAAAATCAAAACATCGAGAGAAAAGTTCATATCTTGTTTTTATATGAAAAAGGCTTCGTCACAAAAATCAATGATAATTATTTTTATTATAGAGTTACTTTTACATCTCGTTCTAGGGTTTCGCTCTTATAAATATGGAAGGGAGGAAGTGAAACTATTTTGATTTGAAATCTTGTTTTCTTTTCATCATATATCATACTTTTTTTTTTATTATTTTCCTTTTTTCACATCCAATTTTCTTTTGCTATTATTGATAAAAATTGGATCAACTATTTTTTTTTTTTTTTTTTACACAATTCTTTGACAAAATAGATTTTTATTTTTGCTGACTAATGGAAAACACTTTTGAATATATTTTGAGATGATAACTTTATTCTCTTTAGAAGAAGTCTGAAATTTGAAAGTTTTTCTCTACTTTTTACATGGGGACAAGTTAAAGAAATCTAGGTATATATGTTTATAAATTATTGCGATTGATTTTCTTGTTGTTTTTCTGCTCCTATCTGGGTCATTGACCCTTTTGGTTCTGAAAAAATAATGGTTTAGTTGAGAAGAAAGTTAGATTAAATCCAATATTCTTTGTGTTTGATAACGGTGGAAGTATAGACTTGCTCTCTTTAGAGTTTAGAGGATAAGATGGTGTATTAACACTGGCCGGAATTTAAATTAAAGGAATTGGGAAATTCCGATTGAACTAACTTTTTCTAAAGCTAGTTGAAATCAGGTAATAATAAAATGGCTTAGAGCCGGTTTAAACAACCCTGTCAAACACGGTCGCTTCCAGTGGCGCACCCACGGGGGGGGCTGAAGGGGCTGAAGCCCCCCCCAGAGGACCCTAGATCAACTTATATTAGGGCTGCGGTAGAAAAGAAAGATAATAAAAAAATGACAATTAATCAATAAAAACAAATTGAATAAAGTTTTTATTATTTTAAGTTTGAGTTAAAGATATTTTTTTTTTTTGCCATCATAGGAATAGAAAGAATGATAAGATTAAAGTATTATTGCAAGCGGTGTCATGCCTGTTGTCTTATCCAGGGAGAAATGCGCATGTGACACGGACACCCCCTGGCCCAACACTATCTTTATCTATGATACCATTATGATACCTTATTAGATTTTGGTTTGATATTGTTTTTTCTCCCCCTCTATATAAAGATAAGGATAAGATCCCTCGAAAAAAACCTTTATCAAAAAAGTACATTTTAAATATAAAACAGATTTTTAGTAGGTTCCTCGGATTTTTTTCTCTCTTTTGTGTTAAATTCTAGTCACTAAAACAATAACTATTTGGTTTTTCAGAGGCGCACACACGGGGGGGGGGCTGAAGGGGTTAAAGCCCCCCCCCAGAACCCCCAAGAAAATACACTTACTTAAGAAAATACTATTTACTTTTACGAAATATACTCGTGAAGAAAACAAATTATGAGTTTTTTGCTTCCTCATAAATATTATAAAGAAGAAGTATTTTGATGGCGCGAAAATCCGATTTTGTAAATCCATCAAAATCGAATTTTTATCACGTTTTGAGGTCCCCCTGAGTTCAAAAAAGTGTTTTTTAAAAAATGTCTGTTATGTTTGCAGTCGCGTGGAGCCTAAACTACGGGGCCGATTTTGACGAGATTTAACATATACAAATGTTCAGAAAAATCACACCCCAAGGTAAAATAGAGAAATTAATTTTGCTCCAAATTTAGGGGTGCTACCCCCAAAAACTCTGAAAAAACTTGAAAAAAATTAATTTTCGTAAACGATTTTGACGATTTTGATTAAAAAATTTTAAAATGTAGTCCACTTAAATACGAATCTATAACGATAATAAGCCGTTTACCTGGGAAAATTCTAGTTCCTGAAAAAATAGCATTAAACCCGGTCGGAGAGAGGCCGGGTCCGATTTTTTCTTATCTTTATTATAAATTTTGATAAAATATTAAATTTTAATAATTATGTACCAACGAAAACTCGAACACTAGTAAATAGAAAACACTGAACTAAGTAATATTATATAAATTCGTATAAGAGAAATTTCGTCAGTTGTCTCGGACCGATTTTTTTAAAACTGGCTCATAGAAATATTAAGAAAGTTACGATTCAAATTTTACTACTTAATTTTTACTTTTTAATTCATATTATTGCTAGGTTCTAACAAGTACTAGATTCCTACTACTACTTTTACCCCCCCCCCCCCCCCCCCGGTCACAACTTGCACTTCTTTGAGTCTGGGTTAGCCCCCCCCAGAAAAAAATCCTGGGTGCGCCACTGGTCGCTTCACCATGCTGGTGCGTCCAATCAATTAAAATGTCCACGTTTGTGGAAAAAATATTAGAATTCTTGTCATATAATAACATTTTAATAAAATACGTGTGCTGTCGCGGGACACCCGTTAGAAAAGAAGTTGCTTACGGGCTTTTAGCTTTTTATTAAATATAAATTATTAAATCACACTGCTAAGTATACGATCCTAACTACTTAAACATGGCGGCGTTAGAAATGAGACAACATTAAAAGTATGTTACTATAATGTTCTTAACTAAGGCAAAATTAAAAAAAAAATGTATTTTTCTTTTCATTGAAGAATAGTTATTCATGATGAGTCAATAGTTAAAGAGGATGAATGAAGTAAAGAGCCGAGTAGTTAGGGAACTGGACTATTTCATTTAAAATATTATAAGATATATCACTTTACTACACAAAAACTTCTGCTTGTATAAGGTTGAAATTTTACTGGCCTGTCTCAATTTTACTTTAGACGATGTGTATGGTTTCCTTAAAATAGTTTCGTTAGAACGTAAGATATTAGTGAAAACGTTGTTTTCTCTGTTTTAATCGATTATGGTCCCCTTTAATAATTTTAGCGATCTTTAACACTTCATAACGGTGTAGGTGTTAAACAAATATTTATAAAAGTTGTTTGTTTCATTGAATAGATGAAGTTGGAATTTTTTCCCGTTCTAAAATTCCAATTTTACGTTTAAGCTTCTATATGCGATAACTTGGGTGGATCACATTGTCCAACGATCTCGTCCTGGGCATTGGTAAAATGAACATGTGTACCAAATTTCATCTAAATCGATCAACTTTTACTTAAGTTATTGTCATCGGTCGGTTTTGTGACTGTCGGTTTTGTGACTGTCGGTTTTGTGACTGCCGGTTTTGTGACTGTTGGTTTTGTGACTGTCGGTTTTGTGACTGTCGGCTTTGTGACTGTCGGTTTTGTGACTGTCGGTTATGTGACTGATGGTTTTGTGACTGTCGGTTTTGTGACTGTTGGCTTTGTGACTGTCGGTTATGTGACTGATGGTTTTGTGACTGTCGGTTTTGTGACTGTCGGTTTTGTGACTGTCGGCTTTGTGACTGTCGGTTTTGTGACTGTCGGTTATGTGACTGATGGTTTTGTGACTGTCGGTTTTGTGACTGTCGGTTATGTGACTGATGGTTTTGTGACTGATGGTTTTGTGACTGTCGGTTTTGTGACTGTCGGCTTTGTGACTGTCGGTTTTGTGACTGTCGGTTATGTGACTGATGGTTTTGTGATTGTCGGTTATGTGACTGATGGTTTTGTGACTGTCGGTTTTGTGACTGTTGGCTTTGTGACTGTCGGTTATGTAACTGATGGTTTTGTGACTGTCGGTTTTGTGACTGTTGGCTTTGTGACTGTCGGTTATGTAACTGATGGTTTTGTGGCTGTCGGCTTTATGACTGATGGTTTTGTGACTGATGGTTTTTATGACTGTCGGTTTTGTGACTGCCGGTTTTTTCGGGTTCACTCCCGCCTGGGAGTGAACTTATGGCACGTAATTGCGTCTGGAGCCCTCCAGACGCTATTACGTGCCATAAGGAACTTCGTTCCAAAGCAAAAGTGCAGTTTCGTCCGACCTAATTTTTAGTAGGTAATTAATAATATTTATTTTAGAATCACTTATCTTATTATACTTTTTATTTGACCGTTGGTCCAGTGCCAGTGATAGGATGCCCGACTACCGATTACCTGAGGCATTTTTTATCTTCTTTAACGAATGAATTACAAATAAAATGTACGTTCTTTGAATAATGGAAAATGGAGATCGTTTGGCTGCGACACATATCGTGATGGCTTGATTAAATTCATATTTACCGTAAAGAATTCCATTTTATAAAACCCATTAATTAAAAATATTAATTGTAGGTATGTGTAATTTGCATACACGTAAGCAAATTGATTCAAATAGCTGATAAATTATGACCACTTTTATTATTGCAGTCATCTCAGTTTGTCAATTTGTCGTGTATCAGTTTGTTAATTTTGTTACAAAATTGTACTTTATAATAATATAAAGTACAGATATTATTGGATAATAATATTTTCCAATTAACTATTAAACTTTTTAAAGGAAAGAACACATTTTTGCGGTTTCATTAAAATATTTCCATTTAGAATTCTTGCTATTAAAGCTCAGAGAATCTTGGCGACATGATCCAATCGTGCTGTTTTATAATCTTTGATTTTATATATATAAATATATATATATATATATATATATATATATATATATATATATATATATATATATATATATATATATATATATATTTATATATTATTATTTTAAGTTATTTAAACTGTCAGAAGATAAATTAAGTGTACTTTACTTTCCAAGGACACTTAGTGAATTATTTCCAGCTCATGATTCGAGTAGATTCTGAGATCATTTGTAGAAGTACTCAAGCAACGTAAAGTAAGCCTTGATCAAACAAGTAATCGAAAACCAACAACAAAAAAATAAATAAATAAATAAAAAGTTGATATTATGTTTATATATATACATATTCCCTCTTTTTTTTTTTGCAACATTTATAACTATTTTGTGGTTAAAGTTAATGATAGATTTTGATAAAATCTTCAATAATAATAAAATGTACTTAGGAAAACTTGAAAACTAATAAATCGTTAGCTAAGTAATTATGAACTCGTATATGAGGAAAGTTTATCTGAGTTGTCTTGGACCGATTTTTTGGAGTTGTAGCACAGCGTGTTGAAGTTCTATTATGCATTTTCTCATAGTTTTAATTTTGAAAAAGGTTAGACCAGTGGTTGTGATTCAACAATATTTACATTGATGCAGAAAAAAAAGCAAATTTTGTATCCCATTAGTAAAAATATAAAACAAAAAATAAAATCCTCAATTAATTATTTTTCATTATTTTGATAAACATATCAGAGCTCATTGATTTAGGTCTAATGTGGGCTAATCTGAAGGAAAGAGCTGCGAGACCGATATTTTTATGATCCATCTCTAACATGTTTTATGTGCAATGCAATTTTATTAATGTGTTTCGTTTTCATTTAGAATATATTTTTAATTAAATCTATCAAGATTAGGACAAAAATGTATAAAGAAATAATAAACTGTAAAATTCCTTTGCTGTCTGATTGATTAAGGCGGTTTCTAAACTATCCACTTATTTCTTATCTTTGTTTAGAAAACTTATTGTGCAACAGGCGCCCTTGACCTTCACTCCTCCCCTATAAGCTCTTGAAAAGGGTTGCGTGAGACCTTCGTGTGAATACCTTGGGTTTTTAAGGGTATCAAATTTTTAAGGGTTTCAAATCGAGAAAATTCGAGTGTATTTTTTTCCTCTATATTTGACATACCCAAAGTAAAAGTCACAACCCTTTCTGTAAACTTATCTAGATGTTGTATTTTTCCGGTGGGTCTGAGTTATTGGTTTTAAAAATCGCATGTGTTGGTTCATTATTTGGTTTATATTTATTTTTTTTTAAATTATTTTGCTTTTCGAACTTACCGAAGGATAACAGAAGCTATATGATCGTTCTGAAGCACGAACATTTTTTTGTCTTCGATTTAAAAAATTCCAACAAAAGAAATCCGTTTCAGACATCAGTGAACTTTTTTGGTTCAGTGTTTGTTTAATTAACCAACATATTTTAAAAACTAATCTTCCGATTTTATTGAAATTCGGATAGTAGGCCATAATTAGCCCATTGATGGTTCTCTATAAGTTTCAACCTTCTGCGCCGGTTTGTTTCTCTTCCACATGCGCACAAACATACATTTATTTACACCCTTATCTTTAAAAGTACTCATATAATTTTTATGAAATTTGGATGTTTGCCCAAAGTAGACCGCAGATAGCCCCAAATTAATTTAAACCGTCTTCGCTTTTTAATTTTTGCTTAATTGATACTTTAATTCATATAAAAATAGACTGCCAATGGGTGTGGTACATAGCATCCTCGCATCCTATTACGTACTTTATTAATTCTATGCTTTTACAAGCCATTATTGTCTTATTTGTTTAATTGTTTCCCCCGTTCTTTTAATCTGTCAAAATTGTTTTGATTTTTTACTTGAATTAAAGTATCAATTAAGCAAAAGTTAAAGAGCGCAGCCGGTTCAAATTAATCTAAGGGCTATCTGCGGGCTAATTTCCGATAAACTATAAAAGTTTCATACAAATCAGATAAGTACATTTGACGCTATAGGTGTAAATTAATGTATGTTTGTGCGCATGTGGAAGAGAAACAAATAAGCGCAGAAGGTTAAAACTTATATGGGACCAACAATGGGCTTAAAACTATCCAAATACTATCCAAATTTCATTAAAATTGGACGCGTAGTTTTTAAGTTATGTTGGTTCGCAAAAATTGAACGACAGACTGACAGACAGACACGGAACCAAAAATGATCCCTGATGTCTGAAACGGATTTCTGTCTTGGAACTTTTTGAAACCGGAGACTTAAACATTTTTCTTTCTTCAGAACGATCACATAGCTTCCCGTTACCTTCGGTAAGCTCGGAAGCAAAACAAAACAATTTTGATAGATATAAAAAACGAGAGGAAAATTAGGTAAATAAATTTGACAAAAAGATGTAAAAGTATAAAGTCATTCAAGAATGCGAAATAAGATGCGAGGAATTTATGTGCCACACTAATTGGCCGACTATTTTATATAGTTTCCAGATATTTATATTGTGTTTTTTTTTTGTTTTTTTTGCTTCCGAGCTTACCGAAGGTAACGGAAGCTATGTGATCGTTTCGAAGAACAAAACATTTTTAGGTCTCCGATTTTAAAAATTCCAAGACAGAAATCAGTTTCAGACATCAGGGAACATTTTTGGTTCCGTGTCTGTCTGTCGCTCTGTCGTTCAATTTTTGCGAACCAACATATCTTAAAAACTACAGGTTCAATTTTTATGAAATTTGGGTGGTTGGTCATAATTAGCCCATTGTTGGTCCCATATAAGTTTCAACCTTCTGCGCCAATTTGTTTTTCTTCCACATGCGCACAAACATACATTTATTTACACCTAAAGCATCAAAATTACTTATCTGATTTTAATGAAACTTTTATAGTTTATCGAAAGTAACCCGCAGATGGCCACAGATTAATTTGAACAGTCTACGCTCTTTAACTTTTGCTAAATTGATACTTTAATTCGTGTAAAAAATCTAAACAATTTTGACAGATTAAAAAAAACGGGGGAAACAATTAAACCAATTTGACAATAATGACTTTGAAAAGCATAAAATCAATAAAGTTCGTGGATAGGATGTGAGGAAGCTAAGTGCCACATCAATTGGCAGTCTATTTTAAAATAGAGTGTATCGAATATACGTTTTCAAGGCACTTAATTGATACTACTTATTTGAATGGATGGTAGAATTACGTTTCGTTTCACATGGCGAGCAGTTTTAATGCTTCCTTTGTTTTTAACATCTACTCGACTTGTAAATCTGATGATTCCCTAATCTCTGTTGAATTTTTCCCATCCATTACCGGTTTACTCGTGCTTTAGGCCAACACTCCGGTGTTAACGATCGCCTCGCTTTGATATACAATAACACAATAGAGGGGGGGTTTTGGATGTGGCGTATGGATGTTCAGCCAACCATCGAGTCAGGAAGGTAGTGAAAAAGGAAAAAGACAAACCCTATGTTTTCTATTCAGTCATTGTGCGGCTCGCTGGAGCCTGACGGAGAGGTTGTTCGGCACGTCTATCACAACGGTCAGGGTCGTACTCAAACGCCTTGGGGTTGTTGCTTTCATGCAAGGCACATGTCGTCGACCTGATGCTCAAAGTTAATTTGACTTGCAAGGTACCTCTTTGGACATGCTGGTCACTCAACTTCATTTACCACTTCATTCTAAGTCTAAGTCCTTTTACTTTAATTTACTCAAGATTATTATCTTACTGCTGTAACTAGAGTTTATTGCATCGCACTGTATTATACCTTCAATATACAGTAGAACCTCGCTTACACGACCCTCAATAATACGAAAACTTCAATTAGAAGTGCAATTTTCAAATCCCCTTGAGATTGCCATAACACATAATGTTAAATTAACCTCTATAACACGACTATTATAATCCAAACAACCTCAATAACACGGATTTTTGAAGTGAAACTTCTTTGGCGGCGGTAGAGTGAATTTTTTCATATAGTGAAATCGTGTAACGAAGTTTGCGATTCGAGACTCGTCCTAGTGTAACATTTTTACAGATTAATTGTATTATATCTATTTAAAGACCAGCAAATCAAAACAAATATTTATTTTTATTGGAATAAATGTGGTTGCCTTAGCGTAGTAATATATATATTTTTTTTTTTTCAATTAAATTTCCCATAACCATTTCTTAATACTGAAATAATAAATTCGTCAGAAAATGAAAGAGAGCAATGCATCTAGAACTAAAGTTTCACTTCTAATGCGTGAGAGCCTCACACATATTTTTTAATTATAAGGAGTACAAGTAATTAATTTTTTCTAATTCACAACGTAACTCAGAACCTCTATAACAAGTCGTTTTGAGAAGTCAACCTCTATAACGCGACTCTATACAGAAATGGGTCGACCTTGAACAAGTCTAGACTTGAAAACCCTGCTCCCAACATTCCATTAACCTCTATAACACGACTGATAGCCAAAATAACCTTGATAACACGACCCTCAACAAAAAGAGCACCTCGATAACAAGACTGTTTCCCTAATCCCCTTGAGACACTTCTTATCGAGGTTCTATTGTATTAAAAGCTTCTTTCTTTCATTGTCGACTCTCTAGACCAGGGGGTCCCAAAGTTTTTTTTTACCAAGCCCCCCCCCCCCCACAGTCAAGAATAAATCTTCCCACGCCCCCCCCCTCCCCTTACACAATTTTATGAGATAATGAAACAAAAAAATAAGCCATTATTAATAATTAACCATTATATTATAAAATAACCATATTACATTGAATAACCATTCATTTATTTGTATTACTTTTTTTTATTACAAGTTAATCTTACAGATGATCTTATGGGATGGATGAGCTTGCATTTTTTTTTACAAGATTCCCTATTCTTGGATGAGTGTTAGAAAGTGCACAACGAAAATCAAGCACAGCAACATCAAGTTTTACCGCGATACTTTTTTTCTTATTGCAACAAGTGTTGAAACATCTTTTTTGCCCAAGTAAGTGCTTGAAAAAGGTAAACACAATCGAAGTGCTTGCTGTGATATACTGGGGTACACTTTGTAGTACTTAACCCATAACGATGATTTGTCCATTTTATCGAAATCGGCTGCAGAGTCATTTTTTTATTTCCAAAGCTTGTTCTTGAAGTGTTTCGGGTAGAAAATCTACGTTGACACTGAAAGGATCCATTGATAATCTGTAAATGTTGTCATCGTCATCACATGTGTTAGGAAACTATCTGCTGAATTCGTCAGTGAGGTTCTCCAACTTGTTTGATATTTGTTTTTTTATATAAACGCATTAGACATTCGGACGGCAACGCTATCTCCATCTCGAGGTTCCACGCCCCCCTTGACTTGTCTTTACGCCTCCCTTGGGGGGCGCGCCC
This sequence comes from Gerris lacustris, assembly GCA_951217055.1. Taxonomy (NCBI): domain Eukaryota; kingdom Metazoa; phylum Arthropoda; class Insecta; order Hemiptera; family Gerridae; genus Gerris; species Gerris lacustris. The sequence goes on along the minus strand of OX578281.1, from coordinate 4,310,069 downwards.
CCCACTTTGGGAACCAATGCTCTAGACTCTAGAAGAGCATTGTCTTAACAAGAACACATCTACTTCACCTTATTACCTAACACCTTTGTGTTTTCTCATTTCCATTTCCTATCACTGTAAATATAATTAATTCATTTTTAAATTATATTTACCCGTTAATCTAGTAGACGTAATTTAAATCTTTAATTAGACTATAGGTTCGTGGATATGCATTTGTTGTTGGTTTGCATTGGTGCATATTTCGATCCTGTTTGCACACTCCATATCTCGTGTTTGTTTTTTAATTCTCTAAATTTTTGTTTTTTTTATTCAACTCAGAGAACAATGTTGTACCTTTATTTGTAGATTATACAAGCTATTTTAACTGCACACTTTTTAACTTTTCCTCACTACTAATAGTGGGAAAAGTATTGTTTTCACCAAAAAAAATTTTTTTTTCGAGATTTCAACGGAATTATCCGTTTTAGGTGTTTTTAAGACCTCCTGAGTGGTTTTAAGCATGACGTATGTATGTGTGTATGTGTATGTGTGTGTGTATGTGTGTTATCATCGTAGCGCCCAAGGTATTTAACCTAGAGAGTTGAAACTTGGCAGAAAAATCAGTCCTTACCTGTAGTTGTGCCGCCCGGAAAATCAACTATTTCCGCCATCTTGAACCCAGTTTGCTGAGTCAGCAAAAATTTAATAAAAATCGTAATAAATCGAAAATTGTCCTGATCGAGTTGAAATTTGGCTCGAATATACCTCTCTGTATGACAAACAAGCCCACTTAATTTCATTTTGATTTTGGCCGCCATTTTGAAGTTGTTTAATAACTTAATGTTTTAATGTTTAATGTTTAAACTTTGACGGTTAATAATACTGAAAGTATAAATAGGTTTTTGACATATAGCATATCGTTGGAACCAGAAAAAATAAGGAACAAATATAAAAAAAAACCGATGAAATTCCATTAATTAGTTTAAAAGTGATAAGCGAATATAATTATTTATTAGTGCAATAATTTTGATGACGTCAAAGTTTGTTTGCATCTGTCAAAATACCGCCAAACTTCAAATTTTTTAATTGAAATAATTAAATAAAATATAGGTATTAAAAATAAGGTTTTTTTAAGAATGATAATAAATCAGTTAGTTCAGAACGGTCACCCATCCAAGTACTGACCACGTCCAATGCTGCTCCCTCCTGCTGCGAAGCAGCAGGAGAGGCCACTTTAGTGGCCTCTGAAGTGAGGAAAAGTTCCGAGGTACCCCGTACCCGATTTTTTTTTACTTTCTCATATAAAGAGAAAGTATTGTGATGGCGCGAAAATTCGATTTTGAGATTTTGATGGATTTACACGTCTTGAGGTCCCCTGAGTCCAAAAAAGTGGTTTTTAAAAAATGTCTGTCCGTCGTCTGTCGTGTGTCTGTCGTCTGTCTGTGCAGACGCCTGGAGCCTAAACTTCTGGGCCGATTTTGACGAAATTTGGCATACATGTTCAGAAAAATCATACCCCGAGGCGAAATCGAGAAATGAATTTTAGCTCCAAATTTGGGGGCGCTACCCCCCAAAATCTCTGAAAAAACATGGAAAAAAATTATTTCTCGAAGATGGTTCCGACGATTTTGATTAAAAAATTCTAAAATGTAGTCCATTTGAATACGAATCCAACGATATAAGCCGTTTTCCAGGGAAAAATCTAGTTCCTGAGAAATTAGCTTAAAACGCGGACGGAGAGAGCCGGGGTTCGAATCCCCGCCCAGGAGAAGTTTTTTTATGATACATTTGATTAAATGTTCTATAATATTTAAATGTACATTTGAAAACTAATAAATGGAAACACTGGGCAAAGTAATTATAAATTCGTATATGAGAAAGTTTGTCTGAGTTGTCTCGGACCGATTTTTTAAAGTGTTGTGGTCCACTGTTAGCTTCTCCAATGTGTGATATTTACTCGTCGTCATTTTTTTAAATGGAGGGAAAAGTACTAGACCTTCACACAAAGTATTTGTACTTACGAAAAACCGGTTTCGGCTACTTCATAGCCATCTTCAGTTTGTAAATTAGTTGTTCATAGTAACACGGTATCAAATTAAAGTCATCACTTCGATACCATGATCAATTTTGAAGCCATTAAAAATTACTTATTACTTTATTTTTTCTTCATGTAGAATGTAGATCCCTTAAAAAAATCCCCTTGATATGTGTTGCCTTCGTTGTCTCAAGTCTTTCATTTCCACTCACTTGTCCATTGTCCACTCCCATCCAAACCGTTCGGATATTATGTGCAAGTGTTTTAGTTTTTGTCGTATTATATTTATATTTAAACCTAAATACTCTTTGATTTTAATTTAATTTCTCAATTTTTAGATCTTCACCACATGGTAAGATCCTATGTCACACGCTTTTTGCATTTTTGTTGTTTCTTAATTGACTGTCTATCTTTATATTTTTTTATCTATTTTATGTATTTGTAGATTATCACTGAAGAAGCTCAGGTTTCCTGGGCGAAAGCTTTGATGTAATGAAAAAATATTTTACCTCCAGCGGGGAGAAAAAGTGAACTTTCCTCCCTAGTTTACAGGGAGGGAAGTTACTCATTGCACCCGGTCGGGTTAAATAGGGAGTAATGAAAAATAAGGGAATCATGAACTCTCATGATTCCCTCCAGTGTTGCCCTAGATAAAGCACAAGTAAATATGGTTGCTGCTAATATACACATTTCATTTACTAACTTTTGTTTAAGGTCCAAATGTCATCTTTACACATGTCATGTAACCTCCACAACAGTTGCCATAGTGATTCATCAGTAAAAGAAACAAACAAGTTAAAAGTGGAAACATAATTTCTAAATGTAGATTAACTAATCCATATTTAAATACATCAGTTGTCAACACCATTCAATACACGACTCAGCTGCCAGCTGATTCTCCCATTTAATTTACTCATTGAAATTCAAATAAGTATTATCTATAATTTAATTTTAACGTGATTAAACTTATTTAGAGAATTGTTAATATTATATCTAACTATATTTTTTGTTGAATAACGTAATTTAAAATTAAATTCTTTCCATATTTTTTCTCCCTTCTGGAGGTAAAATCTCGTACGTACCTTGGGAGTAAAAATCACTTGCACCCTCGCGATAATAAATCCCTCGGTTCCGCCTCGGGAGTGAGCGTTTCGGTTCCCTCGGCTTCGCCTCAGGAACCAACTTCATAACTCAGGGTGCAATCACTTACTTTCCTCCCTTGGTGCGTAAATAACTATTTTAAAAAGGACTTTTATTCCAAATAAATACCCTCTTCTGAGATTGAAATTCTAAAGAAATCCACTATACCTCTATAAAACGAATTAGTACCATTAATTACCCTTACACAACCAAAATGCATGAATATAAAGGATTTAATAATATAAACTTTGTTTTTATGGTCTAGTATTATTTAAAAGCCCAACTTGCTCAATTTTATGCACTAATGCTTCTCTTTTACTCTTAATAGATTTTTCTGTCGTAAATTCACAAATAATCGCTCTCTTTTAATGATCAGTTTCTTTAGATTAGTCATTCTATATACCATAGTAATGAATACATGTTTATTAAGAGGCTTATTTCTATGGATTCGACTTCCACATAAAATGTCTACTGTGACCCAGGTTGTTTTATATTACTTTCAGTCTGCGAGTTAAAAATTCTAATCAATTCCATTCGGTTAAATCCAGGTTGTTTTTATAATTCAGTTTGAGTACTTATAAAGTAAAATGTGTGTCAATGTACGTGTTTTTTTTTATTCTTAAGGTGCTAAGTATAGGTTAAAAGGCCTAGTTACTCACGAACTGCTGTGTGCACGATTATCTCGCCTTCTCTGTAATTCAAATCCTTGATTTCATTTATCAAATTTCAGTCTTCACGGATCTTATGTAATCAAACCTCTTTAAGAGTTTAATGCAAATCTGCAATCCAAACTGGATATATGTATATTTTAAATTATAATATCTTTAAAAAAATCAAAACGCTTTTATAAAACATTAAAAAGGTGAAAATAATTATTTTAACACGCATAGAACTAAGAAAGATCACAGTATGTACATCATTTTGTTGTGATATAACACAATAATTTTAAAACATTTTATCTCCAGTAAGGAGAAAAAGTTATGATTTTGAATTAGTTTAGAGGGACTAAAGTAAGTCTTTTCATCCCTCAACTCAAAAAGTAAAGTAGGGCAAAAAAGTTAAGATTGCAACTTAATTATTTTATAAATAGTAGAGAATGAATGGCTAATGTAATGAAGTTGAAATCAGGTTGGTGACACTGCTTTTTCGACCATGTTTATCTTTGTTTATAACCTGCATCTTAATAACCTTCTATTTGAGTTTAATTCCATCCAATTTTTATTTGTTTTTAATATTGAATCTCTTATATCTGCTATTAAAAGTGCTAATAATTATTGTTATGTATTAAAATAATGAATAAAACCTGTGTAATGCACGAAAATGTGTATTTCCTCCCTACTGGAGATAAAATATTGTATGTACAAATATAAAAATGTACCTTTTTTTACTACTAGCTATCTGGAGTATAACCCTAAAATCCCACTTATATAGATTGTCAGTAATAACTTTTCGAACCTAGAATTGGTGGATTTATTCTATCTCTAAGTATGTATATTTATAACGTACGAATATGCAATAATAATATGCTATCAAAAAATATGAATTTAATTTATCGTAATTTTAATTTGATTTTTTTTTCTTTTGTTTCAGGTGATGCATAATTTAATTAATTTCATCTGTTATGTTGGTAAGAAATAGTCTGTTATTCAAGAAGTCTAAACTGTTGTTTTTCTTTTACATTAATTTAGTAATATGAAAATGTATAAAAATTGACTTTTTGGAAGGATTAATGCTATTGTTTTCCAATGGTTTTTTTTATTTCATAAAAAAGAAAATATATGGGGGGATTAAGTTGTTCCCCTTAGTACTGGATTAAGAGCTTAAGTATTATAATAGCAGCTAAGTTGATTTGTTTGAATATTGTTATTTATTGCTAAAGTTTTTCATAATCCTTGAATTCCCTTCTGGAATATAAATTTATTTTATCCTAAAAAGGAAAATAAAGTTGTGATTTTGGATTAGTGTAGAGGGACTAAAGTAAATTTTTCTTCCCTGAACTCAAAAGTAGGGAGAAAAAGTAGGACAAAAATTTAAGGATTGCCAACTTAATTATTTTATAAATAGTAGAGAATGAATGGCTAATGTAATGAAGTTGTTGAAAATCAGGTTGGCGACACTGCTTTTTCGACCTTGTTTTTCATTGTTTATAACCTGCATCTAAATAACCTTATATTGGAGTTTATTTCCAATTCTTATTTGTTTTTAATATTGAATCTCTCATATCTGCTATTAAAAGTGCTAATAATTATTATAATTTATTAAAAATAATCAATAAAAACTCTGCAATGGATCAAAATGTGTATTTTCTCCCTATTGGAGGTAAAATATTGTATGTACCTCGTGAGTAAAGTTCCATTATTCTCCTCGCGATAATTATCATCTCCCTCGGCTGCGCCTCGGGAGCTAATTAGCGTTGTCCCCTCGGCTGCGCCTCGAGAATCTAAAACTCCAATTCCCTCGACTTCGCTTCGGGATTTAAGGACTATGGTTCCTTCGGCTTCTCTTCACAGTCCAACTTTTTCGCTCAGGAAATAATGGCTTACTTTACTCCCTCGGTGCATAAATAACTATTATCTCCAGTAGGGAGAAAAAGTTATGATTTTGGATTAGTTTAGACGGACTAAAGTAAGTCTTTTCTTCCCTGAAAGCAAAAAGTAGGGGGAAAAAGTAAAAGTAGGGAGAAAAAGTAAAACCAGAGAGAAAAAGAAGGATTGCCAACTAAATTATTTTATAAATAGTAGAGAATGAATGGCTAATGTAATGAAGTTATTGAAATCAGGTTGGCGACACTGCTTTTTCAACCTTGTTTACATTGCATCAAACCTGCATCTAAATAATCTTCTATTTGAGTTTAATTGCAATTCTTATTTGTTTTTAATATTGAATCTCCTGTATCTGCTATTAAAAGTGCTAACAATTATTGTTATTTATTAAAATAATAAATAAAAACTGTCCAGTGGATGAAAATGTGTATATTCTTCCTACTGGAGACAAAATATTGTATGTACCTCGGGAATAAAGTATAATTCCCCTCGGCTGCGTCTCGGGAATTAAAAATCGCTTCAACTATGACCGTGTAGGTGTAGGCTATGTGATAGATTCTGTCGCACGATAGAACTATCAACCATCACACAATCTTGTCGGACGAGAAATCGCTCCCAAATTTAGAGCTATAATTAATTACTCTTTATATATTACGTGTATGAAAAACTAAGATATGTGAGTAAGTTTTACGAAATCTCTTACTGACAGACAGACGATTTATTAATGAGCAAGTTTAAAACTACCTTAACCTAACCAATGGAAGCAATTTTTAACTTTACCATCTTTATATTTAAATATAAAAAGAAGGTTACTGAGGGCTACCTTAAGGAATCACCTGTACTCACAAGTAATTTTTTTATTCTTTGACAATAGAACTAAGTATTCATTTTATTCTTCGAATTCTTATCTCCTTTTAGAAAATATACTATTTCTTTGAAAAAGTTGATCTGAGTCTAGACGTAGTGACTGGAGTATACTCGTAACCTTGCTGTGATTACCCTACTAACAGAAATCATTTCTCTTGTTAATGTTTCTCTTTCATGATAACTCGTACAGTTTCTTTCATCCTTCAGGTTCTAATCGTGAGAGCCAAACTTTTCTTTATCATCCGGAATGCTATTGTTCGACCCGGCGTTATGACTATAGTGTGTGCCGAAACACCCAGTTTTACGAGACCTCCCAATTAAGTTTAAAATGCCTTTGAAACTAATGACTATGGTTTTTTATTATTTGACCCACTACGTACAGTAGAGTTTCACTATTCCGGATTTGATCGGATCACCGAAAGTTCGGATTAAACGGAATCAGTTTTAAAAATGTATGTCAATATTGTAAAACTAGCTCTAGTTATGTGTAACTATTAAAATCAATAAAGGAATAACAAAAATCGTCTCTCCACGTAAATTTAAACTGGTTTATTTAACAAAGCAGCTTTCAGCCTTCATAAGGCCATCATCAGTGCCTAAAACAAGAAATTAATGTGTACCAAACAAGAAATTAATTAATAAAGACTAAGTAAAACTTAGAAAACATTTAAAAAACAAAAAGCTAACAATGGTATATAGGCTCACCTCTCGATAATCTTTTTCTAACTTTTCCATGTAACTCTTTTCTTTCTCAATCGGTAAGCTGCTTTATGTAGTTTGTTTTTAACTTTCAATGTTTCCCGATTTTAAATGTGTTCTTTTACTTCTTACTTTTCTGACTGATTTTTATGTATTTTATTTATTTTGATTTTAATTTTTTATATTTATTTATTTGTATATATGTATGTATGTGTATATGTATGTATGTATGTATATGTATGTATGTATGTATGTATATGTATATATATGTATATGTATATATATATATATATATGTGTATGTATATGTGTATATGTATTTGTGTGTATATATGTATATATGTGTATGTGTGTATGTATATATTGTACATATATATATATATATATATATATATATATATATATATATATATATATATATATATATATATATATATATATATATATATATATATATATATATATATATATATACATCTTTTTAGCTTGTTATGTGCCTTTAATTATTGTTAACTTTTTGTTTTTTAAGTGTTTTCTAAGTTTTATTGTTTTTACTTAGTCTTTAGTTAATTAATTTCTTGTTTGGTCTTAGGCACTGATGATGGGCTTATGAAGGCTGAAAGCTGCTTTGTTAAATAAACCAGTTTAAATTTACGTGGAGAGACGATTTTTGTTATTCCTTTAAGATGAACTCTATAGACGCTCCTTCTAACATTAAAATCAATGTTAAAAGTCGACCTAAGAATTCACTTTTTAAACCTAATAACTTCCACAATAATGCAGACAGTATTTGCATTGAATATGGAACTATCTTTTGTGTGAATTATCGACAATAAATAGCCATGCTTATAAATACCATGAGTTTTGTTTTGTTACGTTGATAAACATGGTTTTTGTTTGATAGGTCAGGGCTAGTCCGGACAATACGAGAAAATCCTTTCAGAGTGGTAAAGTCAATGAACAGCACTCGACAGTGTTTACACTTCCATTAAGATTATTGATTCACAATTATCTAAAAGGTCATTTCTTTCATAACATAACAGTGTTGCTTGTAAATTCAATTTATTCTCTTTTTCTAAACATAGATATTGATTTTTAACCTTTTCTCGAATATTGATTTAAGAATGATCTTACAAATTTTATTTCTTTGGGAATTTAACAATCTTATTTGAAGATCTTTCCTCAATTTAGGCTAATTTTAATTGAAGCAAGCGTAAGCGAGCTTCTTTACATTCAACGAAATATGCATCCTGTCTGTCTGTCTGTGTGTGTGTAACGTTTACGTGCCTGACGATAACTTGAGTAAAAGTTGACCGATTTAGTTGAAATTTGGTATACATCTTTCTTTTACTAATTACTCAGGCTAAGTTCGTTGGACAGCGTGATCCGTTTAAGAGTTCGCGCGCAATGCTCGCGTAAACATGAGCTTCAAATTTAAAATTGGAATTTTAGGCGGGAAAAAATTCTATCATCACCTATTTATTCGATGAGACGAACATTTTTTTGTAATAACATTTTTTAGAAAAACCAACAATGATACTGCTATGAATTAATAAAGATCGCTAAAACTATTAAAGTGGACCTAAACGTTTAAAATAGAGAAAACAACCTTTTTACCGATATCTTACGTTCTAACGTAACGATCTTAATAAAACTTCATGTACATCGTCTAAAGTACAATTGAAACAAGTATGTAAAATTTCAACTTGATACAAGCAGTAGTATTTGAGTAATGAAGTGATACATTTATAATAATAGTTTAAAAGCTATTACGGGTGGTTAAGATTCTTATAGTCGTGTTATGTGTATAGGTTTGTTTAGGATGTAAAGCTTTGTACCGAGTACCCCCACTCCACTCCACACTGCCCTCTTCCACTTATCTTCAACTATGACATTCATCATGATTAACAAATATCAATATTCAGTATATCTTCCGGATGGTCCCGTAAATTTGGATTTAAGCTGTTCTTATATGCCCCAAGAGATTCCTGTGAAAAAATTCCCTTGAATTTTGACGCAGATAGTCTTTTATCAGGGCAGATTTACTTTACTAATGGCATTATGTGAAAAGTATAAAAGCATAAAATTATTAAAGTATGCGAAATAGGACGCGAGGAAGCTATGTGCCACACTAATTGGCAGAGTATTTTATAAAACAGTAATTTTATATTATAAGAAGAAAAAATAAATCTTTAACACCGTAATATATCTTAAATCTATTCTTACCGGTTTTTATTTGCGAGGAATGTTAAATCCCATAATGGGAATTTACGTAATATTTATTTGTCAAATAATAAAACATGTTACAATATGACGTTTCTTAACAATTCTCTGAGGGTTTGTAAATCTTACGTCCCCGTCACAGATCTCTCAGATAAGAAACTGTTTTTCTCCTCAAATCTCACATTAATTATTATTTCACTGTTTGTTTTTCTTTTTTCTGTTCTTGATACATTTGACTGGGATCTCAGCCTCCGTCAGCAACTCACAATTCTTTTTAAAAATTCTCTCATTATCTCGACTCATTAAAGTATAAAATAGTGATAAAAATGATATTTGACTGCCTTATTATTTTATATGTGGGATTTGGTGTAGTGATTTATTATTTTACTAACCTACTAATTAATGGTTGAAGTAATTTATTTTATCAAATACTGTTTGTATGAAACAAAAAGTATGTTTGTTGTGAAACTGTGTCATATAGATACAATTCAACTCTGATTGAGTTATTACTCGTAGATAGTTAATAGTTTTATTTTAATTAGAAATTCAATCTATTGTTCTTTTTATTCGCAGCTTCATTTAAGTTTTTCATAATTTAACGTCTCTTAATTTATAATTTTTTCGCCAGGATCTCTATCTGGGGAAGATGGATTTACACTGTATCACTAATCAGTTCTCAACCATAATGCTTATAAACTAAACTTGATTTTTTGCACGGAAAATTTTGATATTTTTTTGACACAATGGCGTTAAAAATTAAACACTTTCCACAAGTGTAATATATTATTGTAATCTACTCGTAAAAACCTTTCATTTGATACCATACTAAAATTAAAAAAAAAAAATTCGCGTTACATAAATTATCAGCCATTTTGGATTTGATCAGCTGATAATTTTGAATTTGCTTTATTTTTTTTGTGAGCGCGTATAAACGATCTTTAATACTGGAAAGTTTCATGTTTTTACCCCTTTTGAATAAAAGTTTTTGGAACCATACAAAGTGACAGACAGACACAGGAACGAAACTAAAAGGGTTTCTTTTTTTGGTTTCACCAACGAAACCCTAAAACCCCGAGATATTTTAGCTTAAGTAAGCGAGACGATATTAGCATAGGGGGCAACAGTATCCCCGTAAATATACATAATAGAATTTTGCCCACTTGGAATTATTCATTTATACTAATTTCGTCAAAAACTTGGTTAAAATGGTATGTTACTTGGTTAACTTGGTAGGTTAGTAACTTAGTTACGCTTCTGCTATATTTTTTTATGATTCATCAATCAAACAAATATTTTAATTTATTGCTATTTTTATTTTTAATTTTTTTTATGAAAGAGGCCGCAGATGTTTTTACCTTCATACTTATAAAAGTAAATTTGTTATGAGCTCTTTTTTTCTGCATATTTTAAATTGATATATCATGCAACCTGAACCAATTATAGCATAATTTATTACCTTTGCATTTAATTATTTTTTATTATAATTATTTCATCCTGTTTAACTTATCCCGTTATTTTTTCTTTTTAAAATACTAATTTATAATTTCTTTGATTTATGTTTCTTATTACTACCTATTTTATAAAATTCAATAATATATTTTAATTTGTCATTTTTTTCTCTCTCTGCTCTATAGTAGAATAATTTTAAGACGATAAACAATTATGCTGTTATATATAATGTATGTATTTATTAATTTTGTATCCAGCTAGGCGAGTATTTTTTTTTAAAAATTGTTTAGGGTATTAATAATGATATTTTCTGAGCACTTTTATGCTTTCGAGGCTTACCGGAAGCCTTGCGACCATTCTATGAAATAAAAATATTTTTTGTCTCCGAATTTTAAAATTTCTTGAGGAAAATACGTTTCGGACATTAGGCAAGTTTCTGTCAGTAGTTTAACTTTTACAAGCCACCGTTATCTTAAAAACAACTCGTCCAATTTTGATAAAATTTGTAATGCTTTCGATTCAATTAACCTGAAAATTGTTCCATTCGATTCAGTTGCTTAAAATACGTTTAACAGGACACCTCACTGGACTAATTTCATTTAAACATTTATTAATGATTTCGTCCTTTAAAAATTATTGTTACATCCCTGCAATTTCGGGCACTATTCTATTCCATTGCCATAACGAAGACATGGCAAATTTTCATGAATGTTCACCGTCTATTTTATCCGTACTATTCTTTTTTCTAATAAAACAGTATGTATCAATAATAATATAAAAAACAGTAATAAAAAATATATTTACGATTTAGATGCTTTCTTTTTTATTATTTTTTTTATAGCATTTTAACGATCATAAACTAATATTTTTTTTGTTGATATTATAAAACTATTAAATAGTAGATAAATAGTCATTGCGTTGTAAAATCTCTTATTATCTAATGGCCTTATCAATGTAAAAATTAGTTATCAATGATGAAATCATATCCGCATTTATGAATGAGGGACAAATTAATGAACATAAAAACTATTTAATAATGCATTGATTATAAGTAAATACAAGTTCCATAATTTAATTTTAATAGATATAAATATATAATTGGTTAGATCTAGAATGGATTAGTGTCTTGGGAAAAAAACTGTAATATCTGATGTTCAATATAAACTGGTATGAGTGGTCTTATTAAAACAACCAATGTCAATTTTGACGGACAGACACACCCAGGAAAATATAAGGGCCCTCGGTTTTGCCTATACGGACCCTAATGATAACGGCTATGTTGCAAAACTACAAATATTTGGGCTGGTAAGAAGTTAAAACTAATGTGGTCTTAGGACATGGAATGAAAGGATGCCAACTGATGCTATAAACTCATACCAAGAAATGAAAGGATTCCAACTGATGCTATATAAACTGATACCAAGAAATGAAAGGATGCCAGCTGATGCTATAAACTGATACCAAGAAATGAAAGGATGCCAGCTGATGCTATAAACTGATACCAAGAAATGAAAGGATTCCAACTGATGCTATAAACTGATACCAAGAAATGAAAGGATTCCAACTGATGCTATAAACTGATACCAAGAAATGAAAGGATGCCAGCTGATGCTATAAACTGATACCAAGAAATGAAAGGATACCAACTGATGCTATAAACTGATACCAAGAAATGAAAGGATGCCAGCTGATGCTATAAACTGATACCAAGAAATGAAAGGATACCAACTGATGCTATAAACTGATACCAAGAAATGAAAGGATGCCAACTGATGCTATAAAATTATACCAAGAAATGAAAGGGCGGGCGAGATGACCAAAGTAAGAGCCTCTGCATTATTTTGCAGTCTTGTGTCGTGACTAAGTTTAGTGGGCAGGCCAAGTCAGAAATTTAGATGCGGTGATTTGGTAAAAGGAATTCTTGATAAAGAGGAGTACAGACAGATGTAGACCTATTCTACAAGTTTTCTGGGACGATCGGTGTCAGCTTGGAAGACCTATTGGTCTGAAGAGGATAGATGATGATGCACAGTTGTACTGATGAGGAGGAAACCGCTTATCACTTTAAATGATGAATGTGTGCATCCCTATCAGCTATTGTGGTTGTTAACAATAATCTGATAAACTTGATCTTTCAATTATATTTTTATTTTGATCGCGATCTTTTCGAGATTAAGTTGAAAAATTACAAGATAAAAAGAACTTTTTATATACTATGTAGTGCTGATAATATAAAATTGTTATTGCTATATATAATGTTAGTGAAAAAAATAGTTCCGAATTTATTTACTTCATATAAATAACAACCAACTAGACAGCTGATTTTAAACCTATAAAAGGACAAATCTTTGTACAACAGATCTCGCCAACATCGAATCTAAACCGTGCCATCGATATGCCCCCATGTAGAGGACGGTAAGAGAAAAAAATGATTATAAGTAAAGAAGTACAGATGCAGAAAAATTAAACCGATACCTAGGACACAAGTGTAAACAAACCTGGTTGTCACACGTCAATTAATTTATTTCATTGTTTACTTTTCCTGTTTCGCTGTCATTCAATGTTTATCTCTTAAAATAATTACAAGATAAAAAGAACTTTTTATATACTACGTTTTTAAATTTTCTGTTGAATCATATGTAATGTTGATAATATAATTGTCATTGTTATAATATAATGTTAGTGAAAACAAAAAACATAGTTCCGAATTTATTTACTTCACATAAATGACAACCATCTAGAGAGCTGATCTTAAACCTATAAAAGGACAAATCTTTGTACAACGGATCTCACCAACACCGAATCTAAACCGTGCCATTGATATGCCCCTAGGGACAGTAAGAGAAGAAAAATGGTGTACAAGTAAAGAAGTACAGATGCAGAAAAATTAAACCGATACCTAGGACACAAGTGTAAACAAACCTGGTTGTCACACGTCAATTAATTTATTTCTTTGTTTACTTTTCCTGTTTCGCTGTCATTCAATGTTTATCTCTTAAAAATGCAATAAGTTTTTACATAACAAAAAGGCCTGATATTCTTGATCATTTTAACAATTTTATCAGCCATACCAGGTACTAAAATAAAAAATCATAAATTTGAAACCCGTCAAAATGAAGATCGTAAATATGGGTCTTGTCAAAACAAGTAAAATAACTTGCCGGTTTTTTTCCAAACTAACTTTCCATACAGCAAAATTTGATAAAAGCGAATTAAATTCTGCTGAAAGATGCGGCTAAAAGTATTAAAATAATGGCATTGTCATCGTGTTCTGAGCTATTCTAAAAGTTTAAAATGTCTAGCTACGTGAGAAGTTAGTTAAAAATCGATTACAATATTTGCGCTGGACAAACAAACAAACAAACAAGAAAGCAAGCTAAAAAAAACGTAGTAATAAATGACTTTAACTTCTGTTATGAAACGAGATAATTCTGTTTTGATCGCGATCTCTTCGAGGTGATGTGTAAAATTTAATGATCTTTCTGTCATCTATTGATCGGCAGGTGAAAGGACCAACAACACAAACTTAGAATAATACAATATATAGAAGGAGGATCACTGATAACATTGAAGCCAACTTTGGTTGTGTCCCTTGTCCCTTAATCCGCGTTCTAAAAATTCATTTTTGAAATTTGTGACGTCATAACTCTAAAATTATTTGCCTTCGGTTTTTTAATTTAATTTTTAGTAAATTTTAATTATTGATAGTTAGTTTCGTTGATTGTAATATTTGTATTGTGTTTTATCTTATTTTTAGCTCGAAATATGCTGAAAATAATGTTTATTATATCATGCCGTGCGAGGTGAAAAAAATGACGTCAGAGTGAAACGTAAACAATAACCAATGGTAGGGTTTGTCTTCTTGATTGTTTGTGAGCGGGCTTTGAATAGTTATACTAAAGCATGGCCAACCTTCTCCTGTTTAAATAAAAAAAAAAAATGAGTGTTGTTATGTTGGCAGCCTGGTCTTAAGGACACAACCTCTCGGCAAAAGTTGGCTTCAGTCTCTTATCAGTAATTGCTTAGGATTCCGATTCTATGCTCCTTCTATATATAGTATTATTCTAAGAACACAAATATTTTATTAAATTTCATATTAGACCCCTGTCAATGAAAAATATATTAAGGTTGTATAAGTGTTAATAAATATATGTAGTTGTTTTTTTGAAAAAATCTGTATATAATGGTAAAAATAACGCCTCAATCAGTTCATTCTATATTAAGATGTAATCTGTGGCTTTACGATAGTCCTGAGGCAAAAAATAATAACTATAGTAGGCTTAATAACATGTTATTGAATTTTAATGAAAGGCTATTGATAATTATCTACACACGGAGATGAGAGAAAGGCAAAGCTGGAGGTCTACAACCTCCTAGCGGTCAGGTCCAACTGCATCCCGTCTCTTTAGATTTGAAAATATATAAATATATATATATATATATATATATATATATATATATATATATATATATATATATATATATATATATATATAATATATATATATATATAATATATATATATATATATATATATATATAATATATAATTATATATAATATATATATAATTATTATATATATATAATATATATATATATATATATAATATATATATATATATATATATATATATTAAGCTCGCCTCGTGTAAATGCATCTGGGGATTAAGTGCTCGTGCATTTGCTGTCTGTGAGTATAAAATAATTGCGATTGTTTGTTTTTTTACCTTGTTTAAATGAGAGAGAAAAATATGTATTATCATCAAAAGCTCATTATTTCACTATTTTCTTTCCAAAAAAAAATAATGTATATTTATGGTCGGATTCATTCTGCGAATCTGTGAAACAACTTCATCTTTTATTGTTATTTGTAATTCTAAAATATATTTGATTCCTCTCAAATGTGTAGTACACAGTTCTTGATTTAACGGTACGTGCACTGGTACCTCTGACAGAAGCTTGCTGGTTCGCGTGGGAGTTTTATTTTTTAACATTTTTAGGGTCCGTAGGCAAAACCAAGGACCCTTATATTTTCCTGCGTGTGTCTGTCCGTCCGTCCTCTCTCGTGCTCTCACGGGCGCTATATTTTAAAAATATAGCGACTTAAAAAAAATCAAACATATTAAACAAAAACGGAAGGGTAAAAAAACTTAAGGGTTAAAATTATTTTATTTTTTTTCGACACAGTGAAGGCGTATCATATGAAAGGGTACGTCGAGCTGATAACAAAAATATATAATTCTTTGGATATAACTTTGATAGGGCGAGCGTAGGCAAGTTTGAAGTGGGTGTGAAACGTGCCCCCCCCCCCCCCCCCCTCTATCTCGCTTATGAGAAGTGCAAAAAATCTGAAAAAATTCCTGAACATTCTTCGATCAAAAGTAAAGATACCGCTTTTTGGAAATTTCGAAAAAAAATATTATTTTATTTTTTATTGACAAAATACGTTTTTTTTATAATTATGGTATTTTCGATGTATTTATATGGTTGTTGTAGTCCGGTTCAGTGGCAAAAAAATACCTTATCAGAGTGTGTTTTGAGAATATCAGGCCCTTACAATTGTTCAAAGTTAACTTTTTAGCATTTTAAAAAAACACTGTTTATACACTTTACAGTCAAACACTATACGGTGTGGTCTACGGATCCTCGCTGTGTGCTGACTAGCACACACTTGACCTGTTTATATTTGATTTCCCACCTAAAATTTAAAAAAAATTCCCCATGCCAGGAATTATTCGCCATTTTGGATTCCAAGTTAATCAGATCAAATTGCTATTCTTATTTTTTCTATGGCCCAGCATACCGTGCATTTTTAGTAATAGTAGAAATATAGTTTTAAGAGGGGGGGGGGGGGGACTCAAAATGTTGATGGTTTTTTTTTGTTGGGAAAATGGCGTTAAAAATTAAACATTTTCATCAAGTTTTATATATTTTTGTAATCTACTCTTTAATACCTTTCATTTGATACCCCACTCAACATAAAAAAAAAAATTCTCGAGACATGAATTATCCGCTATTTTGGATTTGAACAGCCGATAATTTTGAGTTCGCTGTATTTTTCCTGTGTGTGTCAAAACGATCTTTAATATACTAGAAAGTATAATGTGTTTATCTATTTTGATTCAAAAGTAATTGGAACCATACAGAGTGACAGACAGACATAGGAATGAAACTATAAGGGTTTCTTTTTTTGGTTTAGCTACGAAACCCTAAAAAATGCCAAAAAATCATATTTTATTAAGTATACACAAATTGTTAATCCGAATGCACACTCTTGAATCTTTGAAGCATGTCTGCAAAAATTTTGCTGCTAGTTTTCCTTTTACTGCATTTTATTTTATAATTTTGCAGGATAATTTTTACTTATAATTATATATGCTAAGGGTGACTAATAGAGTAAGACGAACCTTGCAGCAAATTCAATATCATTAATTTAGAGTAATTAACTCTCTTTGAAGCTAATTATCACCTATATAGTTACTCTAGTATATACATACAAATATATACATAAATTATTATAATTACTATTCTAAGTATTATCGTGTAGCCTACCCGCAATAATTGTCCCCAGATGACAGACCATGGAATTTCAATTAAGACTTATCAATTAGGAAAACCTGTTTTTATAAACTGTTTTTCTCCTCAAATCTCACATTAATTATTATTTCACTGTTTGTTTTTCTTTTTTCTGTTCTTGATACATTTGACTGGGATCTCAGCCTCCGTCAGCAACTCACAATTCTTTTTAAAAATTCTCTCATTATCTCGACTCATTAAAGTATAAAATAGTGATAAAAATGATATTTGACTGCCTTATTATTTTATATGTGGGATTTGGTGTAGTGATTTATTATTTTACTAACCTACTAATTAATGGTTGAAGTAATTTATTTTATCAAATACTGTTTGTATGAAACAAAAAGTATGTTTGTTGTGAAACTGTGTCATATAGATACAATTCAACTCTGATTGAGTTATTACTCGTAGATAGTTAATAGTTTTATTTTAATTAGAAATTCAATCTATTGTTCTTTTTATTCGCAGCTTCATTTAAGTTTTTCATAATTTAACGTCTCTTAATTTATAATTTTTTCGCCAGGATCTCTATCTGGGGAAGATGGATTTACACTGTATCACTAATCAGTTCTCAACCATAATGCTTATAAACTAAACTTGATTTTTTGCACGGAAAATTTTGATATTTTTTTGACACAATGGCGTTAAAAATTAAACACTTTCCACAAGTGTAATATATTATTGTAATCTACTCGTAAAAACCTTTCATTTGATACCATACTAAAATTAAAAAAAAAAAATTCGCGTTACATAAATTATCAGCCATTTTGGATTTGATCAGCTGATAATTTTGAATTTGCTTTATTTTTTTTGTGAGCGCGTATAAACGATCTTTAATACTGGAAAGTTTCATGTTTTTACCCCTTTTGAATAAAAGTTTTTGGAACCATACAAAGTGACAGACAGACACAGGAACGAAACTAAAAGGGTTTCTTTTTTTGGTTTCACCAACGAAACCCTAAAACCCCGAGATATTTTAGCTTAAGTAAGCGAGACGATATTAGCATAGGGGGCAACAGTATCCCCGTAAATATACATAATAGAATTTTGCCCACTTGGAATTATTCATTTATACTAATTTCGTCAAAAACTTGGTTAAAATGGTATGTTACTTGGTTAACTTGGTAGGTTAGTAACTTAGTTACGCTTCTGCTATATTTTTTTATGATTCATCAATCAAACAAATATTTTAATTTATTGCTATTTTTATTTTTAATTTTTTTTATGAAAGAGGCCGCAGATGTTTTTACCTTCATACTTATAAAAGTAAATTTGTTATGAGCTCTTTTTTTCTGCATATTTTAAATTGATATATCATGCAACCTGAACCAATTATAGCATAATTTATTACCTTTGCATTTAATTATTTTTTATTATAATTATTTCATCCTGTTTAACTTATCCCGTTATTTTTTCTTTTTAAAATACTAATTTATAATTTCTTTGATTTATGTTTCTTATTACTACCTATTTTATAAAATTCAATAATATATTTTAATTTGTCATTTTTTTCTCTCTCTGCTCTATAGTAGAATAATTTTAAGACGATAAACAATTATGCTGTTATATATAATGTATGTATTTATTAATTTTGTATCCAGCTAGGCGAGTATTTTTTTTTAAAAATTGTTTAGGGTATTAATAATGATATTTTCTGAGCACTTTTATGCTTTCGAGGCTTACCGGAAGCCTTGCGACCATTCTATGAAATAAAAATATTTTTTGTCTCCGAATTTTAAAATTTCTTGAGGAAAATACGTTTCGGACATTAGGCAAGTTTCTGTCAGTAGTTTAACTTTTACAAGCCACCGTTATCTTAAAAACAACTCGTCCAATTTTGATAAAATTTGTAATGCTTTCGATTCAATTAACCTGAAAATTGTTCCATTCGATTCAGTTGCTTAAAATACGTTTAACAGGACACCTCACTGGACTAATTTCATTTAAACATTTATTAATGATTTCGTCCTTTAAAAATTATTGTTACATCCCTGCAATTTCGGGCACTATTCTATTCCATTGCCATAACGAAGACATGGCAAATTTTCATGAATGTTCACCGTCTATTTTATCCGTACTATTCTTTTTTCTAATAAAACAGTATGTATCAATAATAATATAAAAAACAGTAATAAAAAATATATTTACGATTTAGATGCTTTCTTTTTTATTATTTTTTTTATAGCATTTTAACGATCATAAACTAATATTTTTTTTGTTGATATTATAAAACTATTAAATAGTAGATAAATAGTCATTGCGTTGTAAAATCTCTTATTATCTAATGGCCTTATCAATGTAAAAATTAGTTATCAATGATGAAATCATATCCGCATTTATGAATGAGGGACAAATTAATGAACATAAAAACTATTTAATAATGCATTGATTATAAGTAAATACAAGTTCCATAATTTAATTTTAATAGATATAAATATATAATTGGTTAGATCTAGAATGGATTAGTGTCTTGGGAAAAAAACTGTAATATCTGATGTTCAATATAAACTGGTATGAGTGGTCTTATTAAAACAACCAATGTCAATTTTGACGGACAGACACACCCAGGAAAATATAAGGGCCCTCGGTTTTGCCTATACGGACCCTAATGATAACGGCTATGTTGCAAAACTACAAATATTTGGGCTGGTAAGAAGTTAAAACTAATGTGGTCTTAGGACATGGAATGAAAGGATGCCAACTGATGCTATAAACTCATACCAAGAAATGAAAGGATTCCAACTGATGCTATATAAACTGATACCAAGAAATGAAAGGATGCCAGCTGATGCTATAAACTGATACCAAGAAATGAAAGGATGCCAGCTGATGCTATAAACTGATACCAAGAAATGAAAGGATTCCAACTGATGCTATAAACTGATACCAAGAAATGAAAGGATTCCAACTGATGCTATAAACTGATACCAAGAAATGAAAGGATGCCAGCTGATGCTATAAACTGATACCAAGAAATGAAAGGATACCAACTGATGCTATAAACTGATACCAAGAAATGAAAGGATGCCAGCTGATGCTATAAACTGATACCAAGAAATGAAAGGATACCAACTGATGCTATAAACTGATACCAAGAAATGAAAGGATGCCAACTGATGCTATAAAATTATACCAAGAAATGAAAGGGCGGGCGAGATGACCAAAGTAAGAGCCTCTGCATTATTTTGCAGTCTTGTGTCGTGACTAAGTTTAGTGGGCAGGCCAAGTCAGAAATTTAGATGCGGTGATTTGGTAAAAGGAATTCTTGATAAAGAGGAGTACAGACAGATGTAGACCTATTCTACAAGTTTTCTGGGACGATCGGTGTCAGCTTGGAAGACCTATTGGTCTGAAGAGGATAGATGATGATGCACAGTTGTACTGATGAGGAGGAAACCGCTTATCACTTTAAATGATGAATGTGTGCATCCCTATCAGCTATTGTGGTTGTTAACAATAATCTGATAAACTTGATCTTTCAATTATATTTTTATTTTGATCGCGATCTTTTCGAGATTAAGTTGAAAAATTACAAGATAAAAAGAACTTTTTATATACTATGTAGTGCTGATAATATAAAATTGTTATTGCTATATATAATGTTAGTGAAAAAAATAGTTCCGAATTTATTTACTTCATATAAATAACAACCAACTAGACAGCTGATTTTAAACCTATAAAAGGACAAATCTTTGTACAACAGATCTCGCCAACATCGAATCTAAACCGTGCCATCGATATGCCCCCATGTAGAGGACGGTAAGAGAAAAAAATGATTATAAGTAAAGAAGTACAGATGCAGAAAAATTAAACCGATACCTAGGACACAAGTGTAAACAAACCTGGTTGTCACACGTCAATTAATTTATTTCATTGTTTACTTTTCCTGTTTCGCTGTCATTCAATGTTTATCTCTTAAAATAATTACAAGATAAAAAGAACTTTTTATATACTACGTTTTTAAATTTTCTGTTGAATCATATGTAATGTTGATAATATAATTGTCATTGTTATAATATAATGTTAGTGAAAACAAAAAACATAGTTCCGAATTTATTTACTTCACATAAATGACAACCATCTAGAGAGCTGATCTTAAACCTATAAAAGGACAAATCTTTGTACAACGGATCTCACCAACACCGAATCTAAACCGTGCCATTGATATGCCCCTAGGGACAGTAAGAGAAGAAAAATGGTGTACAAGTAAAGAAGTACAGATGCAGAAAAATTAAACCGATACCTAGGACACAAGTGTAAACAAACCTGGTTGTCACACGTCAATTAATTTATTTCTTTGTTTACTTTTCCTGTTTCGCTGTCATTCAATGTTTATCTCTTAAAAATGCAATAAGTTTTTACATAACAAAAAGGCCTGATATTCTTGATCATTTTAACAATTTTATCAGCCATACCAGGTACTAAAATAAAAAATCATAAATTTGAAACCCGTCAAAATGAAGATCGTAAATATGGGTCTTGTCAAAACAAGTAAAATAACTTGCCGGTTTTTTTCCAAACTAACTTTCCATACAGCAAAATTTGATAAAAGCGAATTAAATTCTGCTGAAAGATGCGGCTAAAAGTATTAAAATAATGGCATTGTCATCGTGTTCTGAGCTATTCTAAAAGTTTAAAATGTCTAGCTACGTGAGAAGTTAGTTAAAAATCGATTACAATATTTGCGCTGGACAAACAAACAAACAAACAAGAAAGCAAGCTAAAAAAAACGTAGTAATAAATGACTTTAACTTCTGTTATGAAACGAGATAATTCTGTTTTGATCGCGATCTCTTCGAGGTGATGTGTAAAATTTAATGATCTTTCTGTCATCTATTGATCGGCAGGTGAAAGGACCAACAACACAAACTTAGAATAATACAATATATAGAAGGAGGATCACTGATAACATTGAAGCCAACTTTGGTTGTGTCCCTTGTCCCTTAATCCGCGTTCTAAAAATTCATTTTTGAAATTTGTGACGTCATAACTCTAAAATTATTTGCCTTCGGTTTTTTAATTTAATTTTTAGTAAATTTTAATTATTGATAGTTAGTTTCGTTGATTGTAATATTTGTATTGTGTTTTATCTTATTTTTAGCTCGAAATATGCTGAAAATAATGTTTATTATATCATGCCGTGCGAGGTGAAAAAAATGACGTCAGAGTGAAACGTAAACAATAACCAATGGTAGGGTTTGTCTTCTTGATTGTTTGTGAGCGGGCTTTGAATAGTTATACTAAAGCATGGCCAACCTTCTCCTGTTTAAATAAAAAAAAAAAATGAGTGTTGTTATGTTGGCAGCCTGGTCTTAAGGACACAACCTCTCGGCAAAAGTTGGCTTCAGTCTCTTATCAGTAATTGCTTAGGATTCCGATTCTATGCTCCTTCTATATATAGTATTATTCTAAGAACACAAATATTTTATTAAATTTCATATTAGACCCCTGTCAATGAAAAATATATTAAGGTTGTATAAGTGTTAATAAATATATGTAGTTGTTTTTTTGAAAAAATCTGTATATAATGGTAAAAATAACGCCTCAATCAGTTCATTCTATATTAAGATGTAATCTGTGGCTTTACGATAGTCCTGAGGCAAAAAATAATAACTATAGTAGGCTTAATAACATGTTATTGAATTTTAATGAAAGGCTATTGATAATTATCTACACACGGAGATGAGAGAAAGGCAAAGCTGGAGGTCTACAACCTCCTAGCGGTCAGGTCCAACTGCATCCCGTCTCTTTAGATTTGAAAATATATAAATATATATATATATATATATATATATATATATATATATATATATATATATATATATATATATATATATATAATATATATATATATATAATATATATATATATATATATATATATATAATATATAATTATATATAATATATATATAATTATTATATATATATAATATATATATATATATATATAATATATATATATATATATATATATATATTAAGCTCGCCTCGTGTAAATGCATCTGGGGATTAAGTGCTCGTGCATTTGCTGTCTGTGAGTATAAAATAATTGCGATTGTTTGTTTTTTTACCTTGTTTAAATGAGAGAGAAAAATATGTATTATCATCAAAAGCTCATTATTTCACTATTTTCTTTCCAAAAAAAAATAATGTATATTTATGGTCGGATTCATTCTGCGAATCTGTGAAACAACTTCATCTTTTATTGTTATTTGTAATTCTAAAATATATTTGATTCCTCTCAAATGTGTAGTACACAGTTCTTGATTTAACGGTACGTGCACTGGTACCTCTGACAGAAGCTTGCTGGTTCGCGTGGGAGTTTTATTTTTTAACATTTTTAGGGTCCGTAGGCAAAACCAAGGACCCTTATATTTTCCTGCGTGTGTCTGTCCGTCCGTCCTCTCTCGTGCTCTCACGGGCGCTATATTTTAAAAATATAGCGACTTAAAAAAAATCAAACATATTAAACAAAAACGGAAGGGTAAAAAAACTTAAGGGTTAAAATTATTTTATTTTTTTTCGACACAGTGAAGGCGTATCATATGAAAGGGTACGTCGAGCTGATAACAAAAATATATAATTCTTTGGATATAACTTTGATAGGGCGAGCGTAGGCAAGTTTGAAGTGGGTGTGAAACGTGCCCCCCCCCCCCCCCCCTCTATCTCGCTTATGAGAAGTGCAAAAAATCTGAAAAAATTCCTGAACATTCTTCGATCAAAAGTAAAGATACCGCTTTTTGGAAATTTCGAAAAAAAATATTATTTTATTTTTTATTGACAAAATACGTTTTTTTTATAATTATGGTATTTTCGATGTATTTATATGGTTGTTGTAGTCCGGTTCAGTGGCAAAAAAATACCTTATCAGAGTGTGTTTTGAGAATATCAGGCCCTTACAATTGTTCAAAGTTAACTTTTTAGCATTTTAAAAAAACACTGTTTATACACTTTACAGTCAAACACTATACGGTGTGGTCTACGGATCCTCGCTGTGTGCTGACTAGCACACACTTGACCTGTTTATATTTGATTTCCCACCTAAAATTTAAAAAAAATTCCCCATGCCAGGAATTATTCGCCATTTTGGATTCCAAGTTAATCAGATCAAATTGCTATTCTTATTTTTTCTATGGCCCAGCATACCGTGCATTTTTAGTAATAGTAGAAATATAGTTTTAAGAGGGGGGGGGGGGGGGGACTCAAAATGTTGATGGTTTTTTTTTGTTGGGAAAATGGCGTTAAAAATTAAACATTTTCATCAAGTTTTATATATTTTTGTAATCTACTCTTTAATACCTTTCATTTGATACCCCACTCAACATAAAAAAAAAAATTCTCGAGACATGAATTATCCGCTATTTTGGATTTGAACAGCCGATAATTTTGAGTTCGCTGTATTTTTCCTGTGTGTGTCAAAACGATCTTTAATATACTAGAAAGTATAATGTGTTTATCTATTTTGATTCAAAAGTAATTGGAACCATACAGAGTGACAGACAGACATAGGAATGAAACTATAAGGGTTTCTTTTTTTGGTTTAGCTACGAAACCCTAAAAAATGCCAAAAAATCATATTTTATTAAGTATACACAAATTGTTAATCCGAATGCACACTCTTGAATCTTTGAAGCATGTCTGCAAAAATTTTGCTGCTAGTTTTCCTTTTACTGCATTTTATTTTATAATTTTGCAGGATAATTTTTACTTATAATTATATATGCTAAGGGTGACTAATAGAGTAAGACGAACCTTGCAGCAAATTCAATATCATTAATTTAGAGTAATTAACTCTCTTTGAAGCTAATTATCACCTATATAGTTACTCTAGTATATACATACAAATATATACATAAATTATTATAATTACTATTCTAAGTATTATCGTGTAGCCTACCCGCAATAATTGTCCCCAGATGACAGACCATGGAATTTCAATTAAGACTTATCAATTAGGAAAACCTGTTTTTATATATATAATATATATATATATATATATATATATATATATATATATATATATATATATATGTGTGTGTGTGTGTGTAATCCGAGCGTCAGGAAAAACCTGTTATAGGATAACCCGCTGTACTCAGAGCGTCTAGTTTGTATTTTTTTTTTTTTTTTTTATCGAAGTTATAATATTTTATATGTACTTAAAATGTTGGAAAATCGTTTTAAGTTTTGTTATTTTCTTTAAAAGTTACACTTGGTTTTTATAAATGTTGTATTGTGTACAACTGTTTCAGTTATTGTGAATTTAATTAATGATTTTTATTTTTTGTTTTAGGTATGGCATCTTTTAACAATTATCATCTTGAGGGTTGGTAAGAAAATGTTTTTTCTTAGTAGAAAAATAATAATTTTAGCTTTGTCCCTTCTGCGCACATTGGGAAGATATTAAGTAGATATATAGGCATAATGAAAGACTATTTTTTTTGGAACGAAGTTCCTTATGGCACGTTCTGGAGCCCGGGAGTGAATCCGAAAGAAACGACCAAAATCATCGTCACAAAATAACCGTCACAAAATCACCGTCACGCAAAATCCGTCACGAAATCTACAGATGACGATAACTTCAGTAAAAGATCACCGAGTTAGATGAAATTTGGTACACGTGATCATTTTACCAATGCCCAGGCTGAGTTCGTCGGAAAACGTTATCCGCCCAAGCATTCACACACAACGCTCGCGTAAACGTAAGCTTTAAAAGACGGGAAAAAGTGTTATTAAGGAAGCCTGCTACTTGACTTGTTTTGATTATTTTTTGTTAAATATGTCAAAAATGTCACTTTGTTTTGTAAATAAATAAAATATAATCATGTAAAAGTTCACCCTGACACAAGCAGAAACTGTAGAGTAGGGAAGAGATATATTTTATAATATTTTAAATTAATAGGCCGGGTAGGTAGAAAACAGTCCTATTTCAATCCAAACTCCTTTAACAAACATACTCTTTCACTATAAACTCATCATGATCAACCTTTTTCCTATATTTAATATATATTTATATAATTTAAATCAAATTATAATTATTATTTACTACGGGAAACAGACAGTGAAAAATACACTCCCGCGCCGGGATTTGAACCACGGGTCTCCTGTATTTCCCTACAGATGCTCTGGCCAACTAAGCTACGCAGGAGAATGATTTTTAACTGCCGTAATCGATAACTTGTCCCGAATCCAAGCGTTCAATATTCATATACATTTAGACAGTCAGTATTTATGACATTAGAACTAAACCAAGAATTAACGCTTATAATTATAAAGTACTCAATTAGTACCTGTACCTTGTACAATCAATTCGAAATTCAATTTTAAGTTTTTGGTAGTTTTCATAATACGGAAAGTTTAAATAATTTTTAAATCTAAGTTCTAATGTCAGAAATATTGACTGTCTAAATGTATATGAATATTGAAAGCTTGGATTCGGGATTATAATTTGATTTAAATTATTTAAACTTTCCGTAGTATGAAAACTACCAAAAACTTAAAATCAACTTTTTTCTTATATTCAATATATATATTTATAGTAAGACGCTTGCTTTAATGATACAAATAATGATTTTCTTTTAATTTTGCCTTAACTCTGCCAGGTACAAACAGTTCGTTACTTTTAATTTTGTCTCTTTTCTAACTCCGCCATGTATAAGTAGTTAGCAATGTATACGTACTTAGCAGTGTGATTTTATAATTTATATTTAATGAAAAATGTTAGGAACTTCGTTCCTACCGGGTGTCCCGCGACACCCCACGTATTTTTTTAACAAACATTGGCTGCGCTTTGAAGGGAGAAATCGTGTATCAGTTGTAATAATTTTAAATCGGATATGCATGTAGACTGAAACTAATACAGTAAAGTTTCAAGTCCCACAAAGTAATGCAACATCTAAGTTTCTTATTGAATACAAAAACAACGAGGTATTGGTAGTTAAAACAATAATTTTCCCATTATATCTGATACATAACGCACATATTTCATGTATTTATTATGATATTACAAAGGATTTTATACAGACAGACTTTAATGATACAATGTAATAATGTATCTGGTGCATGCGGGTAATGCATATGTGTAAAAGTACCCATCCTTGGCCATATGTAACAAATCTTTTTATTCACGTAATAGAAATCCGACCTTACGAATGTCTTGATAAATCGAGTTCTATACGTATATATTTATAGATCCTGGCATTATGTATGTATCGGGGTTGTAACCTTTTAAGCACATTGTATTTAAGAATGTTTATTGCATACATTTATTTATATGTAATAAGGTTAAAAGTTGAAATAGTTTTATAAGGAAGTATTTAATAAGATAATATTTAATATTGCATTGAGTAGTAGATGTTTCTTTTAAAAGATTTACACTGAGAATAGTATTCACTATTCTCGGATTAATTTAACAAAATCACACTATTCTGCAAAATTTAACCAACGTTCGGGCCCCAAGAAAATGTTATCTGAACTTTCGAGGTTTCTGAAGTCAAAATTTGTGCTATACGTACAGTTTTCCTGGAAAATGCGTGGAAGATAAAATGGGGATACTAAAAAAATGAGCACCACCATCACTTGCATGTACTTTGTTTTAGTATTCCCCCCCCCCCCCCCAATTTTTCTTGACACCCCCTCCTCCCCCTCCTTTGGTCACATGTATTATTGTAATTCTCTAGACTAATGTCAGAAAAAAGTCACAAAACATTTGTTATACCACTGAAAAAGTAATAGAAATACAAAGACTCTCGATATGAGGAAAAATCGATTTTATTTTTTCTTAAAAAAGTAAGGTCAAAAGTTTGTGTTTTTACTTTTGATTCGTGTTCTTCATAGTTTAAAGTTATTCAAACACCCAATATATATATATTTTTTTTTTACGAAATTTTTTGGGCGAAAAATTGGGTCAAATACACAATTTTGACTTGGATTCAGCACACCAATATACTTCAGAAAAGGACATTTTCATTCTGAGGCTTTTTTTGCAGAACAGTGTTATTATCTAAAATATAGTATGGATTTAGTCATTTTATATTTGGTTTTATCGAAAATTTTCTTTGTGTTAGGATCCAAGAACTAAAGAATTGGGCGTCAAGAACTAGGATATTAAGTCTAAGAGGACTTATTCCTTTATTATTGGAGGCTAAGAGTTAAGTTTGCAAATATTTTCTCGGTATCAGGAACCAATAATAGTTTAAGAATTCGTTGGTAAAGGGAAAGAGCCTAATTTAATATAAATATTCTTGATATTAGGAACAAAGTAACATAAATTTAACATAAAATGTTTAGGTTACATTTTTTTTTTTATGTATTTTTAACAGTAAATTAAGTTAACATAAATTTTCTTGATGTCAGTGACTAATAGTTCAAGAGTTTGGTGTTAAAGGTAAAACATTTACTTGTGTTGATGAGATACAATAGAAGGCTTTACTTTTAATTTACATTACATCCTTCAGGAATTCTTGAGGGCGCCGTGAAGAAGGACAAAGCCACGCCTATAGATAGTATGTCTTTATACGAAACATACTCGTCAGGTCTAAGAATGTAGGCTCTCGTGGTCTAGATAATATTTTCACACAGTAACACATTCTCAGTTTTTGTTATTTTTTTGTTGTTGTTTTTTCCCCCCAAAACCTTCCAGGTCACAATCTTGAAAAACTACATCGCTTTTTATGGTTTAGTTTGTATAGCCAACAAAACCAAAATCCTTTTAATATGCAGTTTCGTTCTTGTTCGGTTCACAACATAAATTTTGAATCTAAAGAGATAAAAAAAAGATATTTTTGACGTGCACACAGGAATAATATAGCCAACTCAAAATTATCAGGCGTTCAAAACCAAAATGGCAGATAATTTATGTCGTGTGATGTAACTTTGAGTGGGTATCAAATGAAAGGTATTAAAGGAATAGATTAAAAAAATAGACTGCCGATTGGTGTGGCACATAGCTTCCTCGCATCCTATCGCGTAGATACTTTATTGATTTTATGCTTTCACAAGATATTATTGTCTAATTTGTTTAATTGTTTCCCCCATTTTTTTAATCAGTCAAAATTGTTTTGATTTTTCACATGAATTAAAGTATCAATTTCGCAAAAGTTAAAGAGCGCAAACAGTTAAATTAATCTGGGACTATCTGCGGGTTGCTTTCGATAAACTATAAAAGTTTCATTCAAATCAGATAAGTACTTTTTTTGAAGCTATAGGTGTAAATAAATGTATGTTTGTGCGCATGTGGAAGAGAAACTAATTAGCGCAGAAGGCTGAAACTTATATGGGACCAACAATCCGCTAATTATGACCTACCATACAAATTTCAGTAAAATCGGACGTGTAGTTTTTAAGATATGTTGGTTCGCAAAAATTGACCGACAGACCGACAGACAGACACGGAACCAAAAATGTTTCCTGATGTCTGAAACGGATTTCTGTCTTGGAATTTGTGAAATCGGAGATATAAAATATTTTCGCGCTTCGGAACGATCACATAGCTTCCGTTACCTTCGGTAAGCTCGGAAGCAATATATGTATAAGGATCTTCGACATTCTAAGATATTATAAATTGCTTTAAATGAAGAGAAAATTGCTTTTGCTGTGGATGGAAAGAGGCCGGGTTCGATTCCCCGGCGAGAAGTTAATTTTATGATAAATGTTTGTAGAAATTGTTTAATTTTCACGCTATTTTGTCAAAACACATCAAAATTTTGCGTGTAGTATTGAAATAAAATTATTGTCATATAAAAAGTAGGCTCATTTGCCACGTTTTTCATTTTCCTCTCCATTCTTTACCGCATATAGGGACATACGTTATACAAATTGGGAATATATCTTTGAAACTTAATATTTCTACTTGTTATCTAGTTCTAGTTATCGATCCTGGGAATTCTTTTATCCTTGAACTATTAACCTTACACAATATACGATATGCTCAGTGGCGTAGCTAGGGCATTGGGGGCCCCCCCGCAAGAACTTTTTGGGGGCCCCTCGCCAAACAAAATTTATGAGCAAAAAAAACAAAAAACAAAAACCTCTTGCGTTTAGGACTGGGGCCCCCCTTTGTCGTTGATTTGGGGGCCCCCTGACGGTGGGGCCCCCCCGCAATGCGGACCCGCGCGGGCCCATAGTTACGCCACTGGATATGCTTTAAACGTGAATGAATTTTATCATTCAAATTAAATTCATTTTCAACTTCCTGTTTCTATTTATGGCTAAGCCGTTTAAGAAATTATCGTGTGAGTAAATTTGAGTAGAGTTAATGGTGCTAAGTGCTCTATTATCTTTTAAATTTGAGGGGAAATGCCTTATATCTGAATTTAAGTTTGTTATGTTTAGTTTATAATCCTTGTTGGAAGTTGTTCCGACTATCATACCATAAAGACGCCCCCCTCCCCAGCCGATCTGTTCGTGAACCGCTAGTTTTTAGCTGATAATTGGAAACAGGTACAGATCCATCGTGATTCGCAGTTTTTAACAACTTTCCTCCCACCTTTTGGGAGGTACTGTCATCGGAGGCTTCCCATGGACTATCCATCCCTACCTGAACATTTTTAACAGAAAATGTAGGTAATTTTGGAAAGTTCCCCTTGGGCTCTTAGTGTTTGGTTCAAACCAGAAGAACAATTCGACGATTCGAATCTTCAGAAAGTTCTTTAGCGTTGTAACACATTAAGCTTGACTTTATCAAGAGAGAAATGTCACATTTACAAAACTTCAATAACTTTTCTCGGGCATAAAATTTCGGATGATTTTTTAATTTCTCCGGGTTCGTCAAAACTTTTAAGACGATATCTTAGTTCACTTAGCCTCAAAATATTTTTAGAAATGTACAACTACATCTCAATTATTGTTTTAAGAAATAGTGTTAAGAAGTTATTTTTACATGGATTAGTACACATTCACATGGATATTGACAAAGAGTTAATGTGAACTACCAATTTTGGCTCTTTTTGACCCTAAATTGAACACAAGAATTAGTGCGAATGCGTCTTCGGTGTTAAAAGGACAACAGCTGGAGGCCAATTATGTTTGAATACAATATTTAGCTTGTAATACCAGTGCACTATGGTTGGGACATCCATGGCTAAACATCGATCTTTTCGATGATACATCGATATTGAATAAATCTTCCGACCCAACGAGAAAGAAAGGTCGCTGGTTTTTTTCAATCCCAATATTCGTTATAGATGTTTTTTGGGGTCCGACACATCGTTGTTTGACCAAGAAAAAAGAAGGTCATCAACTTTTCGATGTTGGCTGATACATCGAAAGATCAACATCGATGTTTTAAAGTTCGATACATCGATGTCCCGACCCTTCAAGGCACACATTGCTGTCTGTCTCGAAAAAGAGAGGGCTTAAGTTAAATTAAGAAACAAATTCTCATAGTTACTCTCATGGTTATGTTTTTAGGCATTGAATCCACGTATCGATATTTCAATGTTTTTCCATGAAGTGGAGAAATAGTACATTACGCGTCGATTGCGGAAAGTAGCATTTTGCATGCGAGTGTGGAGTTTGCACCCGAGCGATAGCGAGGCTAGTAAAACCGCACGAGCAATGCAAAATGCCGTTTTCGCACGAGTTGCGTGCCGTACTTTATCTACGATTGTTTGATTTAAATAATAAATACAGAAAAAAATAAACTTGCTATATGTAAGTTCGTATCTCTCTCTTGATAAAGATGGCATTAATTCTTGAGTTGTATTTTGTGCCGAATTAATTATTTCTGGAGGAGTATTATTCTCCACATTTTCGTCAAAGTCTCTTGATTCACTCATTGTTTTTCACTAAAAACTCGATACAAACAGTTACTTTAACAAAAAAACAGCAAATTAGTTTTGTTAAATGTAAACAAACTCGCTAATCGTGCGTAAAGCTGAAGAATTCCTCTTGAATTCTTCAGAACTATGAGACGCGCATGCGCAATGAATACAAGTACGTAAAGAACCACTTTCTAACGCATCTAAACAGAGATACAATGTTTATATTTCGTATCAATCGTAGATAAACCAATATACATTTGTCTAATTATTATTATTTTTTTTTGGTTACCATTTAGTCCGCTAGGAGCTACGATATCATTTTATATAACATTTAGAAAGTATGCTTCTGTCGGCGAAATATAGTACTGCAATGAATACAAGTGAAACCCCATTTCTTCTGAACCCTAGAGCTAAGAATATCTATGCTAAAATAATTTCTTCCAATGGTTCTCGAGTGGCTCGCGAGTGGTTCATGTCGCAAATGGATACATGCCTTAAGGGTAACTAGTAATTAATGATATAAAGATAAATTTATTTCCGTTTTTAACTCTTTTTTTTAAAAAAAAACAACGTGAGTTTTACGGTCACACTCTGATAATTACAAGTATCCGGTAACCTCAATGAAATCTGTATCCATTGAGGGATGTAAACACTGTAAACACAGATCCATACATCACTCTAGACATGTTACTGGCGAGATGTACGATAAAGCTGACAGTTTGACAGGTAATATGTCGTATACTCTGCAGCGTTCATTCCCACGTCTCTTTAGTTTACTCAATACAATCGCAAAACTAAAAAAAAAAAAAAACTCCTTCCTACAAAGTATACAATGATTGTTCAGGATATGCATGGGTCATAGAACTTGTAACTGTGTACCGTACCCCGTACCATTATTACCTGAATCATAACTGTTTACTCATAACTTTATGTCACTGGTACTTATTATACCTTTCTCTTTGTGTCTTATTGTTATTGAATCTGTCTTTGTCATAAATGGATAATATCGCAATGTCTTCCGATCCTAAAATGGTTTACGTTATGTGCCAGGCAAACTCTATATATGGGAAGGAAAAGGTAAAATAAAGTCCTACGGCAAATGTTTTAGCCGCCTAAGTGAACGCCTACTAAGTAGCCTACTAAGTAATTAATAAATAAATAGACTCGGGAGCTAAAAACATAATAATTTCAAGATAAAAAGAACTTTTTATATACTACATTTTTAAATTTTCTGTTGAATCGTTAGTAATGTTGATAATATAATTGTTATTGTTATATAATATATAATGTTAGTGAAAAAAAAAAAATATATATATTTCCAAATTTATTTACTTCACATAAATGACAACCATCCAGAGAGCTGATCTTAAACCTATGAAAGGATAAATCTTTGTACAACGGATCTCTCCAACACCAAATCTAAAGCATGCCATCGATATATTTGAAATAATATAATCGATATTTCCTGTTTAGCTGTCATTCAATGTTTACCTATCACAAATTTGAGACCCGTCAAAATGAAGATAACGTAAATATTGGATATGGCAAAACAAATAAAATAACTTAAAATTTGCTGAAAACTAATTAAATTTTGCTGAAAGATGGCTAAAAGTATTAAAATAATGCATTGTCATCGTGTTCTGAGCTATGGTAAAAGTTTCAAATGTCTAGCTATTCGGGAAGTTAGTTAAAAATCGATTGCCAGATTTGTACCGGACAAACAAACAAACAATCAAACAAGAATGCAAGCTAATAAAAACGTAGTAAACATATTATCTTTTTCCTTTGTTATACATATTCAGAAAAAAGGAATCTCTTAATTTACGAAAAAGGAAGGTAATATAGGACTTAATTTTACTTCAAAACTTAGTGAGAACTTCTCTAATAATATGTTAATCAGTGACAACAAGACCCTAAACATTTGGACTTTACCATTTTTTTTTTTAAACTAAATTTGTAATTTATTTAATAAAATCATTACGCCATTATTATATTAACAGTGCTAGCAATCTTAAGGTACGTTTTCCTAGACGCGATTCCAGCGATAGACACGGCGCGATAGTCGCTGAGCGTTAGACGCTGGCACAACATCATAAGAGTTTGCATGTTAAGAGTCGCTCAGCTAGGAAAACAGTAAGATGTAAACTCAGAAGAGAAGTCCTCAGCGATAATCGCTGGGCGTCTATCGCTTGAGCGTCTATCGCTGGAGTCACGTCTAGGAAAATAAAGCTTTATAGTACATTTGATGTTATATTCATATATTTCTTCCGTGCTCACCGACGCTAATGGAAGTAATGTGATCATTTTGAAGAACGAAAATATTTTGTCTCCGATTTCAAAAATTCCAAGATAGAAATCCGTTTCCTACATCAGGGAATATTTTTGGTTCTGTGTCGATCTGTCGTTCAGTCGCTCAATTTTAAAAACACAATCGCCGAACCATAATCTTAAAAACTATACACGTCCAATGTTAATGAAATTTATATCGTAGGTCATATAATCAGAGCATTGTTGGTCCCAAATAAGTTTCAACCTTCTGCGCTCATTTGATTCTCTACCACGTGCGCACGAACATGAACATACATATATTTACACCTATAGCTTCAAAAGTATTTATGTGATTTGGATGAATCTTTTCTAGTTTATCGAAAGTAACCCGCAGATAGCCCAGATCAGAATTTGAACCATCTGCGCTCTTTAACTTTTGCTAAATTGATACTTTAATTCATGTAAAAAATCAAAACAATTTTTATCTATAAAAAAACGGTGTAAACAAATAAATCAGACAGTAATGACTTTTAAAAGCATAAAATCAATTAAGTATGTTATAGGATTGGTGGAAGCTTTGTGTCCCACCAATTGGCAGTCTATTTTAAGTTCAATTAACAATTCGTAGAAGGCGCGCCGGCGCCTTTGAATTCAGTCGTTTGTAATCAAGCCGCGGCAGTGCCGGTGTGGAGATAAGAATAAAAATGATCTTCCATCTACTTTTATCAATTACTTGAATAAATTACCGATTTTATTTCATTTTATGTCGGTAGTTTACAGTTTACGCAGAGCGAAAACATGAAAATGTCTCACTGTCTTGCGGACTCGTATGCGCAAGAAGTATTTAAGATAATGGTGGCTTGTAAAAGTTAAACTACTGACAGAAACATGACTAATAACTTGCCTAATGTCCGAAATGTATTTTCCTGAAGGAATTTTAAATTCAATTTTAAATTTTTGGTAGTTTCCATACTACGGAAAGTTTAACTTTTAATTTAAATCAAATTATAATTATTATTTATTACGGGAAACAGACAGTGAAAAATACATTCCTGCGCCGGGATTTGAACCACGGGTCTCCTGTATCAAACACTCAAGGAATTTTATAAATTCGGAGACAAAAAATATTTGTATGCAAGATGTATTTTTATTGTTATCAATCCTGCAGCTGGAGTGTAGGCTTCCGTGCGTCAACAATGACATCTAGGCTTATCAGAGCCTGTGTATTGAAGGATTTGTATTCCTATGTTGTGCCCCCACTGCTCAAACTAATGATAAGGGGTGTTAAACATGATTATGTTGACTTCAAGTGATAAGTAGGTAGGATAACAAGAGTACATTCAATCTTGTCTCTGGTTAAAGAAGACACTATTTGTATATGAAGTTCTTCACTCCAGGTGTGTTCAAGACACTTTGAACACTTCTTCAGACATAAATGATGATGAACCTGCCACACACGATCCAGATTTATTCATTTGTTAATACATACAAATTTTAAAGAGAGTTTTGCTTCCGAGCTTACCGAAGGTAATGGAAGCTACGTGATCGTTCTGAAGAACGAAATTTTTTTAGGTCTTTAACTTCAAAAATTCCAAGACAGAAATTAGTTTCAGACATCAGTGAACATGTTTTGGTTCCTTGTCTGTCTGTCAGTCTGTTGCTTAATTTTTGTGAACCCACTTTCCTTGTCGGTCGGTCTGTCTATGGTTCGGTCTATCGCTCTATTTTGGCGACCCAACATATCTTAAAAACTACACGTCCGATTTTAATACAATTTGTATATGGTAGGTCACAATTAGTTCATTGTTGGTCCCATATAAGTTTCAACTTTCTGCGCTCATTTGTTTCACTTCCTCATGTGCATATACATACATTTATTTACACCTATAGCTTCAAAAGTACTTATCTGATTTGTATGAAACTTTTATAGTTTATCGAAAGTAACCCGCAGATGCCCGAGATTAATTTGAACCGTCTACGCTCTTTAACGTTTGCATAATTGATATTTTAATTCATGTAAAAATTCAAAACAGTTTTGACTGATTTAAAAAACGGGGGAAACAATTAAACAAATTAGACAATAATGATTTGTAAAAGCATAAAAATCAATAAAGTACGTGATAGGATGCGAGGAAGCTATGTGCCACACAAATTGGCAGTCAATTTCAGGTTTATCTATTTTGGCCAAATGTTTATTTAACTTCTTATCAGCTCAATTAGCAGGAATAAACGGACTGTAATAAATTTATTTATTACAGTCCGTTTATTCCTTTCTAGTCTAACCTACTCGTGGCCAAGTCAAGTCCAGAGCTCCCTTGCGCGAACACTCAAAGCCTTCTGTTGTAGGAAAAAATCCTTCATATGGAGACGGCCTTCTTAAAAACCCTTTATCGTTGTCAGCAATGTTCTGCAGTCTTGTTTTATTTAAACAAACAAAACAAGTTTCCAAACTAACTAACTTTGAATAGATAGAATTGTTTTGTCTTTAAATTTTAAAAGGGTTTTCATGAATTGTTTTTTTATTAAATAGTACTAATAATTAGCTAATAAAACTGTATTTTTCCATTCTTAGTATGTGCTTATGTGTAAACAAATTAGTTTCAAATGGCAAATTACCACTTGAAAGATAACAGATTCCTTGTTAGATAACATTCTCTACTTCTAATATTTGCATTTAGTATTTATCATATTTGTTTCGCCTAATTAATAAAAACCATGTAATATGTAGATTGAAAATATAAAACAAAAATCTTATTTGCCGTGAAATTATTAAAAAATAGATTGCCAATTGGTGTGGCACATAGCTTCCTCGCATCCTATCCACGTATTTTATTGATTTTATGCTTTTACAAGCCATTATTGTCTAGTAATTGTTTAATTGTTTCCCCCGTTTTATAATCTGTCAATATTGTTTTTACTTTTCCTCACAACTAATAGTAGGAAAAGTATTGTTTTCACCAACATTTTTTTTTTTTTCGTGATTTCAACGGAATTATCCGTTTTAAGTGTTTTTAAGACCTCCTGAGTGGTTTTCAGCATGACGTATGTATGTGTGTGTGTATGTGTGTTATCATCGTAGCGCCCAAGGTATTTAACCTAGAGAGTTGAAACTTGGCAGAAAAATCAGTCCTAACCTGTTGTAGTTGTGCCGCCCGAAAAATCAACTTTTTCCGCCCTCTTGAACCCAGTTTGCTGAGTCAGCAAATATTTAAAAAAATCGTAATAAATCGAAACTTGTCCTGATCGAGTTGAAATTTGGCTTGAATGTACCTCTCTGTATGACAAACAAGCCCACTAAATTCCATTTTGATTTTGGCCGCCATTTTGAAGTTATAAATTTTTGAATTTTTAAACTTTGACGGTTAATAATACTGAAAGTATAAATAGGTTTTTGACATATAGCATATTGTTGGAACCGGAAAAAATAAAGGAACAAATATAAAAAAACCCGATGAAATTCCATTAATTAGTTTAAAAGTTATAAGCGAATATATTTATTTATTAGTGCAATAATTTTGATGACATCAAAGTTTGTTTACATCTGTCAAAATACCGCCAAACTTCAAATAATTAAATAAAATATAGGTATTAAAAATAAGGTTTTTTTTTAAGAATGATAATAAATCAGTTAGTTCAGAACGGTCACCCATCCAAGTACTGACTACGTCCAATGCTGCATCCTCCTGCTGCGAAGCAGCAGGAGAGGCCACTTTAGTGGCCTCTAAAGTGAGGAAAAGTTCCGAGGTACCCCGTACCCGATTTTTTGGTTTTTTTGTTGTCCAAATTGACATTTTACATGAATTAAAGTATCAATTAAGCAAAAGGTCTAGAGCGCAGACGATTCAAAATAATCTGGGGCATCTGCGGGTTACTTTCGATAAACTATAGAAGTTTCATACAAATCACCTGAGTACTTTTGAAGCTATAGGTGTAAATAAATATATGTTTGTGCGCATGTGGGAGAAAAGCAAATAAGCGAAGAAGGTTGAAACTTATATGGGACCACTAATATTAGGCTAATTATGAACTATCATCCAAATTTCATTAAAATTGGACGTGTAGTTTTTAAGATATGTTGACCCGCAAAAATTGAACGACAGACAGACATGGAACCAAAAATGGTTCCCTACCTCTAGGTAAATTACCTCTGCACTAAGTTTCATCTCAATACAGTCCATTGACTTTTAATAATTATTTGAAACTTTCGACTTCGTTAGGTTCTTGCCATGCCCCTATAAACACAGACTTAAGTTCCAAGTTTCAGCTTTCTAAGTTCAAAAGGGTTTTCTGAGGAGACCTCGTAAAGACACTCTTTGTTCTATATAATATTTGTTGTCAAAAACATGATGTGTGTGTTATTTGGTGTTTTGTTAATTTTATTTTTATGTTCATGTGTTTTGTTATAAAGAAACGACTGGTTATGATAACTATTTTTGTTTTTATGCCAGGACTTTGATGAGCTGGAGATAGATTGTGAAGGTGTAGGTAGTAAGTACTCGATTATTTTGTTGTGTTGGTGTATTCCAAGATTCTATCTATGGAATTGAAAGCACGATATATGTTTCATTCCATGATTGTATGGATTTTTTTTCTTTAATGTTTCAATTTACTGGCATGCAAATTGGATTCCAAATGATGATGTATTAACCCAGTTTTTCTTTTTTGTTTATAATTTTGATGTTTTTTTGTTGTTGTTGTTGTGTGTGTGATTGACTTTGAAAATGGAACTATTAAATTTTGTGCAGCATGAACTTGTAATATCTTCAGTTCTGAACAGATTTGTCCTGCTGCTTTAAGCATTTGTAGACGGTAAACCTAAAGCGGTAATTAGAGAGTGACATATTTTATTTAATGGTGAATCTTACTTAGTTTTCTAAGGACATTACTCATTCCGATGTGAAAATATGATAGAATTATACATGGATAACTCTACTCATAATAGTATCTACTACTCTAGTAGAACTCTACATCATACATGGCTAACTCTACTCATAACAGCATCTAGAACTCTACATCATACATGGATAACTCTACTCTTATATAGCATCTAGAACTCTACATCATACATGGAAACTCTACTCTTATATAGCATCTAAAACTCTACATCATACATGGATAACTCTACTCTTATATAACATCTAGAACTCTACATCATACATGGATAACTCTACTCTTATATAACATCTAGAACTCTACATCATACATGGATAACTCTACTCTTATATAACATCTAGAACTCTACATCATACATGGCTAACTCTACTTATAATAGCATCTAGAACTCTACATCATACATGGATAACTCTACTCTTATATAGTATCTAGAACTCTACATCATACATTGGTAACTCTACTCATAATTGCATCTAGAACTCTACATCATACATGGCTAACTCTACTTATAATAGCATCTAGAACTCTACATCATACATGGATAACTCTACTCTTATATAGTATCTAGAACTCTACATCATACATTGGTAACTCTACTCATAATTGCATCTAGAACTCTACATCATACATGGCTAACTACTTAACTACTCTACAACTACGCTTCGACAATAATAACGTTTCTACTGTTATGACCAGAGACGGGAAAAAGTCATAAACGTCATAGTCATATGATTTTGTCATAAAATAGCCATTTTACGCATAAACGTCATAAAATAGGGGTTTCTTGGAATAAACGTCATAAAATGGCCTTTTTTGCCAAATGTTTAGCAAAAAGGTTTTATTTTTTTGTTAAAGAAAATGTTTAAATTGAACATTTGTGGTCCGGTTCCAGGTAAAAGTGCAGTTCGTACAAAAAACCCTTACACCAGCTTGGTCAAAGGCCTGGGCTCTTAATTCCCTGACCACTTTCGGACTTAACTAATGCGCTTATGCATACCTACAACCAGGGAGGCACCGACGGTCATCCCTAATTCCAAAATAGGGCTCCTGATCGGCTCCTTCTTGTAACAACTCCTCCGATTAGAATCCAGGAAGTTCAAGATAGATTCTCCAGTCAGCCAATAGTAAACCCATTGGATTAGGCAGTCTCCTGATTGGCTGTTCCATAATTAAAATTTTGTATGTATTCATGGTAAGGGAGTAGAATGTTTAATTGCTCATTTGATGACAAGTAACACGAATAAGAAACTCGTTTTACTTGTTTCTTGATTAATTTTACTAGTGTAACTAGTTTACACTAGTTAGTAGTGGGTGTTAATAGTAAGTAGTTAATAGTAAGTGGGTGTCAGAGGAGGTGGACTTTTCTTTGGAAGGTGAAACATTCTTCTGTAAGCCATGTGATAAACAGGTAAGTTCTACACCTACTTTGTATCTGGAGTCTTCAAGGTCTTAGCTTCATTGGATGCTGGAGAGGCGCCGTCAATTCGCAATGCAAAAGAAGCCCTAAAGGCTCCATGACTGGAAACCCACCTGAACTACATCAACGACAACTTTGGGACATTTCCTGACATAATAGAAGGTCTGCAAAAACAGGATATGCTATTTCCAAACAGCGTCGAAAAAATCAAGACCCTTTGCGGTACCGATTAGGTTGGAAGAGTGGGGGAAAAGGTGAAAGAAAAGTTTCCTGCTGTTCTCTCAAGGAATCCTGGGTGGGAACACGCCCAGGCCATAGCTGCCCGGTTGAAGTGCAAAAGCAAAAGCAAAAGCAAATGACGTGTCATGCATGAAATTTGCTCCCACCTCATCTGCCGACGTCGAAAGGTCTTTTTCCAAGTATAAAATTCTACTGACGGACAAAAGAACCAATTTAACGCTGGAGAATATAGAACAACACATGATTACTTTTTACAATGTTGAATCATTCTGCTAATTATTTTCATCTATTACATATATTGTAAATATAATTTTGTATCTATGAAATATTGAAATCTCTTTTGAACTGTTTCCCTCCAAAATAGCGAAATGCTTCACATAAAGGCTAAATTTTCACAGAAAATAAACGTCATACTTTTGGCTAAAAGGTCATAAAACAACCGATTTTCTAAAATAAACGTCATAAAACAGGATAATAAAAGTCATAAAAGTCATAGAATAAAGGTCATGAAATGGAAAAATAAAAGTCATAAACGTCCCGTCTCTGGTTATGACGAAGCATACGAAACAATTTAACATTCGTAGCTGCCTTGCTTTGATGATTCTCTTCTACGATGTCTTTGCGACCATACGACTACCATTTAAAGCTCCACTTCCCTAGTCTTATAATTACTTAATTATTAAGTTTTTACCCTTACTCTATAACCTACAATAATAATATGTGTTGTAGGTTGTAGGGGGTTTAAAGGAATCTAGAACAACGTAGACCTATAGGAATTCCCAGAATCTTCTTGTGTTTTATAGGGTTTCCAAGAAGTTAACTGTTATTTTCAATATTTTCATTTTTTTTGTAGATGTTTTGATTTCCTAACTTGCTTAAATATGCATAGATATTATATTACTAAAAAAAAAAAAAAAAAAAAAAAAAAAAATCAAAACCAGTATATGTCAATATTACGCCTGCTTAAGATATCACTTTCCTGTTATTCCCAGCCGAATTCTTGTGGTGTTCTCTCTGCATTAATTTCTCATGAAATTCTATACTTTGTATAAATATTCGTATTCGGATCTATTCATCGCCTGGTCGGTTCAATGTCGCGTCCAAACAATGCTTCAATTGTACATCCTTCAATGCTACCAACTCAGAATGGAAACAATTTTTTTTTTTTTTTGTATTTTATCTCTTTAAAAGAGATTATCACACGTTCAAATTGTTTGTTAATTATTTAAAAGAAATTTTATTATCTCAATTTTTGTACCATTATTGAAAGTAAAACACTTCCATCTCAAATCTTTTTTTTTTATAAATCAATGAATATTCATTATTGCGATTATTAACAATATACCTTGATATATATACAATTCATTATTGATAGCATTGAATGAGATAGATTTATAGGTCTAACAATAGAAGGTAATGTTTTTATTTAAAGTTGGCGGGTGTGCATGTCCGCATATATCAGTTATCAGGCGATTATTATTGATTGTGGATTTCTCTCGACTATTTAGCATTATTTGTTGTTTGTATTATTTATTAATTGATGCGTGCTATTTGCTTTGTTTATATTCTTAATCTAATAATATAAACGTTATATAAATGTCTAGGAATCTTATCAATATTCATAAGTTACCTTTTATGCTTTATATTTAACTAATTGTTATTTAAATATACATTGCTCTGATTTATCTTATTAAATCCACTAATAATTTAAATAGGTTTAAAACATTGTTTGTGTAGTGTGTAGGTCTATTTTAAAAATAATTTATTGAAGAAATGGGTGAGAGTTACGTAAAGATTCTGAGTGTGTTGTATAGAGATGGTTTATAAAAAGATATTGTAATAATAGTCCAGGCAAATTAGTAGAAAATACAGCAAATATTCTGCACAAAAATGCTTCTATGCATGTTTGAAGTGAGACAAACCGTTTTCAAGATTTTGTTGTATGAAAAAGTTGAACAATCCATTTTGCACCAACATATGTTCAAAACTA
Source organism: Gerris lacustris (assembly GCA_951217055.1). Taxonomy (NCBI): domain Eukaryota; kingdom Metazoa; phylum Arthropoda; class Insecta; order Hemiptera; family Gerridae; genus Gerris; species Gerris lacustris. The sequence continues at coordinate 4,266,988 of OX578281.1, read as the reverse complement.
CACGTCCGATTTTCATGAAATTTGTATGATAGGTCATAATTAGCTCATTGTTGGTCCCATACAAGTTACAACCTTCTGCGCTCATTTGTTTCTCTTCCACATGCGCACAAACACATATTTATTTACACCTATATCTTCTAAATTCTAAAGTACTCAACTGATTATTATGAAATTTGGAGGGTTTGCTAAATTGGTTCCCTGTCTTTCGATCAATTGTTTGTCTACCAATTATGAATTAAAGCAGGGGTGCCCAACCTACGGCCCGCGGGCCGAGTCCGGCCCGCGAGCCGATTTTATGTGGCCCGCCGTGTTGCCATAAGAATTTACAAGCATTCAGAGAATCTAAAATACATTAATTTCCTAATGCCCAGCTAATTTTGCCCAGCAACATTGGAGAATGGGTCGTCTTGAAATAAGTAAAGCAGTTGCAGCCAATGATACTATGGCGAGTGCCAAAAGAAGTCTGTTTGAGGCGGTTGATATTTTGATTAATAACTTTGTAAAATGAAAGACTAACTTTTTTGATATTCATACTGTTATTGTTATATTTTTATACTTTTAGGGTTAATTACAATCATTTTTAGTATATATATTTGAGTGTTTTATTTTCTGCAAAGTAAAACTAGGAGAGTAACAGAAAAAAACTTTATTAACATGGGGTTTCAGCTATAACCAAAACGGAAAATTGACCTTCTAGGAAGCATAAAAACGTTTTATGAGGGTAAAAATTCTAAAATTGTCTGGGGGAGGACCCCCCCCCCCCCCGGTACACCACCGGCCCCCGGCCCGCCTTCACTTTGAATTTTGTCAATGTGGCCCTTGATTAAAAAAGGTTGGGCACCCCTGAATTAAAGTATCAATTTAGCAAAATGTAAAGAGCGCAGACTGTTGAAATTTATTTAGGGCTATCTGCGGGCTACTTTCGACAAACCATCCAAATTTCATAATAATCAGTTGAGTATACTTTTGAAGATATAGGTGTAAATAAATGTATGTTTGTACGCATGTGGAAGATATAAAAATGGGAACATAAGGTTGAAACTTATGTGGGATCAACAATTGGCTAATTATGACCTACCATCCAAATTTCATTAAAATCGGAAGTTTTTTTTTATTAAATATGTTGGTTTGCAAAATGGATTGTTTATCTTTTTCATACAACAAAATCTTGAAAACGGTATGTCTCACTTCAAACATGCATAGGACCTTTTTTGTGCAGAATTATGTGAAAAATAATTTTGGTAATAACACTTTTCTTCAAAAAAAAATAAGCCATATTCCGTATAAACTGAAAAAAAGTAAAATTCGTACTTAAAGGAGGGGGGGGGGGGGGGGGACGCGCCCTCTCAATAGAAGGGGGGGGGGGAGCTTTACTGTTTCGTACTCAGGTTCCCTGGGCGAAAACTTTGATGCAATAAAAAATCTTTTAAAAAAAGACTTTTATTCCAAATAAATACCCTTTTCTGAGTTTGAAATTCTAAAGAAGTCCACTATACCTCTCTACAATTTGAATAATAATTAAATTAAAGACACAGGTTATCTTTAACACTTGAATAATGAAATAAAAAACCATAACTATACAATTACACATAATATTCTTGTGTGTGTGAAGTGAATGAGTGAGGTGTCGATAACCAGGTAGGAAAGTTTGAGTGAGGTATCAAATGAAAGTTATTGAAGAGTAGATTTCAAAAATATATAACACATATGGAAAGCGTTTAATTTTCCACGCCATTTTGTTAAATAAAAGATCAACATTTTGCGTGAGTTGCGTACCGTACTTTATCTAAGATTGTTAGATTTTAACAATAAATACAGAAAAAAATAAACTTGCTGTATGTAAGTTCGTATCTCTCTCTTGATAAAGATGGCATTAATTCTTGAGTTGTATTTTTTTGCCGAATTAATTATTTCTGGAGAAGTATTGTTCTCCACATTTTCGTCAAAGTCACTTGATTCACTCATTGTTTTTCATAAAAACTCGATATAAACAGTTACTTTAATAAAAGATTAAAAATTAGTTTTGTTAAATGTAAACAAACTCGCTAATTGTGCGTAAAGCTGAAGAATTCCTCTTCTTTACCGTCCCAGGGTGGTAAAGAAGAGGAATTCTTCAGAACTATGAGACGCGCATGCGCAATGAATACAAGTACGTAAAGAATCACTTGTGGAAAGTGATTAATATTTCATGTTATTTTGTCGAAAAAACATACAATTCCCCCCCCCCCCCCCCCCCTTATACTAATTTTATGTTTACAATACTAACGAAACCCTTTTTACGTGAGACTTAACGCTGTAGCAATGTATTAAGTTCTTTAATCCCTAACTTGGGCTTAGCACGGAACTGTTCTGCAGCCTTTCTAGCTATCTGCGATAAAATTAGAACTTCTACTCGTTATAAATTGGAAATAGAATGTTTCATTTCTCAACACTTAACAATGAATTATTTGATTTTATGAAATTCCTTCTAGCGAAGGAATCGAAGCATTGGGGTTCTAGTCTTTTCTTTCTAATTGACTGTTAGCTAATTAAGGTCAATTTCACATATATAAAAAGATATTTAAAATAATACAACCTATGACCATCTATAAATAGGTTCCGGGTGTTGCTGCTGGTCCCAGAAATAGATGCGGTTACCCCTCGGGTCGTGTGTTTAAATATAGACGGAAGGTCTATTGTCTGGAACTCGTCGCTAAGGAAATCCGTCAACAGGCGCGCAGAGTTAAGATTGTATTTCCACCTTGCTATCCACCACTGTATGCACCTCCTTGTTTGTTTTCATAATGACCACTGACCCCTGTAAGCAGAGGTCATTCCCATGATACACAATAACAGGAAATACACTGTAACAGGATTTATCACCACAATATATTAATGGCTAACTACTTCTAACTAGGCATCGCGTGGCTCTATCATTGAAGCGAGCGTATTGCAATGAAATACTGAATATTGAAATTTATTAATCATGATGAATGTCATAGTTGAAGATAAGTGGAAGAGGGTAGTGAGGGGTAGAGTGGGGGTACTCGGTACAAAGCTCTACTTCCTAAACAAACCTATACACTACACGACTATAAGAATCTTAACCACCCGCAATAGCTTTTAAACTATTATTATAAATGTATCACTTTACTACGCAAAGACTTCTGCTTGTCTCTAGTTGAAATGTTACATGCCTGTTTCAATTGTACTTTAGACGATGTATATGAAGGTAAAAACGTTGTTTTCTCAATTTTAATCGTTAAGGTCCGTTTTAATAGTTTTAGGGATATTTATTAATTCATAGCGGTGTCGTTGTTGGTTTTACTAAAAAATGTTATTTATAAAAAAAATGTTCGTCTCATCGAATAGGTCAGTGTTTCCCAAAGTGTGGTACGCGTACCCCTGGGGGTACGGGAAGAGTTTGGTGGGGGTACGCGCAGCACCGGGCTTTGACTGCGCAGTCAATTTTATCCTGAGAAGGATAAAATGGTTTATGTTGAAGCAACAGTTCATCATAATTTGGTTCCCTGTTATTTTATTTCTTAATTTGGCCTCTTATTTGGACTTTAATTGAAATTTGGATGGTAAGTCATGATTAGCTCATTGATAGTCCCATATAAGTTTCAAACTTCTGCATTCATTTCTTTCTCTTCCACATTTGCACAAACATACAGCTTCAAAAGTACTTATCTGATATGTATGAAACTTTTATAGTTTATTGAAAGTAGTCCGCAGTTGCCCAAGATTAATTTAAACCGTCTTCGCTCTTTAACTTTTGCAAAATTGATACTTTAATTTATGTAAAAAATCCAAACAATTTTGACAGATTAAAAAAAAAACGGAGGAATCAATTAGATAAATTAGACAATAATGGCTTGTAAAAGTATAAATTCAATAAAGTACGTGATAGGATGCGAGGAAGCTATGTGCCACACCAATTGGCAGTCTATTTTTTATTGTTATTAAAGTATACGCATATTTTATTATTATTTTTATTCATCCAATTTCTTGTTAGATTTGTTCCATGACGACTAGAGTCGTGGGACAAACTCCAATGATGAAGTGAAACGCATATATTATACCTAACTCCTTGGTTTTAGTCGTTTTAGTTTTGGTCAAATTACTTTTTTAAAGTAATAATTCTTAAATATTTGACAAATAGAAAGTTTTTAATTTCTATTTTCAAAAAGGATTAAACCTAAAGGGTTGAAAATATTCCAATATAAGCGGGAACGAATTATAACCGTTATATAAAAAGGAGTAGTTTATATTATTTCATTTTCAATACCCCGATTGACACAGAAAAAATAAAATTAAATAATTAAAGACAACCAAAATCAAAATAGAATTTGATTTTTTTTTAACGAGGGGTACTTAGTGTTACGAAAATTATAGAAAGGGTACACAGATGTTATAAGTTTGGGAAACACTGGAATAGGTGATGATAGAAATTTTTCCCGTCCTGTAATTCCAATTTTAAATTTGAAGCTCACGTTAACGCGAGCATTGCGCGCGAACTCTTGGATGGATCACGCTGTCCAACAAACTTAGCCTGAGTATTAGTAAAAGGATCATGTATACCAAATTTCAACTAAATCGGTCAACTTTTACTCAAGTTATCGTCACACGCGTGAACGTTACTGACAGGCAGACAGACAAGATGCATATTTCGTTGAATGTAAGAAGCTCGCTTACGCTCGCTTAAATATCATTATTAGTACGTGATAGAATGCGAGAAAACCATGTGCCACACTAATTGGCAGACTATTTTTGTATTTATTTTGTTAGTTAGATTAAAAGATTATTGAATTTATAAAGCTCTTCTTATCAATTTAAGAATATCGTAGGATTATAATAGAAGAATATATATAGGATGTTGCCGACTTTGCTAATATTCCATAAAACTACGGGCTCATTGATACGAATAATATCAAGAAGAATTATCGGAAAATGTTTGTTTATCCCAGTGATACTTAAAATCCCCGATTGATTTTTATTATTTTATATTAAAGTATGTACTTGCATTTCTGCTGTTATCAGTAACGTATAATTGCAGCAAAAAGTATATTTATTTACATAAACCGATGTGTCAACAAATATCTGACATGTACTTAAAAATAATTCTCTAATCAAATAAAAAATAACCAATTAAAACCTATCGTGATTAATTGGTCCTCATATTAATACTTTTCATTAAAACCTCGTTCACTGTGAGTCATTTTTATATTACGCGTTCTCAAATGGCAATTAGAAAACCTCAGGTCAATTTGTAACTTGATAAAATTGACCAATTATACATGTCATAATTAACGTTTTTACATTGAAGATAGTACGGAATCAATTACACTATTAATTAATGTTTTTTTTTTACTTTCTAATTATATACCTTGTATAAGTAGAGAGAACATATTGTAATAACAAAAGTCGATTTAAGTTTGTGATTGATTTACACTTTTTAAGGTCCCTTGAACTAAAAATTTATCAAAATTTATCATATCATATTTTTATCAAAATTTATCATAAAAAAAAATTACTTCTCCTCGGCGGGTAATCGAACCCGGCCTCTCTCCGTCCGCGCTTAAAGCTATTTTCTCAGGAATTTGATTTTCCCGGGATATCGGCTTATAGCGTTAAATTCGTATTTATTGGGCATTCAATCAACATTGTCGGAACCGTTTTCTAGAAATAATTTTTTTCACGTTATGATGTGGTTGTGCCCCTGAATTTGGAGCTAAAATTAATTTCGGCTCGGGGTATGATTTTTTTTAACATGTATGCCAAATTTCGTCAAAATCGGCCCAGTAGGTTTGGCTCCACGCGTCTGCACAGACAGCTGACGATGTTTGCTCACGAGGCGAATTTTATTTCAACCTCAAAGATTTAAACTATGAGTATTTATTTAAATTAAATTACTTCCAAAGGTAAATTATATTGTAATAGTAATACTGAGGTGATAATTTTATCTAACTCAAACCATACCAAATTAATTTATGTTTTTCTGTAACTTAGTTTCAGAATTCTTTGAACAATTCGATTTCATATATTGTATTCGATATCACATATATTATATCAGAAAACTACGATGGTGGCTGTCCTACTTATATAGAAAATATTGATTTTGGGTTAAACCTTAATTTTTTGTTCATTCCTTTTCATTAATCTTAACTGTCAAAACTTCTTATCTTTTAGTGACAATAAGGTAATAAATGTTAAATACACTAGAGTAGTCAATACTGGTAAAATGTTGTCAGGATGAACCTTGAGTATTAACTCTTCAAAAATGTATTCGTTATTATTATTTCTAAATAATAAATTTAGTTATAAAAAAGTGGGTTAAAAAAATATTACAATATTTTTTCTAACAAACGAAAATTATATTAAATAAAAAGCCTGATCTAAAGCGTGTAAAAAGCCTGATCTTTTGAACAACTAAGAGAGGTTCTCACGGCCTGTGACTTGGCGAGCTTGACTCAAAGTGTGCTATACCTTTAGTCGTGTGAACATACTAGGCTCGATATCGCTGGACTCTTCCCGATAAAGGATTCGTCAGATCGCAAGCCTACAAGCACGAGAGGTTCGCCAAGTCACAAGCCGTGGGAACATACTAGGCTTGATATGGCTGGACTCTTCCCGATAAAGGATTTGTCAGATCGCTAGCCTAAAAGCACGAGAGGTTCGCCAAGTAACAAGCCGTGGGAACATACTAGGCTTGATATGGCTGGACTCTTCCCGATAAAAGATTTGTCAGCTCGCAAGCCTAAAAGCACGAGAGGTTCGCCAAGTAACAAGCCGTGGGAACATACTAGGCTTGATATGGCTGGACTCTTCCCGATAAAAGATTTGTCAGCTTGCAAGCCTAAAAGCACGAGAGGTTCGCCAAGTAACAAGCCGTGGGAACATACTAGGCTTGATATGGCTGGACTCTTCCCGATAAAAGATTTGTCAGCTTGCAAGCCTAAAAGCACGAGAGGTTCGCCAAGTAACAAGCCGTGGGAACATACTAGGCTTGATATGGCTGGACTCTTCCCGATAAAGGATTTGTCAGATCGTAAGCCTAAAGGCACGAGAGGTTTGCCAAGTAACAAGCCGTGGGAACATACTAGGCTTGATATGGCTGGACTCTTCCCGATAAAGGATTTGTCAGATCGCAAGCCTAAAAGCACGAGAGGTTCGCCAAGTAACAAGCCGTGGGAACATACTAGGCTTGATATGGCTGGACTCTTCCCGATAAAAGATTTGTCAGCTTGCAAGCCTAAAAGCACGAGAGGTTCGCCAAGTAACAAGCCGTGGGAACATACTAGGCTTGATATGGCTGGACTCTTCCCGATAAAGGATTTGTCAGATCGTAAGCCTAAAGGCACGAGAGGTTTGCCAAGTAACAAGCCGTGGGAACATACTAGGCTTGATATGGCTGGACTCTTCCCGATAAAGGATTTGTCAGATCGCAAGCCTAAAAGCACGAGAGGTTCGCCAAGTAACAAGCCGTGGGAACATACTAGGCTTGATATGGCTGGACTCTTCCCGATAAAGGATTCGACAGACCACATGCCCTCAAGCACGAGTCTCCAGGTGAGAGTCCCGCTTATCCACAGGCCGTAGGAACCCAGCTTTATGTAACACTGGAGCACTATCATTGATGAGTCTGGAAGATGCAAAGTTGATATTGATACCAGGGTGTTACAGGTGAGGCAGGCTTTTGGGATGCTGAATGAAGTTTTATGGATTCCGTCTGTCCACAAGAAAATAAGACTGTGTATTATTGTCGAGTCCATTTTGACGTATGGAGTTGATGCCCCTGGACACTGACTGACCGCAAAAAGTAATCTCAATGCGGTTGAAATGGTCGCAGAAGAGGTATGCGCGTTTCCGTTTCCAGTTTGGAAAGAAGATTCGACGATTAAATTATTTGTGGCATGGAATAGCAAGAGTTATCTTGCGAATAGAGAGGCGAACACTTTGCTGGTATGGCCATATTAGAAGGATGAGCGATGGAAGATGACCCTGTAAGGTCATGGAATGATCTCCTCCTGGAAAGGGGAAGTGTGGGCTTCCAAGAACATCTTGGAGAGGTGGAGTCATCCAGGCCATGCAGACTTTAAACCTATAAAATGGCGACTGGGAAGACCTCGATTTGGTCTTTGGGAATTCAGGACAACTTCTAAAGAGTGGAAACACCCTTAAGAGTAAAAGTAATGCTACAATGAAATAGAAATTCTCTTAGCTTTATTTCCCTTGACGCTTCACATGTTTTTACCAAATTGAGAATTAATTTGAGATGGTATTTGCATTCTCTAAGCTCCACAACTCATTATACCTTCTTTTGATAAGATTATAACTTATAATCTTATATGATAAGATTACTTTTAGGTTGGCAACACTATTTTGGTACACCATGTAGATGAAAACCACCACCATGTGATCAATTCTTACCATAAGGAATAAAATTCGTGCTCGAATTTACACTTGTCAATTTTGGATGCTCATCTTGGATGATTCATCCAAAGAGATGTGTGAAAATTGCCTTTTTACTTTCACATCTTCCAAAGCGTGCATATAACACATGATCAATGAAAGAATTAAATCTCATTCATAATTCGGATGAAAGCCTCGTTCCTCGAACCGATGAATCATCTACAAGGCACGCGCAGTGACAAATTTAAGCTTGATAAGAAGTCACATTCACTATAAACTGTTCTAGTCATATTATAGCCCACCTATTTTGTGTTTGAACCTTTCATTTATTTCCTTGTTATAGAATAAGGAACTTCGTTAAAAAAAAATACGTGTGGTGTCGCGGGACACCCGGTAGGAACGAAGTTCCTTACATTATTCATTAAATATAAATTATAAAATCACAGTGCTAAGTACGTATACATTGCTAACTACTTATACATGGTGGAGTTAGAAAAGAGACAAAATTTAAAGTAACGAACTATTTGTACCTCAAAAAATAAAAAGGCAAAATTAAAAGAAAATCATTATTTGTATAATTAAAACAAGCGTCTTACTATAAATATATATTGAATATAATAAAAAAGTTGATCATGGTGAGTTTATAGTGAAAGAGTATGTTTGTTAAAGGAGTTTGGATTGAAATAGGACTGTTTTCTACCTACCCGGCCAATTAATTTAAAATATTATAAAATATATCTTTTCCCCACTCTACAGCTTCTGCTTGTATCTGGGTGAAATTTTACATGATTATATTTTATTTATTTACAAAACAAATTGACATTTTTGACATGTATAACAAAAATAATCAAAACAAGTCAAGTAACAGGCTTCCTTAATAACACTTTTTCCCGTCTTTTGAAGCTTACGTTTACGCGAGCGTTGCGCGTGAACGCTTGGGCGGATAACGTTTTCCGACGAACTCAGCCTGGGCATTGGTAAAAAAAATAACATGTGTACCAAATTTCATCTAACTCGGTGATCTTTTACTCAAGTTATCGTCATCTGTAGATTTCGTGACGGATTTTGCGTGACGCTGATTTTGTGACGGTTATTTTGTGACGGTGATTTTGGTCGTTTTTTTTCGGATTCACTCCCGGGCTCCAGAACGTTCCATAAGGAACTTCGTTGCAAAAAAAAAGAAAAAACTTATATTATGAGTACTGTAGCAGTTGTAACAACTACTTTAAAATACGTGACAAGTGTCGGTGCCTGACTCTCATCTAGAATCTAGGCTAACCTCTTTCGTTTTAAGGAATGCATTTTGAATTCTGACCTTTAATCTATTTAAAATGAAATTCTACTATAAGAACAATAAAAATTTGGATGCTATTTTGAATGTGTTCTGGAGTGGTGTGTTCCGCTAGCACGAGGTGTTCCGTGTCGGGGGTGTTTGTTATGTGTGAAATGTCTAAACGTGACGTCTAGAAAAGTTCTTCTCTCTTAGAATGGTAATGATGTTGAAATAACAAGCCCATTCCAAACATATAGACATTCCATAACGCTTTCTTAACTTCACAAGCTGTCAGATTATCAGTCGAGAGAGGAACATAAACTTCGACAATCTGCTTGTGTTTACAATTGACAGTTCGTTAATAATGTCACCTTCGTTAAACTTATGTGTCAAGTTGTAACAATGAATACTATGTCAATATATATTTTGAATTTTGGCAATGTTTATAGTCTGTATACACTCTCTCTTTCATTCACGTATTCAAGTCATAATAATTTGTTATTGTTTGTTTAGGGTTGGGCCTTTATAATGTCAATCATTTCGCGAAAATATCATTATGAAATATAGAAACAACGTCCAAAAAAATGTCTGACAATAAAATGTCAAGCTTAAATTTTGTGTATTAGTTAATTTTTGGGTGTCATCCAAGGATAGGTTGATGGCAATGTTCGTCTGAGGGATAATTCGGTTCTGGAGATATAAACCTAAATACGACGGACAGACAGACTCTTCATACTCGCCATAAGGGGTTCGAGGATGACCTACAAAGCCCTAAAAAAAATACCGGGGGAGAGCGGCCATGTCCCGCCCATTTTGGCGGAAAATGTGATTTTCACTATCCTGAGTACAAATTTTGTCAGAAGACCTAAAATCAAGTCGATGTTAATTTGTCACTTGACAGGTTAGTTGTTTAAATATTTCTCCAAATCAATGTGGGTGCGTATCAAGTGACAAACTAACAGTAACTTGAATTTTTTGGTCTACTTATTAATTTTGTACTTAAGATTATTAATATCACTTTGTCCGCCAAAATGGGGGGTTACCAAAAAAAAAAAAAAAACACGGCCCTCCAGCCAGTGCGGCGTAACTAAGAAATCCGGCGCCCCACTATATCTTTTACCAAAATTGACTAAAACAATGTTTAACTAAAATATTATATAACTAAATTATTTATTTATTATTTCTATTTTTTTAAATGCTCGTATTATTATACAATAATAATGGTATTTTAATTATTTCTTAATAAAAATAGTAAAATAAATATTATAGGTGTAAATTAATGTATGTTTGTGCGCATGTGAAGAGAAAGAAATGGGCACACACGGTTTAGACTTATATGGGATCAACAATCATGACCCACCATACAAATTTTATAAAAATTGGACGAGTAATTTTAACGACTGACAGACAGACACGGAAACAAAAACTGTTTTCTGTTATCTGAAACGGATTTCTGTCTTAGAATTCTTGAAATCTGAGGCATAACATTTGGTCGTTCTTCAGAACGATCACAATGCTCCATTACTTTCGCTAAGCTCAGAAGCAAAAGAAACAAAGTGTTTGCTACTGGAGGAGCAAGATTACGATGAGGATGAGACATTAGTTATTAACAATTTGACGTGACTGGCTCCCCTAGAGTCCCTCTTATATTTGTTTTATCTCTCATTTATATAAATTTTATCTTTTATATATTATCCCATTTATTTTAAAATAATTCCGTTCATATAGTTTTTTTTTTTAATTTGTATTATTAAATGTTATTGTTTACTAATTTTTCGGCGCCCCCCTAGAGCAGGCGCCCCCCCCCCCCCCCTCCCGCACCGCGGGGTTGGCGGGGGCGCTATTTACGCCACTGCCTCCAGCCTCGCTTACTTAGATTACCTTCTGAGTTATTTCTAAGTTCTGGACACTAATAGACGTTTTAAGTCAACAGATTCTATAACAGTAGTGGTAATTAAATATTTACAAAAATATCCAAAAATTTGTTTTCTCTTATTATCGATGTTAATAGAAAAGTAAAAAAAAAGTCGGCTCATAAAACGGAAACGATGTGGTGAATGTTTGAAAGTTAGATATAGATATAGATATATGGACAGCACGATGGTATTTGTTATTCAAGTCATTGAGCCAAACGAAGCGTGTAGACGTGGCTTAATCAAGCCATCACAACTTGATCCAACTCAAAACTATTTTTCCTTTGGACTTATTTGTTGACTGGGGAGGAAGTCGTGCGTCAGTTCGGCTGTCTCAACTTCCTTTCTCGAATTTTTTTTTGGCAAAGTGGACCATGAACTGGTTCCGATTCGTCTTCTTTATCAATCTTGAATAAGAAATGACTTCTTTATTGTTTTTGATGACATATTTTCTTATGATAATGGAATACAAGTACGTGTTAGTTGTTAGGCATCTCTTGAAACAAATGTTTTACCATAATATTAATTTACAAACTATTTAATCAAAACAAAATTTTAAATGTATATTTTGGTGAAGCTTTTTCATAATAAAATAATACTATAATTTTAATGGTGTCTGTTTATTTTCATGCAAAAAGAGTCGATGTGAAATCTTCAAAGCCACGTTTGACTATTCAAAACATAGTAAATAAGTTAGGAAAAATTATTTGAGGCTATTAGTATGACTACTTAAGCTACTTAGCGAGTACTGAAGCTTATTATTGTGTACTATTGGTATGACTACTTAAGCTACTTAGCGAGTACTGAAGCTTATTATTGTGTACTATTAGTATGACTACTTAAGTTACTTAGCGACAACTGAAGCTTATTATTTTGTACTATTGGTATGACTACTTAAGTTACTTAGCGACTACTGAAGCTTATTATTGTGTGCTATTGGTGTGACTACTTAAGCTACTTATCGACTACTGAATCTTATTATTTTGTACTATTACTATGACTACTTAAGCTACTTAGCGACTACTGAAGCTTATTATTGTGTACTATTAGTATGACTACTTAAGTTACTTATCGACTACTGAAGCTTATTATTGTGTACTATTAGTATGACTACTTAAGCTACTTAGCGACTACTGAAGCTTATTATTGTGTACTATTGATATGACTACTTAAGCTACTTAGCGACTACTGAAGCTTATTATTGTGTACTATTAGTATGACTACTTAAGTTACTTATCGACTACTGAAGCTTATTATTGTGTACTATTAGCAGTGCTCGATTTCTGGAAATTGAGGTGCCGGAACTCTCTCTATCCCCCCCCCCCTCCCCCTTTAAAAGGGGGGTCCGGGGGTCCTCCCCCGGGAAATTTTTTAAAAATAAACGTTCAAAAACAGCATTTTCAGCAGTTTTGGAGTATACCCACACTGCAATCAGGTTGGTATTTCGTGTGTAAACTTATATCATTTTAAGAAGTATTTTTTTATAAACAATGTCTTGATTAGCATGTCACGTGTTGTTATAATACTCTCAATAATAAATAGATACTTGGTTTATACGAATAATTAAATCAACAAAACATTGCCTGTCTCACTCGCCCCGGGACAGTTTTAGCACAGCGTCTCTGCAAAGTACTCATTTAATACTATCCCTGCCATTAAAAAAACCTTTGTTCTTTCAGGTTATCATTATTTAGTAGTATAATCTCAACAAAAGAGATATTTCTTCTATTCGGAAAAAAAAAAATATTTGCCCCCAAAAAAATACAATGGTGTCAGTTTAATACATGATGTCCTTAATCAAATTTTTAGTCACTCACTGACAAACAAAATTTTAAGTAAGTATTTAAAAAAAATCTAAGTGCCGATCATTTTATTTTTTATTTATCAGAGAGAGAGGTCCCGGAACGCCGTTCCGCCCCGTTCCGCCTGAAATCGAGCCCTGACTATTAGTATGACTACTTAAGCCACTTAGCGAGTACTGAAGCTTATTATTGTGTACTATTGGTATGACTACTTAAGCTACTTAGCGAGTACTGAAGCTTATTATTGTGTACTATTACTATGACTACTTAAGCTACTTAGCGACTACTGAAGCTTATTATTGTGTACTATTAGTATGACTACTTAAGTTACTTATCGACTACTGAAGCTTATTATGGTGTACTATTAGTATGACTACTTAAGCTACTTAGCGACTACTGAAGCTTATTATTGTGTACTATTAATATGACTACTTAAGTTACTTATCGACTACTGAAGCTTATTATTGTGTACTATTAGTATGACTACTTAAGCTACTTAGCGACTACTGAAGCTTATTATTGTGTACTATTGGTATGACTACTTAAGCTACTTAGCGACTACTGAAGCTTATTATTGTGTACTATTAGTATGACTACTTAAGTTACTTATCCACTACTGAAGCTTATTATTAGACACTATTGGTATGACTACTTAAGCTACTTAGCTACTACTGAAGCTTATTATTAGTTACTATTGGTATGACTACTTAAGCTACTTAGCGACTACTGAAGCTTATTATTGTGTACTATTAGTATGACTACTTAAGCCACTTAGCGAGTACTGAAGATTATTATTGTGTACTATTGGTATGACTACTTAAGTTACTTATCGACTACTGAAGCTTATTATTGTATACTATTAGTATGACTACTTAAGTTACTTATCGACTACTGAAGCTTATTATTGTGTACTATTGGTATGACTACTTAAGCTACTTAGCGACTACTGAAGCTTATTATTGTGTACTATTGGTATGACTACTTAAGCTACTTCGCGACTACTGAAGCTTATTATTGTGTACTATTGGTATGACTACTTAAGCTACTTAGCGACTACTGAAGCTTATTATTGTGTACTATTGGTATGAATACTTAAGCTACTTAGCGACTACTGAAGCTTATTATTAGGTACTGGAGGTAATCTGAAGAGATTAGTATTACTAATTGTTCCAGTACTTTCATAAAATTGACCTTCATTATGTTTATTATTATCAAATTATCAAATATTATCAATAAATAATTTAAAATATTACTGAATAATTAATCTTTTATCTTCTTTAATTCTTATTTAAATTTTTATCATTCAATTATTATTGTTATTATTATATTACAATTCATAATGGTCTATCCTTATCGGATTGTTACGAGTAATATTAAACATTCATCGAGCATTTGCTATAGTAGTATATGGCATTGATAACAAAGATGCAGCAACAGTTGCTCCATTTTTGTTATTGTTTTTTTTTTTTTTACTTTTAGAAGTTTTTTTTTATAAGAAGATTATTGTAATATTAATTATGTAATTGATTAATATAGTTTCTCAATAGTAGAATTATTAATCTGTTGTAAGAACCCGTATAATATCAGTATACTGTAAATTTTTTAACTCATTCGTAAAACTCAGAAATGTTGTAGATCCCGCATAATGATTTTCATATCTAAAGCTGCAACAATTGTGTTTTTTAGATGATTTTAAATCAATATATTCGTTGTTTGTCTGTAGCTGTTGTCAATCTTTGGAGTGCTAATCCCCCCCCCCCCTCGTTCAATCATTATATGAGCTGACACTTGGCACATGGACTGTACCCATTCAAAACATTTTACCAAATTTCCTTCCGAGCTTACTGAAGGTAATGAAAGCGATGTGATCGTTCAAGCTTTTTGATTTGTTTACATTTTTTCTGACTCAGCAAACTGGGTTCAAGATGGAAGAAAAAGTTGATTTTCCGGGCGGCACTACTACAGGTAAGGACTGATTTTTCTGCCAAGTTTCAACTCTCTAGGTTAAATACCTTGGGCGCTACGATGATAACACACATACATATTTACAGACGTCATGCTGAAAACCACTCAGGAGGTCTTAAAAACACCTAAAACGGATAATTACGTTGAAATCTCGAAAAAAAATTTTTTGGTGAAAACAATACTTTTCCTACTATTAGTAGTGAGGAAAAGTAAAAATAAGATTTGCCCCACACAGTAAATAACATATTCGTCATCATTTTAAAAAGTGGGAGGGATAGGAAACACTATGTCTTGACACAAAGTATGTATAACAGGTTTTGGCAACTTAGTAGCCATCACAGGTTTTGGCTACTTAGTAGCCATCTTTAGATTCTAAATTAGTTGTTCAGTGGTCTGTTCACAGTAACATGGTATTGAAGTGACACATAATGGATAATCAATTATTAATGATAAAATATATCTAGAAAACTAAAAACGGTTTAGATATTTCAAACTTTTTTTATGTTAAATTCTTTATTGCATCTCAAACAACGGGCGACGACGCCCGTGCTTCAAATACTTAATCCCTAACTGAACCTTTTTTGATTGACTTTTTTTTCTTTTAGTCTAAAACTTAAGATGTCCTTAATGAGACCTGAGGTTAATCTTTGCAGCGGGTGGCTCTACCTTTATTCCTATTTCATCACTCCTTTCCTTATATGGAAATCTTCTTAAAAGATCTGTTTGTTTTTCTTTTCTTTTCTTTTTAAATTAAAAATCAATGTAACAATAAGCGTTGTGAAACTCTTAATTTTAAATTAAATGCAATCTTTACCAGGAAAACATTCATTGCAATACTGTTAGTAAAGTCGTAAGTTCGTTTAAAGACAGGGCACGAACAAACGGGTTGAGAGTGAGGAACACTTGCGCAAGTTTCAAAAGCCTTTTGTTCTCCAGTCTGCTTTATATATCATTAGTTTGAAAAATAGCTTTATTTAGTACTGAAATCGTGATAAGCCATGATGAATTTACTTCTCAATACCTCCTTAAAAGGATGAAGTTTCTGCTTTTATACTTTGTTTAGTTTTATATCATTTTGAATAATTAATGGAGAAACGACTTGGGGGTGTCAGAGCGCATCTTGAAGTAAATCTCCCGACCTATTGCAGCTAGAGATTTTAAATTTAATATACGAGTCAAACTTTTTTGCCCAAAAACAGGGAAAATGTTGCGAACTTCACAACCTTAAATTTCTTCAATCAGCGAGCAATTGCGAACTGATCGCTATATTTTACATATAGCGTATATATATTACTACGTTTTTATTAGCTTGCTTTCTTGTTTGTTTGTTTGTTCGTCCGGTACAAATCTGGCAATCGATTTCTAACTAACTTCCCAAATAGCTAGATATTTGAAACTTTTAGCATAGCTCAGAACACGATGATGACAATGCATTAATTTAATACTTTTAGCCATCTTTCAGCAGAATTTAATTGGTTTTCAGCAAATTTTGCTCTATGGAAAGTTAGTTCGGAAAAAATCCGCAAGTTATTTCATTTGTTTTGCCATGTCCCATATTTACGCAATCTTCATTTTGACGGGTTTCAAATTTGTGATTTTTATAAATAAGAGATAAACATTGAATGACAGAAAATATATCGATTATATTATTTCAAATATATCGATGGCACGGTTTAGATTTGGTGTTGGGGAGATTCGTTGTACAAAGATTTGTTCTTTTATAGCTTTAATATCAGCTCTCTAGATGGTTGTCATTTATGTGAAGTAAATAAATTCGGAACTATTTTTTTTTTTTTCACTAATATTATATATTATATAACAATAACAATTATATTATCAACATTACATACGATTCAACCGAAAATTTAAAAACGTAGTATATAAAAAGTTCTTTTATCTTGAAATTATTTTACATATATAATTGTATTGCAATTTTTGATTGGGGTATCATTATAAAGGTATTACAATTTGGATCACAAATATATATCACGTTTCCAAAATGATGGCCATTTTACCCCGGAAATTATTAAAACAAAACCCCCCAAAAAATGTCCTCCCCCCGCTACCCTAAAAGGACAGGTCCTAAAAATAAGGAAAAAATAAATAAATTATACATCTCTGTGGGCCAATGATATTTTCGAGAGTTAATATATAAAGTCGGGCACAGGGTACCTCGGAACTTTTCCTCACTTCAGAGGCCGCTAAAGTGGCCTCTCCAGAGAAGAAGCAGCATTGGACGTGGTCAGTACTTGGATAAAAAAACCCTTATTTTTAATACCTATATTTTGTTTAATTATTCAAAGTTTGGCGGAATTTTGACAGATGTAAACAAACTTTGACGTCATCAAAATTATCGCACTAATTAATAATTATATTCGCTTATAACTTTTAAACTAATTAATGGAAGTCATCGGGTTTTTTTTATATCTGTTGCTTATTTTTTTCTGGTTCCAACGATATGCCATGTGTCAAAACCCTATTTATACTTTCGGTATTATTAACCGTCAAAGTTTAAAAATTAAAAAATTTATAACTTCAAAATGGCGGCCAAAATCAAAATGAAATTTGGTAGGCTTGTTTGTCATAGAGAGAGGTATATTCGCGCCAAATTTCAACTCGATCAGGACCATTGTCGATTTATTACGATTTGTTTAATTTTTTGCTAAATCAGCAAAACTCGGTTCAAGATGGCGGAAAAAGTTGATTTTCCAGGCGGCACCCCTACAGGTAAGGACTGATTTTTCTGCCAAGTTTCAACTCTCTAGGTTAAATACCTTGGGCTACGATGATAATACACATACATTCATACAGACGTCATGCTGAAACCCACTCAGGAGGTCTTAAAAACACTCAAAACGGATAATTCCGTTGAAATCTCGAAAAAAAAATTTTTTGGTGAAAACAATTCTTTTCCTACTACAGGTAGTGAGGAAAAGTAAAAAGTCAAATTTTAGAAATGTTAGGTGGCCGTAACTATATATTGACCCAAAATATCTATTTTTTATCATTTTTAAGTGCCTACCTAAGATGCTAAAGAGTAATATATACGCACCTTCTTTCTTTAAAGTGCAACTTTTTATACGTATTAAAAAATAAAAAGCGCTGGAGTGTATTTTTCTCTGTCTGTTTCCCGTAGTTAATAATAATTATAATTTGATTTAAATTAATATTTAATCTTTCCGTAGTATGAATACTACCAAAATCGTAAAGTATGAATTTCTAATTGATTGTACTAAGTACAGGTACTAATTGGGTACTTTATAATTATAAGCGTTATTTCTCGATCTAGTTCTTTGTCATTAATGTTGACTTCTCAGATTTGTGGAAAATTGAAAGCTTAAATTCGGGACAAGGTATCATTAACGTCAGAGAAATTCATTCTCCTGCGTAGCTTAGTTGGTAGAGCGCTATGCTGGAAATATAGAGGCCCGTGGTTCAAATCCCGGCGCTGGAGTGTATTTTTCTGTCTGTTTCCCGTAGTTAATAATAATTATAATTTGATTTAAATTAAAATTTAATCTTTCCGTAGTATGAATACTACCAAAATCGTAAAATATGAAAATAAAAATAATAATGTAGGATAAATTAATTTTTATGACTTGCTGGCAAGTACTTGAATTTTTATTTCCTGTCAAGTTTTTCATAACCTCTCAGTCAAACTGTTAGATGTTTTTATTATCATATACTTAAATTTCGAATAGTTATTTATGTTTAGTACTTACTAACTTAGTCGGCCCCTATTCCATACCTTGCGGTGTCAAAGCAAAACCATTAAGTGTTCCACCCTTTCCTGTTCTGAAAGTCTTTGTAACTGTTTATGTTTTGAACTGTTTGTAATAACTATTACAGTTGTCAAAACTTGAATTATTTCAATCTATTCTGCTTTTAAAAGCTCAGAGAAAGTTAAAAAAAGTAAAAAAAAATCTCGTCTAACTAATTTGAATACAGGGTTTATTGCATTGAGATACTTTCTCATGTCAATCTAAACTACAGCCCGCATTGCTCAGTATAAATGTAAAACCTTTCAACCAAGCCGCATAATACAAATCCTCCTCATTTGTTTGGCGGATGTAAACGCAGTGACCCAGTGCCTTTTTACACTAGAATGGTTTACCAGGCAGTAAGCTGTTTAAAAGAGCGAATTCGGCCTATCATCGCTTCAGGCATTTTATAAAACTTAACTGGTTTAGGGCTCTGAGTTAAGAGCATTTTAATAATAATCTGTTTTGCAATAGCTTCAAGCCAGGACCAAATAATTGGTTTTTTACTGTACTATTATATGCAGTGACGGCTGACACAAATAACACAGTATATGCAAAGAAAAGCACCAGAATGAAAAATGTCTTTTTTTCTGAATTATTTTTGTGAGCTAAATCCAAATCTGATGTCCACAATTCTCTTATACGGACAGTTTCCCCGGAATACGTGCCTTAAAGTTCGGAAAAAATTGTGAACTGAAACATTTAGAACAATTTTCACTTTACATAAATTGTAATCCTGTCAAATAATGTCAGTCAATATCAGAAAAGTTGTACTGACTAAATGAGAGGAAAATTCGTTTTTGCGAATTTTCGAAGACAACTATAAGCTATTGCAATGGCTTCAAAATGTTTGTGATGCGAATTTTTGAAAATTTTCTCCATGTAAATCCGTTTTACACCATTCTGAATCGATTCCTGAAATTTAACACTTTTTTTTTGTATGTATGTACATATGTGAGTGTGTGTGTCACTCTAGTCGATATCTCATACGCTAGGATGCACTTAACAAGTCCAAACAAATTTTTAAAATGTCAATAATATTAAACGAAAGGATGAGTTCGTTGGCCAGAATTTTTGGAGTGCATTTAGGGGTCCAAATTTTGACAAATTAGGGTCAAAAATAGCATAAAGACGTGTTTTTTTCCATTTTACCCCCCTCTTATGTGAAAATACGACATGCATCTTGATGGGTAAATAATATTTTGACTTTTGTACCTCGTACCCCCGTGTACCAAATTTCTTTTTTCACCCATCTAATTTCTAAACCAAAATTTTCCTATATTATCATAAGCCAGTCATGGTGCATGACTGGACTTTCTTTTCTTTTTTTCAAAAAGTAAGGTCAGTGTTTTTTTTTTTACTTTAAATTCGTTTTTATGCACAGTTTAAAGGTATTAAAGCGCCCAATTTTGCTTCCGAGCTTACCGAAGGTAACGGAAGCATTGTGTTCACTTTTGGCAACGAAAAACTTTTATGCCTCCGATTTCAAAAATTCCAAGACAGAAGTCCGTTTCAGACATCAGGGGACATTTTTGGTCTCGTGTCTGTCTGTCTGTCTGTCGGTCTGTGTGTCCGCGAATTATGAAACGTGCGACGATAACTTGAGTAAATGTGAACAGATTTTGATGAAATTTGGTAGACATGTTCATTTTACCAATGCCCAGGACGAGTTCGTTGGACAACGTTATTCGTCCAAGCGTTCACGAGCAACGCTCGCGTAAACGTGAAATTTAAATTTAAAGTTGGAATTTTAAATCGGGGGAAAAATCTAACTTCATCTATTCAATGAGACAAACATTTTTTTCAAATACAATTTTTTAGTAAAACCAGCAGCGACACCGCTATGAAGTGAAAGATCGCTAAAACTATTAATAGTTTTTACAAAATAAACGATCTGACAATAAAGTAATTCAGCAATAATTGTTATAGTACATGATAGGATGCGAGGAAGCTATGTGCCACACTAATTGACAGTCTATTTTACTGTTTGACGAATTTTTTTTGGTCGAATAACCCCTAAAACACAATTTTTCATAACTTTACGTAGGAGAGATTTGGACTTCAGACTCGGATTTAGCAACCTCGAAAGCAATAAGTTCAGGCAACATTTTCTTTGTGCCCGAAAGTTGGTTAAATTTTGCAGAACTTTGTAATCAGCATTTTACTACTACTTCATTGACGGATTACAAATAATGACGATTATTTCGGCTCTTTACGACAACTGTAGTGAGGGGTCACAAATAATTTTTCGTCACAAATAATTGGAGTCAACTTGTCAGCTATACTATATAGTTTTCGAGTCCAACAAAGGCTGCGTTCAGAATCGCTAAGCAGGTCAACCTGCGGTTTTGTTTAGTAAATGTCAGGGTGGCTTCAATTATTCTTGTGGCCGATCGTGGTGATTGAAGGAGGCGGTTATAAAATTCAAACTGGTTGGGTGTTGGGTTCAGATGAGTGTTCACGTTTACAAACTTTTATATTTTCATCGCTTAAGTTTCATAGTTGTACCAAATAAAAAAAACAAAATACAAATCACAAAATATAGGATGAAAGAGGACAATACTAGATACTGATTGGCTTATTCCTTGTTTGTACTTTTATATCACGTGATAACAGATCTAGGAGGCAACAAATGTGATGTCTTGATTCATATTTGATGTCAGATGTTGTTGTTTACTACAACATAGATATTCTGTTGACAAGCAGACACACACACACAGTAATATAAGATAAAAATGTTAAAATACGATGAAGACAAGAAGATATTACTGTGGGAAGGGAGTCTCTACATTATTCTATGACCTCATAAGGGAGGGGGGGGGGGGGGGGGGGGTTGACCCTTTGAACTTTCCAACTAATAAACTTTACTTCTATAATGAATAACCAATCTGAATAGATCATAAAAATAGAACTTATATTTTTTGACAGTCTAGGTCTAGAAGAAATTAAATTTTATTTTCCTTTTTCATATTTTCCTTCATTTAGTACATTTATAACTGTTTGATGTAGTAAAAAATAAAAGAAACAGTTTCTATATATTCTGAGGTAATAATGTATCATTTGTTTGGTAGAATTTTATTTTTGTAAAATCTAATTTTGTGCTTAATTGAAACCAGTCTGAGTGGATGTTTACAAATTATTATGTTGATGCAATTTTTCCTGAGAACTATTTACTAATAAAAATCGGTCCGAGACAACTCAGACAAACTTTCTCATATACGAGTTCATAATTACTTAGCCAAGTGTTTTCCATTTATTATTTTTTGTATGTACATTTAATTATTACTGAACATTTCATCAAAATTTACCATAAAAATAACTTCTCCTTGGCGGGGAATCGAACCCGGGATCTCCCTGTCCGCGTTTTAAGCTATTTTCTCAGGAACTAGATTTTTCCCGGGAAAATGGCTTACATCGTTACATTCGTATTTCAATGGACTATATTTTAGAATTTTTTAATCAAAATCGTCCGAACCATTTTCGAGAAATACTTTTTTTTTCACGTTTTTTCAGAGTTTTTAGGGGGTAGCGCCCCCAAATTTGGAGCTAAAATTCATTTCTCGATTTCGCCTCGGGGTGGGATTTTTCTGAATATGTATGCCAAATTTCGTCAAAATCGGCCCAGTAGTTTAGGCTCCAGGAGTCTGCACAGACGACAGACAGACATTTTTTTAAAAACAACTTTTTTGGACTCAGGGGACCTGAAAACGTGTAAATCCATCAAAATCTCAAAATCGAATTTTCGCGCCATCACAATACTTTCTCTTTATATGAGAAAGTAAAAATCGGTCCGAGACAACTCAGACAAACTTTCTCATATAAAATTTTCATAAATACTTAGCCCAGTGTATCCCATTTATTAGTTTTGTATGTACATTTAATTATTATTGAACATTTATCATAAAAATAACTTCTCCTGCTCGGGGAATCGAACCCGGGCTCTCTCCGTCCGCGTTTTAAGCTATTTTCTCCGGAACTAGATTTTTCCCGGGAAAACAGCTTATATAGTTAGATTCGTATTTAAATGGACTACATTTTAGAATTTTTTAATCAAAATCGTCGAAACCGTTTTCGAGAAATATTTTTTTTTTATGTTTTTTCAGAGTTTTTGGGGGGTAGCGCCCCTAAATTTGGAGCTAAAATTCATTTCTCGATTTCGCCTAGGGGTATGATTTTTCTGAACATGTATGCCAAATTTTATGATAATCGTCCAGTAGTTTCGGCTCCAGGCGTCTGCACAGACGACAGACGACAGGCAGACATTTTTTAAAAACCATTTTTTTAGACTCAGGGGACCTCAAAACGTGTAAATCCATCAAAATCTCAAAATCGAATTTTCGCGCCCTCACAATACTTTCTCTTTATATGAGAAAGTAAAAATGTAGATTCTTGTCGGAGATCGACGTCACAAAATCTTTTTTTCTTCCGCAATAGGCACTGATGATGGCCTTTTCAATGCTAAAAGCTGCTTTGACATTAAAGTTTTTCCAATTTACGTAGAGAGACGTGTTATTTCTTTAAAATTACCTCCATAGACGCTCCCATATCTAACACTAGCATTTTGCATGCGAGCGTGGAGATTGCACCCGAGCGACAGCGAGGGTAGTAAAACCACACGAGCAATGCAAAATCCAGTTTTCCCACGTGTTGTGTACCGTACTTTATCTACGATTGTTGGATTTTAATAATAAATACAGAAAATACATTTAATAAACTTGCTGTATGTAAGTTCGTATTTCTCTTTTGATAAAGATGACATTAATTCATTAGTTGTACTTTGTGCTGAATTAATTATTTCGGAAGGCGTATAATTCTCCTCATTTTCATAATGACATAAATCAATCTTTGTTTTTCACTAAATGGCCCCCATACACGGTCAAACATGTTTGCCCAAACCTGATGTCGGGCAAGTTAGGCCATACACGTCAAACATCATGAATATGCAAACATCAAAGCCCCATACACGGTCAAACATGTTTGCGCAAACCTGATGTCGGGCAAGTTAGGCCATACACGTCAAACATCATGAATATGCAAACATCAAACAGCCCCATACACGGTCAAACATGTTTGCGCAAACCTGATGTCGGGCAAGTTAGGCCATACACGTCAAACATCATGAATATGCAAACATCAAACAGCCCCATACACGGTCAAACATGTTTGCGCAAACCTGATGTCGGGCAAGTTAGGCCATACACGTCAAACATCATGAATATGCAAACATCAAACAGCCCCATACACGGTCAAACATGTTTGCGCAATCCTGATGTCGGGCAAGTTAGGCCATACACGTCAAACATCATGAATATGCAAACATCAAACAGCCCCATACACGGTCAAACATGTTTGCGCAAACATTTTGACCGTGTATGGGGGCCTTAAAAACTCAATATATTGAACAAACAGCAAATTAGTTTTGTTAAATGTAAACAAACTCGCTAATCGTGCGTTAAGGTGAAGAATTATTCTTTTTTACCGCACTAGGGCGGAAAAAATAGGAATTATGAGACGCGCATGCGCAATGAATACAAGTACGTAAAGAGTTGCGTACCGTACTTTATCTACGATTGTTAGATTTAAATAATAAATACAGAAAAAAATAAACTTGCTGTATGCAAGTTCGTATCTCTCTCTTGATAAAGATGGCATTAATTCTTGAGTTGTATTTTTTGCCGAATTAATTGTTTCTGGAGGAGTATTATTCTCCACATTTTCGTCAAAGTCACTTGATTCACTCATTGTTTTTCACTAAAAACTCGATATAAACAGTTACTTTAATAAAAGAACAGCAAATTAGTTTTGTTAAATGTAAACAAACTATCTAATCGTGCGTAAAGCTGAAGAATTCCTCTTCTTTACCGCGCTAGCGTGGTAAAGAAGAGGAATTATTCAGAACTATGAGACGCGCATGCGCAATGAATACAAGTACGTAAATAATCACTTTCTACACATCTAAACAAAGATATAATGTTTATATTTCGTATCAATCGTAGATAAAATAATTTATACAGCATGTAAGTACAAATTTACAATGTTTAACACCTAAAACGTTCAAGTGGCCAGAACTAGGCTGATCGCAATTTGGGATATATTTTAATATCGGGCCGGCGTGGCGCTCTTTAATACTATGTTCAAATATTCTACTCCATGTGTATTATTTTATAGCTTAATACAACGATATTAAATAAAGAGCAAGATGTGACTCTTGATATTAAGAGAACTCTCTTTAACAATGAAACACTACAGCATCATTTTACTCTTTAACCATCTCAGATCTGAGAATATGTTTAAAGAGACAACTAACTTCCGCTTGGTTCATCGTATTCTCTGTCATTGATGGTTTCCGTTATGGAATGATGATTGATTGGTATGTAATATTGATTTAGCCAGATATAGTTTTTTTTGTATTGATCTAAATATAACGTTTTTAAGTGGGTTATACAACCGACATAGAGCAGACCTCTAGTGTTATTCATTACAATATCCAATATAGCTGTTCAATTTAAAAATAATCAATCAGTTACAATTTAATTTCTGTTTTTTAAGATTACACACACATTGTGTGTATATACAATAATATAAATAAAAAAATCGGCCTGAGACAACTCAGGACTAATTTTCTCAAATAATCACGATTCCAGATACTTTTTATTTTCGTGTATTCTTCAATTTATCCCTTTGATTATAAATTCTTCTCTATTTTTTAGTGGTCTTTAGGGATTTAATAATTAGAAAAAAAAAACAATTTTTTTAATTAATATTTTTTCAAAGCTATATTTCGCCCAAACCTGGGCATCTTTTAGATTCTTCATTTTAGATTTTTTTTTTTAAATCAGAATCGTCGGAACCGTTTTCGAGAAATGATTTTTCTTCATTTTTTCTTTAGAATTTTTGGAGGGTAGCCCCCAAATTTGGAGCTTTAATTAATTTCTCAATTCCATCTAGGGGTATGATTTTTCTGAACATATATGCCAAATTTCGTCAAAATCGGCCCAGTAGTTTAAGCTCCATGCATCTGCACAGATGATAGACTTGACATTTTTAAATACCCTATTTTTGGACACATAGGGACCTCAAACCTTGTTAATCCATCAAAATTTCAAAATCGAATTTTCGATCTATCGTAATACTTTCTCTTTATATGAGAAAGTAAAAATAGAATCCTTTAAAAACCCACCGCAAGGAAAACTTGACTTCAATGAATCCTTTTTTAATTAATTCGACTTAATCGAATTTTCTCTGTTCCCTATTTCTCATCAATTTAATTATGTTTCCTTGAAAAAAAGAGGATTTATTTTCTTATATTAATTAATTTTTATGTTAAAAAGTAGGATGGAAAAATTAATTGAAAGAAAAAAGTCAATTCTAGAATTGAAATTAAAATATACGAAAAAACACCTTATTATACCCCTGACAATTCTCCTTCATTTAAGTAAATATTAATCTCTTTAATAGCATTATTGATGTTTTAATTAGTTGTTTTGTATAGCTTAGAGTATAAACTTAAAAATCTTTCCTCGTATTTTAATTTTTTCATATTACACATTTACTGAAATTTTGCGATAAGTATAAACTGCTTAATGTACTACGTCGCAAAAAAGGTTTTCAAAGTAAGAAGTGATAATACGTTGATGGTGTTTTATTTACAACTAAGACAGAAGTTATCAATACTAATATGTATTATAATAAAGATTTAAAATTGTTTGTGTGTAAGTTTGTTTATTGCAAGTAATCTCAGGAACTAGTGATCCCATTCTGAACATTCTTTTACTGATAGAAACCTATATTATTCCCGAGTGACAGGCTGAATGTTTTATTTCACTAGGCATCGCGTGGCTCTATCATTGAAGCGAGCGTATAGTAATAAATATGTATTGAATATTGAAAAAATAGATTATCGTGAATCATGATGAGTTGATAGATTATGGGTCTGTTAGTAGTACAGCGGCTAGTAGTAAGGGAACCACCCCGCATTCTTACTATTCCTCTATCCACACATCTCCTTTTCAATATTTATAATTTGTATCTCTTTGCTACAAACAAACTACTGCATGTATCAAATTGAAATTTTGCATGCCTGTTTCAATTGTGCATCAGATGGTGTCTATGAAGTTTTATTAAAATCGTTACGTTAGAACGTAAGATATCGGTAAAAAGGTTGTTTTCTCTATTTTAAACGTTTAGGTCCGCTTTAATAGTTTTAGCGATCTTTATTAATTCATAGCGGTGTCGTTGTTGGTTTTACTAAAAAATGTTATTTGAAAAAAATGTTCGTCTCATCGAATAGATGATGATAGAATTTTTTCCCGTCCTGAAATTCCAATTTAATTTTTGAACCTCCCGTTTATGTGAGCGTTGCGCGCGAACGCTTGGACGGATCACGCTGTCCAACGAACTTAGCCTGAGTATTAGTAAAAGGAAGATGTATATCAAATTTCAACTAAATCGGTCAACTTTTACTCAAGTTATCGTCGGACACGTAAACGTTACACACAGACAGACAGACAGACAGACAGATAGACAGACAGACAAGATGCATAGTTTGTTGAATGTAAGAAGCTCGCTTACGCTCGCTTCAATTATTATTATTGGGACTTGGTTCCAATAATAATAATGTAAGGGCATAATTAGGTAACATAAAAGAAGGTTTCACTCGTGACGTCACCGTCATGAAATATCGAAAATATTCACCTGTGTGAACTTTTATCGTTTTAAAAACGAATCGGATCGAAAACGCTTTCATAACAATATGTGAACATAGTAATTGGAAAAATGACGTCGGCTTAGAAACTTATTTGGCCCACTATGATCACTAAGCCATTATAATTATAGCCAGCGAGTGAAAAAAAGGTTGCCTAGCCCGTGCTAATTTTTTTTTTTTTTTTTTTGTTTTTTTTTACTTGCTGACATTTTCATTTGTTTCGGTAAGAAAATTCAAATGAGAATAAATAAAATTTATACTTCATGTACGATGCCGATAAACGACCTCTCTTAAAAAAAAAAATCACGCCAAAATTGTAAATAAAATACCAACATGTTCATTTTCACAAATCTTTTCGAGACAAACATTACTGACAAACCTTATATTTTTTTCGTCTTCAAGGGTAAGTAAATATGATTATAAATAACCGACGTAATGCCAACGACAAATTATAATAATTAGGACAAGGAGGAAGGTAAAATCTAATCTCTTTATAAACATAAAGTCAAATCTACGACTGGAGATATTTAAACAGGGAGTGTATTTCATGTTTCATTGTTCCAACTATGTTTGTCAAAGAGCTTAGGGACAACTATTACAATGATTGCGTAGCTCAGACAGTGATATCAAATATATTAGTGTTATCTGTCTGTCCCAGATTTATGTTTGGTAGGAGAGGTAATCAAAACAACGGCACTAAAGAAATCAAGTAATGTAGGTCGCTATGTTCAGCAGTTAGACTTTACCCAAGGATTAAAAACAGTATAATATTACGACTTCAGATTAAACGGTAAATAACAAATCTGTTTTTAGTTGTTTTTTTTAAACTATTCCTTCTTGCTCTAGATATAGTTATTCTTTTATTTTTTATTTTTATTTTAATCTAAAGAATATTAATGGAGGTTTTAAGATTTAATCTAGAAAAGCTTTTAGTTTTGGAGACCTTTTTTGGACGGATTGCAATTTATGTTTATTATACGGTTTATACATCTGATGGAGCGATAATATACTCACTACTAACCCCGTCGTGCATTATATATATATAGTAGAACCTCGCTTACACGACCCTCAATAACACAAGAACCTCAATTAGAAGTGCAATTTTCAAATCCCCTTGAGATTGCCATAACACATAATACTTGGCATCGCGTGGCTCTATCATTGAAGCGAGCGTAAAGTAATAAATATGTATTAAATATTGAAAAAATAGATAATCATGAATCATGATGAGTTGATAGATAATGGGTATAGTTGTAGTACAGCGGCTAGTAGTAGGGGAACCACCCTGCATTCTTACTATTCCTCTAACCACACCATCTCCTTTTCAATTATTATAAAATGTATCTCTTTGCTACAACACAACTACTGCATGTATCAAATTGAAATTTTGCATGCCTGTTTCAATTGTGCATTAGATGGTGTATATGAAGTTTTATTAAAATCGTTACGTTAGAACGTAAGATATCGGTAAAAAGGTTGTTTTCTCTATTTTAAACGTTTTGGTCCGCTTTAATAGTTTTAGCGATCTTTATTAATTCATAGCGGTGTCGCTGTTGGTTTTACTAAAAAAATATATTTGAAAAAAAAGTTCGTCTCATCAAATAGG
The DNA here is from genome assembly GCA_951217055.1 of Gerris lacustris. Taxonomy (NCBI): domain Eukaryota; kingdom Metazoa; phylum Arthropoda; class Insecta; order Hemiptera; family Gerridae; genus Gerris; species Gerris lacustris. The sequence goes on along the minus strand of OX578281.1, from coordinate 4,237,570 downwards.
TGATGATATAATTTTTCCCGTCCTGAAATTCCAATTTTAAATTTGAAGCTCACGTTTACGCGAGCATTGCGTGCGAACTCTTGGACGGATCACGCTGTCCAACGAACTTAACCTGAGTATTAGTAAAAGGAAAATGTATACCAAATTTCAACTAAATCAGTCAACTTTTACTCAAGTTATCGTCGGACACGTAAACGTTACACACTGACAGACAGACAGACAGACAAGATGCATATTTCGTTGAATGTAAGAAGCTCGCTTACGCTCGCTTCAATTAAAATATTTCGTTGAATGTAAGAAGCTCGCTTACGCTCGCTTCAATTAAATTAACCTCTATAACGCGACTATTATTACCCAAGCAACCTCTATAATCTATAACACGGATTTTTTCCAATTCACAACGTAACTCAGAACCTCTATAACAAGTCGTTCTGAGAAGTCAACCTCGATAACGCGACTCTATACAGGAATGGGTTGACCTTGAACAAGTCTAGACTTGAAACCTCCGCCCCACCCCCTTCCATTTTGAGATGTCAACCTCTATAACACGACTGATAGCCAAAATAACCTTGATAACACGACCCTCAACAAAAAGAGCACCTCGATAACAAGACTGTTTCCCTAATCCCCTTGAGACACTTCTTATCGAGGTTCTACTGTGTATAGTATATAGTTGTGTATAAACTGTTTAGCAGCTGTCATGTAGTTGGGCTATACGGATTATTATTTTTATTTTATTTAAACTTTATTGTTTATTTCTAAACTAGAACTAAAATAATCTTCCAATTAGTGTGGCACATAGCTTCCTCACGTCCTGTGCGTCGTATACTTTAATGATTTTATGCTTTTACAGCTTAATTTTATCAAATTTATTTAATCCCCCATCCCACCCCCCGTTTTTTAAATCTGTCAAAATTGTTTCGATATTTTACATGCATTATGTAAGGTATCAATTTAGCAAAATTTAAAGGGTGTAGTCGGTTGAAATTAATCTGGTGCTATCTGCGGGCTTCATTTAACAAACCATCCAAATTTCATAAATATCAGATGGCAACTTTTGAAGATATAGCTGTAAAAAAATGTATCTTTGTGTGCATGTGGAAGAGAAACAAGTAAGCGCAGATGGTTGAAACTTATATGGGACCGACAATGGGCTAATTATCACCTACCATACAAATTTCATTAAAATCGGACGAGCATTTTTTAAGATATGTTGGTTCGCAAAAACTTGGTGCCAGACCGACAGGCAGACCAACAGACAAACTCGGAACCAAAAATGTTCCTTGATGTCTGAAACGGATTTCTGTCTTGAAATCGGAGGTATAACAAATTTTCGTTCTTCAGATCGATCATATCCCGTTACCTTTGGTAAAAAATAATTAAATTATTTTTTTCAAAAACCTTCTCCAGACGACCATAACATTTTACAAACCCCACATTCTTAGTATTTTAAATATATATAATGTATTATTATTACATTATATTATTAGCGTTCAATAATCTTGACTCTTTTAAAGCAATGTAGTGGGAAACATAAAAAAAGAATACCCTATTATCATTGTCAGGTAGAAAAAATATTAAAGTACACAAATCAAAAAAAATTATAAAGATATCAAACTATGAAGTTTCCCAGAAAAATTAAATATTTAATTAAATTCTCAATACGAACGAGGAATGTAAAACAAATGTTCAGAAATAATTAATAAAATATTAACGTTAATTATTGATAATCTTATGTCAATAATCTAGTAAGAAATCTTATAAATGAGTAGTACTCTTGACATTTCAACAAGATACAAATGTATTGCATGTATATATATATATATATATATATATATATATATATATATATATATATATATATATATATATATATATATATATATATACCAATAATGGCTTAGAGGAACATCGATGTATGTCGAAGTAAAGTCGATAGAAACTTCAACCCAAGATTCATTTTTCCACTAAATTTTCTCTCGGCGTTGCGTTATAACTATAACAGTATCCATAGCAATCTTTCTGTCAAAAATACGTTTAAAGACATCCTTTAAAAAGATGTATGATTATGATATTAATGATGAAGATAATTAATGAAAGCTGCTTCCATGTCCTACAATGTCATGATTGAGACATAGATAAACTAGACTATTAATAGTACTGATAGATCTATCACAATCATCTTTTTAAAAAAATCCAAAATCAAATTACAAGGATCCTATGATAAATGTTCGGTTTTGATTTTTTTTTTTTTTCGTGTGATTTATCTTTCTCTCTTTTTTTTTGCTTTTAACTTGTTGGATTAGAATTTAATTTTGAGATGGTTAATGATTAATTGTGACATGAGTTTTTGATAACGTAAACCCAAAACCTGAAATGGATTTCAAATATGTTTCAGAGAATTGAAAGGTTATTTATTATACTATACAATCAATTTGCCCAATTCAGGATTTTTTCAATTTTTTAAAAAATTGAAAATGATGTTTTTAATAATAATTTTCATTTTTGAGAATATCATCATAAAAAGAAATGAAAAAGAGTTAAGTTAAATGGTGATTAGGGTTATTGAGTGTATAGTGATAGTATAATACTGCTAGGTAGTAAATAGGCCAGAACTTCTATAGGTAGGGTTACCATACGTCCGGATTTGAAGCATCTGTCCGGTTTTGCGTCCGGATTTGAGAAATGTCCGGATTTTATAAATGGAAAACGCAGTAAAAGCAAGGAATTTTCAGCTAAATGGGGTTCCCTTCCAAAAGAAGAAACCTTAAAAAACTCATGAGAAATGGAAAGAAATATTTGAAGTATTTTCTTGAAGCAACGTATATTTGAATATATTTAAAATAGTAGAATTCACCATATGTCTGCCTGGTACTTCGGCTCCAGCTGAACGAATTTTTTCAATTATTTGGACGCCTGAAAGAGGAAAATTATCTCTGACAGTTGTAAAAGAGCTTTTTAAAATGAATGCCAATTCTATTATGACATGCTCAGAATTCCAAGACAAAATCAAAAAATGAAAGACAAGCCTTTTCTAAGGAAAATTGTTTCATCTGAAAAGTATGAAGTAAGAACTAATGAAGAAGCCATCCTTGGATCCATCAGAGACTAGCAAAACTTGAATATGATATTAATAATAAATATTAACAAATATATAACATAATTATATATTTGTAACATTTATTTTTCGATATATCTCGAAGTAAAGTCGATAGTTAGTTTGAAACTTCGATCCCAAGATGCACATTCACTCGGCGTTCCAACAGTAATTAGTAACTAGGCATCGCGTGGCTCTATCATTGAAGCGAGCGTATTGCAATGAAATACTGAATATTGAAATTTATTAATCATGATGAATGTCATAGTTGAAGAGGGTAGTGTGAGGTAGAGGGGGGGTACTCGGTACAGAGCTTTACTTCCTAAACAAACCTATACACTATATGAATCTTAACCACCCGTGATAGCTTTTATATTATTAATATAAATGTATCACTTCCACTTCATTACTCAAATACTACTGCTTGTAACACGTTGAAATTTTACATACTTGTTTCAATTGTACTTTAGACGATGTACATGGAGTTTTATTAAAATCGTTACGTTAGAACGTAAGATATTGGTATAAAGGTTGTTTTCTCTATTTTAAACGTTTAGGTCCGCTTTAATAGTTTTAGCGATCTTTATTAATTCATAGCAGTGTCATTGTTGGTTTTACTAAAAAATGTTATTTGGAAAAAAAATGTTCGTCTCATCGAATAGGTGATGATAGAATTTTTTCCCGTCCTGAAATTCCAATTTTAAATTTGAAGCTCACGTTTACGCGAGCATTGCGCGCGAACTCTTGGACGGATCACGCTGTCCAACGAACTTAGCCTGAGTATTAGTAAAAGGAAGATGTATACCAAATTTCAACTAAATCGGTCAACTTTTACTCAAGTTATCGTCGGACACGTAAACGTTACACACAGACAGACAGACAGGCAGACAGACAAGATGCATATTTCGTTGAATGTAAGAAGCTCGCTTCAATTAGCGGTGTCCATCCTATAATGTTGTCAAGGTCTGGTTTCATTCTAAAACTATGTCGGTGTTATTTTAAGAGAAACAAATGTTTAATATTTGCGGCACCTCTTAAAGTAAAGGGAGAAAGTTGTGTGCTGGTCATCTAGTTTTGTTCTTGTTTAAGTGATTATAATTGCTCTTAAAACTTGAATGAAGATGTCAGGTTTGATTGTCTGACACATCGTCTAAGAGGTCAAACTGAAGTTAGTTAAGAGGAAAGTTGCCAGGTCAATATGTCAAATGGCACCTCGTTGAATCAATAAGAGAATATTGACTTTAAATGCTCTCAAGTATAAGAATGATACCATCATCCATCTATTCGTCTATTTTTACATTTCTTTAATTATTATCTACGTTTTACAGCAATTATTATTTAAAAATAACTCTTAATATCCTTATTTAAATATCCTTTTGTAAATTAATTTTACAAGAAATGATAAACAATTTTAAACTATATTGCCAAAATTGGAATCTTAAGCTAAATTTAGAAAAATCAAAAATAATGATTTTTAGGAAAGGAGGAAAATTGAAGAAATACGACAAATTTTTCTACGGCAATACTAGATTAGAAATTGTTAATAGTTATAAGTATTTAGGGATCATTTTTACACCTAAAATGTCATATACTAAACATTTACAAGATCGGTGCTCGGCTTCTAAAATTAGTTTAAACATATCTTGGAAAGCAATAATAGATAACAATTTCATTCCATATTCAAAAAAAGTATCTGTTTTTGATGCAGCAATAAAAGCCATTATATGCTACGGTTGTCAAATCTGGGGAATTAACCAGTACGAGGAAATAGAAATAATACAGAGAAAATTCTTCAAACGAATATTACATTTGCCGCAACACACTCCCTCTTACATCCTTGCCGTAGAGACAGGCATGCTACCCTTGCATCTTCACACAGTAAAACTACACTTTGATTATATAATTAAAACCCTCCAACACCCAAATCATAGACTAACTAATATATTTGCTAGAAAGATTATTGTAGAAAACACGGGTTGGTTTAAAACATGGAAGGAACTAAATCTTAAATTCGGAATTGATTTTGATTGGCAAACCGAACCAAACATATGGAAATCTAAATTAGATAAATTAATAATAAAAATGAAAGGTGGCTTTCTCGAGGAGAATATAGTAAAAGCTCGCAGTTCAAGGACCGTGTACAGCATATTAAACTACGATATGGAAAGTAAGGCTTATCTACAGGATAAAAACAATATTCCATATATAAGCAATATATTGAAAGCTCGAGGAGATTTGCTTAATTTAATGAATAAACCATGGCTTAAAGAGGAAGACAGAATGTGCCCTTGTTGTGGTCAGTCTGAACCTGAAACTATTCAACATTTTCTAGGCTCCTGTCCAGCTTTAAATCACGAGAGAAAAAATCATTTTGGTTTTGTAAATTTAGAAACACAATTAATTATTGAGATACTAAATGGGAAGGGTTTTGACAAAATAAATATGTTTATTGAAGATGCCTTTAAACGTAGGAAATTTCTCATCTAAACAAAAAATAAAATAAAAATGTATAAAAGAATAATAAAACTATGATAATATTTAAAAATTTGTTATTTTTATTGTTGTTAATTTGTTATTGTTTAATTTAGTATATTTTTTATTTATTTATTTATTATTGCATGTACTTTATTTATGGTAATTAATTATTAGTTAACTGGTCAATTAAGGTATAATTATTTATTATCCATTAGCATCTTATTATTTATAATTTGTCTCTATTCCTATAGTGAAGTGTGATTGCTGTTTTTTATGTATAGTTAATTAATGTTTAAAGGGTTTATTTTTACACTTTATAAAATTCAAAAATGTTTATTATGCTATTTATTTATTTATTATTTATTATTAAGTTTTGAAATAGATAAAATATATGGATGTAAGAGAGAAAAAAAAAAAAAAAAAAAAATGAAAGCTGTATAGATATGTAAACAAAATTAATATATAGTTTTTTGGTAGGGAGTATCTAATAATTTGTAATTGTTAAATGGAATCTATATGAAGTTAAATATTTTATGTAAAAAAAAGAAAAAAAAAAAAAAAAAAAAAAAAAAAAAAAAAAAAAAAAAAAAAAAAAAAGTATACATATTTTATAATGTTATTACAATTTTGTAGAGACTACTCTAGGCAGGCGACCAATAGGTCATGCTAAAGATATTTTATTAATGGTTGGTAAATGTTATTTTTTGTTATTATGAAGAATTAATAAATTATTATTATATATTAATCATGATGAATGTCATAGTTGAAGAGGGTAGTGTGAGGTAGAGGGGGGGTACTCGGTACAGAGCTTTACTTCCTAAACAAACCTATACACTATATGAATCTTAACCACCCGTGATAGCTTTTATATTATTAATATAAATGTATCACTTCCACTTCATTACTCAAATACTACTGCTTGTAACACGTTGAAATTTTACATACTTGTTTCAATTGTACTTTAGACGATGTACATGGAGTTTTATTAAAATCGTTACGTTAGAACGTAAGATATTGGTATAAAGGTTGTTTTCTCTATTTTAAACGTTTAGGTCCGCTTTAATAGTTTTAGCGATCTTTATTAATTCATAGCAGTGTCATTGTTGGTTTTACTAAAAAATGTTATTTGGAAAAAAAATGTTCGTCTCATCGAATAGGTGATGATAGAATTTTTTCCCGTCCTGAAATTCCAATTTTAAATTTGAAGCTCACGTTTACGCGAGCATTGCGCGCGAACTCTTGGACGGATCACGCTGTCCAACGAACTTAGCCTGAGTATTAGTAAAAGGAAGATGTATACCAAATTTCAACTAAATCGGTCAACTTTTACTCAAGTTATCGTCGGACACGTAAACGTTACACACAGACAGACAGACAGGCAGACAGACAAGATGCATATTTCGTTGAATGTAAGAAGCTCGCTTCAATTAGCGGTGTCCATCCTATAATGTTGTCAAGGTCTGGTTTCATTCTAAAACTATGTCGGTGTTATTTTAAGAGAAACAAATGTTTAATATTTGCGGCACCTCTTAAAGTAAAGGGAGAAAGTTGTGTGCTGGTCATCTAGTTTTGTTCTTGTTTAAGTGATTATAATTGCTCTTAAAACTTGAATGAAGATGTCAGGTTTGATTGTCTGACACATCGTCTAAGAGGTCAAACTGAAGTTAGTTAAGAGGAAAGTTGCCAGGTCAATATGTCAAATGGCACCTCGTTGAATCAATAAGAGAATATTGACTTTAAATGCTCTCAAGTATAAGAATGATACCATCATCCATCTATTCGTCTATTTTTACATTTCTTTAATTATTATCTACGTTTTACAGCAATTATTATTTAAAAATAACTCTTAATATCCTAGTATATGTTTCTCTCCAGTGTGAGATAGCGACTCATCATGAAAGAGCTGTAGTTCAATAACAAAGACAAGGTCTATTGTAATAATTGACCGGTTTCAGCTGTTCTCAGTGGCGTATAGTTAGGGCATTTGGGGCCCCTCGCCAAACAAAATTGATGACCAAAAAAAAAAAAAAAACCTCTTGCGTTTAGCCCGTAGTCGTAGTCTCCTCAGCTCTGTTGGCAAGCCTGACTAGAATTGGTAATAGTGAGCTTTTTGAAACGAAGTTCCTTATAGCTCGTTCTGGAGCCCGGGAGTGAATCCGAAAAAAACCACCAAAATCACCGTCACGCAACCAAGCGTCATAAAAATCTACCGATGACGATAACCTACAGTCCGCTCAATTACTTGATTACTACAGTGGCGTATCCAGGGGGGGAGGCACGGGGGGCACGTGCCCCCCCCCCCCCCCCCCCCCAGACTGGCCCAGACCCATTAGAGTTAAAAAAAAAAAACGCCGTATTTTTTTTTTCTTACATATTTTTACATTCACCTCATATTCAATTTCACCTCAGAAATGCATAAAGGCGCTGTTTTTAGAGGTAATATTTTCAAAATTTTCCCGGGGGATGGCCCCCGGACCCCCCGCCATACCCCCCCCCCCCCCACAATTTCATCGACGCCCATGACTTACAGTATGATATTGTACTGCAATAAGCATCAGCATAACATTTTCTAACGAATACGTTCTAAAACAGTTGTTGTTGCTTAGCGCGCGGAGATTTTTTTTGGGGGGGGGGGGAGTTGCTTTGTTGGATAAGTAGTTACCTTTTCTTGTTACCACTACGAATTCCCCCCCCCCCCTATTTTTATTCAAGATTTGTGCCCATGTGAGGCTCCATGCCTCCCGTTGCAAACAAGAACAGTCGAAAGCGGTCAATTGTTTTATTATAATTTTTTTCCTGTGAAGACGTTGATTGGTTTTTGAACTACGACAGAGTTATTGAGGACGCCCTGAGTTAACATTTATATTTGGGTTTAGTTTCTATATAAATTCATCTTTGAGATAACTATAATAGTTTTTTTTTTTTTTTTTTTTTTTTTTAATAATATAATTATTTTTATTTAAACAATTACAAGAATATTACATTTTCATTTAAGTTACAAAATATTTTAAATAATTACAATATGTTTTTATTTTTTATTTCTAACTTAAAAATAAAAATATATTAGCTTGTTTATATGTTAGCTTTATAGAATTACTATATGTTTAACTCTTTCTCTATTAAGTTACTTCAGATGAAACTTATACTTATCTGCTAAATCATTTAATCGAGTCGTCTTTTTCTGCTTAGTTTAGAGGATAGCCATAAAAACATTTCCAAGCTTCCCTATATTTAGACGCAGGCTTTGAGTTAGATGCGAAGGCAATCAGACTCAATTGGTGTAATATTTTTATACTCAAGTCCAATAAAACTCTTTTTATAACCCCCTAATAGATCGTTTCTTCCAGAGTGCTTTCTCTCAACCTTCCCGGTTTTTCATATGAGGCCAAATCATCCGAGTTTTCTTTAGTCTGCTTAATACATTCGACACCGTATTCTAAGTGCACCTGAACATAGCTTTTTTTACTTGATCTCACCTGGACTTGCATGCCACTTTTCTTACTTCACTTTAGGAGCTAAATCTAGGAAAGGAAACTAGGAAAGTAGAAAATATGAACGTACAAAAAAATAAATCGTAATTGTTTACAAGCTGCACCTTGTAATCTTCATCTTCTTAAAAAATCTCTCCGCACTTCATTGAAAAACATTGAACCATGCATGTGCTTTTGTGATCACTCCTGGTGGTGAAATATTGTACTAAAGTGAAAACCAATCTGCCTCCTGTAATATCCCAATTTCCTGATACTATATATTTAAGAGCGTTAATAATTTTTTATAAAGTTTTTTCTCACGTCGTTTTTTGCGTGGCGATTCTGTCCCAAAAGCCTTGTCCACACTAGTAGACATGTTGCGTGATTTTGGTCTCAGAGACAATGTCTAGCGATTTGTCTATAGACATCGGCTGAGACAAACGGCGTCTACGGTCTCGTTGCTAGACCAAAATCGCATGTCTATGGTTTTCCATTCTAAATGCTAGACATGGTGCAACGTTAGGCATGTTGCGCAACGTGTCTACAAGTGTGGACGCTATAGACCTAGACCATAGACGGTGTCAGAAGATGTCTATAGACACGTTGCGAGACATTTCTATAGACGGTCTATGAGACCGTCTATAGAAATGTCTCGCAACGTCTCTACTGGTGTGGACTAGGCTTTTAGTCCGAAAATCGGTCCGCGACATCTCAGACAAATTTTCTCATATACGAGTCCATAATTTCTTGTCCCAGCGTTTTCCATTTATTAGTTTTTGTGTTTTTGTTGGTACATTTAATTATTATTGAACATTTCATTATAAAATGTATCATAACAATAACTTATCCTTGACGTGGAATCGAACCCGGCCTCTCTCCGTCCCCGTTTAAAGCTTTTTTCTCAGAAATTTCCCCAGGGAAAACGGCTTAAATTGTTGGGTTTGTATTTAAATAGACTACGTTATAGATTTTTATTTTTAAATATAATCGCCGAAACTGTTTTCGAGAAATTATTTTTTCTCACGTTTTTTCAGAGTTTTTCGTGGGTAAAGCTCCCAAATTTGGAGCTAAAATTATTTTATTTATTTGTATGTTTTTTGTTATGTATGCCCATTTTTGTTGTCCCCTGGAGTGATAAATAAGCATTTAACTATATTGTTAAGCTTTTGGATCAAGCTAAAAAGTGAATAAGTTTTTTAGGGTCCGTAAGCAAAAAACGACCTTTATATACATTCCTGCACTTGTCTGTCTGTATATCTGATATCTGAAAATATCTAACACAAAATTTTGATTCTTTTGAGCTATCTTATGTGTTATAATCCAATTGCAGAAAAAATATGCTGAAGACCCAAATAATAATCCCTCAAAAACTAGGGGTTTTGAATCAATTTTTTTTAATCACGAAATTAGTCCAGGAAAATAAGGAATAATAGGGGAAATAATTTATAAAGTTTTGAAACTTTGTGAAAACACTTTTAAGGGGTGTAGTAGTAAGAAACAGCAAAGTTCCCCCCTCTTGAGGGGGCGCGTCCCCCCTCCCCCCTCCTTAAAGTCCAAAATTAACTTATTTTTCACTTTTTACGCAAAACGGTTTAATTTTTGAAAAGAAGTGTTATTACCAAAATTATTTCTCACATAATTCTGCACAAAAAAGGTCCTATGCATGTTTGAAGTGGGACATACCGTTTTCGAGATATTGTAGTTGGATAGAGATAAAACGCATTTTTGCGAACCAAGATATCTTATTAACAACATATCCGATTTTAATGAAACTTGGATGGTAGGTTATACTTAGCCCATTGTTGATCCCATAAAAGTTTCAACCTTCTGCGCCCATTATTTTATCCTCCACATGCGCACAAACATCCATTTATTTAGACCAATATCTTCAAAAGTACTCAACAGATTATTATAAAATTTGGATGGTTTGTCGAAAGTAGCCCGCAGATAGCCTCACATTAATTTCAACCGTCTGCGCTCTTTACATTTTCTAAATTGGTTCCCTTTTTGTCTGTCTGTTGATCAATTTTTTGTGTGTCTTTAATGAATTAAAGTATCAATTTATCAAAATGTAAAGAGCGCAGACGGTTGAAATTAATGTGAGGCTATCTGCGGGCTACTTTCGACAAACCATCCAAATTTTATAATAATCTGTTGAGTACTTTTGAAGATATTGGTCTAAATAAATGTATGTTTGTGCGCATGTGGAGGATAAAATAATGGGCGCAGAAGGTTGAAACTTTAATGGGATCAACAATGGGCTAAGTATAACCTACCATTCCAGTTTCATTAAAATCAGATATCTTGGTTCGCAAAAATGCGTTTTATCTCTATCCAACTACAATATCTCGAAAACGGTATGTCCCACTTCAAACATGCATAGGACCTTTTTTGTGCAGAATTGTGTGAGAAATAATTTTGGTAATAACACTTCTTTTCAAAAATTAAACCGTTTTGTGTAAAAAGTGAAAAATAAGTTAATTTTGGACTTTAAGGAGGGGGGAGGGGGGGAACTTTGCTGTTTCTTACTACTACACCCCTTAAAAGTGTTTTCACAAAGTTTCAAAACTATATAAATTATTTCCTCCATTTGCTGTTTTTTTTTACTAATTTGCCTGGACTAAATGAAAGTGGAGGGCGCCCTGAGTTCAAATATATATTTGGTTTAGTTTTTATACCATTTTATGTTTGCGCCAAAAAAATCTGAAATGGATTGGGCTACACTTTAGTACTTAATTATCAAAAATTAAACCGTTGGAGTAGTTTCATTGCGTTTGGACAATACAAACGCATAAAATGGTGTTTATTTCACGTCTTTATTTTAAATAGTTCAAAAGTTAAAACTAAATTTTAGCTAAAACAAACTTTTAAATGGGCGCTGTCTTGACATGGCTGGGCCGATTATGCTGGTTAATGATCTCGTCCTATTGTTTGCTACCTACGAAACCCTTCGTGTGTTCTGAATGTACTTACTCGTCCAATTTATTTTGAATATCGATTGTTTATTTTACTATAAAAAAGATTTTATCTTTACTTGTGGCAGAATCAAAATGCAGCTTCTTTTACAAAAGTTTGTGAAAGAGACGAACCGTATTTATGGGTCCGTATTTATCGATTCCTCTACTGTTTATCTCTCTTCATTTATATTCTTGGTTTATTCTCTCGTTTTATTTTCAATTACTGATTTAAAGAGGTGAATATAAAGCGCTTAGTTTTTTTCCATTTAAGTGTCTTTATCGGTGAGGATCCCTTGGAAAGTTTTTTTTTTTTTAAAAATGTCACGGCCAAAGTCAAAGTCAGAACGCTTGAAATAGGTTTAATTAAAGCTTCAAACTAGTTTCATTTGTTCGTGAGACTGTTTTAATTAATGAGGCTGTTTTTTTTTCTCTATCTTATGATGAGTTTCAACATCGATTTAATTCGACCTTTCTCATATTTAACTTGAAAAGAAGATGAAGCCTTTTAAATTCTAACTTTTGACAATTAGTTTTTCTCAATACCATTTTTAGGGTCCGTAGACAAAACCAAGGACCCTTATATTTTCCTGCGTGTGTCTGTCCGTCCGTCCGGTCGCCTGCTCTCACGGCTACATACCTTTCGTCCGATCACTTTGAAATTTGGCATATATGTGTCTTGTACCTATACCCACATTAAAAATATAGCGACTTAAAAAAAATATTTTTCAAAAAAATTAGGGTAAAAAAACTTAAGTGTTAAAATTTTTTTTATTTTGTTTCGACACCGTGAGGGGCATCATATGAAATGGTACGTCGAGCTGATTACAAAAATATATAATTCTTTGGTTATACCTTTGATAGGGCGAGTGTAGGCAAGTTTGAAGTGGGTGTGAAAAGTGTCCCCCCTTCTATCTCGCTTATGTGAAGTGCAAAAAGTCTGAAAAAAATCTGACAAAATACGTTTTTTTTATAATCATGGTCTTTTCGTTGTATTTATATGGTTGTAGTTTGGTTCAGTGGCAACAAAATACTTAATAAGAAGTTTGTTTATGTGTTTTTAGAATATCAGACCCATAGGATAGTTAATACTTAATAAGAAGTTTGTTTATGTGTTTTGAGAATATCAGACCCATAGGATAGTTCAAAGTAAGCTTTTTAGCATTTTAAAAAACACCATCAATAGGGTACTACTTAAACAATACAGTGTGGCCTACGGACCCTCGCTGTGTGCTGACTAGCACACACTTAACCTGTTTATTGTAGATACTTCTCAAAACCCTTATGCCGAGGGTGATGTGTCCGTCTGTCCGTACCTCTTTGGTTCACAGGGCCCGAACCGTTTAAGCTAAAGAGCTGAAATTTGAAACACTGGCGCAACTTTTGGACCCAACCACAGGAAATATGTACAGAAGTTAATAAAGATTCAAATGCGCCTAACGTCTAATAAATAAAGATTCATTATTCCATCAATATCCATGGTTGACTGCCTAAATTTGACTTCTAAACAAGATGTTAAAACAGAAAACGGAAGATTTTCCCTTTGAAACAGTGTGTGTCTTCTATTCGATGCATTGATGTTTTTTTAGGGTCCGTAGGCAAAACCAAGGACCCTTATATTTTCCTGCGTGTGTCTGTCCGTCCGTCCTCTCGCGTGCTCTCACGGCTACACCTTTCGTCCGATCACTTTGAAATTTGGCATGTATGTGTCTTGTACCTGCCCACATATTTTAAAAATATAGTGACTTAAAAAAATTAGGGTAAAAAAACTTAAGGGTTAAATTTTTTTGATTTTTTTTCGACACCGTGAGGGGTATTATGTGAAAGGGTACGTCGAGCTGATTACAAAAATATATAATTCTTTGGTTATAACTTTGATAGGGCTAGCGTAGGCGAGTTTCAAGCGGGTTTGAAACGTGTCCCCCCCCCCCCCCTCTATCTCGCTTATGTGAAGTGCAAAAAATCTGAAAAAATTCCTGAACATTCTTCGACCAAAAGTAAAGATACCACTTTTTGGAAATTTCGAAAAAAATATTATTTTATTTTTTATTGACAAAATACGTTTTTTATAATTATGGTCTTTTCGATGTATTTATATGGTTGTAGTCCGGTTCAGTGGCAAAAAAAATACTTTATCAGAGTGTGTTTTGAGAATATTAGACCCTTAGAATGTTCAATTAAGCTTTTTAGAATTTTGAAAAAAACACTGTTTATACACTTTACAGTTAAACACTATATAGTGTGGCCTACGGACCCTCGCTGTGTGCTGCCTAGCACACACTTGACCTGTTTATTTTTTCAAATTTTCAGTTCGAAAATCGGGATGCGTTTGGTCTTCGAGGCCGTCTTACATTCGAAGCAATACATATTTACATGTATGTTTATATATATATATATATATATATATATATATATATATATATATATATATATATATATATATATATATATATATAAAATGTTATTTTATATATCGATGAGAAGACTTTCTTTTGTACACATGTTGTATTTAAGAGGAAGTGAGATAAATTAAGAGGGTTTTTTTTATCCATTTTTTCCTCAATTTAAAAAAATAATTATTAATTATAATTATTTATTGTCGCCACTTGTAAATATTAATTTTTTTAGGCGAAATTTTTATCTTTTGACATCAATCATCTCAAAATAAAGTAAGAAATAAAATACGGAAAAGTTAATAAAAATGTTAGTCTATTATACTCATTATTAAAAATGTATAATAAATTGAATGTTTTTAAATTTATCTGTTCTAATACTTAGTTTAGTTTGGTAATACCTCACAATAAATAACAATCATACCTCTAGTCAAAATTAATTTTAGATATAATTTTCTACTCCATTCAAAATTCATAAAACTTTGTTAATATTATAGTTTGTAACAGTAGATCGATCAGTATGTCATACTTTGAGATAAGCTTGGGAGTATCAATTTTATATCTTAATTCTCTTCCCTCAAATATCTATGAAAATATTTTTCATTTAAAATTAAACGGTTCCGATGATTTTATAAAATTAATCTTAGCTTGTAATTGTAATTTTGGAACGAAGTTCCTTATGGCACGTTACAGCTTCTGGAGCTTCAACGATTATAATTAAACTTAATACACATTGTCTAAAGTACAATTGAGACAGGCATGTAAAATTTCAACCTGATACAAGTATGTATAAGTTTTGTGTTGTGAAGTGATATATTTATATTTTATAATATTTTGAATGGAGTAGGCCGGGGCGTGAGGGCTGGAATAATCCTGTTCTCTCACTACTCGGCTCTTTACTACAACCATACTCTTTAACTATCAACTCATCATGATTAACTATTTTCTCAATATTCAATACATACATATTTATTGCAAGACGCTCGATAAAAAAAACGCTTCAATGATAAAAATAAATTGTTAGTGCGTGAAGTCTCGCGTAAAAAGGATTTCGTTGGTGTTGTAAACATGAAATTAGTAGTTGGGGGGGGGGGGGGGGGGGGGGGGGAATTTTGATGTTTTTGACAAAATGGCGTAGAAAATTAAACGCTTTCCACAAGTGTTATATATTTTTGTAATCTACTCTTCAATACCTTTCACTTGATACCCCTCTCAAAATTTTCCCCGTGACAGCAATTAGCCGCCATCTTGGATTCCCAGTTAATCCGACCAAGTTGCTATTCTTATTTTTTCTTTGGCCCATCAGACTGCACATTTTGCATATTTTTCTATATTTTTAGTAAGAGCGGAAATATAGTTTTAGGGGGGGGGGGGCAAGCAAAATTTCGATGTTTTTTGACAAAATGGCGCCGAAAATTGAACACTTTCCCTAAGTGATATATATATTTGTAATCTACTCTTTAATACCTTTCATTTGATACCCCACTTAAAATTAAAAAAAAAAATTTTTTCGCATGACGTGAGTTATCCGCCATTTTGGATTTGAACAGCTGATAATTTTGAGTTCGCTATATTTTTCCTGTGTGCGCGTCAAAACGATCTTTAATATTGGAAAGTTTCACGTTTCTATCTCTTTTTATTCAAAAGTTATTGGAACCGTACAGAGTGAGAGACAGACAGACACATGAACGAAACTATAAGGGTTTCTTTTTTTGGTTTTACCAACGAAACCCTAAAAAAAGGATTTTCTTATAATTTGCCTTAACTCCGCTAAGTACGGATAGTTGGTTACTTTTAATTTTGTCTCTTTTCTAACTCCGCCATGTATAAGTAGTTAGCGTATACTTAGTAGTCTGATTTTATCATTTATATATTTAATGAAAAGCGTAAGGAATTTCGTTCTTACAGGGTGTCCCACGACACCACATGTATTTTTTACTTTCTCATATAAAGAGAAAGTATTGTGATGGCGCGAAAATTCGATTTTGATAGATTTTCACGTTTTGAGCTCCCCTGAGTCCAAAAAAGTGGTTTTTAAAAAATGTCTGTCTGTCGTCTGTGCAGACGCCAGGAGCCTAAACTACTGGGCCGATTTTGACGAAATTTTGCATACATGTTCAGAAAAATCATACCCAAGGCGAAATCAAGAAATGAATTTTAGCTCTAATTTTGGGGGCGCTACCCCCCAAAAACTCTGAAAAAACATTAAAAAAAAAAATTATTTCTCGAAAACGGTTCCGACGATTTTGATTAAAAAATTCTAAAATGTAGTCAATTTGAATACGAATCCAACGATATAAGCAGTTTTCCCGGGAAAAATCTAGTTCCTGAGAAATTAGCTTAAAACGCGGACGGAGTGAGCCCGGGTTTGATTCCCCACCCAGGAGAAGTTATTTTTATGATACATTTTGATGAAATGTTCAATAATATTTAAATGTACATTTGAAAACTAATAAATGGAAACACTGGGCTAAGTAATTATAAACTCGTATATGAGAAAGTTTGTCTGAGTTGTCTCGGACCGATTTTTTTTGTCTATTATCAGGTGATAGAAAAATTATCCATTTAAATTCCAATAAAATCATACAAAAATCAGTTGCAAGTTAAAATTAGAATGGTGAAAATTTAAAATTTAATTTGATCTGAGTTTTCTCAGATCATTATTGTTTATTAAGTAGTAGAAAATTGTAATTTTGAATTTATTTGATTGCAGGGTGGCGGTGCAAATCGACCAGACGGAGATGGGGCGGCAAAAGACAAAGAGGGAATTGTCAAATTTGGATGGATCAAAGGAGTACTGGTGAGGAATCTGCTGAACATCTGGGGAGTTATGCTGTTCCTTCGGTTATCCTGGGTCGTAGGACAAGCTGGCATATGTACTCATCTTAATACTACTACCTCTCTTATAATTTATCTCAAAAAGTATTACACTCACAATTTTAATTAATGGCACACATTTTTTAAATTATTAATATTTTTAAAAGTTTTTTTTTTTTCTTTAAAAAAAAAGTGATTATTTTTTTTTTAATTTTGTTTTCAGTACAAGGAGTTCTTCTGATCTCTGGGTGTAGCTTGGTCACATTCCTCACTGCTTTGTCAATGTCTGCTATTAGTACAAATGGTCTAATCAAAGGAGGTCAGTACTTGTAACTTGTAATTATTCTTATCCTTAACTAGTGTTCACGGCATTCACTCAATTATTATTAATTGTTCATTTTTTTTTTTGTTTTTGAATAAGCAAGTATTCTTATCATAAACGACTAAAAAAACTAATATTTGGGCAATTAATAATACTGAATAAATTAATTAGTTTTTATTTTTAGAATATTTCACTTGTCAATAAATTATATTTACCTTAAAATAATTAATATATAATTTCAAGATAAAAAGAACTTTTTATATACTACGTTTTTAAATTTTCTGTTGAATCGTATGTAATGTTGATAATATAATTGTTATTGTTATATGATATACAATAATGTTAGTGAAAAAAAAAAATAGTTCCGAATTTATTTACTTCACAAAATGACAACCATCCAGAGAGCTGATCTTAAACCTATAAAAAAATAAATCTTTGTACAACGGATCTCCCCAACACCAAATCTAAAGCATGCCATCGATATATTTGAAATAATATAATCGATATTTCCGGTTTTGCTGTCATTCAATGTTTATCTATCACAAATTTGAGACCCGTCAAAATGAAGACTGGGTAAATATTGGATATGGCAAAACAAATAAAATAACTTGCGGCTTTTTTCCGAACTAACTTTCTGCACAGCAAAATTTGCTGAAAACTAATTAAATTCTGCTGAAAGATGGGCAAAAGTATTAAAATAATGCATTGTCATCGTGGTCTGAGCTATGCTAAAAGTTTCAAATGTCTAGCTATTCGGGAAGTTGGTTAGATATCGATTGCCAGATTTGTACCGGACAAACAAACAAACAAGAATGCAAGCTAATAAAAACGTATAAAAATACCATTTTTGAAAACTGGTCTTATTTTCAACTTTTTTTTTTATTGAAAGACAGGAAGTGGTTCACCACCAGTGGGTGGTGTTCAAAATTGGGATAATAGGTGTGCAATGAAACTTAAAAAGCAAAGAAATATGACGCCCTTTTTTTTTTTTTTTTTTTTTTTTTTTGGTTTCTGTATTCTTCATCTTCGTTTTTGCCATGTGCAATATTTGGGGGAGATTGAAATACGGGGAGTGATTCAAAATTGGGGTAACGGAAACGTGCGATGAATCTTACGAAGCAAAGTAATTTAAAACCAGTAAAAAATCCATTGAAATAATAGTCTTAGAGATAGTGTGCAAAAAAAAGTGCCCACTTATTATAATTTGTTTACTTTTACGTCTGATAAATAAAAACTTGTTCGTAAATTGTCAATTAAAAAAAATTTGTTTAAAATTACCTATTCATAGTTGTTACTATGATGTAGCAATATTAGCAGATAAACAACACTTTATCTAATATAACAAGTATTTATCAAAATAAGGTGTTGTTGTTAGGGGATAAGCACAGTGAATCATACACAAAAATAGGTCCGAAACAACTCAGACAAACTTTCTCATATAAAGGTTCATAAATACTTAGCCCAGTGTTACCGATTTATTAGTTTTGTATGTACATTTAATTATTATTGAACATTTCATGAATATTTATCAAAAAAATAACTTCCCCTGCGCGGGGAATCGAACCCGGGCTCTCTCCGCGTTTTAAGCTATTTCCTCAGGAACTAGATTTTTCCCGGGAAAACAGCTTATATCGTTAGATTCTTATTTAAATGGAATACATTTTAGAATTTTTTAATCAAAATCGTCGGAACCTTTTTTTCCACATTTTTTGGGGGGTAGCGGCCCCAAATTTGGAGCTAAAATTCATTTCTCGATTTCGCCTCGGGGTATGATTTTTCTGAACATGTATGCCAATTTTCGTCAAAATCGGCCCTGTAGTTTCGGCTCCAGGCATCTGCACAGACGACAGACAGACATTTTTTAAAAAAACACTTTATTGGACTCAGGGGACCTCAAAACCTGTAAATCCATCAAAATCTCAAAATCGAATTTTCCCTTTATATGAGTATACTTTTTCTTTATATGAGAAAGTAAAAAGGGGTACGTGGGTTGAAAAAGGTTGAGCACCGCTGATATAGGGTAACACTGGAGGGAATCATGTTAGTTCATGATTCCCTTAGTTCCATTACTCCCTGTTGAACCTGACTAGATGCAATGAGTAACTTTCCTCCCTGTAAACTAGGCAGAAAAGTTCACCTTTTCTTCCTTCTGTAGATAATAGTATATTATGTTACGCGGCTGTGAAGTGAGTTTTTTCTTTACCACGACAGTTACATTTACTTTCAAGCTAAGCGAGACAGTAAATATTGCCAAGATAAAGAAAAAACACTTCACAGTCGCGTAGCATATGCTATTTTTTCCGAGGTAGCAGACAATGAAAAAACATTAAATCACTAATCAATATATAATAATAACAAATATTAGTACATACTTAAGACTTAAATAAAGAAACCTTAAAAAGAGGTTACACTATAAGAAAAGATAAATAAAACGCATTGACATCTAGCGGATTTTAATCGTACTTGAAGCATTTCTACAAAGACTGCAGCGCTACTAACGGAAGTTTTGACAACTACCCGCCGGAAAATAAAAATCTTTTAGTGCCTAGGACGTAAAAGATTTTTTCTTTACAGCTAGGAGTAATGAAAAGATTTTTTAAGTCCACGTAATGAAAAAATGGATTTTAGCTATGTTTTTTAGGCTCTAAAGTTACTATTTCACAGCCTACCACGGAAAAAATATTTTTTAAGTCCACATAATGAAAAAAAATGATTTTAGCTATGTTTTTTAGGCTCTAAAGTTACTATTTCACAGCCTACCACGGAAAATAGTTATTTATGCACCTAGCGAATAATGTAAGATATTATTTCCCGCGTGACTGAGATGATTCCTGAGGCAAAGTCAAGGAATCAAGGCAACTAAATCCCGAGGCGAAGCCGAGGGATTTATGGAATTAGCTCCCGAGGCGTAGCCGAGGGAGATACTTTAATAACAAGGGAATAATAATGCATTATTCTCGAGTTACATACAAATTTTAATTCCAGAAAAAGCTCTATATTAGATTTATTCAACAAAGAAAACATTTGTATTTCTTTATTAAACGAATTTAATACAGAAATAAAATAATATAAATTATTTAAATTATTCAAAACAATTAATAATCACTTTTAAAGTAATGAAAAAAAAAAAAAGTTTACCAAAAGCTAAACAATAATAAACAAAACATCGTAAAATGACTCGCAATACAGCTGGGAGTTTAAAAGCAGTTTGCCAACCTGATTTCAAAATTCACTACATTTGCCATTCATTCCCTACTATGTATTTACAAAATAATTAGATTGGCAAACAAGGATTATAATCCTGTTTTAACATTATTTCCCCTTTTTTAAGAACAGGAATGAAAATACCAACATTATAACCTATAAAGTAGCCCTAAAAAGTTACTTTTCGTCCCTACTGGAGATAAATTTTATTTATACTTGTAATTTTGAACTTCTGCGTACAACTATGAGTGAATTTTTCCATCTTATGGAAAGTCAGAGAAGAAAAAAGTTTCAAGAATTTAAAAACTAGCCCATCAAGTACTACTCAAGTACTAAAATAATGATTATTTTTGTTTGTGTTCTAGGTGGTACTTACTTCATGATCTCAAGATCATTGGGTCCAGAGTTCGGTGCGTCTATCGGTCTGATATTCTCGCTAGCTAATGCCGTGGCATGTGCCATGTACACAGTCGGGTTCTGTGAGGCTCTGCTCGACCTGATGAAGACATTCAGTGCTCAGATCATCGACGGTGCTGTGCAGGACACTCGTATCATCGGTTCTATTACAATCCTCGCACTTCTCGGTATCGTTGTCATCGGAATGGAATGGGAAGCCAAGGTAACGTTAAAATATAAATATTATTTGGGGTTTTCCATGTATAGAAGAGCACTTATCAATTTTCAGTTTTCCTCAGGAAAAAGCTATTATAAAAATTAGAGAATTATACCATTTGAATATCTACCAAACAAACTATTTGTTATCTGAACTACAAGAATCTTTTTATATTTGTTATTTTCTGGGCTGACAAACAACATGAGATAGAAAGTGAGGAAGAAACCCGAGTTAAAAAAGATACAAATGTACGGGTATAATCAGGAAATAGTTCTAGGAACTAAATTTAAATTTTTGAGAAAAGGATTTAAAGTGGGGGTCAAGGTGGAGATGAGAGGTTTAACAGTAAGTGACCCAGGTAAAAGGAACAACATTCAGGTTCGTGTAAATGGGTACAACGATGAGTTATTACAACCAGACTTGAAAAACTTAAATTTTACATATTGCACTGAAGTAAAAAAAATGTGAAACGACTAAAACAACAAAAATATACATACAACTGAAGTATAACTAATAAGTAAACAAAATTGCAAAAAATTTGAATCTAGACCAGATGCTTAATCTTGTTAGCAATTGAATATAATCTAGAATTGTTAACTATATCTGCAGGGTTAATTCATTAAAAATATACACTCCTATTAGAAATTTTGAAGGTGGGTGGCCTGGGGGTAAAGTGGGTGGTTGCATGAAAACAAACTGATCCCCCCAAGTTTCATTAATTTATCTCAAACCGTTCATGAGTTGGGGGGGGGGGGGGGGGGGTCTTTTGGGCCACCCTAATGTTTTAACATGTATGATATTTCACTTCATAGTAGTTGTGATTTTTTATTTTAAATTAATAATCTGAACCTATTCTGGTTAAATATTTAATTTTTAAAACTCTAAATGTTATTGTATATATCAACCTCCAGAATATAATGTTTAACATGTATGTGTTGTTTTGTAAATGAAGTTAAAATAATAATTAGTAGCTTTTATGTACTTATCAACATTTTATTTTGCACCTCATTAACATTTTAAAAGATAAAAGTTAATTTTGTAAAATATATATATATTTACAACTAATTAAGACTTTATCTAACTGCATAAGGCTAAAGAATATTGAGAAATTTATGTTTTTTTTTTTATTAAATTTCTTATTTAACATTAGTAATTAAGTTACTGATAATTTTTTGTAATGAAATAAATAGGCATTAGCTATTTATTTAGGTTAATTATATTATCAGGAGTTATGTAAAATGGTGTTAAAGCATCTTAAGTGCGTAACTGGTAATTGATAGCTTGTGTTTTGTTTACTGATTAATTTACTTCAGTTCTACGTTATACTTATTTAGTTTACTTATTTTTACCATGGTTTACTAAATTCATTTGTTAATCTCCTGAAATGGTTGTGGGGGTGCTATTTACGCCTCTGAGCCTAGATTTTCAGAAAGCCATAATCCTAGGTGAAACCAAGAAATTAATGATTCTTTCATCTTGAGTAAATCTTAGACAGAATTTCCATTGATTGTAATGGTTGTTAAAATTTAATTTCCTATAATGGTTTTGCAATCAATTAGTTTTCTTAAGTTGATAGTGGTTTTATTTTATTTTCATCAGTTTTAGTAGATATAGAGTAGTTTAGCTTCATTTTAATTGCTAAATTTACTAGGCATCGCGTGGCTCTATCATTTAAGCGAGCATATGGAAATAAATATGTATTGAATATTGAAAAAATAGATAATCATGAATCATGATGAGTTGATAGATATAGGGTATGATAATAGTACAGCGGCTAGTAGTAGGGGAACCACCCCGCATTCTTACTATTCCTCTAACCACACATCTCCCTCCCTGCTTTATTAATACTTTTAGCCATCTTTATTAATTCATAGCGGTGTCGCTGTTGGTTTTACTGAAATATTTTATTTGAAAAAAATGTTCGTCTCATCGAATAGATAATGTTAGATTTTTTTCTAGATCAAAATTTCCAATTTTGAACGCTTGGGCAGACAACGTTGTCCAACAAAATCGTCCTGAGCATTGGTAAAATGAACATGTGTACCAAATTTCATCATAATCGGTCAATTTTTACTCAAGTTATCGGTGTATGTTTCAGACACACAGACACGGACCATATTTCGTTGAATGTAGGAAGCTCGCTACGCTCGCTTCAATTAGCTTTCATTTTTGTCATATTTTCTATGTTAAAATTGGATCCTTTTAGGGTAATAAAATCATACTCAGATTTTTACTTTCGGCCACGGAAAGTAAAATTCTGAGTATGATTTTATTACCCTAAAAGGATCCAATTTTAACATAAAAGATTAAAAAGGGTACAACTTAAAGTCATATTTTTATTTAGGAGGGGGGGGGGGTTAAATTGAAAGTACTGTTCAAATATTTCTATAACCTATATCTATATAAATAAAAATGAATGTTTGTTTATCTGAATGTCTCTTATGCCAATATTGTATATATTGCAAATTGTAGTATACATTTTTCATTTAAGGCAACATTATTTTGCGCCTAAATAAACTATTTATAAGGTTTTTCAAAGGTAGCAGGTTATACATTTCTTATGTTATTAATGTTTATCAGGCGGTACCAAGTTCGCCGGGTCAGCTAGTAATTTATATATGTAATAATATATGTATAGTTTCATTTATTTATTTATTTTTTTGTTTCTTTCAGACCCAGGTTGGCCTGTTGATAATTTTATTGATTGCCATTGTTGACTTTATGATTGGAATATTGATGGGTCCTCAATCAGATTTAAGTATTGCTCGCGGCTTTGTTGGAATGAATAGTAAGTCAAATTTTTTGTATCCTTTGTAATCATTTTCCCTATTCGATATTTAATATTGGTTACAGTGTTAAAAGAAAAACTTATTTATTTTATGTTTTTATTTAATTTCTCAGGTAAAACGTTTCTAGACAACCTGTATTCAGATTACAAGAGTGAGGACGGAGTTCCTCATGATTTTTTCTCAGTGTTTGCTGTGTTCTTTCCCGCTGCTTCAGGATTCTTAGCTGGTGCTAATATTTCAGGGGATCTTAAGGTAATCATATAAGTTCGCAAGTCAATATCATTAGTGTCTCTTCATATTACCAAATTAAGCCTGTCTGATCTAATGTATTGATAATTAAGATTTTATGGTATTCTAAGGAACGAAAAACTGATAAAGGTAGTTAAAACACCAGTCACTTATAAGAATTATTATCAGTACAGTGACAGTGACTGTGTAGTCGAAGATCATTCTGTATTTTATCACTGTGTATTTTACTACGTTTTTATTAGCTTGTTTTCTTGTTTGTTTGTCCGGTACAAATCTGGCAATCAATTTCTAACTAACTTCGGAGGTCGGAGTGATTTTTTTTAAAGAGATTAACATTGAATGACAGCGAAAAAGGAAAAGTAAACAACGAAATAAATTAATTGACTTGTGACAACCAGGTTTGTTTACACTTGTGTCCTAGGTATCGGTTTAATTTTTCAGCACCTGTACTTCTTTACTTGTACATATTTTTCTTTTTCTTCTCTTACTGTCCCTACACGATTCGGTGATGGCGAGATCAGTTGTACAAAGATTTGTCCTTTTATAGGTTTAAGATCAGCTCTCTATACGATTGTCATTTATGTGAAGTAAATAAATTCAGAACTTTTTTTTTTTTTTTTTTTTTTTTTTTTTCCACTAACATTATATTATAACAATGACAATTATATTATCAACATTACATATGATTCAACAGAAAATTTAAAAACGTAGTATATAAAAGTTCTTTTTATCTTGTAATTTTTCTAATAAAGGTAAACAGAGGAAGTTAGTTAAAAAGCTAGTGACTTGTAAAAATTATCAGTACAGTGAAGTCAAAGAGTTAACCCTTTCGGCACTGTAGACGTCTATGGACGTAATTAGTAAGTGCCTTTATTAGACTGTAAACGTCTATGGACGTAATCAAAAAGTGCCTTCCACAGCCTACAGACGTCTATGGACGTTTTGAGGTTTTCTTATGTATGTTTTCAAATAGAAGCCTTACTAGGCGTCACACGTGACTCCTAACGCCATCTATCTGAACTAGAATGATGTACAATGGTAAATAATAGGCTCACTAGGTGCCGCTGGGGTTAATATTTCTCAGTGATAGAAT
The DNA here is from genome assembly GCA_951217055.1 of Gerris lacustris. NCBI lineage: Eukaryota > Metazoa > Arthropoda > Insecta > Hemiptera > Gerridae > Gerris > Gerris lacustris. The sequence goes on along the minus strand of OX578281.1, from coordinate 4,212,094 downwards.
AAAATGAAAGGGGTTGCAACTCTAGCAGGGGGGGGGGGGGGTGACTCATATTACTTGCGCCGGCCCCACGTAATATTTTTTTAAGGCCAAATGAGGTCAGCGAAGGTCAAAGTCTATTGTACCTTCTTACGTTCATCCTTGGAGCGTTTTCCCTTTTTATAAAGCTTTTTTTTCTCCGAATTAATATTTATGTCTCTTAAAAACATCTTAATTTTTATATGATTTATGTAAAAAAGAATGGTTTAATCATATTTTTTCTTTTTTCTTCTTTTTGTCCCCTATGGTTTAGATATTAAGTTTATGTTTCAATAAACTCAACAAAAAAAATTAAATTAAATAAAATTAAAAAAAAGTTTAACTTTTCCGGTGCCGGTCCAAAGCCTGGAGGCGAAAGAAGGCTAGGACTTATTATTATTATTATTTTTTTTTTTCGTCATGTTTGAAAAATTATCAATGTATTGTATAATATGAAATATGTCAAAAATAATAAAGAAATGAAAAAAAGTTATTTATATATAAAAAAAATACCAGTTATTCATAAAATGTACATTACTTTTACTTTTTTTATGTATATATAGAATTGAAAATTATTAAATTAACATCTAAAATTAATTAAAAATAAAAAAATAATTAAAGATGAATGTAAAAAAGTAATAAAACAAGAACTATCCTAATATGATAAAAAATGTAGGAGATATAAAATAAATAGTGTGAAAGCAGTTTTGTGTGAGGGTTGAAACGACTCAGGCTGGGGAAGGCCGGTCTGAAAATACGGCCCCGTCTGTGGAAGCCTACTTTTGATTTCTACCTCAGTACCGAAAGGGTTAATAAGCTAGTGACTTGTAAAAATTATCAGTACAGTGTTGTCGAAGATCAATCTGTATTTTAGTACAGTGACAGTGTTGTCAAAGCCAGTCAGTATTTTATTTTATGGTGATCGCTTTTTACCTTTCCCTTTTATTCTTTATTCTGTGATCTAAGTAAAAGCCTACTGATTTGAAATACACATCTCAAGTCTAATCGAGCTGATGAAGTCAAAGTGGAGACGACATACACCAGTTTATGTGAAGAATAAAATTGACTTTATTTTAAATCTAAATTAAAACCTGACACAGACCCAATATTAAGGATTAAAATTATAAAATTTTGGGTTTTTTTTATTTTAGGATCCTCAGACTGCTATACCCAAAGGAACTCTTATTTCTGTGATCTTAACTACAGCTTCTTACATCCTGATGGCGATACTTTGTGGCTGGGGAGTGGCCAGGGATGCCTCTGGTATTGAAATGGAACTAGATAACGGGACTTACCTTAATTGCACCGATCGGCAGTGTGAGTACGGTCTTCACAACAGTGCTCAGGTAAATACCAAATTACTTTGAATTTAAGCCGTACTTTTACTTAAATTTTGTATGTGCAAAATTAGGGTGAGACTTAAATTTAAAGCATATATTATACAGGGTGATTAATTTTTAATGTAAAAAAAATTAAAATATCAATGAACCATATCTAGATTCTTACTCGTTAGCCAGCCTTAGCGACTTATATTTTAATTCTTATATATTATTTTATTTTTCTAAGCATCACAACTTTTTCGAGAAAAATGTATATACAGTAGAACCTCGCTTACACGACCCTCAATAACACGACAACCTCAAATTACAAGTGCAATATTCAAATCCCCTTGAGATTGCCATAACACATAATGTTAAATTAACCTCTTACAACGCGACTATAATTATCCAAACAACCTCAATAATACGGATTTTTTCCAATTCACAACGTAACTCAGAACCTCTATAACAAGTCATTTTGAGAAGTCAACCTCTATAACACAACTCTATACAGGAATGGGTTAACCTTGAACAAGTCTAGACTTGAAAACCCCGCCCTCGAACCTCTATAACACGACTGGTAGCCAAAATAACCTTGATAACACGACCCTCAACAAAAAGAGCACCTCGATAACAAGACTGTTTCCCTACCCCTTGAGACACTTCTTATCGAGGTTCTACTGTATATTTTATTTTATGCCAGAACAATAAACTAGACACCTTTTATAAGAGGGGGACCTTTGAAATATACTTTTTTATTTTTTAAAAATTTGGTCACACTTTTTTCCTCCATAACTACCGTATTCTTATATTCAATATTATAAATAAGTTTAACAACTACAACTACCCTATTTCATTAGCTATATTTAATTTAAGTATTTAAGGCCGTACTGCTAAAAATAAATACAAAAGTTGCTTAAAGTTCAAAATTCATTAAAAACATGGCGAATGTCCTGTGAAAACTCAATTTGTGGACAGAAACATGTGTAATCTTTTCCATGTTTTTTTTTTAGTGATTTTTATATTTATTTTTAGCAGTATGGCATTAATGCTGATATGTTAAGAACAAAACATGTGTTATCGAATTAAAGCTAATGAAATAGGGTAGTTTTAAAAACCTATTTAACATATAAGTTGAAATTTTAATTTAAATCAAATTATAATTATTATTAACACTGAGAGACAGACAGAGAAAAATAGACTCCAGCTCCGGGACTTGCACCACGGGCCTCTACATTTCCTGTGTAGCGCTCTACCAACTGAGCTACGCAGGGGAATGATTTTCTCTGCCGTAACCGATAACTAGTCCCGAATCCAAGCTTTCAATATTTCTACAAGTTAAGCAAGTCAATATTTATGACATTAGAACTAGACCGAGAATTAACGCTTATAATTATAAAGTACTCAATTAGTGCCTGTACCACGTACAATCAATTAGAAATTCAATTTTTAAGTTTTTGGTAGTATTCATACTACGGAAAGTTTAAATTTTAATTTAAATCAAATTATAATTATTATTAACATTGGGAGACAGACAGAGAAAAATAGACTCCAGCGCCGGGACTTAAACCACCATTGAAAGCTTGGATTTGGGACTAGTTATGAGTTAAGGCAGAGCAAATCATTCTCCTGCGTAGCTCAGTTGGTAGAGCGCTACACTGGAAATGTAGAGGCCTGTGGTTCAAGTCCCGGTGCTGGAGTCTATTTTTCTCTGCCTGTCTCCCAGTGTTAATAATAATTATAATTTGATTTAAATTAAAATTTAAACTTTCCGTAGTATGAATACTACCAAAAACTTAAAAATTGAAGATATAAGTTGATTATAAGAATAAGGTAGAGGATAGAGGATTAAAAGTATGACCATTTTTTTAAAATAATACAACTTTTGATTTCAAAGCTCGTAACTCCTGGTTAAATAGAGTTTTAGGAACAATTGTATTAGGAATTTTATTCCCTTTAAAATAGTGCATAGTTTATTGTTCTGGCTTAAATAGAAAAAAAAATATGTACATTTCTTTTAAAAAGTTGTGGTTTTGAACATTTTTAAAGTTGCTTTAGCTGCCGAACAAGTAAAAATCGAGGTATGGTCCATAGGAACATTTTTGTTCTATTTAGGGTGCCCTATTCAATTTTTTTTTTTTTTTTACGTTAAAGATAAATCGCCCTGTATAATGTGTATAATGTGTATGTAAGTGTTAAAATCTAAGTGCAGCTTAAATTTGAGGGCGCCGTGGATTCAAAGTAATATAGTACATCTTTTGAAAATTCAAAATGGGAGTAGGAAATATTTAATTTTTTAGTTTCCAAGATAATTGCCCCCATAAATACAATGTGGTACTAATTTTCGAAGATGGTCAAAAGCTACAAAAAAGTTTGTATGAATTGTGTCTGATAGATAATTTTTATTTTTATTCTAGGTGATGGAATTGGCTTCTGCATTTGGACCACTGATCTACGCAGGTTGTTTTGCTGCCACTCTCTCATCAGCTCTGGCTAGTTTGGTTTCGGCTCCTAAAGTCTTCCAGGCATTATGCAAAGATAAACTTTACCCATATGTAGCTCCTTTTGGACGAGGTTACGGAAAGAACCAAGAGCCCGTCAGGGGTTATATTCTCACATTCTTCATTGCTCTGGCTTTCATTCTTGTCGGTTAGTTATAATTAGTTATTCTAATTAAAATTATACTTACATAATAGTCTAGCTACAGTAGAACCTCGATAAGAAGTGTCTCAAGGGGATTAGGGAAACAGTCTTGTTTTCGAGGTGCTCTTTTTGTTGAGGGTCGTGATATCGAGGTTATTTTGGCTATCAGTCATGTTATTGAGGTTCGAGGGCAGAGTTTTCAAGTCTAGACTTGTTCAAAGTCGACCCATTCCTGTATATAGTCGTGTTATAGAGGTTTACTTCTCAAAACAACTGGTTATAGAGGTTCTGAGTTACTTTGTGAATTAGAAAAAATCCGTGTTATAGAGGTTGTTTGGGTAATAATAGTCGTGTTATAGAGGTTAATTTAACATTATGTGTTATGGCAATCTCAAGGGGATTTGATTCTCAAGGGGATTGAAAATTGCACTTGTAATAGAGGTTGTCGTGTTATTGAGGGTCGTGTTAGCAAGGTTCTACTGTATTTTGGTTTTTAGTAAAGTCCATGTCCCCATCAATTCATATTTTATTCACTATTATTTTAATAATGAAGATCCAATTTTTTTTAGATACAATATTTTCCTAAAAAAAAATCTTCTTTACTATGAGGTTATATATGGGTTTTTAGGGTCCTTAAGCAAAAAAGGCGACCCTTTTACTTTCCTGCACTTGTCTGTCTGTAACACACCTGATCTCCAAAAGTAGTTTGCTGTGTTATGTGTAATAATATAAACACAGGAAAATTGTAGGGATGCCCCAAAAAACTATCTCTTAAAAACAAGGGGGAAATTTAAGAGGTATGACATTTTTATTCTAACAGAAATGAGTCATGGGAAAATGCCCTGAATACAAATATATTATATTTGGTTCCATTTTTGCATCAATTCTTCCATAAAAATAGTGTTTTATCTCCAGTAGGAAGAAAAAGGTTATGATTTTGGATCAGTTTAGAGGGACTAAAGTAAGTCTTTTCTTCCCTGAACTCAAAAAGTAGGGAGGAAAAGTAAAACCAGGTAGAAAAAGAAGGATTGCCAACTTGGTTATTTTATAAATGGTAGAGAATGAATGGCTAATGTAGTGAAGTTGTTGAAATCAGGTTGGCGACACTGCTTTTTCGACCTTGTTTGTTATTTGCGCTTGTCATTGTTTAAACCTGCATCTACATAACCTTCTATTTAAGTTTAATTGTAATTCTTATTTTTTTTTAGTATTGAATCTCTTATATCTGCTATTATAAGTGCTAACAATTATTTTTATTTATTAAAATAATAAATAAAACCTGTGCAATGGATGAAGATGCGTTTTCTCCCTACTGGAGATAAAATATTGTATGTACCTTGGGAGTTAAGTGCTGTGATTCCCCTCGCGATAATTATCTCCCGAGGCGCAGCCGAGCTTTATTCCCTCAGCTTTCCCTCGGGATGTAGGGACCATGGTTCCTTTGGCTGGGAAACCCAGAGACATCTTAGACCACTTAAGTGAGTGCATTGAGCAAACCCGGGTTAGCTGAAGAATTCTCTTCCTGATTATCTGAGCAGACTGACAGACTCACAACATGTCAGGAGTCTGTTCAGAGGCAGCCCTTGAACTCTTCTAAGGAAAGAATTGGCATCGCAAAGGTTTGCCATCCAAGATGAGCCAACACTAGGCAGCAGCTTAGTAGGTGAGTAGGAGTTTCATCTTCCTCACCACACAGCCGATAGGTGACTTCAACAGGTGGACTTTCAACCAAGCCTAGCAGCTGCGAATGTCTGATGTTGAAGGTTTCAATAAAAACGAAATGTTCTTTCAATTGGTCTTAAGTGGACTGTATTTAAAAATTCAATATATTCACAATATAATACATTAATCAAAATTCGATTGAAATTAATGTTAGCACATAACAACAGTAATATGAGAGTCTAGTCAGTGAGTGAAGCATAAACAACATATAACAAAAATGTTTGAGATCTCAGGCTGGCAGAGAGACTCTATTAGGCAGAGAACTAGATGAAGATTTACAATTTTTTTGGGGGGGGGGGGGGTCTCGAGAGGGTTACTACAGATGTGATGACAATGACCAGTTATAAATCCAGTCATAAGATGATAAGTGCCCCTGTTAAGGGCCAATATTGTCTTAGTAACTTTATGAGATGGTCCTGAAATATCTTTTTGGGTTTTAGTCCCGATCAACTGCCAGGGTTATTACAGGACGGGGGTTATCCGGCCACTTTACTCATCTAATCGATGAGATCATCATGTGAAACATGTCTTACCCCGCTGGGATTCGAACTCACAGCCGGGGTTTAGACCTTGGTTTCAGAGTCGAGTGCGCTAACCCCTCGGCTACACCTGCCCCCCCCCCCCCCCCCCCCCTCCTCCAATGGTCCTGAAATATACAACTTGGAATATCTCATTCTGGGAGCGTTTCCAAAATTACCCCAGGTTCTTTAAAATCCCTTAACAAAGACTTGTTTAAAGCGGCCCTCACAACGCAGCGAGATATACCTACCACTGGTTCCGGGACAGAAGAATTATACCGGAACCAAGCCTGGCCAGTTGATCTGCCAATCCCTTCTATCCCACTATGTCCTGGAACCTATACTACGTAGACAGCATTCTGTTTTGTCAGATCATTAAGAAACCTCTTGCAATCTGTCACTAGTTTAGAAGTGCATGTGCTGTAAGTTAATTGTGTTGACGATAAAAATGTATTTATCGTCTTTTGTTTCATACCATTATACTAAATGGGTTAAGAGTTTCAAGCCTCTATGTTGACAGCCGGGCTTGATTAAGGTGGTTTTATGTAACTTTGAATTCTACTTATTATTGTTTGAATTTGTTTTAGGTGAACTCAATGCTATCGCTCCGTTGATTTCAAACTTCTTCTTGGCTGCCTACGCTCTGATTAATTTCAGCACATTCCACGCTTCTCTTATCAAACCAGTCGGATGGCGTCCAACATTCAAAGTAATTTCATATTTCATCGTTACTTGTTTATAATTTTTTTCTTAGGGTTTTTTAATTACTATTGACTATTACTGAAGGTAACAAAAGCTATGTGATCGTTCTGAAGAACGAAAATATTTTATGTCTCCGATATCAAAAATTCCAAGACAAAAAATCGTTCTCGACATCAGGGAACATTTTTTATTCCCGTGTCTATTTATCAGTCTGTTGCTCAATTTTTGGGAACCAACATATCTTAAAAACTACTTGTCCGATTTTAATGAAATTTGGGCGGTATGTCATTAATTAGCCCATTGTTGGTCCCATATAAATTTCAACCTTCTGTGCCTATTTGTTTCTCTTCCACATGCGCACAAACATACATTTATTTACACCTATAGCTTCAAAAGTACTTATCTGATTTGTATGAAAGTTTTATAGTTTATCGAAAGTAACCCGCAAATAACCCCAGATTAATTTGAACCGTCTGCGCTCTTTAACTTTTTCTAAATTGATACTTTAACTCATGTGAAAAAATCAAAATAATTTGGACAGATTAAAAACACGGGGGAAACAATTAAACAAATTAGACAATAATGGAAAAGCATAAAATCAATAAATTATGTGATAGAGTGCGAGGAAGTTATGTGCCACACTAATTGGCAGTCTATTTGTAATAATTAGTTGTTTTGACTGAGATTTTGTGGTACCACTTCATAATTATGACTAGAGAGGTTGGTAGAAAGTTACACAACTATATTGTCACCACAATTTTTATCAATTGTGGTGACAATATAGTTGTGTAACTTTCTACCAACCTCTCTAGTCATAACTATTTGTAATACTTTACAAAGTTAAACAAAGTGTTAACTTAATACAGTATTAAAGATGATGTGTTTGATTTAATGTTTCAGTATTACAACATGTGGTTAAGTCTTCTGGGTGCAATACTCTGCGTAGCGGTCATGTTTCTTATCAGTTGGGGTACAGCTCTCGTCACTTTGGCCGTTGTACTTGCTCTGTATCTCATCGTCTCCTACAGGAAACCTGGTAAGATATAAAACTATTTATAAATATTCTTCCACCCAGGGCTAGCTTTAGAGTATGTGGGCCCCTAGGTGGATGATGTGATGCAGATCCCCTCCCCCTGATTTCAGTTTTGACCAAATATTGGGGGGTTAATCTAGCAGGGGTCTGAAAATGGAGAGGGTCCTTTGTGCTAATTTTAAGAAATAAGTACTTACAAATATTTTATTTTTAAAAAAATATTTATCAAATATTTTTTTCTTTCCTAGGTCCCGAGCTAATCAAAACAAACAGATATTAATTGGGTTGACAGTAAAAATGCATTTGTTGTCTTTTGTTTGTTGTTCAAAGCCACATTATAAAACAGTGCAGTATACAAAGCTATGATTTGGGCATATTGTGGAACTAAATCAAAAAGGTTGGATATTTGTTCAGTGATGTTTGTCAATGAGTATATCAATGGTCCAGAGATTATGACCACCATTTTAGAAAATAGGTCCAATTTTTTCTGTTTATCCCAAATATTTAGAAGAAGGTTGGGCTAAGAGAAAGTAAAAAGTTGCGTAGAATACGGAAGATTTACCTTAGAAAGTTAAACCATTAGAATTATGTTTATTATTTTAGGTTTTACATAAGCTAGTTCTAATAAAAAGAAAAATAAGTTGCTGTAAATAATTCACAAAAATGTTTACAAAATGTGAGAAATTGAAAAATAGTCATATTTTTTATTGTCTAGTTGAGCAAAATTGCAATTGCATTAAAAACTCATGCTTTCAATAAAAGTTACTCATTCTTATCTATGGTCATAGGGATAATTTCCAAGAGTAAAAAATTCTTACTTTTAGCCATAGAATCCAAATCTAGTCTTAAAAAGATGGCTTCCTATTCTCTTTTTTTTAATTATGTAAAATTCACACACTTATGCTGAACACAGAAAATGTTCAGCATTTTTTCTAGAAGTGCATTTATAGCCAATATAAAATCCTGAAAACCGCATCTTTCTATCTATCATGGTTCTGGAGATATTTCACTGTTCCATATTAGCTGGGACACCCTGTATTGTAGGTCTGAAGAAAAGTCTTAGTTTTAAATACCACTATCGGCATTTCTTCTGAAATTGAAATGATTTGAGGATGAAAATATTAAAATGTGTCGTTAATTTATTTTCAGATGTGAACTGGGGCTCGTCTACTCAGGCTCAAACCTATAAGAATGCTCTGACATCGGTACAACAACTGAGCAGAGTTGAAGACCATGTGAAGAACTACCGGCCTCAGATCCTCGTACTGACTGGATTACCTCACACTCGTCCACCCCTAGTTGACTTTGCCTATCTCATCACTAAGAATGTTTCTCTTCTCATCTGTGCTAATATTAACCAGGTAATTAAACTGAGCTTCTTAAACTTAAAAAATAGTACATTACACGTCTAGTGCGGAAAGTAGCATTTTGCATGCGAGTGTGGAGTTTGCACCTGAGCAACAGCGAGGGTAGTAAAACCACACAAGCAAAGCAAAATGCAGTTTTCGCACGAATTGTGTACCGTACTTTATCTACGATTGTTGGATTTTAATGATAGATACAAAAAATCATTAAATATACCTGGTTTATCACTAAAAACTTGATAAAAACAGTTAGAAAATTAGTTTTGTTAAAAGTAAGCAAATACGAATTCGTGCGATAAGGTTGATAAGTCTTCACCCGCATGTGAGTACAGCTACGAAAAGGATCACTTTCTACGCATCTAAACAGAGATAAAATGTTTATATTTCGTATCAATCGTAGATAAAATATTATATCATATCTCTTTGTCTGATTTTCAGTAATGCTCTGTAATAGTCCATGAGATAGCATGCAAAAAAGTGTCAAAAAAAATGTCACGCCAAACTTTTGTGTACAAGTTAATCTTTTGACGCCTTTTAAGGTTATGTGGTCAGCTAAGTTCGTCTGCTGGACATAGCTTGGCAATAGGCATTTAAAAAAACAAACCGGTGAAGAGCGGCCATGTCCCACCAAGTATGGTGAACAATGTGATTTTCATGATCCTGAGTACAAAATTAGGCAGTAGACCGAAAATCAAATTGATGTTAGTTTGTCACTTGATAGATGACCACTTTGATTTGGATCATATTTGAATAACTAACCTCTCAAGTGACTACTAACTAATTCTAGGTCTACTAACTAATTTTGTACTCAGGATCATGAAAATTACATTGTCCACCGTAATTGGAGGGACATGGCCACTCTCCATGGATCTGTTTTTTAATGCCTATTATATATCAAGCTATTTCCCGCAGACGTACTTAGCCGGGCTGATGCTGATGTGTCATCATGTGCTGATGCTGATGTGAACATTGACAATTTGGGCCTCATAACAACTTGGGGCGCATGAAAAGTCCACCGAGGGCACAATTGCGCCGGGTTGCCGAGCCCTGGTCAAGAGTTTTTATTAGTTCTTATTTCGATACTTTTTAAGAAGTTATAGGCACTTCTTTAGACTGTTACTCCCCTTATAAAAACATAAGTGTGAATTCCTTTGTCCAAAAGTACATTGGCCTAAACATCCCTTTTCCTTTATAGTTATTTTGTCTGTCATTTATAGTCTAAAACAACATAGGGTAGTAACCATCTAAAAAGTACCAAGTTGTATAATGTATCTTCGGGTTTTAAACTATTTTTGTTAGAGAAGAGGCAGATCACGATGCAGTAGTACATGCACAGGGCTTGCAGAAGCAACACGATTGGGTTGTTCTTGGTGAAACTTACATACCTCCGAAGTCCCTTACCTTGGAAGTCTTTTTTGTATTATTGGTCACCGGAGATGGTTAGATTTTATTCTAATGCCCTGCAGTGTACTCTTCCTGACCCAAGTAATTTAAAGCGTTGGGGATTAGTAGATGAAGATTGCTCTCAGCTATGTAGGAGAGGCCCAGCCACTGCACGTCACATCTTATCAGGTTGTCAGGTAGCTTTGCAAGAAGGACGTTTCACGTGGAGTCATGATAAAGTACTTGCCATAATCAGGGAAACTGGCAAAAGGCAAAGCTTTCCCAGGGTTGTGTACATTCGCAGATAATACCCTTTGTTTGAAGTAGGGAGAAGGTCAACCCGTATAAAGCTGCTGTGAGAGAACTTTCTATAGTTGGGAAGAGTGAAGACTGGAAGATTCTGATGGATATTGGGAATAGGCATTATGAATTTCCTCCTGAACTGGAAATCACCTCTTTATGTTTGGATTTGACAGCTTTTTCATTGAGTCTTAAGTCTGTTATTATAGTTGAATTGACAGTTCCCTGGGACACTAACATCCCAAAGCAGCATGAGTTCAAATCAAACAAGTACGCAGCGTTATGTTCAGCAATCAGGCAGAAGGGTTTTGCAGTTCACTTCTTTGCAGTGGAAGTTGGTGTTAGAGGTCTCTTAGCTAAGTCTGTGCACACCTTATTAAAGGATCTGGGTGTTGGTCGAAGTCGTTTAAACCAATTTTTGAAAAGGCTGTCTAAAGATACATTGGAGGCATCTTACAGAATTTGGTTGAGGTGTGCAGAACCATGGGCTTCTGGTGAGGGGAGAGTTGGGGCCACAAAAAGATCTTTAACCCTCCATTGCCAAGTCTCAAGTCTTGGCTCAGAAGTTCTATGGTTCCGTAGTTTTTCTTGTTTCTTTTTATTTAATTTAAAAAAAAAAAACTTTTTTTCTTCATTCTTTTGCACTATTATCTCTTCTCTTTGTTTTGGTTAGTAGTTTACTTCGGGATGAATCCACATTTTTTTCCACATTCTACTCTCTCTCTACTTTCACATTCTTTTCCCATTTGTTTTACTAATTTGTGGTCATTGTTTATATTTGGTTTTCATAAGTAAGCTTAAAATTCATGTTACGTTTCCAATTATACAACTTTATTAAATACATATTTAGTTATTAGTCTGAAATTTATTTCTATAATCCTGTGCCAGGTAATCTAATGGGAAAAAATAGAATTTAGGATGTTTTCAACCACTATTTTTTATAAGGGTTAAAGATCATTTGCTTGAATTTAGCATGTTAAAAAAAACCTTAATATATACATTTTATATAATATATATTAAATAATAATTATTATTTTATCTCCAGTAGGGGAAAAAAGTTATGATTTTGAATTAGTTTAGAGGGACTAAAACAGGTCTTTTCATCCCTGAACTCATAAAGTTGGGAGAAAAAGTAAAAGTAGGGCGAAAAAGTAAAGATTGCAACTTCATTATTTTATAAATAGTAGAAAATGTATGGCTAATGTAATGAAGTTGTTGAAATCAGGTTGGCAGCACTGCGCTTTTTTGACCATGTTTATCTTTGTTTACAACATTATAACCTGCATCTAAATAACCTTCTATTTGAGTTTAATTCCAATTCTTATTTGTTTTTAATATTGAATCTCTTATATCTGCTATTAAAAGTTCTAATAATTATTGTTATTTATTAAAATAATAAATAAAAACTGTGCTATGGACGAAAATGTGTATTTTCTTCCTACTGGAGATAAAATATTGTATGTACCTCGTGAGTAAAGTGCCATTATTCCCCTCGCGATAATTATCTCCCTCGGCTGCGCCTCGGGAATTAAAGAGTCTAATTCCCTCGGCTTCGCCTCGGGATTTAGGGACCATGGTTCCTTCGGCTTCGCCTCAAGAACCAACTTTTTCGCTCAGGGAATAATGGCTTACTTTACTCCCTAGGTGCATAAATAACTATTATGGAGCAATCTCATTGAGTACTTACACATTGCTCTAATGTCAGAGTCAGAGGGGGATTCTAAAATGAATATCATGATATACTTACAAATATATATAATAGTTAATAAATAATGGTTTATTTTAGTTTGTAACAATAAAAGTAATGTGTCCATTTTGGTGTGTTTATATTCCACAATTTTTTTCTCTAAATCTTTTCCTGTATTTATTTTTGAAAATTCCTCGTGCTCATTAATTTATTTTCTATATTAACAGATATCCGGCCTTTTTTTTATCTTTTGTTTTAAAATCGTTTTATACTAACCGTTAAAATTTACAGAATGTTTATTAACAAACGATCCAATATCGTATCGTTTATCTTGGACAGATTTGAATTCTGTTCTTTCTCTAAGTGCGGTGTTAAAATCAACACATCCTTGATTATCTCGTCTTCGTCTTTGTCTTGATTATTTATTTTTCCTTGTTTACTCTTGTGTTTTATCGATCGTCTGTACAGTTTTCTTACGCTTTTCCCTTTTACAGGTTGAATTTGTTTTTCAGTATTGATTTTATCTAGTTCGGTGAGGAGTGTATTCACTAAAGCGTCCAATCTAGGAATGAAATTTTGAGATCTCAGCATCAATTTTTCATAAAGATGATTATTGACGCTTGTTTTTACATCCTTCTCTTCACTGGTTGTTTTCGGCAAATTCCACGAATCGGTCTGACGGATTAAAACAGTCGTGTAAAATATTAAAATTACTGTACAATACCTAATTAAATGGCCTGTGATACTCTTTTGCATTTTGTTCTTTTTTTTTACTTGTTGAAAAATGACAAATGACACGTTTCTATTTTTTTATGTCATGAAACATTTTTTTTTTTTTTTAAATTAAAGCTCTAAGCATAAAAACTAAGTAGAGCTTAATAATCAAATAGCTAAAATTTTCAAATTGTCTTAGTGAAGCTCAAACTCACATCTTCTCTTTCGGTACTTCTTTAGATTGTTACTCCCATAGGTGTTTTTTTTTTTTTTTTTTTTTTTTTAATATAAATGACTTTGACTAAATAACCATTAAGCCAAAGGGATATTTTGTCCAATGTACTTTGGGACAAAGGAATATCACACTTTTGTTTTTATAAGGGGAGTAACAGTCTAAAGAAGGACAATCCGTACACCTTGTTTAGATTGTTACTCCCCCTATGGTTTTTTTAATAAGGGGAGTAACAATCTAAAGAAGTGCCCTCTTCTCTATTGTTTCTTTACTCTAGGACAGTGTTTCCCAAAGTGTGGTACACGTACCCTTGGGGGTACAGGAAGAGTTTGGTGGGGGTACGCGCTGCATCGGGCTTTGACTGCGCAGTCAATTTTTATCTTGAGAAGGATAAAATTGTTTTTATTGAGGGAACAGTTCATCATAATTTGATTCCCTGTTAATTTTGTTCTTAAATTGGAGTTTGTTTTCGTTTATGTACTAAAAGAAATTGTCTTTTTTATTGTATTTTTTTTTTTATTATTGAAGTATACGCATATTTTAATATTATTATTTATTTTTTTTTTTTTTAATTTATCCTATTTCATGTTAGATTTGTTCCATGATGACTAGAGTCGTGGGATTAATCCCAATGAGTGAAGTAACTCACATTATTAGACCTAACTCCTTGGTTAGAGCAGTTTTATAGAAAGAAAGTATAGTTAATTTATATTATTTCATTTTATTAAAAAACAATACTCCGATTGACACAATTATAAAAAATAGAATTTAATAATTAAAGAGAACCAAAATAGAAATGGATTTTTTTGAACGAGGGGTACTTAGTGTTACAAAAATTATAGAAAGGGTACACAGATGTTAAAAGTTTGGGAAACACTGCTCTAGGAGGCTACCAGATATCAGGGTATATTTGGCACTTTTATGGAAAAGAGCCCCCACTTCTTTTTAATCTAATATACTTTCGGACAACTGAATATATACTCTTTTTTATATAAAAGTGTGATATTCCTTCGTCCCAAAGCATATTGGACTGAATATCCCTTTGTCTTAATAGGTACTTAGACTAAGGGATATAAACTCTTCTGGGTACTCTTTTACTTTGTTACCCACCATAACAAAAATAAGGTGGTGGGTAACAAAGTAAAAGAGGTGTCCCCATACGCCTCTTTTAGTTTGTTACCCACCTACATTGATATCCATAAAATGTTGAAAAGTAGGATGGGTAACAAAGTTAATAACTTTTAAGACAAAGGGATATTTAGTCCAATGTACTTTAGGACAAAGGAATATCACACTTTTGTATATATTAATTAAAAATATAAATGGTGGGTAACAAAGTAAAAGAGTGCCCTCTTCTGTATATTTCCTATACAAAAATGGGGCCCCTTTTCTATAAGAGTACCGGTATATTTTTGGTTCTGTGTCTGTCTGTCGCACAATTTTTGCAAACTAACATATCTTAAAAAATAATCGTCCGATTTAAATGAAATTTGGATGGTAGGTCATAATTAGCTCATTGTTGGTCCCATAATGGTTTCATCCTTCTGCGCCCATTTGTTTCTCTTCCTCATGCACACAAACATATATTTATTTACACCTATATGTTCAAAAAGTGTGATTTTTTTTTTTTAAATTTGGATGGTTTGTCAAAAGTAGTCTGTAGAAAGCCCCAGACTAATTTAAACCATCTGAGCTCTTTAAATTTTGCTAAATTGATACTTCAATTAATGTAAAAAATCAAAACAATTTTTTCAACTTTATAATAAAAGGAGAGGAGGATACATTTGACAATAACAGGTTATAAAAGAATAAAGTATATAAAATAAGACACAAGGAAGCTATGTGCCACACTAATTGGTAGACTATTTATTCTTCTCTCTTGCTGTTACATGGTTAAACTTAATATGTTTTTATTTGTCTGTATGTCGACAGCACCCGATGCCGCAGCGAGTGAGGAATGCCTTGTACAACAAAGCATCTGATTGGCTTCACTGTCAGAAGATCAAGGCTTTCTACTCTCAAGTTGACGGCGTTGACTTTGAGTTTGGGGTGCACGCTTTGCTTCAGGCTTCTGGTCTCGGTAAGATGAAGCCAAACATCCTCATGATGGGCTACAAATCTGATTGGAAAACCTGCGACAGGACTGCTCTATCTCTCTACTTTAATACCTTGCAGTAAGTTCCTACAATTCTTTATCGTTACGTACAGTGCTTGATTTGTGACGGTACGCACCAGTCTAGAGGCTAAATACCACGAAAAATGTTTGCGCCGAAAGGTTAGTCATGTTATAGTTGAACTCAACAACAGGTTATAATAATAGTTTTTATTTACCGAATCAGTTTTAAGTTGTTTCTTCTTCTTTAGCAAATTTTCACTGGAGTAATTCACTAATGTGCCTATTATAGTGCCATATTGTTTTTTTTTTTTTTCTTTCTTTAATAAAAATAAATATTATTTTGATCAAAATGTTTTCACTCCCTTTCAAGAAAATAGTGAGAAAGAGAGCTCGTACTTCACAAATTTTTGAGTTCTGCAAAAACACTAAAAACGTTAATGTGAACACAGACACCTCTAAAAAGAAAAGAAAAACTTTCTCTAGCCAGAATTCAGTAATAAATTGTGAATATATATTTTATTGACTCCACTCTTGAATTCCAATCCAAGTCTTGGAAAATGAACAAGTAGTTCCCATTTCTTGTTTCCTACAAATACTTAAATGTTACCTTTATACAGAAAAAAATTATTCACTACATTTTACAATTTATTTAGTAATTATTATTATACAGATATATACTAAAAAAGTAACGCATAACATACTATTCAGTAAACCCATACAACGTTCACAAGTTATAATTTATAACCTTCTCTTGTTGATGAGGTTCAATTGTAACCTATTATCTAGGATTGTAACCTTCCGGCGCAAACATTTTTCGTGGTATTTAGCTTCTAGTCGCACCAGTACCTCTGACAGAAGATTGTTGGTGCACATGGGAGTTTTATTTTTTACCAATGTTTATTTTATTTATTTTTTACCAAGTGTGAATACAATAGTTATTTATGCACCTAGGGAGTAAAGTAAGTCATTATTCCCTGAGTGAAAAAGTTAGTTCTTGAGGTGAAGCCGAAGGAACCATGGTGCCTAAACCCGAGGCGAAGCCAAGGGAGATAATTATCGCGAGGGGAATAATGACACTTTACTCACAGATACAATATTTTATCTCCAGTAGGGAGAAAATACACATTTTCATCCATTGCACAGTTTTCATTTATTACTTTAATAAATAACAATAATTATTAGCACTTTTGTGTGTATTAGCAAATGTAAGAGATTCAATATTAAAAACCAATAAGAATTGGAATTAAGCTCAAATTGAAGGTTATTTAGATGCAGGTTATAAACAATGATAATGAAGGTCGAAAAAGCAGTGTCGCCAACCTGATTTCAACAACTTCATTATATTAGCCATTCATTTTCTACTATTTATAAAATAATTAAGTTGGCAATCCTTACTTTTTCTCCCTACTTTTTGTGTTCAGGGAAGAAAAGACTTACTTTAGTCCCTCTAAACTAATCCAAAATCATAATTTTTTTCTCCCTTTCACACTTTTAAAGTGCTCAGAAAAGCATTAAAATAAAGTTTTAAAAAGTCAAAATTTCAAAACTTTTGGAGCACAAGGTCACAGAACCTCTTTTTTTTACTAATCAAGCACTGGTTACATATATTGCTGGCATAATCATAACATTGCCTTTACCTATTTACTGTTTTTTTGTTTTTTTTTTTATTGACATTAAGCCAAAACCATAATTCTATATTTTGGTTATGGTAAAACTCAAATACTGGCTCTGGTTATCAGTGGGACATCAAATTTAAGATGCACCCTAATTTTGAGAATATGTTTGGTAAAAAAAAAAAAAAAAAAAAAAAATCAAATTTAAGAATTAAAAATAAATTTAAGAAGTGTAGGTTAATTTAGCCAACACATTAAAATTAATTTACTCAGCAACTGTTGAATTGGGAATTGCTTGAAATAGAGTCGTCTTTTCATGATGGAATTAGCGTTAGAACTGACTAATTTTTTAAACTTCAAACGAAATAGAAATGGGAAATGAAATGTTGGGGATTCTTATAATTGAATAATTGTAAACAGCAAAATAAAGAATCACCGGCTTTCTGTGAAACTAAACCTCGCTGTTGGTAACACCTTTTTTTTCTTTCTAACGTTTTTGTTTAACTTAACCATCCAGCACTCGCCCGCTGTAAGCGCATCGCAGCATTTTTGAACGAGCGTAGTGAGTTCTTAATTTCAGAGACTTAGGCTTTGAAATGTTTCTGTGTTTGTTTGTTTGTCCAACGATAACTGGCGTAAAAATTGATCGATTTGAACGAAATTCGGCACACAGGTGCATCTAACAATTTGTGATAACTGTATAGTTTTTGAAAATTCCACATTAAATATTTTCAAGATGGCGCCCAATAAGGTTGACGACTAAAAAAAAAGTTTTAAGCATGCATGACATGATGTATATCAATTTAAAGGTCTTGAAGTGTATATAAAGAATATGCAATTATTACAACTTCACACTAATTATTTTCAAGATGGCGGCCAATATGGTGGATAACAAAACAAAAAGTTTTTAAGACAGTATGACATGTTATATATACCAATTTAAAGGTCTTGAAGTATAGAAGAGGACGAAGGAACTATTAAAATTGCACACTTAATATTTTCAAGATGGTGGCCAATATGGTAGACCACTAAAAACATATTTTAATAGTAGGAAAAGCGTAAATAAGCTAGAAGGCTATCTGCGCTCGCCTGCGCAGACAGCATAAGCAACAAGGCTCGATAAGCTCGCCTGTTTATTCAACAAATTGATGTCTAGATGCATTTATTAAATAGGCTCGCTGTGATAACCTGTAACAACATTAAAATAAAGATGTTTACAAATGCAAGGAAATATGATAGAGCCCAGCTGTCTACTGTCTAGGCAGCTAGTATTGATAACATAGTACGGCTGATATAAGAACACAATTCTACGCGAGTTCTTTATGCAGTGCATAACTAGTTAGAAAAAAATATAAATAACACACTTGTGTTTTTAAATAACTTTAAAAACTTTCTGTGTGTCCCTCTTTTTTTGAATATAGACTTCTTTTGTGTGGGTCGTAGAGGGTTGAATATTATAAACTAACTAAATTGTTTTAAAATTGGCTATATTTCGCCCCTCTCCGGGGCATATTCATGCCTTGCATGTTTGTCAGTATAGTAAGTTTTAGTAAGTTTGTATCCACCATTTTTTTGGTATCGTCGTTTTTTTTTTATTTACAAATTTTCCACTTTTCCACTTACTTCCAGAACCTCTGTTCAATAACAATATTAACAATAACAATTTTCATATTTAACTTTTAACAAACCCCTTCAATAAGAAGGTTAAAATATGGTTACCCGCACATACCGAAATATAATTTACGCTAGTTCCTTTTTAGTTTTAGTTTAATAAATGTTTTTTATCTGTTTATATAATCGTGTTACGTGTTTGTTAAAAGTTAAATATGAAAATTGTTATTGTTAATATTGTTATTGAACAGAGGTTCTTCTGGAAGTAAGTGGAAAAGTGGAAAATTTGTAAATAAAAAAAACGACGATACCAAAAAAATGGTGGATACAAACTTACTATACTGACAAACATACAAGGCATGAATATGCCCCGGAGAGGGGCGAAATATAGGCAATTTTTAAACAATTTAGTTTGTTTATAATATTCAACCCTCTACGACCCACACAAAAGAAGACTATAAATAACACATATGAAGACATTATGGTCATTTATGCCAGGTTTCTACCTTTTAAAAAGGTATTTCCTCCCAACTTCTTTATTGTACGCCCTCAATCCAGTTTGTTATAAACCAATTCTTCAATTTAAGACGCCATCGAATTTAAGACCCATTTTTGAGCACTCAAAATACTGGAAAAAAGTGCGTCTTAAATTCAATGCAATATAGTATATAAAAATTGCAATTGCCAACTTCTCTCATAATTGTAGTTAATTTGTTTTTTGTTGTTGTTATTTTGTAGCAAGGCATTGGATATTTACATGGCTGTAGCGATCCTAAGAGTTCAGGAGGGCCTGGACTATTCTAATATTCTTAAGGAGGGTGAGACGATGGTTTCGGAAGTGAGTGAAACTAACGGACCTCTTACTAATGCTAAACAAGCTGTCATCCCTAGAAACACTTCCTTCTCACAGATGTCTCAAGGTATCCTATTCAAATCTTATAGTTTGTTAATGATGTATTTTAACTTGGGTCTTCAGGGGTTATAAAAACACTTTTTTATATATAAAAAAGGTGATATTTCATCCCTTAATTGGGATATCTTCAAACCTGCAAAAAGTTTATTTAGTCATTAGCTATAGTCATTTTTTTAAAACAAATATTAAGAATATGAAGATATAAGGGTATTTCCCAATTAAGGGTTGAAATATCACCTTTTTTATATAGAAAAAAGTGTTTTTATAACCCCTGAAGACCCAAGTTAAAATACATCATGATTAAATATAAAGGGGACAGCAAAAGTAAAAATGGATAGTTTGTTTCCGTGTATTCATTTTATTTGATTTTGTCTCTAGTAAATGGTTTTTAAGTGTTTTTGTAGTGATTACAGTATTTAACGCAGTAGCTTATCTTTGTGCAAATGCATTGCCACAGTGATTAGTTGATTTGGTATTTTTGGTAAAAAATATATGTAATAATTATGTATGATCTTCTATTCTGAGTGAGTTAATAATTTAAATTTAAGCTTATACTATTGTGGCAATGTAAGGTTTGCCTATGGACCCTGAAAATCCTAAGGTGCTGCTCTCAACAAGAGAGTGTTAAAAGCTTAAAGTTAAAATGATAAAATCTTTGACTGTTTTGAAGATGATTGTTTATGTTTATGTTTGTTTGTTTATCAGCAAGCAGTTCTCCTAGCAGCAGTCCACCAGGAACACCTGTAGTAAGAAACAAAGCTAACGGTAAACAAGAGAGTGAGTCTCCTTCAGCCAAATCAACACCTAAATCTGACAAGCCTCGCTTCTCCAGGGCAGAACTATACAAGTAATTATATATTTTTTTGAAAAAAAACTTATTTTAATGGCTTGCTTTGGGACCTTTGGAATACATTACAGGGTTCCCACGTGTCCTGGAAGACCTGGAATAGTTCTGGAATTTGGTTATCTTTCCTGTAATTCTATCATTTATCCTGTAATTTTATAATTTGTCTTGGAATTTTGATTAAATTTTGATTTCATGGGGTTTTTTCCAAGAAATGTTTTCATATTGATTTTTTTTTATAAAATTTAAGTG
Organism: Gerris lacustris; assembly: GCA_951217055.1. NCBI lineage: Eukaryota > Metazoa > Arthropoda > Insecta > Hemiptera > Gerridae > Gerris > Gerris lacustris. The sequence continues at coordinate 4,191,113 of OX578281.1, read as the reverse complement.
ACTGCAGTTCATATACATAAGAAGAGAGGATGTTTGGGTGATGCAGAATTAATTAATCTCCTCGTTTTCAAAGGATTTTTTTTTGTTAAAGTTATATCAAAACAAGGCAATATTATTTGCAAACTTAAGTTACTTCTAATAATTTTACTACTTTTTAGAGTCTGTAGGCAAAACCAAGGACCCTTATATTTTCCTGCGTGTGTCTGTCCGTCCGTCTTCTCGCGTGCTCTCACGGCTACACCTTTTGTCTGATCACTTTGAAATTTGGCATGTATGTATCTTGTACCTGCCCACATATTTTAAAAATATAGCGACTTAAAAAAAAATAGGGTAAAAAAACTTAAGGGTTAACATTTTTTTATTTTTTTTCGACACCGTGAGGGGTATCATATAAAAGGGTACGTCGAGCTGATTACAAAAATATATAATTCTTTGGTTATACCTTTGATAGGGCGAGTGTAGGCAAGTTTGAAGTGGGTGTGAAAAGTGCCCCCCTTCTATCTCGCTTATGTGAAGTGCAAAAATTCTGACAAAATACGTTTTTTTATAATCATGGTCTTTTCGTTGTATTTATATGGTTGTAGTTTGGTTCAGAGGCAACAAAATACTTAATAAGAAGTTTGTTTATGTGTTTTTAGAATATCAGACCCATAGGATAGTTAAAAGTAAGCTTTTTAGCATTTTAAAAAACACCATCAATAGGGTACTACTTAAACAATACAGTGTGGCCTACGGACCCTCGCTGTGTGCTGACTAGCACACACTTAACCTGTTTATTGTAGATACTTCTCAAAACCCTTATGCCGAGGGTGACGTGTCCGTCTGTCCGTCTCTCTCTAAAAAACTTAAGGGTTACAAATTTTACATTTTTTTCCGACACCTTGAGGGGTATCATATGAAAGGGTACGTCGAGCTGATTACAAAAATATATAATTCTTTGGTTATAACTTTGATATGGCGAGCGTAGGCGAGTTTGAAGCGGGTTTGAAACGTGCCCCCCCCCCCCCCCTCTATCTCGCTTATGTGAAGTGCAAAAAATCTGAAAAAATTCCTGAACATTCTTCGACCAAAAGTAAAGATACCGCTTTTTGGAAATTTCGAAAAAAATATTATTTTATTTTTTATTGACAAAATACGTTTTTTTATAATTATGGTCTTTTCGATGTATTTATATGGTTGTAGTCCGGTTCAGTGGCAAAAAATTTCTTTATCAGAGTGTGTTTTGAGAGTATCAGACCCTTAGAATGGTTCAAAGTAAGCTTTTTAGCATTTTAAAAAAACACTGTTTATACACTTTACAGTTAAACACTATATAGTGTGGCCTACGGACCCTCGCTGTGTGCTGACTAGCACACACTTGACCTGTTTATTTCATTTTTTCATGTAATATCCTAAATTTGTAGCCTTTTAAGTTTCGGTCTTAAGTATATGTTATTGTTGTTTTATTATGATAAATTTAACTTGGCTATACCCCACCAAGAAACAAGATTTAAATTATTTACTTATTATAATTGTGTCTCAATGTTTTTCTTTTGTCTTTGTTAAGAATTAAAAACAAATAATAATAAAATTTAACAAAGAAGTGAGTTATTGGCTCACCAATTATGATAGCTTGGTATTATGGGGAAGAAATAGGCAAACTTTTAATCATTTGAACTGTTGTATCCAGGATATAATTCCTCTTATAAATTTACTTCAATGGAGCATGAGAATATTTAATAATACAGTAGAGTCTCGTTTATCCGGACCCCGCTAGTCCGGACATCCGTATAATCCGGACGGGCCAAGAATTATGTACAAATTGGAACCAAGGCCTTTTAAGATTTATTAATTGTTAAGATAATTGGAGTTTCTGCTTTTATTGTCTATTAAAATGTATAAATTTGTTCTTAGTATAGTTTATAGGTGTATATTCAAACAGTCTAACACGAGGAATACCCGGTATTTTGTTAAAAATTAACAGATTTAAGAATAAGTAAGAACACCGATAAATCTGTTTCGGTTCTATAGAAATGTAGGGTGGAAGATGTAAAGGAAGTGTATTCCAGGAAGTACAATTATATGTGACTGAGATGGGGAAGGGTTTTAAGAAACATGTAGCGGCGGCTCAACCCAGTTCCATGAAATTTTGCCAAGCCGACAATGTCTAATGTCTCAACTTTTTGAGAAATGATTATCGCTCCTCGAATCTCATATCGGAACTCAGCCTGTTTCTCAGGAAGTCCCTTCTATACTTGCCACCTGTGTAATAGATCGTCATTTTATTTTAATTAATTTGATATTTGACATGACTGGTGACAGAACAGCTTTTAACTTAAATAGTGGACCTACGTTGTATAAGCATGTTTTGTAGACTAATAGAAGTGATTTTTACGATAAAAACCTCGATTTTCATAGTTTTACTCTACTAAAGCTTGTTCTACAGACACATTAAAACTGATTCCGTTTAATCCGGACTTTCGGTAATCCGGACTGGATTCGGTCCCGTTAAACCGGGATTAGCGAGACTCTACTGTAACTGGTTTAGTTTTTATGAAATACCTAATAGCTACAGTTTTAAAATTGATTTAATTAATTCCATCGACCAATATTCCTTATTGAACACACATAAAACTATTACATATATTCCAGATTTTTATATAATTGAAATCTTGGTCTCATTCGGTCTCCCATGTTTGGGGATTTTCTTATAATATAAATGAGATTCTTTAATTTTTGTACCAATAAACTCTAATTAAAAGTTAAAAGCCTTCAATTTTTATCGGTTCAAATGCTAGGAGTGTCTTGGAAAATCATGATTTTGTCCTGGGATTTTCCTGGAAATTTTCTTTTGAAAACCTGTGGGAACCCTGCATTAGTACCAGTAAAACTGTTTATTTAATAAAATGAGAGTAAGGGTGTGTTCGAAATCACTTACTGGGCTTGACCAATAAGTAACCAGTGTGTCCGGAAAGACCAATCTAACAACTGATGACCACATTAGGTGAAACTTTAAGGTGGTTTAGTGGTCAATCAGAGCTGTTGCGACCACTTTAACCAACTCGTTTAGTTAACCATAACATTACCTTAGCGTTGCTAATTTAAAAGTCGTGTTTACTTCTCCGTGAAGTAGTTTTGTGATTGTATTTTGTTTTCTTATTTGCTACTACTCTGAAACTTGTAAAAATAATTAAAAATAATGGTTAAAAATAATTAAATTTTTAAACGTGAGTACTCACACTAGCTTCACCCACTAACCAACCCCAGTTTATATTTATAACCTGGTCGATTGCTGCCTTCCATAGAACTTGTAGGCAACTAGAATTATTTGAAGCCGCCATCTTGAACTTATCAGTGATTCCCAACACACCTAATTTGTGAATACATTTAAAGACAATAATTCTTTAAGGTTTTATTCAAATCAGACTCATTAAAAAAAAATTGTAAAATACAGTAGAACCTCGATAAGAAGTGTCTCAAGGGGATTGGAGAAACAGTCTTGTTATCGAGGTGCTCTTTTTGTTGAGGGTCGTGTTATCAAGGTTATTTTGGCTATCAGTCGTGTTATCGAGGTTCGAGGGTGGGGTTTTCAAGTCTAGACTTGTAAAAGGTTGACCCATTCCTGTATTGAGTCGCGTTATAGAGGTTGACTTCTCAAAACGACTTGTTATAGAGGTTCCGAGTTACGATGTGAATTAGAAAAAATCCGTGTTATTGTGGTTATTTGGATAATAATAGTCGAGTTATAGAGGTTAATTTAATATTATGTGTTATGGCAATCTCAAGGGGATTTGAAAATTGCACTTGTAATAGAGGTTGTCGTGTTATTGAGGGTCGTGTAAGCGAGGTTCTACTGTATTTGGAATGGGTGATTTTAAATCTTCTAGACAGCTTGAAATGGCCCAAAGAGGGGGTCGAAATATTGCAAAAGTGAGCTTTTAATTTTTTCCTGTAGACAGTATTTCAGTATCAACAAAATCTATTGATGAATTACAAAAGGCTCAGGTTCTAAACCTGAAGACATAGACCATTGGGGGCAACACATGAGCAAACCATGGGAGGGGGAGTATCAACCACTTTACACATCGTCTTGATACGATTATCGATATGAAACATGTGTTACCTCCCTAGGATTCCAACCATCGCCTGGTATATTGATAATAAGCTTGGTTTGAGACGAGAGTTTGTGAGTACATTAAGCACTCAGCTACACTGATCCCTCTTATGAACTACGTACGAGCTCTTAATATTTTTGTTTTATTTTTTACAGAGGAACAGAAATGCCCAAAGAAGTGATGAACAATCTTACTCAATTCCAGAAGAAACAGAAGAAGGGAATTATTGATGTTTGGTGGCTTTATGATGACGGAGGTACGGAATGCATTAAGTTCATTTACACTGTATTTTTAGGACATACAAGTGAATAGAGGACCTGTGTTTTACCCAGTTTGAGAAGAGCCTTTAGAATTGATATTCTAAAACTTTTATCGGTTAATTCACCATCTTTTTTTTAAATAGTAATTTTACATATATGACTGAAAATTATTATTTATCATTTATGTTTATAGCCCAGAAGATAGCATACAAAAAAGTGTCTGACTAACATCAAGCTAGAATTTTGTATACAAGTCAATCTTTTAGCGAATTTTAAAAATATGTGGTCGGCTAGATTCGTCTGCAGGACATATCTTGGCAATAGGCATTTCAAAAAAACAAAATGGTGGAGAGCGGCCATGTCCAGCCAATTATGGTGGGCAGTATGATTTTCATGATCCTGAGTACAGAATTAGTTAGTAGACAAAAAACCAAGTCGATGTTATTTTCACACTTGATAGTTTAGTTATTCAAATATTACAAAAAATCAACGTGGTCACCTGTCAAGGGACAAACTAACATCAACTTGATTTTCGGTCTACTAACTAATTCTGTACTCAGGATCATGAAAATCACATTGTCCACCATAATTGGTGAGACATGGCCTCTCTCCACCGGTTTGTTTTTTTCAAACGCCAATTGCCAAGCTATGTCCCCCAGACGAACTTAGCCAACCACATATTCTTAAAAGATTGACTTGTATACAAAATTCTAGCTTGATGTTAGTCAGACACTTTTTTGCACGCTACCTCCTGGACTATTATCTTTGATTTTAGGATCAGGAATTAGGTGAAACATCTAAAAGTGCAAATTTGTATTCTTTAGTAAAAATTGAAGATTCTTTTATTGTTGTGTTGACTAATTACTATAAGAAGTTACTTATTTTTAAACTAATGTGTTTCAGGTTTAACCTTATTGCTCCCTTACATTATTAGCACAAGGAAAAACTGGTCTGAATGCAAATTAAGGGTATTTACATTGGCTAATAAAAAGGATGACCTTATGTACGAACAAAGAAGGTAAGGAACTTGTTTTTATCTCTTAATAATATAATATACTAGCTGACCCGGAAAACGTTGTTTTGCCATATAAAATATTTCTAGTGAATAATTTGGTAGTTAAATAAAAAATAACTAACTTATTGTAAGTGTGTGGGGACAATAATTTACAGTGATCTATGACTGAAAGAGGAATGGAGTGCTGTGAGCAATGACAGCCTATCCACTGAGAGCTGAAGATTATTACAGTACTAATATCGCTATTAGCAAATAAGGGTTGGTGGTAAAAGGGTAAAAATTTAGGATTATAAGTATTTTTTTTTGCCAATAATAAAAAATTTTAAATTAAAAAATGTTGTCCACAAAATCAAACAAATTTTTTGGGAGAGGGGCCTCCCTCATCACTCAGGGGATGTAAAAAGGTTAAATTTAGGGTTATAAGTATTTTTTAATGCCAAATCTAAAAATATTAAAAAAAAAAAAAAAATGTTACTGAAAAATAAAAAAAATAAACATGGGGGGGGGGGGACCTCACTCATCACATAGGGGTGGTAAAAAGGTAAAAATTTAGGGTTATAAGTATTTTTAATGTCAAATCATACAAAAAATGTTTGTCCAAAAAAACGAAAAATAAAATGTTGGGGGGGCCACCCTTATCACTTAGGGGTATAAAAAAATAGATAACAACCTATTATTCTCAGATCTACCGAATATACACAAAAAATTTCATAAAAATCGGTCAAGCCGTTTCGGAGGAGTTTGGAATCAAACACCGTGACACGAGAATTTTATATATATAGATTTTGGGGTTTGGATCGAAAAAAGAAGTAGGGTACTTAACTAGAAAGCAAAGCAGCAAAGTTAAGTAGGGGGGGGGGGGGGGGTCTTCTACAAGATAGGATACTTTTTGTTATTTTCTTAGTGAATACTTCTCATTCCTAAGGGGGAATATGAATCCTAAGTGTTCTTCTGTGTTTGTTTGTGAATATTTCTCATTCCTAAGGGGGAATATGAATCCTAAGTGTTCTTCTGTGTTTGTTTGTGAATATTTCTCATTCCTAAGGGGGAACATGAATCCTAAGTGTTCTTCTGTGTTTGTTTGTGAATATTTTTCATTCCTAAGAGAGAATATGAATCCAAAGTGTTCATCCATTGCAAGGTTAATTGGTTGTTACTAGAAATGGTCTCATGGATTTTTTACAATAGTAGTAATGAACTGTCTAATTGACCCAAAAGCTGTTTAGCCATTGATTACTATTTGTTATAATATTTCTTAAAATGTTTGTTTATAATAAAGAAAAAATGTTTTCTTGTGTGTTGCAGTATGGCTAGTTTGTTATCTAAATTCCGTATCGATTACTCTGATCTGAAAGTTATTCCCGATATCACGAAGAAACCTCAGGACGACTCTATTAAATTCTTTGAGAATCTTATCAAGGATGTTATGACTCCTGACGGAGAAGAAGATAACTACGGAGGTTTGCACACAATTTTTAAAAATTATAATTGTTGTACTAATAAAAAAAAAAAAAAATGTCCTAAAAAACCTAAAAAGTATGCATTTTAAAAGTGTTAAATTTTTCCTAATAACATTATTTATCTACTCAGGGCAGCAAAATTAAGCATTGTTGTACTGTTTTCAATCAGCAAAATGTCATCAGCAACAGGTCAAAAAAACACCCAGCAAAATAATAGTGTCAGCAAAATATCAAAGTGTCAGCAAAAGTTCAAAGTGTCAGTGAAAGTTCAAAGTGTCAGCAAAATAACAAACAGGCTGTAACATTTTATGAAAATTTTACTACAAAAAGGTTACTACATCACAGGTTATAAACTCTTCCACATTGTTCATTTTTATATATTTAAGCGTAATATTCTGCTAAATATTTATATATTTTTTTGAAAATAACTTAAATAATTTTAGTAATAAGACAAATTTTATTATTTTACAGTGATTATTTAAAAGATCGCTAAAAATTGAGGTAAAAAATAGCTGTCAATAAAAAAAAGTGGCAACATTGAATTCGTTTTGTTTTCTTAATGACTAAAACTTTCATTTTTTTACAACTTTAATTTCTTTAAATATTTTATATACTAAAAAGGCAATATAATAATTAGTGTATTTTTTCTGCCGTTAGTACATAAAATATTGTATGTAACTATGCAGCAAAGGAAACATTCCTGACTCGTTTAAAGATTACCTGCTTCAGTTACTCCTTAGCAGGTAATTAACATTTTCCTGCCTCAGCTTCACCTCGTCAGTCAACATGTAATTTTCCTGCCTCGGCTTCTCCTCTGCAGTAAATTTGTTTAGCCTATCCTCGCCTTTGGCTCGGAACGAAAACTTAAAAACCTGTCAACAAAATTCCATTTTGCTGCTTAGTAACATAAATAACTATTGTTACATTAATGTCATTATTTGTTGTACATTGTTTTGTTTTTTCACAGTTGCTATTAGTGAAGCTGAATTATTGGCCATGAATGATAAGACCAACAGGCATCTTAGATTGAGGGAATTGATGCACGAAAACTCCATGAATGCCAATCTCATTGTTATGTAAGTTAATAAACAACTAATTTTTAAAAAAAAAAATAAAAAAAATATGTACTTACCATTTGTCTACTGAAGTAGGATCAAGAAGAGCGTTCATTTTGATAGCTTAGGTTGAGCAACCTATGTGAGGGGAAAAAATAATGCCACTGAGGTCCTCTGCTGTTATCCTGAGGTCCTCGCCCCTATCCGCCAGTGATTTTTTTTTTTGTCTAGTTGGCTGTACCTTCTAGATGTCAAAATCAAAATCCCAAGCTTTCATTGTTTCCCATCCTGATTTTTTTTTTTTTCCCCCACGCTGACAAAGAATTAACTCTTTTCTTGATCCTATTATAGACTTTTTGGTCTGAATTTTCTCAGATTTTCTCAATTTCTGTTGTGATTAAAAAGGTAAATGAGATCCCTAAACTCAAATCCTTCCTTAATCAGGGACCACTGAGATTATCGGAAAAGCTGTTAGTGAAAACAAGTGCTTTCAACAGAACTTGTTGAAAGAAGCTTCCAGCACTGTTACATCAAGTGGAGAAATCACTTGATGTTACTTTGAAAGCTATAAAATTCTATTCTTAAGAATTTTTTATTAAAAGTTAAATTATTCTGATTATTTTTTGGACTTTTTTTATGTTCTTAATTATCATATGCAGTGCACAGCTCTACCTTAAATCTTTAGATTACTAAGTATTATGGAAAAACCGGGAAATAGAGAATTAATTTGAATTTCTAATTGATTGTACTAGGTACAGGTACCAATGGTACTTGAACCACAGGCCTCCTATATATCCGTTACAGGCACTCTTACCAAGTGAGCTATAAGGAAGATGATTTTTCTCTGTCGTTAACGATACAACATTGTATCGGCAATACGGTAACGACAAAAAATAATCATTCTCCCATATAGCTCAGTTGGTAAGAGCGCCTGTAACGGATATATAGCAGGCCCGTGGTTCAAGTCCCAGTGCTGGGGTCTATTTTTCTCTGTATGTCTTCCGTAGTTAATGATAACTATAATTTGATTTAAAGTAAAACATACGAGTGACATTGTGACATATAGTGACATCTTACAAACATTTTTACGTATTTTATTTTTTTTTGTTTTTTTTTTTGTTTGTTTTTTTGACCTTTACAAACTATTATTATTTTCTTGACGATGCCGATTAAAAGAAGTCTTAACTTTATATCAAAGGATATTCGCCCTGAGGGGGAAAAACCTGTCATCATTGAGAAGGATCTTGCTACTTCAATTGTATTATAATTTTTTTTTAACAGCTAGCACTAAATTCTACATATTTGTACAATATTATTGCATATTATCTAATGGCATTCATTATAATGTTTTGACAGGACGCTGCCGATGCCAAGGAAGAACGTAGTGACGGCCTCGCTATACATGGCCTGGCTCGAAACATTAACTCAAGACATGCCTCCGTTCCTCCTCGTACGAGGCAATCAGCAATCTGTCCTCACATTCTACTCGTAACACATTCATCAAATCACTTTTTTTAAGAAAATATCCCTCTTTTTATGTTAAAAATAATTTAAAAATTAATTTATTATTCCGATAGTATATAATTTGATCAAAAAATAAATAGAATATTAATAACATTATATTAGTATATCAATTTTATTTACTTTTATTATTTTTTTGCTTTAAATTTATAATAATTGATATTATTCTTTAAGAGTACACAAATTTTCAACATTTTTTTAATTAAATACTAACATAATTTATAATTATTTTTACTTTCGTCAAAATAATTTCAGACGTACTTCATTTTTATTATGTTTTATTTTTTTTATATTGTTAAAGAGGTTTCATCTTTAATTTATTAATATTGCTATTAAAAATATTGTGTTATTTTAAAGATTATTTTTAAAATGTTAAAACCTCAGTCTTCAACTTTTTATTTATTCTATTTTTTTTGGTGTTATTATTATGTTTTATTTTATTTAGTATTTTCTCTCTGGTTTTTAAGCCAGAGAATTTTTTTATAACTAATCTTAGTAATTAGAAAGGCACTTTGGCATTTCTTTAGATTGTTACTCCCCTTATAAAAAAAAAACAAAAAACAGAGGGAATAACAATCTAAAGAAGGTGTACGGAATGTTCTTCTTTAGACTGTTAACTCCCCTTATAAAAAGAGAAGTGTGATATTCCTTTGTCCCAAAGTGCGTTGGACTAAACATCCCTTTGTCTTAATTGTTATTTAGTCAAAGTCATGTATATTCTAAAAAAAAACATGGGGGAGTAACAATCTGAAGAAGTACTGTTAGAAAAGTATTAATATGTAAAATATATTTATATAATTCAATAAAATAGTAGGATTTTTCAATTGTATAGAATTTATTAAGTTTTTTCCTTTTTTTTTAAAAAAAATGTTTCTTCAGTCTCTTTAGGAATTGGAAGTTTGAGCTTAGAAATTATTTTCATATCATGATATTAATTCTAGAGATTTTGAAGGATTTACTTACTCCAGTGTGCCCAAAAAAGTGTTGTTTTTTTAAAAAAAAGAATGTCGTCAGTAGTTGTGTAGAGCCCAAAATACTGGGCAAAATTTCAATGAAATTTGGCATAAATAATCAGAAAAATCATATCTGAGGTGAAATCAAGAGATAAATTTAGCTTCAAAATTTGAGGGGTGCACCCGCCAAAAACTGTGAAAAAAATTATTCCTCAACAAATTTTTCGGACGATTTTGATTAAAATAATTCTAAAATGTCCATTTATATGTAAATCTAACCATTTAAGTCATTTTCCCGGGGAAAAATCTAGTTTCTAATATAATAGCTATAAAAATGGATGGTGAGAGGCTGGGTTCAATTCCCAGCCTGGGAGGAGTTTTTTTATGGGAAAGTTTGATATAATGTTCAATAATAATTAAATTTAACCAGGAAAACTCTTAATAATTAACCATGGAAAACATGGGACCAAGTACTATGTACTCGTATTAAAAATTTTAGTACAAGTTCTATCAAAAAGATTTTTCAGTAGGTTCAATTTCTGAAAATATGAGTTTTTTTTTGAGGAATCAAAGTTTATTCTATTTGGCAATTTTTTTTTTTTTTTAAAGTTGCTAAAATCCATAAAATTAAATTAAAAGTACACTCGCAAACAATTAGATTTCAACCATTTCATATACTAAAAAACACAACATTTTTCATCTCTCTAGTTTGAATATTGTATTTGTGATAATATTTTTTGTTTTTAACTTCCGATTCGTTTGAGAATTTTCTTAAGGTGGGTCAAAAGAACAATGTCTTTGTTAATTGAAATTAAGGCTGAATTTCATATTTATATTTTTTAAAAAATAATTAATTAAATTAAAATAGAATTTCTGGTTGATAATTTTATTATTCATTATTTTTGATATTTTGAGAAAGAGAAAAGTTGATTGTTGATTACGTATTTTTTATATATTCATGTTTAAATTATGTATAAATTTGAAAAAATATATATTTTGTAATTTATAAAATGAAATTCCTTTTGAAATTGAAAAGAAAGCAAGAATTAATGAAAATTAATCCTATAATATTGTGAGATACAATTTTAAAATAAGTGTTTATGAATTGTTTTAGGATTAAAGAGGTATAATTTATCAAAATTCATGATTCAAGATTTTTTTGTCTTTTCTATTAACTAATGGAATTTTATTTTTATATTTGTAAATTTGAAAAAAAAATACAATTTGTATTATAATACGAATTTACCTTGTCTTAAAAATAATATGAGTATTTTTGTTTTGAATAATTTTCTGCTTTTTTTTACTTAAATAAATATAATAATTATTTGAAGTAAGACATTATTTTTTTTCTGTAGAAAATCACACTCTTTTTAAAAAAATGATTTAATTATGTAATAAAATTTCCAATTTTTGTTGATTTTTTTGTCGTATTTAATAAAATTCAAATAGTAAACTTTATTAGCTTACTATCCAAATCACAATTATAAATTTATTTATTTGTTTCATCCTCTTTATTTTATTTGTTTCACTCGTACATTTTAATTTATTGTTATTATAATTCTGTGGTGAGAGAGACATAATATAATTACATTTTCTTATCAAAATTTAATTATTTATTATTTATTCTGCAATGTATTTGTGAAATCTAGAAGCAGAAAAAATACTTACATCTTTAGGGATGATTGTAAATCCAAAAAAATACTCTATGACAATAGACAATTAAAGAAATTTTAAAATTATGATTTTTCATTGTAAAATTAACTTTAAATTTTTCACTATTATAAAATTATGAACAATGTACATAATTTTAAGTAAAGAAACACAATTTTCCACTAAATTAACTTTATTTTAAATAGCCTGTTTTCTTTTAACAGTCACTGAAAATGACTAAAAGTTCTAAATGTAATTCTGTTGACCACTAGTTCTCAATGTAGTTCTGTTAACCACTAGTTCTCAATGTAGTTCTGTTGACCACTAGTTCTCAATATAGTTCTGTTGACCACTAGTTCTCAATGTAGTTCTGTTGACCACTAGTTCTCAATGTAGTTCTGTTGACCACTAGTTCTCAATGTAGTTATGTTGACCACTAGTTCTCAATGTAGTTATGTTGACCACTAGTTCTCAATGTAGTTCTGTTGACCACTAGTTCTCAATGTAGTTCTGTTGACCACTAGTTCTCAATGTAATTCTGTTGACCACTAGTTCTCAATGTAGTTCTGTTAACCACTAGTTCTCAATGTAGTTATGTTGACCACTAGTTCTCAATGTAGTTCTGTTGACCACTAGTTCTCAATGTAGTTATGTTGACCACTAGTTCTCAATATAGTTCTGTTGACCACTAGTTCTCAATGTAGTTCTGTTGACCACTAGTTCTCAATGTAGTTCTGTTGACCACTAGTTCTCAATGTAGTTATGTTGACCACTAGTTCTCAATGTAATTCTGTTGACCACTAGTTCTCAATGTAATTCTGTTGACCACTAGTTCTGGTTGAACATTGGCTTTGAACGATAAAATTACTTTATTGGAAAACAAACTATTTCTTTATTCCTAATTTACAGAATCTACTGTTCATCTAAAAAAAAAAAAAAAAATGATGAACATATAATGCTATATCTGCCTACAGATTATTATTTCTTCTTGTACAAGTGTGCTTGTCAAAGTAAATGTATGTTCTGGGAGGATTTAAGTCTAAGAGTGCTAAAAGAAAAGAAAGTTCCAATTATATAATAAATCAAAAAAATAAATTTCAGCCTGTATTTTGTAGACCGGTTTTGTTTTCAGGGTAATTTTACCTAGCAGAATATGTGATAATATTATTACAAATTACAGAGCTTAGGTATATATAAAATATATATATATATATATACTTTATATTTTTAATAATTATTTTATAAGCTTGTTTAATTAAAAAAAATAAAAATAAATAACTTTTTAAACTCATTAGTTAATGTATAAATTTATGTATACAAATTTATTATTAGATTACTTTTAAAGTGATATGTATTTAAAAGTTTGAATCAGTAATTAGCGTAAAAATTAATGAGGGATGGGTATTTATTAGTTGTATATTATTTTAAAGGGTTTTTTTTTGGAAACAGCTGATCAAATCAAATCAATTTAAATTAATTAATGACTATCACAAAGAGTTGGTCAAATATGGATTTGATAACTGAAAGCTCCTTAAATTTTCTTTTATCAATTATTTTTTTGGATTTCAATAAATTATAAATTATCTTCTTTTTTTAATAACTTTACAATAAAAAAATCAGCTGAGGTTATCCCAAAATTAAACCCCTTAGTTTTTTATTTTATAAAAAAAAAAAATGCATTTATTAATTTTTTTTTTATTTTGCTAAAGTTATGTAAAGAAAACAATATTTTGTAGACTCAAAGTTAAACAACAGACATACTGTTGCAAATTGTACCTGGGAAATTAAGTATGTAATTATTATTTTTTTTTTTTTTTTAGATGGAGGGAAAGTCTTATAAAAGTACAATCTAGGCTAATTGGAATTTAATCACAGTATCAGAGTAATCCCTCAGATCCTTTGCTTACTGTAACAGCTCAAATCCCTGAATAATTAAATTAGAATTTGCAAGTGTTGAGGTAGTAATCCCTCTAATCCTTTGCTTATGTTACTACGTTCACACATCGTTTTGAAAACGTTCCGCTAGTTCAAAACGCTGTGTGAACAGAGAACCACAGATCGTTTCATTTTAAATCCGCTCCACCAAAAATAGGTGATAAGAATGGGGGATCGAATTCAAAACGCTCGTATGAACAGGTCGTGGAGGGGATCGAGATATCAGGTTAATTTAATCTTTTCCTCTTTTTTAGTTGTTTGTTTTCGTGAGCTTCCGTTTCTTTTTTTTAAACTGCAAAAACTTTTTAAACAAAAGTTAATGCTATAAAGGGCCTATAAAAAAAACTTTTAACAACTTATAAATAAAATGTAAAAATTCGCGGACATATTAGGTAACAAGAAAGAAGGTTTTACTCGTGACGTCACCGTTATGAAATATCAAAAACAAATATTTCGATCTCTGAATTGCTTCTGAGCTTACCGAAGGTAACGGAAGCATTGTGTTCACTTTTAAGAACGAAAAAGTTTTATGTCTCCGATTTTAAAAATTCCAAGACAGAAATCGTTTCAGACATCAGGGAATATTTTTGGTTCTGTGTCTGTCTGTCTGTCGGTCTGTGTGTCCGCAAATCCTGAAACGTGCGACGATAACTTGAGTAAATGTCAACTGATTTTGATGAAATTTGGTAGACATGTTCATTTTACTAATGCCTAGGGCGAGTTCGTTGAAAACATTATCCATCCAAGCGTTCACATGCAACACTCGCGTAAACGTGAACTTCAAATTTAAAATTGGAATTTTATGTCAGGAAACAAATCAAACTTTCCTCTATTCAATGAGACAAACATTTTTTTCAAATACAATTTTTTAGTAAAACCAACAGCGACACCGCTATGAAGTGTTAAGATTGCTAAAAACTATTAATAGTTTTTACACGATAAACAATATAACAATAAAGTAATATAACGTTAATGTTAATATAACAAGTACGTGATAAGATGCGAGGAAGCTATGTGCCACACTAATTGGCAGTCTATTTTTTTGTTGTGTGAACACAAATCATTTTGAAAACGAATTGGATCCGTAACGCTATCAAAACGATGTGTGAACGCAGTATGTGTTCTCATCCTTAAATGATCAGAGTAGTAATCACAAGATGTTCAGATATTAATCCTTCAGTTATTAGAGAGGTTTCAAGTTAAGCATAACGATCTAACGTTTAATTTCCACAAGTTGATTTAATATTTATCTTCTTGTTAAATAAATAAAATAATTCACTAAATTAGTTATTTTAGCCAAATAAAGTGAACACAAATTAAAAAAAAAAAGAGACTCAGGTTTCCAATAATTTCGACATATTATCAGTGACAAATTACAATGTTTCTTAATATTCTGCCTTAAAACATTATTTAAATTTTACGATTTTGATAGTATTCATGCTACGGAAAGAATAATTTTAATTTAAATCATTATTTAATTGAACAAATTATACAGTTAAATATACTCGTACAAGTTTCAAAATATACACGTTTTTACTGTGTATTTTAACACTAAATACAAATAAATTACATCTTAGTCTACTTATATTGTTTTCTTAATTTATTAAAACAATGTTAAATCTCGATTATGGCCTAAGCTTAGTTACATTGTAATTTATTTTCTATTCTAATTGTATTTATTATTAGTTTTTTATTCTATAAATAATAATCTTTGTTGATTCTTATTCATCAAATTAAAGTATTGTTTATTTTCTTTGTTTCAAAATTGTTTTTAGCACTTAATTATGTAAATTGATGTTTTTTTGTTTTTTTCATTTAAGCTAAGTATTACTATTTGTTTAGTATTTTATTGGAATAATATGGCCAATTTGTTTATTTATTGTTCAATTTTTTGCATTCAATTAATTTTTTCTTTTCTTATCTATTTTTTTTTTTGTGTAATTAGTTTTATTGATTCTAAAGAGATTTAAAGTAATAAAAAATAATATAGAGTAAATTTGATGAGATAATTTGTCAAATACCAAAAGTTTTTTTTAATATTGATCAATTTCTTTCACTTAAATTTCATTGATAAGTTTATTATTAGATATAATAAGATATGTGTTTTTATACTTAGGCTCACAAAATTTACCTTTTATTTTTACCTACACACCGTAATTTATTGAATTAAAAACTCAGGAAAAAAAAATTGCATTTTAAATAATATAAAGTATAATTTATATATATATATATATATATATATATATATATATATATATATATATATATATATATATATATATATATATATATATATATATGTATATGTATATATATATATATATATATATATATGTATATATAATATATATATATATATATATATATATATATATATATATATATATATATATATATATATATATGTGTGTGTTATATATATATATATAACACACGTTTTTAAAATATCAATAACTTACATTCTTGACTTATAGGTTTTAATTTTGTTAATTAATATAGTGTTAAAGAAGATTAATTTGTTTTCAAGTTTACATTTCATTTCATTTTTTTTATATTAATTACACCCGTAAGATATTAATTATGTAATTTATTTATATTTAGAATATTATTGGTAAATATAAATTAAGAACTATTTTATACATAAATAAACTAATGTGCCAAATGCTACAATTATGTGCAGTTAATTGAAGCAAGTGTAAACAAGCTTTTTACATTTAAAAAAGAAAATGCATCTTGTCTGTCTGTCAGTAACGTTTACATGTCTGATAATAATTTGAGTAAAAGTTGTCCGATTTAGTTGAAATTTCGTTTACATGTTCATTTTACTAATGCTCAGGTTAAGTTGATTGGACAGCATTATCCGTCTAATAGTTTGCATGCACTGCTCGCCGAATGTGAACTTCAAATTTAAAATTGAAATTTTAGGACAAAAAATTATTCTAACATCATCTATTCAATGAGTACCAAAAGCGATACCACTATGAAGTGATAAAGATTGCTAAAACTAGTAAAGCATACCTAAACCTTTATAAGAAAGAAAATAATGTTTTCACTAACTTCTTGCATACTAACATATTGATTTTAATCAAACGTAATATACATTATCTTGGTACAAACACAAGTTGTTCAATAATTAAGATATGCAAGTGATACATTTTTAATTATATTTGAAATTATTTAGGGGCCATGTGAGTCAGGTGTAAAGAAGATGTAGTTATAGGGAAATGTAGGAAGGCAAATTTTATGTATGGAATTTGCATCACCTTCATAATTTATTAATTCTGTATTTATTGCGTTACACTTGCTTCAATGATAGAGCCACGTGATGCCTAGTGTAAAAAAAACACTAAATTATTTTAATTTTTAAGCAATATTGGTTGTATTATTTCAATAATAAATCTTTACTTTACCATCTATAATTCTGTTGTAATTATTATTTATATTAATAATAGTAAGTTAAAAAACTACAATGAATTAATTATATGTTAGTAAGCTCTTTCAGTGGTCATGCTTGTGCACATAACACTCAAATTTTGCTAATAACAATGATTGGTAACAATTGTAGTTATTTATTTTTTCATATAAAGAAAGAGTATTGTGATGGCGAGAAAATTCGATTTTGATGGATTTACACGTTTTGAGGTCCAAAAAAGTGTTTTTTTTTTTAAATGTCTGTCTGTGCAGATGCCTGGAGCTTAAACTACTGGGTTGATTTTGACGAAATTTGGCACACATGTTCTGAAAAATCATACCCCGAGGCGAAACTAAGAAATTAAATTTAGCTAACTCAGTAAACATCCAGCTTGATAAGAGAGAATCAGTTCCTTTTTACACATCAACATAAAATTATCAATCAGTAAAGAGTGGCCAAAATAAATTTAGTCCAAACCGGGACATTAAAATGTGGGGGGGGGGATGTTGCATAGCTATTGTAGATCGTAGCTCCTATGAGAAAGAAGGACCCCCCTCCCCTGGGGCCCTCCCTCAGGAAATATTTGTGAATTTTAAAAAAACATTTTCACTTTGCACTTTTCAGCTATAATTTTGTCTTTTGACATGAATTATCACAAAATTAAATTAATAAATAAAATGCAGAAAATGTAATACAAATGTTAGTCATTACAGTCATAATTAAAAATTAATAATTAAATTGTTAAATATGTTACTTAATTCATTTGTATCAATACTTAGTTTCAGTGGCGTAACTATGGGCCCGCACGGGCCTGCATTGGGGGCAGGCCCCCACCTTCAGAGGGCCCCAAATCAATGATGAGGGGGCCCCGAGTTCTAAACGCAAGAGGTTTCTTTTTGCTCATCAATTTTGTTTGGTAAGGAGCCCAAAAAGTTCTTGTGGGGGGGGGGATGCTCTAGCTACGCCACTGCTTAGTTTAGTTAAGTAATACCTCACAGTAAATACCACGATATTTACCAAGATTGAAAATGTCTCCAACCTTACCCAGATCTTGTCTAATTTTTCCGAAAAACACATCTTCGGAACCCAACAGAATGCCTTCAAAAGCTTAAAATTACGGGATTGTCCTGTTTAAAATAGGACATACGACCTCCCTAATCGTCAGTGTAAAACGTATCCTACCTGCCTAGGATTCCAACCATTATCAGGTATATCAATAATGACCTTGATTTAATATTGGACTAACCCATTCATCGCATCATCTAATTTAGGAACGTATCTGTCGGACTGAATAAAATATACCAAATGAGATTACACAATTTAAAAGTTAATTTTTCTTAGAAAATTGTTGTTGGGATCCTCATAATATACAAACGCCAGCGGGCCTGGTGGTCCATTGTAGGAGGTCTGCCCGAGGCACAAGAAAAAGAACTGCGGTGCGCCAAAAATGCGGATAGATCCACTGTGGATCCATCCGCATTCAATGGGCTAAGAGAAAAACAGTGTTTTTTTTTTTTTAACCCAGTGAAGTAGTTTTAAAGTCTTGTGAACATTTAAATTAAAAAATAGAAAAAAATCACATACATTTATTTTATTTTAAAATTAATCGATATACCTACAAATATACAATATAAGTTAATTTTATTTTAAATTCATAGTTAAACTTATTAATAAAACCTTTATCGCAGAATTTTCAAACAAAGATTTAAAGAATAATCTCTTTAATATTCAGTATTGATACCAGGATAAGTGTGGTAAAGTAAAGATTAACAAATATTTTTTAATAAAACAAATTAAAATAAATTAGTTATTAGTTAGTTGGGATACAGGGAATATTGCTATATAGTTAAACATTTACAATAATTCCTGTAAATTATGAGTTATAAACATTCTAATATTTTAAGAAGCCTTTATTGTTTGTAAATATATAATTATAATTGTGTATCTATAAGTTCAAAGGAGAAAAAGCTTTTTCTTTAGTTATAAAAAATTATATTGTTAACATTATATTAACATTTTTTTTCTTTCCATGTGAATTAAATCACATTTATTGTTAACAATAGTTAAAAATAAAAATAAAAAATGTTCTTTCTTTTATTAAATTTTTTTAATTTATACCTTTATTTTTTCCTGTATTTCTTTCTCGTATAAATTCAAATTGTAGGGGCTGGTGCATCCGAGTGGTTAGCTCTCTCGCCTCTGAATCCCTGGTCTAAAACCCTGTGGTGAGTTCAAATCCCAGAAAGAAGAGACATATTTCACGCTGATGATCTCATCATGGATGTGTAAAGTGGCTGGAACCCCCAACCAGCAGTTCCTAACCTTTTTGTTTGTACGGATCACTTATTGTGTAAAAATTTGTTTGATGGTCTCGCTAACTAAATATACAAGTAAAACAAGTAAGGCGTGTTTCACGTAAGTACATGAGGCGATAATCGCTGGTTTCTGTACGATTAAGTTAAAATTATTGAGTGTAAAATTTTAATAGTTACACATATTCTTTTTCTACACTTCAAGACCTTTAAATTGATGTATAACAGTCATGGTGACTAAAAACTTATTTTTAGTCTCCAGCCATATTGCCTGCCATCATCAAAATATTAAGTGTGAAATTTTAATAGTTGCATATTCTTTTTGTACACTTCAAGACCTTTAAATTGATGTATAAGTTTTTTGGTGACTAAAATTTTTTTTTTGTTGCCCGCCATATTTTGTCTGTCGTATCTTGGATTTACAATATATATTTACACAAAGACAATGTATAAACCCAATTTTAAATTTATACTT
Source organism: Gerris lacustris (assembly GCA_951217055.1). NCBI lineage: Eukaryota > Metazoa > Arthropoda > Insecta > Hemiptera > Gerridae > Gerris > Gerris lacustris. The sequence continues at coordinate 4,170,971 of OX578281.1, read as the reverse complement.
TTATAAAAATGGTATTAATTAAAAATTACAGTCGCTAAATGAATATTTATATAAGAATATGTAGTATATAAAAGAACTTGTATAAATATGTAGAGTTCCTAAACAATTTTGCATATCTTAGGTAAATTTAGGTAACTTCAGTTCGCCAAAAATGATTAATTTTTTAAATAAGCAAAAAATATAATAATAGATTAATAAATTGGTAAGGAGTGAAGTCTCACTCAGTAAAAAGGGTTTCGTTGATAATGTGATCACAAAATTAGGAGGGGGGGGGGGGATGGAGAAAAGTTTTTTTGACAAAATGACTCACAAATTAAACGTTAACCACAAGTGTTATACATTTTTGTAATCTACTCTTCAATACCTTTCATTTGATACCCCACTCAAAATTTAAAAAAATATTTTTTCTCGAGTGACGTGAATTATCCGCCATCTTGGATTTCCATTAAATCAGATCAAATTGCTAATCTTATTTTTTCTATGGCCCAGCAGACCACACATTTTGCATATTTTTCTATATTTTTAGTAATAGCGGAAATACGATTTTAGGGGGGGGGGGACACGCAAAATTTCGATGTTTTTTGACAAAATGGCGCTGAAAATTAAGCACTATCCCTAAGTGGTATATATATTTCTATTCTACTCTTCAATACCTTTTATTTGATACCCCACTCAAAATTTAAAAAAAAAAAAAAAAAATATGCGACGTGAATTATCCGCCATTTTGAATTTGAACAGCTGATAATATTGAGTTCGCTATATTTTTCCTGTGTGCGCGTCAAAACGATCTTTTATATTGGAAAGTTTCACGTTTTTATCTCTTTTGGTTCAAAAGTTATTGGAACTGTACAGAGTGACAGACGGACACAGGAACGAAACTATAAGGGTTTCTTTTTTTTGGTTTTACCAACGAAACCCTAAAAAAGGGTAGGGATAACTGGGTAAAGTCTAGATAATAATGATATAGTCTGGTATAAACCCTTTTATACCAGACTATATCATTATTATCTAGACTTAATGTAGCGTATCTGTTTTTTCCAGAGAGTATGAAATTGTTGCAGATTTCTAATATTATTTTGATTGAATAAAGCTTGGTTGGAGTTTGAATAAGGAATAATCATCGGTAAAAGTAATAAAATATTTTTTGCCTGATACTGATGGAATATTTATTGGTCCACAAATATCTGAATGAATTTTTTCCAATAATTGTTTACTTTCAGATGATGATTGTTTAGGAAATGGTTTTTTGGTCATTTTACCCTCCAAACAGATTTTGCAAGGATTTGTTGGATGTTTAAAATTTGAATTTAAACCTAAAACCATATTGTCATCATTTAATCGTTTTAAATACTCAAAGTTTAAATGTCCTAATCTGGAGTGCCATAATTTAGTTTGATCTGATGTTTTTGTGTCAAAACATTTTCCTTTTAAATTAATTTGACAACTGTCATTAGTTTGATTGATTTCATATAAATCATTTTTTCTTTTAGCTTTAAGAACTATTTGTCCATTTTTAATGACATTCACTTCAGATTTTAAAAAATTTACAATAATTTTGGGATTTGAGGTCATTTTACTAACAGATATTAAATTATTCGTTAAATTTGGGACAAATAAAGTATTTTTAAGATGAATTGGTTTACCGTCGTTACCAGGGTGAAATTTAACTGTACCAATTCCTTTAACTGGGGCACGTCTACCGTCAGCTGTTTGAATCCATTGATTGTTTACAGGAGCAAAATCTTGTAGAAATTTATCTCTTGAATTACACATGTGGGAAGTTGCACCACTGTCAATGTAAAATTTTACTTCATTTTTCAAATTTTTATTTGTAGCTGAGAGAACCATATAATTTTTATTTTCATTTGTTTCATCTTCATCTTCATTTTCATCTTTTCCCTCAACTGCAATTTTTCCTCTATTTTTGTTAAAGTAGCATTCAGAGGTAGAATGGTTTTTTCTCTTGCAAATATAACAGAATTTTGATTTTTTATATGTAAGATTTTTAACAATTGGTCTATTATTTTCTATCGATTTATATTTTGGCTTAAGAATAAGTGCTTCTTGATTCATTTCTTCATCATTTCCTCTTCTAATTTCTTCTTCCATCATTTTTATTTTTAAAATTTCTAATTTTGGTAATTCATCTCGAGTTTCTAAAGCACATCTAAAATTTTCATAACTTTCCGGAAGACTACTTAGTAGAATTATAGTTAAAAAATCTTCAGGTGGAGCACAATCAATTTGTTTTAGTTCGTCAATCAAAGAAAAAAAAATATTTAAATAGTCTTGCATGGATATAGATGTAAGTTTTTTTATTGATATAAGTTCTTTCATAAGTTTAACCTTTCGTCCAGGACCTCGTGGTTGATGAATTTCTTTTAGTTTATTCCAAACTTCATTAGATGATTTACAATATTTGATATTTAGTATTTCAGACGGATTAAGGCCTAAAATGATTGTTGCTTTCGCTTTTCTATCATTTTTTATCCAATCATCGAAATTTGGAGAATTTTCATTTGGCTTTGGAATATTTTCTATGTAATCCCAGAGATCGACTTGAATTAAAACACTTTCAATTTGAATTTTCCAGGCTTCATAATTATTTTTTCCTAATTTTTCAATTTTATTTAATGCAGACATTTTTTTATTTTATTTATTTATATATTTTGAGTTTGACTTTGATAGACTTTAAAACTTCAATTTTAAAAAGTTACGAATTTTTAGATTAAAAAAAATGTTAGTTAATAGATGAAAGAAAAAAAATTGACTTATCTTCCTTCCTCCTGGGCCCATAACCTGTTCTTAAAATTTTTATTGGTATCTGATACATTTTTAGTTAATTTTTGAATTTGATTAATTTGGCCATCAAAATTTATAAAATTATTGGGTTCTTTTTCTTTTAAAGGAAATAATATATTACCTAGGTGGGGATTATTATCATTCAAGTTTTCAAAAAATTTAACGTCTCTACTTATTATGATGTGATTATTTGAATGGTTCCATAGCCTATAACCCTTAGATTCTTCTGAGTAACCAACTAATATATATTTTTTACCACGAGGGCTAAATTTTGTTTTATTTTTTAGTTGTTTATTTAAGGCAATTGCTTCACTGCCTATAATTCTAAGATGGTTAATTGCAGGTTTGATCCCGGTGTAAATTTCTTCGGGTGTTTTATTTAGTTTTCTATTTGGACATCTATTTTTTATGTAGACTGAGGTAGCTATCATTTCTGCCCATAATGATAAAGTATCCATAAATACTGTTATTTATAGCAATATACAGGAAACACTTTAATTATGTATACATTATATTTCTTAGTTTTTTCATTTCTATACATGATGCCCCAGATTGGCTACCTCAACCGCTTGGTGTGAAACGGGTCTTATACTGACACCGCAGCATGGATCTGGTTAATGGCGTTCAGGATAACTGGGTGATCGGATATCTTTTCAGATCCGACCAGCCTAAGGGTCAAATATTTACCTGCAGGTTGTCACTCCCTCTTATACATAGAGGAAACTCGGTATTTAACTGAATAAATATAAACTAAGACTTAACACCTGACCAGTGTCAACTTAAATTACTTAAAAATATAAAGGGGGCTATCGGAGGTTTCAAGTGGCCAGAGTAAGAGGCCAAGTCGAAGATAGTTCCCCTACTACAGAAATGTACCAAGAGTGGTGACTCCTCAGTTATCAGGGGAAAGGAATGGCCGGGTTTTCTACAGGCCGTGGAGCTTGGATAAATCAACTTTCTGTCCCGCCAAGTGATGTTGGCACTTTCTCCTGGCCCAACACTGTCAACTTAGATATTTATCAGCTTCTTCTCCTTGGCGGTGTGAGGAAAGCCTTTTAACAGTGTTGTTGAAGGCTCTTCTCGATGCCACAATGATCATTGCTGTTGTTCCAGATTGACAGATAAATGTCAAAAGGCCAAGTTAAGTTTTTGTAAATAGAAAATAAGGTTATTTTTGTTTTGATGTGAAAAAATATAAAGTTTATCAAAAAGGAACACTGTTCTTAATTCTTAATCTCAATTCTCTCAAGAATCTGAACATATGGCGACCGTGAATGGACAGAGAAGGAGAAGACGTTAAGGCAGGTTCAGAGAAACTCATTCACGAGAACAGCTACGGAAGTACGTAAGTTTATAGAGGAAGCTGGTTCTAAAAGCGAGGTTATAGGTTTATTTAATTGCTTAGATGACCTAGATGTGAATCTTAAGGCGGCTAATCAGAGAATTGTAGCACTCCTGTTAGAAGCGGATGTGAGTGAAGAAGATTTAGACGCGGAAATAATAAGTTGTGAAAAATACAACGAAGAATTTGAAGTTTTGAAAGTTACCGTCAAATATTATGAGAAAACAACTGTGATGAATCCATTAATTGTTGAAATTGATGATATGACGACTGATAATGATGAAACAGAACCAAACGAAAGTTTTATTAAAGATAAAGACAATAAAAGTGAGGATTCGACAGAAGACAGTATTGAAGACATCTATTTGTCTCCAGTTTCAGGAACGAAAATAGAATCGAATCAAGAGCTCAACGAATCTTTTATAACATTAAGCTCCGAAGATCAAGATACTTCGTTTGAAGAATCGGAAAATACATACTTAGAAAAATGTTTAACTATTTTAGACGAAACCAGTGGAGAATTAAAGATTAGTTGGAAAAAAGACTTTATCCAAAAGTCCAACAGAAAGGAAAATACTAATCTTCAGAACAAAAATGACAGGGAAGAAGTGGGAAGAGATACTTTGGTTGTCAAAACAAATAATTAAGATCCTCTTTCACTTATTTCAGGGTAAAGCAGTGCGAACAAATGAAGGAACGGGCAGCCACTTTGATGCAAGATATGAGGAAAGACTCAATTGAAATTATTGAATTATTTAAAGATGTTAATAAAGCTGAAGGCATGTTTATTACTAAGCAATTACAGTCTGTAACTGCAACTGATCCGCAAGATCAAGTCAATACAAATATTTATACAAACAAAAGCCAAGAAGAAAATAATATACTAATCTTAAAATGTGAAAAAGAAACTACAACTGTGCCCGATATAGTTACAGAAATCTCTAAAACAGATGGACTATATGAAAATACCAAAACAAAAATTAAAAACAAAGGTGATAAATGTAATGAAGCAAAGGTGACAGGAGTGCTAGAAAAAACAACGGTAGTCAACCGTTTAGCTTCAATATGTGAAAGTGATGAAGATATTTATCATGCTGATAATAGTAATTCTACTCCACAAGATGAATTATACTTCGCAGGTTCTCTACACATAAAGAAAGAAGGCAAGGCCTGGATCTGCATATTCACTTGTGCAGTTGTGAGAGCTGTTTATCTTGAATTAGTTACAAGTTTGTCAATACAATATTTTATTCCGGCACTTCGCAGGTTCTTCGCAAGAAGAGGCAGGCCAGTTTCAATATTTAGTGACAATGGGACGAACTTCCCGAACTTGGGACGAGAAAATGCAATTACTAAACTAGATCGGAAGAAGATAAAAGAATATAGAACTGTGAAACGAAAACGAATAAAGTGGAAGTTCAATCCACCTTCAGGTTGCTGGTGGGGTGGATGGGGGGAGCGAGTCGTGAGGATGGTAAAAGAATTAAGGCCCATTCAGCGTATTTGCCCCTTAGAACTCTCAGACGAAAAGTAGTAACTGCAAATTTGTTTATTTTATGTACTTAAATGTTTATTTTTGTTGTAATTGTTTAAACCTAAATAACTTAGCATCTTGGCATTTTAAAATAATTGAAATTAAGTTAATCCACTGGATAGGAAAGTATTAAAAGAGATTAACTTAGGTGGGAGTATGTTCCAGATTGACAGATAAATGTCAAAAGGCCAAGTTAAGTTTTTGTAAATAGAAAATAAGGTTATTTTTGTTTTGATGTGAAAAAATATAAAGTTTATCAAAAAGGAACACTGTTCTTAATTCTTAATCTCAATTCTCTCAAGAATCTGAACAGCTGTAAATCTTTCACATTATCAAAGAGCAAATAAAATAGAAATAAGTAATATACAAATTAAGCTTTCAAGGAATGACCCCATGCAACTTCTACTTTCTTTGCAGAGGATGCGTGGAATACAAACATTAACTTTGAGTAGTACAGCAGACACACCGCCAAGGAGAAGAAGCTGATAAATATATAAGCTGACAAGTGAGAAAGTGCCAACATCACTTGGCGGGACAGAAAGTTGATTTCACAACTTTTTTGGACCACAGACTTGGCGGGGTGTTTTTTTTTACCACACAAGTGGTATTTGGTCAGATTATATATTGCAAATATATTCTATATTTATAAAGTATTGGAATCTTTCTTTTGAACTGTTTACCCTCTAAACTCTAAAATAACAAAACACATCATATTATAGGCTAAATTTTCACAGTGGAAATAAACGTCATACTTTTGACTAAAACGTCATAAAACATTCGATTTTCTAAAATAAAGGTCATAAAACAAGGAAATGAAAGTCATAGATTAAAGGTCATGAAATGGAAAAATAAAAGTCATAAACTTTCCGTCTCTGGTAATATGTAACGTGTGATCTGTAAAATCGCCTTTGTTTTGCTAGTCAAACACCGGAAACTACCCCCTCCCCTCCCTGTGGTTGCCTAAAATATTATGCCGTACAAATACTATATACACTGGATCGGGGCTATTATCTGACCAAATTATTTAAAACACTTCAATAAATATAAAAAAAAAAAATATTAAAAATGGACCCTTTCTTACCAAATCCGTAATAAGGTCTAATTATTGACACAATTAACTTACTAAAATATGAGAACAATAATTATAAAATAAATAATTGCAGTATGAAATGAATGCATGTCATAAAGAACTTATGAAGTTCACTCAAGAAAGAATTACGTAAAGGGACAAGAGATTGGTTGAAAGAAGATGGGGGAAGGGGAAAGAGTAGTAGAAGTTAAGTACTTGGACACTAGGTTGCAGTAGTAGACAGTTGCAGATGAAATGGAATGGAAGCAAGTTCTAAGCTCCTCTACTAGGTTGTGCTAGTAACGAATCATACTCAAGACTTTTTCTTATTCAAAATACGTCTCTTTTCAAATAAAAAAAATCGGTCCGAGACAACTCAGACAAACTTTCTCATATACGAGTTCATAATTACTCAGCCCAGTGTTCTCCATTTAATTACAGAGTTTTCGTAGGTGCATTTAATTCTTATTGAACATTTTATCATAACAATAACTTCTCCTCGGCTGTGAATCGAACCCGGGCTCTCTCCGTCCGCGTTTTAAGCTATTTTCTTAAAAATAAAATAAATAGGGGGGAGGGGGATGAGGGTGATTTTTTGGGGGTTTCTTTATTTAGGGTTTATTTATCCTGTGTTTAAGTTATTACATAAAACATAACTGGAAAGTTTCAAATTTTTGTTTTGGGTATTTTTGGGGATACAGATGCTTTAACGACCTCTACATCAGGGTCCTCGGTTTGGTTTCGCCAAAGGACCCTTAAAACGGATACGGATATAACTAGAGATTATGCAAATTAAACAAAAGTTGGCCTATTAGTTGGTAAGCTTTAAAATTTTAAAGTATTCCTTAAATATTCCTGTTTTAAGTCGGGAAAAAAGTATTGAAATAAAAAAATAGGCCTAAACCGCAACTGGGACAGGGCCAAGTAACTGAATTTTGGGGGTGCCTATATTAATGTCATAAGTCATAATATTTGAATATGTATAATCATACAAAATAATTTATTTTTGGGGCCCTAAAATTTTCTATGACCATATTTTTAATATTATCCTTAGAGGACATTACTTTGTGAATTGCTATAAAACACGGCCCCCTTGATATATTTTATTTTATATTGATTAAAAAGCAGTGGCGTATCCAGCGGCTAGGTCTGGAGGGGGCACATTCTAAGTCAGTTTAGATGGGGGGGGGGCCGTAGTGGAAACAAGAAAAGAGAACTACTTATTCAACAAAGCAGCTCCCCTCCCCCAAAAAAGAAAAAATTCCGCGCCCAATAACTGTTTTAGAACCTATTCGTTAGAAAATGTTATGCTGATGCTTACTGCAGTACAATATCTTACTGTAAGTCATGGGCGTCGTTTGCAGTTAATAATTGGGGGGACGGGGGGATCTAAGGCGGGGGCCCTCCCCCGGAAAATTTTGAAAATATTACCTCTCAAAACAGCGTTTTTATGCATTTCGGAGGTGAAATTGAATATGAGGTGAATATAAAAAAATGTATTAAAAAAAAAAAAAAAACCCGAGATTTTTTTTTTTTTGGGGGGGGGGGGGGGCACGTGCCCCCTGTGCCCCCCCCTGGATACGCCACTGTTGAAAAGTAAATTTTTTACTAAATAGCCAACTTTTGTTAACTTTGGACAGTCTCGTCTTTTTAGGTTCTTGAGATTTAACAGCTTAAAGTATTTTCAACTTTTTAAAATAAAATCATTTTTCCACTTTCAATCACCCTTACAAAGGGCTGAACAAAGTCTGTTTACTGTTTGATATAACCTGACTGCTTTTTAAAATGGTGCATGTTACTATTATTTAGCTATATGTAATAGTTTTTGAGTAATAAAATAAAGTAGGCTATTTTTAAAACTCAATATTAGGAAAGAGACCTATAACAGAACTGAGCTTGATATTTTTATTTGATTAGGATTAGGAGTTAACAGTTCAAAAATTAAGGGAAGGGTAGAAAAGATAACAGCTATAAAGGGGTAAGAAAAAAAGTTAAGGAAAAATAAAAAGAAGGTATGAAGGATAATGGAAAAAAATAAGAGGGGTTACGAGAGAAAGAAAAATACATACATAGATACATGATATATGTACTCATTTACAGCAAAGACAGTTGATAGAATTTAAGGAAACAAAAGAAATAACACCAGTGTAACCAAAAACCAACCCGAAATGCGATTAGCTCGACTACTAAAATAAAACGAAACATGATAAGGTATTGGGTGTTATTACAAGGGTTCCATTTCAAAAATGTTTGTTTATTACTGCCTACTCAGCACCCAACGCACATTATTCTGTTTTTCAATTTATAAAAAAAATTCTAAGAGCATCATCGGCCGCCCCCTGAGTTTGGCCGCCACAGGCGGCCGCCTGCCTTGCCTGTGCGTAGCGCCGGCGCTGGCTGTCAATATAAGAAATCCTATGTTGTAACTTTTCTATGTTATGTTATAGTTTACATATCCCATGTTTAAGTTATAAATATATTTAGGTGACTCTTGGGCAAGTTATTTGACGAAGATCTAAAAGTTGACTTATAAATTTCTATTCGTCATAATTGATTATTCTGATCTCCTTGTTCAGTAATTCACATAGCGTGTCTGACCCAATAAGTTATTTATAGAAAATGATGTCACGGAGTTGTTTTAACCTATTTACATATTGCTATTATTAAATTGTTTATGAATGAAATAAGCATATTCTTAGTATTTATTGTAGGAATATTGGTATATATAGTTTTGGGTTGCCTAAATTCTATCGTGTTTTTAAAGTCGCCATCGTGTGCTTTGAGTTTTATTTAATTTTTTTTTTAATATGAAAATAAACATTGAGTCACAAATAAAACAATGCGTAACGCTAAATAGAGAGTAAAAGATCGTGTAAGTTTTTGTAATTACATATTACTTAATTCTGTACAATGGCATCTTCTGTATTACAAATTTCCTATTACTTGAGGCGTCTTGTAGAAATAAACGCCAATTTACAGAAAATAAACGCCAATTTACAGAAAATAAACGCCAATTACAGGAAAATTCACATTTTTCTGAATATACTGTTGAGTTGACTTAATTTATTATTTTGATTTTGATTTAAACTATTCTTTAGGTAATAATAACTAAATGTAAAAATTTTTATATCTTTAATTTTAATAATAATCCTACCGCGGGTTTCCGCAAGCCGAGCGAATTTCCATTGGAAATTTGTAGTTCAATGTTGTGCAGTTTAAACTTCCTTCATAACTACTACAATTTAAAAGAAATATTTTAGTTAAATTAGGGTTTTTATAATAATGGTTATCTAAACATAATAGTAGTAGTTTCAAAGAGGTTTAAACTGCACAACATTGAACTACAAATTTCCAATGGAAATTCGCTCGGCTTGCGGAAACCCGCGGTAGGATTATTTTTTATCTTTGGTGACTCATCAGGAGGGGTAAATGACGTCATAAATATCCCATTTTTCGTGGGGATCCTCATCTCAACGAGCTTGATTTTTCGGTGCAAGTTTTATTTCGATACGTCAATTCGTTCGAGAGCTATCGTGCTCACAAGAAATCCGCTAGAAAGACATATACCTATATATATATATATATATATATATATATATATATATATATATATATATATATATATATATATATATATATATATATATATATATATATATATATATATATATATATATATATATATATACATATATATATAAAGTTTTGTAAAACCTATCTTTTCGTGATCAGGGGCCCATGAAACGTATTTTGGCGGGCAAACTCCCGCCATGCCAGTGGCTCTATTAGCGAATTTTTTCCAATGGAAATTCGCTAAAAACATATAAAAACAAAGAAACAAAATTTTATAACATCTTATAGTAAAAAAAAAAAAAACGAATGAAAATTAAATATGCAATTCGTGCAACATTGACTTTTTAAAGAAAAATAAGTTGGCTCTACTGTTTACAAATCTTATTATTTTATGAATTCTTAAAATAACGTCAGTATAATTAACTTAAGCTAATGGGGTACTTACTTTCCCCCCTTATTTTTACTTTCCTCCCTTATTTTCACAACTAGGCTGTAATAGGATCTATTCTTCCCTAGAAACTAGCGTGGGATCTTAATATTTTCTCCTTTCTGGAGGAAAAAAATAATCAAAATCATATTTTTTCTAAAAGAAATTAGTTAAAAGCAACTAAAAATATAGTTTTGTACAATATTTCTAAAATGTTTTGTTTAATTATCTAAATTACTTTCCTCTTACTATGTAAAAAAAAGCCTGACAAATATCAGTATTTTATCTCATTTAATTAATTTGAAATATAAAAAAATAATAATATACCCATAATTTTATTTTGTAAAAGAAAAAAAACAACAGCAACATTGTGTGACTCTGTGTTTTTCACTTGAGTCACGCATGTAACACGCATTACTTCACAACTCGGTATTTAATGTGTAATTACTAAAGAATTTTTACACGCACTTTAGACTATATTCGTTGTAGGCAAATAAATACGTCACGAAAATGAAGAACATAATTAGAGAAGAAAGGTATTCGAATAATTTATAAGTTAAAATTAAACTTACCTTTTACTTTCTACTATAGGTGCTTTAACGACGCACAGTGTGGTATTTTCCCAATCTAGCTGGACAAAGGTAATCTAATTTTTGTTTCTAGGTAAATATGAAATAGATATAATAAACTAAAGGATTTTATTATTTTTAAATACATTTTAAGATATTATGTATCTACAGTTTATATTTTTTTTATATATTAGATGCAAATCTCATTGTTTCTCATGATTTACATTGTAATGTTGCACAGTTTTGGTATACACAGCCTTTGATTTTTTAAGATATTTTCTTAATAACAATGATTTTGAAAAAAAAAAAAAAAAAAAATTATCCTCAATGATAAAGTTAAGTTATTTAGGTTATTAGGTAAGGTTTGCGCAAATATGCGCAAAAAATGTTACTCAATCTGTAAACCACATGGCTTTATGTTTGAAAAAACGTCAATAATATAGTGGGATATTGTGGGATTCCCAAATTAATATTTACCCGAATATTTTATTATTTTTCATTGCATGAAAGACAAATTAAATATGTTTACAAAATAAAAAATAAATTAAAAAAAAAAAAAAATGGGGACTTACCTTTCAGGGGCTCCATTTAATGCCATTTTACACGATTAAAGCCAAAGAAAAGTGTAAAAATATTTTTAAATTGAAAGTGTTTGAACCAAGGCTAGTTACAAACTGATTCTAAATTTTTTTTTGGACTATGATCTACAAACCCGTAATCTCTTTGAATTAATTTTCTTGTTGATTTTTTTTACTTTTAGACTTTCCCTGTATCATTAAACTGCTTTTTGATTTGTTTTTTTAAATTAATTTTTTATACTTTTGTCCAGCTAGATTTGGAAAATCCCGCACTGTGCGACGTTCAAAATAAACATTCATAGAATAAACACATGGACATCAAGAGATGAACAAACGGAAGTTTGTTTTGTGTCTTTTTATATTCGTACAGGGTGGGTTGGCAACTTGGATTGACTAATTTAAAATAATAGTATATTATGTTACTAGGCTGTGAAGTGAGTTTTTCTTTACCGCGGCAATTACATTTACTTTCGAGCGAAGCGAGACAAAAAAAATATAATAATAACAAATATTAGTACATACTTAAGATTTAAAAAAAAAGAAACCTTAAAAAGAGGTTACACTATAAGAATAGATAAATAAAACGCATTGACATATAGTGGATTTTAATCGTACTAAGAAGCTATCTACAAAGATTGCAGCGCTAAAACGGAAGTTTTGATAACTACTAGCACGAAAGAAATTATTTTTTTTCCGTGGTAGGCTGTGAAATAGTAACTTTAGAGCCTAAAAAACATAGCTAAAATCCATTTTTTCATTACGTGGATTTAAAAAATCTTTTCATTACTCCTAGCTGTAAAGAATAGTATATTATGTTACAAGGCTGTGAAGTGAGTTTTTTCTTTACCGCGGCAATTAGATTTACCGTCTCGCTTCGCTCGACAGTAAATGTAATTGCCGCGGTAAAGAAAAAACACTTCACAGTCGCGTAGCATATGCTATTTTTTCCGAGGTAGCAGACAATGAAAAAACATTAAATATTAATCACTAATCAATATATAATAATAACAAATATTAGTACATACTTAAGACTTAAAAACAGAAACCTTAAAATGAGGTTACACTATAAGAAAAGATAAATAAAACGCATTGACATCTAGCGGATTTTTATCGTACTAGAAGCATTTCTACAAAGACTGCAGCACTACTAACGGAAGTTTTGACAACTACCCGCCGGAAAGAAAAGATTTTTTAGTGCCTAGGACGTAAAAGATTTTTTCTTTACAGCTAGGAGTAATGAAAAGATTTTTTAAGTCCACGTAATGAAAAAATGGATTTTAGCTCTGTTTTTTAGGCTCTAAAGTTACTATTTCACAGCCTACCACGGAAAATAGTATATTATGTTACAAGGCTGTAAAGTGAGTTTTTTCTTCACCGCGGCAATTACATTTACTGTCGAGCGAAGCGAGACAGTAAATATTGCCAAGGTAAAGAAAAAACACTTCAAAGTCGCGTAGCATATGCTATTTTTTCCGAGGTAGCAGACAATGAAAAAACATTAAATATTAATCACTAATCAATATATAATAATAACAAATATTAGTACATACTTAAGACTTCAAACAAGAAACCTTAAACAGAGGTTACACTATAAGAAAAGATAAATAAAACGCATTGACATCTAGCGGATTTTAATCGTACTAGAAGCATTTCTACAAAGACTGCAGCACTACTGACGGAAGTTTTGACAACTACCCGCCGGAAAATAAAAATCTTTTAGTTCCTAGGACGTAAAAGATTTTTTCTTTACAGCTAGGAGTAATAAGTAGAAAATAAGTAGTTTTTTAGGCTCTAAAGTTACTATTTCACAGCCTACCACGGAAAAACAAAATTTTGATGTGTACCAATTATTGGAGCAACATCCTACACTCAAAATAATCAAATGCTTCCCCAGAAGCTCATTCGAAACAACCTAGGATATTCAATAGCTTGGTTTTCCGATGAAATCCGCGTCACGAAGGGGTTGAAGTCCTTAGTTTCGCTTCCACTACTGTAAGCATCTTCAGGGGTGTTGACTCGAAGCAAACACAAGATATAGTGAGATTTGAGATTTGTTTCGAGTCAACATCACGATGCACTACACCCCTGAAGATGCTTCCAGTAGGGGAAGCGAAACCAAGCACTTCACTCCTTCGTGTCGCGGATTTCACCGGAAACCAAGATATTGATTACGCGTCAACCCGCAGTAATTATAAGTGCTTTATTGTTGCTCTATGTACAAGAAAAATTACAAATTCAATTTTTTTAAAGTTTTAAGATACCTAGTATTCATACTACGGAAAGATTTTTTTTTTTACTTTAAATCAAATTTTAATTATCATTAACTACGGGAGACATACAGAGAAAAATAAACCCCAGCATCGGGACTTGAACCACGGGCCTTCTATATATCCGTTAAAGGCGCTCTTACCAACTGAGTTATGCTGGAGAATGATTTTTCTTTGTCGTTACCGATACAAAGTCCCGAATCCAAGCTTTCAATCTTTTCTACAAATCTAGCAAGCCAAATATTCACGGCAATAGAACTAGACCGAGAAATAACGCTTATAATTATAAAGTACTCATATAGTACCTGTACCTAGTACAATCAATTAGAAATTCATTTTTTTTTTAAGTTTTAGGTAGTATTCATATACCACGGGAAGATTAAATTTTTTTACTTTAAATCAAATTATAATTATCATTAACTACGGGAGACATGAAAAATTACATTTTTACCCAATAGAGTTAAGTACACATAATCTGCCAATTAGTGTGGCACATAGCTTCTTCGCGTCATATTTCGTATACTTTAATTATTTTATGCTACTAAAACCTATTATCTGTCAAAATTGTTTTGATATTTTACATGAATTAAATTTAAAGAGCGTAGACGGTTGAACTTAGTCTGGTGCTATCTACGGGCAACTTTCGGCAAGCCATCCAAATTTCATAAAAATCAGATTAAGTAGGTACTTTTGAAGATGTAGCTATATAAATAAATGTATGATTGTGTCCAAGTGAGAGAGGAACAAATGGGCCCAGAAGGTTGAAACATACATGGGACCAACAATGAGCTAATTATGATTTACCATCAAAATGTCATTAAAATCGGACGAGTAGTTTTTAAATAAAAATTTAAGCGACACACCGACAGACAGATACGGAACCAAAAATGTCCCCAGCAAAATTTGCTGAGAACCAATTAAATTCTGCTGAAAGATGGCTAAAAGTATTAAAATAATGCATTGTCGTCGTGTTCTGAGCTATGCTAAAAGTTTCAAATGTCTAGCTATTCGGGAAGTTAGTTAGAAATCGATTGCCAGATTTGTACCGGACAAACAAACAAACAAGAAAGCAAGCTAACAAAAACGTAGTAAAAACATTTTCCTTCTTCAGAACGATCACATAGCTTCCGTTATACCTTCGGTAAGCTCGGAAGCAAAAATATATGCACCTAATAAACAAGCAATTAGTAGAACTATACACACCTACACAATAGTACGTAGTTGAATGAACTGTTAAGTTAGTGTGACAATTTTATATCATTATATTTAAATGTTTTTTTTTAACTTTCTCCCTTTGGAAATTTCACCATCGATCATAATATATGGCATTCCATCTCTATCAGCTTAATTAACAACCTAGGATGAGACTATTCTCAGATAAAGCTTTAGCTTTTGTGAATCAATTGAAAAATTGGCCGATACATTAACATTCCACCTTTCGAGTAAAATCTCTACAGTTTTATTTTATTTACTTTTTGTCTTTATGAAAGCTGATAAAAGTAAAGACTTTTTTTTACCTTTGTGGAATTTTTTTATCTTTTTTTTGGAATTTAATTTCCTTTCATTCTTTGTTCCGTTTTTCTGAAAGCTTTGATGTCATTCTACTTCTTTTATTTTATCTTTTACAAAATATTTTATTACTTTTGCAGCATATATGTTGGTTGGAAATTTTTTTTTTGCTCTTTTACTAAAAATAGTTTTTGTTTAGAATTTTCAAAATGATAAAAAATCAAGTTTAGTTTTTACTTAATTTCCTTATTATTTAAAGCGAAGATTTTTCGTTCTAATAGCAAGAATACTTCGTTGAAGCGAGCGTAAGTGACCTTTTTACATTTAACAAATTGATCTTGATTTTGTCTGTGTGTGTAACTATAACTATAGTAAAATTTGATGTAATTTGGTACACATGTTCATTTTACCAATGCCCAGGACGAGTTCGTTGGACAAAATAATCCACCCAAGCGTTTGGGCGCCACGCTCGTGTACGTAAGCTTAAAATGTAAAATTGGAATTTTAGAACGTGGAAACAATCTAATTTAGTACTAGCACCTAGTAGACACACTTGCGCGCAAATTTTAAATTGGAGTTTTAGGACGGGGAAAAATTCAAACTCATCTATTCGACGAGATAAACATTTTTTCTCTGAAATATAATTTTTTTAGTAAATCCAACAGCGACACCGCTATGAAGTGTTAGAGATCGCTAAACTATTAAAGCGGACATAAACGTTTAAAATAGAGAATACAACGTTTTCACCCAATATCTGACGTTCTAACACTAACATAACGATTTTAATAATCTAAATTTCTTGAATCATCTAAATGTCTTGAATCGTCTAAATGTCTTGAATCATCTAAATGTCTTGAATCATCTAAATGTCTTGAATCATCTAAATGTCTTGAATCATCTAAATGTCTTGAATCATCTAAATGTCTTGAATCATCTAAATGTCCTGAATCATCTAAATGTCTTGAATCATCTAAATGTCTTGAATCATCTAAATGTCTTGAATCATCTAAATGTCCTGAATCATCTAAATGTCTTGAATCATCTAAATGTCCTGAATCATCTAAATGTCTTGAATCATCTAAATGTCTTGAATCATCTAAATGTCTTGAATCATCTAAATGTCTTGAATCATCTAAATATCTTGAATCATCTAAATGTCTTGAATCATCTAAATGTCTTGAATCATCTAAATATCTTGAATCATCTAAATGTCTTGAATCATCTAAATATCTTGAATCATCTAAATGTCTTGAATCATCTAAATGTCTTGAATCATCTAAATGTCTTGAATCATCTAAATATCTTGAATCATCTAAATTAAATGTCGACTATCGAAAAATGCATGTAAAATTTCAACCTGATATAAGCTGAAGTTTTTGTGTTGTGAAGTGATATATTTTATAATAGTTTAAATGGAGTAGGCCGTTGGTGAGGGTTAACGAATTGTCCCGTTCACTCACTACACAGCTCTTTACTACAATCAGCCTCTTATACTATCAGAGAAAACAACGTTTTTTTTTTCCAATATCTTACGTTTTAACATAACGATTTTAAGGAAACTTCATACACATCGTCTTAAGTACAATCAAAAAGTAAAATTTCAACTTAATACAAGCCGAAGTTTTTATGTAATGAAGTGTTACATTTTATAATATTTGAAATGGATATGGCCAGGGCGCTGGGCGTGTAAATTTAGCAATAGTAGAAAGGCACCTTCCCCCCACTACATGGCTCTATATAACAATCAACTCATCATGATTAACTTTTTTTTTTAATATTCAATATTTATTGCATTCTGCTTGCTTCAAGGAAAGAGCTACGCGATGCCTTGTTTTTATTTCGACCATTTCGTTTTATTTTAAATATATTTCAAATGTACACTTATTTATTTTGAATGAAAGAAGAAGAAACAAATTGTAAAAAACTTTCTAGGAACCAAAAGTTTTCTAAAGTTATCAGTTGATTACTTAAAACTTGTTTTTGGTTGAAGCGATTCTCACAGTTTACTTCTTGTTACTGTTAGTGCGTGGATATAGTTATGACGTTAACTGGTTACCAGGTGCTTCACAGCTATATATTATAAAAGTTATTATTACTTGGCAACTTAAACTGCTTTTTGGATGAAGTAATTCGCACACTCACTTTATATGGTACTTTAATTGATGTTAATTGCTTGAAGGAGCTTAAGCGTGGTATTAGTCCTACAGAAATTGTGACTTCCAGTTTTTCGTTGGGTCTACATTTGGGTGTAGCGAATCGTATAATTTAATTTGCTTGTTCGTGCATGGTAAATGACTATTTTTTTTTTACCAGGTGTTTTAGTGTAAAACTGTTGCAGAAAACAGCAATTGCTTTGCCATTTATTTTAGGGTTCTTAAGTTGTATGAAGCGATTCCTTCTTCCTTCGTACATTCTTTATGTAAAGAAACCACCTCTAACCACCACTAACCAACAATAACCACCTCAAAAAACCTCTAACCACCTCTAACCACCTTTAACTACCTCTAACCACCTCTAACCACCTCTAACCACCTCTAACCACCTCTAACCACCTCAAACCACCTCTAACCACCTCAAACCACCTCTAATCATCTCTAACCACCTCTAACCACCTCTAATCACCTCTAACCACCTCTAATCACCTCTAACCACCTGTAACCATCTAACCACCTCTAACCACCTCTAACTACCTCTAACCACCTCTAACCACCTCTAACCACCTCTAACCACCTCAAACCACCTCTAACCACCTCAAACCACCTCTAACCACCTCAAACCACCTCAAACCACCTTAAAGTACCTCTAACCACATTTAACCACCCCAAATAAATGTGTGTCAGATGCGGATCTTATCTATCTCCTAGCGTCTTAATCAGTTTTTTTAGTGTTAAAAAAATATAAGCTCAAGCTCAACTACTATTATCTCTATCAATATTACTATAATATAATTTTTTTTTACCATTCAATGAGATTTATAAGGGAAAAGAGGAATGAAAAAAGAAATATATATATATATATTTATAATAAATTTAATATCCAAGAATGTATTACAAGTAAATTGAGATATTAAAAATAATATAAATAATTAAATTTATAAAAAATTACTCTTTAATTATTAAAAAATAAATTTACTAAAGAGTTTTGGAAAACATAGAAATAATTAGGACATTTTATTCTTTCTAAAATTTTAGTTTAATTAAAATGTTAAAAATATAGTAATTTTATTTATTACAAAATGGTTATTTATATAAATATATATTTCTTAAATATTATAAATGTTTTAATTATTTTTAAAAAAATTAAAAGAATTTATTGCTGTATTTATATTGTTAGATGGAAGATAATAATAATACTCGTATTTTTTTTTTTTTTTCCGGATGTTATTTTATTGAAATAAGAATTTTAATTATTTTTTCCCCCCAAAATATTTCGAATTGATTGTTACGAAAGTTTTTAAAAAAATTAAAATTAAAAAATATTTTTTTGAAAATATTAAAAAAAAACATTTTTTTGTTTTTTATCAAGTGAGGAGTAGCTTGGAAGGGTTTTTTTTCGGAATGAGAAGTCTTTAAAAGATGGGGGGGGGGGAAAGGGGGGGAGGGTTCTTGTTTCTTAAAAAGAAGGGTCGAGGCTTCCTTTCCCAAGGCTATCCTTAAGTTTTTTTTTACCCCTTAAGAAAAAAATGGGTAGGGAGAGTTAAGAGGGGGAGGTTGGAACAAAGTTTTGTAAATAAAATTCAAATAGAGGAGGGGGGGTTAGGCTAAGAAAAAAGGGGAAGATGGAGCAAGAGGGTGACCTATAGAGTCGAGGGGGTTCACAGTAAAAAAAGGGGGAAAAACTAATCTAAAGAAAAAAAAAAAAAAACAGGGGGAAAAATTATTTTTGGTAGGAGGAGGGCCTGAGCTCCTTGGAGACGAGGAGGGGGGGATGGCAGGGGGGATTTTAATATGATGAATTTAAAAATGGAAAGTAAAAAAAGAGGAAGGGGAGATGACGCAGCTCAGACTATTGATTGAGAGGCGCCCCCCCTTATTCCCATGAAAAAAAAACTTGAGTGCTAGAGGGTTACTGAAGGCGTGCCAATACTGGGGGGGGGGGGGACACAGGGTACTTGCTTTTATACTGGCATCTGACACTTTAATAGCTTGTTCGTTTTTTTTTCTACTTTTAAGGCTTCGACGGAGCAATGACCAAATAACATTTCTTCTATCAAACCACCCTCATATAATTCATGATAGTGTCATTGACAATAGTCAGATCGATGTAACAATTTATGATTATTAGTTGAACGAATTCTATTTTTTTGTTTTTGGCTGTTAGTGACATTTTATGAGCTAATCTTTACTTTTACTGTCAGATTTATCTATTTATTAAACTCATCTTGTACTCGTGATATGTGAAGAAGTAAAGTTTGGGGAAAAAACATTCTGATGAAAGGGGAGATGTTTGCTTCTTAAATGATTTCGGTCCTTTTATTTCTGTTTTATGCATAGATAGTCCAGTCAAATGGTAGTTTGAAGTGGAAAGTTCTGGTGTAATTGTTGTTAGTGGCTTACTTTATGTTTTTGGGTGTGCTGAACACGAATCTAAAGTTGTCCAACAAAATTTTTACACGCAAATATGAGAAATCATCATATAAACACTTTTTACTTTAATTTTTTTTAGTGGATTTCGCCTTATAACTTACAAAGCAAGCTATTTACGCAAAAAGTGGAAGAGTAGTAAAATAAAGAGGAGAAAATAACCTACAAATTATTTCTTTACCATTTTTTTGTAAGTCGAATGGTTTCTATGCAAAAGAGGGGTTGAAATAACCGGGAAATCAGTAATTTTTGAAAAACAACAAGTAACACCATTAATATTTATTCTTTATTTCATGTAGGTAAACATTGTTATTGGATATGCCAATAAAAGCAGCGAACATCTGTACTCATACCTCTTTTGCATAGACACCATTCGACTTACAAAAAAATGGTGAAGATATAATTTGTAGGTTATTTTCTCCTCTATATTTTACTACTCTTCCACTTTTTGCGTAAATAGCTTGCTTTGTAAGTTATAAGGCGAAATCCACTAAAAAAATAAAAGTAAAAAGTAGTTAGGTATATGATGATTTCTCATATTTGCGTGTAAAAATTTTGTTGGACAACTTTAGATTCGTGTTCAGCACACCCAAAAACATAAAATTAACTGCCAGCGCAGTCAGCCACCAACCGTTTACCCTTCAGCCTGTACCCTCCACCCGCCACCTCTTCCCAATATTTCAAATCCCATTTGCGTGAAAACTATACGACGTACAAATAAATGTTACAGACATAAATTGCAGATTATTTTCTCCTTCTTATTTCACTAATAGACCACTTTTTGCGTGAGTAGATTGCTTTCCAAGTTATATGCTGAAAACCAATAAAAAACAATTTTTTTTTTGTAGTTTTTCGATGATTTCTCATATTTGCCGAGGGAAATTTTGTTGGACAACTTTAGATTCGTGTTCAGCATCCCAAAAAACATAAAGTAAGCCACTAACAACAATTACACCAGAACTTTCCACTTTGAGCTCTTTTCATGCACCATTTGACTGGACTAGGATAGTGAGTAGCTATTGTAGTATAGTTATATTTATGTTTGTTAGATAATTGACATCATGTCAATCATATTGTATTAATTGGTTTTGTTATTCAAAATACAGATGATTCTCGATCTAGAGTTCAACTAGAATTCATGCATTAATCGTAGTTGTAATAGCCATCATGGGCTTTTATATTGGTTCCACAAATAGACATACAGTCCATACGTTTTTTCATAGTTAGGGGGGTAACGCCCCCAAATTTGAAGCTAAAACTCATTTCTCGATTTCATCTTGGGGTATGATTTTTCTTAACATATATGCCAAATTTCGTCAAAATCGACCCAGTAGTTTTGGCTCAAGACGTTTAAAAATCACTTTTTGGAATTAGGGGACCTCTAAACATGAATATTTTTCGCCATCACAAAACTTTGTAAAAACTAAAAAAAAATAATATTAAACTTTCTCTAAAATAACATCTCTCTAGTCTCTCTGTCTTATATAATAGCAGGAAAGCCCCAACTTTAGAAAATATTACGGATTCAGAACAAACTATTAATAAGCTCATTAGCTCATTGATACAAACAGAGCGTCTTAACTTCATTGACATTATTCAGTTAGTAAAAAACATCTGTTCAAGACGTTTAATAGGATAAATATTTATTCATAAAACGATCATCTTTATATTATATATATATATATATATATATATATATATATATATATATATATATATATATATATATATATATATATATGTATGTATAGAATGTATAAAATCAATTAAGAAAAACAGGACTTCATTGTAACTACCGAAATTTTGTGGAGCCTTATAGGTTATAGAGAAGATTAGTTCATACAATTTGTTTGATGATTAATAAGTTTAGTTTCAGAACATGGTCACAAGAAAACTTAATACCTTAAATAGATATTTCTTGATCAGTTTCTTTGGTTGAATATCGTCAGTGACCAAAGCCTACTTTTTTTCCTTTGTTTTATTCAATACTGCCATTTCAGACTGCAACCTCTTAATTATTTGATAAATCATAATCACTGAGTTATTTTGACTCTTTCAGTTATATTTAGCTCATATGAGGATTTTAAAAACTGAAAAGACGATGTTATAGAAGTAGCCACTGTTAAAAGAATGGTGGGAAGGGATTTGAAAATAGGGGAACGTTGAATGAAGGGTGAAAACAAAAGAATACATAATTATATTGCAGAAAGAAAGGGACGTTCATACAAACCATTAATAATTTCACATAGAGAAATTATGCGTTTTGAAGATCCGGTGTGATAAGACAATGTGTGATGCAGTGATACGGATAAAAGGGAATCATGAACGAATGTAGATAAACAATTATAGAACTATGTGGTGGCAAGAATTATGCTGTAGAAAATGTATATTATGCTGTAAAAATGAAGGAAAATGTATATTATGCTGTAAAAATGAAGGAAAATGTCTATTACGATTTCAAAATTAAGAAAAAAATGTATTATACTATTAAAGAAAATGCCTATTATGCTATTAAGGAAAATGTCTTAACTATGTGGAAATTAAACCATATAATATAATATACATACGGGTGATCCAAAATTTCGGAAACGGCTTAATATCTCCGGTTATAATTGAGATATTAGGTTCCCGTTTGCGGGAATCTTAATCATTTGTCAAAAACTACTTTTTTGGTGGGTAATCATTATTTCCGCCATATTGGTTGCCACCATATTGGATTCAACTTTGAAATTTTAAATTGGAACACCCATAAAGTGATACATTTTTGGAAAGCCCTTAAAAAGAAAACATTTGCCGCAGAGCTTTCTATCTACTCCCGCCCCAAAATGGCGGATACTCAAAGTTTAAAATTTTTTGCTATTTTCAATAGTTTATTAAGATATAAAAAATCGGTCCGAGACAACTCAGACTAACATTCTCATACAATCTCGGTCCCAGATCCCATAAAATATGAATATAAAATAAAATATTTATTGCATTAAGCTCGCTTCGATGATAAACCTACGTAATGCTTAGTTAATTTGTATTATTTAAAATGTGTACAACAGGTGGTTGTTTACTTTTAGTTTTTGATTTTCAACGAAATCAGATTTATTTTCATCAATATCTCGGAAACTATGACTTGATAGCTAACTATGTTCCCTGGGATCTGGGACCGAGATTGTATGAGAAAGTTAGTCTGAATTGTCTTGGAACAATTTTTTATATCTTACTTAACTATTGAAAATAACAAAAAAAAGAGTAATTTTTTACACTTTGAGTGTCCGCCATTTTGGAACGGGAGTAGATTAGAAAGCTCGGGTTTGCGGCAAATGTTTTATTTTTTTAAGGGCTTTCCAAAAATGTATCATTTCATGGATGTTCCAATTTAAAATTTCAAAGTTGAATCCAATATGGTGGCAACCAATATGGCGTAAAAAATGATTACTCCCCAAAAAAGTAGTGTTTTACAAATGATTAAGACACCCGCAAACGGGAACTTAATATCTCAATTATAACCAGAGATATTAAGCCGTTTCCGAACTTTTGAATCACCCTGTATATATATCCCAAACAAAAACCTAACCGTGCAAAAGGGCCTAGTTCCAGACCCCTTCTCAAAAAGAGTCAGTCTATCTAATTAAGCTAGGTTTACACGATGCCGATTTGCGAGACAATTGTCGGGGACAATTGTCCTCACGGATTGCGGGACAATCGTTGGCCAGTCCAGTAGAAACAATAACCGTTTACACGTGGATATGAATTGTCCCGACAGTAGAGGTCGAGAAATGGACAAGTTTTAGCACTTTTTTGTTGCTTTGCAAGTTCTATGTTGAAAGTGCCTCGAAAGGACTTAATTTTAGCCTTCACCTCATCCACACTGAATCCTTCGATATTTATTTTATCGGCAATCTCACGAGTGCCGGAAAGAAATTAAGGAAAAAATATAAAAAAAACCCGATGAAATTCCATTAATTAGTTTAAAAGTTATAAGCGAATATAATGATTTAGTGCGATAATTTTGATGACGTCAAAGTTTGTTTACATCTGTCAAAATACCACCAAACTTCAAATAATTAAATAAAATATAGCTATTAAAAATTTCAAGATAAAAAGAACTTTTTATATACTACGTTTTTAAATTTTCTGTTGAATCGTATGTAATGTTGATAATATAATTGTTATTGTTATATAATATATAATGCTAGTGAAAAAAAAAAAAAAAAAAAAAAAATAGTTCCGAATGTATTTACTTGACATAAATGACAACCATCTAGAGAGCTGATCTTAAACCTATAAAAGGACAAATCTTTGTACAACGGATCTCCCCAACACCCAATCTAAAGCGTGCCATCGATATATTTGAAATAATATAATGGATAAATAAATTATAATCGATATTTCCTGTTTTGCTGTCATTCAATGTTTATCCATCACAAATTTGAGACCCGTCAAAATGAAGATTGCGTAAATATGGGACATGGTAAAACAAATAAAATAACTTGCGGATTTTTTCTGAACTAACTTTCCGTGCAGCAAAATTTGCTGAAAACCAATTAAATTCTGCTGAAAGATGGCTAAAAGTATTAAAATAATGCATTGTCATCGTGTTCTGAGATATGCTAAAAGTTTCAAATGTCTAGCTATTCGGGAAGTTAGTTAGAAATCGATTGCCAGATTTGTACCGGACAAACAAACAAACAAGAAAGCAAGCTATTAAAAAGTAGTAAAATAAGGTTTGTTTTTTAAAAATGATAATAAATTAGTTAGTTCAGAACGGTCACCCATCCAAGTACTGACCTCGTCCAATGCTGCTTCCTCCTGCTGCTTCGCAGCAGGAGAGGCCACTTTAGTGGCCTCTGAAGTGAGGAAAAGTTCCGAGGTACCCCGTACCCGATTTTTTTTCGTTTGTTTAGTTTTGGAAGCGATGTCTTACTGTTCTTAGAACTACTAGTTAGTAAAATACTAAAAAAAGATCATAGTAAAAGTAAAAAAGCAAAAAGAGAGGAAAAAGTCTGCTAGATTCAAGGTCAAAAAGACAGAGGCAAAGGAAAGGGAAGACAGAAGTTGACTGCTATATTAGAGTTACTTATCTTCTCCAATCCATTTCAGACTTCAATTTTCAATTTTCATTCGTCAATTTTCTCCTTTTTTTATTATCTTTGCATTCGAAATGAGCATTTCTATTTCATTGTCCTTTATGTTTCTATTATTATCAGCAGACAATACAGAACAGCCACTTTACACAGATAACAAGAAAGTTATTAGTGGAACTTGTCTGAATCTCTATACTCAATGTTGGTATTACACCATATCAGCAACTGTGTTTAGTCACAAAAAAAATTTTTTCAGTGGAGACATTTTAAGATTTTTTTTTGTAATATACAATAATTACAAACAGACCAAGGATGGTGTTTCATGTAATAAAATATATTACTATCATTAAGATACAAATTATCTTGGTCTGTTAGTAATTATTTTATTAAAAAAAAATTTTTTAAAATGTCTCTACTGAAAAATTTGTTTTTGTGACTTAACACAGTTTACCCCTGGGGTGCTGATGTATTATGTATGTTGGTTGGATTTTTTCTTTTCTAAAAAATCAGTTTTCGTTTAGAATTTTCGTTTGTTAGTTTAAATTTAATTTCGTTATTATTTTAAACGAAGATTTTATGTTTTAATAGCAAAAATACTTCATTGAAGCGAGCTTCTTTCATTTAACTAACTATGCATCGTCTGTGTGACGATAACTTGAGTAATAGTTGAATGATTTTGGTGAAATTTGTTACACATGTTCATTTTACCAATGCTCAGAACGAGTCATGACGTTGGACAACGTAATCAGCCCAAGCGTTAGCATGCAATGCTCGCGTGAACATTTTAAATTGGAATTTTAGGACGGGAAAAAAATTCGAACTTGATCTATTCGAAGATACAAAACAACTTATTTCAATATATTTTTTTAGTAATACCAACAGTGACTCCGCTATGAAGTGTTAAATGTGTTTTATCTACAAAGACTGATGTTTAATAATTGCTGATCTTATGGAGGAGATAATTTTATTGATTTTCGAAAATCGACGTTTCGAACTCATTACAGAGATTATTATTTAAGGAGTTACTCTCATGATATGAGTAATTTGCAAATAAATTTATAACTATTGGCAAATCACTTGATTGAGAACCAGCGTGGCCGAGTTGCTCCAGGCACTTGCCAAGCTATCAATGAATAAAGGTAACAGTTCACTCAGGTGCTCAGAAGGTCTTTTAGAAGTTTGGAGTTTGGATGGTTTCTCGCAAGAAGCCCGCATATAGCACCAGATTAATTTCAACCGCCCTGCGCCTATTAAATAATGCTATATTGGTTGTTGATCGTTTGCGTGTAAAAAAAAAAAAAAAAAAAACACTTTTGACAGATTTAAAAAAGTTTAAAACAATTAAATAAATTAGTGAATATTGGACTGTAATAGCATAACATTATTTTAATCATTGATAGGATGTGAGGAAGCTATATACGGCAATATTGGTAAAGGTTTGGCCTAGAATAAGAGGATTAGGATGCTCAATATATCTATATATATAACATTATAGTTTTGTCTGTACATTGGTCAGAATTGAAAATTTTTTGGATACTTTTTCATTTTACACATTCCAATAACCGAATCCGGCCTTAACTTTTTCAAATATGTGTGTATGTCCCCCCGTCAAACTTTATAGGCGCCAAACTGGCTAATTGAAATCGATTATTATCGAGCGCAAACATGTAGCACATGTTGTAGGCTTGGTTTCATCTAAAAATATTGAGTAGAACCAAAGTTATTAACAATTTTATAAAAACAAAATGAATAAAAAACATAACCTAAACCACCGTAACCAAACCCCACAGACTCGCAATTCAAAATGTTTGGGTACTTCTAGACCACCTAGAGACTTGCGTTTTTTGCGTTTGGTCGGAAATTGGCCCAAGCCGATTGGAAAAATCCGAAATGTTAAAAAAATATACTCCCCCCCCTGTGGTGTCAAGTGAAATGACATATTATGACAGGAGTAGTTATTAGAGCTTAGTGTGTGTTTACTTATGTTAAAATGTATAGTTATTATAAAATATATATAGTTGATTACACATGGCGCAGTCGGTATTAGTACAATGAGTACTAGAAAGCGTAACTCAAAAAGAGTGAACAAGAAATCATCTAAAGATGATGAATCAGACGAGGAGTCAATGCGGGAGTCAGTCAAGAAGTTGGAGAGAGAGACAGAAAAGGCAATTGACGGATTAGAAGAAAGATTCACAGCCCAACTATGTGAATTAAAAGACACAATAGTGAATCTTATGGGGAGGAAAAATCCGGAGGAGTTTGGTAGCAACATCAAACGCGATAGTTACGACCATAACCAACGGATTGACAGAACGTCTTACAGAAACCCGCTGCTTCAAAACCCAACCACGAAAAGATGGGATAAAGTAGGGGAAGTAGTGGAAGTGGGACTTCACAGAAAATACATCATCAAGTTGCCCAGTGGAAGAGTTCTTACAAGGAACCGTCGTCACATTAGAGAAGCTGGAAGAGGAGAGAGAGGAAAGGATATATGGTGTCAAGTGAAATGACATATTATGACAGGAGTAGTTATTAGAGCTTAGTGTGTGTTTACTTATGTTAAAATGTATAGTTATTATAAAATATATATAGTTGATTACACCCCCCCCCCCCCCTAAAAAATTAAAGATGACGGACGCACTTTTTTTTGAAGGCTTATTGTGGCTTATCGGTAAGTCGTATCGACAAGCTGATTGCGCCAGCGATAACTGATTTTAAAAGATCTACAACTTTGACCCTATAACTTTTTGTCGTACCTCCATCGGTTCTACTTTTTTTTTTTTAAAGAAATTTGACTTTAAGCGCTTATGGCGTCCACAATTGTTGACCGATTTTATTTCTGATTGGGGTGCTTAAACCTCACACTAATGCTCTTTAAATCAAGTATTTATTATTTTATTAATTTATGGTAGAACTAGAGTTATTATTATTTACAGGTGCAACTGCCATATTCAGAGAAAAGACTGGTAATTAAATTAATGCACCATCATGGTTGATAATTCAACCACTTCAATCAATGACTTCCCAGTCTAATTGGTATCTGGTTTTTAATTGTTAGACCTACATGATTATAGGAAACGTAGCTACTAATTCCTAGCATGAGCCCCGCACGGAGCGCGGGGTGAAAGCTAGTAAAATATATAAATGCGAAATCTTGAAAGGAAGTCGTTGGAAGTCGTTATAGATAAAAACAATAATAGAAGAGATTCAGAGTATACGAATGAGAAGCAAAATTAAGACGGAAGAAGTGTCTGGTTCAATTCCTACAGTTGTGAAATATGTTCCACACTGCCAGATATGTAAAGTGGTTAATCCGTCCTCTCTTTAATTACTTAAAACTGCCGATGAAGACGTAATAGAAAACGAGATAATCAAGAACATACTGCTATCCTATCATTACACAAAAAATTATATTATATATAATAATGTCCTTAAGGGAATAGTTCTAAATAGATATAATAAATAACTCATTCAGCCAACCTTAGCGTTGAGAATAAAAAAAAACTTCTATATGCATATATTAATTTTTGATTATTTTTTTTTTTTAATAATATAAAAGGAATATGAAGTTTTCTTGTCGCCTTCAGGCATTTTGGTCTTACACATTTTTTCGCACTCAGCGAACTAAAAAACTAACACACATTCATAATATAGGTCTTGTTTTTGTTTTGCCGCAAGACATGCTGTCTCTCAATACGATATAATTATAAAAACAAAAATCCCTTCAATTATTTGCCAGCAAGTTACTAAAATTCATATTTCCTACATTATTATTATTATTTTTTTTTTTTACTAAAATATGTAATATTGAAGGAACAAGGTGTGCATATATTGTCCTTTAGAATCATAGGTATGCACTCATTTGGTTCTTTAGGGGGTAAAATGACCGCTATTTTTTTAACGCGATGTATATTTGTAATCCACATTTCAATACCTTTTATATGATACCCCTCTTAAAAATTACAATGCGATCAGTTTGCTATTGCTCGCTGATCGAAGAAATTTTGAGTTGTGAAGTTCGCAATATTTTTCCTGTTTTTGGCCAAAAAAGTTTAACTTGTATACTAAATTTCAAATCTCTAACTACGAGAGGTCGGGAGATATACTCTAAGATGTGACGGACGGACGGACGAATTACCAAAAGCATAAGGGTTTCTAGGACGACCTCGAAACCCTAAAAAGACAATCGTAAATAACTTACCTCCGAATATTCTTAATATACTTATTAAACACCCAAACTAAATAAAATCCAAATAATTACACTAAAGTGAATCTGATTCCCTTGTCTGAATTACTACATAACTATACAAAACGCGTTTACTTAAAACTACCGCTTTGGCACCGTTGATGGCCTATTAATAAGTTAAAACAATTTAAATTATACAATGTATAACCTGTCCTTAATATAAATTGGGCAATGTGATTGTCATGATCCTGAGTACCAACTTAGTCAGTAAACCAAAAATAAAGTTGATGGTAGTTTGTCACTTAATATAGGTTAGTTAGTCATATAAATTACACCAAATTAAAGTGGTCACCTGTCAAGTAACAAACTATCAACCACAACCACTTGATATTTAGTCTACTAACTAAGTTCGTACTCAGGATCAAGAAAATCACATTTTCCATCAAAATAGGTGGGACATGGCCGCTCTCCACCGGCTTGTTTTTTTCATATGCCTATTTCCAAGCTATCCCCCGCAGACGAACTTAGCCGACTACGACTACATATACTTAAAAGGCACCAAAAGATTTACTTATACACAAAATTCTAGCTTGATGTTAGCCAGACACTTATTTTGCATGCTCTCCTAGACTTAAATAAACCAAAAGCTTTTTTTTTGTTTTTGTTTTTGCTTCCGAGCTTACCTAAGGTAACGGAAGCTACGTTAGCTACGTGATCGTTCTGAAGAAGGAAAAATTATTAGGTCTCCGATCACAAATTCCAAGATAGAAATCTGTTTCAGTTATTGGGAACATTTTTGGTTCCGTGTCTGTCTGTCAGTTTGCTTGCCGATCAGTCGCTCTATTTTTGCGAACCAACATATCTTAAAAACTACATATCCGATTTTAATGAAATTTGTATGGTAGTTCATAATTAGCTCATGGTTGGTCCCATATAAGTTCAACCTTCTGCGCTCATTTGTTTCTCTTCCACATGCCCACAAACCTAAATTTTTTATACCTATAGCTTCATAAGTACTTATCTGATTTGTATCAAACTTTTATATTTTATCGAAAGTAACCCACACATAGCTCCTGATTAATTTGAACCGTCCGCGTTCTTTAACTTTTGCTAATTTGATACTTTGATTCACGTAAAAAATCAAAACGGATAAAAAAATGGGGGAAACAATTAAACACATAATACATAAAGCATAAATGATTATTGTTATGTTATAATCAATAAAGCACGTTCGCACAATTCGTATAAAAACTCAAAATAATTTTTACAGATAAAAAAAGAAACGGGGGAAACAACTAAAGACAATAATGGCTTGTAAAAGCATAAAATCAATCAAGTACGTGATTGGATGCGAGGAAGCTATGTGCCACACCAATTGGCAGTCTATTTCTACTTATGGCCAATAACATTTATTATAATATGTTAATTTTTTGTCATTGAGAATTTCCGGACCATGATATGGATTCCATTAGTCGATATAATTTGTTGTAATTATCGTAGAAGTAGTGCTAAGTATGTACTAATTTTAAAGAATAAAATTAACATTACAATCAAGCTACTTAACGCAATTAGCTTCATGCTAATTATAAAAACTGCAAATTAATAATACAGGGGCCACAGAAATAAAATTAAATAAAAAAAAGTTAATTCTCTGAACTGCATCTAGTCTAATTATATATTTTCTTTTACATTGTAACCATAATTTTAAATAAATAACTGTTCGTTAGTTTAGTTTATAAAAAGATTAAAATTAGAAATAATGAAAGAAATATTGATGCATAGTTGTGAAAAAAATTGCACTGCAATTTGTTTATTTAATGTAGTTTAAAAAAACAACAGTTTATTTTTTTTTAAAAAAAGAAGATAATAATAAGAATGTTTTTTTGTTTATGATTAGTAAGTATCTGTTATTTTTTTCTCTATCCTCAGTTACACTTGATGTGTGTGAACCACGCCGCTTAAAAGAACGGTAAATAGTAAGAAAACATTTAGAGGAAGGAATAAAACTCAACGTGCTGGAACAAATAAACACTTCTAGCGTACAGGACGGGAGAGAGGGTAAAAACTTAACAGTGAACTTGTAAGCAACATTACTCGACTGATTCTGGGTGAAACTTGTGTTTACCACCGTTAGATGCAAACACTGTAAGACGTCACTACCTCTTCTTTCTTCTTCTTTGATATTACTGTATAATTAATTAGGAATCCGTTGTTTTTTTCTGTTTTAATTCTGTGCATTTGAACCGCTTTCGGAGTAGAAAAAGGCGTATGTTTATTAACATAACACGCAAAGCTAAGATACAATTTTTAAACAAAGAATGTTTCTTTATATTCTTTAGAATACTTTCTCTTTATTATAAAAATTTTTAGGGCTTAAAAGATTAAAATACTAGGTCAATTAGTGTGGCACATAAATTTGATGATTTTATGCTTTTAGAACCTATTATTATCTAATTTATTTCATTTTATTTGTTTTGCTTCCGAGCTTACCGAAGGTAACGGAAGCTATGTGATCGTTTTGAAGAACTAAAAATGTATAGGTCTTCGATTTCAAAAATTCCATTTCAAAAAATCTGTTTCAGACATCAGGGATAATTTTTGGTTCCGTGTCTGTCTGTCGTTCAATTTTTGCGAACCAACATATCTTAAAAACTACACGTCCAATTTTAATAAAATTTGGTTGGTAGGTCATGAGTAGCCCATTGTTGGTCCCATATAAGTTTTAACCTTCTGCACTCATTAGTTTCACTTCCACACAACATACATTTATTTATTTACACCTATAGTTTCATAAGCACTTATCTGATTTGAATGAAACTTTTACAGTTTATCGAAAGTAACCCGCATACATCCCAAGATTAATTTGAACCGTCTGCGCTCTTTAACTTTTGCTAAATTGATACTTTAATTCATGTAAAAAATTAAAACAATTTTGACAGATTAAAAAACGGGGAAACGATTAAACAAATTAGACAATAATGGCTTGTAAAGAAAACCATAAAACCAATACAGTACGTGGATAGGAATGCGAGGAACCTATGTGCCACACCAATTGGCAATCTATTTTTAAATCTGTTCCAATTGTTTTGCTTTTGCTTCCGAGCTTACCGAAGGTAACGGAAGCCATGTGATTGTTCTGAAGAACAAAAAATTATCAGGTCTCCGATCACAAATTCCAAGACAGAAATCTGTTTCACTCATCAGGGAACATTTTTGATTTTTGGTTCCGTGTCTGTCTGTCGGTCTGTCGCTCAATTTTTGCGAACCAACATATCTTAAAAACTACACGTCCGATTTGAATGAAATTTGTATGGTAGTTCATAACTAGCTCATTGTTGGTCCCATATAAGTTTCAACCTTCTGCGCTCATTTGTTTATCTTCCACATGCGTACAAACATACATTTATTTACATATCTATAGCTTCTAAAGTACTTATCTGATTTGCATGAAACTTTTATAGTTTATCGAAAGTAACCCGCAAATAGCTACAAATTAATTGGAACCGTCTGCGCTCATTTTATATATGTATTAAAGTATCAATTTAGCAAAATTTAAAAAGCACTTACAGTTGATGTTAATCTGGGGCTATCTGCAGCCTACTTTTGACTAACCATCAAAATTTTATAAAAATCAGATGAGTACTTTTGAAGATGTAGTGTAAATAAATGTATGTTTGTGCGCATGTGGAACAATTGGAAAAAAGAGACACAACCGTATACGGTTGAAATTTATATGGGAAAACAATGAGCTAATTATGACCTACCGCCTACCAAACAAAGTTAAAAAAAAAAAATGAGTGACCGACCGACAGAAAGACAAACCGACAGATCGACAGACAGACACGGAACCAAAAATGTTCCCTGACGTCTGAAACGGATCTATGTCTTGGAATTTTTGAAATCGGAGACCTAGAAATTGTTTGTTCATAAGAACGATATCACATGGTTTCCGTTACCTTCGGTAAGCTCGGAAGCAATTATAAATATTATATACTTATTCAGAGCTACGTAGCAAGAGAAGCTATTCTATCTTTTAATAATATGTATTCCATTTCGGTAATAACTCAGCAGCGTTATCCAGAACTAAAAAAGAAGAAGATGAAGAAATAAGAGTTTTATTATGGAAAAAAGTTTATATCGGTTATTTTTTTGTTGATTATTTTTTATGTACACTTTAACATGATTATGAACTACAAAAATTCATCTAGGATAACCTATTACACTTAAAAGAACTCACTTTTTTGATAAACACAAAAAATAAACACAAAAAACAAAAATGTAAAAAGAAATTTAAATCCACTAAATAATTTTTAAAAAGCAATTTAAAGATATTTTGAAAGAGCACTCTAAGAGCGGTATAACTTTGGCGGATGACCACCGAATAAAAACTGGGAGACGTTAATGTTTAGCAGGGTCAGACGGTGAGGGTGGAATACATATGCGAAGGGGTACAATCCCCTCTCTAGAAAAGACCATTATGGGTCGATCGAGTTGTAAAAAAGAAAATTAACATATATTAAGAGTCAACCATATCACTTTCCTTCACCACTGGTTATCCCTCGATCTGAGCTTCCGTTTTTGCACATAACATAAACACATGCCTTATTACCTACCTAGGGAGCTAGCGTAGCCGTGTGGGTTAAACCACGTCTGCTCGGCCATCACTGAATCTCGAGTGGAACGAGACGGGGTTCGATTCCTCGCCGTGACACTCTGATTTATATGGCCCACTATTGATCACATCATACTCGCTTTGGCGGTACTATGTACAGAGGTATGATGTGTGAAGTGGCTGGAACTCCGCGGGGCGTAAAAAGGGCCTAAGTGATGGCCTAATTACAAGGTTCGAACAAGTGGTTCTTATTATTCTTGTTATGCTCTATAGTTCCGTCTGATGTTCCTCTATAGTTCCTAACTGATGTTTGGGGCTCTATAGTTCCGTCTGATGTTCCTCTATAGTTCCTAACTGATGTTTGGGGCTCTATAGTTCCGTCTGATGTTCCTCTATAGTTCCTAACTGATGAAGCAAGAACATTTAAATTTAATAATTAAATTCAACATTGTACACTTTGCAATAATTCTAAGGGTAATGTTGGATTCTTTTAGGAAAAAAAGACAGACATCAGGGAACAGTTTTGGTTCCGTGTCTGTCTGTCAGTCATTCTGTCGCTCTATTTTTGCGAACCAACATATCTTAAAAAGTACATGTTACGAAATTCTTTCAAATGAATTACATATTTTCTAGGCTTGAAAATGACTGGTTGGTCCGAAACGTTTCCACATAAATGAGAGTTAATTTTATTAACCTAAATGGATCTAACACTACACTAAGAATTAAAATTCTAAAAAACACAGTACACCTACGTAATAAATGCATTAACAAATAATTTAACCTAAAAACTAAAAGAATAACACGAACTGTCTCTCCACATAAATTGAAAAAAACTTTAATGCGAAAGCAACTTTCAGGCTTCAAAAGGCCATCATCAGTGCCTATTGCAGAAGAAAAAGAAGAAGAAGAAAAAAGGTTACATTAATAAGAAAGTTATGCGAGAGAGGAGTCGCTACTACATGTCAGAGAAGTTGAGTCTCAGGTCCATCTACGACATGTAATCTTTTAGCGAATTTTCCAAGAAAATGAAGCTATTGTAATGGCTTCAACATTTTTGTGATGCGAATTTTTGGAAATTTTCTCCATGGAAATCCGTTTTAGACCATTCTGAATCGATTCCTAAAATTTAACACTTTTTTTATTTTAATTTAAATCAAATTATAATTATTATTTACTACGGGAAACAGACAGAGAAAAATAGACTCCAGCGCGGGGGTACAATTGATTGTTCGAGGTACAGGTACTAATTGGGTACTTTATAATTATAAGCGTTATTTCTCGGTCTAGTTCTTTGTCATTAATGTTGACTTCTCAGACTTGTGGAAAAATTGAAAGCTTTAAATTCGGGACAAGGTATCATTAACGTCAGAGGAAATCATTCTCCTGCGTGGCTTAGTTGGTTAGAGCGCTATACTAGAAATATAGAGGCCGGTGGTTCAAATCCCCTCGCTGGAGTCTATTTTCCTCTGTCTGTTTCCCGTAGTAAGTAATAATTATAATTTGATTTAAATTAAAATTTAATCGTTCCGTAGTATGAATACTACCAAAATCGTAAAATATGCAATTTTTTTATGTATGTATGTATAATATGTATGTATATATGTATGTATTTATGTATATATATATGTGTGTCACACCAGACGATATCTCACCTTAGGATGCTCTAAAAAATTTCAAACACATTTTAAAATGTCAATAATATCAAAAGAAAGGATGTGTTCGTGGGCCAGAATTTTCTGAGTTCATTAAGTGGTCAAATTTTGACAATTTAGGGTAAAAACCTTTTTTTTCCATTTTACTCCCCTTTTATATGAAAATATGACAAAAGTGTACATAACAACAATTATACTGTACTCTTAAAGAGCTCTCCAACGACATGCTTCTTGAAGGATAAATACTATTTTGACTTTTGTACCCCGTACCCCTGTGTACCAAAATTTCTTTAAAAAAAAAGAAGAATAATAATTGTAGTAAATTATTGTAGATTAATAAATGGTTCATTCATTTATTCATCCCTGTGTACCAAATTTTTTCATTTTCTGAAAAGTAGTATCTTAACATATTAACATGTAGTATATTTGGAATCAGCGCAAAATTTCCTATAAGGCCACCTAGGATCCACCTAGTAATAGCTGTGCATGCGCAAATCTAAAATTTGTTGTAACAGCTAACTCCGGAATTAATAGACCATTGGTTCCCAAAGTGGGGGGTGCGCCCCCCAAGGGAGACAAGTCAAGGGGGGCGTAGGACCTTGAGATCGAGATAGCTTTGCCGTCCGAACGTCTAATGCGATTATATAAAAATCAAAATATCAAATCAGTTGGAAAACCTCACTGACGAATAGCAGATACTTTCCTAACACATGTGATGACAACATTCACAGATTAACAATGGATCCTTTCAGTGTCAACATAGATTCCCTGTCCGAAACACTTCAAGAACAAGCTTTAGAAATAAAAAAAGGTTCTGCTGCCGATTTTGATAAAATGAACAAATCATCATTATGGGTTAAGTATTACAAAGTGTACCCCAGTATATCACAGCAAGCACTTCGATTGTATTTACCTTTTTCAATCCGTGTACCAAAATTTCTTTTCACCCATCTAATTCTAAACCAAAATTTTCCTAATACGCAGATTTCTTTGAAAATTCGCTCATTAAGTCATGGTGCATGATTGGACTTTTGTTTATCTATGTAACTTTTTTGAAGGCTGAAAGCTCCATCGGCATTTAAATTTTTTTCAATTTATGTGAAGAGAGAGTTTGTCTTATTCTTTCAAAATGACCTCCATAAGACGTTCCCATATTTAGCTAAAAACTAAACAAGTTAGTATACAGTTATTAAAAAAATTATTTTAATTAAAAAAAAGAGTTGTTTGTGAATGAAGTCTTGTATTTTATGAATGCATATGGTATTTTAAAAAATATTGGATGAGATAAAATAATGGATATTAATAAAAATAAAATATGAAATGCTGTTCTGTGACTTGCTGTTTACATTTTAACACTTTAACATTTAACATGTTTTATAAAGCTATTTATATAAATTTAATTATCACACTTATTATTAATATAAATAAATAAAAGAAGAAGAAAAAGTATTCCTGACACTATATAATTAATAAACAAAGAAAATTCTAATTTATAATTATAATAATAGTATTATTATTTTTTTTATTTTCCCTTAATTTCACATAACGGTTTACCCCACATTTAATTACTTAAGCAATTATTATAATAATAAAAAAAAAATAAAAATGAACATCTCTCCTCTCATTTTTTAATCAAATTACGCTTTTTGAATATTATTATACTGAATAATTTTCAAAGATATATTTCTTTTTTAGAATTGCGTGCAAGAGTGTATTAACTTTGTTGTTTTTTGTTTCTATACGCGAGCGAAAAAAAAAATAAAGTTTTTTCGTTTCGTTGGACTTTTGCCAATCGGTAAAAATTAAGTACACTTACGACAAGTAATTTACAATATAGACTTACAATGACTTAGTAAACACTGCAATTGCTCCCATCTAATAAATAAATATTAAAATAAACACAATTGCGATCAGTCGAGCGCATCTCCCAACAATAGTCCCTTATCATTGCTTTTTTTTTTTTTTTATAATTTTCTTTTTTAAAAAAAACCTGCCTACCACTAATTTCTCTCGCAACATAGTCAGCATTACTCGTTAGTTATAATTAA
This sequence comes from Gerris lacustris, assembly GCA_951217055.1. Taxonomy (NCBI): domain Eukaryota; kingdom Metazoa; phylum Arthropoda; class Insecta; order Hemiptera; family Gerridae; genus Gerris; species Gerris lacustris. Next base: position 4,133,142 of record OX578281.1, on the reverse strand, counting down.
AAACGGCATAATTACCTTCTTTATTATCAGTTTTATTGCATAATATATTATGCATATGAAAGTATCGTCTGCCTACAACAATTTAGTATAATTTGTTTCCCTTTCTTATGTCGATTTTCTTATAAAGGCCTACTTAGATGATATTATCATGCATCGTTACTGATTACTGGTGTAACAAAGAAGTTCTCCGTGATCCCAGCATTATCAAACTTATTATAATATACTCAGGACGAGAGGATAACATAAACAGAACATAATATTCATTGCTTTTTATGATAAATACAGTGAATCGGTGTGTTAAAGTAGTTATTAGAATTGCGTGTAGGCGTGGTGCTTAGATGCATGTCGATTACTTAAGTACTTCTATATACAAGTACTCTTGAGTTTTAATGTGTACTAAGACTTATTATAACTATAATATATTATATATCATGAAGTATTTTCGGACTTAACTTTAAATATATAACAGGTTTTTCATGCGAAAAAAAAAAGTTGTTATAACGTTTAGAGAACCGTATGTCCTTGGGGTGATGATTAGAACTAATATCCACGCTAAACCGTATAAAGTTTATTAAACTCCCTTTTATTTTTAAGTTAGCGTCATTTAACGGTCGGTGTAAATAATATTGGACATTGAAAGTACGTTAGCATAAAATATTAGTTCAAAGCACCAAGTGAAAATATTATACTATTGGAACTATGCAGGTAGCGAAATAGTGTTTTAAATCATAAAAGGAATTAAAGTTTAACGGTGAAATCATTAAATTCACTATTAAATTACTCCTCTGCTTATCTTTTAATCATATTTACTTAGAAGGCTAAGAATATATAATTCATGCTTGGGTATACTGGAGCGGGAGCGCCGATCCGGTACAGCTTCAGTGGATGACAAATTGTAAGAAATCGGTCCGAGACAACTCAGACAAAATTTCTCATATACGAGTTTATAATTAATTAGTCCAGTGTTTTCCATTTATTAGTCTTCCAGTTTTCGTAGGTAAATTTAATTATATTAATGAACATTTTATCAAAATATATCATAAAAATAACTTATCCTCGGTGGGGAATCGATCCCGGCCTCTCTTCGTCCGCTATTATATATATTTCCACACGTGTTATATATTTTTGCAATATACTCTTCAATACCTTTCATTTGATACCTCTCTCAAAATTTAAAAAAAATATTTTTTTTTTTATAATTTTAGAAACAGCGGAAATATAGTTTTAGGGGGAGGGGGACACGCAAAATGTTGATTTTTTTTGACAAAATGGCACGGAAAATTAAACGTTTTCCACAAGTGTAATATATTTTTGTAATCTACTCTTCAATACTTTTCATTTGATGCCCCACTCAAAATAAAAAAATAAAAAATTCGCGTGACGTGAGTTATCAGCCATTTGATAACTTCAGCTGATAATTTTGAGTTCTCTATATTTTTCCTGTGTGCGCGTCAAAACGATCTTTAATATTGGAAAGTTTAATATTTTTATCTCTTTTGGTTCAAAAGTTATTGAAACCGCACAGAGTAACAGCCACGTGAACATATTTTCGTTCATTGTTTGAAGTTTCTTTTTTTTTGTTTTTACCAACGAAACCCTAAAATAGAATAATATCGATGTAGACTCTGTTTCAGTTAAGCACAGGATATTAAGAGGGACAGAGAATATAGAGGAGGCAATGACTTTCAAGAAATTCTAATTATTTTAATGTTTTATGAAAGTATTATCTTGAACAATATTTTAATTCTTTATCTTTCCGTTATTTTTTCCCAATGAATCAACATTTTTTTAAATTATAAATAATGACACCGTCAGCAAGTATCTTCAGACACCTTAAAATATTTAAAAATACAAAAATTAATAACTAATCTCAGAGGTTTAAGACACAGACAAACACAAACAAAATCACTTACTTTGTACTGGATGGATTAGAGTCTAATCCATCCAGTACAAGTAAGTGATTTTAATGATTAGACCAAGTAGAATTTCATTTTACTCAGGGGGTTGGACGAAGGAGACTCGGCTAAACCGGTGTTCTCGCATCTTATTACGCGCTATTTGGCTTATTTTGCTTCCGAGCTTACCGAAGATAACGGAAGCTATGTGATCGTTCTGAAGAACGAAAATATTTTGTCTCCGATTTCAAAAATTCTGAGGAAGAAATCCCTTTCAGACATCAGGGAACATTTTTGGTTCCGTCTCTGTCTGTCGTGTCGAGTCTATTCGTCCTTAAAAGGCTCGTTTTACACCTATACGGTTCTCTTCGGTTCGGTTCGATTTCGGTCGCACCTGACAAGTGTGAAACGGTGTATACGGCGTGTGTTCGGTACCTAATAGACACCTGATAGAACCGAAAGTCCTCTCGAAACGAATCGGTTTCATCCGGTTTATATTCGGTTCCAGGGTTAATAAAAGCAATTGGTCGTATACACATATACGGTTTAGTTTCGGTTCGGTTAGGTTTTAGGCAAGCGAAAATATTATTGTATTGTTCAGTTGATCCCTTTTATTATAAATTCTTCTTGTATGTGGTCTTTATAGGGATTATTAATTAAAGAAACAACTATTTTTTAATTATAATATTTTTTAAAATTAGCTATATTTCGCCCAAATCTGGGCATCTTCAGGCCTAAAAATAACAATAACATAATACATAATATTTATTTTAACATACTCGTATTGCAGTTATTACTTATTTTTCTATTAAGTATTTCTTATTTTTAAAAACAGTTTAAAATACTAAAACAAAAACATTTTCCACCTATCTAAATAAACTTATTTATTAAATAACTATTATTTTATTTATAAACATTAATTTAACAAAAATCAACAATTACTAAAATTTTAAATTAATAATATTAAATGGTTTACCTTATCTGATGTATAAAATTCAGATAAGGTAAACTATTTAATATTTTTAATTTTTAATTTAACATTTTAGTAATTGTTGATTTTTGTTAAATTAATGTTTATAAATATAATTAATATATTTGATTTATAGATAAGTTGACAATGTATTTGTTTTAGTATTTTTTATCTTAATAAAAAATAAGTAATAACTACAATATGTTAAAATAAATATTATATATTATATGCTATTGCAATTTTTAGGCCTGAAGATGCCCAGGTTTGGGCGAAATTCAGCAAATTTTAAAACATATTATAATTAATAAATAGTTGTTTTTTAAATTAATAATTGCTAAGACAATATTGTGGGCTTAGTAGGCATACCAACTATAGCGGGCGACTGCATATTCGATGATTCGGATTCGGTTGTGAAATCAAACCTGATACTAACCGAGAGTGTGTGAAAGTGTTTTCATTCGTTTTCGGCGGCTACCGAAAACGAACGAAACCGTATAAGTGTGAAACGAGCCTAAAGATGTGGTAAAGTATGCATTATAAATAACAAGTTTATAAACATATGCTTAATTTCGTTTTTACGTCGATCTCCACGTGCAATCTTATTTCTAATATATCCCCATTAATTCGTAGAACTAAGATAAGAGCCTAGCTGCAAATTTATTGAACGCGATTCTACTGTGTCTGCCAGGATTAAAAAAGTATTAAGAGGGTAAGCAAGAGGCATGTTGAGAGGGGCGACGAGATAATTTTAGAAGAGGGCAGTTTATGAAATATCTGGGGGAGACTTATAATTATAAAAAAGGGATGCTGCCGTTATAAGCCTTAGTAAAACTCCTCTTTAGATTTTTCTCTTTTGGGGCCTCTAAAGAATTTTTATAAAACTCAAATCATTAGATGTGCTTATTATATGTGAATATTTAGCACTGTCTCTTACTGGTCGGGTTCTTCTTAATATACTAAATTACTTGGGGGCACTATTTTTTGCTTCCGAGCTTACCGAAGGTAACGGACGCTATGTGATCGTTCTGAAGAACGAACAATTTTTAGGTCTTTGATTCTAAGACAGAAATCCGTTTCAGACGGGATCATTTTTGGTTCCGTGTCTGTCTGTTGGTCTGTCGTTCAATTTTTGCGAACCAACGTATCATAAAAACTACACGTCCAATTTTAATGGAATTTGGGTGGTAGGTCATGAGTAGCCCATTGTTGGTCCCATATAAGTTTCAACTTTCTACGCTCATCTGTTTCTCTTCCACATGCGCATAAACATACATTAATTTACACCTATAGCTTCAAAAGTACTCTAAAAATGTAGTCCATTTAAATACAAATCTAATGTGATTTATATGAAACTTTTATAGTTTATCGAAAGTAGCCCGCAGATAGCCCCAGATTGCTTTGAACCGTCTGCGCTCTATAACATTTGCTTAATTGATACTTTAATTCAAGTAAAAAATCAAAACAATTTTGACAGATTAAAAAAACAGGAGAAACAATTAAACAAATTAGACAATAATGGCTTGTAAAAGCATAAAATAAAAGAGTACGTGATAGAATGTGAGGAAGCTAAGTGCCACACCAATTGGCAGTCTATTTTTATATTTATTTAAAACAAAAAAAAACAAAATTGTTAGATATAATATTAACAATTCTCTAAATAAGTTTAAGCACGTTAATATTAAATTATAGATTGTAATTATTTGAATATCAATGCTAAAATTAAACGGGAGAATCAGCTGGAAGCTGAGTCGTGTATTGAATAGTATTGACAACTCATGAATTTACATATGGATTAGTTTATCTACATTTAGAAATTATGATTTCACTTTTAACTTGTTTGTTTGTTTTACTGATGAATCACTATGGAAACCGTTGTGGAGGTTACATGACATGTGTGAAGATGACATTATAGATTTAGACATTAAACAAAAGTAAGTAAATGAAATGTGTATTAGCAGCAACCTTATTTACTTGTGCTTTATCTAGGGCAACACTGGAGGGAATCATGACAGTTCATGATTCCCTTATTTTTCATTACTCCCTGTTTAACCTGACCGGGTGCAATGAGTAACTTCCCTCCCTGTAAACTAGGGAGGAAAGTTCACGTTTTCTCCCAGCTGGAGGTAATAGTACATTACGCGTCGAGTGCGGAAAGTAGCATTAAGTGTGGAGTTTGCACCCGAGCGACAGCGAGGGTAGTAAAACCACACGAGCAATGCAAAATGCCGTTTTCGCTCGAGTTGCGTACCGTACTTTATCTACGATTGTTAGATTTGACTTAAATAATAAATACAGAAAAAAATAAACTTGCTGTATGTAAGTTCGTATCTCTCTCTTGATAAAGATGGCATTAATTCTTGAGTTGTATTTTTTGCCGAATTAATTATATCTGGAGGAGTATTATTCTCCACATGTTCGTCTAAGTCACTTGATTCACTCATTGTTTTTCACTAAAAACTCGATATAAACACAGTTATTTAATAAAAGAACAGCAAATTAATTTTGTTAAATGTAAACAAACTCGCTAATCGAGCGTAAAGCTGAAGAATTCGTCTTCTTTACCGCCCTAGGGTGGTAAAGAAGAGAAATTCTTCAGAAATATGAGACGCGCATGCTCAATGAATACAAGTACGTAAAGAATCACTTTCTACGCATCTAAACAGAGATACAATGTTTATATTTCGTATCAATCGTAGATAAAAATATTTAACTTATTAAATGTACCTTTAGAAGACTTCAATAATAAAAAGCTTATCTTTTCGAGGAGTTCAAAAATAGTTTGTTTGTTTCTTTTCTTAAAAAAAATACATCGTCTTGAAGAGTAGCAAAAATATTATGACCGAGTATTATTATTTCACGAATAATATTAGAAAAAAGAAACTAAGTTAGGTATGAGATTTATTGAATGTATTAGGTTAGATGGGAGGCTGAATCATGTAAAAGATGAGAGACTGAAGAAAGGTGCAGTAGAGGGACGTAGATAGGAAGGAAGAATTGCTGATCGCATTGTAGCCGTGAAATGCCTGATTTCAAGCCCAGTAGATTGGTTTCTAAAGATACTCATAGACTCGCGTAGTTTGTTTCTTCATGCCTCATTCCTACTAAAAGCCTTTATTCAACGCAACCAATTCTTACTTCAAGACTTCCTTGGTGATTTTTTTTTATTGCCTGCTACCTATTTTACCACCCATCTTAAATATTTTATGTCGTTTTATATATTTAACCATTTTATAAACTAGGCATCGCGTGGCTATATCATTGGAGCGAGCTTAAGGCTACATACATGCGTATAAAGCTATTTTCTCATGAACTAGATTTTTACCGGGAAAACGGCTTATATCGTTAGAGTTTGTATTTAAATGGGCTACATTTTAGATTTTTTTTAGACTGTTATCGAGAAATAATTTTTTTCCACGTTTATTCAGAGTTTGTGGAGTGTAGCCCCCGAATTTAGGGCTAAAATTCATTTCTCGATTTCACCTCGGGGTATAGGCTCCACGCGTCTGCACAGACGACAGACAGACATTTTTTAAAAACCACTTTTTGGACTCAGGCGACCTCAAAACGTGTAAATCAATCAAAATCTCAAAATCGAATTTTCGCGCCATGACAATACTTTCTCTTTATATGAGAAAATAAAAACGAAGGGGAGTAACAATCTAAAGAAGTACCGAGATGGTAATATTCTCCATGCCTATATCGCTCTTTATAAATATTATTATGAGATTTACGTTTTTCTGTTTTTTTTTTTTAAGCGGGGACCTCAATGCAGAGGAAATGAGAAAAACATTTCCACTGAGCAGAAACAATGCATCCTCTTCAACAGACATCGTGCGACAAAATTAATTTATATTACGACGAGAAATAAACCCTAATCGTAAGAGACTGCAATCAATTGATTAGGACACACTTTTAGTTCGTGCGAATACATGCGATGCGACCGTTGATCACACGATCATTTACTCGTACGATGGCCGTCAATTAGGTCGTAGCCTAAAAGGCCGAGGTTACATTGGATCCGAATTCGTGGTCGTACGAATTCGTACGAGTTCGTACGAATGCGTCAGAAGTAATCAAACGCATAGTGGGGCATGAGTCTGGTTAGTTTGCTCCCGCCCTCTTCGTACGAGTTCGTACGAAGAGTTTGTTCGTACGAGTTCGTACGAAGAGTTTGTTCGTACGAGTTGACTAGTTCGTACGAACAAGTCAGATGCGCGTTCAAAATATTTGTTTTTTTATCAGAAGTCGCACGAACTTTACTCTACTTCCGTCCCTTCGAATCCTTTTCAACCTTTTGATTATTATTTTTGTGCGTGTAGTGGTAGACAAGCGTTTGACAAAAAAAAAATTAAGGATTAATTAAATATAATTGTTATAATAATAATTGATTAATTATTAATATATTCAATCGCTGTATTAAAATCAATTTTTTTTTAATAAAGTGTAAAGTGATTTTGAACCATGGATAGTGAAAATCTTATTACCAAAGTTGAGGAAAGAAGATCATTGTGGGATCAAAAATGTAAACAATATCACAATCGAGAAATGAATAAAAAGTTGTGGAAGGAAGTAGCGGAGGGAATGAATGAGAATGTTTGACTCATCGAATAGGTGATGATAAAATGTTTTCCTGAAATTCTAATTTTAATTTTGAAGCGCACGTTCACGCGAGAGTTGAGCGCGAACGCTTGGGCAGACACAGTTGTCTAATAAACTCGTCCTGAGCATTGGAAAAATGAACATGTGTACCAAATTTTATCAAAATCGGTCGTACGTTTCAGACACGGAGCATATTTCGTTGAATATAGGAAGCTCACTACGCTCGCTTCAATTAACATATTCAACCATTTTATAAAATACAAGAAACTATGAAGATGCCTGAAGATCTTATGCACTTGCTAGGTCCTAGGGAGTTGCCCAATTCTCGGACAGTGGAGAGTGTTATAATTAGGCAAGTTAAAATCAGACCAAGATGAAGTCATAGAGATTTTGAATGGTAAAGACTGGAAGAGATTGGTGAAATATGTCGCCTCCACTTTTAGGTTTCTGTACAAAGTACAAAAAGAAACCTTATATAACGGCTCTGTCTGTCTGTCTGTCCGTTGTTTGTTTCAATTCATAAACTACTAAAGCTAGGAACATGAAATTCGGCACACAGGTGCAAATCGGCATTTGAGACAACTGGACACATTTTGGATTTTTCACATTTAATATTTTCAAGATGGCGGGCGACAAAAAACAAGTTTTTAGTCACCATGACATGTTATGTATCAATTTAAAGGTCTTGAAGTGTAGAAAAAGAATATGCAATTATTAAAACTTTACACTAAAAAATTTCAAGATGGCGGCCAATATGGCGGGTGAATAAAAACAAGTTTTTAGTAACTATGACATGTCATATATCAATTTAAAGGTCTTGAAATGTAGAAAAAGAATATGCAATTATTTAAATTTTCAAGATGGCGGCCAATATGGCTGGTGACAAAACATTGTTTTAGTTACCATAACATGTTATACATAAATTTAAAGGTCTTGAAGAGTAGAAAAAGAATATTACTATTAAAATTAGTGTAATTTTATTACACTTAATAATTTTAACTTTAATGTACAGAAACCGGCGATTATCACCCCCACGTACTGACGTGAAGCGCGCCTTACTTGTTTCTTATAGAAAAGAAATAATTTCTTACTTTAATTTTAGTTGAAGCAGAATAGTTGGCTATTTAAAAATTCCCAAACATCTCAGTTAATCCAAATACAACTATCACTAGGCATCGCGTGGCTCTATCATTGAAGCGAGCGTATTGCAATGAAATACTGAATATTGAAATTTATTAATCACGATGAATGTCATAGTTGAAGATAAGTGGAAGAGGGTAGTGTGGGGAAGAGTGAGGGTACTCGGTACAAAGCTTTACTTCCTAAACAAACCTATACACTATACGACTATAACAATCTTAACCACCCGCGGTAGCTTTTAAACAATTATTATAAATGTATCTCTTCACTACGCAAAGACTTCTGCTTGTATCAAGTTGAAATTTTGCATGCCTGTTTCAATTGTGCATTAGATGGTGTATATGAAGTTTTATTAAAATCGTTACGTTAGAACGTAAGATATCGGTAAAAAGGTTGTTTTCTCTATTATAAACGTTTAGGTCCGCTTTAATAGTTTGAGCGATCTTTATTAATTCATTGCGGTGTCGCTGTTGGGTTTAGTAAAAAATGTTATTTGAAAAAAATGTTCGTCTCATCGAATAGATGATGATAGAATCTTTTCCCGTCCTGAAATTCCAATTTAATTTTTGTACCTCTCGTTTACGCGAGCGTTGTGCGCGAACTCTTGGACGGATCACGCTGTCCAACGAACTTAGCCTGAGTATTAGTAAGAGGAACATGTATACCAAATTTCAACTAAATCGGTATACTTTTACTCAAGTTATCGTCACACGCGTAAACGTTACTGACAGACAGACAGGCAGACAGACAGACAGACAAGATGCATATTTCGTTGAATGTAAGAAGCTCGCTTACGCTCGTTTCAATTAATATAATCGATTAGTGTCCGGACGATGCACCTCGAATTGATTTGTTATTGCTAAGCTAAGGCAACCACATTTATTCCAATAAAAATAAATGTTTGTTTTGTTTTGTTGGTCCTTAAACTAGGCATCGCGTGGCTCTATCATTGAATCATTGAAGAGAGCTTATTGCAATAAAATACTGAATATTTAAATTTATTAATCATGATGAATGTCACAGTTGAAGATAAGTGGAAGAGGGCAGTGTGAGGTAGAGGGGGGGGGGGGGGGGGGGTACTCGGTACAAAGCTTTACTTCCTAAACAAACCTCACGACTATAAGAATCTTAACCACCCGCCGAAAAAAATGTTCGCCTCATCGGATAGGTGCTGATACAAATTTTTCCTTTCTGAAATTCCAATTTTAAATTTGAAGCTCACGTTTACGCGAGCATTATCGTCGGACACGTAAAAGTTACACAGACAGACAGACAGACAGACTGACAGACAGACAGACATACAGACAGACAGACATACAGACAGACAGACAAGATGCATATTTCGTTGAATGTAAGAAGCTTGCTTACGCTCGCTTCAATTAAATAGATATAATAACACATCCAAATTAATTTACTTGGTTTTACTTTCTTTTTCTTATTTTTCTAAATATAAAATGAAGCCCATATATTATATAAAATTGTTGTCAGTCTCTGTTGCCTGGCTTGTTCGCTTGACGCTGTACCTGAGTTCTTAAGTCAACAGCAATTTAAATAATTTTTATTTCTTACTGTATTTCATTTGATTATAATAACTGATTGTTTATACTATAGTAAATATTCATTGTTAACATTATTTTTAACGACTATTCAGACAAAAGAAGGTATATATATATATAAATATATATATATATATATATATATATATATATATATATATATATATATATATATATATATATATATATTTAATTTAAAGTGATAATAAAATAATATAGCCTGCTGGTTATAATAATAATGTGTCAAAGAACAATTAAAACTGCTTCATCTGGTTACCTATAATTAATTATTTTTATTACTGTTAATTAAACCAGCATGAAATATAAATAGTGTTGCTAAAAAGGATAATTCATAATTTTATATTAAAAAATATGTTAAACTTTAAAGCTATAGTTCTTTGTCCTTTTAACGTATATTTTATTTAAATATTCTTTGAAACATTTAGAAACACCCGGACATAATGATTCATTTATGTTAATTTCTACTTTTAGTAAAATAAATAACGAAAAATAAATATTTTCTCTCTTTAAGGTAAGAAATTAAATTAACTCTACGATCTTTTTATGGATTATTAGTAAGTAAAAGATTATTGAAATACAGTCTCGTTAATCCATACCTCGCTAATCCGGACATCTTGGTAATCCAGACGTACCTCAATAATTTTATAAACATGTACAATCGCATTAAACTTTTAATTTATATCAATAAGATGGAGTTTTTGCTTTCGATCTTACCGAAGGTAACGGAAGCTATGTGATCGTTCTGAACAACGAAAATATTTTATATCTCCAATTTGAAATATTCCAAGACAGAAATCCGTTTCAGACATCAGGGAACATTTTTGGTTCTGTGTCTGTTTCGGTCTGTCGCTCAATTTTCGCGAACCAAAATATTTCCAATTTTAATTATATTTGTGTGGTAGGTCATAATTAGCTCATTGTTGGTGGCATATGTTCCAACCTTCTGCGCTTATTTGTTTCTCTTCCACTTGCGTAACAAATGTAGCGAAAATTTGATTTTTAGGGTTTCGAGGCCATTCTGGAATCCTTATGCTTTTGGTGTTCGGCCGTCCGTCCGTCGCATCTTGGATCATATCCCGACTTATTGTAGCTAAAGATTTTAAATTTGATATACATCTTAAATATTTTTGTCCAAATACTTGAAAAATGTTGCACACTTCTCACCTCAAAATTTATTCGATCATTGAGCAATTGCGAACTGATCCCAAAATTTTTTTTTTGTTGTATAATTTTTGTAAGGTACCATTTAAAAGGTATTGAAATGTAGATCACAAATATATATCACGTTTCCAAAATGGCAGCCATTTTATCCCCAAAACAAGACCCCCCCCCCAAAAAAATGTCCTTTCCCCTCGCTACCCCATAAAAACAAAATTAGAAAAAATACATAAAGTTACGTCTCTATAGGCCTATGATATTTCCAGTTAATATAAAAAGTCAAATGTTATGTGGCCGTAACCATGGTGACACAACATTTTTATTTGTTTTCATTTTTGAGTGGGGTATGGGGTATCATTTTAAAGGTATTGCAATTTACTCCACAAATATATTTAGTTTCCATAATGGCGGCCATTTTACCCTCAAAAGAACTAAATAAGTGCATTGCTAAGATGGCGAAGGATAATATGCACATCTTGCTCCCCTAAAGTAAACTTTGAGGTACTTCTTTAGATTGTTACTCCCCTAGGTTGTTTTAGAATATAAATGACTGACTAAATAACTGCATATTAAGAATAAGGGTTGTTTAGTCTAATGCACTTTGGGACAAAGGAATATCGCACTTGAGTTTTTATAAGGAGAGTAACAGTCTAAAGAAGAACATTCCGTACACCTTCTTTAGATTGTTACTCCCCCCTTTTTTTATATGGGGAGTAAGTGCCACTTTTTATATATATTTTATTAAAAAATGAAAAAAAGAATGAAGGAAATATGAATTTTTAAGACCGAAGAAATCCTTTTAGTAGCTTGCTGGCAAGTACTTGACGGGATTTTTATTTACACGTAAGAAAGAATTTACCTGATTGTATTTGAAATATGAAGAAGTGTTCAAATAACTATTTTAATGGTTATTTGAAATTAAAATATTTTTTTTTTATTGTTAAGCAGGTGCTTCTTCGGAACTTCTATAAGATATATTTTTTAACACAGTAATGGATTTTAATCTATTTAATATTACATTTCTTTTAACATTGATAAATTGTATATGTTAAAAATAAAAAACGAAATTTTTTTGTAACTATATCAAAACTGAATATTAAGTTTTTTTGGTTAAGGGTTGCTACCTTTCTGTAAGTTTGTTACAATAAGACTTTATAAAGTATAAAAAGGGTGGTTTGTGTGGCAGGAGGTTAGAAGGGTAACTTCGCCACCTGCCATAAGAAGGCAGATGCGCCACTCTGTAGTAAATATAATAAAAAAAACATAGTTAAATTATTATCAACCCTCTCATATCTTATTGATTGTTGGAAACGCAATAGAAAAAAAAATTATAATAAAGATAGTTCCTTTAATAATTTGAAGATGAGAAAAGAAAGGATAGATGTAAAAGCTGTACAAAAAAAAATAAGGATAATCATAATAGATACTAGATGAAAAAAAAAAAAAATAAAAAAAATACTTAAGTAGATAAAAATTGTACCACATTTTTTTCATAAGTTAACTTTAAAAAAATGTTAGCAAAGGTGTTTCAAACAGTAATAAACCCCACACGTGGCAGTAAATATGATATACTTAAGGAATAAATTAACATCAAATATCTAGTACTTCAGGTTCTTTTTAAGAAACAAGGGCGGTGTGTGATAGATGAGGTAAGTTAGTGGTGGTGCATTGGATGAGGTCCTTTGATGGTGTTAGAACAGATGGTTTAATGAAAAAAAATGTAATTTAGAATATTTAATTATAAGGATGCGAAGGAATGATGTGTAAATTTAAATCAGGGTTATCCTGCTTGTGTGGCACGTGCTAAGTTTTTTTTTGTGAGTACTTATTTTTTGGGTTAAATTATTAAGGATGGAAGGATTCTTTTTTTCTTTTTTGATCTTTGAATTAAGGACTTTCTTACTTAACGAGATTTTGACTTGCTTTTGACTTTCACCTGTTGTCAGTGGCGGATTAAGGGTGTCATCTAGGGGGTGGCGATCTGACCCTCCAAGGGGTTTCGGGAGTATGAAAATTTTGAAAATATTACCTCTCAAAACAGCGCTTTTATGTATTTCTGATATGAAATTTGGTTGTCGTTGGAAAAAGTATAATCAAGGGGGGGGGGGGGGGGGGCGGTCGCCACCCCCGCCCCCCCCTTTAATCCGCCACTGCCTGTTGTCCATATGAAGTTATTTTTGTAAATATGTTTTCGACGTTTGCCTATTACTGCGAAAACAAACCTACAAAAATAACTTCGTGTGGACATTAATAGCATATTTTCCAAAACCACTTTAAAATATATATATAAATAAATAAAATATTCTGTCAATTGGTGTGGCACATATCTTCCTTGCATCCTATCACGTACGTTATTTATTTTAACCGTGCAAAGCTAACCTTATTTTTTCGGCGCTTAACGCTAATCTAAGTAATATTTTACGTACACGCAGAACTAATCACGAATCTAAGTTACTATTTTGCAAAAATTTCTATTTTTTATTTATTATTTATATTTGTTAGGTGTTTATTTATTACTTATGTGTTTATCGTGTTCATTTATTAATTAATTACATTTTTATTGAAATGTAACAAGCCCAAACCGAATTTATTAATCGAATTGTTATTATTATTATTTTATTTTGATTTTGTTATTATATATTTTATTTTTATTGTTTTTGTGTTTAATTATTATTTCTTGTGTTTATTTATTATTTTTTGTGTTTGTTTATTATGTTTATCAGTAGAAATTTATACTACGTTCAGATTAACCATACGTAATATTTACATGGTGACTTCTTGAAAAATAATTGTCAATCCTCACTAACGCATCGGGTAAAACTAAAGTGAGTATGTACTGCCACAGGAAGGTCTAGACGAAGCACTGCTAGAGAGTGGAGATTGTGTGGTTTACAGTTTATCTGTGAATCACATTTAACTAAAACTGTACGTAATTTTTACGTTCATTTAGCTTTCTAGGGTTAAGCTTTTAAAAGCCATCATTGTCTAATATATTTAATTGTTTCCCCCCATTTTTAATATATCAAAATGATTTTGATTTGTTTACATGGATTAATTATCAATTTAGCAAAAGTTTAAGTTCGCAGACGGTTGAAATGAATCTGGTGCTACCTGCGCCTGCGTATGGAGAGTAGCAGCATTTTTTCCAAACCACTTTAAAATTATTAAATAAATAAATAAAATAGTCTGCCAATTAGTGTGGCACATAGCTCCTTCGCATCATATTACGTATAATTTAATAATGATTTTATGCTAATAGGTTGTAAACTATTTTTGTAAAATTTATTTCATTCCCCCCTTTTTTTTTTAAATCTGTCTAAATTGTTGATTTTTAAAATGAATTAAAGTATCAATTAAGGAATATTTAATCTGGGATTATCTGCTGACTACTTTCGACAAACCATCTAAATTTTATAAAATCTGATGAGTTCTTATGAAGATATTGGTGCAAATAAATGTATGTGTAAGAGAAGCAAATAGGCGCAGAAGGTTGAAACTTCTATGGGACTAACAAATAGGCCGATTATGACCTACCATCCAAATTTAACGTTTTTACTTCCATGAAAATGGAAGTATCGTCAAGTATGGTGATACCCTCCAAAACGTGATTCCGAGGTCTCTGTGAAGGAGGGGTCGAACCCGGGGATATCATTAAAATCCGTTTCATATACATGTATGTCTGTGCATACGTATGTATATATGTACGTTCGAACGTTCATTCGGAACTTTAAACCTTTATAACATCGCTTCAAGACATCTTATTGAGATGCGGTTTGCGGCATTTTTCAGTACTTTTATCAGAAACACTGATAGCGCAAACCCGAACATCGCAGCTCACGACGTTTCGGAGCTACAGTCACATAAGCACAAAATCGGTCTGTCGATGATTTCTATTTCCTTTGGGGTATATATGTGTCCTATACGGTAGATTGTACCTATACTTTTTGAGCCCAATCGGACAAGCGGTGAGATATTGGCATTTTAGTGTTTTTACTTCCATGAAAATGGGTGTAAATACTGAGTTCTCTCTTGCTCACGTATTGACTCTACAATATTTCACGGAAGTCATGTGTGGGATTTCCACAACGGTGCTTAAGTTTGAAAAAGTGATTTATTAAATAAATATTAAACTTGTGGTGCCTATTATTAACTGCTGAAGCCTACTTTTACCGATTTCGAATAAATTCGACTTATAGGAATGTTCCAGAAAAATGATTCCCTGAAGTGAAATTTAGGAATGAATTTTAGTATTAAATTATAGAACACATATCCACTAAAATTAGAAAGTTTAATAAGAGTTGTATTGGACAGCCAATTTTTAGATAGTTAAAATAGGCATAGGTGGTTAGAGGTGGTTGGTGGGGGTTAGAGGTGGTTAGAGGCAGTTGGAGGGGGTTAGAAGTGGTTAGAGGTGGTTAGAGGTGGTTGGTGGGGGTTAGAGGTGATTAGAGGCAGTTGGAGGGGGTTAGAAGTGGTTAGAGGTGGTTAGAGGTGGTTAGTGGTGGTTAGAAGTGGTTAGAGGTGGTTAGAGGTGGTTAGAAGTGGTTAGAGGTGGTTAGAGGTGGTTAGAGTGGGTTAGATGTGGTTAGAGGTGGTTGAAGGTGGTTAGAGGTAGTTAGAGTTAGTTAAACTCCTACCTGATATTACTAACTCTTTTTTTTTATTTTAGAATAATATGTGAATAGTTTGATAATACTGCTATCATAATCATTATTTGAGCAGCCCCAATATTGTATTTAAATTCAAACATTAATTTTAGGTTGCCCGATTTATTATTATTATTTAAATAATGATTTCTTCTGCAGATAATTTAAGAGGGGGGATTTATCGGCCTCACCCCTCGTTCTTCCGCTTGTATTGGAAATTTGAAGCAAAACTGAAGTGTACAGCACTAGATCTGATGTGTCTTGTGGATGCCCTAAGGCTAAACATGACGTTAGGGGTCGCTGGAGCTCTGCTGCTTATCATGGGGTGCTTTGTGCTTCCCTACTTTGAATAACTTTCTCTTTCTTAAAGCCCTTGACGTACTTATCTTCTTAAATAACTCATCCTCAATGAAGTTAGGTTGGAAATTATTTCTATTTCTCTATCGATTTGAAAATTTAAGTTCTAAATATCTACAATCGAATGGAATTGGAGGGAAGAAAATGCTTTTCCTTTAATTTTGCCTTAACTCAGCTAAGTACAACTGTTTTCATCTAAGATACGTTTTGAGAACGAAGTCCCTTATGAGACTTTACAGCGTCTAGAGCCCTGGAGTGAATCAATCAAAAAACCGACCCTCACAAAATCGACCAATGACAATAACTTAAGTAAATGACGACCGATTTAGTTGAAATTTGGCACACATGTTCATTTTACCAATGCCCAGGACAAGTTCGTTGGACAACGTTATCTACCCAAGCGTTCGCGTGCAACGCTCGAGTAAATGTAAGCTTCAAATGAAATAATAACAAGATATAAAGAACTTTTTATATACTACGTTTTTAAATTTTCTGTTGAATCATATGTAATGTTGATAATATTATAATTGTCATTGTTATAATATAATGTTGGTGAAAAATAATTAATATAAAAATGCCATTTTTCAAAACTGGTCTTATTTTCAAACTTTTTTTTTTTTTTTTTTGGTTTCTGTATTCTTCACTTTAGTTGTATCTATGTGCAAAATTTGGGGAAGATTAAATGACGGGAAGTGGTTCAAAATTGGGGTAATAGGTGTGCGATGAAACTTAAAAAGCAAATAAATTTGCCGCCATTTTGTTTTTATTTTTTGTTTTTTTGGTTTCTGTATTCTTCACCTTAGTTGTATCTATGTGCAAAATTTGGGGAAAATTGAATCACGGGAAGTGGTTCAAAATTGGGGAAACGGAAATGTGCGATGAAACTTACAAAGCAAAGTAATATAAGACCAGTAAAAATAGTTCTGAATTTATTTACTTCACATAAATGACAACCATCTAGAGCAGTGGTTCTTAACCGGGGGGCCGCGCCCCCCCAGGGGGCCTCGAAAGGTATTTAGGTACTATATATATTGTATTTGGAGATTTTAAGGGGGCCGTGGTTACCAAAAGGTTAAGAACCACTGATCTAGAGAGCTGATCCTAAACCTATAAAAGGACAAATCTTTGTACAACGGAATCTCGCCAACACCGAATCTAAACCGTGCCATTGATATGCCACCGTGTAGGGACAGTAACAGAAGAAAAAGCACAAAATATTTTATGGATTTTGATGGACACGTTTTGAGGTCCTTTGTGTCCAATAAAGTGTTTTCTAAAAAAAGTCTACCTGTCGTCTGTCTGGGTAGACTCCTCCTAAACTACTGGGCCGATTTCGACGAAATTTGGCATACATATAATAGGTTTGTTCCAACCACACTTCAAATTAAACTGTCCGAAGCATATGCATTAGCAACAGGCGTTCAATTTTGGTCCGATGTGCAAGCGTCGAACAGTTTCAAACTAGTTTGAAGTGTGGTTGGAACAAACCTAATATATTACAGTCCTGATTTCTATTCCTAAAAGGCTTTGGAAACAAAACTATTTTGGAACTTCATTTAATTGCTAGGCCTAAAGATTATAGGTAACATAGCCACTGATACCTACTATGAGACCCAGGTAGCACAGGGTGAAGGCTAGTTCTTAATAAATGAAATAATCAAAAGTATGGGCACTACTGAACTATTTGAACATTGAGCTTGACCCTACGATCAGGAGTAGCTCGCATTACCACAAGGTGAGCTAGAAGAACATCAACATGAGGTATTTTCTAATGGAAGGTGTCTATGTTCTAAGTTCTATGTCTGTCTATGTCAATGTTCTAATGGCAGGTGTCTATGTTCTAAATTCTATGTCTGTCTATTTGAATGTTCTAATAGCAGGTGTCTATGTTCTAAGTTCTATGTGTGTCTATGTCAATGTTCTAATAGCAGGTGTCTATGTTCTAAGTTCTATGTCTGTCTATGTCAATGTTCTAATGGCAGGTGTCTATGTTCTAAGC
This sequence comes from Gerris lacustris, assembly GCA_951217055.1. Taxonomy (NCBI): domain Eukaryota; kingdom Metazoa; phylum Arthropoda; class Insecta; order Hemiptera; family Gerridae; genus Gerris; species Gerris lacustris. The sequence continues at coordinate 4,114,801 of OX578281.1, read as the reverse complement.
TCTATGTCTGTCTATGTCAATGTTCTAATAGCAGGTGTCTATGTTCTAAGCTCTATGTCAATGTTCTAACAGCAGGTGTCTATGTTCTAAGTTCTATGTCTGTCTATGTCAATGTTCTAATAGCAGGTGTCTATGTTCTAAATTCAATGTCTGTCTATGTCAATGTTCTAATAGCAGGTGTCTATGTTCTAAGTTCTATGTCTGTCTATGTCAATGTTCTAATAGCAGGTGTCTATGTTCTAAGTTCTATGTCCATGTTCTAATAGCAGGTGTCTATGTTCTAAGTTCTATGTCTGTCTATGTCAATGTTCTAATAGCAGGTGTCTATGTTCTAAGTTCTATGTCCATGTTCTAATAGCAGGTGTCTATGTTCAAAGTTCTATGTCTGTCTATGTCAATGTTCTAATGGCAGGTGTCTATGTTCTAAGTTCTATGTCTGTCTATGTCAATGTTCTAATAGCAGGTGTCTATGTTCAAAGTTCTATGTCTGTCTATGTCAATGTTCTAATAGCAGGTGTCTATTTGTTCATTGACAGGATGAAGATAGTTGCATATTTTTATGTGCAGTTGATTATTGCACCTTGACTCATTTAAAATAATTTACAGTAATTAAGTGTTTCCGATCATTAACAGTTAAACGCTTGCTTGAATGCGTTCAGCGACCTCTCTAACGCGTCTCTTTTTCTCCTCAACATCTTTCATCAATTTTATTTTCACTGTAACTTTTCCGATCCATGTTTAATATTTATTCCGACCTTGGTCAATGTATAATCATTTTTAATTAAATTAAATAAATTGCAAGAGTGTAATAGTAATCTGTTAATTTATACATATTTGTGCAATAGTAGAGGTGACCGGGGCCGGTTGTTAAGCCTCAAGTACACGGGGCGAGTTTACAAGCTACAAGCCGGCTTTTTTACAAGCAGCTCGTAAACTAGCCCCGTGTACTTGAGGCTTAAGCTAGGATTACTTGTGTATTTACGAATTGGAAAAAGTGTTATTATTTGACATGTTTAGATTTTTCGAGCGGGGCACTTTAAACATGATTTCTTCAAAAATGGTATGAAGCCCTTTTTTCTTTTTTCTATGCCGCAGTCAAAGGGTTAATTTATTTTTACTAGGTGCGTATTATACACGAAGTTTTAGTGATTTTTTTTTTTTTCTAACATTTGACAATGTTATTATACACAGACAATATTATACCCAAAAGATGGGTGTGTATTATACGCTTTTATTTAAAAAAAAAAAAAAAATTGAGTTTATCACATTTTTTAGAATTGCGCATGCGCATATCTAATTTTGAACTTCTGTATATTTTTCCTGTGGTTGGGTCAAAAAGTTGCACCAGTGTTTCAAATTTCAGCACTTTCGCTTAAACGGTTCGGGCCCTATGAGCCAAAGAGCGACGGACAGACGGACACATCACCCTCGGCATAAGGGTTTTGAGAAGTATCTACAAAACCCTAAAAAACGAGGAAATATTACTCGCATTCCTCTTCATTTTTACAACAGCAAGTAGGACACTGCAGGGAAACCACCAGGAAATACCAACACAACTAGGAATGTAACAAATTTTCATAACACAAAAATGAAAAACCGGAAAATGTCACAGCACTAATGTTTTCTACACGCTAGCTACATGGCTACTGAGCGAGTGGAAAGTTTCGGGTGGCACGACAACTAGCGCACTCGCCGACTCGCCGGCTTGTAGCTTGTAAACTCACCCCATGTACTTGAGGCTTTTTACATGGGGTAGGTTGTTACATTACTGAATTTAATTTGAACTGAGGGGGAGAAGTCTACAATGCATATCTCAGTCTGTCAAGGACAAGATACCTTAGTTCTTCCGTTATCAGCTTGAGGACAGGTGCCTGCATTCTACAGATATGTACTGATTTATGCTTTAAACCCCTAAAAGTAAAACAAATAGGTGCTATAAAATATGTTCTGCGGTTTTCATTTGTTTTAATGTAGCTTTAGTAAATACTAGATTGAAAACAATGGTCATTAAGCTTAATTATCATAGTTTATTCGATTTTTTAATCTTATGTGGGTAGACGCTTTACTCGATTGCGTCCAAAATGGCAGCAGGGGGCTGGTTACGGGGTAAGTTGTTACACTGTATTATCCTGCCCCATTACTTCTTATCTGTAATAACCAAAACTGGGAATGTCCAAATTATTATTAAACAAACTTTTTCAACCGATATTTTGTTCAACTTTTACTTGTATTGAATAAAAAGTAATAATATCAAACTGTTTAAAGTTCTCTTATATGCTATACTTACTTCTCTATTTTAATTTTATTATTAGAATAAGCTAAATAAAGTTGATGTAAGTTTGTCACTTGATAGGTTAGTAATTCAAATATTACTCCAAATTCCAAATTAAAGTGGTCACCTGTCAAGTGGCAAACTGAGCTTAATTATCATAGTTTATTAGATCTTTTAAAATTATGTGGGTAGACGCTTTACTCGATTGCGTCCAAAATGGCAGCAGGGGGCTTGTTACGGGGTAAGTTGTTACACTGTATCATCCTGCCCCATTACTTCTTATCTGTAATAACCAAAAACTGGGAATGTCCAAATTATTATTAAAAAACATTTTCAACCGATATTTTGTTCAACTTTTACTTATAATGAATAAAAATTAATAATAGCAAACTGTTTAAAATTCTCTTATAAGCTATACTTAATTCTCTATTTTAATTTTATTATTAAAATAAGCTAAATCAGACAAATCAAGTCTGTGTTAGTTTGTCACTTGATAGGTTAGTAATTCAAATATTACTCCAAATTCCAAATTATAGTAGTCACCTATCAAGTGGCATACTAACATCAACTTGATTTTCGGTCTACTTAACTAATTTGTTACTGAGGATCATGAAAATCAAATCCTCCATAATTGGCGGGACATGGCCGCTCTCCAAAGGTTTTTTTCCAAATGCCATTTGCCAAGCTATGTCCCGCAGACGAACTTAGCCGACCACATATTCTTAAGGCACTAAAAGATTAACTTGTACACAAAATTCTAGCTTATTATTAGTCAGACACTTTTTTCCACGCTATCTCCTCGACTATTTTACTACGTTTTTATTAGCTTGCTTTCTTGTTTGTTTGTCCAGTACAAATCTTTTAATCGATTTTTAACTAACTTCCCGAATAGCTAGACATTTGAAACTTTTAGCATAGCTCAGAACACGATGACAATGCATTATTTTAATATTTTTGCCACCATTCAGCAGAATTTAATTCGTTTTCAGCAAATTTTGCTGTATGGAAAGTTAGTTCGAAAAAAATCCGCAAGTTATTTTACTTGTTTTGACATATCCCATATTTACGCAATCTTCATTTTGACGGGTTTCAAATTTGTGATTTTTATAAATAGAGATAAACATTGAATGACAGCAAAACAGGAAATATATCGATTATATTATTTCAAATATATCGATGGCACGGTTTAGATTTGGTGTTGGGGAGATCCGTTGTACAAAGATTTGTCCCTTTATAGGTTTAGGATCAGCTCTCTAGATGGTTGTCATTTATGTAAAGTAAATAAATTCGGAACTATTTTTTTTCTTTTTCACTAACATTATATATTATATAAAGATAAAAATTATACTATCAACATTATATACGATTCAACAGAAAATTCAAAAACGTAGTATATAAAAAGTTCTTTTTATCTTGAAATTATTTGAAATTAATTACTTGAATCCAAAATGTTGTTCGAATGAGGTACTTGATCAATTAAAAGCATTTGGAACAACCTTAAATAATTTCTATCAAATCCCAACACATAAGTTCCTTCACCAGTATATAACTGTAACAACTTACCCCAATACCTGTATCAACTTACCCCAATACCTGTATCAACTTACCCCATAGTGAGATAGATTATTACAATTTAAGTTATCTGAGATTATAAGTCACTATGGTAAGAGATTTGAACATTGTGAGCCGAAAAATTGAGGTAGCCAAAAAATGATTTTAAAGAACTGATGTTAAATTAATTTTTTCCGTGGTAGGCTGTGAAATAGTAACTTTAGAGCCTAAAAAACATAGCTAAAATCCATTTTTTCATTACGTGGACTTAAAAAATCTTTTCATTACTCCTAGCTGTAAAGAAAAAATCTTTTACGTCCTAGGCACTAAAAGATTTTTTCTTTACGGCGGGTAGTTGTCAAAACTTCCGTTCTAGTGCTGCAGTCTTTGTAGAAATGCTTCTAGTACGATAAAAATCCGCTAGATGTCAATGCGTTTTATTTATCTTTTCTTATAGTGTAACCTCATTTTAAGGTTTCTTTTTTTAAGTCTTAAGTATGTACTAATATTTGTTATTATTATATATTGATTAGTGATTAATATTTAATGTTTTTTCATTGTCTGCTACCTCGGAATAAATAGCATATGCTACGCGACTTTGAAGTGTTTTTTCTTTACCTTGGCAATATTTACTGTCTCGCTTCGCTCGACAGTAAATGTAATTGCCGCGGTAAAGAAAAAACTCACTTCACAGCCTTGTAACATAATATACTATTTTCCGTGGTAGGATGTGAAATTGTTACTTTAGAGCCTAAAAGACATAGCTAAAATCCATTTTTTCATTACGTGGACTTAAAAAATATTTTCATTACTCCTAGCTGTAAAGAAAAAATCTTTTACGTCCTAGGAACTAAAAGATTTTTATGTCCGGCGGGTAGTTGTCAAAACTTCCGTTAGTACCACTGCAGTCTTTGTAGAAATGCTTCTAGTACGATTAAAATCCGCTAGATGTCAATGCGTTTTATTTGTCTTTTCTTATAGTGTAACCTCTTTTTTAGGTTTCTTTTTTTAAGTCTTAAGTATGTACTAATATTTGTTATTATTATATATTGATTAGTGATTAATATTTAATGTTTTTTCATTGTCTGCTACCTCGGAATAAATAGCATATGCTACGCGACTTTGAAGTGTTTTTTCTTTACCTTGGCAATATTTACTGTCTCGCTTCGCTCGACAGTAAATGTAATTGCCGCGGTAAAGAAAAAACTCACTTCACAGCCTTGTAACATAATATACTATTTTCCGTGGTAGGATGTGAAATTGTTACTTTAGAGCCTAAAAGACATAGCTAAAATCCATTTTTTCATTACGTGGACTTAAAAAATCTTTTCATTACTCCTAGCTGTAAAGAAAAAATCTTTTACGTCCTAGGAACTAAAAGATTTTTATGTCCGGCGGGTAGTTGTCAAAACTTCCGTTAGTACCGCTGCAGTCTTTGTAGAAATGCTTCTAGTACGATTAAAATCCGCTAGATGTCAATGCGTTTTATTTATCTTTTCTTATAGTGTAACCTCTTTTTAAGGTTTATTTTTTTAAGTCTTAAGTATGTACTAATATTTGTTATTATTATATATTGATTAGTGATTAATATTTAATGTTTTTTCATTGTCTGCTACCTCGGAAAAAATAGCATATGCTACGCGACTGTGAAGTGTTTTTTCTTTACCTTGGCAATATTTACTAATATTGATAGTTCATTTACTAATAGTAAATGAAATTGCCGCGGTAAAGAAAAAACCCACTTCACAGCCTAGTAACATAATATACTATTAGAAGAAGTTATGACATGGCCAAATGAAAATAAATAAAGTAAGTGTAACCACCAGCCCCGGTCTCCCCTACTTTTAATGTAATCTTAATTGATAATGTACTAATTAAAATATACATTGTAAACAACTAATATAACTACTATAAAAACTAAAGTAATTCTTTATCTTTTAATCCTGATAAGTTCACAACTTTTTTATACATAGTTTTGTTTTGTATTATTAATATATATAACCACTTAATGAAACAAAACCATAAAAACCAGAATGTGATCACATGATTTACTTTAATTCGATTAAAAAAAAAACATTTTTTTTTTCCATAACTGTTCATTCATACAGAGAAAGCGTGAATAATTAACAAAAAAACATCTTCATTCTTGACACAATAATAATTCATTAATTAATATATATAAAAATAATTAAAATAAACAATTCTGATAAGAATGACATGAACTCGATTCACAAACTCGTTCTGTTGTTGTTTTTTTCCATCAGAAACAGTTAATCAGTTAAAATTAACTAATTTTCAGATGAAAATTAGTTATTAAAAAAAAAAATTAATATTAATATATTCATTATTATAATATGTTGAAGTGCTGACGTCAAAACATGAATATGTTTAATTATCATTAATGTAATTAGAATATTAACTAAAAAATAAATAAATTAGTTTTTTTTTGTTAAACTATAATTAATGAATAAATCATGGGGACGAAAACCTGTACAATTTTTTTTTTTTATAATTTAATTTTTTTTGCATGAATTAGTAAGTAATGTCTGTACAATTATAGAATACTGGTTAAAAAAAAGTTGTATTACTTAGCAAGAAAGTGGTCTCGTATTGTGAATTTTCTTTTGTAAAAAAAAGTTGAACATGCAATTGTACTGTATTATGATACCGGTGTACAATTTTCATTATTTTATTCTTATCAGTTAATTGATATTATGTAAATCTTTTGTGATATTCATTTTTTTTTAAATATTATTATAAGCAGTTATTAAACGTGTTGCCGATTGGAACCCTTTTTTAAAGGACTTAAGAATAAACAAAAGATGCGTAATGCGTAAAAAAATATTACCCCTTATTATTACAAAATATTACAAAAAAAAAAACATTAAAAAAATTGTTTAATATTTTAATATTCATAGATGGACAATTTCTTTTGTCGAGTTTTCTCCTTGAAGGTTAAGGAAAAATCATGAAATATTATACTGCGAAAAAAAAAATGCCTACTATTTTATAATTATAGCTTTATGGATAAAACTTAATTTTTTTAAAGTTTACTTTGAAGGAATTGGTTTTTATTTTTCTCATGCGTAAAAGAATAAACAAAGATATAGAAATATTTTTTTATAACCTTACGCATGCAATGCGAATTATCTATAGTATAATATCTGATAATACAGTTTATTCTTCTTCTTCTTTAAGGTTTCTTATAGAAGCGAAGAAATGAAGATTCAAGATAATAAACAGTGCAATAAAAATATGTTTACATAATTGCAGAACCGTTTCAATAATTGCTTAACGTTCAAATAAAAAAAACTGCAATTTTTTTTATTTTTTTTTTGTTGAGCCTACTGGTAGATTCTCACTGATAAATAATAAACAGGTCAAGTGTGTGCTAGTGAGCACACAGCGAGGGTCTGTAGGCAACACTGTATAGTTTAAGTAGTACCCTATTGATGGTGTTTTATTAAAATGCTAAAAAGCCTACTTTGAACTATCCTATGGGTCTGATATTCTCAAAACACATAAACAAACTTCACTCTAACGATAAAGTATTTTTTTCCCAATTAACCGGACTATAAACATATAAATACATCAAAATACATAAATAAATTATAATAGACTGCCAATTGGTGTGCCACATAGCTTCCTCGCATCCTATTACGTACTTTATTGATTTTTTTTACTTTTACAAGCCATTGTTGTCTAATTTGTTTAATTGTTTCCCCCGTTTTTTTAATCTGTCAACATTTTTTGGGTTTTTTACGTAAATTAAAGTATCAATTTAGCAAAAGTTAAAGAGCACAGACGGTTCAAATTAATCTGGGGCTATCTGCGGGCAAATTTCGATAAACTATAAAAGTTTCATACAAATCAGATAAGTATTTATGAATAAATAAATGAATATGAATTTGAATTGAATTTAAATAAATGAAATAATTTGTAAATAAATGTATGTTTGTGCGCATGTGGAAGAGAAACAAATGATCACAGAAGGTTGAAACTTATATATGACCAACAATGAGCTAATTATGACCTACCATCTAAATTTCATTAAAATCAGACGAGTAGTCTTTAAGATATGTTGGTTCGCAAACAGACAGATCGACAGACCGACGGATAGACGGATAGACAGACAGACACGGAACCGAAGTGAAATAAACAAATCATACTGCTCTAGCGCAGTTAAACGATTTAATGCTGCCATAAACAGATAGAATCTGACAAAGAGAAGGAACAGGTGACCAAAAACTTAAAGTAAGGGTATCAGGTGACTTAATCGACAGATATCCAAGGACAGCAGCTGACAGGAGATAACAATCCGTATTGTTAAATGATAATCAAGTCTGTTAATGTATCAGCTGATCGTTGTGTCTAGATATTTTTTTGGTTAAAAAAAAATGAACAATTAAATGTTTTTATATATAATATAATCATTAATTAATATAGGTGCAACATTATTTTATATATATAATGGCTAGGACAAAGTGGGTTTTTCGAGGAATTGAATGGAGTGATAAATTTAGCTCCATGTAAGGTAGAACCGATGGAGTTAGGACTAAAATTCATAGGACCAAAGTTGCAGATCTTTTAAAATCAGTTACCATTGATTCAATCTTCTTTTCGATACGACTTTCAGTTTAGCCGCAATAGGCCTCCAAAAAAATTGCTTGCATACGAGTCTGCAAGACAGTGAGACATTTTCATATTTTCATGCAATGCTTTTTGGTAACGCTTTTCGAGTTTATGTGCCAAAGTAAAGACATGAAAATGTCAAAAAATTTGAGCGTGCAGATTCTTGCGTTTGTAAATTAGGAATTAAATCAAACATATGTAGTGCAGGAAGAAAGAAAGTACTTTTCTTCTTTTCCAGTTTATTAAGAAGTAATCTTTTTGCTTGTTCACCCATATTTTTATAATATGAGCAAAAAGTTATAGTTTAACATAAATAAAAAATAATAATGTATAAAATAAATTTTATGTATGTAAGTTTGATCACATTGATGTAATTTTGGAAAACGATATTGTTGACAATTTCGTTGTCTCCAGATGACGGTGAAGTTCCTCCTAAACAGCTAAAGTGTAGCGATGTATTATAAGCATTATGTTTCGTTCATTTTTTTTAGATAAAAATTAATATAATTTTAAGGTATAAGGGGGAATAAATCATTTTTTTTTTGTAATAAAGATGCTTAAGGTATTATTTTGAATAATTTTATATTAAAAAAATTTGAACAATATTAAATAGCGCCAAAAAAAAAAAAAAAAAAAAAAAAAAAAAAAAAAAAAAAAAATACTTTAACAATAAGAATGAAAGGAAAAAAGTTTTAGGGGGGAAAAAATGGGTGAGTAAAAATCTACGTGGAGTCCTCCCCCCCCCTTTTAAAAACTTAAGAGATAAAAAAAAATTAAAAAAAAGATAATTCTACTCTTCCCGCTGCAAAAAGTAAAAAGTTACATGAATAGAAAGCGTTACAAGAGATCGGTTAAGTTTAAGACTTTTTCTTTCTCAGGTTTTTTTTTTTTTTAAAAAGAACAGAAAAAAAGCGAAAGGGAGAAAAAAGTGATCGATAAACAAGAAAAAAAATTATGGGAAGGGAAGGGACACAATCCTACAGGATAAAAATGGAACCCCCCCTTACCCCCCTGAAAACCCTACTCAGCTTTACAAACCAAGATATGATTCGCCTAAAAATATTGAATTTGGACGTCGCTCTTGCGCAAGTTTATCTAATAAATGAAAGCCCCCCCTTCTTTTTTTTCTTTTAGAGGGTCCTTATTCCAAGTTTTCCTAAAGGGGAACTCTTACCACCCTTTCTCTTTCTTATTTCTCTGACTTTTTCTTCAAGCAATAAGAGGGGGGCCTCCCCTTGGATAGAGAAAGAAAAAAAATTATGTTCCCCTTCTACCCCCCCTTTTACTACGTATAAAATTATGGTCTCTCCCTCCTTCATCTTTCCACGTATAAAATTTGATGTTGAAATAAAACTGAAAGGAAAAATTGGGGGGGGGGGGGGGGGGGGGGGGTGAGTCAATCAAATAAACTTGGAACGAGTTATTTTTTCCTTGCTATTTGTGATTTTCTTACTTCGCTTTTCAAAACCTTATATACTCTGCCTCTACACCCTACACGTGAACCATTTCAAACATAATAAAATATTGGAAAAATAAATTTCTTAACTATGTCTGACAATGTACGATTCCTAGTTACCTTACCTAAAATAATATTATTTTACTTTTCATTATTATTATTTTTTGTTTTTTTTATCTGATTTAATAAATCTCGTAGTCTTTTGTTTTCAACCTAACGTCCAAAATGTTAGATGAAAAATCCACAAAAATACTTTCGACTTTTTAATTTCCCTGGCTTTGTTTTTAAGGTACTTCTTTAGATTGTTACTCCCCTTGGTTTTTTACTAATATGAATGGATATAATTATGTACTCCTTTGTCTAAGTCAAAATAATTAAAACTAAGGGATGTTTGACTGAGGTGAGTAGCAGTCTAAAGAAGAACACTTCGTACACCTTTAGACTGTTACTCCCTCAAAACAAATCAAATAACTTGCAGATTTTTTCCGAACTAACTTTCCATACATCAAAATTTACTGAAAACGTATTAAATTCAGCTGAAATATGGCTAAAAGTATTAAAATAATGCATTTTCATCGTGTTCTGAGCTGTTCTAAATGTTTCAAATGTCTAGCTACTCGGGAAGTTAGTTAAAAATCGATTGCAAGATTTGTACTGGACAAACAAACAAACAATAAAAAGCAAGCTAATAAAAACGTAGCAAAAATGATAATAAATGCGATTGTACTACGAGTGCGATGTAAAGAAAAAAATAAGAGTTTTCATTCAGTTTTCTATCGTGAGCGAAAGTAACAATAGTCAAAAAAGAATGGTTTATCTCAACTTTTGCTGTGGTCAAAAAAGGCAAATGGTTTGCTAGTGAACTTTTAAATTTTTTTTTATTAGATTTGTAATTGATTTACCATTAACAACGTTTGGATTACTTTAGTCATTTAATTATTATTATTATTACCTTAACTTACCCTTTACAAACAGCACCACTTACCAAACTTCGTCCTGCATTTCTTGATGGTGTTGATGTTATCATACGGAGATGTACTAAAGCCATAGTAGGTCTAACTGCTAATTCATCGCCAGCAATGCTTTATGCACCTCGCCGATACAGGGGCCTCGGTATTCTTAGATGTTTGTGGGAAGCTCCCTTGCAACACCTGAGCAGAGCATTCTTCAAAAATTGAGAAGTGCGAACGAAGTGCAGTTGCAGAGTATTATCAATTATGACGCCGAAGTTTCCGATTGTGCGGATCGTCTCGGACTAGAATTCCAAATTCTTGGAGATCAGTATAGTGCTAAAAAGATTCGTCAGTCCCTTCGAGAGAAAGCTTTTGCAGAATGGTCTAAGTGTAAATGGCAAGGTATAGGTGTTTGTCATTTTAGAGATTGTACAATATCTAATGAATTCATAAGCAATCGTCAGATACTTACGGGATCCGAATGGACCAACGCAATAAAATTTAACATTAATTATGCCCCTCTTCGCGGTGTTCCAACAAGCGGCGGCCAGTATACAGGAGAGTTAGGACCCCTCTGCCGCAGATGCAGTAGAGAGACAGAAACCCCACCCCATGTGCTTGGTAATTGTCCAAATAACACGCTCCTTGTTACTCGCCGTCACCATAACGTCAAACATAAGATCATTGACTTGATGAAGATGAAAGGGCATACTTGCTACGAGGAAGTTTATAGCATTGATTCGGATGGTTCCACCAGGTAAGCTGACATTATTGCTTGTAAGGAAAACAGTAAAGAAACACTAGTAATAGACCCGACCGTGAGATATGAAAGCAATGACCTACAACAAGGCGAGAAGGTGCATCAGGAGAAAAAGAGAATCTATGATAAATGTCTCGGTTATTATCAAGAGAAGTTTCTGGAAACGCATGGTCATAGAGAATATCAAGTTAAAGGACTTTGGTTTGGGTCAAGAGGCACCATACCTAAGTTTACAACCGAATTTTTTGAAGATGTTGGTATTGACAAAAAAGAATTGACGCGGATATCCGAATCTATAATTTTAGACTCTTTAGGTATCTTAAATAATCATATATATGGATAATAATGATCATTTACTTTATTTGAATATTTGTTTATTTCCTTTTAAACAAGCTTGTAAGTCTATTATATTGATATATAGTTGATAAGGATTTAGCATAGAGTCTTGAATTTTAATAACATTTATTGCTTAAACACAATTAAATTTTAGAACAATGAATTATAATAACATCCTAAATTAAGTAAATCGGCTGAAGGCCGTGGCGCCTTAAAGGCATACATGCATACGTATATAAATTACAAGATAAAAAGAACTTTTTATATACTACGTTTCTAAATTTTTTGTTGAATCGTATGTAATGTTGATAATATAATTGTTAGTGAAAAAAAAAAAAAAGTTCCGAATTTATTTACTTCACATAAATGACAACCATCCAGAGACCTGACCTTAAACCTATAAATGGATAAATCTTTGTACAACGGATCTCCCCAACACCAAATAAATCTAAAGCATGCCATCGATATATTTGAAATACTATAATCGATAAATAATATAATCGATATTACCTGTTTTGCTGTCATTCAATGTTTATCTATCACAAATTTGAGACCCGTCAAAATGAAGATTGCCTAAATATGGGATATGGCAAAACAAATAAAATTACTTGCGGATTTTTTCCGAACTAACTTTCCGCACAGTAAAATTTGCTGAAAACTAATTAAATTCTGCTGAAAGATGGCTAAAAGTAATAAAATAATGCATTGTCATCGTGTTCTGAGCTATGCTAAAAGTTTCAAATGTCTAGCTATTCGGGAAGTTAGTTAGAAATCGATTGCCAGATTTGTACCGGACAAACAAACAAACAAACAAACAAACAAGAATGCAAGCTAATAAAAACGTTGTAATAAAATATCTGCAAACACTAATAAGTGAATTGCATGCAATAAGATATAATCTAATTCTAGACATAGAAGTTAATCCTTGTGTAGCCATTCTTGTAGGTAAAGTGTTACGTTTTTCCATTCGCTTTGCTCTGAGGCAACTCTTTGATATGTTTCGCTGTTGCTGTTTGTGACTTCCTCATTTCATCATGCTAACGTAGACATGCTACACGTCTGCCTCTTCTTTCTTTTCTTGGTTACAACTGAATCATATCCGATGACTGATGACCATCTTCCGTCGTTCCTTCTAATAAGATGTCCTGTCTCCTGTCCAACTTCATTTTCTTTCTAACATGATTTTGCCTATATCTTTTAAGCAAGTTATTTTTTTTCTCACCCAAACATTTGTATTCTTTTCTTTTCTCGTAATCTTCATCATGCTAAGCACCATACGTTTCTAAGTCACGCTCAACTTCTGCAAAATATTTTGTGATAATACTTAATAATAGTCGAGGAGATAGCGTGCAAGAAAGTATCTGACTAACATCAAGCTAGAATTTTGTGTACGAGTTAATCTTTTGGTGCCTTTTAAGAATATGTGGTCGTCTGTGGGACATAGCTTTATTATAGCTTTTTTTTTAGCAAAAGACATTTGAAAAAAAAAAAAAAAAAAAAAAAAAAAAAAAAAAAAAAAATCGGGTACAGGGTACCTCGGAACTTTTCCTCACTTCAGAAGCCACTAAAGTGGCCTCTTCTGATGCTTCGCAGCAGGAGGAAGCAGCATTGGACGTGGTCAGTACTTGGATGGGTGACCAAAATTAAACTACGTGTCCGATTTTAATAAAATTTGGATGGCAGGTCATAATTAGCCAATTGTTGGCCATATATGTTTCAACCTTATGCGCCAATTTGTTTCTCCTCCACACCCGCACAAACATACATTTATTTACATCTATATCTTCAAAAGTACTCAAAGAATATTTATATAAATTGGATAGTTTGTCAAAAGTAGCCTGCATTAAGTAGTGCTGGGTAAGTAGCCCCTCATTAATTTCATTATATTGTAAATCAAATTATAATTGTTATTAACTACGGGAAACAGACAGAGAAAAATACACTCCAGCGCTGGGATTTGAACCACAGGCCTCTATATTTCCGGTATAGCGCTCTACCAACTAAGCTACGCAGGAGAATGATTTCCTCTGACGTTAATGATACCTTGTCCCGAATTTAAGCTTTCAATTTTCCACAAATCTGAGAAGTCAACATCAATGACATAGAACTAGACCGAGAAATAACGCTTATAATTATAAAGTACCCAATTAGTACCTGTACCTAGTACAATCAATTAGAAATTCACAATTTACGATTTTGGTAGTATTCATACTACGGAAAGATCAAGTTTTAATTTAAATCAAATTATAATTATTATTAACTACGGGAAACAGACAGAGAAAAATACACTCCAGCGCTGGGATTTGAACCACAGGCCTCTATATTTCCGGTATAGCACTCTACCAACTAAGCTACACAGGAGAATGATTTCCTCTGACGTTAATGATACCTTGTCCCGAATTTAAGCTTTCAATTTTCCACAAATCTGAGAAGTCAACATCAATGACATAGAACTAGACCGAGAAATAACGCTTATAATTATAATTTATTATAATTATAATTATAATAATTATAATTTGATTTAAATTAAAACTTGATCTTTCCAAGGTATGAATACTACCAAATTCGTAAATTGTGAATTTCATTATATTGTTGAATTGATACTTTCATTCATTTAAAAAATCGAAATAATTATGAGTTTTAAAAAATTAAATAATTTTTACAATAATGGGCTGTAAAAACATAAAATCATTAAAGTATACGAACTAGGATGCGAGGTAGCTATGTGCCACACTAATTGACAGAGTATTTTTTAATATAACATAAATTACTAAAATACTCTAAACTATAAAAAATCTATATTAATTAAAGCATATAATATATAAGTGTTTATTATATAATCTTACATATAGGAGTTAAATTAAGAAATTATTTTTATAAAACAAAATAATTTGTAAAACAATTATTATTCTTTTAACTATTAATTATTGCGTTGGAGCTAGGAAATACATCGGTTCAGAGTGTTTATAATAGCTTCATTAACAGATCAAAAGCCAGAATATAAAAGAACTAAAAAAAATTGATGATGGACATATTAAACTTGTAAAAGAAGATACTACCGTCATTATTGTAGTAGAAGAAATTAGGTTTTTTTTGGTAAGAAATGTGAAAAAAACACGTAGGTATGTATTACGGTGTAGGGTCTGAGGTAAGGGAAATTAGTAATAATAGGGTTACGGCTTACCGGGTACTCAAGTAGTCAGTATTCTGTACTCAGTACGAGTATACACAGTTCTATATCAATAATCTGAGGAATCGGTTTACCGGAACCTTTCCGTCCCTGCAGGCCTATTATAACTAATCTAATGTCTTCTTCTCTTTGTTATTGGCCCAAGTTTGCTCTAGTATGAAGTATTTTTAAGTCTACAGAAGGCTATTTTTGGATATGATGTTTTATACTTAAAAACTAGGTGTGCAATGCAGTTGTCTGCTTGCAATATTGAGCTGAGCGTGCATTTTAATCTTAACCAATAAACATTTGTATTTATAAACAGCTGAAATCGGATCAAAAATAGTAATATGTAAACAACAATTGCTTCTGTTTTTCTATTTTACCCCCCTCTTAATTGAAAATATGACAAAAGTGAACATAACAACAATAACTGCACTCTTAAAGAACTTTCCAACGACATGCATCATGAAGGACATATATTATTTTAACTTATGTACCCCGTACCCCTGTGTATCAATTTGGACCATCAGATTTATACCTTCCTGTGGTTGGTCACATTGGCCGTGCCGAATTTTGTGCGGATCGGTTCAGCCGTTCAGAATTAAACATTTGTACCCCGTACCCCTGTGTACCAATTTGGACCATTTCAGATTTATACTTTCCTGTGGTTGGTCACATTGACCGTGCCGAATTTTGAGCAAATCGGTTCACCATGGTTTCGAATCAGGATTTGGGGTGCCGAGCAGGTGATTGACGGAATGCTTGATCAAAATTGTTCTAAACTATCAAGCGCTCCGTCAAGCCGCTTGACTCATTCAAACTTTCCATCAATCTCTGTCAAGGCTTGACTCAAGCATCAAACGGGTTCCTAGACTATCAATCATGCTTGACACCATTGCTTGACTTGCTGTTTTGATCAAGCGGCTTGACCGTGTTGGGGCCGCTTAAGACTTATTATACAAACAGCTTATTACTTGTTATATGACTTCAACTCCTATTCGAAGGTGTTATAATTTTCACCGTTTGAAAGTCATGCTATCAAATACAATGACGTGCAAGAACCACCGGTAAAGACTTTAGATGATTTAATTCATAAAAAATTAAAATTAATCGATACGGTTGAAGGAAATTTTATTAATTAATCATAAACGCAGATTTACCAAGAAAATTAGAGCCAATCTCTGAAGTCGAAGACGATTTTTTTATTTTAAAATTAAACCTCTAACTCTTCAACAGTATGAGGCAGTTAGACAACTAATAATTGCTTATTATTAAACATGTATCTAGAAGTGTATACAGAAAAAACAACAATTGAAGTTCTCTCTGTATATAATTTGTTTTGATTACTTTACCCTACTATGTATGAGTACTCGTACAAATGAATGCATGAACAAATGTATAAAATATGTACCTGTTTACAAGATTCAGGTCATCATCCTAGATTACTGATTACTGATTACTGATTACTGATTACAGATTACTCATTTCAATTATTCTTTCGACACGAATACCTGAAACTTTCATTCTGATTACAGACACTATGTTACAATGAATAATTTATCAATTTCATTTCTTAGTAGATGTGAAAACATTGAATTTATATAAACCTATTAAATATTATTGTTATAATATTAATAAACTCTTATTTTCACAATAAAAATTAATCTGCCAATTAGTGTGGCACATAGCTTCCTCGCGTCCTATTTTGTATACTTTAATGCAGATACTATTGTAGATACAACTCTAGATATTTTTGTAGATTTTATGCTTTTACAAGCTATTATATTATCAAATTTCCTCCCGTTAATTAAATATTTTTTACATTAATTTAAGTATCAAATGGGTGCAGGTTAAAACTTATGTAGGACCACCAATGGGCTAATTATGACCTGCAATCGCCATCCAAATTTGATTAAAACCGGAATAAAATTAGGTTCTGATTATTGAACATTTCCGTAATACGCTGTCGTTACTATAGCATCACGCACATATTGTCGGTTCCTTATCTAAAAGCAAGAATGTTAATCTTATTAATAACCAATAGAGTATTTTACTACGTTTTTATTAGCTTGCTTTCTTGTTTGTTTCTTTGTTTGTCCAGTACAACTCTTGCAATCGATTTTTAACTAACTTCCCGAGTAGCTTAGACATTTGAAACTTTTAGAATAGCTCAGAACACGATGACAATGCGTTATTTTAATACTTTTACCTATCTTTCAGCAGAATTTAATTAGTTTTCAGCAAATTTTGCTGAATGAAAAGTTAGTTCAGAAAAAATCCGCCAGTTATTTTATTTGTTTTGACATGTCCCATATTTACAATCTATATTTTGACGGGTTTCAAATTTGTGATTTTTTTATTAAGAGGTAAATATTGAATGACAGCGAAAAAGGGAAAGTAAACAGAGAAATAAATTAATTGATCCAAGATGAGGTGAGATCCGTTGTACAAAGATTTGTCCTTTTATATGTTTAAGATCAGCTCTCTAGATGGTTGTCATTTATGTGAAGTAAATAAATTCGGAACTATTTTTTTTTTTCACTAACATTATATAACAATAACAATTATATTATCAACATTTACATATGATTCAACAGAAAATTTAAAAACGTAGTATATATAAAGTTCTTTTCATCTTTTAATTATTGTATACTATGTTTTAACTTTAACTTATTCGTTTATTTAATTTACTTTATTTATTTAAATAATTTAATTTAGATTTCACCACTATGCCTATTCTTTTAACGTTATAGTGTTTGTCCTATATGTCCTATTATACTTAATGTTTTTGTATTAATAGTTCTTTGTGAGATTTCATGCGATACTTATTACATCAGTTTGTTACTTGATTATTGCGTTAAAACTTGAATATATATATATATATATATATATATATATATATATATATACAGGGCTCAATTTGAGGCGGAACGGCCTCTCTCTCTCCGATAAATAAAAAAAATTATCGGCACTAAGATTTGCACTATGAGTGTGGGTTTATGTCTAAAACTGCTCAAAATTCTGTTTTTGAACGATTATTTTTCAAATTTTTAGGGGGAATAGGGAGAGGGTAGGTTGTAGTTCCGACACATCAATTTCTAGAAATCAAGCACTGCATATATATAGATATATATATATATATATATATATATATATATATATATATATATATATATATATATATATATATACATATAATTATACTAATAATTATATATAGACATCTTTAACATTATATTCAAATTTAGCAGGATTTCTATCTATTTAATTTATACTATAAATTACCTAACATCCTCTTTAATTATAGGCATATGCCTATAATTATTTTCTTTTAAAATTTAATTATCTAATTAATTAAAAACTATATGTTCTCATTGTATATTTCAAATGATTAAAATATACATATATATAAGTCAAATTATATTTTTAGTTAATTTCACGCATTATTTTAAATTCTTAAAGACATCAGCATGCCAACTTAATATCATTAGCAATTCACTTCATGTAAATTATGGCTTATTTATTTTATATTAATTATAGTTATTAATTTTATAAATAATATATATAATTTTATAAATAATATATATATATATATATATATATATATATATATATATATATATATATATATATATATATATATATATATATATATATATATATATATATATATATGTATAGTAAATTCAAATTAGAAAATTAACTATTACAGTTATTTTTAATGTCGTCAAATTACTAAGTATTCTCTTTTTTTTTTTACTTCTCAACCTACCTATTTTTTAAACTATAAGTATATTGTATAGTTTTATGTAGATATAATATAAAATTATAAAGGTTATATTATAATTATTAATATAATACAATTAAATTAGTTAATTAATGAATGTTTTACGCAAAATAGAATTAGAAGTCTCTTATACTGTTTTAATATTAATGTTACAATGTGTTTTTAAGTTTATAATAAGATATAATAGGTTTTGGGATGAGTAAAACTGCGTTAAGTTGAGAGGAATTAGTTACGCACAGGATTCCTTTTTTTCGTGTTTTAAGTTCATTATGATCGTTTGTCATCATCATTATGTATTCTTATATTCTTGTTTGTTTTTTAATTAGATACGAAGATTAGAATTCTTTTTTCTAAACATTTTTTTTTTTTATATTGTAATAAAGTAGGAAATCTGTTAACTGTTTATAAGATGTTGCTCCACACTGTTTATTTTTATTTTATGTTTAAAATAATAATAAATCAAATTTTTCAAAGCGTTAATAAATAATAAAAGAGAAATTATCTATGTATATATATATATATATATATATATATATATATATATATATATATATATATATATATATATATATATATATATATATATATATATATATATATTTGTTTAATTTGTATTCACGAACAGAAGCGATGTATAATATGGGAAAAATTAAATATAGTCTGAATATGATAATAAACAGTATAATATTTATTATATTTTTATAGTGAAATAGATTTATTAATTAATTTTTATTTTTTAATGAACGCTCTGTGTTTCATTTTAATTTCTTTTATTCATTGTTTTCTTTTTAGATTAAATTAAAAATTATTTAAACATGATATTAAATTAAAAATTCGTAATTTATTTAAATATAATAATACACTTGATGCGGCGTTTCTTACTGATCGTTGACATAAAAATTTTGTAACGGTGGTATATGTGAAATTATTAACTTATATAGTTGTATTATAATTTTGTAACGGTGGTATAAGTGAAATTATTAACTTATATAGTTGTTTTAAAATTTTGTAACGGTGGTATAAGTGAAATTATTAACTTATATAGTTGTTTCAAAATTTTGTAACGGTGGTATAAGTGAAATTATTGGCTTATTATTATTGGTCTCTTTATTTCAGAGATATACCTGGTATTCCTCGTGTCAGAACGTAGCAATATACTTTAAAGAAATTGGTCCGAGAAAACTTACAACAAACTTTTTAATATACGAGTTCATAAATACTTAGCCCAGTGTTTTCCATTAATTAGTTTTCGTATGTACATTTAATCAAAATTTACCATAAAAATAACTTCTCCTGGGCGGTGAATCGAACCCTGGCTCTCTCCGTCCGCGTTTTAAGTTATATTCTCATGAACTAGGTTTTTCCCGGGGAAAATGTGTTAAATCGTTAAATTTGTATTTAATTGGACTTCATTTTAGAATTTTTTTAATCACAATCGTCGGAACCGTTTTCGAGATATATTTTTTTTTCTCGTTTTTGGGTGTACCGCCCTCAAATTTAGTGCTAAAATAAATTTCTCGATGTCGCCTCGGGGTATGATTTTTCTGAACGTGTGTGCCAAATTTCGTCAAAATCAGCTCAGTATTTTATTTACGGTACCGAGCGTACGAGCTTACCGATACCACACCGATACCGTACCGACAAATCAGGGAGCGGCCAATGCTGCTGCGGTCAAATGCTACGAAATTTCCTACTTCAGATGGATTTAAGAACGGTAAACCAAATATAGTTGTTAAATACCGGCTCTCTTCTGACTCTTCATCTCTAAAGCATCGTGTGAGTCCAAGGCGTTGGATTTTTCTTTACCATGATTACTTCAGATTAAAGTGTCAACCAAGCATGACGGTATCAAGAAAAATATTTTTTACTGCATTATGCTATGTGACTTCAAAATCCACAAATATATTTTTAGGATTTAACATTCTTCCTATTCTTGAGCAATGTTCACGAAAAATTATCTAAATACTAGGCATCGCGTGGCTCTATCATTGAAGCGAGTGTATTGCAATAAAATACTGAATATTAAAATTTGTTAATCATGATGAATGTCATAGTTGAAGATAAGTGGAAGAGGGCAGTGTGGAGTAGAGTGGGGGTTCTCGGTACAAAGCTTTACTTCCTAAACAAACCTAAAGAATCTTAACCACCCGCAATAGCTTTTAAACAATTATAAATGTATCACTTCATTACTCAAATACTGCTGCTTGTATCAAGTTGAAATGTTACATACTTGTTTCAATTGTACTTTAGACGATGTACATGAAGTACAAGTTTTGTTTTTGTTTACGTTAAAACGTAAGATATCGGTAAAAACGTTGTTTTCTCCATTTTAAACGCTTAGGTCCGCTTTAATTGTTTTAGCGATCTTTATTAATTCATAGCAGTGTCGTTGTTGGTTTTACTAAAAAATGTTATTTAAAAAAAAATGTTCGTCTCATCGAATAATTGATGATTGAATTTTTTCCCGTCCTGAAATTCCATTTTTAAATTTGAAGCTCACGTTTACGCGTGCATTGCGCGCGAACTCTTGGACGGATCACGCTGTCCAATAAACTTAGCCTGAGTATTAGTTAAAGGAAGATGTATACCAAATTTCAACCAAATCTATCAACTTTTACTCAAGTTATCGTCGGACACGTAAACGTTACACACAGACAGACAGACATAGTGACAGACAGACAGAAAGACAGACAGACAGACAAGATGCATATTTTGTTGAATGTAAGAAGCTCACTTACGCTCGCTTCAATAAACAAATACAAAACATAAAATGTATTTATTGGACTTTTGTTAAACCAGGCATTGGGGAGGAATCAGGCTGTGACTTTTTTTTCACTCGGGGAGGAATCAGGTTGTGTGATTTTCAAGAGATTATTAGTGGGGATCAATCGGACGATCTTCGGGGAGGAGTCGGGATAGCTTCCTCAAATTTTGTTGTGGTCAAAAAAGGCAAATGGTTTGCTTATGAACTTTTAAGTTTTTTTATTAGATGTTGATCAGCCTTTTTCGTGTAAAATTTCGAAATGGAGCTTCGTCGTCAGCAACCTGTTGCTCGAAAAATCGTACTGAGATTCTTTACCTCCTACATACAATTCTCTCCTCCACCACCGAGGCTTTCTTTTTTAGGGGTTCGTTGGTAAAACCAAAAAAAGAAACCCTTATAGAGTCGTTCATGTGTCTGCCTGTTTGTCTGTCACTCTGTACGGTTCCAATAACTTTTGAATAAAATGAGATAAATACATGAAACTTTCCAATATTAAAGATCGTTTTGACGCTCACACAGGAAAAATATAGCGAACTTAAAATGATCAGCTGTTCAAATCCAAAATGGCGATAACTGACGTCATGCGAAAAAAATATGTTTTTTTTAAATTTTGTGTGGGGGTATCAAATGAAAGGTATTGAAAAGTAGATTACAAAAATATATAACACTCGTGGAACGTGTTTTATTTTCCACGACATTTTGTCAAAAAACATCAACATTTTGCGTGTACCCCCCCCCCTCTAAAACTATATTTCCACTGTTTCTAAAAATATGCAAAATGTGCGAGTGGGGTATCAAATGAAAGGTATTGAAGGGTAGATTACAAAAATATATAACACATGTGGGACATGTTTAATTTTTCATTCCATTTTCTCAAAAAACATAAAAAGTTGCCCCCCTCCCCCTTATACAAATTTTATGTTCACAATACCAACGAAACCCTTTTTACGTGAGACTTCACGCCTAACCAGTTTATTTACGTTGCAAACCAGTCGCACCAAATATGCAGCCGCGACTGTTTCTAAAGACACAATGCACCAAACTGAAGTTGCCTATAGACGGAATCGTTTAAGACGCATGCTACAAGGATAGGCAACAAAGCGCATACGACAGGGGGAGACAAATGCCGCATGCGATATTATTTAAATTTGTGGCATGGAACATGTAGCAAGCCTCTTGTAGGCCAAAGTTGCCTCAGTGTAATTGCTCCTTAAAACATCATTTCATTCGAACTATGATAATTTCATATTGAACCATTATTAGTTTTCTAAATATATTCTAGGTTTCTCTAATTAGAAACAAACAGAATGGAATAATTAATCTAAAATGAGACCCATAAATCATTTCTCATCAATGATCATGAAAATTATAACTAAAGGAAAAATAAAAATCAATTTTAATTTCTACAATATTACAAAAACACGATTCTAATCTCTGCCTTAGCAATGAATAAATTATACAAAAATAAAATTTTTTTTTTTTAAATCTCACTTCTTTAATTTAATCTTGTCTTTAATTACACAAGTAATAATTATATTTTTCAACATAACATTAATTTATATGTGTAAATAAACGAGTTAAAATAATAAATAACAGTACGTTAGCATCAATAAATAAATTAAATACACATTAAAACAAAATTCATGCTACGGCATTTTTCATCTTTACGGGTTTTCTTTACGGGTTTTCTTTATTTTTTTTTTTTTAAATGCACTACTTTTGTTCTTAATATTCTTGAACTATTAAATACTAATGTTATATAATAATATTATATTATAATATGTGTAATAACAAGATTTCATTATGTCTGTAACAGAATTATAATATTGAATTAGATACAATTATACAAACATTGTTATAGTTTCAAATAAATAAACACAATAATTTCAAGATAAAAAGAACTTTTTATATACTACGTTTTTAAATTTTCTGTTGAATCGTGTGTAATGTTGATAATATAATTGTTATTGTTATATAATATATAATGTTAGTAAAAAAAAATAGTTCCGAATTTATTTACTTCACATAAATGACAACCATCTAGAAAGCTGATTTTATACCTATAAAAGGACAAATCTTTGTACGACGGATCTCCCCAACACCAAATCTAAAGCGTGCCATCGATATATTTGAAATAATATAATCGATAAATAATATAATCGATATTTCCTGTTTTGCTGTCATTCAATGTTTATCTATCACAAATTTGAAACCTGTCAAATTTGAAGATTGCGTAAATATGGGACATGGCAAAACAAATAAAATAACTTGCGGATTTTTTCCGAACTAACTCTCCGTACAGCAAAATTTGCTGAAAACCAATTAAATTCTGCTGAAAGATGGCTAAAAGTATTAAAATAATACATTGTCATCGTGTTCTGAGCTATGCTAAAAGTTTCAAATGTCTAGCTATTCGGGAAGTTAGTTAGAAATCGATTGCCAGATTTGTACCGGACAAACAAACAAACAAACAAGAAAGCAAGCTAATAAAAACGTAGTAATAACAGTACGTTAGCATCAATAAATAAATTAAATACACACTAAAACTAAATTCTTGCAACGTAATTTTTCATCTTTACGGGTTTTCTTTATTTTTTTGAAATGCACTACTTTTGTTCTTAATTTTCTTGAACTATTAAATACTAATGATATATAATAATATTATATAATAATATGTGTAAGATAGAATAATAACAAGATTTTATTATGTCTGTAACAGAATTATAATACTGAATTATATACAATTATACAAACATTGTTATAGTTTCAAATAAATAAACACAATACAATATTGGATAGTAAATAATATAGACAAACATACCTGTAACAGAATAATTAAATTACAAGCTATTAAACACCTCTTAATAGATCTCATGAACTAACTGCACAAAATAGTAAAATATAAATTAATAAATTTTTATATATTAATTTCTTCTTAGAAATTGGCCTTATTTAGGGTTTATTTCTTTTTATAAATTATATATTAAATATAATAAATAAATTTCACAACTTCCTTTCTTTAAAAACTGCTATATTTCGCCATACATTGTGGCTTCTTCAGGCTACAACAAAATACAGGGTGGAGCGCGGCAGACGTATGAAATTGAAGAGGGGATTGCCCATCCTATTGGTTCTAGACGGTTGAGAGTAGGGTCGTTTGAAAGAGGGGGACGGGAAGTTTATGTTCCACGTTTCAGCAGGACGGGGCCACAGCCCACACAGCAAGGGTTTGGGTAAACTTTTTGCCAGACAGATTTCCCGGGGGTCTCATCTCCTTAAGAGGCGATTTAAACTGGCCAGCAAGATCACCTGATTTGGCTCCTTTTGATTTTTTTTCTGTGGGGATACTTTAAATCCTTGGTGTACATCGATCGTCCCAGAACCCTGGAAGCCCTCAAGAACAACATTGCGAGCCAAAATTCCTGTGGAAATGTTCAAAAGGTACACAAAAACTTCAAAAAAAGGCTTAATCAGTGTTTGGAATTTGAGGGGAACCACTTATCCGATACTTTGTTTAAATCTAGGTAAATTTAAATTTTCCATGTTATTTAATCAGGAAAACATTTTAAAAAAATTTATTTTGTAACATTCTGTGTTTTATTACATTTTCAAATTCATACGTCTGCCGCGCTCCACCCTGTACAAATTTCAACAACTTTAACAAACATTAACAATATTATTTTAATTACATAATTTTAAATATTAATAAATTTCTTATAATTTACTATAACAAAAATTCAAAAGAATTAAAAATACCTTGTAGGTTCCCTGTCACATTAATTCTTCTTTTTTTAAAAACATTATTAAGTTAATAATATGTTACACTGTTTGTTAAAGTTGTTGAAATTTGTATTTTGTTGTAGCCTGAAGAAGCCACAATGTATGGCGAAATACAGCAGTTTTTAAAGAAAGGAAGTTGTGAAATTTATTTATTTTATTTAATATATAATTTATAAAAAGAATTATACCCTAAATAAGGCCAATTTCTAAGAAGAAATTAATCTATAAAAATTATAAAGAAGGGTGCAAAATAAAGATGATTTTTACTAAAAAAATAAGGAGAAAGAAAATAAATTAATAAATAACTAGGGGGCTCCGCCCCCTACTCGCTTCGCTCGTCAACCCCCCAAAAAGCGGCCGCTGCCTAGCATATAGTAATAGAATTATTTTGTCTATTTACTATGAGAACCGAGGACCGTTTTAAAAGTTTAAGTCCGCAACCGCTTTAATAGTTTTTGCACTTAATTAAAATAAAGATGTTACCTCGGAACAAAAATATCCACTCAGTAAAACCGGGGACCGTGCGCCCATGGCGCTCTAAAGGAAGAGCGATTTTTGTTTTTTTTAAATTTGCCTGAAAAATTAAGAATAATATTATATAAATGATAATATAATATTATATAATAATATAAACATTGTTTTCATTTTTTTCCAATTTCCCATAACCATTTCTTAATCTTGAAATAATAAATTCGTCAAAAAATGAAAGAGAGCAATGCATTCTAGAACTTAAGTTTCACTTCTAATTGTTCTAATACGTGAGAGCCACAAACATATTTTTTTATTTGTTACCAACAAAAATAATGGTTTGTTTTGATTTGATGGAGTTGAAAAAAATATAATAACATATCTAAATAGTGGCCGATAATTTTATTAAAACTAAATGTTATAATTAATAAGATTACATTTTTTTATTTGCTACCAATAAAAGTATATGCTTGTTTTGATTTGTTGGTCTTCAAATAGATATAATAAATTATCAAAATAGTAGCCGACATTTTATTAAAATTATATTTTTGATTTGTTTTGTATTGAAAGCTGTCACTTTTTGATTAAGGCATGTAAACAAACAATGCGCTTTCTTTATTACACTGAGCTAACCGCCCCGTGTTTTGTTTATTGCCTCGGGAATGACGTCACAGTTCACAGTTCCCCGTGTCATTCCGCTCAACACAGTCTATTTACTCTGAGAACCTCCCCTTTCTCCCCCCGAGGACCTCCCCCTAACCCCTCGTATCTCCTATCGCACTCTTACAAACAGTTAAGTATATATCACTCTCACTGAACTTGTTTGTTTACAAAACTTTTTTAATAATATAGATAGATAGATATCTGTCAAGACATCGTTGTCCTAGCAACGATGTCAATATAAATAAAAACAAAACAAAACAAATATAAGTAACAGTTATTTACTCATGATTTGAATGTTTATGTTACTATGTGATTATAATGTATTTATTAGTGTGTAACATTATTGAAGACTTACACTGTGGAAGTTTAATAGCTTGTAACAAAGGCACATAACAGTACTAATACGTATTAACATATAATTTACAAAATATATTCATTAAAGTGCGGACATTGCGTGAATACCACCTTTCTAGACAAAGATCTAAGGGTAATAAAGTTTTAGTTTAATTATTAAGGGTCCACATGAGTCGGAGGTTAAAAAGAATATTCTCACACGTTTAAAAAAATTATATGTATGTATATCAAATTTAATCTTCTTCGTGTAATAGGCCAGTGCAATTATCCTATTCCTTTTATTGGAACAAAGTTCCTTATGAAACTTTCAGGAGCCCGGGAGTGAATCCAAAAAAACGAACAAAATCACCTTCACAAAATCACCGTCACAAAATCGCCTTCACAAAATCACCATCACAAAATCACCTTCACAAAATCACCGTCACAAAATCACCTTCACAAAATCACCGTCACAAAATCACCGTCACAAAATCACCGTCACGAAATCTACCAATGACGATAACTTGAGTAAAAGATCACCGAGTTAGTTAAAATTTGATACACATGTTCATTTTACCAATGCCCAGGCTGAGATCGTTGGAAAACGTTATCCACCTAAGCGTTCACGCGCAACGTTCGCTCAAAACGTAAGCTTCAAAAAGACGGGAAAAAATGTTATTAAGGAAGCCTGTTCCTTGACTTGTTTTGTTTATTTTTGTTATATGTCAAAATTTCACTTGGTTTTGTAAATATAGAAAATATAATCACGATCTTGTTAAAAGTAAATTGATCTGTGCTGACGCTTATTTCAATATATTAGGCATATTATTATAATACTGCGTACTTAATCCAAGGTGTTTTAGTAAAACGAACACCGACACTGTTATGAAGTGATAAAGATCGCTAAATTTATTAAAGTGGACCCAAACGTTTAAAACAAAGAAAACAAATTTTTTACCGATATCTTCCGTTCTAACGTATAACGATTTTAATAAAACTTCTTACACATTGCCTAAAGTACAATTGAAACAGGCATGTAAAATATTTAACCTGATACAAGCAGAAGCTTTAGAGTAGGGAAGACATATATTTTATAATATTTTAAATTAATAGGCCGGGTAGGTAGAAAACATTCCTATTTCCTACCAACAACAAACATACTCTTTAACTATAAACTCATCGTGATTATCTTTTTTCTAAATATTCAATACATATTTATTGTAAAACGCTTGCTTTAATGATACAAATAATGATTTTCTTTTAATTTTGCCTGAAAAATGTTAGGAACTTTGCTCCTACCGGGTGTCCCACGACACCACACGTATTTTTTTTAATCCAATTCTATCCTCATCTACGTAGTAGAGAATGTATTATGGATCCAAAAAATTTCTTTCAAAGATTTCTTGGTATACTTGTTTAGAAAAATCATACCCCGAGGTGTAATCGAGAAATAAATTGTACCTCTAAATTTAGGAGAAAGAAATCGAAAACGGTTCCGGCTCATATGATCAAGTACTGAGGTCTGTAGGTAGGGTTACCATAATTTATGAAGGCCAGATCCGGACAGAAGGAACTGCGGAGGGGGTCTAAAAGGAAAATTGCAAAAAAAAAAAAAAAAATATATATATAATAATATTTAACTATAACTTTTTACTTAACTATATAACATTATTTT
Source organism: Gerris lacustris (assembly GCA_951217055.1). NCBI lineage: Eukaryota > Metazoa > Arthropoda > Insecta > Hemiptera > Gerridae > Gerris > Gerris lacustris. The sequence goes on along the minus strand of OX578281.1, from coordinate 4,086,199 downwards.
GTGAAATCGGAAAAATTAACAAGTTACAAATATATAATTACAATTTAAATCAAATTATAATTATTATTAACTACGGGAAACAGACAGAGAAAAATACAATCCAGCCCTGGAATTTGAACCACAGGCCTCTATATTTCCAGTATAGCGCTCTGACAACTAAGCTACGCAGGAGAAGTTGACGAGAAGCTATGACGTCAAAGTTTGTTTACAGACCTGTCAAAATTCAAATAATTGAATAAATAAAATAAAATGAATTTATAAACATTATTTAATGAGGCCACATTAGTGGTCTCCGAAGTGAGGAAAAGTTCCGAGGTACCCCGTACCCTATTTTTTTTATTTTTAATTAAGCTTCAAATTGGTGTTAGGTGCATGGTTCAATTTTAGGCTACATATCATATAAACACATATAAATTAATGTTTTAAAAAATGTAACTTATAATAGTAACTGAATAAATAACATGACTGTCAAATTTCAAAATTCGATTGTTTTTAGGGTTTCGAGGTCATCCTAGAAACCCTTATTCTTTTGGATGATCATCTGTACATCTTGGATCATATTTCCTGTCCTTATTGTAGCTAGAGATTTGAAATTTGCTATAGGAAGTAATTCTTTTTGCCCCCCGAAAAATAGTGCTAAAATCAATCGGATAAAAGATTAATATAGCATAAAGTTAAATTAATATTCCCTGAAACACAACTCTCCATTGCCAAGCACGGATATCGAACTAGTAAATAAATTAATAAATTGGAATCTTAACATTTTTTGCAAATATGGTGATATTAAAATGTTAGTTAGTAAAACATTTATAGTCATCTTAAAAAATAATCCTATAATTCCAAGCTATAGAGTTCACAAGAGTGTTACTAGAAGCTGTGATAGAATATTGTGACCTATAAAATTATCTATCAGCTGTTGAAAAAGAAAATATGACATTATGTTTTACATTTTAAATGTATACTTAATTTGTTTTAATAGAAGAATAGGTGTGACAATACAAATAGATGCGTTGGATCTTCTTATTTAGATCTCCATTGCATCATCACTGACGACACAAGAGAAGCTACAGGAAAAGCTACTGAAGGAGCTTCAGGAAAAGCTACAGGAGAAGATAAAGGAGAAACTACTGGAGAAGATAAAGGAGAAGCTACTGGAGAATCTACATGAGAAGCTACAAGAGAAGCTACAGGAGAAGCTACAGGAGAAGCTACAGGAGAAGCTACAGGAGAAGCTGCAGAAGAAGCTACAGTAGAAGCTGCAGGAGAAGCAACAAGAGAAGCTGCAGCAGAAGCTACAGGAGAAGCTACATGAGAAGCTGTAGGAGAAGCTGTAGGAGAAGCTACACGAGGAGCTGCAGCAGAAGCTACAGGAGAAGCTACAGGAGAAGCTGCAGCAGAAGCTACACGAAAAGCTGCAGCAGAAGCTACACGAAAAGCTGCAGCAGAAGCTACAGGAGAAGCTGCAGCAGAAGCTACAGGAGAAGCTATAGGAGAAGCTGCAGGAGAAGCTACACGAGAAGCTGCAGCAGAAGCTACAGGAGAAGCTACATGAGAAGTTGCAGGAGAAGCTGTAGCAGAAGCTACAGGAGAGGCTACAGAAGAAACTGCAGGAGAAGCTGTAGCAGAAGCTACAGGAGAGGCTACAGAAGAAACTGCAGGAGAAGCTACATGAGAAAGCTACAGGAGAAGCTGTAGCAGAAGTTACATAAGAAGCTTCAGGAGAAGCTAAAACCCTGTCATTATGGCTTTGTAAATATACCGACATTTTCAAAAAAAAAATGATAAAGATGTGAAATAATAAAAGGAAAGAAATAAAGGAACGCCCAGTAATAAAAAGTATTAATTTTGTATCATTATCCGGCCGACATACTTAAACTACTTCATTTGAAAGGACTTCTAAAAGATGTTATCTTCTAATAAAGGCTTATATCCTACACCTTTCTTCTTTTATTTTTAACTTGTTTTTTGTGTGTTTCATGACGTTTCTTCCCTAATGTCTTAATTAATAATATCTTTTAAGTATATTATTATTATGTGTGTTTTTAAATAATTCCTTCTTAGCCTAAAATGGTCATGGTGACTTAGGCCTGTTGATTTTTTTGGGGTTTTAGTAATTTTATAGCACTTCTTTTCTAAATATATTCAAAGTTTTTCTTCATTTCTCTTCCATCATCGTTCCAACATTTATTAATGTGACACGATAGAACACGCGATTTTTCGGTGTTTAATAGCTTAGGCTTATTTTGCTCACCCGTCCATATTTCCTTTTCTTTCATTCCTGATGTGTTATAAAAGTGTTTTTTTCAGAACTAATAGTCTTTAATTAAATTATAATATTCAGATAAGCCTGATTACCATTTTTAACTCTCATAATTTGAGCAGTGTGAAATATTTGCATGTTACTTAAAAACATATAGCCTTTAGCTTACTAACTTAAAAGAAGTCCGGCGACTTGAGGATTATGATGCATCTTAGCTAAATATAGCTGCCAACAGAACAGGTGTCCTTAAATAACTGCCAGCCCATATTTTACTTATACATATTATTATTTTAATTTATTAAAAAAGTTCATTTTTATATCCTATAATGTTTTATTACAAAGTTGTACTTCGTTTGTCTTTTTACTTTTTTCTTATATAAAGAGAAAGTATTGCGGTAGCGCGAAAATTCGATTTTTTAGTTTTATGAATATACACGTTTTAAAGTCCCTCGAGTCTAAAAAAAGTGGTTTTTAAAAAATCTCTGTCATCTGTCGTTTGTGAAGACGCGTAGAGCCTATATTACTGAGAAAATTTCGTTGAAATAGGTTCAGAAAAATCATACCCCGAGGTGAAATCAAGAAACAATTATTAGCTCCAAATTTATAGTCCACAGGCCACCATAAGAAGTGAGTCGCTGATTGATAAAGTTTTCTTACCTTATGGAATCGCTTATTTACGCCTTGTCCACCGATGAATTGGGTATATGGCAACTGGGCGCTGGGCCATTTCTTTTTTGTTGACTTGCCAAACTTGCCCTTCTGCGGGAACATTGAAAAGAGATAGATAAAGTTTTGATTTTCACAGGATCGTTTAATTAAATTATTTAAAAAACAGTGGTAAAGGTGGCCACCGATATGAGTGGGCCGTTTTCTTTTTAACGTCCCCGCAAAGCGATATGTTTGGGGCGGTGGACACCCCAAACGGCCCACTCTTATCGGTGGCCACCTTTACCACTGTTTTTTAAATAATTTAATTAAACGATCCTGTGAAAATCAAAACTTTATCTATCTCTTTTCAATGTTCCCGCAGAAGGGCAAGTTTGGCAAGTCAACAAAAAAGAAATGGCCCAGCGCCCAGTTGTCATATACCCAATTCATCGGTGGACAAGGCGTAAATAAGCGATTCCATAAGGTAAGAAAACTTTATCAATCAGCGACTCACTTCTTATGGTGGCCTGTGGACTAAGGGGTGCACTCCTCCCCAACAAACAAATCTGAAACGCGTGAAAAATATTATACCTCGAAAACGTTTTCGACGATTTTGTTTAAAAAATTCTTAAATGTATTGTCTATTTAAATACAAATATAATTATTTTTTTTATATGGCTAACACAGGCATACAAAAAAAATAACCTTAAGTACTATTTACTTCTTGTCCCCCCCCCCCCCTCTTACTTACTTCTAAATCCCACTCCCCCACAAAAATTTTAAGAAAGACAGATAAAAATGGTTCGAATTTAACCGTATGGGTCGTTTTCCCGGGAAAACTCTATTTCATGATAAAATAGCTATAATTTGCAAGAGTAGGGTTCGATTCCCAGCCAAGAAGGAATTATTTTAATAATACTTTTTTTTATATTTGAGTATAACCTCGAAAACCTCAATGCTGTTATATATATCATATACATATATCATATTACATATCATATTACATATATTATATATCATATTACATATATATATATATATATATATATATATATATATATATATATATATATATATATATATATATATTTATATTATTTTATTGTATTAAGTGTGTGTACATAAACCCACGTGTACATATCAAACTTTAAACACAACAAAAATGTGTTTTTTATGTATTAATTTAATAAAAAAATAAATAAATAAAAAGACAAGAGAAGAGCGAAATTTTAATATTAATAAATAAAATGTAATTTGTATAAATAAGTGGAGGCTTATAGAGTACTTAAAAAATGTGAATATTTGAAGGAAACAGCTGCCTTTTTATTATTTTTTTTTTTTTAAATAAAAATAAATGTCCGTATGTATGTTTAGTCAATTTGAATCTCTAATAACAACTATGTTGAATAACGACTTTAACAAATGCATAATTAAAAATATATAAGTACTGCAACTCCAACATACAACTGACACACATCTATTTCAAATTATATATATATATATATATATATATATATATATATATATATATATATATATATATATATATATAGAGAGAGATATATATATGAGATATATACTTAAGTAATTAAAGTTAATTGCATGCTTTAGCTGGCTTTTTAACCATCTAAATTATTATTATTTGTAAAGAAAATAAGCGTATAAGATTAAATGAACTTAAAAAAAAAATAGTTTAGTTTTTCTTAAAAACATAATAAATGTAGTTCGTACAATTTCTATATTTTATTTTACTCATTTCTTTTAATCATTTTATAACAATGTAAAAACAGAGATTTTTTTTTTTATAAACTAAAATTATACTTTTTTATGAATAAACTTGTAGTGCTTTAAAAATAAAAATAAATTCTACACATTACATTGCAGGTTTTTTTGTTCTTGTTTTTAAAAATGTATAATTGATTTAGATTTGTTCTTAATACAAATAATGCATTTATTTTTGTTTAATTTTTTTTTTTTTTTTTTTTATGAAATAGAATTATATTCAAATATATTCATGATTATTTATTTTAATAATGTTTTATTCCTGTCAAGGTAAAAAGAGTTGAAATAGTATATTATGTTACTAGGCTGTGAAGTGAGTTTTTTCTTTACCGCGGCAATTACATTTACTGTCTCGCTTCACTCGACAAGGTAAAGAAAAAACACTTCACAGTCGCGTAGCATATGCTATTTTTTCCGAGGTACCAGACAATGAAAAAAATTAAATATTAATAAATAATCAATATAATAATAACAAATATTAGTACATACTTAATATTTAAAAAAAGAAACCTTAAAAAGAGGTTACACTATAAGAAAAGATAAATAAAACGCATTGACATCTAGCGGAATTAAATCGCACTAAGCATTTCTACAAAGACTGCAGCACAACTAACGGAAGTTTTGACAACTACCCGCCGGAAAATAAAACTCTTTTAGTTCCTAGGACGTAAAAAATTTTTTCTTTACAGCTAGGAGTAATGAAAAGATTTTTTAAGTCCACGTAATGAAAAAATGGATTTTAGCTATGTATTTTAGGCTCTAAAGTTACTATTTCACAGCCTACCACGGAAAAATTATTTTTATATGTTTCATATCGTGGATTACTATGATAATATTTTATTATGTAAATTAAAGATAAAAAAATTATTGTATTATTATTTTATTAAGTTATACAAAAAATTATAAGAACTTACTTAGGCCCACACAAGGATACCTGTTTTTAGTTAAAATTCAATTTATTGTTTTATGGGTACATAATAAAATTTTACATTTTATGTTCAAGGTGCCAACCATTTTTTTATGTAGAACTATATAATAAACAACACAATATCAGACTATGCAATCTACATTTAAAATCTGTCAAATTTTAACTTTCTCATGTACAAGTACATAATTAAACTTACTGCTTGGTCCAGTGTTCTTCATATATATATATATATATATATATATATATATATATATATATATATATATATATATATATATATATATATATATATATATATATATATATATACTCTCTCCGTGCTTTGCTACGTAGAGTGTTATATAGAAGCTATGCGATCAGTCTGAAAAACAAACATTTCTTATCCGATTTCAAAAAATCTAAAACAATTTTAGTTCCGTGTCTGTGTGTCGGTCTTTCACCCAATTTTGGCGAACCACCATATCTTAAAAACTACTCCTCCGATTTTAATGAAATTTAAATGTCAGGCTATAAATTGCCTATTGTTAATCCCATATGTGTTTTAACCTTCTGCGCACATAAATTTCTCTTTAATGCACACAAACATACATTTATTTACACCTATATCTTTAAAAGTACTTTCATCTAATTTTTATGAAATTTAGACGGTTTATCAAAAATAGCTTGCAGATATCTCGGGATTAATTTTAAACGTCTGGGCTCTTTAAATATTGTAAAATTGATACTTTAATTCATGTAATAAATCATAACAAATTTGACTGTTTTAAAAAAAATCGGGGGTAAAATTAAATAAATTTGACAAAGATAAGTTGTAAAAGCATAAAATAGTTAAAGTGTGCAAAATAAGACGCGAGGAAGCTATGTGCCACACTAATTGGCAGACTTTTTTAATTTAATGGGTTTATTAACTGCAGTCAAGAAACATATAAATTATTTTATTAAGCGACATTATGAATGCAGGTATATATTATATGCTTACATTTAAATCTGGGGCTCAATATCCCTTCTTTTATCACTTTGGACGGAGTGAGCCCGGGTTCGATTCCCCGCCGAGGAGATGTTATTTTTATGATAAATTGTTATTTTTATATATTGTTCAATAATAGTTGTATGTACCTACTAAAACTCGCAAACTAATAAATGGAAAACACTGGGTTAAGTAATTATGAACTCATATATAAGAAAGTCTGTCTGAATTGTCTTGGACCGATTTTACTACGTTTTTATTAGCTTGCTTTCTTGTTTGTTTGTCCAGTACAAATCTTGCAATCGATTTTTAACTAACTTCCCGAGTAGCTAGACATTTGAAACTTTTAGAATAGCTCAGAACACGATGACAATGCATTATTTTAATACTTTTAGCCATCTTTCAGAAGAATTTAATTCTTTTCAGCAAATTTTGCTGTATAGAAAGTTAGTTAGAAAAAATCCGCAAGTTATTTTATTTGTTATGACCAGAGACGGGAAAAAGTCATAAACGTCATAGTCATATGATTTTGTCATAAAATGGCCATTTTACGCATAAACGTCATAAAATAGGGGTTTCTTGGAATAAACGTCATAAAATGGCCTTTTTTTGACAAATTTGTAGCAAAAAAGTTATATTTTTTTGTTACAGAAAATGTTTAGATTGAACATTTGTGGTCCGGTTCCAGGTAAAAGTGCAGTTCGAACAAAAAACCCTTACACCAGCTTAGTGATAGGCCTGGGCTCTTAATTCCCTGACCACTTTCGGACTTAACTAATGCGCTTATGCATACCTACAACCAGGGAGGCACCGACGGTCATCCCTAATTCCAAAATAGGGCTCCTGATCGGCTCCTTCTTGGAACAACTCCTCCGATTATTCCAGGAAGTTTAAGATAGATTTTCCAGTCAGCCAATAGTAAACTTATTGGATTGGGAAGTCTCCTGATTGGCTGTTCCATAATTAAAATTTTGTATATATTCATGGTAAGGGAGTAGAATGTTTAATTGCTCATTTGATGACAAGTAACACGAATAAGAAACTCGAGTTACTTGTTTCTTGATTAATTTTACTAGTGTAACTAGTTTCTTAATAGATTCTACTCGTGTCAGAATGCCGAAAACTCCTGCAAACAAATTAACGCTAAAGCGTAAGTGGGTGTCAGAGGAGGTGGACTTCTCTTTGGAGGGTGAATCATTCTTCTGTAAGCCATGTGATAAACAGGTAAGTTCTACACCTTCAAGGTCTTAGCTTCATTGGATGCTGGAGAGGCGCTGTCAATTCGCAATGCAAAAGAAGCCCTAAAGGCTCCAGGACTGGAAGCCCACCTGAACTACATCAACGACAACTTTGGGACATTTCCTGACATAATAGAAGGTCTGCAAAAACAGGATATGCTATTTCCAAACGGCGTCGAAAAAATCAAGACCCTTTGCGGTACCGATTGGGTTGGAAGAGTGGGGGAAAAGGTGAAAGAAAAATTCACTGCTGTTCTCTCAAGGAATCCTGGGTGGGAACATGCCCAGGCCATAGCTGCCCGGTTGAAGGGCGTGCAAAAGCAAAAGCAAATGACGTGTCATGCATGAAATTTGCTCCCACCTCATCTGCCGACGTCGAAAGGTCTTTTTCCAAGTTTAAAATTGTACTGACGTACAAAAGAACCAATTTAACGCTGGAGAATATAGAACAACACATGATTACTTTTTACAATTTTGAAGCATTCTGCTAATTATTATCATTTATTACATATATATTGTAAATATAATTTTGTATCTATGAAATATTGAAATCTCTTTTGAACTGTTTCCCTCCAAAATAACGAAATGCTTCACGTAAAGGCTAAATTTTCACAGAAAATAAACGTCATACTTTTGGCTAAAAGGTCATAAAACAACCGATTTTCTAAAATAAACGTCATAAAACAGGATAATAAAAGTCATAGAATAAAGGTCATGAAATGGAAAAATGAAAGTCATAAACGTCCCGTCTCTGGTTATGACATATCCCATATTTACAATCTTCATTTTGACTGGTTTCAAATTTATGATTTATGACAGAAAATTTAAAAACGTAGTATATAAAAAGTTCTTTTTATCTTGTAATTTTTTCTTTTATTATTTACACCTATAACTTTATGATTACTCATCCCGTTTCGAAGAAATTTGAATACTTTTTCGAAACGTATCCAAATTGTTGTGTGACCATTCCTCCATAATAGGACTAGAAGAAGTTACGTGCCACTCAAATTAGCAGACATTTTCTTTAAAGTCATGGTGATAATAATAAATTTATTTTAACGTCGTTTTTAAGCACAAAAAAGGTGATAAAAATTTAAAATAGATGAAAGGTGAATTGAAGTGCATGTAGATTACTTCACGGACGAGTAAGCAAAAGATGACGTTAACTGCAGCCTCGTCAACTTGTTTCGCCTCAGTAGATATAATCCACACCTCACGTGCCTCCAAGAGAAAAATATTAAATATCAAACGAAAATATTATATATAGAATTTTTTTTTCAGCTAGTTTTTATAACAAATAAGGTGGAATCAATTTTATTTTTTAATCGATAATTTTAAAATTCTAGATAAAATAGTATAATAAAGAGTTCTATTTTTGTTATATTTGTTTTAGGGTCCTTTGCCAAAAACTAGGACCCTTGTAAATTCTTACAGATGTCCGTCTGTAACGCGCACGTTATTTGGTTTTGTTTTATGTACCAATTAATTTTTGTGTCTTGTGTCCTTAAAACATCATGTTTTTCATACCCCTTCTCTATTTCTTTTACAAATCAACGAAATAATCTTGATATAACATAGTTATTCTTTATTTTTCAATTTTTACATTCTTCGTATGTTTTGTTGTAAAATAGTCCCCCCCCCCCAAACAAAAAATACATGAAAATGTATTATCTAGGGAACGGGTTGGGATAAACACTTTACTCAGTTTCACTGCGTTTGAACAGTAATAAATTGGTAGTGCGTGAAGTCTCACGTAAAAAGGGTTTCGTTGGTGTTGTAAACATGAAATTAGTGGTTGGGGGGGGGGGGATTTTTGATGTTTTTGACAAAATGGCGTAGAAAATTAAACGCTTTCCACAAGTGTTATATATTTTTGTAATCTACTCTTCAATACCTTTCACTTGATACCCCACTCAAAATTTTAAAAAAATATTTTTTTTCCCGTGACATCAATCAGCCGCCATCTTGGATTCCCAGTTAATCCGACCAAGTTGCTATTCTTATTTTTTCTTTGGCCTATCAGACCGCACATTTTGCATATTTTTCTATATTTTAGGGGGGGGGGACACGCAAAATTTCGATGTTTTTTGACAAAATGGCGCCAAAAATTGAACACTTTCCCTAAGTGATATATATATTTGTAATCTACTCTTCAATACCTTTCATTTGATACCCCACCCAAAATTCAGATAGAATTGCTAATCTTATTTTTTCTATGGCCAACCAGACCACACATTTTGCATATTTTTCTATATTTTTAGTAAGAGCGGAAATACGATTTTAGGGGGGGGGGGGGGGGGCACGCAAAATTTAGATGTTTTTTGCCAAATTGGCTCCAAAAATTGAACACTTTCCCTAAGTGATATATATATTTGTAATCTACTCTTCAATACCTTTCATTTGATACCCCACTTAAAATTTAAAAAAAATATTTATTTTCGTGTGTCATGAATTATCCGCCATCTTGGATTCCCAGTAAATCAGATAGAATTGCTAATCTTATTTTTTCTATGGCCCACCAGACCACACATTTTGCATATTTTTCTATATTTTTAGTATCAGCGGAAATACGATTTTAGGGGGGGGGGGGACACGCAAAATTTCGATGTTTTTTGACAAAATGGCGCCGAAAATTGAACACTTTCCCTAAGTGATATATATATTTGTAATCTACTCTTCAATACCTTTCATTTGATACCCCACTTAAAATTTAAAAAAAAAATATTTTTCGCATGACGTGAGTTATCCGCCATTTTGGATTTGAACAGCTGATAATTTTGAGTTCGCTATATTTTTCCTGTCTGCGCGTCAAAACGATCTTTAATATTGGAAAGTTTCACGTTTCTATCTCTTTTTATTCAAAAGTTATTGGAACCGTACAGAGTGACAGACAGACAGACAGACACATGAACGAAACTATAAGGGTTTCTTTTTTTGGTTTTACCAACGAAACCCTAAAAATGGAATTTTTCTGACGAATGATTAAGTTAGCCTCCGAGCCGGAGGCGAGGTCAGGCTATAGAAATGACTGCCAAGGCAGTCAATATATCAATGAGGCAGAAATGTTTCCTTTGCTGCCTTGTTGCACACAATATTTTTCCTACAGGCGGCAGAAAAATGTTTCCTATAAATAATATTTATTTCATAATACTTACTTACTTATCAAATACTATTATTGAACTATTTAAATTTAAAAAAAAAAAGCAAGCAACAATATCGAATGCTACAATTATAAAAAATGAATTGACAAAATATAGGTAGTAAAAACAAAACAAAATGATGATAATAGACGAGCTGCAGTGTTGCCACTAATTTAATTATTTTGAGACCTACTATTTTCTATAATATTTCTATTTCTTTTTTATATTTTTACTCCATTCTATTTTATAAATATAATCTATTATAAGTATTTATAATCCTTTTTTAATAAATTCGTAATATGTTTAAGGTAAATTGTTCAAATAATTTAGGTTAAAGATTATATAAAACAAATGGTTATTTGTTTATTTATTTGTAGCGGGGAAAATCCTCAGCAAAATACGATTTTGCTGCCTAGGCAGCAAAATTTTATTTTTCTGTGTATTGTAAAGTTTTCTTAAAACCTCAGAGAATAGTTATTTATGTAACTAGGCAGCAAAATGGAATTTACTGACGAGTGATTAGATTAGCCTCCGAGCCGAAGGCGAGGACAGGCTATGATAATTAACTGCCGAGGCGAAGCCGAGGCAGGTAATTTACCTTTTAGCCTATAATAAATTATTATATTATATGAATAAGATATAAATTTAGTAATACCTACAAAACTACATTAGAATTTTGGAAATATCAATTATTACTAATTATTGTAATGACCTAATGAGATGTTGAACGGGACTAAAACTACAACCAAAAAAAAAAAAAAAAAAAAAAATTACTAAATGTATTCAAATCTAAAAATTATAATTAATAGTTATTTATTTACTCAGAGCAGCAAAATTAAGCATTACTTAACTGTTTTTTGGCTGGAAAATACTATTTCATTGATTTATCATTAAAATATTAAAAACAGGCAGGTTATTTAACAGAAAAATATTTCCCAGCCTAGGCAGGAAATATAGTGTTTACTAGTGCGTGTTATAACATCTGTTTTTGTTTGTGTTTAGTTTTATTTTAATTTGTGTTATTTAAATTTAGTTTTATACTTTATTATTACAAAACAATGTAATATGTTTACCTAAGCTTCCAATTTTTTTTTATCTAAATGGCCTTTTATGTAACTAGGCAGAAAAATGGAATTTTACTGACGAGTCATTAGATTAGCCTCCGAGCCGAAGACGAAAACGGACAATGAATAAACGAGGCAGAAATGTTTCCTTTGCTGCCTTGTTGCATACAATATTTTATCTACTTGCGGCAGAAAAATGAAGCTGCTAAAATGTTATCTTTATTAACATTTTTATATCAGATACAAATAGACCGCTATCTTGGTATGGTGGGGGTTAATTATGCTTGTTAACGAATTCGACCAATTTCTTACATTGCCTAGGTACTAATCCTTTGGCCAATTTATTTTGTAAATCGATCCACATAATACATGGACAACAATACATCCGTGTTAAGTGGGTTTAGTATAGCGTGATAAAACATTAACTTTAATAATGAACTTGTATTTTCACTTTTTCATATAACATGTACTAAATACAAGGAAATAAGTAATAAATATAATAAGTGTGGCACATAGCTTCCTCAAATCCTTTCACGTAATTTTATGCTTTACAAGCCATTATTGACTAATTTTTCCCCATTTATTTAATCTGTCAAAATTGTTTTGATTTTTTTACATGAATAAAAGTATCAATTTAGCAAAATATAAAGAGTGCAGACACTTGAAATTAATCTGGTGCTTTCTGCGGGTAACTTTCGACAAACCATCATATTTTCATAAAAATCAGATAAGTACTTTTGAAGCTATGGGTGTAAATAAATGTATGTTTGTGCGCATGTGGAAGAGAAACAAATAGGCGTAGGAGGTTGAAACTTATATGGGACCAACAATGGGCTAATTATGACCTATCATACAAATTTCATTAAAATCGGACGAGTAGTTTTTAAAGTATGGTGGTTTGCAAAAATTAAGCGACGGACTGTCAGACAGACAGACACGAAACCAAAAATGTTCCTTGATGTCTGAAACGGATTCCTGTCTTGGAATTATTGAAATCAGAGACATAAAATATTTTTGTTCTTCGAAATGATCGCATAGCTTCTGTTACCATCGTTAAGCTCGGAAGCAAAAATTATATTATCATGTCTCATAAATAATTAATAAATCTAAATATTCTTTATTATAATGTTTTATGTGGAGAGGCTATTCTTTCAGCATTTTTATAAATTAATAAATCGTTTACTAAAGTGCAGATCCCGTCGTGTCATGTATTATTCTAATGAAAGAATCTCTTAACGAACTCTTATAACTCACCCATGATAATTAATGATATTTACTTGCCAAAATATCAGATACAAACGATTGCATTGATCAAATCGCATTAACATGGACTACACTACAAATATAGTGTGTCATTTAGTGTGGCACATAGCTTCCTCGCATCCGATTTATTACGTATTTTATTGATGTTATGCATTTACAACCTAATAATGTCTAATTTATTTAACTATTTCCCCCGTTTTTTAAATATGTTAAAATGGTTTTGATTTATTACATGAATTAAAGTATTAATTTAGCAAATTGTTAAAGAGCACGGACAGTTGAAATTATTCTGTTGCTATTTGCGAGCTACTTTCGACAAATGATCAAAATTTCATAAAAATCGAATGAATACTTTTGAAGATATAGGTGTAAATAAACGTATGTTTGTGCGCATGTTGAAAAGGAAAAAATGGGACCAGATGATTGAAATTTATATGGGACCAAGAATGGGCTAATTATGGCCTACCATACAAATTCCATTAAGATCGGACGAGTAGATTTTGAGACATGTTGGTTCGCAAAAATTGAGTGACAAACCGACAGACAGACACGGAACCAAAAATGTTCCCTGATATCAGAAACGGATTTCTGTCTAGGAAATTTTAAATCGGAGACATAAAAAAGTTGTATCTACTCACGGCAGCAAAATTAAGCATTGTTGAACTGTTTTCAATCTGCAAAATGTAATTTTTGTCAAATAATAAAGTGTCAGCAAAATATCAAAGTGTCAGAAAAAAAGAGTTCAAAGTGTCAGCATATAGCAAACAGGCTGTAACATTTTAAGAAAATGTTACTACAAAAAGGTTACTATATCGCAGGTTATAAACACTCCCGGAATTGTTCATTTTTATATGCGTAATACTGCTTAATATTTATATATTTTTTTAAAATAACTTAAATAATTATAGTAATAAAACAAATTTAATTATTTTACAGTCATTATTTTAAAAAATCACTAAAAATTGAGATAAAAAACCACTGTTAATAAAAAAAATTGTAACACTGAATTCGTTTTGCCTTTGTTTTGTTTTCTTGATGAGTCAAACTTTCGTTTTTTTAGAACTTTAATTTCATTAAATCTTTTATACAGGGTGGTCCAAAAGTCTCCCCCCCCCTCTTAACTTTTGAACGGTTTGAGATAAATTAATGAAACTTGGGGGATCTCTACCATGCAAAGGGAAGTTTGTTTTCATGCAATCACCCACTAGGGGCAACCACCCACTTTGCCCCCAGGCCACCCAACTTCAGAATTTCAAATTGGAATGTATATTTTTGATAGCATATTTGGATTCTACAGTAAAAAATAATAAACTTTTACTTGAAACTATTTTTTCTATCTCCAATATTTTGCCCCCTACAGGGGGGCAAAGATAGCAAAATAACCCTTCCAAAATAGTAAAAAAATAACACTTAGATCGTTATAAAATCTAAACAATTTGAAATAAAGTAATGGAACTTGGGGGATCTGCACCATTTAAAGGAAAGTGTGTAATCATCCACTCGCATACTAGGAGCAACCACCATTTTGCCCCCAGGCGCTGAAATCTACCATTTTTATACCTTTGCCCCCCTATAGGGGGCAAAATATTGGAGATAGAAAAAAAAGTTTGAAGTAAAATATTTTTATTTTTTACCGTAGAATCTAAATCTGCTATCAAAAATATACATTCCACGTTATAATTTTAAAGTTAGGTGGTCTGGGGGCAAAATGGGAGGTTGCCCCTACTGCGCGATTGCATGAAAACAAACTTCCCTTTACATGGTAAAGATCCCCTAAGTTTCATTAATTTATCTCTAACCGTTTAGATTTTACAACGTAATATCGAAAGGGTTATTTGGCTATCTTTGCCCCCCTGCAGGGGGCAAAATATTGGAGATAGAAAAAATAGTTTGAAGTAAAATATTTTTATTTTTTACCGTAGAATCTAAATCTGCTATCAAAAATATACACTCCAATTTGAAATTTAGAAGTTGTGTGGCCTGGGGGCAAAGTGGGTGGTTGCCCCTAGTGGATGATTGTATGAAAACAAACGTCCCTTTGCATGGTTGAGATCCCCCAAGTTTCATTAATTTATCTCAAACCGTTCAAAAGTTAGGAGGGGGGGGGGAGACTTTTGGACCACCCTGTATATTAAAAAGGGAATATAATAATAATTAGTGTAATTTTTCTGCCGTTAGTAGATAAAATATTGTATGTATAACTATGCAGCAAAGAAAGCATTCCTGACTCGTTTAAAGATTACCTGCTTCAGTTACACCTCAGCAGGTAATTGACATTTTCCTGCCTCGGCTTCGCCTCTGCAGTAAATTTGTTTAGCTTATCCTCGCCTTTGGCTCGGTAGCAAAATTCCTTTTTGCTGGCTAGTTACATAAATAACTATTGTTGTTCAGAACGATCACATAGCTTCCGTTACCTTCGGTAAGCTCGGAAGCAAAAATTAAGAGTTACAATAAGGCAATATGATGGTATATCATATA
Source organism: Gerris lacustris (assembly GCA_951217055.1). NCBI lineage: Eukaryota > Metazoa > Arthropoda > Insecta > Hemiptera > Gerridae > Gerris > Gerris lacustris. Next base: position 4,070,431 of record OX578281.1, on the reverse strand, counting down.
ATATCATATACCGTGTGACTCTATAGTAGAGACGTCCCCGGCCAACATCATAGACCACCAATTCTTCGGGCAATATCTATGTAAGACATTCGAAGAATAATAATTCATTAATTTACACTTATAGTATATACTTTAATTGTAAACAAAATATAAAAATAAAATTCTTCTGTTTTATGTATTTTGTAATACAAATTTTCTTCAAAATTACCGTTAAGTTCTAATAATAACAATTTTCTACTTATATATTATTTTAATGGAGGATATAGATTTTATAAAGATAGATTCAATTATATGAATTGATTGACTATTTTTCCAATACTTGTACTATTTTATTTTTATTTTATTTTTTACAGAAAATTGGAGAAATAAAATTAAAGAAATAATGTTCATTCAAGTTATCCAGGGGGGGGGGGGGATTTCTAGTATATATTAAAAAAAAGAAAAACGGAGCAGAGCTGTATTCTTCTTTTCCGTCTTATCTTCATTCCATGAAATTCCTTCACAGATGATTGGTAACACGGTCGCGCTGTATCGAATCTACCCGACCCGATTATACCCGATTATATTCCGATCCTATCCGAAACAATTTTTTTTCTTCTTGTGATCTTTTTTCGATTTTACCTATTAAGAGGAATAGAAAGAAAAAAAATCATTTCTAATCCAATATTTTTCATCGAATTGTGGAAGTTTTTTTCTTTTTCAAATCTCTTCATATACTCACTCAAATTGTCCTTTGCGGCTTTCACGATCACCAATTCCCCCATCAAGTTTCTGGGTAGAAGATTAGAAGGACTCTAAAGAAGAATAATTAGGGACCATGTTGGAAATTGGAAGGCATAATGGAATAATGGAAATGGATTTAAAATGAAGACAGAAAAGTCAGGTTTGATGAAAAAGTTCCATATAGAAGAGGAACACCTTACTGTAATGATACCATTATCTGGTCAATGAACTTCTTTTACCACAAACAAGCTTTGCCCCTTTACAAAAACACTATTACAATATCTACATTTTTTTTTCCGTTTCTTCTTCCAAATCCATTTCTTACATGTAACAATCAAATTCCAAATTACTGGGAAAACAGAGGTTACAACCGAAAACCCCGGTGCTTATCTGCTACATTAGACAACAGTCTTAATACCTTGACTCTCACGGTACAATCTTTATTCTTTTCGAAACTATAATTATTTAAATTCTATTTTATATCTGTTAACAATATTTGAAAACATGTCAGCTGAATATTGAGCATTTGCTTCCTCCTTATAATTTATTTAGTCGCAGTCCGACTCCTTATTCTTCCTGAAGAAGTATAAACTTTTTGCTTCCGAGCTTACCTAAGGTATCAGAAGCAATATGATCGTTCTGAAGAATCAACATTTTGTATTCTATTTACTACGTTTTTATTAGCTTGCATTCTTGTTTGTTTGTTTGTTTGTTTGTCCGGTACAAATCTGGCAATCGATTTCTAACTAACTTCCCGAATAACTAGACATTTGAAACTTTTAGCATAGCTCAGAACACGATGACAATGAATTATTTTAATACTTTTATCTACGATTGATACGAAATATAATCATTATATCTTTGTTTAGATGCGTAGAAAGTGATTATTTACGTACTTGTATTCATTGCGCATGCGCGTCTCATAGTTCTGAATAATTCCTCTTCTTTACCACGCTAGCTCGGTAAAGAAGAGGAATTCTTCAGCTTTACGCACGATTAGCGAGTTTGTTTACATTTAACAAAACTAATTTGCTGTTCTTTTATTAAAGTAACTGTTTATATCGAGTTTTTAGTGAAAAACAATGAATGAATCAAGTGGCTTTGACGAAAATGTAGAGAATAATACTCCTCCAGAAATAATTAATTCGGCAAAAAATAGAACTCAAGATTAATGCCATCTTTATCAAGAGAAGAGATACGAACTTACATACAGCAAGTTTATTTTTTTCTGTATTTATTATTTAAATCTAACAATCGTTGATAAAGTACGGTACGCAACTCGTGTGAAAACGGCATTTTGCATTGCTCGTGTGGTTTTACTACCCTCGCTGTCGCTCGGGTGCAAACTCCACACTCGCATGCAAAACGCTACTTTCCGCACTCGACGCGTAATGTACTATTACCCATCTTTCAGCAGAATTTAATTAGTTTTTAGCTAATTTTGCTGTGCGCAAAGTTAGTTAGGAAATAATCCGCAAGTTATTTTATTTGTTTTGCCATATCCAATATTTACGCAATCTTCATTTTGACGGGTCTCAAATTTGTGATAGATAAACATTGAATGACAGCAAAACAGGAAATATCGATTATATTATTTATATTATTTCATATATATCGATGGCACGGTTTAAATTTGGTGTTGGGGAGATCAGTTGTACAAAAATTTATCCTTTTATAGGTTTAAGATCAGCTCTCTAGATGGTTGTCATTTATGTAAAGTAAATAAATTCGGAACTATCTTTTTTCCACTAACATTATATATTATATAACAATAACAATTATATTATCAACATTACATACGATTCAACAGAAAATTTAAAAACGTAGAATATAAAAAGTTCTTTTTATCTTGAAATTATTATGCTTTAGTTGCCTTTAAATTTTGTTTTGTTTATATTTGTCTCGTTTTCTTTTTGACATTTATATTAGTGTCCGTGCGCTGTTTGATTAGGAACTGATTATAGCTTTATAAAGACCGAAACTGCTTTGATTAATAAATACTTAGTTTGACGTGAAGAGACTTTTCCTTTTTACTTCCATGAAAATGGAAGTATGGTGATACCCTCCAAAACGTGATTCCAAGATCCCTGTGAAGGAGGGGTCTTACGAACCCGAGGATATCATTAAAATCCGTTTCATATACATATATGTCTGTGCCTACGTATGTATGTACGTACGTTCGTTCGGAACTTTAAACCTTTATAACATAATTTCAGTAGGCTTTATTTGATTTCAATTTCCTTTAGGATATATATGTGTCCTATATGGTAGATTGTACCTATACTTTTTGAGCACAATCGAACAAGCGGTTTGGGAGATATTGGCATTTTAGTGTTTTTTATAAAAAAAATTCTTTGGGCAATTGTGTCCGTCCAGTTGATCGTATCTCAACAATTTTTGCTTTAAAATCGCAGCTTGTAGACTACTTTTAAATGAATTTTAGCATTAGCATGATTACCAAATATCAAGTATAAACACCAAAAAATGAAACATAAAAGTGTCAGTGCACTCTTGCTCACATATTGACCCCATAACATTTCATGGAAGTCTTGTGTGGGATTTCCACACCGGTACTTTACTTTATTTTTTAAATTTTCAAGTTTCCGATTTCAAGAATCCCAAGAATTCCAAGACAGAAACAGATATCAGAAAACATTTGCTTCGAGCTTACCGAAGGTAACGGAAGCTATATGAACGTACATTTTTTATGCCTCCGATTTCAAAATTTCCAACAAAGAAATCCGTTTCTGACATCAGGGAACATTTTTGGTTCCGTGTCTGTCTGTCACACAATTTTCACGAACCAACTGTCCGATTTTAATGAAATTAGGATAATAGGATAATAAATTAGGAATTAGGATAATGGTAATTAGCCCATTGTTGGTGCCAAATAAGTTTTAACTTATAGTGCGCACAAACACAATATAGTTCCACCTATATCTTCAAAAATACTTATCATTTGTTTATGAAATTTGGATGGTTTGTCGAAAGTATATTGCAGTGCCAGATTAACTTCAATTAGTTCAAATTAGCTAGTAGACCCAAAATCAAGTTAGTCTGTCATTGATACGTATCATCATCAATGATTTTCATGATCCTGAGTACGAACTTAGTAGACCAAAAATCAAGTTCTTGTTAGTTTGACACTTAATAGGAGACCTCTTTGATTTGGAGTAATATTTAATTAGTAGTAGTAGTCTAGTACTTCCTACTAGAACGGGTAGGACGAACCACTTGTTCGAACCTAGAAATTAGGCCATCACTTAGGCCCTTTTTACCCCCGTGGTGGAGAGTTCCAGCTACTTCACACATCATACATTTGTTAATGTACCGCCGAAACGAGTATGGTGTGGTCATTAGTAAGCTATATAAGCGTGCATCAAAGCGTGGGGGAAGAGTCCCCATAAAGAGTGTCCCTCGCCCTGCTCCGTCCTCGAACCATAGATACAAATTACATCATCATGACACGGATCGGACCCACATCAAAGCGTGAGGGAAGAGTCCCCATAAAGGGTGTCCCTCGCCCTGCACCGTCCTCGAACCATAGATACAAATTACATCATCATGACACGGATCGGACCCACATCAAAGAGTGAGGGAAGAGTCCCCATAAAGGGTGTCCCTCGCCCTGCACCGTCCTCGAACCATAGATACAAATTACATCATCATGACACGGATCGGACCCACATCAAAAAGTGGGGGAAGAGTCCCCATAAAGGGTGTCCCTCGCCCTGCACCGTCCTCGAACCATAGATACAAATTACATCATCATGACACGGATCGGACCCACATCAAAGAGTGAGGGAAGAGTCCCCATAAAGGGTGTCCCTCGCCCTGCACCGTCCTCGAACCATAGATACAAATTACATCATCATGACACGGATCGGACCCACATCAAAAAGTGGGGGAAGAGTCCCCATAAAGGGTGTCCCTCGGCCTGCTCCGTCCTCGAACCATAGATACAAATTACATCATCATGACACGGATCGGACCCACATCAAAAAGTGGGGGAAGAGTCCCCATAAAGGGTGTCCCTCGCCCTGCACCGTCCTCGAACCATAGATACAAATTACATCATCATGACACGGATCGGACCTACATCAAAGAGTGAGGGAAGAGTCCCCATAAAGGGTGTCCCTCGCCCTGCACCGTCCCCGAACCATAGATACAAATTACATCATCATGACACGGATCGGACCTACATCAAAGAGTGAGGGAAGAGTCCCCATAAAGGGTGTCCCTCGCCCTGCACCGTCCTCGAACCATAGATACAAATTACATCATCATGACACGGATCGGACCCACATCAAAGAGTGAGGGAAGAGTCCCCATAAAGGGTGTCCCTCGCCCTGCACCGTCCTCGAACCATAGATACAAATTACATCATCATGACACGGATCGGACCCACATCAAAAAGTGGGGGAAGAGTCCCCATAAAGGGTGTCCCTCGCCCTGCTCCGTCCTCGAACCATAGATACAAATTACATCATCATGACACGGATCGGACCCACATCAAAAAGTGGGGGAAGAGTCCCCATAAAGGGTGTCCCTCGCCCTGCACCGTCCTCGAACCATAGATACAAATTACATCATCATGACACGGATCGGACCCACATCAAAAAGTGGGGGAAGAGTCCCCATAAAGGGTGTCCCTCGGCCTGCTCCGTCCTCGAACCATAGATACAAATTACATCATCATGACACGGATCGGACCCACATCAATGAGTGGGGGAAGAGTCCCCATAAAGGGTGTCCCTCGCTCTGCTCCGTCCTCGAACCATAGATACAAATTACATCATCATGACACGGATCGGACCCACATCAAAAAGTGGGGGAAGAGTCCCCATAAAGGGTGTCCCTTGCCCTGCACCGTCCGCGATTCATTGATGCAATTCAGAATATCATGGCACGGGATCGAACCCACGATCTCGAGTTGCCTCGACTTATTGATAGCTGAGAGAGCGCCCTAACACGCTCGGCTACCCTGGCTCCCAATATTTAATTAACTAACCTATTAATTGACAAACTTCCATCAACTTAATTATTAGTCTACTAACTAAGTTCGTACTCAGGATCATCAAAACCACATTGTCCTTCAAAGAGGGCGGGACATGGCCGCTCTCCCCCGGCTTTTTTTTTTTTTTCAAATGCCTATTGCCCAGCCATATCCCAACCAGATATGCTTAAAAGGCACCAAAAGATTGGCGTATACACAAAACCCTAGCTTGATGTTAGTCAGACACTTTTTTGCACACTATCTCCTCGACTATTTTATACGCTTACTTAATTTAATTTCTTGTTTAATTTTTACTGCTTTATCTAATTGTCTCGAATGTTTTTGACTTATGTAATTTGTCTTATTAATTGTTAACCATTAGTCACTTTTATGGTTTTTTAAGTTTTTACAATTTAATTTATTTACGTTTTACTATTATTACCTGGTTTATTACATCCTGTTTGTTCTTAGGCACTGATGATGGCTGAAAGCTGCTTTGACTAATAAAAAGTTAAATTTACGTGGAGAGATCATTTTTATTTTTCATGAAATTCAGAAGCGTTTTCCAAAATGTTACTAGAGGTCGACCAAGAAGTCATGAACACGGGAGAAACGGAAAGCTTAACTTCGTTTAAAATCGGAACTTCCGAATAGTTCCGAAGTCAGTACAGTCGGGTTCTAAGACAATAACCATTCCTAGTTTGTATGACATGCGCAGTTATGTCAAATCTCACGAATAACAACAGGAAGGTTTCCAAACTGTTAGGTTTCCTGTTTTGTTTGTTTTTATACAGCACGAACTATAGTCACATCTGTTTTAATACCAAATCAAACTCAGAAATAAAGAGGAAGAAAAAAAAAATAGATTAAGGAAAAAGAATATCGATTTAGATTTAAAGAATATTATTATGAATAATCAATAAATAATAATATAAAGATATTATCGTATATTAATAGTGATTTCTTATCAGGTACAGTTTTGCCTGTTGCAAAAAATATAGAAGTTATCAAAAATAAAATGATTAATAACAGAAGAACAACACTGTGTTTTTTGACCGTGGTCTATTATATCAAAAACTGACTGTACATGGCGACACTAGCGCACTCCTTTCATTTCCATGACTTCTTGGTCGACCTCTAACAATAATAGTTAGCAACACATAATAGTAACTCTGGTGTAAATCTGGTTTAGAGGTAAATAGAGTTAGGTGTAAATCTGGCTTAATAGACCCCAACTTTCTGTTTAATGCTCAGATCGATTCTGTTAGATTTCCTCAAACTTATTGTGTATATTAAAGATGAAGGACCTATAGTATCGAAGATATGAAACTTTCTGATTTGATGAAACTACATATTCCTAAAGAGAGAAACGAGTTTCTTATCCTGACGTGAGAAGTCTTACAAAGAACACTATTATATTCTTATAATTGTTCCGTCCATCTTCTTCAAGTTCTTTTTACCAATCTAAGAGTGTACGCTATAGTATCATTGTTAGTCCTGAAAGTTAAGGACTGCTAGGTTTATAAGAAGGATAAGAGTGGGGAGGGGTTTTAGAGAATGTTTTGGTCGCGTCACAATTTGGATTAGTCTCAGGACATTGTGAGGATCGTGAGAAAAGCACGAGGAGGAACAGAAGCGCCTTGCTATGGGCCTCGCACTGGGGGCACACACCGGAACCAATCGGACACCTTCCAAAGACTCATCTCATAGTAGCCAAGCCTTGTTTGGAGCGGACAAATAACTAGAGTCTGCCTAACAACACAACATATACACTATTTAATACAACATAACAAGGTTCCTCCTATTCTCTTTCATACAAACCATCACAACAACAAAAAAAAGACTTTCCTAAAAAAAAAGAAAATGTTTACGTTAAAGAACCATAACTAGAAATTCATCGAAAGATGACAGAAGCAAATCAAGATTCATTCTAAGGCACTTCTTTAACCCCCTACACACCGGCCAACTGTCGGGCCCGATGGTCGGGGCTACAACCGTCGGGCCCGACAGTTGGCCGGTGTGTAGCGCTGCCGGGGCATGAATTTTGTCGGGGCCGACGGTCGGCCGGTCGGGTTGGCTGGACTATCCGACCACCGACTCCCCCACCACTTTTTTTGTCAGGTCGGTGTGTGCGTAGCGTTGTTGGGTCTAACTGACCGACTTGTCCCTTCACCTCAGCTTCAATTCCGTTTGATGTGACTTTTAGAACTACGCACCACCAGTATTGCTGCTAAACTGGACTAGTAGTCGAGTCGGCTCATTTGGTCGGCTCGTACGGTGTGTAGGCAAGGCCCCGACAAGGACGTTCGGTGCTAACGGTCGTGTCGGCCAGTGTGTATAGGTATTAGATTGTTACTCCCCTTATAAAAAAAATAAAGGGAGTAACAATCTAAAGAAGGTGCACTAAATGTTCTTCTTTAGACTGTTACTCCCCTTATAAAAACAGAAGTGTGATATTCCTTTGTCCCAAAGTACATAGGACTAAACATGAAAATGAAAATAGCTTTATTGACACTTCTTAGCTTGAAGCCTCCCCTTAAGAGGGATACAATATTTGTGGCAAGAATATTATAAACAATAGATTTAAAAAAACAAAAAAACATTGCAATTCCTCTTCTAATTATACACATATTCTTTCTTCCAGCAGTTCCTATCCTGTGCTGTTCTTTGCCACAAAATTCCTATTTTCTCCATTATTTCATCCCTCCATTTCCTCCTAGGTCTTCCTCTCCTTCTTGAGTAGTTCCAAGGTGTCCAGTCTGTTGAGATTTTAGCCATTTGTCTGTAGGCAGCCTGGCCACATGTCCGGCCCAGTTCCATTTAAGTTGGTGTGCTTGAGTCTGCAGGTTTTTTGTTCGGTGTTTTTTCATAATATCCTGGTCTTTTATTTTCTGTATTTTTTTAATGTTATATATGCTCCTGAGTAAACTCATTAAAGAGGATTTAAGTTTTTTGCTTTCCGTAAAGCAATGAAGGGAACACATAGCTTTCTAACACTTTAATTTATATATCGTTTGACAGATTTCCTTTGAAAAGTTTGAAAAGTTTTCAAAGGACTAAACATCCCTTTGTCTTAATAGTTTATTTAGTCAAAGTCATTTATATTCTAAAAAACAATGGGGAGTAACAATCTAAAGAAGGTTTACGGAATGTTTTTCTTTGGATTGTTACTCCCCTTTTAGAAATCAGAAGCGTGATATTCCTTTGTCCCAAAGTACATAGGACTAAAACATGCCTTTGTCTTAATAGTTATTTAGTCAAAGTCATTTATATTCTAAAACAACATAGGGGAGTAACAATCTAAAGAAGGTGTACGGAATGTTCTTCTTTGGACTGTTACTCCCCTTGTAGAAATCAGAAGCGTGATATTCCTTCGTCACAAAGTACATATGACTAAAACATGCCTTTGTCTTAATAGTTATTTAGTCAAAGTCATTTATATTCTAAAACAACATAGGGGAGTAACAATCTAAAGAAGTACCCATTCTGATATATAATAAAAATATGTGTCAGACTCTCAAGCATTTGAAGTGAAACTTAAGTTCTAGAAACAGTTAATTTTATGTACTCTCTTTGCATTTGTTAACGATTTTATTTTTTTCAGGATTAAGAAATGGTTATGTGGAATTTAATTGAAAAATAAAATATTTTCATAACATTTTAGCGAATAATGAAGAAAAAAACATTTATATATATTATATTTTTATAATGTTTATAATATTACGCTTTATAACAATTCTGTCCAACGAAAAATCTTTTACCTCCAAGGTGCAATGGTTAGCACTTATGCCTGCTGAAACAGAGGTTAGTGGATCGAGACTCGTCCAAGTGAAAGATTTTTTTGATATAAATCAACTGCCGACTTAGGCCGGCAGTTGATTTACATTTAATAGTACATTACGCGTCGAGTGCGGAAAGTAGCATTTTGCATGCGAGTGTGGAGTTTGCACCCGAGCGACAGCGAGGGTAGTAAAACCACACGAGCAATGCAAAATGCCGTTTTCGCACGAGTTGCGTACCGTTCTTTATCTACGGTTGTTAGATTTAAATAATAAATACCGAAAAAATAAACTTGCTGTTTGTAAGTTCGTATCTCTCTCTTGATAAAGATGTCATTAATTCATTAGTTTTTTGTTGCCGAATTAATTATTTCTGGAGGAGTATTATTCTCCACATTTTCGTCAAATTCACTTGATTCACTCATTGTTTTTCACTAAAAACTCGATATAAACAGTTATTTTAATAAAAAAACAGCAAATTAGTTTTGTCAAATGTAAACAAACTCGCTAATCGTGCGTAAAGCTGATGAATTCCTCTTCTTTACCGCGCTAGCGTTGTAAAGAAGAGGAATTCTTCAGAACTATGAGACGCTCATGCGCAATGAATACAAGTACGTAAAGAATCACTTTCTACGCATCTAAACAGAGATATAATGTTTATAATTTCGTATCAATCGTAGATAAAAAATATTTCACCTGGACGACTCTCGAATCAAAAACTTAGTTACATGAAATTTTGTTTCATCCGAGCCAAAAGGGAAGCCCAACTAATATTAATTGATTTTGCCTCGAGGTAAGAATTTTATGGACATGTATTCCAAATTTTACCAGCCTCGTAGTTTAGTCGTAGGCTCCAGGAATCGCCTATTACAGAAGTCAGACCACAGACAGACATTTTTAAATAAACTTTTTTGGGCTCAGGAGGGCTTTAAAAGGTGTTGAAACTCAAAAAATATCCAAATCGTACTAAACTCAGAATTAGAATGGAAATATGGTATACTTTTTTGTGAAAGAATGTCACAATTGTAACTTTTAATGATGACCACCAGAGAGCAAATGTGTCGGTTTTCCATTGTACAAAAATGTTTAGCATTTTTTTCTCAATACAGTCACATTATAGAAGTGACAGTTTGATCGTGCCTCAGTGATTGAGGTGGCTTCATGCTGTTTTTTGGTAACACTGTCACATTTTAAATTATGCCACTCTTGTCTCAAAAACGTGGTGATTGCATGTTGTTTGTTTTTGGTGAAACTGCCCCATTTCTTGGAACTTGAATAAACTGTATATTTTAGAACTTCAATAAAAATAAATGTTAAAATTAAAAGCCTCTTTGTGTGTTTTTAGAGCTTACCATTTTCTCCAATACTGTCACAACTCAAAACATGGATCGAAAGTTTTTAAGAAAAACCGACACAAGTCAAAGCCCTTAAGGGGTTAAATGGGTGTTATGATGGTGGGAGCTAAGAAAAATTTACTTAAAGGTAAATTGTAATAACCGTGTAAAAGCTTGTTACGCTGTCAGTTTTCTATATAATCAAATGTCAAGAGCCATTGAGTATCAGTGACTATAAATCATGATTTCCCAAAACTCACATTTTTTGAGTTGTGACAGTCTTGCTCCGAGGTAGCGTTATGTCTTTAAGAGTTTCAAAGAAATAAAATGTTATTCTAAATACGAGATGAGGGATGTACGACATCATTGTTTTCTTGAAGACAATTCATAGTTGAAGGACTACCTAACAGCGCCTTAGCGTAAAAACTTGATTTTGTTTCAAAGGAAATTCTTTTACTTTCATTAGAACTGTTTTGATTATTGATGCGAGCCAAAGCGAGCTTCTTACATTCAACAAACTATGCATCTTGTCTGTCTGTCTGTCTGTCTGTCAGTAACGTTTACGCGTGTGACGATAACTTGAGTTAAAGTTGACCGATTTAGTTGAAATTTGGTATAAATGATCCTCTTACTAATACTCAGGCTAAGTTCGTTGGACAGCGTGATCCGTCCAAGAGTTCGCGCTCAATGCTCGCGTAAACGTGAGCTTCAAATTTAAAATTGGAATTTCAGGTCGGGAAAAAATTCTATCATCACCTACTCGATGAGACGAACATTTTTTTCAAATAACATTTTTTAGTAAAACCAACAACGATACCGCTATGAATTAATAAAGATCGCTAAAACTATTAAAGCGGACCTAAACGTTTATAATAGAGAAAACAACCTTTTTACCGATATCTTACGTTGTAACGTAACGATTTTAATAAAACTTCATATACACCATCTAATGCACAATTAAACAGGCATGCAAAATTTCAATTTGATACATGCAGTAGTTTTTTTTTTTGTAGCAAAGAGATAAATTTTATAATAATTGAAAAGGAGATGTTTGGTTAGAGGAATAGTAAGAATGCGGGGTGGTTCCCTTAGTAATAGCCGCTGTACTACTATCATAGCCTATATCTATCAACTCATCATGATTCATGATTATCTATTTTTTCAATATTCAATACATATTTATTACTAGAGGTCGACCAAGAAGTCATGGAAATGAGAGGAGTGCGCTAGTGTCGTCATGTATAGTCAGTTTTTAATAAAATAGACCACTGTCAAAAACACAGTGTTGTTCTTTTGTTATTAATAATTTTATTTTTGATAACTTCTATATTTTTTGCAACAGGCAACACTGTACCTGATAAGAAATCACTAATAATATACGATAATATTTTTATATTATTATTTATTGATTATTCATAATAATATTCTTTAAATCTAAATCGATTTTCTTCATTCTTAATCAATTTTTTTCTTCCTCTTTATTTCTGAGTTTGATTTGTTACTTTTTTATTTCTGGATTTTAGTTGTTACTTTTTTGTGAATTATTTTTTTGCTATTACCTCTCTCGGCTTGTTTTTGGCAATTTTCTCTTTAGTAAATTAATTTTCCTGGTATTAATAAAAACATGGATAATAACACGAATTCAAAATTAGGAAGAAAGACTTTTCACAGTCAAGGACGTGAAATAGTTTACAATGTGTATTTGTATTTTAAACACAACAACATTTGCGGGAGTGGCGGTCCAACAACAAAAGTACCTATCCATACAGATATTAAATGTCATGGAGAGCAATCATTTTTATAATAACAAATACATATAATAATTTAATATTATTAAGTTACATATTATTATAATAAGTTTGTTCCAACCCCGTTATTTGTAGCGTCCTTTGCATTTGCATCATACCGTGGATTTGTGGATCGTACACAAATCGTTTAGGATAGTTGTGACTATAATTCGTACTGTATAAAAACAAACAAAACAGGAAACCTAACAGATTGGGAACCTTGCTGTTGTTATTCTTGAGATTTGACATAATTGTGCATGTCATACAAACAAGAAATGGGTATTGTGTTAGCACCCGACTGTACTGACTTCGGCACTACTCGGAAGTTCCGATTTTAAACGAAGTTAAGCTTTCCGTTTCTCCCGTGTTCATGACTTCTTGGTCGACCTCTAGGCATCGCGTCTCTATCATTGAAGCGAGCGTATAGTAATAAATATGTATATTTCCCTGCCTAGGCAGGGAAATATTTTGCTGTTAAATAACCTGCCTGTTTTTAATATTTTAATGATAAATCAGCGAAATAGTATTTTCCAGCCAAAAAACAGTTAAGTAATGCTTAATTTTGCTGCCCTGAGTAGATAAATAACTATTAATTATAATTTTTAGATTTGAATACATTTAGTAATAACTGATATTTCTAAAATTCTAATGTAGTTTTATAGGTATTACTGAATTTAAATCTTATTCATCTAATATAATTAATTGAAAGAATAAGTGTTCACAGGTGATGGTTTACACTTCGGTTTTCAGCCAAATAAGATTTATTTTCATCAACATCTAGAGAACAAGCTTTACCCCGGAAAATATACTTTTATGGATAAATTCGTATTTAAATGGATTAGAAAATAGATTTTATTTTTTATTAAAAATAAAATCTATTTACTTTTTCTCTATATATACTAAGTATTTGAGAAATGTATAAAAATAGCAATTAATAGAACAAATTGTTCACTCAGATAACTAAGCTCTTAGTTCGATGAATATTTGGTTTAGAATTTTATTTTCCCGACATTGTATTATGTTGAAACGTTCTAGTGTAGAGTCAGAGTGAGGTTTAAAAGCAGCAAAAAGAAAATCACAAGTAAAGAAAAAGAAAATAAGAAAATTCGTTCCAAGTTTATTTGATTGACTGAGCCCCCGCCCCCCCCCCCCTCAATTTTCTTTCAGTTTTATTTCAACATCAAATTTTATACGTGGAAATATGAAGGAGGGAGAGACCATAATTTTGTACGTTAGTAAGAGGGGAGGACCATAATTTTTTTTCTCTGTATCAGGGGGTTTGAAAGCACTGTTACCCATTCCTCCAAAGTCAGAGATACAAAAAAAAATAAGATGGTAGAGTTCCCCCCTTAAAAAACTCGGAATAAGGACATCCCAAAAAGCAAAGGGGGGGGTCTCATTTATTAGATAAACTTGCGCAAGAGCGACGTCCAAATTCAATATTTTTAGGCGAATCATATCTTGGTTTGTAAAGCTGAGTAGGGTTTTCAGGGGGGTGGTTTCCATTTTTATCCTGTAGGATATTGTCCCCCCTTAATTTTTTTTTCTTTTTTATCGATCACTTTTTTACTCCCATCTATTTTTTCTGTCCTCTTCAAAATATCTGAGAAGTAAAAAAGAAGTTTTAAACTTAACCGATCTCTTGTAATGCTTTCTTATACATGTAACTTTTTACTTTTTGTTAATTTTTTTTTTTTTTTATTATTATTAATTTTTCTATCTGTTAAGTATTTTAAGAAGAAGATCTTTATATAGTCTTCTTTTCTCGTTCACTTTTATCCTTTATGCAAAACTTTATTTTTTTATTCTTATTGTTACCAATATGTTTTTGGAGCTACATATTTAATATTGTAAAAAAGTGACAGATTTTAAGTATTAAGAAAAATCCTTATTAATCTTAAGTAGTAAACAATTTTTATTATGTTCCTATTTTTTATTGATCTATATTTTTCTAAAAAATGATAGTATCTAATGTACGGGTACTTTTTTAACATAAATTTTTCTCTGTCTGTTTCCCGTAGTTAATAATAATTATAATTTGACATAAATATATCTTCTCAATTCTTAACGGTGACGGTGTAGGAGCTATAAACGAAAATAGACTATGTTAAAAACAATCTACCTTTACCTTAAAAAACTGAAATAACTCAAAAAATATTAATCTTGGAACAATGAATGAACAATCGTTGGAAGGAGCAGGAAATTTCCTATAAAATGATGTATGTTTTAGTTGACTTGTTGCTTTTTGGTGTGACCCAGAGCTGTTTGAAAAAAAAAAAATATATATATATTATACAAAAATCTGAAAAACTTTGCGCCCACTTATCGATATGACCCGAATGGGAGAAATGCGTACAAAGTTAGGAAAAGTTGGCGCTTTTAATAAGCTTTAAAACGATACCAAATACTTAATAATATTCCAACTCTAAGTGGGCGAACAAACCATCGTTGTAGAAAAAAAACATGTCGTGCTTGCAGCTGGTGAAGGGCAAAGAAACGTGATATCAGCTGTGGCATCTTTGACAAAAAGATGTCGAATGTGCATTGTTCAAGATGGCAGCCATTTTGAGCAGCTTCTGCCTTGAGATACCATGGTAAGTATATTTTACACCAGCTACAAACACGACATGTTTTTTAAGGTAAAGGTCGATTGTTTTTAACACAGTCTATTATCGCTTATAGCTCCTACACTGCTGAGAATTGGACTATAGCTTATATGAACCTTTTTGCTCCAAATGACCTGTAGATATATCCCTTTTTCTATATCCATCTGAAATTGATATACACCCTGTGTAATGAATTAGTGTTCCACTGATTTAATTACTACACCTAATGCGTAATCAAAAATTTTTTTTTATATAAAATACAAGGTTGTATTAATTATTAATAATTTAATTTTTAAAATATATTTAAAAATAATTTTCACTTAAAAATAGTGATTTTTAAATTTAATTTTTTTTCTCAAAAATATCATAAAAATATAATTGTGAGTTTAGAGTCAATTTATGCAGATCGTTCCTATAATTATCTAATTAAAGTAAAATTACCATATTAATTATAATTATACTTTCATTTCCTTATTTTTTTATATCTTTCATTTCTCGACAATTATAATAAGCGTAATAAAAAAAAAAACTATTACCATAAGTGGTGATAATTGTCTCGGAAATATATAGGTCGAAAGTTTTATACAAAAAAAATCATAATAATATTTTGTTTTTTGTATTTAAAAAATGAAAAAAAGGACGTTGGCCTGAAACTGGAGTTCTGTGCGTTTTTTCTTCTTTTTTAGAGCATACCTTGTATCTTTTATAAGTTCTGTTTTCATACAAAGTCTTGGGAAATTTTCCCACTGACTTTAGTAGTATACTTGTAGGGTCACAACGATGCGTAAACTTAGTAAATTGCTTCTACATTCTAACTTTATTCTCTTATAATCCATTTTTTTAACAGGTTGATAATTATGGACAATTTCAAACAAAAAATTCCATGTGAACAATTCTTTAAAGTTGAGGAATAGAGAGCATTATTTAAAACTCTTAACTCGTTTGAACTTTCCGAATCTAAACTGTATCCTTGTTTTTCGTTGTTCTAATTCTTATTTTATTGTTTTTTATTCTTCTCGTCTCATCTTTTTTCTCCAAATCTATTGTTCTCTCTTTTTTTTGTTGTGTATTAGAAGTTTGATCCCGAAATCGAAATGTTATTGGTCTATTTCTTTCTTTAATCAGATAATGTTAATAAGCGTGACTATTAACCATTTTTCATGTTTTGTTAATTTGTATTTTTAATATTTTTATGTCTTCATTTATATTTACATTTTATTGTATATTTAATAAGAAAAAGTATTGTTTTTTATATACATATTATATATAAAGTTATTAATACGTAACATAATATATATACATGAGTTAGGAAATAAAATAATTTCTTTTAATTATTATTTTAATTAGTACTATTGTTATATTAATAAGACATTGTTTTCTATTTTTAGTTAATTTTGTAGTACCTTTTGAACAAAACCGGTACCGTCAGTAGCACCATATTTTTCATTATAAGTTGTAAAATATTAGTTAAATAAACAATAAGAAATTCATTCGTTGTTTTATATTTCTCATAATCAAAACATATACATTTTATATTCCAGTTTTTTTAAACTTAATCCATTCTTACTAATCTATTCTTTGCCACTGTAAATCAATTTAAATGATTCAATTATACAGCCATTCTATGTTCTATGTTACAATTGATCTGTTCTTATGATTATATTCATTATAATTATCAATCAATACCTAATATGAATCCCTACTCTTTGTTACAATTGATCTATTCTTAATTAATATCAATCAATCACCAATATATTTCCATTCTTTGTTACAATTAATCTATTCTTATGATTCAATTCTTTATTAATATCAATCAAACCCTAATATATTTCTATTCTTTGTTACAATTAATCTATTCATATGATTCTATTCGTTATTAATATCAATCAATCCCCAATATATTTCCATTCTTTATTACAATTGATCTATTCTTATGATTCTATTCTTAAATAATATCTATCAATCCCTAATATATTTCCATAATTTGTTACAATTCATCTATTCTTATAATTCTATTCTTTATTAATATCAATCAATTCTTAATATATTTCCATTTTTACTACAATTGATTAATTCATATGATTCTATTATTTATTAATATCAATCAATCCCTAATATATTTCCATTTTTACTACAATTTATCAATTCATATGATTCTATTCTTTATTAACATCAATCAATCCCTAATATATTTCCATTTTTACTACAATTGATGAATTCATATGATTCTATTCTTTATTAATATCAATCAATCCCTAATATATTTCCATTTTTGCTATAATTGATCAATTCATATGATTCTATTCTTTATAAATATCAATCAATCCCTAATATATTTCCATTTTTACTACAATTAATCAATTCATATGATTCTATTCTTTATTAATATCAATCAATCCCTAATATATTTCCATTCTTTGTTACAATTAATCTAATCTTATGATTCTATTCTTTATT
The DNA here is from genome assembly GCA_951217055.1 of Gerris lacustris. NCBI lineage: Eukaryota > Metazoa > Arthropoda > Insecta > Hemiptera > Gerridae > Gerris > Gerris lacustris. The sequence continues at coordinate 4,052,749 of OX578281.1, read as the reverse complement.
AATATCAATCAATCCCTAATATATTTCCATACTTTGTTACAATTAATCTATTCTTATGATTTTACTCTTTATTAATATCAATCAATCCCCGATACATTTCCAGTATTTTTTACAATTAATCTATTCTTTATTAATAATAATCAATCCCTAATATATTTCCATTCTTTGTTCCAATTGATCGATTCTTATGATTCTATTCTTAATTATAATCAGTCAATCCCTAATATATTTTCATTCTATGTTAAAATGAATCTATTCTTATGATTAATAATAATAATAATAATAATAATAATGTTTATTAGAGAAAAATAATTCAAAAATGCATTACATAAAAATATTTCAGTAAACATCTTATGGCAAGGCTTAAGCCGTCTGCCAGAAGTTGGATTTTTTTTTTTTTTTAAATAAATGTATAAAAATTACATTGTATAATAAATTAATAAATCGTATTAGCATATACGGATAATATTTATATATATATATATATATATATATATATATATATATATATACACACATACATACATATACATACATACATATACATATATATACATACACATATATACACATATATATACATACACACACACACATCTACATACACATACACATACATATATATATATATCTACTTTTAGAGCTTTAACAATAAATAAATAAATAATTAAAAAAATCAAAAAGTTTTGTACTAATAACAACTATCTGATAAATAGCTATAGTAATCTGGAAATACCGATATCACAGAAAAGATCTAACACATTAAAATCATACATGCTATATAAATAATGACTATAAATAACACACCTAATTTTTTTAACAATATATATCTAAACAAAATAATAAAAACCATAAACAAACATGCAGATAACAATTTAAAACAATTTTTAACAAATAACAATTTTAGAAAAAAAGTAATTCTAATGCTATATTATTATTATTATGAGGTAAAATTTAATATCTTAAAATTTATTACGTTAATATTATTATCATTCACATTTAAATTCTTTAAATATTATTGTCTACCAAAATTCAGCACCCTGTATCAAGATTCCTCTAAATGAGAAAGCTGCTTTGAGAAACTTGGCCACAGATAGCCAGCCGATACTACCAGTTAATATATAGAGCACTTCTTCATTATTTAAGTACTCCTTTCCTAGATGACTTTTCCTGATTGATCTTAGTGCTTTACAGCTACCGACGAAATGAACAACATCCTCCATGACATGCATATCACATATATCACAATTGTTATTGTTATTCCGGATCCATCTCTTACAGTTCAGATTAATCATTTCACTCCTAGCTAGTAGGATAAATCTCTGAGAAGCATAGTCTAGGTCGGAATAGAGGTAATTAGCCTGAAAATTCGTTTGTACCTGTTTATATATTATGTGGAACTGGGCCTGACTGATCCGGTCATCACACTGCTTATAAAAATTACTCTCCGCTATGTTCATCCATTCCATGATTATATTCATTATAATTATCCATTACAATTATCCCTAATATGACTCTTTGTTACAATTGATCTATTCTTATGATTATATTATTTATTAATAATAATCAATCCCTAATAGTGTAATTTTTTCCAAAAGAGTGTAACATATTTAGGACACGTAATTGATGAAAATGGCATACAAACATCGAAAGAGAAGACCAAGAGCCTCGTAAATGCGACCAGAGCATAGAATGTAAAGGAGTTAAGAACATTTTTAGGCCTTGCAAATTATTACAATCAGCTAAATCCGCTTAATCGACTACTACAGAATAACACCAAGTATGAATGGACGGCTGTGTGTGAGCAAAGTTTCTAACGTGTAAAGAAAGAAATTACAAGTGACAACGTACTTACGCATTATGATCCAGATAAAGAACTAGTGTTAGCAACGGATGCTAGTCCAGTTGGGCTGGGAGCAGTATTATCCCATAGATTGCCGGGAGGGGAAGAAAAACCCATAGCATTTGCGTCAAGATCCCTAACCAAAAGTGAAAGACATTACAGTCTAATTGATAAAGAAGCACTCACTATTTTTTGGGGTGTAAAAAAAATTAAGACGAACTATTCTGGCGGAATTACATTACGGACACCTAGGAATGACAAAAATGAAGCAATTGGCCAGAGCATATTGTTATTGGAAAAATATAGAGATAAGGATATTCAAGATTTGGTCAGAGACAGTGTACCTTACAAAGAAAAGCAAAATAACCCACCTAAAGCGACACCGTCACCATAGACCACAGCTGGAGCACCTTGGGAAAGAATCCACTTGGACTTCGCAGGACCAATGCAAGGTATTTACTATCTCATTGCAGTGGATGCTTATTCCAAATGGATTGAGGTTATACCTACTAAAAATAATACAATGGCACACTGGTGTGTAAAAGTGTTAACGAGACTATTTATAACTTTTGGCCTACCTGCAACTGTGGTTACGGACAACGGATCACAATTCGCGGGGTACACCTTTAAACAGTTCCTTCAAAATAATGGTGTAAAACATATGACATCGGCTCCTTTCCACCCACAATCCAATGGCTTGGCAGAAAGGGCAGTACAAACAATAAAAAAACATCTTAAGGCTATGACCAAAGAACAGGGGGATAAACAAGAACAGTTAGCACGACTTTTGATGCAGTTACGGAATATTGAAGAAACCGATGGAACCTCAGCGTATACCATGATGCTCGGTAGAAAAGTGAGGACGCGGTTGGACTTAATGTGTGAAGGAAATTCAAGGGACAGAACAGTTGCTGGCGAGGAAACAATTCGGCAGAAGTTAAAGACATTCAATATAGGAGACACAGTAATGGCAAGGAACTACCAACGGACAGGACCCAAGTGGAAGGCTGGAGAAATTATCAAAAGGGAAGGAAGAGTTATGTACCTAGTGAAGCTAAGGAATGGGACTGTTTGCCGAAGACACCTAAATCAATTAAGGGGTTCAAAATTTGGGGGGGGGGGAACCTGATATATACACCTGTATTCAATTATTATGTTTGACATAAGATTTCAATGTCAGTTGTATTGATATAACAAATAAATATATAATATGGAGAATCCGGACTTATCACAGACAAACTTATCTTTATAAATAACTGTATCTTTAAAAGTACTCATCAAAATATAAATTTTGGTTGAAGTACATTTTTAGTGCAGTTGTGTAGTAAATTGAAGTTTGTTGTTATTAGTGCACAGTTGGCCCTTCATTAATTTTTATAATCGTCTGTATTATATTATTCTGTCTGCTTCACCCCGCGGGACTCATGCTAGGTATTTGTGGCTATGTTTCCTATTGTCATGTAGGCCTAGCAATTAAATGAAATGGCTAAATAATTTTGTTACGCGAGGATGTTATGTGCCACACCAATTAGCAAAGTATTTTTTATTGATACACTAGCTGGATACCCGTGCTTCGCTACGGAATGTGATTTTAATTTGATAAGTTTATAAACTACCATCAAGAAACAATTAAATTATTGTACTATACGAGAATATCTAGATTCTATCCCTCCCACTTATTTCTATACCCCCTCCTCTTTGATAAGATAATTTGAAAATATCCTAAATTTACCCCCCTCCTAAATGAAAATATGAAAAAAAACTGTACAAAACAACAATTACTGTACTCTTAAAGAGCTTTTCAACGATATGCATCATAAATGGTTTCCATTACTGAATACGGGCTCAAGTATTCATTACTTGTACCCCGTACAAATTTCAAAAATTCATGTGGACAGTGATTTTCCCCTTGCTTTGAACTTCAAGTGTGCAAATTTTCATCGAGATCGGACTAAAACTGTAGATTTGTATAAAGTACAACCACGCACACACATACGTTGACTTTTATATATAGGAGATTATTGCTAAAAGTGGAAATAATCTTTATTTTTTTTAAATTAAACTTACAACTTACTCTAAGTTTATCAATGAATAAACTTTACTGGTTGTCATTAAATTACATAAGGTTTTCACTGAACATGTTTTAGTTGATTGAGATATTATAGAAGTATATGTGTGTGTGTGTTCTGTTACCCAATATCGTGTAAATGCTTTATATGGCATTTCAATCTTTAGCATTTGTTTAAAAAAATTCAAAGAATCACAGATTTTTGCCAAACTCTTTTTGTCCTCAAAAAACCCCTTTTCTTTTCATGATAATACACTCGGTTTGAAAAAAAAAAAAAAAATCAAGTGAAGCCTATAATAGGGCATATAAGGGTATTAAAACAGACCCCGGTGTAGAACTCTAGCTGGTAGCACATCTGGTGCCTGGCCATTGTTTTCTCATCTTGCTCTCCCTAGTTTCAAGTTGAGCTGTAAGAGAGCTGCGAAGTTTCCCTACTTATCAAGCCCACATGCTTGATGACTCACACAATGAACCCATGTTCTCAAATAATATTCCACCCTACTCTTAATATCACATCGAAACACCGCTTTAATCTAAATATAGAATCTAGTAACGCGACACCAAACTCTCAAAAACCTTTCGACAAGCATCATGACGATTTCCGTCATCTTGTAATGATAATACAAAAAAAGATAACAACTTGATTACAGCGTGTTACAACCTGTTCAAACAAATCTATGGTAAATTGACATTTATATTGTTAATTTTAAGTTCATATGTCCCTTATTCTTTAAATTAAAAATTGTACTCTAAATCAAATTATAATTATCATTAACTACGGGAGACATACAGAGAAAAATAGACCCCCCACCGGGACTTGAACCACGGGCCTCCTATTAATCCGTTACAGACGCTCTTACCAACTGAGCTATACGGGAGAATGATTTTTGTCTGTCGTTACCGATACAAATTCCCCGAATCCTAGCATTCAATCTTTTCTACAAATCTAGCAAGCCAAATATTCACGGCAATAGAACTAGACCGAGAATTAACGCTTATAATTATAAAGTACTCAATTAGTACCGATACCTAGTACAATCAATTAAAAATTCAAATTTTTAAGTTTTAGGTAGTATTCATACTTCCTAAAACTTAAAAATTGTACGAGACAACTCAGACAAACTTTCTCATATATACGAGTTCATAATTACTTAGCCCAGTGTTTTCCATTAATTAGTTTTCGCAGGTACATTTAATTATTATTGAACATTTCACCAAAATGTATCATGAAAATAACTTCTCCTCGGCGGGGAATCGAATCCGGCCTCTCTCCGTCCGTGTTTAAAGCAATTTTCTCAGGAACTAGATTTTCCCAGGAAATCGGTATATATCGTTAGATTCGTTTTTAAATGAACCATATTTTATAATTTTTCAATAAAAATCGGTGGAAGGGCTTTTGAGAAATATTTGTTTCACACTTTTCAGAGTTTTTGGGGGGTATACTCCTTGTTCTTCCATACTTCTTGTTGCTTACATACTCCTTGTGCTTCCATACTTATTGTTGCTTCCATACTTCTTGTTGCTTACATACTCCTTGTGTTTCCATACTCTCTGTGCTTCCATACTCCTTGTTCTTCCATACTTCTTGTTGCTTCCATACTCCTCGTGCTTCCATACTTATTGTTGCTTCCATACTTTTAGTTGCTTCCATACTCCTTGTGCCTTCATACTTCTTGTTGCTTCCATACTCCTTGTGCTTTCATACTTATTGTTGCTTCCATACTCCTTGTGCCTTCATACTTCTTGTTGCTTCCATACTCCTTGTGCTTTCATACTTATTGTTGCTTCCATACTTCTTGTTGCTTCCATACTCCTTGTGCTTCCATACTCCTTGTGCTTCCGTACTCTTTATTGCGTCCATACTCCCTGTTGGATCTAGGGCGCTAACTGGTTAAAGCCCACTTCTAAATTAAAAAAAACGAAATGATCTTAAGATATAGATAATTCTTAGTGAATTATCTGCTTGAAGTGTTAATGTTTGCTTATAATTATTCGACGTCAAAACGATAAAGAAACAAAGAAATTACATAAAGACCCGCTATGATCCAGCTGGTGGTGGTATGATGGATTTATTCCTTTTTACTGCCTATTAAACAAGATACAAAATAGCACTAAGTTTCATTTTTTTCCATCAAAAATGCTTTTAACAGCATCACTCAACGTTACATTACAAAATGTAGAACGTTTGTTGATTCTTTTTTTTTTATTTGTATTTCTTTTTTTGGGGGGAGTTTTTGGGATGAGTGAACTTTGGAGTTCCTACAATGACTACTCTTTAAGATCTCTTACGTTACGGGGTTTAAACACACACAAAAAAAGAACATATTTTCCATGTTCTAATTAACACAAAGGTGTACAAAATATTAACCGGCATAATATCAAATAGTATGACAGGTCGGTTTTTCTACTTTATTTTTTTACTTTCTCATATAAAGAGAAAGTATTGTGAAGGCGCGAAAATTCGATTTTGAGATTTTGATGGATTTACACGTTTTGAGGTCCCCTGAGTCCAAAAAAGTGGTTTTTAAAAAATGTCTGTCTGTCGTCTGTCGTCTGTCGTCTGTCTGTCGTCTGTGCAGACGCCTGGAGCCCAAACTACTGGGCCGATTTTGACGAAATTTGGCATACATGTTCAGAAAAATCATACCCCGAGGCGAAATCGAGAAATGAATTTTAGCTCTAAATTTGGGGGCGCTACCCCCCAAAAACTCTGAAAAAACATGAAAAAAAATTATTTCTCGAAAACGGTTCCGACGATTTTGATTAAAAAATTCTAAAATGTAGTCCATTTGAATACGAATCCAACGATATAAGCCGTTTTCCCGGGAAAAATCTAGTTCCTGAGATATTAGCTTAAAACGCGGACGGAGAGAGCCCGGGTTCGATTCCCCGACCAGGAGAAGTTATTTTTATGATAAATTTTGATGAAATGTTCAATAATATTTAAATGTACATTTGAAAACTAATAAATGGAAACACTGGGCTAAGTAATTATAAACTCATATATGAGAAAGTTTGTCTGAGTTGTCTCGGACCGATTTTTTTAAAGAAAGAAAAACACCGACAAGAAATTTCACAATAAAAGCATTATACATGTATCCGTTGAAAAAGTGGATGAAGAACATGTTCAAAACAAAATTAGATTAATATTTAACAAAAGTTGATATTTTGTCATTGTCTACTCTGTATACTTTTCTTTTAAAAAATTCGTACAGTTTTAGGCGTTACTAATTGTCGAAAAATAACATTCCTTAACAATTATTTACTTCTTGCGTTAATGCCTTAAATAAAATTATTCTAATTTATGTTAAATATACATGTTCTTATAACATGTATGGAAAAGAAATGACTCGATCTTCAAAGTAAATAACACAATTATTTTGAAATTATACAAAGAATATAAAAACTAAATTGTTAAAAAAACTGTTAAACTTATAAAACTTTCGCCAAGATGTTTCCTAACTCCAGTTATAATGTGTCGGCCTATTAAATTTATAGTGGCTGGGAAAAAAAAGGAAATATATATTTCTTTGTAAGATTTAATTATAGAATAACGTTTTCATTGTTTTTTGAAAAGGTATAATTTGTCATTAAACTTATTACTATGTTTTTGTTTAACTTATGAAAAGGTTGTTTTTTCGTTTAAAATATTAAAGTTGTTGAGAAACATGTAAGTTAGAGATATAGTTATAGGTTGTGGTGGTAATTCCATGTTGATAAGTTTTGTAAACAGTGTTGTACGTTATACTTCCGCTTCGCCGTTATGGCTCCGGAAGTTCTTTATCTAGATTATTGTTTTATTATTCCTGAGGCTTAGGAAATGAGCAGCCGTAAAGAATTACAAGAAAATGTCTCTTCACGTGAATTAATTCATTTTTTACAATTGTTATTAAGTTTATAACTTTCATAAGCACTGAATGTGTAAATTAAAATATGAAGTCTAAATTAAATAATGTGTAAATAATTTCAAGATAAAAAGAACTTTTTATATACTACATTTTTAAATTTACTGTTGAATCGTATGTAATGTTGATAATATAATTGTTATTGTTATATAATATATAATGTTAGTGAAAAAAAAATAGTTCCGAATTTATTTACTTCACATAGATGACGACCACCTAGAGAGCTGATCTTAAACCTATGAAAGGACAAATCTTTGTACAACGGATCTCCCCAACACCAAATCTAAACCGTGCCATCGATATATTTGAAATAATATAAATAATATAATCGATATATTTCCTGTTTTGCTGTCATTCAATGTTTTTACTCTTAATAAAAAATCACAAATTTGAAACCCGTCAAAATGAAGATTGTAAATATGGGATATGGCAAAACAAATAAAATAACTTGCGAATTTTTTCCGAACTAACTTTCCATACAGCAAAATTTGCTGAAATCCAATTAAATTCTGCTGAAAGATGGCTAAAAGTATTAAAATAATGCATTGTCATCGTGTTCTGAGCTATGCTAAAAGTTTCAAATGCCTAGCTACTCGGGAAGTTAGTTAGAAATTGATTGCCAGATTTGTACCGGACAAACAAACAAACAAACAAACTAGAAAGCAAGCTAATAAAAACGTAGTAAAATACTTCTTGCATTCGAGTCCACAAGACAGTGAGAAATTTTCATGTTTTCGCTCTGCGTAAACTACCGACATAAAATGAAATAAAATCGGTCATTTATTCAAGTTATTGATAAAAGTAGATGGAAGATAATTTTTATTCTTATCTCCACACCGGCACTGCCACGGCTTGATTACGAAATACTGAATTCAAAGGCGCCGGCCCACCTTCTACGAATTGTTAATACGCCTTCATACTAGGTAAGCCGAGAGGGCTGAGAGTTTATGGCAACCTCCTGTACTTTCCTCCCTGTCACTACTTTACTCCTTAACTCCCTGTCACACGTATAACGTATAAATCTTTTTCCACTCTCTTCGGCCCTATTACGTGCGGTGGAGGGAGGCCCAACAGCTGGAGACTGGATTACACACCTCCTATAGCTTTTTAACTCCCTGTTATACTTTTCTGAGTTTTTAAGCTAAAAGTAACGTAACGTTTTTGACTTATGTTCCTAAAAACAAAAATGTCAAAAATGATATGAATTATATAATATATTAAATTATATGAATGTGTAAATTAAAAATTAGTCTTGTACCAGTGGTTTAACATGAATCATCGTTTTCCCATATTTTATCTTTTTATTTAACTTTCTTCGCTTTTGCGGCACTGATGATGGCCGTAATATAGTGGCAGAAAGCTGCTCTGAAAATAATAAACTTATTTCACGTGGAGTGACTATTTCTTTCTACATTTACTGAATGTGTAGTTGCCAAGTCAGAAAATATTTTTAAATTTAAACATGTAGATTAATATGGAAAAGAAGATGTTTGAGTTTGCGAGGAACAAAGACTAGGGGACAGTCACATCATTTACTTGTACTGGATAAATTAGACCTAGTAGAACTTACTTGGACCAGGCAAACTTGGCTACACCTATGATTATGTTTATGCTTATTTTTTTATCTCCAGTAGGGAGAATAAGTTATGATTGTGAATTAGTTTAGAGGGACTAAAGTAAGTATTTTCATCCCTGAACTCAAAAAGTTGGGAGAAAAAGTAAAAGTAGGGCGAAAAAGTAAAGTTGGGCAAAAAAGTAAAGATTGCAACTTAATTATTTTATAAATAGTAGAAAATGATTGGCTAATGTAATGAAGTTGTTGAAATCAGGTTGGCGACACTGCTTTTTCGACCATGTTTATCTTTGTTGTTACAACCTGCATCTAAATAACCTTCTATTTGAGTTTAATTCCAATTCTTATTTGTTTTTAATATTGAATCTCCTATATCTGCTATTAAAAGTGCTAATAATTATTGTTATTTATTAAAATAATAAATAAAAACTGTGCAATGGGTCCAAAATGCCTTGAGATGGCTCCAGTAAAGAATGGTACGGCTGCGTGCTCGACTTGGCCGAATATATAAATAGGTATATTTTATAGGTGAAGAGAGATAGTGTCATGACCATAGTTGACCATAGTTACCATTACGTTAGAGGGTTTTTGTTAATATTTTCCCCCTTTTTGTTACTGTTGTTATTGTTATCTAAAGTATTATTGTATAAACTATTTAAATCTTGCAGGCCGAGGAAAAAACAAACTATGTTTGATACTGGCTCTGATAAAATCAAAACGAAAATGTTCATTGTAAATATCTCTTAATAAAATTATTTATTTATTATTTATTAGTGTCATGACTTATGATAATTTTTTTTATGTTGTCACATCAGTCAAAGAGCAATGAACTACAGTTCAATTTAAACCATTACTTTTGGTTTTTCTTCCGAGCTTACCGGAACTAGCTATGTGAACGTTCTGAAGAACGAAAGTATTTTGTGTCTCCGATTTCAAAAATTCCAAGACAGAAATCCGTTTCAGACATCAGGGAAGATTTTTGGTTCCAAGTCTGTCTGTCGGTCTGTCGCTCAATTTTTGCGTACCAACATATTGATTACTCATCAGAATTTATTGATATTTGAATAGGTAGGTCATAATTAGGCCATTGTTGGTCCCATATAAGTTTCAACTTCTGCACCATTTTTTTTTTATCTTCCACATGCGCACAAACATATATTTATTTACACCTATAGCTTCAAAAGTACTTATCTGATTTATATCAAACTTGTATAGTTTATCAAAAGTAACCCGCAGATAGCTCCAGATTAATTCCAATCGTCTGCGCTCTTTATATTTTGCGTAGTTTAAACTTTAATTTATGTAAAAAATTAAAACAATTTTGACAGATTAAAAAAACGGGGGAAACAATTAAACAAAACAGACAATAATGGCTTGTAAAAGCATAAAATCAATGAAGTACGTTACTTTGTGACTTGTGCCTCACCAATTGACAGTCTATTTATTTTTATATTACACGAGTATTTTAAATTTATGCTTTAATTATAATTAAAGATGAAAGGATTAGATTTGTCACATAGATTAAAGTTATGTTCCATATTGTATATAATATTAATTATTATGATTCAACAAAAATTCCTTCTTAAGTAATATTAAAAATATAAATATTTATTAAATAATTATAACTTTTTATTAAAAAATATTACATGAAAAGTCAAAGGAGATATCCTGAAAAAAATGTGATGTGAAAATGCCTCGAAGAGATAACAAGTGAATGAACTTATAATTTTTTCTTTTTTAAATAATTATTGACCTCATCATTCATTGTAAATCTTCTTTTTTTGTTAAATATTAATTCTTTTTAAGCAGAAAAAAAATGCGTGTGCCAGACTTTTTTATTTTACAGGATGTAGAATTTAAACGCTTTGTGAGTTGTAAACTTGACTTACCTATAATTTCGATCCATCAAAGTGAAACAAATAGATTATATGTAAATGAGTAGTTTGTAAGATGTAAACAATACTTGGAGTTTAGGCACTCTCTCACCTGTTTAGTTTATTCGTTTCCCACCAGAGGGCCTGCCACGTGTTATTAACCATCAATTAATGCGTGAACTCAGAATTGAAATATTTCTGAACAAGTAAAAAGCATATTAAAAGCGCAAATTTAAATTATAATTACCCTATTATTATGTATGGGAAAAAAATAAATTAGAACGTTAGTTTTTTTTTTTTATTCACTGTTTTTTTTCTTTAGATAAGTTCCTTTGAGTGCTCACGCAGTTCAACCAGTTCTTTGAGCTGCTTACTGTAAAGTATTTAATAAAACAGTCAGTTCAGTTCAATGAATCCATTAAATCTTCAAAATATTCATTCCAGAAAAGAACGAGAACGAAACTTTTTTTCACTGTATCAAGAACTGCATAGTTTATATAGAAAACTAGTATTGTGATAGAGCGAAAATTTCATTGTTAGATTTTTAAATTTTAAGGCCCCCCTGGGTCCAAATAAGTTGTTTCAAAATAATGTCTGTCCGTCTTTCATCTGATGTATGTCTGCCGTCTGTGCGCAGACGCGTGGAACCTAAACTACTTGGCCGATTTTAATGAAATTTGGCACACATGTTCAAAAGAATCATACCCCGAGGCGAAATCGAGAAATGATATTTACCTTTAGATATGGTGGCCGATTTTTTGGGATATTTTTCTAATAGATACTTTAAAAAAATACTGTGTTATAAGTTCTTCAATTGTGTTGCTCGCCGGTCCTTACTGTTGTACCTGTAAAAAGTGGCTTTAACGCTAAAGTTAAGCAAATATTCTTCTGTGCAACAAAGTTCTATCTAATGATTTTAGCGTCTTTAAAGCGTTGACAAAACAATATCTAATTTTCTTATAATTATAATGACTTATGGTTCTTTTCAAAGTTAATGTTAATCGAGTCCTCTTACTTACTTTTTTATTGATTAAAAAATGTTTATAACAAATTGCGCTTCATTAACGCTAATGTTGGATGATTGTGCCTCCATGACGCTAATGTTGGATGATTATGCTACCTTAACGCTAATTTTGGATAATTGTGCTTCTTTAACAGTAAAGTTGGATGATTGTACTTCCTTAAAGCAAATGTTGGATGATTGCACTTCCTTAACGCAAATGTTGAATGATTGTGCCTCCATGACGCTAATTATGGATGATATTGCTTCCTTAACGCTAATGTTGGATGATTGTGCTTCTTTAACAGTAAAGTTGGATGATTGTACTTCCTCAAAGCTAATGTTGGATGATTGCACTTCCTTAACGCTATCATTACGCTTCCTTAACGTTAATGTTGGATGATTGCACTTCCTCAAAGCTAATGTTGGCTGATTGCACTTCCTTAACGCTATCATTACGCTTCCTTAACGTTAATGTTGGATGATTGTGCTTCTTTAACAGTAAAGTAGGATGATTGTACTTCCTCAAAGCTAATGTTGGATGATTGCACTTCCATAACGCTATCATTACGCTTCCTTAACGTTAATGTTGAATGATTGCACTTCCTCAAAGCTAATGTTGGATGATTGCACTTCCTTAACGCTATCATTACGCTTCCTTAACGTTAATGTTGGATGATTGCACTTCCTCAAAGCTAATGTTGGATGATTGCACTTCCTTAACGCTATCATTACGCTTCCTTAACGTTATTGTTGGATGATTGCACTTCCTCAAAGCTAATGTTGGATGATTGCACTTCCTTAACGCTATCATTACGCTTCCTTAACGTTAATGTTGGATGATTGCACTTCCTTAACGCTATCATTAAGCTTCCTTAACGTTAATGTTGGAAGATTGCACTTCCTCAAAGCTAATGTTGGATGATTGCACTTCCTCAAAGCTAATGTTGGATGATTGCACTTCCTTAACGCTATCATTACGCTTCCTTAACGTTAATTTTGGATAATTGTGCTTCTTTAACAGTAAAGTTGGATGATTGTACTTCCTCAAAGCTAATGTTGGATGATTGCACTTCCTTAACGCTAATGTTGGATGATTGCACTTCCTCAAAGCTAATGTTGGATGATTGCACTTCCTCAAAGCTAATGTTGGATGATTGCACTTCCTTAACGCTATCATTACGCTTCCTTAACGTTAATGTTGGATGATTGCACTTCCTTAACGCTATCATTACGCTTCCTTAACGTTAATGTTGGATGATTGCACTTCCTTAACGCTATCATTACGCTTCCTTAACGTTAATGTTGGATGATTGTACTTCCTCAAAGCTAATGTTGGATGATTGCACTTCCTTAACGCTATCATTACGCATCCTTAACGTTAATGTTGGATGATTGCACTTCCTCAAAGCTAATGTTGGATGATTGCACTTCCTTAACGCTATCATTACGCTTCCTTAACGTTAATGTTGGATGATTGCACTTCCTCAAAGCTAATGTTGGATGATTGCACTTCCTTAACGCTATCATTACGCTTCCTTAACGTTAATGTTGGATGATTGTGCTTCTTTAACAGTAAAGTAGGATGATTGTACTTCCTCAAAGCTAATGTTGGATGATTGCACTTCCTTAACGCTATCATTACGCTTCCTTAACGTTAATGTTGGATGATTGCACTTCCTCAAAGCTAATGTTGGATGATTGCACTTCCTTAACGCTATCATTACGCTTCCTTAACGTTAATGTTGGATGATTGCACTTCCTCAAAGCTAATGTTGGATGATTGCACTTCCTTAACGCTATCATTACGCTTCCTTAACGTTAATGTTGGATGATTGTGCTTCTTTAACAGTAAAGTAGGATGATTGTACTTCCTCAAAGCTAATGTTGGATGATTGCACTTCCTTAACGCTATCATTACGCTTCCTTAACGTTAATGTTGGATGATTGCACTTCCTCAAAGCTAATGTTGGATGATTGCACTTCCTTAACGCTATCATTACGCTTCCTTAACGTTAATGTTGGATGATTGCACTTCCTCAAAGCTAATGTTGGATGATTGCACTTCCTTAACGCAAATGTTGAATGATTGTGCCTCCATGACGCTAATGATGGATGATATTGCTTCCTTAACGCTAATGTTGGATGATTGTGCTTCTTTAACAGTAAAGTTGGATGATTGTACTTCCTCAAAGCTAATGTTGGATGATTGCACTTCCTTAACGCTATCATTACGCTTCCTTAACGTTAATGTTGGATGATTGCACTTCCTCAAAGCTAATGTTGGCTGATTGCACTTCCTTAACGCTATCATTACGCTTCCTTAACGTTAATGTTGGATGATTGTGCTTCTTTAACAGTAAAGTAGGATGATTGTACTTCCTCAAAGCTAATGTTGGATGATTGCACTTCCTTAACGCTATCATTACGCTTCCTTAACGTTAATGTTGGATGATTGCACTTCCTTAACGCTATCATTACGCTTCCTTAACGTTAATGTTGGATGATTGCACTTTCTCAAAGCTAATGTTGGATGATTGCACTTCCTTAACGCTATCATTACGCTTCCTTAACGTTAATGTTGGATGATTGCACTTCCTCAAAGCTAATGTTGGATGATTGCACTTCCTTAACGCTATCATTACGCTTCCTTAACGTTAATGTTGGATGATTGCACTTCCTTAACGCTATCATTAAGCTTCCTTAACGTTAATGTTGGAAGATTGCACTTCCTCAAAGCTAATGTTGGATGATTGCACTTCCTCAAAGCTAATGTTGGATGATTGCACTTCCTTAACGCTATCATTACGCTTCCTTAACATTAATTTTGGATAATTGTGCTTCTTTAACAGTAAAGTTGGATGATTGTACTTCCTCAAAGCTAATGTTGGATGATTGCACTTCCTTAACGCTATCATTACGCTTCCTTAACGTTAATGTTGGATGATTGCACTTCCTCAAAGCTAATGTTGGATGATTGCACTTCCTCAAAGCTAATGTTGGATGATTGCACTTCCTTAACGCTATCATTACGCTTCCTTAACGTTAATGTTGGATGATTGCACTTCCTTAAAGCTATCATTACGCTTCCTTAACGTTAATGTTGGATGATTGCACTTCCTTAACGCTATCATTACGCTTCCTTAACGTTAATGTTGGATGATTGCACTTCCTCAAAGCTAATGTTGGATGATTGCACTTCCTTAACGCTATCATTACGCTTCCTTAACGTTAATGTTGGATGATTGCACTTCCTCAAAGCTAATGTTGGATGATTGCACTTCCTTAACGCTATCATTACGCTTCCTTAACGTTAATGTTGGATGATTGTGCTTCTTTAACAGTAAAGTAGGATGATTGTACTTCCTCAAAGCTAATGTTGGATGATTGCACTTCCTTAACGCTATCATTACGCTTCCTTAACGTTAATGTTGGATGATTGCACTTCCTCAAAGCTAATGTTGGATGATTGCACTTCCTTAACGCTATCATTACGCTTCCTTAACGTTAATGTTGGATGATTGTGCTTCTTTAACAGTAAAGTTGGATGATTGTACTTCCTCAAAGCTAATGTTGGATGATTGCACTTCCTTAACGCTATCATTACGCTTCCTTAACGTTAATGTTGGATGATTGCACTTCCTCAAAGCTAATGTTGGCTGATTGCACTTCCTTAACGCTATCATTACGCTTCCTTAACGTTAATGTTGGATGATTGTGCTTCTTTAACAGTAAAGTAGGATGATTGTACTTCCTCAAAGCTAATGTTGGATGATTGCACTTCCTTAACGCTATCATTACGCTTCCTTAACGTTAATGTTGGATGATTGCACTTCCTTAACGCTATCATTACGCTTCCTTAACGTTAATGTTGGATGATTGCACTTCCTCAAAGCTAATGTTGGATGATTGCACTTCCTTAACGCTATCATTACGCTTCCTTAACGTTAATGTTGGATGATTGCACTTCCTCAAAGCTAATGTTGGATGATTGCACTTCCTTAACGCTATCATTACGCTTCCTTAACGTTAATGTTGGATGATTGCACTTCCTTAACGCTATCATTAAGCTTCCTTAACGTTAATGTTGGAAGATTGCACTTCCTCAAAGCTAATGTTGGATGATTGCACTTCCTCAAAGCTAATGTTGGATGATTGCACTTCCTTAACGCTATCATTACGCTTCCTTAACGTTAATTTTGGATAATTGTGCTTCTTTAACAGTAAAGTTGGATGATTGTACTTCCTCAAAGCTAATGTTGGATGATTGCACTTCCTTAACGCTATCATTACGCTTCCTTAACGTTAGTGTTGGATGATTGCACTTCCTCAATGCTAATGTTGGATGATTGCACTTCCTCAAAGCTAATGTTGGATGATTGCACTTCCTTAACGCTATCATTACGCTTCCTTAACGTTAATGTTGGATGATTGCACTTCCTTAACGCTATCATTACGCTTCCTTAACGTTAATGTTGGATGATTGCACTTCCTTAACGCTATCATTACGCTTCCTTAACGTTAATGTTGGATGATTGTACTTCCTCAAAGCTAATGTTGGATGATTGCACTTCCTTAACGCTATCATTACGCTTCCTTAACGTTAATGTTGGATGATTGCACTTCCTTAACGCTATCATTACGCTTCCTTAACGTTAATGTTGGATGATTGCACTTCCTCAAAGCTAATGTTGGATGATTGCACTTCCTTAACGCTATCATTACGCTTCCTTAACGTTAATGTTGGATGATTGCACTTCCTCAAAGCTAATGTTGGATGATTGCACTTCCTTAACGCTATCATTACGCTTCCTTAACGTTAATGTTGGATGATTGCACTTCCTTAACGCTATCATTAAGCTTCCTTAACGTTTATGTTGGAAGATTGCACTTCCTCAAAGCTAATGTTGGATGATTGCACTTCCTCAAAGCTAATGTTGGATGATTGCACTTCCTTAACGCTATCATTACGCTTCCTTAACGTTAATTTTGGATAATTGTGCTTCTTTAACAGTAAAGTTGGATGATTGTACTTCCTCAAAGCTAATGTTGGATGATTGCACTTCCTTAACGCTATCATTACGCTTCCTTAACGTTAATGTTGGATGATTGCACTTCCTCAAAGCTAATGTTGGATGATTGCACTTCCTCAAAGCTAATGTTGGATGATTGCACTTCCTTAACGCTATCATTACGCTTCCTTAACGTTAATGTTGGATGATTGCACTTCCTTAACGCTATCATTACGCTTCCTTAACGTTAATGTTGGATGATTGCACTTCCTTAACGCTATCATTACGCTTCCTTAACGTTAATGTTGGATGATTGTACTTCCTCAAAGCTAATGTTGGATGATTGCACTTCCTTAACGCTATCATTACGCTTCCTTAACGTTAATGTTGGATGATTGCACTTCCTCAAAGCTAATGTTGGATGATTGCACTTCCTTAACGCTATCATTACGCTTCCTTAACGTTAATGTTGGATGATTGCACTTCCTCAAAGCTAATGTTGGATGATTGCACTTCCTTAACGCTATCATTACGCTTCCTTAACGTTAATGTTGGATGATTGTGCTTCTTTAACAGTAAAGTAGGATGATTGTACTTCCTCAAAGCTAATGTTGGATGATTGCACTTCCTTAACGCTATCATTACGCTTCCTTAACGTTAATGTTGGATGATTGCACTTCCTCAAAGCTAATGTTGGATGATTGCACTTCCTTAACGCTATCATTACGCTTCCTTAACGTTAATGTTGGATGATTGCACTTCCTCAAAGCTAATGTTGGATGATTGCACTTCCTTAACGCTATCATTACGCTTCCTTAACGTTAATGTTGGATGATTGCACTTCCTCAAAGCTAATTTTGGCTGATTGCACTTCCTTAACGCTATCATTACGCTTCCTTAACGTTAATGTTGGATGATTGTGCTTCTTTAACAGTAAAGTAGGATGATTGTACTTCCTCAAAGCTAATGTTGGATGATTGCACTTCCTTAACGCTATCATTACGCTTCCTTAACGTTAATGTTGGATGATTGCACTTCCTTAACGCTATCATTACGCTTCCTTAACGTTAATGTTGGATGATTGCACTTCCTCAAAGCTAATGTTGGATGATTGCACTTCCTTAACGCTATCATTACGCTTCCTTAACGTTATTGTTGGATGATTGCACTTCCTCCAAGCTAATGTTGGATGATTGCACTTCCTTAACGCTATCATTACGCTTTCTTAACGTTAATGTTGGATGATTGCACTTCCTTAACGCTATCATTAAGCTTCCTTAACGTTAATGTTGGAAGATTGCACTTCCTCAAAGCTAATGTTGGATGATTGCACTTCCTCAAAGCTAATGTTGGATGATTGCACTTCCTTAACGCTATCATTACGCTTCCTTAACGTTAATTTTGGATAATTGTGCTTCTTTAACAGTAAAGTTGGATGATTGTACTTCCTCAAAGCTAATGTTGGATGATTGCACTTCCTTAACGCTATCATTACGCTTCCTTAACGTTAATGTTGGATGATTGCACTTCCTCAAAGCTAATGTTGGATGATTGCACTTCCTCAAAGCTAATGTTGGATGATTGCACTTCCTTAACGCTATCATTACGCTTCCTTAACGTTAATGTTGGATGATTGCACTTCCTTAACGCTATCATTACTCTTCCTTAACGTTAATGTTGGATGATTGCACTTCCTTAACGCTATCATTACGCTTCCTTAACGTTAATGTTGGATGATTGTACTTCCTCAAAGCTAATGTTGGATGATTGCACTTCCTTAACGCTATCATTACGCTTCCTTAACGTTAATGTTGGATGATTGCACTTCCTCAAAGCTAATGTTGGATGATTGCACTTCCTTAACGCTATCATTACGCTTCCTTAACGTTAATGTTGGATGATTGCACTTCCTCAAAGCTAATGTTGGATGATTGCACTTCCTTAACGCTATCATTACGCTTCCTTAACGTTAATGTTGGATGATTGTGCTTCTTTAACAGTAAAGTAGGATGATTGTACTTCCTCAAAGCTAATGTTGGATGATTGCACTTCCTTAACGCTATCATTACGCTTCCTTAACGTTAATGTTGGATGATTGCACTTCCTCAAAGCTAATGTTGGATGATTGCACTTCCTTAACGCTATCATTAGTCTTCCTTAACGTTAATGTTGGATGATTGCACTTCCTCAAAGGTAATGTTGGATGATTGCACTTCCTTAACGCTATCATTACGCTTCCTTAACGTTAATGTTGGATGATTGCACTTCCTTAACGCTATCATTACGCTTCCTTAACGTTAATGTTGGATGATTGCACTTCCTCAAAGCTAATGTTGGATGATTGCACTTCCTTAACGCTATCATTACGCTTCCTTAACGTTAATGTTGGATGATTGCACTTCCTTAACGCTATCATTACGCTTCCTTAACGTTAATGTTGGATGATTGCACTTCCTTAACGCTATTGTTGGATAATTTCGCTTCCCTAACGCTAATGTGGATGATTGCGCTTCCTTAACGCTAATGTTGGATAATTTCGCTTCCCTAACGCTAATGTGGATGATTGCGCTTCCTTAACGCTAATGTTGGATGATTGAGCTTCCTTAACGCTAATGTTGGATAATTTCGCTTCCCTAACGCTAATGTGGATGATTGCGCTTCCTTAACGCTAATGTTGGATAATTTCGCTTCCCTAACGCTAATGTGGATGATTGCGCTTCCTTAACGCTAATGTTGGATGATTGAGCTTCCTTAACGCTAATGTTGGATAATTTCGCTTCCCTAACGCTAATGTGGATGATTGCGCTTCCTTAACGCTAATGTTGGATAATTTCGCTTCCCTAACGCTAATGTGGATGATTGCGCTTCCTTAACGCTAATGTTGGATGATTGAGCTTCCTTAACGCTAATGTTGGATAATTTCGCTTCCCTAACGCTAATGTGGATGATTGCGCTTCCTTAACGCTAATGTTGGATAATTTCGCTTCCCTAACGCTAATGTGGATGATTGCGCTTCCTTAACGCTAATGTTGGATGATTGAGCTTCCTTAACGCTAATGTTGGATAATTTCGCTTCCCTAACGCTAATGTGGATGATTGTGCTTCCTTAACACTAATGTTGGATGATTGCACTTCCTTAATGCAAATTTTGGATGATTGAGGTTCCTTAACGCTAATGTTAGATGATTGTACTTCCTTTACGCTAATGTTAGATGATAAATTAATTAATTAATATAATTACTTCTTTATTAACCATCAGAAAAGGAAACTAACAAAATAAACTTCCTTGGGGATAACAAAGCTACATGCAACAAAAATGGGAAACTATTCCTTAAAAAATGTCGGATGATAGATCTACGTTATAGCTAATGTTAATCAAGTGCTGTTACTTCTTCGTAGTCAAAGTAAGGTCAACGATTTTTGTAATATTACTTTAGTGTTTCTTCAAGGATAATGATTGTCATTTTCGTAAACAAAAATGCTAAAACCCAAAATTATTATGTTGAGTTTCTTATTTGCTTGTATCGTATCGCAGTCTTCTTGATGAAAAGATATAAGGATCAAGTTCTATATTATAAAAATATTGCTGATCATTCTTTAGTTTTTATTATCACGATTATACTCTATTAATGGAACAGCTTTATTTAAAATTTGAAGAAAGAGGGTTCCATAGCGTGATCTGTCAAATATATTTTGTTTCTATTATCTTCCTCTATTAGTTACATCTTTAAAAAATTGGTTGTGTTGACCGATATTTTGTGGTAATCGAACATGATGATAATTAACTCTTGAATAAGTCACACGTTGTTCAAGTTAAAATATATATATTTTAGTCTAACCACAATTAACATAAATATAAAAATCAGACGATCGTTTCAGTCTTTCGACTATCTTCAGTGAATATATACGATATATATACGATTCACTGAAGATAGTCGAAAGACTGAAACGATCGTCTGATTTTTATATTTATGTTTATGTTAATTGTGGTTAGACAAAAATATATATATTTTAACTTGAACAACGTGTGACTAATTCAAGAGTTAATTATCATCATGTTACATCTTTCTTAAATTAACCTATAAATTAGAGAAATAAATTATTTAATATTTAAATTTTTTCTATACGTCTCAATCTAAAACAGATTGTAATTACTGTTTGGTATTCTGGACCGTTCACTTTCACTTGTTTCGATCGAAACTAAGTTATGATTACGGTAGGACCTTGATACTGGTGGCCTTAATTGGAGAGATGAGGTTAATCCTTTAAAGTAGCTTCTATGCTAATGCATCAATAACTTAACTTAACGTTTCCTTATAAACAGGTTTATCTAGCGCATCGAGAACAACCCTATGCCCTATACACATATTAATTTATGGATTACCGATTAAAATACTAGAATACACAGCCCTAATATAAATAATTATATATTAGCTATTGTTATTGTTAAATTGTTAGATCATCTATTAAATTATATATTAGCTATTGTTATTGTAAAATTGTTATTGTCCTATTTTAAGTATTTATTAATTAGCATTAAGTTGTTAAAGAATTTGTTAAAATATTTATTAACTTATGTTGCCGTAAGTATTATGCTGTTGAAGAATTGGTTAAAATATTTATTAATTAATGTTGTATTTCTTTCACAGTTACATTATTATGCTGCCGAAAATAATTGTTGCCGTCAAAATTATTTATAAATTACTTATTAATTAATTTAAATTTTTTTTGACTCTGTTAAATTATTATGTTGCCGTAAGAATGTACTCGTAGAAAATTATTTTTAATATTATTATTTTTTTAAAAAAAGTAAAAAGTATTGCCGACCAACTCCAACCCCATAAGGGGAACCACGTGCCAATTTGCTAGGGTGTTAATGTAAATTATAGTTATGTAAGGTAATTGTTATATAATGCAATAAATGGTTATTATTATTATTATTATTATTATTATACACAGCCCTGTATTGTTTACTACGTTTTTATTAGCTTACTTTCTTGTTTGTTTTTGTATCCAGTACAAATCTTGCAATCGATTTTTAACTAACTTCCCGATTAGCTAGACATTTGAAACTTTTAGAATAGCTCAGAACACGATGACAATGCATTATTTTAATACTTTTAACCATCTTTCAGCAGAATTTAATTTAGTTTTCAGCAAATTTTGCTGTATGGAATGTTAGTTTCGAAAAAATCCGCTAGTTATTTTATTTGTTTTGACATGTCCCAAATTTACGATCTTCATTTTGACGGATTTTTTAGTACCTGGTATGGCTGATAAAATTGTTAAAATATTCAATTCAAACTAAACGTACTGACATCACACGACGATACAAGTTACTGCTCGGTCTTCTTGATCGTAGGTCTAAGATTTCTCTTAACAACAAGCTTCGTATTTATAATGTAGTTCTAAAACCAGCTTGGACCTACGGTCTGGAAGTGTGGGGCAGCACCAAGCCTTCCAATTCCCGTCGTCTCCAAATCCTGCAGTCAAAAATCCTTAGAAAAATAACCAACGCTCCTTTCTATGTTTCCAACCTAACTCTTCATGAAGATTTAAATGTGCCCTTTGTCCGAGATCTGACCGTATCCCGATATAAAAAATTCCATGAATCCATATCCCACCATCCAAATCCTCTTGTACAACTCCTATCCTCTCAGTTTATCCCAAGCAACCCACCAAGACGTTTGAAGAGGAGATGGCCTAGAGATCTCTTATCTTAAAATATCGTTTTCCCATATATAATGTTAAACTTTTATAATAATTAATATAATCCACTTCATCATTATTTTATCATTATAAGTTAATTTGTATTATAATTATTTCACTATATTTACTGCTAACGAAGTGTAGTCACTGGACTACTTCTTCTTCATGTTTTTTCCCGCCACATAACCAATGTATCATCACTATCACTTGTTGCAATTTAAATTTGTAGTTGTGTTATCCAATAAAAAAAAAAAAAAAAAAAAAAAAAAAAAAAAAAAAAAAAAAAAAAAAGACATCAGAGAATATTTTTGGTTCTGTGTCTGTCGGTCTGTCGGTCTGTCACTCAGATTTTGAGAACCGACATATCTTAAAAACTACTCGTCCGATTTTAATGAAATTTTTATGGTAGGTCATAATTAGCCCATTGTTGGTCCTATACAAGTGATTTTTAAGGATTTTTTCATTGGCCCCATATTTTGTGAAAAAACTGTACCCCCCCCCCCCCCCCCCAAAAAAAATAACGGATCATCTTGGCTGTTGGGTAGGGTTTGGGTTGAATTTTTGTCGCTCAGGAGCGCATGCGTCTGGCGACATGGAGCGACTTGCGGCATGCGTCATTGTTACTTTCTACTTGTCGTAGCGTGTTGCTTCGCTTGAAATACTTCTTCTTCTTGCCGCATGCGTCAGTGCCTCATGCTCTATGATGCTCGTTGTTGCCTCAGTGGAAACAGCTGCTGTACATTGTACATTTTGTACAGCCTTATAGCGAAAATGTGCGTTCCATATTCGTTCGGTCAGTCCTCCCAGGGCCGGATTTAGGCATAGGTGACATAGGCGGCCGCCTAGGGTCCGCACCACAAGGGCTCCACGATTTTTTTTTTTTTTTTTGTAATGCTTCCATTAACTTTGTTAATCTTGGAAACTAGAAGGAAAATCAACTTATTCATAGAGAGCAAATAATCTTTGTTTTAAAGAAAAAATTTTCAATCTTAGTCCAGTTAATAAAGGAAACAACTAAATCCGAAAGTTTTGGAATACCTAGTTCTTTAATGTTTGAAATTCAACATATAGTCGTAACAAAAGTCCCGGAATATCTGAACGAAAGATATGGCCTTAATCGGGAAAAATAGTTTCAATTTTTGTTTCACAAATATCTACACTATAATAAGGTTAGCTTTACCTAAAATGTCAATTAGGTCACTTGTCAAAGATTTTTTTTTCTACAAATGAGGTCAAAAAGATTTCCTAGATACCTCGGAAGCTCAAAAATATTTCCTTTATTAAGTACAAATTAAAATATAATTGCTTATAAAGTTTAATGAAAATTTTTGTAAATTATTTACAGCCATTTTGATTTATCTTTTTCTTAGAAACAGCTTATGTAAAACCTATAATAAAAAAATATTTTTTTTTATAAATTTTCCAAATATTCAAAAGGTAAATATTCCATATTGGACTGGGAAATATTCTCTTAGTCCAAACTTTTTCTAAGTATTGAAAAATTGGACTTATTTTTTAAAATAGTGGTCATACTCTCCTCTCAGGAATTTCCGGACCATTGATATATTCATTTACAAACATATTAATGAAGAAATATCCAAACTTTTCGATTTAGTTCCATAATAATATGTACAAATCATAGCTTCGTATACTGTACAACTTTATAATGTGGCTTAATATCTGTTTGTTTTGACGAGTCTCAGGGAGCCATATAAGAGGAAAAATATTTTATATTTTTTGTTTTTTTTATAAATAAAATATTTGTAAGGCCTTATTTCTTAAAATTTCCACAAAGGAGGGGGTCCCTCCCAATTTCAGACCCCCGTTAGCTTGACCCCCAATATTTGGTCAATGCTAAAAGAAAGGTGAAGGGGGCCCGCACCACATCATCCGCCTAGGCGTCGACATACTCTAAATCCTGCCATGAGTTCTCCGAAGTTACGAGCCTTTGAGGTCCTTCACTCAACACCTACTTCGTTTGTCTTATTAAGTTCATATTAACCTTCATCCTCTATAAATATCTACTTCTGTGGCCTTATAAAGAAATAAAACAATTTGGGAATATGTAATGGGTCATAATTAAGACAAAAGGCAGGTGCTTGCTTGCTATACTAATTCTCTCTTGCTACGTTAATTCCTTGTCCACTCCAACAAGGTCATCTATCAGGACCAAGATCAATGATCCTTTCAAAAGAAACTGCCTCTCGGCTCAGTAATGAACCCTATTACATTAACAATCATAAAAATAAACAGTTAATATTTTTCTTTTGACTTTCTTCATACCATTGCTAACAATGTAAACATACAAAGAATTATTATTAATCTTAATTTTTTTTTTTTAGTAGATAAGCACGCAAAGACCTAAAAATTAATAAAAAATACACGCATATATGCAACTATCTTCTTTGTTATGTAAATATTTATGGCTTATAATATTAATTATCAAATTTCGCACTTCCTATTAGGCACACAAACAAAAAAAGCTATAGTTCATTACTGTTTTAATCATTATAAATCTTTTTTTTTGCATTGTTAATTTTGAATGTAAAGAATGAAAAGCTGCGTATGTTATCTTACTTCTTTGTAATGTAAATATTAAACAATAATATTTATTATTAAATTTCACACTTACTAGTTCATTATTTTGGTAACAAAAGAATATAATTTATTTCACATTCATTTTCATTTTTTTTAAATTTATTATCCATTTTTAATTTTAATTATTATTTCTGTTTAATTTGGAATGCAACCAAAAACCTGCATTCAATCTTAATTCAATCTAATGTGAGAAATATGTACAATAATTTAAAAAAAAGATTATTTATTACCAAAATTCACACTAACGTGCTTTTGTCATTTGGACACATAAAAGATTTATTATTGTACATCTTCATAATTAATATAATTTATTACTTTTATTTTGGTATTATTTAGAATGTAATTAAAACTGTACATTATTTAGTCGATTAAAATGCTAATGCATATTTTGTAAAAATTATTAAAAAGGTTTAATATATGGGAAACTGTCAAACTTACTTATAGATAATCTAATTAAACGCAACACTCGTATATATATATATATATATATATATATATATATATATATATATATATATATATATATATATATATATGTGGGTGTGTGTGTGTGTATAATTTAAACTACAGAAGACAGAAACAGAGAAAAATATGCAGTGGTTCCGGGATTTGAACCACGGGCCTCCATATTTCCAGTTTGGCGCTCTAACCGACTAAGGTAAGCCAGATACAAAACTTTTCCCTGCACGAAAGGTTAGAATATAATCCCATATATATCCATAAATATATATATATATATAATCCCATATATATCCATAAATATATATATATATATATATATATATATATATATATATATATATATATATATATATATATATATATATATATATATATTTATATATATATATATACATACACAATTTGTGTTAGTGAGAGACACCAAGGGACTGTTCCAACATTAGACTATACGTCACAAAGATGTTATTACAAAGATGTTATTACTATACGTCACAAAGACATATTAGGCCATGTCCTGCATCGTTTCGTCGCGTCCGACTCATCAGGGGCCCGACGATGCCCAACCAACTCTGGACCTATACCAAATCAAGAAGATCAGATTAGGGCTTTATCAGAGACGAGCGTGCTCTCACATCGCCATTCTTGCTTGGCTGGCAAGACCCATCATCAAAGTACTACCGTGTTTTTGCACTGCAATAAGCTACACAATTTGTGTTAGTGAGAGACACCAAGGGATGTGCCACGCAAGCGTGACACATAGGAACTGTTCCATCATTAGACTATACGTCACAATGATGTTGGCTCGGCATTATGCCATGTCCTGATGAGTCGGACGCGACGAAACGATGCAGGACATGGCGTAATATATATATATATATATATATATATATATATATATATATATATATATATATATATATATATATATATATATATATATATATATATATATATATATATATATATATATATATGTGTGTGTTAATAAGTAATGTTTATAATAAAACTCCACACTTACTTAGTCTTTTAGATAAGCATAAAAGCAATTAAACTAGTTGTTTAATGACATAATAAAGTTCACCCTAAGGCCAATTACATTTCATTTAATAATAAGAAACTTTTATGTTCACTTGCATTATTTCGTAAATATGAATAATAAATAAATAATAATCATAATTATATTATTAAAAACACGTGTAATACACATACTTATTCATATCTGTAAGTATAACAGAAAATAATAATAATATAATATAACTTATATCTAATTCCAGAACTAAATGTTATATCCATATAATCGTATATAATTAGGATATTTTTTTATTTAATTTAATCTACTTATATACTGAGTTATTATAACTTTTAAATATATACGATCTACTTTGACTTTGTATATGAATAAATAATTCCAAGCGCAATGACCACAGGGTGTTTTTATTTCCTGGTTAATTTTTTAAAATGCTAATTTTTGTTTCTCTTTTCTTTTCTTTTTTTACTTTGACGAAGCTATTTTATATTTTCAGATGAAATGAGCGTTTAAAAATAAAAAACGTATGCATTTTCTTTTTAATATTTTTTTAATGATATATATTTAAGTGAACTCAAGTGGAACATGAGTTTTTTTGGGAACATTTAGAACTACTAAAACATCTATAGTATGGAATTAACTGTTACAATTAATATTTTAATTTTTTTTTCAGGCCTGTTATGATATGAAAAAAAAAAAATGTTAGTATTATAAAAAAGCACTATTTTAAATTTAAAAAAACAACATAATATTATCTACATTTAACATCTAATGAAGTTTAATTTTGTTTGAATTGTGAAATGAGAAATTAAGTTATTTTTTTATTACAAAAATGAGTAAATGTTTTAATATTAAAGATTAAAGAACTCTTTAAGCCGCAACTCATAAGTTCAATACACCGGGAAAACGTCTATTTTTTTTCCTTAGTCTTTAAATGAAGTAATCTTTCGTTTAATTGCGAGATTCTAAAGTAAGTTTAGGTGTTGATTAATCTGTAATTAGACACTTATTATAATCAGTAGTTTCGAAGGCGTGATTTCTTTCTTTAATGTGATTTTTAAGTTTTGCAAATTAGTACAAAATCTTTTTTATTAGTAGGTTTTTTAACTTTCGGCAAATATGGTAATGAAACGTAACGTATGTTTATTAAAATGCCTACTTACAGTTACTGAATAGATTTTTTCGAGTATTGAGATTTATAATTAATTTTTATGTGGGAGGTATTATAATTATTATGTGAACCAGTAGCTAGTCTTTTTTTTATTTTTATAGTTTAGGACCCTAATATTGACTTGTTGAAATGTTAGCTCTGTTATTTTGTGCCATAACTTTTAGCGCACGCACAATTCTATATTATAATATAAGTCCAGATATTAATATTATAATACCAGTCAGTATTTTACTAATGTATTACACTAATCAGTATTTTACCCACAGTTTACGCTTGATAGATGCGACAGTTGCAAACATAAAAAATCTATAATTAGGCCAGTCAATAGAGTCATCATGGCCTTAAAAAAGGTCAAGGAGTTCCAATTTTGAGCCTGCAATAACTGTGTTAAACCAATACTCTAAAAAAGTTGTAAATAGGCGAGCGTAGCGAGCCTGCAATAATATTTAAATAAAGGTTATGTACAAAGGCTTTGAAGGGTAGGCAATGAACAAATGAACATATAACAATTTTTGCAAACATTTTCAACAAATATGACCAAAATGCGGATTATACTAAAATATTTTTTTACTTATGTAACATATCACATAAAATAATTTTGGAGCCCTTTTCAGGTTGATTAAGAAAATAGTTTTCACCGAAAAATAATCCTGATAGCTATATTGAAAACATAGTCACACATGGTGGCAATTAACTAAGAAAGAACTCAATTCTAAGCGAGTTCTTTATGCACCGCATCACTAGTTTTAATTTAAAGTTCACGATAAGCTGAACCAGAAATTAAATTCTCACACCTCTACCCATAGTAGTTCATAAGGTATACGAGCCTATAGTTTTGTTATTTTGTCACTGACTCACTGACTCACTCATCATAATTCTAAGGCACTTATAACATTCCTAGAAACTTTAAATTTTGTATATAGGTAGAGTTTATTGCACAAATAAAGGAAAAATTAAAAAATCCGAAAAAAAAATCTGGCTCTTTGTCTCTTAAAAGGCTAATAGAAAAACCACCTATTCAAAATATTGTGAAAAATTAAAAAAAATGTAAATAGCGCCACTAGAGCTACCTAGTAGAGAACTTTAAAATGTTGAGGTTGATTTGACAGCATTGATTGACAGTTATCTTAAAGTGTAAACATATTTACTCCTGATAATTTCAATTTAGTTCAATTTGAACACCCACCGACGAAGAACTTACACGAAAGATTAACAAGAACAAAGAAAGAAAAATGGAAAAATTATTTGGGGCTACGAAAAATTACTCACAAAAAGAAGTGAAATCCCCAAAAACCACTAGTGTAAAAAAAATAAGCCAAGCCTCGCGTTAAACGTTATGAGATCATAGTCTCCCACTGTCCGAGTAAGTTCTACTAGGTCTAATTTATCCAGTGCAAGTACATGATGTTTGTCTGTCCCTCTCTCTATTCTCTTTTCCAAATCACTCTACATGTTTCAATTTAAAAACATTTTCTGACTTGGCAAATACACACCACAAAGAGGCTAAAATTAAATGCAGTGTCGTATACAAATTTGTATCCTTGTGCTGCGACGCTCAAATGAAGAAATATTTATTATTTGATTTAAGTTTGTGGTGTCTATTTGCCACGTCAGATAATGTTTTTAAATTTAAACGTGTAGAGTGATTTGGGAAAGAGAATAGAGAGAGGGACAGACAAACATCAAGTACTTACTTGCACTGGAAATTAAACCTAGTAGAACTTACTCGGACAGTGGGAGACTTGGCTAAACCTATCATCTCACAACTTATTAAGCGAGACTTTTTTTCACTAGTGTTTTTGTTGTGATTAATCTTATCGCTCACCCAGAAGATAACTTTTACAACTCAAATTTTATTGGATTTTATTTATTATGTGAATTATAAAAATATTTTTCGAACTTTGATTCATCACATCATGACTTTTATTAAAGATAAAGTTTGTAAGAAAATAATTTTCTAACTCTATTCAGGTTAATGATATTTCCCCTGTGAGAGTGGATATTTATCAATTTATCCGCTATAAATATGAGAGTGACTAGCCAATAATTGTAAAAAGGAGAACAGAAAAAAATCCTGTAAAATTGGAAGAGGATGTAGACCAGGCGAGATAATAGTGAAGATCAACCAACTGTGACCGAGCTCCAAATTGATCCTCCATTTTTTTTTTTTTTTTCAACACAAAAACTTTAGTTTCATACCTCATCTAACTTTAATTAATTTTTTTTTCTTATCTTTTTCATTTAAAGTGCGATCAACTATGTACCAACTTTGCCTTCCAGTAATCTTAATCGTTTGCCATTGTACAAATTCCATAAAAAATAGACTGCCAATTGGTGTGGCACATAACTTCCTCGCATCCTATCACGTACGTTATTGATTTTATACTTTTTAACTAATTATTGTCTAATTTGTTTAATTGTTTCCCCCGTTTTTTTAATCTGTCAAAATTGTTTGGATTATTTACATAAATTAAAGTATCAATTTAGCAAAAATTAAAGAGTGCAGACGGTTCAAATTAATCTATGCTATGTGCAAGCTACGTTCGATTTCATACAAATCAGATAAGTACTTTTGAATCTACAGGTGTAAAGAAATGTATGTTTGTGCAAATGTGGCATAAAAACAAATGAACGCAGAAGGTTGAAACTTTTATGGGACCAACAATGAGCTAATTATGACCTACCATCCAAATTTCATTAAAAACGGACGTGTAGTTTTTAAGATATGTTGGTTTTCGAAAATTCAACGACAGACCAACCAGTTCCCTGATGTCTGAAACGGATTTCTGTCTTGGAATTTTTGAAATCGAAGACCTAAAATTTTTTTGTACTTTAGAACGATCACATAGCTTCCGTTACCTTCGGTAAGTTGGGAAACAATAAATCAAAAATACATTTTTTTTTTCAATATTAGTTTTAGAAACGCAGCAGCGTTCCGCCCCGCAATGTCAAAATTTCACAAATCTGCCAGTGTATATATACTGTAGGTGACAACCTAGGGTTTTGAGGGTCTGCAGCGTAAAATACGTGCAAGCTACCTAAATAATTTTTTAATATCTTTGAAGGCCCTGTCCTGTAGATCAAAATAAAAAAAAAATAGGTCGAAATCGGTCAAGTAAAAGTAGAGAAAAATAGGCTTGAAATGGTAGTTTTGATACATCTTCTTATTCTTCCTTCATTTTACGTTGAAGCACCTACAGCCTAAACTACTTAACCGATTTTAATAAATGAGGGCTTTTTGGATTCGTCTAGGGCCCTAGTGCACCCCCCCCCCCAACTCACCCCCCCCCCCCTATCACCCCTCAATTCATTCCTACGTTAAATGTGTACCGTACAAAAAGTCATGAAATCTGGCCAAAAACCACGCACAAGTGGTTTTTGGTGCACCCCGCCAAGTCTGTGGTCCAAAAAAGTTGTGAAATCAACTTTCTGTCCCGCCAAGTGATGTTGTCACTTTCTCCTGACCCAACACTGTCAACTTAGATACTTATCAGCTTCTTCTCCTTTGCGGTGTGCCTGCAGTACTACCCAAAGTTAACTGGTTATATTCCACGCATCCTCTGTAAAGAAAGTAGTAGTTGCATGGGGTCATTCCTTGAAAGCTTAATTTGTATATTAATTATTTCTATTTCTATTTCTAACACTTATTTCTATTTGTTGAAGGCTTCGAGAAGAGCCTTTAACAACACTGTTAAAAGGCTTTCCTCTCCAATATGCGCCTGCATATATTAGTACTAGTTGCCTAGAACTAAGACTATGAGGTGAACAACTATCTTTCCACACAAATCTCAAGTGGCAAACGTGAAGGTGAAACAAGGAATTGTATTGGTGTTTGAAGAATACTAAAATTCCAGTTTCAGGAAATGGCAAGGCACACCGCCAAGGAGAAGAAGCTGGATTGTTTAACAGTGTTGTTGAAGGCTCTTCTCGATGCCACAATGATCATTGCTGTAAATCTTTCCCATTATCAAAAAGCAAATAAAATTGAAATAAGTAATATACAAATAAAGCTTTCAAGGAATGACCCCATGCAACTACTACTTTCTTTGCAGAGGATGCTTGGAATACAACCAGTTAACTTTGGGTAGTACTGCAGGCACACCACCTAGGAGAAGAAGCTGATAAGTATCTAAGTTGACAGTGTTGGGTCAGGAGAAAGTGCCAACATCACTTGGCGGGACAGAAAGTTGATTTCACAACTTTTTTGGACCACAGACTTGGCGGGGTGTTACCACGCGCAAGTGGTTTTTGGCCAGATATATATCTAATAATCATAGTCCAGGCCCCCAATTTTGAAGCTAAAATTAATTTCTTGATTTTGCCATGGGTTATGATTTTTCTGAACATGTATGCTATATTTCGTCAAAATAGGTCCAGATAGTTTAGGCTCCACGCGTCTGCACAGACGACAGAAAGGCATTTTTAAAAAAACATTTTTTTTGGACTCAAGGGACCTCAATATTATGATAATATTTGCACACCTTGCTTCTCCAAAATGCAACTTTTTATACATTTTAAAAGCTCTATTCAAGAATATTAAGAATATGTACGTTTTCCCCCGAGAAAGGTTTGCTGGTAGCCATATCAAAAGTAAAGGCACCTGATATAAGAGCAAAATCCATTTATTACTACGTTTTTATTAGCTTCCTTTCTTGTTTTTTTGTTTGTTTGTTTGTCCGGTACAAATCTGGCAATCGATTTCTAACTAACTTCCCGAATAGTACATTTGAAACTTTCAGCATAGCTCAGAACACGATGACAATGCATTATTTTAATACTTTTAGCCATCTGTCAGCAGAATTTAATTGGTTTTCAGCAAATTTTGCTGAACGGAAAGTTAGTTCGGAAAAAATCCGCAAGTTATTTTATTTGTTTTTCCATATCCCATATTTACAATCTTCATTTTGACGGGTTTTAAATTCGTGATTTTTATAAATAAGAGATAAACATTGAATGACAGCAAAACAGGAAATATATTGATTATATTATTTCAAATATATCGATGGTACGGTTTAGATTTGGTGTTGGGGAGATCCGTTGTACATTGATTTGTCCTCTTACAGGTTTAAGATCAGCTCTCTAGATGGTTGTCATGATTATGTGAAATAAATAAATTCGGAACTATTTTTTTTTTCCACTAACATTATATATTATATAACAATAACCATTATACTATCAGCATTACATACGATTCAATAGAAAATTTAAAAACGTTTAACTTTTTTTAACCACTATTAACGTTTAACTTTAATTTAATTAACCACTATTAACTAAGCGAGTTCTTTAGTAGCTTCAACACAAGTAAATTTAATTTGCACATAAATTTCTGTTAAAACAACTATAATAAATAACAGTATCAACTTAAAATAGCATATTTTACAAAATAGATAATGCTCTTAACTGTTTATGAGCATATACTTTTTATTCTCTGTAAAAATCGTGTACTTTGTTCTATTAGAAGAAAAAGAAGTTGCGAAAAAAAAAAAAAAAAATCATCATAAATTACGAGAGTATTTTCCACATGATTGCGCGGCACGTCCACAGTGGAAAGTCGTGGGCTCAGACTACAAACTAATAATCTAAATTGATCCCTAACAAGACCTCTCCCCCCTCTGTTTAGCGCGACACGTGGCGCAAAAAATGTTTAGAAGATTCGAGACATTTTACCCAGGAAGGAACGTGCGTTTAGACCTTCATAAATCCTGCAATGTATCATCTAACATTGAGAAAAATTTAGGTTGCTCAAAAGCAAGCAGAGGGGTTGCATAAGCAAGAAGCTTTGAATCATGGGGTAAGAAATAAAAATTCAGAGAAATTTGCATTGATCATGGTAATTACCATTTAATTTGGAATTTGCTGATTTGCTTATTTATAACCTGAAAAATTGGTTTTCTAAAGCCTAGTCTACACCAGAAGACACGTTGCGCCACATGTCTATGACGGTCTCATAGACCGTCTATAGACATGTTGCGCAACGTGTCTATAGACGTCTGCTGAGACCGTCTATTGTCTAGGTCTAGCGTCCACTCTGTAGACATGTTGCGCAACGTGTCTACCGTTGCAGCTTGTTTACCATTTCGAATGGAAAACCATAGACATAGATTCTTGGTCTAGCGACGAGACCGTAGTCGCCGATTGTCTAGGCCATGTCTACCCGATGTCTATACACAAATCGCTAGGCATTGTCACTGAGACCAAAATCGCGCAACTTGTCTACTGTCTACTAGTGTGGACTAGGCTTAAGAAGCTTGGAAATAGGGAACATCATAGGATTTTCAGGTAGTTATTCCTGTAAGAATAAGAAAAAGCAAGTCTGCTTGCATTAAAATTTTGTCAGAAAGAATTGGAATGGAGAAATCCCTTTAAATCCTAGGAATAAGCAAATGCAGGTTAGCTTAATGCAAACCTTATTTGTTGTGAAATTGAAAGTTTCAATTAATAATTATGTTTAAGTCAAGTGTGAAATGTGACATTTACTAAAAGTAGAGGGAATAAACCTGGAACCTTTCTTTACCGCATTTACTTTCAATTTAAAAGCAGTAGGTATCGCTTGAATGTGAGAATATGGAAATAATTACAAGATAAAAAGAACTTTATCTGTGATTGATACGAAATATAAACATTTTATCTCTGTTTAGATGCATAGAAAGTGATTCTTTTCGTAGCTGTATTCATTGCGCATGTGCGTTCATAATTAGGTGAAGAATTCACCGACCTTGGGCGGAAAAAAGAGGAATTCTTCACCTTAACGCACAATTAGCGAGTTTGTTTACATTCAAATTTGCTGTTTGTTTAATTAAAGTAACTGTTTATATCGAATTTTTAGAGTAACAATGAGTGATTTTAGTGATTATGAAGAAAATTAGGAGAATTATACGGCTTCCGAAATAATTAATTCGGCACAAAATACAACTAATGAATAAATGTCATCTTTATCAAAAGAGAAATACGAACTTACATAGAGGAAGTTTATTACATATTGTTTTTCTCTATTTATTATTAAAATCCACAATCGTAGATAAAGTACGGTACGCAACTCGTGGGAAAACTGCATTTTGCTTTGCTCGTGTGGTTTTACTACCCTACACACTCACATGCAAAATGCTACTTATCGCACTAGACGCGTAATGTACTATTTTGTATTTTCAGTTGAATTATTATGTAGTGTTGATAATATAATTGTTATTCTTATATTGTTGTTAGTGACAATAATTTCAAGATAAAAAAAACTTTTTATATACTACGTTTTTAAATCTTCTGTTGAATCGTATGTAATGTTGATAATATAATTGTTATTGCTATATTATAATATATATTGTTAGTGAAAAAAAAAAAAAAAAAAAAAAAAAAATCTTAAACCTATAAACGGACAAATCTTTGTACAATGGATCTCCCTAACACCAAATCTAAACCGTGCCATCGATATACATATTTGAAATAATATAATCGATATATTTCCGGTTTGGTGTAATTTAATTTAACTTATTTATAAAAATCCAAATATGAAACCCGTCAAAATGAAGATTGCGTAAATATGGGACATGGCAAAACAAATAAAATAACTTGCGGACTTTTTCCGAACTTACTTTCCGTACAGCAAAATTTGCTGAAAACCAATTAAATTCTGCTGAAAGATGGCTAAAAGTATTAAATAATGCATTGTCATCGTGTTCTGAGCTATGCTAAAAGTTTCAAATGTCTAGCTATTCGGGAAGTTAGTTAGAAATCGATTGCCAGATTTGTACCGGACAAACAAACAAACAAGAAAGCAAGCTAATAAAAACGTAGTAAAAAATAGTTCCGAATTTATTTACTTCATATAGATGACAACCAACAGACAACTGATCTTAAACCTATCAAAGGACAAATCTTTGTACAACGGATCTCGCCAACACCGAATCTAAATCATGCCATCGATATGCCCCCGTGTAGGGGAAGCTAAGAGAAGAAACATGAGTACAGGTAAAGAAGTACAGATGCAGAAAAATTAAACCGATGCCTAAGAAAAAAGTGTAAACAATGGTTGTCACACGTCAATTTATTTCTTTATTTACTTTTTCTGTTTCGCTGTTATTTAAATAATGCATTGTCATCGTGTTCTGAGCTATTCTAAAAGTTTCAAATGTCTAGCTACTCGGGAAGTTAGTTAAAAATCGATTTTTACTTGACCTACAAACAAGCAAACAATCAAGAATGCATAATTAAAACGTAGTAAAATCAAGTGATTCAAAAGAAATTTCCGATTAGCACTTGCTTGTAATATATTATGCTTCTCTAACCTCCTTTAGTACTTGTTTTTAAACAAAGTTCGACAATACATATTATGTTATTTCGGATTGATTTTGAAATAATTCCAAATTTATAAAACTTGTTCTTCTTTTTTAAATATGTCATCTCTTATTCTGATATGTTATCCCTTTTTTAGTTTCAACTTTCTCATATAAAGAGAAAGAATGATGGTGGTGAGAAAATTCGATTTTGATGAATTTACACGTTTTGGGTCCCTTGAGTCTAAAAAAGTGGTTTTAAAAATGTCTGTCTGTTGTTTGGGCAGTCACGTAGAGCCTAAACTAATGGGCCGATTTTGACAAAATTTGGCATATAAACATGTTCAGAAAAGTCCAAACACTGAATGCATTCTTGAAAAATCAAGAAATTAATTATAGCTCCAATTTGGGGGCCTAACCTCCAAAATTCTGCAAAAAACGTAAACAAAAAAAAATATTTTACAACAATTACGACGATTTTGTAGCCCATTTGAATGCAAATCTTATTAGCCCTTGCTTGTAGTATATGCTCCTCTAACCACCTCTAACCACCTCTAACCACCTCTAACCACCTACGGTATAAGCTGTTTTCCCGGGAAAATTCTAGTTCCTGAAAAAATAGCTTTAAACGCGGACGGAGAGAGGCCGGGTTCGATTCCCTACCGAGGAGAAATTATTTGTATGATATATTTTGATAAAATATTAAATAGTAATTAAATGTACATACAATAACTAATAAATGGAAAACACTGGGCTAAGTAATTATGACCTCTTATATGAGAATGTTTGTCTGAGTTGTCTCGGACCGATTTTTTAATAAAATAGGCACACAGAAATAAAATGTTAAATTCTATAACACTACTTTCATCACTCATTTATAAAGTAATAAACAGGTCAAGTGTGTGCTAGTCAGCACACAGCGAAGGTCTGTAGGCCACACTGTATAGTTTAAGTAGTACCCTATTGATATAGCTTATTAATATGCAAAAAGCTTACTTCGAACTATTTTATGGGTCTGATATTCTCAAAACACATAAACAAACTTCTTATAAAGTATTTTTTGCCACTGAACTGGACTAGAACCTATAAATACATCCAGTAGAGTATAATTATAAATAAAACAACGTATTTTGTCAATAAAAAAAAAAAAAAAAATTTTTTCGAAATTTCCAAAAAGTGGTATCTTTACTTTTGGTCGAAGAATGTTCAGGGATTTTTCCAGAATTTTTGCACTTTACATAAGCGAGATAGAAGGGGGGGCACTTTTCACACCAACTTCAAACTCGCCTACGCTCGCCCTATCAAAGTTATAACAAAAATGTATATACTTTTGTAATCAGCTCGACGTACCCTTTCATATGATACCCCAAGTCGCTATATTTTTAAAATGTGTGGGTAGGTACTATACACATATATGTCAAATTTCAAAGTGCTTCGGACGAAAGGTGTAGCCGTGAAAGCAGGTGACGGACGGACGGACGGACAGACATACATGCAGAAAAATATAAGGGTCCTTGGTTTTGCCTACGGACCCTAAAAATAAAAATATTAGCATCAGACTATACCAAATTCGGCAGTACTAGGGACTTTTATATGGCACTCGGAGTTTTTTCCGAGTGCCATCACCTCTTGGCCGACCCTTAGAGAAAAAACGTTTCCCCTCTAACTAATGCCTTTGATCACTTCCCTTTAATCTTCATGATGAAGATATAAATATTGAATTGAGATTAGAAATACTTTCATATCTTTTTACTTTTTCATATACGTTGTATAGATAAGGAGAAAGTATCGTGATCGAGTTTTGGACCTAATTTCCAGTTTGATATTTTTATAGACTTACACGTTTTGAGGTCCCCTGAATCTAAAAAAAGTGTTTTTTTTTTTTTTTAAATTACCTATCGTTGGTAGTCTCAATGCACTAGATAAATTGTTTTTAAATACTTATTATTTTGTCTGTCGCCTTCTGCTGTATGTTGTCCGGCGTCTGAATGCAGACACATGCACAGACTCGACACATTCTAAAACTGTGTGGCGAATTGTATCAAAATCGGCCCAGTAGTTTAAGCTCCATGTATCTGATTTGACGAGACCAAACTGCAAACTAGACCAATATTATAAAACCCACTTTTTGGGCTCAGAGGACATTACAAAGTGTAAATTCATCAAAATCGAATTTTCGAGCTCACCCAAGGTAACGGAAGCTATGTGATCGTTCTGAAAAACAAAAAATATTTTTTGTCTCTGATTTCAAAAATTCCAAGATAGAAATCCGTTTCAGACTTCGTGGAACATTTTAGGTTCCGTGTCTGTCTGTCTCTCTGTCTTCGCTTCAATTTTTGCGAACCAACATATTATCTTAAAAAAATACACGTCCGATTTTAATGAAATTTGTATAATAGGTCAATTTACCTATCATTATAGTATTAGGGTAATTTACTCATTGTTGGTCCCATATGAGATTAAACTCTTTAGAAGTTGGGTCAAACAAAGGAATAAAAATCTCTCTTTTGCAATATTTCGATCCCTCCTTGGATCATTCTCAAACTGACTGTCTAGAAGATTACATCATGATGATTATTATTATTTTAAAAATCGGTTTAGATGTTAAAATGTAGTAAAATTGAATCATAGTGATTCTCGTCATTTACCTGAAAGCAGGTTCTGTTTATTGCACTATTAGTTTTAAATTAATAAATCCATTATTTTAAAATAGAAGTTCCTCTTATTTATTAAAAAATATATATTTTTCTTTCTACTCCTTTATCACTTCAACTTATCTTTCACTGAGCAATACTTAAACTTCATGAGATTAAATCTTCTGACTCCATTTGTTTCTCTTCCACATGCGCACAAACATACATTTATTTACACCTATAGCTTCAAAAGTACTTATCTGATTTGTATGAAACTTTTATAGTTTATCGAAAGTAAGCTGCAGATAGCCCAAGATTAATTAGAACCGTCTCCACTCTTTAACTTTCACTAATTTGATACCTTAATTCACGTAAAAAATCAAAATAGATAAAAAAAAAATGGGGGAAACAATTAAATAAATAATATATAAAGCATAAATGATTATTGCTATAATCAATAAATATGAGAGAGTTAGTGAGATACGGTCTAAAGAATATACGGTCTCTCTCATATCTACACTTTAACGGTTGCTAACTTAAAATATAATCAATAAAGCACGTTCGCACAATTCATATAAAAAATCAAAACCATTTTTACAGATTATAAAAGAAACGGACGAAACAATTAAAGACAATAATGGCTAAAATCAATAAAGTACGTGATAGGATGCGAGGAAGCTATGTGCCACATCATTTGGCAGTCTATTTTTTCTAAATTACATATTTATTTATTACTCTACCTGGTGTCATTTTTAATTTTGATATTACCTTTGTTTAAAATATTAAAATCGATAATTTAAAATAAAGTCTATTATAAGAAAGCAGTATGGAATCAATACAGTAGCATTTTATATTCTAAGTATCCTTTAATAATAATTCATCAACATCCCATTCCCACATCCTTCATCATTCCAAAACAAAATCTAAGAGAGAAGGCTCGACACACTCGTATCTTCCCAAATAGAAAAACGTGAGGATTCAGATCCGCCAAATTCTCATCCGGAGCTTCTCTCGAGTTATTGGAAAATTTCTAATATACATCGGAGAGAAGGTCTTACCATATTTTTGTTGATCGCTTTAAAAAAGAAAAAAAAGAATAAACTATCCAAAACACAAGTCGTGTAAAAGCCATCTAGACAACAACAACTAAAATATAATATCTAGTCGGAATTTGAGAAACGATTTCGTGTTCCAATTTCCGACCTTTATATATATTTTTTTCATGAAATGATATCGGAGTCGGCCGGAGGTTTTTTTCCGAGGGGATCTCGGTGGTCGGATCGTGTGAAGACCTTACCTGCTTAGAGTTTCGTTACCCGCAGCTCTAATGAAGCATAACAAATTTGGGTTTTGAGCTCTCAAGCGGGTTCACGACCCGAACATTACTCAAACAACTATCTCAAAAATATCAGTTCTGAGAGAAAGAGAAGTAACAAGCAAACTTATTTACTAAGTCTTTAAGTTCTCTTCCTCGTATTGGACTTGTTTTAGCTTTAGACTGCTTTGCCAGCAATTACTTCACACGACCAATACCTATCGTGATTTCTTCTTAAGTCAGACGTAGCACAAGAAAACTAAATTATATTTCTCCCTATTTATATTTTTTATTTATTTATTTCTAAAAAAGAAACAGACAACTTAAACAAATTATGAATTTCCTAATGCAACAAATATTCGATCAACCAAATAAGGAATTAGTAACTCCTGAGCCTATATATACACTAGTGTTGCTTTCATATCAGCGATACTATGCTCTCAATAATGATATCAGGATAATATTTCAGTAAAACCTGACATTCTTATTCAACGTGAAACGAGCATTAAAATTATTTTGTCCATTATCTTTATTTAATAATATTAACGCAGGCTCGCTACGCTCGCCTCTCTATCAGAATTTGTAGTAAATATTTATTAAATAAATTTATTGCAGACTCGCTGCGCTCGCCTGTTGATTCAGCATTTGTAGTAATTATTTATTGAATAAAGTTATTGTAGCCTCGCTACGCTCGCCTGTTTATAAAATAAATATAGTAATTATTTAATCAAATTAAAGAAGGTTCGCAACGCTCGCCTGTTTATACAGTAAATATAGTAATTATTTAATCAAATTAAAGAAGGCTCGTTACGCCCACCTGTTTGATTCAACATTTGTAGTAAATATTTATTGAATAAAGTTATTGTAGGCTCGCTACGCTCGCCTGTTTATACAGTAAATATAGTAATTATTTAATCAAATTAAAGAAGGCTCGCTACGCCCACCTGTTTGATTCAGCATTTGTAGTAAATATTTATTGAATAAAGTTATTGTAGGCTCGCTACGCTCGCCTGGTTTATACAGTAAATATAGTAATTATTTAATCAAATTAAAGAAGGCTCGCTACGCTCGCCTGTTTGATTCAGAATTTGTAGTAAATATTTATTGAATAAAGTTATTGTAGGCTCGCTACGCTCGCCTATTTATACAGTATTTGAACTCTTTTCCTACTTTTATAGACCTTTACTTTTACTTATAACATGCAATGCAGATTAAAATTTTTTTAATAGTCCGCCACATTGAAAATATTCTGTGCGAAATTTTTAATACTTAGATATTCCTTTCCTATACTTTAAGACCTTTAAATTGATGTATAACATGTCATACTGACTAAAATCTTTTTGTTTAGTCATCCACCATATTGGCCGCCACCTTGAAAATATGAAGTGCGAAATTTTATTAGCTACATATTATTTTCTTTCTCTTAAAGGCCCTTAAAACTATGTATAACACATGATGCTGGCTAAAACTATTTTTTTAGTCGTCCGCCATATTGGCCGCCATCTTGGAAATGTTTAGTGTGGAATTTCCAAAAACTATACAGTTCTCACAAATGCTGAGATGCATCTATGTGCCAAATTTCGTTGAAATTGGTCAATTTTTATCAGTTATCGTTGGACAAACAAACAAACAAACTTTTCAAATTCCAAGTCTCTGAAATGAAGAACTCACTTCGCACGTTTAATTAGCATAGTAAAAGTAAAGTCTCTACTAGTTA
Organism: Gerris lacustris; assembly: GCA_951217055.1. Taxonomy (NCBI): domain Eukaryota; kingdom Metazoa; phylum Arthropoda; class Insecta; order Hemiptera; family Gerridae; genus Gerris; species Gerris lacustris. The sequence goes on along the minus strand of OX578281.1, from coordinate 4,010,575 downwards.
CATATTTTTTATACATGTATACTTTAGTTATACATTTTATTGTATAACTAAAGCAAGCGTCTTACTATAAATATATATTAAATATAAGAAAAAAAGTTGATCATGATGAGTTTATAATGAAAGAGTATGTTTGTTAAAGGAGTTTGGATTGAAATAGGACTCTTTTCTGCCTACCCGGCCAAGTAATTTAAAATATTATAAAATATATCTCTTCCCTACTCTACAGCTTCTGCTTGTATAGGATGAAATTTTAAATGATTATATTTTATTTATTTACAAAACAAAGTTACATTTTTGACATACATATATAACAAAAATAATCAAAACAAGTCAAGTAACAGGCTTCCTTAATAACACTTTTTCCCGTCTTTTAAAGCTTATGTTCACGCGAGCGCTGCGCGTGAACGATTGGGATGATAACGTTTTCCGACGAACTCAGCCTGGGCATTGGTAAAATGAACGTGTTTACCAAATTTCATCTAACTCGGTGAGCTTTTAACTCAAGTTATCGTGATTTGTAAATTTCGTGACAGATTTTGCGTGACGGTGATTTTGTGACGGTTATTTTGAGACGGTGATTTTGGTAGTTTTTTTTTTGGATTCACTCCCGGGCTCCAGAACGTGCCATAAGGAACTTCGTTCCAAAAGAATATTTTTATTCCTATCCTAACTGTAATATTCATAAAGTAAAAACTAAGTATACAAGGAAGTCTAAAAATACACAAGTACACAAGTAAAAAGGTCATATTTGATATTTAAACTGTTTCTCCTTAGCTCACGACTAGCCCCTGAAAAGCCAATAATCGATACAAAAAAATCTAAAAGAAAAACATTAACTGTGGATTTTGTAATAAAGAATTCTAATATTTTTTTCCTCTATAGTTGTAATAGTGTACGTTGTGATTGTAAAAAATAGATTTATTATAAACTATATTGTTGCAACAACGATTGGTTTTATAAATGTTGCAAGAAGTCTTTGGTTTTATAATATTTATTTATTAATATATTTTTTTTTTTTATTATTTAATTCCTGATGGATATCTCAACAGGTTATGGGTAGTTTATACGTCTATCGGTTTAGTCTTTTGTGTGGAAAATGTCTCACCTTAATGGGAAATGAATCCGTACTATATATTAGATGATTATTATAGACTTTGATATCAGAAAGTATGTATTTTGTAACTTAGACTATTTGTGAACTAAATTATGCTCAAACATATCGGACATGTGTCAGAGTTAACACTTCATTTAAAATGACTCAATTTTTCGTTGTTTTTTAGAGGAAGCTCCCCTAAATTTAGAACTGAATTGATTTCACCCCGGGATGAGGTGCGCGCACTCCGACTAATAATTCGCTTGTTTTATTTTAGTTTCACAATGGATTTCGTTGAAACCACTTGTGCGATAGCTCTTTTGCATGAAGAAATAAAGAAGAATTATGAAACGCGCATGCGCAATGAATGCAACTACGAAATGAATCATTTTCTAAGCATCTAAACAGAGATAAAATGTTTATATTTCGTATAAATCGTAGATAAAATTATTTTTCACTAACTTAGGTGGCTATTGTCAATAGTTTAGAATCTCTTTATCTAAAAGTTCATAGCTATTCTATGATTGTCATTATTGGTATCTGTATTGAACTACCAAACAAATTAAAAAAAAAAAAATAATAATAATAATAAATCACTTTTACTTCTCCCAATAAAAAACTTGATGCATGTCTGTGAAAATGTTCTTGGTAAGATTACCCGCCGGGTAGTGGGAGGGGGGAGTTATTTTTATTGTAAATGTTACCACTACTAATTAATCAATACTAATTAAATGTAACCTCAAAAGCACGAAACCAATTTCATCAGAATAGGATTAGGAGAGGAACGTTCTAAAAACGAGTGACTCCATCATACTCTTAAACTCTGTTGCTTCCGAGCTTACCGAAGGTAACGGAAGCTATGTGATCCTTCTGAAGAACTAAAAAGTTTTAGTCTCCGATTTCAAAAATTCCAAGACAGAAATCCGTTTCAGACATCAGGGATCCAGGGATCATTTTTTGTTCCGTGTCTGTCTGTCGGTCTGTCGTTCAATTTTTGCGAACCAACGTATCTTAAAAACTAAAAGTCCAATTTTAATGAAATTTGGGTGGTAGGTCATAATTAGCTCATTGTTGGTTCCATGTAAGTTTCAATCTTCTGTGCTCATTTGTTTCTCTTCGCCAAGCGCAAACTACTACTAGAGAGATCGATCAAAACAAGACAAAAAGGATTCCCCAAAGATATTAAAAAAATAATGGCAGAAAGGAGAAAGATGAAGAGAAAATCCAAAACGGAAGGATTCTCAGAACTCTCTAAGAGAATAAGACGATTGATTCAAGAATGGAGAAATATTAAAGACTGATGAAATCCGACTAGCTGTTGAAAGCGGATCCAGTTTGAAAAAATGTATGAAATCCCAACAAACTGGTCGAAAAGAAATTACTGCACTAAAAGATCAAAATGGTGACGTAAAGTATGAAGAACAGGAAATTTTAGGTATTATATTCAATTTCTACAGCAAACTATATCAAGGTCAGGAAGAAGAAATGGAGGAGCAAGAGAATACGTCTGAAAGTAAAATGAATAGAGAAGATAAAGAAATCAAGGTAAATGCATAATGCGATCTGAAGTTGAATACGCTGTTAAGAAATTAAAATTGGGAAAATCAGGGGGTGTAATTAGGTGGCTCTAAAATCATCGATGAATTAAAAGATTTATTTAACTTGTGCATACAAAAAAGAGAAAAATGGATAAGACTTCAGACGGAAATGGATGACATTGGGAAAGTGGTAACTGAGCGATAGTGGAGGTGGGCCGGCCATATCATCAGGGTGACAGATGAAAGATGGAGCAGGAAAATCTTAGAATGGTATCCAAGGAGCTTGACTCGCAACAGAGGAAGACCTGCTCAACAGTGGGATGAATAAATGAGGAAATGTTGTGGAGGAGCTACGTGGAAAAGATTAGCAATAGACAGGACAGAGTGGCGCAGCATGGAAAATGTCTATGTCCAAGCTTGGCTAACTCCGGAATGAAAAAATAGTTTAAGAGAAATGTAAAAAAAAGTATAGTTTTATTTAAAAATCTTACATTATAAAAAAAAAAAAGAAAAAAAAAAGTATAGATTATGATTTATAAATAGGTCAGTTATTGTATTAAAATGTAATCTCCGCAGAGAACGTAGAACGTTCTAAAAACGAGTGACTCCATCATACTCTTAAAATCTATTGCTTCCGAGTTTACCGAAGGTAACGGAAGCTATGTGATCGTTCTGAAGAACTAAAAAGTTTTAGGTCTCCGATTTCAAAAATTCCAAGACAGAAATCCGTTTCAGACATCAGGGAACATTTTTTGTTCCGTGTCTGTCTGTCTGTCTGTCGTTCTGTGTGTCCGAGAATTATGAAATGTGCGACGATAACTCCGTGCGACCGATTTAGATGAAATTTGGTAGACATGTTCATTTTACCAATGCTCAGGACGAGTTCGTTGGACAACGTTATCCGTCCAAGTGTTCACGAGCAACACTCGCGTAGACGTGAACTTCAGATTTCAAATTTGAATTTTAGGTCGGGAAAAAAAATCTAACTTCATCTATTCAATGAGACAAACATTTTTTTTCAAATACAATTTGGTTTTTTAGTTAAACCAACATCCACACCGCTATGAAGTGTTAAAGATCGCTAAAACTATTAATAGTTTTTACGCAATAAACAATATAACAATAAAGTAATATAACAATAATTTTAATGTTAATATAACAATAAAGTACATGATAGGATGCGAGGAAGCTATGTGCCACACTTATTGGCAGTCTATTTTAAATATGTCAAAATTGTTTTGATTATTTACATGAATTAAAGTATCAATTATGCAAACATTAAAGAGCGTAGACGGTTCATATTAACTAGGGCTATCTGCAGGTTGGTTACTTTCGATAAACTATAAAAGTTTCATACAAATCAGATAAGTACTTTTGAAGTTATAGATGTAAATAAATGTATGTTTGTGCGCATGTTGAAGAGAAACAAATAGGCGCAGAAGGTTGAAACTTATATGGGACCAATAATGGGCTAATTATGACCTACCATACAAATTGCTTTAAAATCGGACGTTTAGTCTTTAAAATTGGTTAGTTTGCAAAAAATTGAGTGACAGACCGACACACCAACAAACAGACACGGAACCATAAATGTTCCCTCATGTCTGAAACGGATTTCTGTCTGTGAAGTTTTGAAATCGGAGACTTAAAACATTTTCCGTTCTTCAAAACGATCACGTAGCTTCCGTTACCTTCGGTAAGCTCGGAAGCAAAACTTTTCCCAAGTCTCTGAAATGAAGAACTAACTAACTACGTTCGTTTAACAATAATTTGGCGTAGTCATTTCTCATGTGTAAAACCACATACTTAATGTGACCATTTATATTCGACTAGAATATTATGTGTTTATTGCCCTTTGTGTGTAATGACCACCTGCTTAAATAACCACTTTTAAACGATCTTTGATACAAGTTTTACTGCAAGTATAACAATTTAATTAAAAACGTAAATTAGATTATATAAAATATCTCGTGAATAAATATTATGATGAATGGATATTCTAAGGAAACGTGCAAAAAAAAAAAAAAAAAAAAAAAAAATTTAAGTATAATTTTAAATAAATAGATGTAAAGATATTCTAACTATAAATTCGCTAAGGATGTTAAGTTATTATATTAACAGCTGCCAAATAATAAGTGATCAACGATAAACTTAATTCGAATAACAAAAATATTGTAGTCTTGATTAAAAAGTGTAAACTCTATGTTAATTCAATGATAAATTAAGCTTGATAAACTAAAACCTGCAATTTAGTAGGAGGTGGTAATTTCATTCCATCATTACATTCGCAACAACAATATATTAACAACATATCGCAGTGGATCTTTATACAGACTGTTAACTAATATCTGCAAATTACTTATGAATATAAGGCATAGTACTTGAATACAAAGTCGAGCGATATTTCTATCTAGACTCATTGGTTCCCAAAGTGGGGGGCGCGCCCCCCAAGGGAGGCGTAAAGACAAGTCAAGGGGGGCGTGGGGCCTTAAGATCAAGCTTTAGAATTAAATAATTTCAAGATAAAAAGAACTTTTTATATACTACGTTTTTAAATTTTCAGTTGAATCGTATGTAATGTTGATAATATAATTGTTATTGTTATATAATATATAATGTAGTGAAAAAAAAAATAGTTCCGAATTTATTTACTTCACATAAATGACAACCATCCAGAGAACTGATCTTAAACCTATAAAAGGATAAATCTTTGTACAACGGATCTCCCCAACACCAAATCTAAAGCATGCCATCGATATATTTGAAATAATATAATCGATAAATAATATAATCGATATTTCCTGTTTTGCTGTCATTCAATGTTTATCTATCACAAATTTGAGACCCGTCAAAATAAAGATTGCGTAAATATTGGATATGGCAAAACAAATAAAATAACTTGCGGATTTTTTCCGAACTAACTTTCCGCACAGCAAAATTTGCTGAAAACTAATTAAATTCTGCTGAAAGATGGCTAAAAGTATTAAAATAATGCATTGTCATCGTGTTCTGAGCTATGCTAAAAGTTTCAAATGTCTAGCTATTCGGGAAGTTAGTTAGAAATCGATTGCCAGATTTGTACCGGACAAACAAACAAACAAGAATGCAAGCTAATAAAAACGTAGTAAAAATAATTCTGCGGCCCTAGTACGATTTTGATAAAATGGAAAAATCCTCATTTTGGGTTAAGTATTACAAAGTGTACCCCAGTATATCACAGCAAAGCCTGCTATTTTATTTACCTTTTTCAAGCTCTTATTTGTGCGAAAAAGCGTTTTCAGCACTATTTGCAATAAAAACATAGTATCGGGGCAAAATTTAAAATGATTTGCCTTGTGCACTTTCCAATAATCATCCAAGAATAGGGAATCTTGTAAAAAAAATGCAATCTCAACCATATCACTGATTTATTTTGTCTCTTACTTGTTCAGTTTAAATTGCTACTTGTAATGTTATAAAAAATAGTAATAAAAATATGTGTATGGTTATTCAATTTAATACTTGTTTATTTGATATTGCTCATTACCACATAAAATTGTGTAAGGGAGGGGGGGGGGGGGGGGGGGGGGGGGGGGGGGGGGCGTGGGAAGTTTTATTCTTGACAGTAGGGGGCTTGGTAAAAAAACTTTGGGAACCCCTGAATCTAGACAATGTCTAAGGATTTCATGTCTTTACTTTGGCACATAAACTCGTAAAGCGCGTTACCAAAAAGCGTTACCAAAAAACGACACCAAAAAGCGTTACATGAAAATGTCTCACTGTCTTGCAGACTCGTATGAAAGCAATTTTTATTATTATTATTTTTTTTTTTTTAATTTAATTACTGCAAGTACAGTACATCATTGTTATAAGCAGTACAGATGTATGCATATCTGACTTAAGACGACATGATGCAAGCAACTATCCAGTGATAGCACTAAATTGAGACAGAAATGATTTTATGTGCAATTGAAGCGAGCGTAAGCGAGCTTCTTACATTCAACAAACTATGCATCTTGTCTGTCTGTCTGTCTGTCAGTAACGTTTAAGCGTGTGACGATAACTTGAGTAAAAGTTGACCGATTTAGTTGAAATTTGGTATACATGATCCTCTTACTAATACTCAGGCTAAGTTCGTTAGGCAGCGTGATCCGTCCAAGAGTTCGCGCTCAACGCTCGCGTAAACGAGAGGTACAAAACTTATATTGGAATTTCAGGACGGGAAAAGATTCTATTCGATGAGTCGAACATTTTTTTCAAATAACATTTTTTAGTAAAACCAACAGCGACACCGCTATGAATTAATAAAGATCGATAAAACTATTAAAGCGGACCTAAACGTTTAGAATAGAGAAAACAACCTTTTTTCTGATATCTTACGTTCTAACGTAACGATTTTAATAAAACTTCATATACGCCATCTAATGCACAATTGAAACAGGCATGCAAAATTTCAATTTGATACATGCAGTAGTTTGTTTGTAGCAAAGAGATACATTTTATAATAATTGAAAAGAAGATGTGTGGTTAGAGGAATAGTAAGAATGCGGGGTGGTTCCCTTACTAATAGCCGCTGTACTACTTCTATACCCATTATCTATAAACTCATCATAATTCATGATTATCTATTTTTTTAATATTCAATACATATTTATTACAATACGCTCGCTTCAATGATAGAGTCACGCGATGCCTAGTTACTCAAAAATCGTTACACCAAAAAGTGTTACATGAAAATGTCTCACTGTCTTGCAGACTCGTATGGAAGCAATTTAAATTTGTTTTATTTTTTTTGAATTTAATTACTGCAAGTACAGTACATCATTGTTATAAGCAGTACGGATGTATGAATATCTGACTTAAGACGACATGATGCAAGCAACTATCCAGTGATAGCACTAAATTGAGACAGAAATGATTTTATGTGCAATTGAAGCGAGCTTCTTACATTCAACAAACTATGCATCTTGTCTGTCTGTCTGTCAGTAACGTTTAAGCGTTTGACGATAATTTGAGTAAAAGTTGACCGATTTGGTATACATGATCCTCTTACTAATACTCAGGCTAAGTTCGTTAGGCAGCGTGATCCGTCCAAGAGTTCGCGCGCAACGCTCGCGTAAACGAGAGGTACAAAACTTATATTGGAATTTCAGGACGGGAAAAGATTCTATTCGATGAGTCGAACATTTTTTTCAAATAACATTTTTTAGTAAAACCAACAGCGACACCGCTATCAATTAATAAAGATCGCTAAAACTATTAAAGCGGACCTAAACGTTTATAATAGAGAAAACAACCTTTTTTCTGATATCTTACGTTCTAACATAACGATTTTAATAAAACTTCATATACACCATCTATCTAATGCACAATTGAAACAGGCATGCAAAATTTCAATTTGATACATGCAGTAGTTTTTTGGTATCAAAGAGATACATTTTATAATAATTGAAAATGAGATGTGTGGTTAGAGGAATAGTAAGAATGCAGGGTGGTTCCCTTACTACTAGCCGCTGCACTACTACCAGACCCATTATCTATCAACTCATCATGATTCATGATTATCTATTTTTTCAATAATCAATGCATATTTATTACTATACGCTCGCTTTAATGATAGAGCCACGCGATGCCTAGTATAAAGAACAATGAATAAATTTAATTCATGAAAATAAATAAAAATAAAATTAGTTAGCTAAGATGTCACGTGGTCACTCACTACCTCTTCAGACATCTAGGAGGATTGTCAGGAATGGACCAGGAAAACAGACTAGTTGATTGGACTGGTCAGAAAGGGAGTCGTGGAAGGATTTGTATCGGGGAAATGGCAAATTCACGGACAAAGTGTACTTTGAGATCGTTATGAAGGACGAGATTTAGAGTTATGAGGAGATTATTAAGTTATGAGGGGCCCTGACCCCCCCCCCCCCCCCCCCCCCGAAATGATTTCATACCTAAGACCCGCCATACTCTTAAAACCAAAAAAACACAGTAATGACTAATGACAGATGCATTCGAATTGACTATCTTATGGTGTGTATACACTTAATCACCCCAAATAAGGTCGGCCCGAATTTGCCGATAGAATTAAAGTCATTCAACAGTATACCGGCCCGATTGTCGGCTGGGCCCGGATTTTGCCGATGGAATTGAATTTATTAAACACTATACCGGCCCGACTGTCTGCTGGGCCGGGATTTTGCCAATGGAATTAAATTTATTAAACACTTTACCGGCCCGACTGTCGGCTGGGCCCGGAGTTTGCCGATGGAATTATATTTATTAAACATTATACCGGCCCGACTGTCGCCTGGGCCAGGAGTTTGCCGATGGAATTGAATTTATTAAACACTATACCGGCCCGACTGTCGGCTGGGCCGGATTTTGGCCGATGAAACTAAAACTATTAAACACTATAGTGGCCCGATTTTGAGTGGACCGAGATTTTTGCTGATGGAATTAGATTCATTGAATTAAATTAGGATGGATGAAATAAATCGGCTCATTTGCCGACTAGGCCTTGATTTTTGCCAGTGGAACTAAAAACATTAAACTTGATCGACCCGATTTCGGCTGGGCCCGATTTTTCGCCGATTGAATCCAATGATCTTTTTGTGGTTTTAGTCCAGTTCAATAGCATAGGTTGCATTATAGGACAGCTTCAATTCATTACGAATCTTAATGCAATGAATTGAATTTGGATTCGTAAAAATAGACTGCTCCGATTGACAGCTAGGCCCGGATTTTTTGCTATAGAATTAAGAATTAAGTCCATTGAATTGATTAGGATGAGTACAATGAATCGGCCTGATTGCTAGTAGGCCCGATTTTGTCGATGGAAATTATGCATCAAAATAAATTGGGATGCGTTCAATAATAGACTCGATTGCCGGCTCGGACTAGGTGTTAAGCTCATTAAATTAAATGAGGCCCGAGTCAACTAGAACTTTTGCCGATGGAATTAAATTAATTGAATTAAAATATGCACACTAGACTGGTTTAAACGGGAAAATGATGGTTGTGGATTTCAGCAGCAAATTTTTGATTTGGACCAGGATTGTGTGTAGAACGCTACGTGGGTCCTCTTGTCTATGCGGCATTCCCCTCTTGCTGACTAAGGTCGGACTAGTGTTCGTCGACATGTAGTGGGAAAACAGAGGCAATATAAATAAATCGGTTTATCATTTTGTGAAAAAACTGATTCATATTACATAGTAATAGTAAATTTAAATCTAAAAACTCAAAAAGCGTTCAGAAAACATTTGATGTTAAATGTAATTATCCAGCGAATGAGCGAATGATTCTTTTGTTTTGCAATAGGTATTTAATTTTCTTAGAGAAGAATTCTCTTCTAGATAAAAATTTGAAATTCGTATGTGCTCCAAATCCACGTTTGCTTTTGCAGTATGGATCACGTTTTGCTTCCGAGCTTACCAAAGGAAACGGAAGATATGTGACAGTTCTGAAGAACGAACAATTTTTATGTCTCCGATTTCAAAAATTCCAAGACAGAAATCTGTTCAACATCAGGGTACAGATTGGGTCCCGTGTCCGCCTGTCCTTCAATTTTTGCGAACCAACATATCTTAAAAGCTATTCGTCCAATTTTATTGAAATTTTGTTGGTAGGTCATAATTACCCAGGTTATAACATTGCTGGTCCCGTATAAGTTTCAATCTTCTGCACCTATTTATTTCTCTTCCACATTCACACAGACATACATTTATTTACACCTATATCTTCAAAAGTACTCATCTGATTTTTATGAAATTTTAATGGTTTGTTTAAAGTAACCCGCAGATAACCCAAGAATAATTTCAACCGTCTGCGCTCTTAAAATATTGCTATATTGATACTATTATTCATGTTAAATTTACTCAATTAACCTCCTTTTTTAAATTAGTCAAAATTGGTTTGAATTTTACATGATTTAAAGTATCAATTTACTAAAATTTAAACAGCGCAGACAGTTAAAATTATTCTGTGAGCTTCTATCAGATAAGTTTTATATCAGATAAGGTGTAAATAAATGTATGTGTGTGCACATGTGGAAGAGAAATGGTGGCAGGTGGAGAAATGGGGTGGAGGGAAATGGGACCAGAAGATTGGACCTTATATAGGACCAACAATGGAGTTTTTATATGCTAATTAACTGCCATCCAAATTTCATTAAAATCGAAAGAGTAGTTTTAATTGTTCGCAATGATTGAGCGAGAGACAGACTAACAGCCAGAAACGGGATCAAAAATGTTTGATAACTGGAACAGATTTCTGTCTTGGAATTATTAGAATCGGAGACATAATCGTTCTTTAGAACGATCACATTACATAGTGAGGTGTTACCTCATAGTATTTTAATTTAATTAAATATGAGGTTAGAAATTGAAATTAGAGTGTTGAAAGGGGGGAGAAATTACAATTATAATAAATTATGGGGTATGCTAAACCCGCATATAAGTTAAATTAATATAAGTTAAAGCCACCCCCCCCCCCCCCCCCCCCCCCCCCATGAAAAAAGTTTCTGTGTACGCTACTGAGTTTAGATGTGTTGTGTAAAAGTTTGTAGCTTGTATTGTTGTTTGGCGTTTGTGTGGTTAAATGTGTTAATGTTAAACGACGATCTAAGTGTAGCCCTAGGTAACAGGTAGTGGACGGAACTGGAATGCGGAATAGGAATTTGATTTAGGGTTACTGGTTCACACATACCGCGCTTTAGAGCGAAGGTCACGTAGGAGTTTTTTGTTTCATTTACCTTGATCCGTCATTTCTCGAACCAAGATTCCAGGAGTGGAAGGTACTGTGGGACACAGAGGCTGTACATGGAGACATATGTGAGGATAAGATACCCTTATCATCGGCAAAGGAAGCAAGAAGAGTTGTAAGATGCTGTGGAACGTCGGAAGTATAGATGCGGAATAGAGAATAGGACCTAAAATGCTACCTTGGGGCACCCCTACTTTTATAGGAAATATGAAAGAAGTCGACGAGTAAGAATTTGATGAAGTTGTAATATCTTTCTATAGATTAGACTAAGATCAAGATTCTACTCCAATTTTGAATTTTTTTTCTTGAGCTCAAGTTTAAAAAATTAAGAATTACGAATTACTCAGATCTCTTTCAACCCTTTTTTTCAAATAAAAAAGGAATAAGAAGGAATGAGAAGAATTCCGTCTAAAGTTTCTCCCCTTTAGAGAAATTATTAAAATACCCTGAAAAAAACTGACTTTCGAAAAATGTGTATATAGTCTTTTATTTTCTCTTTCTCCCTAATTCTTTTAAACACAGAGCGATGCTCTTAGTTTAAAAAAATGTAGGGAGTTGCTATTTAAAAACCATTTTTTAATCGTTAATGGATCTTTTCATTAATTTTAATAACTAATAACTAATGTCACATTAAATATGAAACGGGTTTTATATTCGAAATAGAAAATAGACTGCCAATTGGTGTGGCACATAGCTTCCTCGCATCCTATCACGTACTTTATTGATTTTGTGCTTCAACCAGCCATTATTGTGTAATCTGTTTAATTGTTTCCCCCCTTTTTTTACCCGTCAAAATTGTTGTGATTTTTTACAGGAATTAAAGTATAAATTTAGCAAAAGTTAAAGAGCACAGATGGTTCAAATTAATCTGGGGCTATCTGCAGGTTACCTTCGATTAACTATAAAAATTTCATACAAATCAGATAAGTACTTTTGAAGCTATAGGTGTAAATATATGTATGAATGTGCGCATGTGGAAGAGAAACAAATGAGCACAGAAGATTGTAACTTATACATGGAACCATCAATGAGCTTTTTATGACATACCATAAAAATTTCATAATAATCATACGTGTAGTTTTTAATAGTCTAGAATTTTGTGTATAAGTAAATGGTTTGGTGCCTTTTAAGAATATTTGGTCGGCTAAGTTTGTCTTATACATGCCAAGACATAGCTTGGCGATAGGCATTTGAAAAAAATAACATACGAAGAGCGGCAATGTCCCGCCCTTTTAGGTAGACAATGCGATTTTCATGATCCTAAGTACTAACTTATTTTGTTGACCAAAAATCAAGTTAATGATAGTTTGTCACTTAATAGGTTAGTTAGTCTAAAATTACTCCAAATCATAGAGGTCACCTACAAAATAAGTTAGTACTCAGGATCATGAAAATCGCATTGTCCACCAAAAAGGGCGGGACATTGCCGCTCTTCACCTGTTAGTTTATTTTTTAAATGCCTATCACCAAGCTATCTCCTGGACTATAAGATGTGTTCGCTGGTAAAAATTGAGCGACAGACAGACCGATAGACCGACAGACAGACACAGAGCCAAAATTGTTCTCTGCTTTCTGAAACGAAATTTTTGAAATCGTAGACATAAACTATTTTCTTTCTTCAGAACGATCAGATAGCTTCCGTTACCTTCAGTAAGCTCGGAAGCAAAAACAAACCTAAGTTTACTTTAACATGTCTCAGACTGGACTACTGTAACTTAACAAAATTTTATTTTTTACCCCAATAAAGGAAGTGCTTGAGCTGTTTGGCCTGTAGATTAAATTTTTCAAAACAGTTTAAAATCTATCATTATAAGAATTACTCACGCATTAAAGTACTAATGAATTTTAAGAAAATCGACTATTATTAAAACAATCTAACGTACTTAAATCATTATTTTAGAGAAGAAAAAATGTTAAAAGAAGTTATTTTTAATTGTTACTGACAAAAAAAAAGATAATAAGAGAGTAATGCAGCTCACTTCCGTGTCTTTAAACCATTTACAGTCTTAATATTGTATTTGGGCTCGAATTAAGATGCGCACCTTCTAATATAAAAATTACTTACGTATTGAATTTTTTTCTTTTTTAGTTGGTAGATCTCTTTTTTTAGTATCCTGTTCTTTCTACTATTATTTGAAGGCATCAATTTCATAGCTGGGAAGTTTGAAGGTGTTTTTTTGAGGATATTACGTGTGATATTAGTGTGCAATTATTCTCAAAAAGGAGTTAATGAACTCATTCTCTTTTGTATCTTGTATATAAATGCCTGTATACACTCGGCCTTTCAAATTGTTTTTTTGAGGGCCTACATAAAGGAAAAACTTCCATATAAATTTATTTTTTATTCTCAGTTAAGTTATTCATTTTTTTTAAAGTGATTAACATATTCTTTTTTTTTGAGGATATGTTTTTGATTAATTTTTATTATTATTTAATTTTAACTTGAAATATTAAGGAACATAAATTTAAAAATTCTGATCCTAATTAGTTTTAATTATTATTAACTTAGTTGGCTCATTTAATGGCTGATTTGATCCAGTATATAAATTTCAAATTTTCCACATAATCTTTTGTAACTAATAAACATTTTGATAGATATCGGACGCGGAGTGTCTCGGAAATTTTCTTTAGTAAATAATTGCATAATGGCAGCAGATATTAAGTTCAAATTATGAAGTAATTATTTATCTCATAGAAAAGTAAAATTTGTCCGAATTTTAGCTCAATCGGCGCAATAGTTCCAAAAATTATTTTACGTTAAAGTTTCAAAATTCAAAAGAGGTTATTTTCAATACGGTGGCAAATAAACAAAAATAAATTCAGTGATTCTGTTCATCCTATAATTAGATATAATTGGTGCCAATTTTAACCCATCGGAAACATTTTGCGATTTTTTAGGAAATTTTTGAAATATTTCTGACTTAAGCCACCCGTTACTAACTCTGGTGTAAACCCTTACACCAGAGTTAGTAACAAATGTTACCAACAATTTTGTTAGTAACCATGTTAATAACAAAATGGTAAACACGGGTTTACACAAGTGTTTTGTAACATGTTTTGATAACAATTGTTATTAACCTTTTGGAAATTTCTTCTGAATTTGTTACCAACAATTTTTGTTAGCAACAAAAATACATGTTATCAACAAGATATTTGCTATCCACTACAAGTGGAAAACAAATCAATTTTTGGGTTAATGACACCAAAATGTCACGAACTGTGAAAGTTATGCGTGACAGTGACAGATAAAAACAAATTAAATAATCGTAAAATCACCCAAAATGGATAATTCCTACTATATAATATTGCATTTTTAAAAAATAAACATTACTGATCAGTGGCGAACCCAAGGGGGGGGGGGGGGGGGAGCTGAAGCTCCTCCTTCCTTCCCCAGGGCCCCCCCAAAAAATATACAGACTTAAGAATACTCGAGAGAAAGTGTATATTTTAAGCCTTTTCAATTTTATTAAAGACACTATTGTCTGTTTGTTTGTCGTCAAATTTTTTGAAGACCTAATTAAGCCTCTTCCACTCTTTCAATTTTGCTGAAACTTGGCACATAGACTCTGTACCAATTTAAAAACATTCCAACAAACAAATTAAATAATTGTCCTAATTAATTATGATTTAAAAAAAAAAAAAAAAAAAAAAAAAAAAAAAAAAAAAAAAAAAAGAATTATTACCAATATCTACCCTACACACTCAAAATGCATAAATTGTTAAAAATGAACATTGTTTTAAGGGCTATCATTATTTAATAGTTATTACTCATAAAACACTCTCACTTTATACTCCACCCCCCCCCCCCCCCCCCCCCCCCCACCGGTCACTACTCTAGCCCCCCACAAATAAATCCTGGGTGCGCCACTGTTAGTAATGTTTAAACTTTAATGGAACCTATAAAAGGAAAATAATACGTGGTGCACTCTCTTTCTTTTTTTTAGACTGTGCATGCGATTTATTTATTTTTTCAGCTTTAATCGGACTTTGTATTGAAATGTTTCTTTAATAACATTTTTCACGTAAGTTTAGATTCTTAAATCATTATAGCGTTGTTTTTTTTTTTACCTCATCCAAATATTAGATATCTCCTCTAACAGTAACAACCTATTTGTTTCTTAAAGTCAATCATGGATAAGGTAAGAAAAAAGAAAAATAACTTTTTAAAAAAAAAAAAAAAACTAATTTTAGTCCACTTCATAATGGGTTGATTTCACGCGAATTTTTATTTCCTAAAGTTTCAAGTTTTGATAGCATTATTACTTATAGGATTATCTTAGATATTTTACCTTTCCGTGTCAAAAAGTATTATCAACTACCTATCAGGGGGGAAAAAATGAAAGTTGTGGATTTAAAATTATGAGAATTGAAAGGTAAAACTCGGTTTGGATCGTAAATGAACCACCATTAGTAAGTTAGAAAAAAACAATTTTAGTCAAACAAAGCTGTTGTCTGTGCGTTCCTTTAGCAAAACTTTTTATCGATAATCACGCTGCAATCTATGAGTACATAGTACATAGGTGAAATTTAATATTACTATAGATATTTTTATTTTACTAAGAATAAATAAAGCATTGTGATGACGAAACTTTAAATTTTTATGGAAAATTCGTTTCAAAGTTCCATCAACCAAAAATTGGTCCGAGACAACTCAGACAAACTTTCCCATATACGAGTTCATAATAACTCAGCCCAATATCCCCATTTATTAATTTTCGTAGTTACATTTAATTATTATTGAACATTTCATCAAAATTTATCATAAAAATAACTTCTCCTTGTTATAGGGAATCGAGCCTGGCCTCTCTCCGTCTTATTCTTCTCGGAAAAATGGCTTATATCGTTAAGCAGAGTCCACACCAGTAGACACGTTGCGAGACATGTCTATAGACATCTGCTGAGACCATCTATGGTCTAGGTCTAGCGTCCACACTTGTAGACACGTTGCGCAACATGCCTAACGTTGCACCATGTCTACCATTTAGAATGGAAAACCATAGACATGCGATTTTCGGTCTAGCAACGAGACCGTAGACGTCGTTTGTCTAGCCTATGTCTATAGACAAATAGCTAGACATTGTCTCTGAGACCAAAATCGCGCAAAATGTCTACTAGTGTGGACAAGGCTTAGATTTGTATTTACATGAACTACATTTTATAATTTTTTAAATCAAAATCGTCGGTACCGTTTTCGGGAAATCATTTTTTTTTTCACGTTTGTTCAGATGTTTTGGGGATAGCACCCCCAAGTTTGGAGCTAAAATTAATTTCTCTTCGCCTTGAACATGTATGCCAAATTTCGTCAAAATCGACCCAGTAGTTTAGCTTCAGACGTCTGCACAGACTGACGACAAACAGATATTTTTTAAAAACCACTTTTTTGGATTCAGGGGACCTCAAAACGGGTAAATAAATCAAAATCGAATTTTCGCACCTTCACAATACATTCTCTTTCTATGAGAAAGTATAAAATGCTGTGTTTTCTTTATAACTTATTCCTCAAAAACCTAACAGTGAAAAAAGTGCCAAATTCCAGACCTCCACCCAAAAAGTTATCCCATCAAAGTAGTAAAATCTATACATGGTGGCCTAATCTGCACCTTCTTTAAACCATAACTTCACTTCTACTATCATGAACAAGACTACTCTTTCATTTTACTACGTTTTTATTAGCTTGCTTTCTTGTTTGTTTGTTTGTTTGTCCGGTACAAATCTGGCAATCTATTTCTAACTAACTTCCCGAATAACTAGGCACTTGAAACTTTTAGAATAGCTCAGAACACGATGACAATACATTATTTTAATACTTTTAGCCATCTTTCAGCAGTATTTAATTGGTTTTCAGAAAATTTTGCTGTATGGAAAGTTAGTTTTGACGTATCCCATATTTTTACGATCTTCATTATGACGGGTTTCAAATTTGTGATTTTTTATTAAGAGGTAAACATTGAATGACAGCTAAAAAGAATAAATAGACAAAGAAATAAATTAATTGACGTATGACAACCAGGTGAGTTTACACTTGTGTACTAGATATCGGTTCAATTTTTCTACATCTGTACTTCTTTACTTGTACTTATTTTTTTTCTCTTACCCTCCCCTACACGGGGCCATATCGATGGCCACGGTTTAGATTCGGTGTTGGTGAGATCCGTTGTTCAAAGATTTGTCCTTTTATGGGTTTAAGTTCAGCTCTCTAGATGTTTGTCATTTGTGTGAAGTAAATAAATTCGGAACTATTTATATTTCACTAACATTTTATATAACAATAAAAATTATATTATCAACATTACATATTATGATTCAAAAGAAAATTAAAAAACGTAGTTGAAGCGAGCGAAAGCGAGCTTCTTACATTCAACAAACTATGCATCTTGTCTGTCTGTCTGTCTGTCTGTCAGTAACGTTTACGCGTGTGACGATAACTTGAGTAAAAGTTGACCGATTTAGTTGAAATTTGGTATACATCTTTCTTTTACTAATACTCAGGCTAAGTTCGTTGGACAGCGCGATCCGTCCAAGAGTTCGCGCGCAATGCTCGCGTAAACGTGAGCTTCAAATTTAAAATTGGAATTTCAGGACGGGAAAAAATTCTATCATCACCTATTCGATGAGACGAACATTTTTTTCAAATAACATTTTTTAGTAAAACCAACAACGACACTGCTATGAATTAATAAAGATCACTAAAACTATTAAAGTGGACCTAAACGTTTAAAAAAGAGAAAACAACCTTTTTACCG
This sequence comes from Gerris lacustris, assembly GCA_951217055.1. Classification (NCBI taxonomy): domain Eukaryota; kingdom Metazoa; phylum Arthropoda; class Insecta; order Hemiptera; family Gerridae; genus Gerris; species Gerris lacustris. The sequence continues at coordinate 3,992,459 of OX578281.1, read as the reverse complement.
ATATCTTACGTTCTAACGTAACGATTTTAATAAAACTTCATAGACATGTCTGAAAGTCTCAAGTACAACTGAAACAGGCATGTAAAATTTCAACCTGATACAAGCAGCAGTTTTGGTGTAGGAAAGTGAAAAATTAATTTAATAAATTAGGTAGGTAGAAAACAGTCGTATTTCCTACCTACTACAACTATACTCTTTAACCACTATAAACTCATCATGATTACGTTTTTTTTCAATATTCAATCCATGCAATATTTATTGAATGACGCTTGCTTCATATATAAAAAAATGTTTTTATTTAATTTTGCCTTAACTCCGCTAATTGCAAACAGTTAGTTAGTTTTAATTTTGCGTCTCTTTTTTAACTCCGCCATGTATAAGTAGTTAGCATAGTTATACTTAGCAGTGTGATTTTATAACTTATATTTAATGAAAAGCACAAGGAACTTCGTTCCTACCGGGTGTCCGACGACACCACACGTATTTATTTTCTTTTCTTCTGAGTTCTCTACTTTTTATTAACCACTCAACTCATTTGTGACTGCACAATGATACTGATGTTTGATAGCTCATTCAGAAATGCCAAATCTACTTATTCTAAAATTCTACCTTCTTAATAATTTAATTTAGTTCCTTGTCGATCCTAACTCCCAGGTTAATTGCCATCTGAGTACAGTCAAGTTTATGCAATCAGTCATGCGTTACAAACAGATGGACTTTACTGTTATTTACCCTAAAGAACAACTGACTATCTAAATACGTATTGGAATCTAAAATACCATTATTAGTAACCAATTAGTTTCTTCCGTGCATATATTAACTTTACCTGATATATTAATTAAACAAAAAAACTGACCGCAGTAATGACTTTTGTGAACGTTGTAATTTTCCACTCTTTTTTAAATAGGATTGGTTAAATTTCTAGGTAAAACATTCATTTATTTTTTTATTAAACAAAAAAAAAATGCAATGTGTGAAACAATCAGAGCAAACAAGACACGGGTAATATCAAAACTATTTTGCATCGCCAAAGGCCACAAAACTGCTGCAAATATCCAGTTCCATGTTTTGCACAATAATATACAATTATATAGTGCACCTGACAACCAGTCATTTTATATTCACTGCAGCGTAAAAATTGTATGATTAAATTACGATTTATTATTGAACACATGATTCTTTTATAAAAAAAAAAAAAAATCACGTTAGAATGTACTCAACAATAAAAAATTGCGTATTAATTTGTATAAGTAGTTAGAAATTTACAATAAAGACCCCCCATGGAAGAAAAAGCGTGTTTATACGTTGTAATAATAATTTATACTTGGAAGTTCCTTCACCATTATCAATCTACAAGGTAGTCTACCATTCATGAATATTGATGCCTAAATGCGTATATTATGAGGCATTGCGTGAACTTAACAATAGCATGTTGTGATTAAATTCCTTGTAAAATATGTTAGGCAAGGAGAACTTAACAGAAAAATCTTTGTGTCACGTTTCGTTAATTTTAGGATAAATTTTGCCTCCAAGCTTATGGTAACGGAATCTGTGTGATCGTTTTGAAGAACAAGAGATATTTATCTGAGATATATCATGTCTCTGATTTAAAAAATTCCCGTTTGAAGACAGAAACCCGTTTGAGACATCAGATAGTCCAGGAGATAGCGTGCAAAAAAAGTGTCTGACTAACATCAAGCTAGAATTTTGTATACAAATTAACCTTTTAGCGACTTTTAAGAATATATGGTCGGCTACATTGATTTTCATGATCCTGAGTACAGAATTAGTTAGTAGACCAAAAATCAAGTCGATGTTATTTTCACACTTGATAGGTTAGTTATTCAAATATTACTAAAAATCAACGTGGTCACCTGTCAAGGGACAAACTAACATCAACTTGATTTTCGGTCTACTAACTAATTCTGTACTCAGGATCATGAAAATCACATTGTCCACTATAATTGGTGAGACATGACCGCTCTCCACCGGTTTGTTTTTTTTCAAACGCCTGTTGCCAAGCTATGTCTCACAGACAAACTTAGCCGACCACATATTCTTAAAAGGCGCTAAAAGATTGACTTGTATACAAAATTCTAGTTTGATGTTAGTCAGACAATTTTTTGCACACTATCTCCTGGACTAAGAGAACATTTTTGGTTTCGTGTCTGTCTCACGGTCTGTAGCTCAATTTTTGCGAACAAACATATCTTAAAAACTACATGTCCGATTTTAATGAAATTTAGATGGTAGGTCATAATTAGCCCATTGTTGCTCCCATATATATGTTTTAACAATCGGCACCCATTTGTTTCTCTTACACATGCGCACAAACATACATTTACTTACTCTCATATCTTCAAAAGTACTCATCTGATTTTAATGAAGTTTGGATGGTCTGTCGAAAGTAGCCCGAAGATAGCACCAGATTAATTTGAACCGTCTGCACTCTTTAACTTTTGCTAAATTGATACTTTAATTCATGTAAAAAATCATAACAATTTTGACATATTAAAAAAACGGTGGAAACACAATTAAATCAATTAGACAATAATGGCTTGTAAAAGCATAAAATCAATAAAGTACGTACTAGAGTTAGGGAGCTATGTGCTACCCAAATTAGTAGTCTATTTTTCTCGCTACATCTCCTGTAATGTAAGCCTATTTATCGGAAATTATTTGACACATTTACCTTTTGATTAGATAATTGATAATTATCAATCCTCTGGTCCGTTCTGATGAAAAACCTTAAGGTTCTTTGTCAGAATGAGAGTAATATGTCCGAATCCAGGCAATCTAATCTTAAATCTATCCTTCCCTATTTTTATGCTACTCGTCAATAATAACTTCATAAATTTACATATTCTTAATTACATTTCCTATCTCCCACTATCTCTAAAAAAAAATAGACCGCCAATTGGTGTGGCACTTAGCTTCCTCGCATCCTATATCCACGTACTTTATTGATTTTATGCTTTTACAAGTCATTATTGTCAAATTGGTTTAATTGTTTCCCCCGTGTTTTTTTAATCTGTCAAAATTGTTTAGATTTTTTACACGAATTAAATTATCAATTAAGCAAAAGTTAAAGAGCGTAGACGGTTCAAATTAATCTGGGGCTATCTGCGGGTTACTTTCGATAAACTATAAAAAGTTTCATACAAATCAGATAAGTACTTTTGAAGCTATAGGTGTAAATAAATGTATGTTTGTGCACATGTGGAAGAGATACAAATAGGCGCAGAAGGTTGAAACTTATATGGGACCAACATTGGGCTTATTATGACCAACCACACAAATTTCATTAAAATTGAACCTGCAGTTTTTAAGATATGTTGGTTCGCAAAAATTGAACGACAGACCGACAGACAGACACGGAACCAAAAATGTTCCCTGATGTCTGAAACGGATTTCTGTCTTGGAATTTTTGAAATCGGAGACCTAAACATTTTTCGTTCTTCATAATTATCACATAGCTTCCGTTACCTTCGGTAAGCTCGGAAGCAAAAGTTTTTACTTACTCATAGAAAGAGAAAGTATTGTGCAAGCGTGCAAAATCTCGATTTTGATGGATTATACGTTTTGAGGTCCCTTGAGTACAAAAGAGAGGTTTTTAAAAAAATATCTGTCCGTCGTCTATGCAGACCCATGGAGCCTAAACTACCGTGCAGATTTTGAAGGAATTTGGCATACATGAAAAATAATACCCCGAGGTGAAATTGATAAATGAATTTGTGCTCCAAATGGGAAGAAGGGGGCGTTAAAATTAATTGTATTACATATCGAAAACGGTATTGACGATTTTGATTAAAAATTTCTAAAATGTAGTCCATTTAAATACGAGTCTAACAATGTAATCCGTTTCTCGGGGAAAAATCTAGTTTTTTTTGTACTTATGTGATACATTTTATACTAGTTTAAATGAAGATCACCGGTGTGAGAGGGTTGGAATTGGATGTTCCCTCACTACACGTCTCTTTACTATAATCATCCTCATTAATAATCAACTCATCATGATTAATTATTTTCTTAATATTCAACATTTATTGTATTACGCCCGCTTCAAATGAAAGAACCAAGCATGCCTAAATATTAACTATTTTGGATTTTATTAGCAATAATCAGACAAATTCAGGTCTTCAAGTTTTATACTTTATGTATGATTCACAGATATAGAATTTAAGTTACTTTTTGATAGAAATATATAAATTATTTTATCTAAATAAACTTATAACTCATTCAGAGGAAAATTATTACTATATTTACATGATATTCTCCCGCTATACTCCAATATTATCGCTAAAAGAATCTTCTTTATACGACCCAGAGTTTAAACAATTTTCTTCAGATCTTAAGAAATATCCATATTAATCGTTAAGGGACGATTGAATAATTTAGTTGTTTAATCACCTAAATTCTAAAAGAAAGGGTTGATTTTAAACCCTTTTAATCAAAGGATACTCTTTTAGTCCTTCTAAGGGCGCCCGTATACTTGGATTTTTTTCCTTTTTTTAATTAATTAATAATCTTATTAATTTAATTTTGCTTTCTGTTTGTTTTTATATTGAGATGAAATTGGTTGATACCACTGTGTTAACTGTGTTCACTGCATACATAAAAAGTGTATGTGTTAACTGCATACATAAAAAGTGTATGTGTTAACTGTGTTGACTGCATACATAAAAAGTGTATGTGTTAACTGTGTTCACTGCATACTTAAAAAGTGTATGTGTTAACTGTGTTCACTGCCATGCCTTACAAATTGTAAAGAGTTGAGTTAGAGTGGAATTTTACAGATGTGTCAAAAACTAAAATATACGCTTCAAGCCATATTAATTTCAAAACGTTGAAACTTTCGTAAGGTCATCTTCAGCCTGTTTCCGTTTTATTTACATTGTATCTCTGTTTACGCGTTGAAAGTGATTCTTTACGAAATTGTATTCTTTGCGCATGCGCGTTTCATAATTTTCTCTTTTTTTCCGTCCTAGTGCGGTAAAAATGAAGAATTCTTCACATTAACGCACGATTAGCGAGTTTGATTACATTTGACAAAACTAATTTGCTGTTTGTTTAATTAAAATAACTGTTTATATTGAGTTTTTAGTGAAAAACAATGATTAAGTGATTATGACGAAAATGAGGAGAATAATACGCCTCCCGAAATAAATTAATTTTGTCACAAAATACAACTAATGAATTAATGTCATCTTTATCAAAAGAGAAATACGAACTTACATACAGGAAGTTTATAATTTTTTTTCTGTATTTATTATTAAAATCCAACAATCGTAGATAATGTACGGTACGCAACTCGTACGAAAACTGCATTTTGCTTTGCTCGTGTAGTTTTACTACCCTCGCTATCGCTCGGGTGCAAACTCCACACTCGCATTGAAAATGTTATACTTTCCGCACTAGACGCGTAATGTACTATTTCGCTCAAGATTACCTATTAGGTGAAGGAATAAGTAAATAAATAATAACGATCCAATTTTTTTCACGTGTTCATAATTCTTTTTTACTTCGATATTCGAGAAAGTAAAAGTAGATTTCAGATTTGAAAAATTAGATTTAGAAAATACAGAGTTTTTGCGGGGTGTAAATAAAGAGATAAGAAGGAATTATTTTCATCATGAATTCTTTTTAGACTGAGGTTAAAGAAGCGTGAGCTTTCAGAACTTACTCTAGGATATCTTGATCCAGACACTACGAACTTGAGAACTAAAAAATATAAGTAACAAGTAAATAATACAAAAGACTTAGTTATTACTATCTTCAATTCGTTACTTTTATATTACCTTTTGTAATTTTTAAACCATTTTTTTTATTGCAGACTATATTATAGCAAGAGTATAATATAGTTTGTTTTCATTTATCGTACAATTCGATCTGATTCTCTCACCCTAGATTTCTAGCTTTGTTGTTTATCCGATTATAATAAACAATTCCAAAGTAAACTCAATATCACCTTGTATTGTTAGATATTATTTTTCGTATTCGTGCAAGGAATTTTTGAAAATTAAGAATTGCAAACAAAATGTGAAAAGTTAGAAACAAAATTTCTTTGTTTCGTTTATTTTGCAATTTTATAGACGATTTATGTATTTTACTGAGCATTCAATTAGTAACTGTGAAATTTAGTTTAAATGCTAAAATAAAAGGAAATAATAATCATTATTAACCCGAAATCGAACAAAAAATAATAATCTTTATCTACGATAGATACGAAATATAAACATTTTATCTCTGTTTAGATGCGTAGAAAGTGGTTCTTTTCATACTTGTATTCATTGCGCATGCGCGTTTATAATACTTTATTTTCTAGTGCGGAAAAAAGAAGAATTCTTCACCTTAACGCACGATCAGCGTGTATGTTTACATTTAACTAAACTAATTTGCTGTTTGTTTAATTAAAGTAACTGTTTATATCGAGTTTTTAGTGAAAAACAATGAGTGATTTAAGTGATTATGACGAATATGAGGAGAATAATACGCCTCCCGAAATAATTAATTCGGTACAAAATATAACTAATGAATTAATGTCATCTTTATCAAAAGAGAAATACGAACTTACATACAGGAAGTTTATTAAATTTTTTTTTCTCTATTTATTAACAAAATACAACAATCATAGATAAAGTACGGTACGCAACTCGTAGGAAAACTGCATTTTGCTTTGCTCGTGTAGTTTTACTACCCTCGCTGTCACTCGGGTGCCAACTCCACACTCGCATGCACAATGCTACTTTCCGCACTAGACGTGTAATGTACTATTACATTTAAACATGTAGATTAATTTAAGAAGGAAATACGTGTTGCTGAGGGGAAATAAGTGAGGGGACAAACAAACATCATTTACTTGTACTGGATAAATCAGAGCTAGTAGAACTTACTTGGACGAGGAAAACTTGCCTACACCTATGATCTCACATTTTACGCGAGACCAGCTCCAGTCGAATAATGATTAACTATAATGTTATGTAACAAAGAATTTATCTTTATAATGACGGTGAATATCCAAGTGGATTACACTTACTCTAATGGGTAGTGATTGCTTTAAAAGAGATTAGTTCTATTTACAAAAATAAATCCAGGTCGTTTAAACTCGATTTTTTAGAAGGTCGTGAAAAATCATGATTTTACGGTTCTTTAAATCTGAATGTTTAAATAGACTTACTGCTTCACCTTGGGAACTTAGCCTCTGAAATATATTCACTCACACTCACGTCGCGACTATATCAGAGTGGAAAGTGTCAAGTCACTGTCATTGGTAAATCCTTGGTTATACGCTTTAATCAACGAAAACTGCACTAGACAAACGCCATATTTATCTGAGCAGCAGAGTTAATAGTCTAAAATGATAATAAATAAAACAACCTTTTTCCCTCTTAATAACTGCTTATTAAACAGAACTGATTTTTTACTACGTTTTTATTAGCTTGCTTTCTTGTTTGTTTGTTTGATTGTCCAGTACAAATCTTGCAATCGATTTTTAACTAACATCCCTAGTAGCTAGACATTTGAAGGTTTTAGAATAGCTCAGTACACGATGACAATCGATTATTTTAATACTTTTAGCCATCTTTCAGCAGAATTCAATTCGTTTTCAGCAAATTTTGCTGTATGGAAAGTTAGTTCTAAGCTTACGTTTACGCGAGCGTTGCGCGTGAACGCTTGGGCGGATAACGTTGTCTAACGAACTCATTCTGGGCATGGGTAAGATGAACATGTGTACCAAATTTCAACTAACGCGGACATATTTGACTCAAGTTATCGTCATCGGTAGATTTCGTGACGGTCGGTTTTTTCGGATTCACTCCCGGGCTCCTGAACGTGCCATAAGGAATTTCGTTCTAAAAAATTATTTTTGTTTTACCCTGTAATTATGCTAAAACGGCAAGTGCTACAGTTTGCCAAATTTCAGTAAAACTTCTTCATTTATTCCCCTTCAGTTTGAATACCCTAACACCATCAGTTAATATGTAGTTTTGTTTGAGCTATTATTGAGTTTTTGTAAAAAAAAGAAAAGACCGTCAAATGGCGTATAGACCACCTTACGTGTTACTGAGAGGAGACGGTTTCAATTTTTATAATTACCCTAATAAGTGAGATGAATGAGGGGATTTATATTTTTACATTTGATTAAAGAGAACTGCAGACCTTATTGTCCATAGGTTAATCCTCGTTGACCTATGTACTATGTAAAAGGAAATTTTAACTCTTATGATATTTGACCGGAATGTATAATTACTTTTAAATGTCATATCCCCGTTTTAGAGAAATAGGGACATAAGTGCAAAAGTAGTAATTTTTTAGGAGAACAGAAAAACAAACTAAGATTTCTTCAAATTGTAATAAATAGTAGGATATTTTTTTAATCAAAATGAAAACCAGGCAATATTCAGTTTACCCAAGGCCCTTTTAAGTAGTAGTATTTACAAAAATAATGTTCCCCAATTTACCCCCAAATTTTGTGAAAATTTCATTGTTGCTCTGAAGCCCTAAGACTGTACACCTCACTTAGGTCATAAATTTAGGCTACAATTAATTAAGTGTTACATTTGCGTCTTTAATAATTGAAGAATTATTGAGTTAAAACTGACTTAAAGTGCAATTATGCCGTTGTAATTAAGTAAGAAATAGCTAAGCACGTGACGTATAGTACAAATGCGTCACTTTTGCAATAAAATGTACTTTCTTTAAAGCAAACACGAAACTAAACCATGCGACGTTATCTCTAAAAACCTGGCAGGTCCACAACAACTTTTTAGCTCTTTATCGGTTAAAAGTAGCAATTTCAAAACGGACATAGCATTGGAGAACGTACTTTTTTGTATCTACTCATGTGTCTAACTCAAATTTGCAAAAAATTACATTTACGTCTATGTTTCTCTAGAACGGCGATATATTCAATGAATAAACAATATGAATATTTTCTAGATTTAAAATATGTCTTAGTTCAGAATCTTCTATTATATTATACTGTTCCATAGGAAAAAAGGACATGAACATGTTTTACTTAATTTTGTAAAAAAAGATTTAGAAAAGGAAGGTTTGTAAGGCGTTCTATTTAGAATTGGCTCTGAGGATTGGCCACATGTCCGGGACCCAAAGGTTATTGTTAACGACCTTCAGCCCTTGTCCAGCTCTATTTTTCTTTACCTGGTATCCCTACGAAACTGTTTTTGTCCCTTGAAATTGCTTTTAGTATGTCAGTATGTACCTAACTCTCTTTTAGTTCAGTTACATTTTTAGAACTTGTGCAAACTAAGTACTTACAACGGAATCTTTACATTTTGAAAAACGTGAAAAATCTGTAACTTTTTTTTACCAATCAAATTGTTATTTTTCGTTTTATGTGGTTTTCTTTTGAGTTTTTATCGTTTCTCTGTTTTTGAACTCTTAATATTTTCTCGCGCGATATAGATATGGAGATTGTTACATCAATGCGTGGTTCAGAACAGCTTGTTCATGAAGGTTTTAGATACAGACGTAAATGTGTTTCTGCATATTCCATCAGATGGGAGTGTGTATACAAACACAGACTTCACTGCAAAGGTTCAATCACCACATCAAAAACTAAACCGGTATGTTCGTTTTTCTTATTTTTAATCTTAAATATAATATTATAATATTGTAGTGGTGTCTGTACAATAGTGATCAAATCAGGCTCAAGTTTTGGATTTTATTTCCACTAAATGAGTAATACAGATAACGGATTTAAGTTTAGAAAATTTTATGTCTGTTTGTCTGTGCGTCAATCACGTCCAAACTACAGAACAGAATTTGTTGGTTTTTGGGTATATGGTTTTTTCATGGTTTGAGGCGGTTTGAGGCGGTTAGAGGTGGTTAGAGGTGGTTAGAGGTGGTTAGAGGTGATTAGAGGTGGTTAGAGTTATGGGTACATGGTTTTTACATGGTTTGAGGTGGTTAGAGGCGGTTAGAGGTGGTTAGAAGTGGTTAGATGTGGTTAGAGGTGGTTAGAGGGGGTTGAGCTCCGTGTCTAAATCAAACTATAGGTCCCTACAAGTACTACAAAATAAATGCTGTCGAATAATTGGTAATCTCCCTGTACTCACAAGAATCAAAGAAATGCACGCCGCAAGCTAAATCTTCCTGACATTCAACAATTTATATTTCAGCTAACCCAAAAATTTTTCAGGCAGTGTCAAGACAACCAGGCTAACCAACTAATCAAAAATATAGGCAACTACAATATCAGTGATCTAAGAAATAGGTACAAAAAATACAAACATAAAAGATTCAAACATATACTTCTAGATAGCATATAATAAGTGTTAATTACAATATTATTTATTTTTTAATCTAATTATTGTTATTAAACCACTTGTTATTGTTATACTTGTTTATTTATATGTTCTATTAACCTTCACCATAGTTACCTCTAAGTTAGAGGGTTATTGTTAATTTTTCCCCCTTTTTGTTACTGTTGTTGTTATTGTTATCTAAAGTATTATTGTATGTTCTATTTAAATCTTGCAGGCCGAGGAAAAAATAAATACTATGTTTGATACTGGCTCTGATAAAATCTCAGAAAAATGTTCATTGTAAATATCTCTTAATAAAATTAGTTATTTATATTTATTATTTGGGTACTATGTTAAGATCAATTCTACGGATAATACAGGCTATACAACTTTTTGGTAGCTCTATATGGGGCAGAGAACGGGGCTTCTAAATAGATTTAAAAATTCTATTTTTTTTTTTTTTTTTTTTTTTTTTTTTTTTTTTACAGAAGGGGCTACAGACAATATTTTATGTTTAGTAAAAATTTCTGTAGGAAGAACTGTTAAAGAAATAAATTTTTAATCACAGTAAAAACTATTTAGATTTTTTTTTTTTTAAGCAAATCAATAAGACAATAGTTTTAAACTGAAAACTGATACGGTATACGATAACTAAACTAAACACTATTATAACCTTTTAGTTCAACTATAACCTTCCGGCACAAAACTTTTTCGTGGTTTTTAGCTTCTAGTATCTAAACACTTCAATTCTGGTCAAGCCACTACAATAGTTATACACACCTTCTTCAATCCTACACTACTTACTTTGTCCATCATCTTGCTAGGTATGTTATGTTGACTCCACTTTTATACATAAACTATAGATTTAGACAATTTTGTACCTGTTGTAACAAATTAGTCTATATACTAGGTGTGCAATGCAGTTGTCTGCTGCAATATTGAGCTGAAAGGTAATTTTAATCTAAAATTTTATTCATGCCTTAAAATTCATATTAAATTAATAATTTGTTTGCATCACGCCATGATCACATTTATCAAAAACTTGCCCTACTGTTGTTTGCGGGAGATGTAACTCCGCATAGCTTTTTTTAAGAATCTGCATTCGATAGATTATTTTATTTTGAAACAGCTAAAATCGGATCAAAAATAGTAATGTTTCCCATTTTTTTTTAATGAAAAAACATTTTACCTCCAGCGGGGAGAAAAAGTGAACTTTCCTCCCTAGTTTACAGGGAGGGAAGTTACTCATTGCACCCGGTCGGGTTAAACAGGGAGTAATGAAAAATAAGGGAATCATGAACTCTCATGATTCCCTCCAGTGTTGCCCTAGATAAAGCACAAGTAAATAAGGTTGGTGCTAATACACATTTCATTTACTAACTTTTGTTTAATGTCGAAATCTATAATGTCATCTTCACACATGTCATGTAACCTCCACAACGGTGCCATAGTGATTCATCAGTAAAAGAAACAAACAAGTTACAAGTGGAAACATAATTTCTAAATGTAGATTAACTAATTCATATTTAAATACATCAGTTGTCAACACCATTCAATACACGACTCAGCTTCCAGCTGATTCTCCCATTTAATTTCAGCATTGAAATTCAAATAATCATTATCTATGATTTAATTTTATCGTGATTAAACTTATTTAGAGAATTGTTAATATTATATCAAACTTTTTTAAAAAAACTAAATATAAACCTATGTATTTTTTTTTTTGTTGAATAACGTTATTTAATGATTACAAACGACTGAATTCAAAGGCTCCTGCCCGCTTCTACGAATTGTTAATATGCCTTCATTCTAGGTAGGCCGAGATGGCTGAGAGTTGATGGCAACCTCCTGTACTTTCCTAACTCCCTGACACACGTATAAATCTTTTCGACTTTCTTCGGCTCTACTAAGCGCTGTAGGGGAAGGCACTACAGCTGGAGACTGGATTACAGACCTCCTATAGCTGTCTAACTCTCTGTTATACTTTTCTGAGTTTTTAAGCTAAAAGTAACGTAACATTTTTGACTTATGTTCCATAGCCTAAACATGAAAATGTCAAAATTAAAATCTTTCCATATTTTTTTCTCCCTTCTGGAGGTAAAATCTTGTACGTACCTTGGGAGTAAAAATCACTTGCACCCTCGCGATAATTAACTCCCTCGGCTCCGCCTCGAGAGTGAACGTTATGGTCAACTTCATCGCTCAGGGTGCAATCACTTACTTTCCTCCCTTGGTGCGGAAATAACGATTTTCTTGTTTTCCTATTTTACCTCCCTCTTAAATGAAAATATGTCAACAATAACTGTACTCTTAAAGAGCTTCATCAACGACATTCATCATGAAGGGCATATACTATTTTAACTTTTGTACCCCGTACCCCTGTGTACCAATTTGAACCATTTCATTTTTATATATTCCTGTGGTTAGTCACTATGACCGTGCCGAATTTTGTGCGGATTGGTTCAGAGTTCACCCATTCGGGAGGAGTATGTGTCCAGCCAAAGCCAAATGCAAACTGAAGTATAAGAGCTTCGCTTCGCTCAGCTCAATAAGTGTCATTGAAGATAGTCGAAGGCTGAAATGATCGTCTGATTATTATACAAGTAAATTTGGTTAGACAAATATAAATTTAAAATTGAACAACTTGTTTTTTATTCAAGTGTTAATTTTCATCATAAACATTAATTTTGGACAAAAAAAACTGATCTATTACTGTAAAAAATTTACTCAGTATAATACATAAAAATGATGATTACGTTAGTCATACATTATTTAATATTCCACATTTATTATTTTTAATTAAAAAAATTAACAATAAAATTTAACATTCTTATATAATTTTATTTTTGAAATAATTTAATATTCTTGGCACAACTGGTTTTTATCGATTAATGATTAATCACACATGACTCAGTCACTTTCGTTAGTCAAGATTATAATTATGTTATTATATTATATTAGTCATTTTTATATTTGTATTTAACTCTATATTATTTAGTAAGTTAAGCTGAATCGTAAAGTGCAATCATTTGATTTAATAATAGTGTGCCAAGTAGTGTGGCACATAGCTTCCTCACGTCCTATTTCCGTTTACTTTTATAGTTTTGAGCTTTTACAACTGTACAATTATTACTGTCATAGTACATTATACGTGTCGAGTGCGGAAAGTAGCATTTTGCATGCGAGTGTGGAGTTTGCACCCGAGTGACAGCGAGGGTGGTAAAACCACACCAGCAATGCAAAATGCCGTTTTCGCACGAGTTGCGTACCGTTCTTTATCTACGATTGTTAAATTTAAATAATAAATACAGAAAAAAATAAACTTCCAGTATACAAGTTCGTATTTCTCTTTTGATAAAGATGACTTTAATTCATTAGTTGTATTTTGTGCCGAATTATTTCGGGAGGCGTATTATTCTCCTCATATTCGTCGTAATCATTTTTAATCACTCATTATGTTTTTCACTAAAAACTCGATATAAAAAGTTACTTTTATTAAACAAACAGCAAATAAGTCTTGTTAAATGTAAACAAACTCGCTAATCGTGCGTAAAGCTGAAGAATTTCTCTTCTTTACCGCGCTAGCGTGGAAAAGAAGAGGTACGTAAATAATCACTTTTTGCGCATCTAAACAGAGACATAATGTTTATATTTCGAATCAATCGTAGATAAAATTTATTTAACATCTACCCCGTTTTTTTGGATTTATTTAACATCTGTCAATTTTTTTGGATTTTTATATGAATTAAATTATCAATTTAGCAAAAATGTAAAGAGCACAGATGGTTGCTCAATGCTAAAGTTAATCTGGGGCTATCTGAGGGCAACTTTCGACAAACCATCCAAATTCAATAAAAATCAGATAAGTACTTTTGTAATACTGGTGTAAATTTGACTCATAAAATCTAGGAAAATTATCATTTCTGTCATCTGCAGATTTTAGTTAAAAAAAAAAAAAAAATTAAAAAAATAACTAATAGTTTTTATAAAAGTAAAGCTGCAAAACTAAATTGTAATTTTTTAATGAAAAAATAAAAAAATGCTAAGAAATTAAAATTGAATTTTAAAGTAAGTATTAAATAAAACCATTTACAATACAGACGATTATTTAAATTGAGTAAAAATTAATAAGTAAATTTAATACTTGCAATTTTTAAGGTACAAAGGCAAAACCGAGAACCTTTATAATTTCCTGATTATGACTGGCTGTCTGTATGTCTGGCTGGCTGTCTGTCAGTCTGTCTGTCGTTAACGCACCTGATCTCCTAAAGTACCAACACAAACATTTGAAACTTACTGTTAAACAAAATTATGGGTTTGTTATGTGTAATAATCCAAATACAGGGAAACCCTCAAAATCATGCTTAAAAAAAAAGGGACTGAACATTTATTTTGACGGATCTCGTAATTTAATTAGTGGCTATTTCCGGACTACTTTTTATAAACCACCAAAATATGTAAAAAAATAATTACTTTCAAAGAGATTGGTGTAAATAAATGTTAGTTTGTGCGCTTGTGGAATAGAAATAAATAGGCGCAAAAGTTTGAAACTTATATGGGACCAACATTGGGGCTATAAATTAAAAATGGAATTATAACAAATACATCTTTGATTAGTTCGGATATTTGAATCATTGAAGAGAAAATTGGGAATTGAACTTATTTTTTATTTTTTTAATTCATTTTTCAATTTTATATTTAGTCACATATACTTTTATATGTGAATATCAATTATATATGTGTGTGTTAAATAAATGATTTGTTGAAGAAATAGGGGTTGGTTCTCTGTTTGACACCCTCCCCCCACCCTTTCTTCAAATCTTTCAGAACTCACCCCCCTCTAGGTTCTTTTAATGCTTCGATATTGTAAAAAAAAGGGGTTGGTGACGCCCCGACATCTCTAACATATAATAAAAACACCACCCTCATAGTACATATATATATAAAGAAAAATTTCATAATGCTTCACACGAGTGCTTCGGCTGTACTTGTAAATCAAAAACACATTTTGTCGTCAAGGCTTGAGGGTAAAAAAAAAGAAAAAAATATGATCGATAAATAAAGAATAGAGGTCCTTGTACTCATAAAGCGAAATACGTCGACACTGATTTTAAATAAACGCATGCGTATTAAAGCTTGACATGTTTTCACGTCTGAAATTATAAGAGGGTAAGTATTGGTTTATACATTTGGTCACGGCCGGTTTCTTAAAAAGAATAATGTTCTATGTATAATGCGGTATTTATAGCGTTTATGAATAAGAATGGTACATAATGAAATTTTTAGGTACATTGTGGCTGGTAGTGATTATATTTACAATCAGTGGTAGAGGGTGCATATATATGTATATATATTATATATATATATATATATATATATATATATATATATATATATATATATATATATATATATATATATATATATATATATATATATATATACATTTTTGTGTATTGAGACGTCTTTTTACAAATCATACATTTTGGCGTCCTCATGAAATAACAACATTTTTAATAATTTGCTTTCAATTATAAAGTACTGCGGGTTAATATAGAGTTTTGATCTCAAAAAATTTTAATATATATGTTTATTAGCAATATACATTTTCTCATAACTCCGCTTATATTTCTACACCATTATGACAACTTTTTAAATTACCGCCGATGTGGCACTATATGTATATTCTGTCCACTGATAAGTTAATATCACGTCCAACTGTATATACTTTTAGTAAACTGCACCAATAAGACGTCCAGCGGTGTTGCCAAATCTTAATTAATTTTTATTAGGTATATAGTCCAGCCGTCGTATACTTAACCTTCGAGCGCTCGCGCCTTTTGTACACAAGAACACTCGCGTGGGGGTACTTACACCGCCATCAGTTTTAAATAGTGTTATACTCTTATGCATAGCTATTAGGGGTAAATTTATCAAAACTTAATTAAAACATAAAAAAATAGACTGCCAATTAGTGTGGCACATAGCTTCCTCGCATCCTATCATGTACTATAACAATTATTGTTATATTACTTTATTGTTATATTGTTTATTTTGTAAAAACTATTAATAGTTTTAGCGATCTTTAACACTTCAAAGCGGTGTCACTGTTGGTTTTACTAAAACATTGTATTTGAAGAAAATGTTTGTCTCATTGAATAGATGAAGTTAGATTTTATCCCCGACCTAAAATTCCAATTTTAAATTTAAAGTTCACGTTTACGCGAGCGTTGCTCGTGAAAGCTTGGACGGATAACGTTGTCCAACGAACTCGTCCTTGGTATTGGTAAAATGAACATGTCTACCAAATTTCATCAAAATCGGTCGACATTTACTCAAGTTATCTTCGCACGTTTCATAATTCGCGGACACACAGACCGACAGACAGACAGACAGACAGACACGAGACCAAAAATGTTCCCTGATGTCTGAAACGGATTTCTGTCTTGGAATTTTTGAAATCGGAGGCATAAAAGTTTTTTGTTGTCAAAAGTGAACACAATGCTTCCGTTACCTTCGGTAAGCTCGAAAGCAATAGACTGCCAATTAGTGTGGCACATAGCTTCCTCGCATCCTATCGTGTACTTTATTGTTATATTAACATTAAAATCAATGTTAAATGTTAATTTTAATAAAATTATTGTTATATTGTTTATTGTGTAAAAACTATTAATAGTTTTAGCGATCTTTATCACTTCATAGCTGTGTCGCTGTTGGTTTTACAAAAAAATGTATTTGAAAAAAATGTTTGTCTCATTGAATAGATGAAGTTAAATTTGTTTCCCGACCTAAAATTCCAATTTTAAATTTGAAGTTCACTTTTACGCGAGCGTTACTCGTGAACGCTTGAACGGATAACATTGTCCACCGAACTCGTCCTGGGCATTGGTAAAATGAACATGTCTACCAAATTTCATCAAAATCGGTCGACATTTACTCAAGTTATCGTCACACTTTTCATAATTCGCGGACTCACAGACCGACAGATAGACAGACACGAGACCAAAATTGTTCCCTGATGTCTGAAACGGATTTCTGCCTTGGAATTTTTAAGTTAATTATCGCGAGGGTGCAAGTGATTTTTACTCCCAAGGTAAGTACAAGATTTTACCTCCAGAAGGAAGAAACAAATATGGAACGATTTTAATTTTAAATTACCATATTCAACAAAAAATATAGTTAGATATAATATTAACAATTCTCTAAATAAGTTTAATCACGTTAAATTAAAGATAATAATTATTTGAATTCCAATGCTAAAATTAAATGGGAGAATCAGCTGGAAGCTGAGTCGTGTATATTGAATGGTGCTGACAACTGATGTATTTAAATATGGATTAGTTAATCTACATTTAGAAATTATGTTTCCACTTTTAACTTGTTGGTTTCTTTTACTGATGAATCACTGTGGCAACTGTGGAGGTTACATGACATGTGTGAAGATGACATTATAGATTTCGACATTAAACAAAAGTTAGTAAATGAAATGTGTATTAATACCAACCTAATTTACTTGTGCTTTATCTAGGGCAACACTGGAGGGAATCATGAACTTTCATGATTACTCCCTTACTTATTTTTCACTACTCCCTGTTTAACCCGACCGGGTGCAATGAGTAACTTCCCTCCCTATAAACTAAGGAGGAAAGATACATTTTTCTCCCCGCTGGAGGTAAAAATTATTTTATATGAATGATAAAATTGTGGACAGACTGACGGACAAACTCGAACCAGAAATGTTTCCTGGTGAGTGCAACGGATTTCTATATTGGAATTTTTGAAATCGAAATTGGTGACATAAAAATGTTCGTTCTTCGGAACGATCACATAGCTTCAATTCAAAAATAAATCAATAACACTGCCCAAATATATACGTGAATATATCATGTTCCCGTTTTCTTCCATCAAAACTCGGTGTAAGGGGCGGCTTTTTTTTATACTAATTTGTGAAATTCACATTATTACACATTATTACTTTTACACAACATATTGAGAATTTGTTTAATATTAAGTAATTAATTTTTATCATAACCTTAAGAAAAAGGCCAGTATTTTTGCAAATACCGGGTATATGATTATAATTATTATGTGTTTATGACAGTGCAATAAACATTTAAATCCAATATATAGTACCGTTAAATTGATGCATGTAATATTTAATTATTTTATTAATTAGGCTAATAAATAAATAATTTTAAATAAATTATTAATTTCCCCTTTGTTCAATCACTCTTAAAAGAGAAAGCTAAATACATAATATAAGCAATAAGCAAAGTCAATCGACAGAGATGTATGTAGATATGACTAGTTAAGTTTAAGGAACACATTTCCTTATCAAGTAAAGCTAATTCATATTCACATCAGATTAGATAAGATCTCTACAAAACTCGTAATCAAATTATACTTTTCGTCACAATCTTCCCAGATTTTATATTACTACTACTATTTGTACTCAAATAATAATATTACTAGGCATCGCGTGGCTCTATCATTGAAGCGAGCGTAATGGAATAAATATTAGATAGTTAATCATGATGAGTTGATATTATAAGAATATGCAAGTAATAGAGAGTCGTGCAGTGGGGGAGAAGGGTTAATTCTACTATTCCTTAACTCTTCTACATGTCCCGGCCATTCCACTTCAAACTTCAATTATGTATTATATAAATTGTATCACTTCGATGCGCAAAAACTACTGTATGTATCAAGTTGAAATTTTACATGCCTGTTTCCATTGAGATTTAGATGGTGTATATGAAGTTTTATTAAAATCGTTACCTTAGAACGTAAGATATCGGTAAAAAGGTTGTTCCTCTATTTTAAACGTTTAGGCCAGCTTTAATAGTTTTAGCGATCTTTATTAATTCATAGCGGTGCCGTTGTTGGTTTTACTAAAAAATGTTATTTGTAAAAAATGTTTGTCTCGTCGAATAGGTGATGATAGAATTTTTTCCCGTCCTGAAATTCCAATTTTAAATTTGAAGCTCACGTTTACGAACTTAGCCCGAATATTAGTAAAAGGATCATGTATACCAAATTTCAACTAAATCGGTCAACTTTTACTCAGGTTATCGTCGGACACGTAAACGTTAGACACAGACAAATCGCTGGCTTCTGTACGATTAAGTTAAGTGTAAGGACAGGATATGATAATTAACCGACTTGACAATGAATAAATGAGGCAGAAATGTTTCCTTTGCTGCCTTGTGGCATACATTTTATCTAAGGGCGGCAGAAAAATGAAACTGCTAACATATCATCTTTATTAATATAACATAGTTAATTACTATGTTACATTAATTGAAGCGAGCGCAGCGAGCTTCCTACAACCAACGAAATATGCTCTGTGTCTGTGTGTCTGAAACGTACGACGATAACTTGAGTAAAAATTTACCGATTTTGATTAAATTTGGTACACACGTTTATTTTACCAATGCTCAGGACGAGTTCGTAGGACAACTTTGTCTGCCCAAGCGTTCGCGCACCACGCTCGCGTGGTGCGCGAACGCTTGGGCACATGGTGCACATGGATTTTCAGGACGGAAAAAGATTCTACCATCATCTATTCGATGAGACAAACATTTTTTACAAATTAAATTTTTCAGTAAAACCAACAGCGACACCGCTATGAATTAATAAAGATTGCTAAAACTATTAAAGCGGACCTAAACGTTTAAAGATTGTGTGGTTAGAGGAATAGTAAGAATGCAGGGTTGTTCCCTTACTACTAGCCGCTGTACTACTATCGTACCATATATCTATCAACTCATCATGATTCATGATTATCTATTTTTTCAATATACAATTCATATTTATTACCATACCCGCCTTATTGGCCGCCATCTTGAAAATATTAAGTAGGTATTAAGTGTGAAAAATCGAAAAAGTGTCCAGTTGACACAAATGCCGAGATGCACCTGAGGGCCGAATTTTTCGTTCCTAGCTATAGTAGTTTATTAATAGAAAGAAGCTACGCACAGACAGAGCCAGAGCCGTTATATTATCTAGGTTTCTTTTTGTACTTTGTGCAGAAGCTTAAAAGGAAATAAAATCACCATCTATGCAAAGAAATGTATAGTATTGCATCTAATGCACAAACATATGAATTTAATAGTAAAATGTGCAAAATATAAAAATACGAGCTCTATAAATGAGTATCATTGGTTCAAAGGCAATATACAATTTTTACAAAATAAACCTTACAAATATAAAATAAACAGGTCAAGTGTGTGCTAGTCAGCACACAGCGAGGGTCCGTAGGCCACACTGTATTGTTTAAGTAGTACCCTATTGATGGTGTTTTTTAAAATGCTAAAAAGCTTACTTTGAACTATCCTATGGGTCTGGGTCTGATATTCTCAAAACACATAAACAAACTTCTGATAAAGTATTTTTTTGCCACTGAACCGGACTACAACCATATAAATACATCGAAAAGACCATAATTATGAAAAAAAACGTATTTTGTGAATAAAAAATAAAATAATATCTTTTTCGAAATTTCCAAAAAGTGGTATCTTTACTTTTGGTTGAAGAACGAATAAAGCCAAAGAGCTGGTTTTAGTGGTTTAGGAAATTTTATCAGTTTTTTTTTTATCAAAGGGATTTTTCTCTAGGATGCGTCGTTTCGGAGTTATAAGCGAAAAACTAAAACAACTTCCGATTTTTTATGATTTTCGCCATTTTATTATGGTGAAGCCAAATCCGAAACTCGTCAATAATGAGATTTTCAGATTCAGCACCTCAAAAACGTAAAGATCCGTCAAGAAAAATTCTTCAGCAATTTTTTCCTGTCCAAACTACCAAATGACTGGACTATTAGAATAGAACTGGCAAGAAAAAAAGTCTAGAAGGTTGATTCACTCACACCTTATCAGAGATACAAGCGTAAAGGGTTTGAATGTTGGAGGTGGGGTATTGGGCGGCAAAACCTTGCATTGTTGCCCGATCTGCGGAGTTCCGATTATCCGTCGACTGTACAAAAATATACATTTCTAGATATACATCCACAGCACTACCGCCCCTATAGGAAATAAGTCAAACTAAAAATATACATTTTTTTTCAATTTTCGACCATTATTACTTCCCTCTCAGATTTCAAACATAGCTTATTTGAAGCTTTTAGAACGAAATTAACACGGGTTGTAAAGTGACGTCCGGTATACGGAGTTCATATTGTCCCGGACGTCATATTGATGGTAAATCCCTAATGTATGGACGTCATAATGGTAGGAAGATATATATATATATATATATATATATATATATATATATATATATATATATATATATATATATATATATATATATATATATATATATATATATATATATATATATATATATATATATATATATATATATATATATACATATATATATATATATATATATATATTTTTTTTTTTTTTTTTTTATTTAATAAAAAAATATGAAGTAGCTTTTTAAATAGAATCTTAAGTATGTACTAATTTAATTTGAGGATTGTGGTTGTATTTAGTTAATCATTTAATTTTTCAGCTGTCGATGTACCAGTTTTAAAGAAAGACTTTTAAAGTCTACACTTTTTAGGCGGGGAACATTTTTTAGGAGAGGGAATACTTTTTAAGTCATGCATAGGATTTCCATTTTAAACCGAAGAATAAAGGTGGGTTCACAGCAAGCGGTCCGCCTTGCGGGTTGATTCATCTATGACCTTTCTTTTGCGGATCTGCGAAAAGTATGTTCCAATCTATCTCCAAAAGTAGACATCACAAATATTTGAGAGTTTGCAGTTATGTTATGAATAAGGGTTAAAATTAGTGAGGTATGGTTTAAAAAAAAACATAGTTTTTAAGTTTTAGGAAGTATTCTTACTACGGAAAGATCAAGTGATTGATTAAAATTTAAATTTAAACGTTCCGTAGTAAGCATACTACGTAACTTTACTCTAATTGATTGTACAAGGTACAGGTAGTAATTGAGTACTTTATAATTATAAGCGTTAATTCTCGGTCTAGTTCTATTACCGTGAATATTGGCTTGCTGGACTTGTAGAAAAGATTGAAAGCTTGGATTCGGAACTTGGTATCGGTAACGACAGAGAAAATAATTCTCCAGTATACCTCAGTTGGTAAGAGCGCCTGTAATGGATATGTAGGAGGGCCGTTGTTCAAGTCCCGGTGTTGGGGTCTATTTTTCTCTGTATGTCTCCCAATGATAATTATAATTTTATTTTTAAAAAAACAGTTTAACCAACTTGTTTCGTGTAATTTATGCACATTGTCAGGGTTTAACTACAGGTAAGGTACTTTGTTAGGTACTGGTAGGTACTTTGTTATGTTATAAGTAATAACCCAAACACAGGACAAATTAGGAAAGTTCAAAAAAATTATGTCCCTAAAAAAAGTCCAACCCTTAAACTTCAAGGGTTCGACTTTTTTTTTAACGGAATTACCTCTTATGGGGACGTTAAATAAAAAAGAATGACGCCAGATTTATTTGTTGATTTTTGGCTAGAATGCCATAAATTCTATACTTAATAAAATTAAATTATATCTTCTATTTGTTTTTAGAGCTGAGAATAATTATAACATGTTTGGTAATTCATAAAAAAAAATCGGGTACGGGGTACCTCGCAACATTTCCTCACTTCGGAGGCCAATGTTGTTGTATCCTACTGCGGAGCAGCAGGAGAAAGCAACATTAGGCGTGGTCAGTACTTGGATGGGTAACCGTTTTTAACTAACTGATTTTTTGGAACGAAGTTCCTTATGGCACGTTCTGGAGCCCGGGAGTGAATCCGAAAAAAAATACCAAAATCACCGTCACAAAATCACCGTCACGCAAAATCCGTCACGAAATCTACGGATGACGATAACTTGAGTAAAAGATCACCGAATTAGATGAAATTAAGTACACATGTTCATTTTACCAATGCCCAGGCTGAGTTCGTCTGAACACGTTATCCGCCCAAGCGTTCACGCGCAACGCTCGCGTAAACCTAAGCTTCATAAGACGGGAAAAAGTGTTATTAAAGAAGCCTGTTACTTGACTTGTTTTGATTATTTTTGTTATATATGTCAAAAATGTCACTGGGTCTTGTAAATAAATAAAATATATTAATGTAAAATTTCACTGATACAAGCAGAAGCTGTAGAGTAGGGAAGAGATATATTTTATAATATTTTAAATTAATTGGCCGGGTAGGTAGAAAACAGTCCTATTTCAATCCAAACTCCTTTAACAAACATACTCTTTCACTATAAACTCATCATGATCAACTTATTTCTTATATTTAATATATATTTATAGTAAGACGCTTGCTTTAATTATACAAATGATTTTCTTTTAATTTTGCCTTAACTCTGCTAGATACAAACAGTCCGTTACTTTTAATTTTGTCTCTTTTCTAACTCCGCCATGTATAAGTAGTTAGCAATGTCTACGTACTTAGCAGTGTGATTTTATAATTTATATTTAATGAAAAATGTAAGGAACTTCGTTCCTACCGGGTGTCCTGCGACACCACACGTATTTTTTTATTATCAGTTTTCAAAAAGAATTTATGCATTCTTTATATTTATTTTATTTCATTTATTTAATAATTTTAATTTTGGCGGTATTTTTACAGCTGTAAACAAACTTCGACGTTTAACAAATGTATATAATTAATAATTATGTTCGCTTATAACTTTTAAACTAATTAATGGAATTTCATCCGGTTTTTTTTTTATCTTTGCTCCTTATTTTTTACCGCTTCCAACGTTATATATGTCAAAAACGTATTTATACTTTCGGTATTATTAACTAACAAAGTTTCAAAATTAAAAAATCGATAACTTCAAAATGGATTCCAATACTAATGTGAATTAGTTTGTCATTCAGAGAGGTACGTTTGTACCAAATTTCAACTCGATCGGGCTACTTTTCGATTTTTTACGATTTTTTAAAATGTTTGCTGAATCTGCTAACTAGGTTCAAGATGGTGGAAAATATTGACTTTGCGGGCAAAGTATAAGGACTGATTTTTCTGCCAAGTTTCAACTCTCAAGATGATAACACACATACAGACGGCATGCTGAAAACCACTCAGGAGGTCTTAAAAATACCCAAAACGGATAATTCAGTTGACATCACGGAAAAAAAAAAAAATCGGGTGAAAACAATATAAGTTTTCCTACCAAGGTGAGGAAAAGTAAAATTGACTGCCAATTAGTGTGGCACATAGCTTCCTATCATGTACTTTATTGTTATATTAACATTAAAATTATTGTTATATTACTTTATTGTTATATTACTTTTTTGTTATAATGTTTATTGTGTAAAAACTATTAATAGTTTAAGCGATCTTTAATACTTCATAGCGGTGTCGCTGTTGGTTTCACTAAAAAATTGTATTGGAAAAAAATGTTTGTCTCATTGAATAGATAAAGTTTTATTTTTTTCCCGACCTAAAATTCCAAATTTAAATTTGAAGTTCACGTTTACGCGAGCGTTGCGCGTGAACGCTTGGACGGATAATGTTGTCCAACGAACTCGTCCTGAGCATTGGTAAAATGAACAGAACATGTCTACCAAATTTCATCAAAATCGGTCAACATTTACTCAAGTTATCGTCACACGTTTCATAATTCGCGGACACACAGAACGACAGATAGACAGACAGACACGAGACCAAAAATGTTCCCGATGTCTGAAACAGATTTCTGTCTTGGAATTTTTAAAATCGGAGACATAAAAGTTTTTCGTTCTCAAAAATAAACACAATGCTTCCGTTACCTTCGGTAAAAAGGGAAGCAAAATAGTCTGTTTGGAGAAAATATAAGTAACAGGAAAAGACAGCATTTTGAGATTTGAAATTAGTTTTTAAATTAGGATTTGGACCAGGAGCAAGGGGAAGAATGGTTTCCATACCCTCATCTGTTAACGCCCTGGAGCTTACTTTATCAAATTGGGCTCAAGAGGTCACAGATGGCACTAGCTCCACCAGTGACAATAATTTGAAAATATTAAAGGGACAGGAACTGAACACATCTCAAACTTTTAATTTATTGCAAATTCAACAATATCCTTATTAATTTGTAGCAGATTTAAGCCTTCAAGTACGAATGCAGTAATAGAACAGAGGCATGGCTGCAGATTTTGTAGTTCTAACTTATGTTGCATAAAAATGAAGGTGTATTTTCAGTACCTTTATTATTATCATTTTGAAATTATTACCAATTTCTATATGCTCAATATTTTGCCCCACTTTGCTCAACATTTTTCACCCACAAAAATATTTATTTAAACAATTTTGATTCCGAGCTTACCGAAGGTAACATAAGCTATTTTATCGTTCTGAAGAACGAAACATTTTTATGTCTCCGATTTTGAAAATTCCGAGACACAAATCCGTTTCAGACATCAGGGATCATTTTTGGTGCCGTGTCTGCCTGTCGGTTTGCTGCTCGTGTTTTGCGAACCAACATGTTTTAAATACTGCTCGTCCGATTTTAATGAAATTTATATGATAGGTCATAATTAGCCCATAGTTGGTTCCATTTAAGTTTCAACCATCTGCGCAACAAACATACATTTATAATCACCTATCTCTTTAAAAGTAATTATTAATTTTAATTTATTTGGAGTAGTTTGGTCTTTTAGGGTATAATAAGTACAAATTTACTTTTCAATATGGGCTATATTTCGACCTTCTTGGTCATCTTCAGGCGCTTTTTACAATTTTTTCGTTGTTTTCTTCCATCCTCTTCTATTAGCAAATCTTGGCCAGCTAATTTAACGAAAACATTGTAAAAAACGCCTGAAGATGACCAAGAAGGTCGAAATATATAGCCATTATTGAAAAGTAAATTTGTACTTATTATACCCTAAAAGACCAATCTACTCTAAATAAGTGTTATAAATTAGGGACTAGAAGAAAGGAAACTCAAATTAATTTTAAGTTATTTGGGTGGTTTATAAAATGTAGCCCGGAAATAGCCACAAATTAAATTATGAGATCCGTCAAAAAAAATGTTCAGTCCCTTGTTTTTGAAGCATGATTTTTTGGGCCTCCTTATATTTGGATTATTACACAGAACAAACCAACAGTTTTGTTTTGCAGTAAGATCCAAATTTTTGTGTTGGTACTTTTACAGGCAGACTGACAGACAGACAGACAGTCAGGCAGACTGACAGACTGTCAAATGCAGGAAATTATAAGGTTTTGCCTTTGGATTTTAAAAACCCAAGTAGTATTAAATGTATTTATTAATTTTTACTCAATTCAAATAATCATCTGTATTGTACATTGTTTTAATTAATACTTACTTTAAAATTCAATTTTAATTTCTTAGAATTTTTTATTTTTTCATTAAAAAATTACAATTTAGTTTTGCAGCTTTACTTTTATAAAAACTATCAGTTATTTAATATTATTTTTAATTAATTCTTTTTTAACAAAAATCTGCTGATGACAGGAATTATAATTTTCCTATTTTTTTAAGAGAAAAACATTGAATTGAAAAAAAAAAAAAATGTATGAAAATCTATCATTAACCTTAACTTGATTGGGGAAAAAGGCAGATTATTGTGAATACATTTTAACAAGATATTGTTACGTTACAAAAATAATAAAATGTTTAACAATTCACGATTGGCTGTTATAAATAAAAAAAAATGTTATATATCTATCTTGAAGGAGAGGAGGGAGGGGGAATTAATGAATTTTATTTTCTATCAAACTTTTTATTTTTGAGTGAACTTTTAGTCTCTCCCGTGAAAACTCCCCCTAAAACCCCCCTCGAAAAAAAGGACCACTCTTCTGAGGAAAATTAAATTTCACCATGATCGTTTTAAATATTACTTCTACTCTTTCTCGTATTTTTCTGTAAGGGGAGAGGGGTTTTCAAGTGAGAAGAAGTGAGTTTTTTGAGAAATGGTTATGAAGGTTTTTAGGAGGTTAGGATATTTTCCAAGGAAGTATAATTAAGCTAGAGGAGGGCTATGTAGGAGAGGAATTGAGGGGGCTGAAGTATTTTTCTGACCTCCCCCCCTAAATGAAAAAAAAATGGGTAGGAGTTTGAGTTTTTTGGGGAATTGGAAGAGTGAGAAGAGGGGGTAGATTTTTAAGGGAGAGGTTTTTTTTATTGATTCTCGATTAATTTACAAGTTTTATTCATTCGGGAGTTTTGACGTTCTAAAAAAAAAAATTTAGAAGGGGGGGTTTAGGACGAGGGTAAAGGGGTGGGAGTTGGGCCTCTTGAAGAATAATTTGAAAACTTTCCGATAATATGAAGGGAAGGTTCTGTAATATCCCATTCCTATCCTACCCCAAGCACTTCTTGTGGAATGTCCATTATTCCTTGGGCTTTTTCTATGTCTCTGTCTCTTTCTCTACCATTTTTACCCCACCCTTGCCCCACTCACACTTTTAAAAATATAAAAAAAGGGGGAAAAATTTACCGCGCGAAAATTTTCATCCATACCCTCTAACAACAAAAAAATGAGTCAGCCCCCTTCTTCCAAAAAAAATTAATCATTTTTTTTACCTCCCTCATTCCCCTTCTTTCGTAAATTCAAGTAAAAATAAAAAACAAGGAAAAAAGTATTTTTTCCTCGTTTTTTTATTTTTACTTGAATTTACGAAAAAAAAAATGATTGATTTAATAAAGTTTAAATCTTTCCATTTTTATTTCTTCTCTTCGTTTAATAAATTGTGAACAAAATAAAATTTTACTTTCTTAAATTGTCATACAACTTCAATTTCTTTTTTACTCTCTGATCTTGTTAAATTTCAATAAATAGTATAAATCTATATTTTTAAGAAGAAAAGGTTACTTCGTTTAGTTTCAAGTCATGTGCATTTATTTTATTTTTTTAAAGACGATATTTGTGTCTTGCATTTTCATTTATTTGTTGAAAACTTTTTGCTCTTTCATTACAGAATGTACAGAACATTTTACAAAACATAGACGATAAACATTTATTATACACTGGTATTAATAGAGTATATATAAATAGTTAAGAAAAACTATTTGATTTTGGGAAGTAAGTTATCTTTAAAACAACGGATTATTTCTTGTGGTGGAGAATAGCACATTACGCGTCGAGTGCGGAAAGTAGCATTTTGCATGCGAGTGTGGAGTTTGCACCCGAGCGACAGCGAGGGTGGTAAAACCACACGAGCAATGCAAAATGCCGTTTTCGCACGAGTTGCGTACCGTACTTTATCTACGATTGTTAGATTTAAATAATAAATACAGAAAAAAATAAACTTGCTGTATGTAAGTTCGTATCTCTCTCTTGATAAAGATGGCATTAATTCATTAGTTGTATTTTTTGCCGAATTAATTATTTCTGGAAGAGTATTATTCTCCACATTTTCGTCAAAGTCACTTGATTCACTCATTGTTTTTCACTAAAAACTCGATATAAACAGTTACTTTAATAAAAGAACAGCAAATTAGTTTTGTTAAATGTAAACAAACTCGCTAATCGTGCGTAAAGCTGAAGAATTCCTCTTCTTTACCGCACTAGTGTGGTAAAGAAGAGGAATTATTCAGAACTATGAGACGCGCATGCGCAATGAATACAAGTACATAAAGAATCACTTTCAACGCATCTAAACAAAGATATAATGTTTATATTTCGTATCAATCGTAGATAAAATCATTTATGTTTGCAGTTAGAACACTTGAGTGGGGGAAATTAAATACAGAATCTACTGTTTTACGAACTATTTTGAATGCAAGGACCAACTACTATGTTGTGCAACTGTAGGAAAAACCAACATATCTTAAAAACTACTTGTCCGATTTTAATGAAATGTGGACCACAGGTCATAATTAGTCCATTGTTGGTCCCATATAAGTTTCAACCGTCTGCGCCTATTTGTTTCTCTTCAACATGCGCACAAACATACATTTATTTACACCTATAATGTTCAAAATTCAAAAGTACTCATCTGATTTTTATAAAATTTGGATGGTTCGTCGAAAGTAGACCGTAGATAGCCTCAGATTAATTTTAATCGCCTGTGTTCTTTAAATTTTGCTTAATTGATACTTTAATTCATGTAACAAATTAAAACAATTATTTTGACTGTTCAGCTTTAAAATATTTAATAATAATCCAAAATATTTCCTGCAAGGAATTTGACTAACTTATGATTGTTATATTTGTCATTTTTCATAAATAATAAAAAAGTTTAGGACTAGCTTATGATTGTTATATGACTAAAAATAAAAAAGTTTAGGAAATAAACTTGATATAAAGTCATCATAATTTACTGTAAAAATCGTGAATACGATAGAATCTAGCATTTGTAATTTATTAAGTATAAGAAGCATAACGTGACTTAAGACTATTCTGACAAGCGCAATAAAGGAGAACACATTGCATAAACAAAGATACAAGAAAGTACCTGATAAAGACCTGTTATATTAGATTACCCTTAACTTTGTTCCAATTAGGCACTTTTTTCTTAAAATATTGGTTTCCACATAATTTAATTACATAATAAGTTCGAGGCGCACTAGTCATTAATAATTCTATTTTTACTACGTTTTTATTAGCTTGCATTCTTGTTTGTTTGTTTGTTTGTCTGGTACAAATCTGGCAATCGATTTCTTACTAACTTCCCGAATAGCTAGACATTTGAAACTTTTAGCATAGCTCAGAACACGATGACAATGCATTATTTTAATACTTTTAGCCATCTTTCAGCAGAATTTAATTAGTTTTCAGCAAATTTTGCTGTGCGGAAAGTTAGTTCGGAAAAAATCCGCAAGTTATTTTATTTGTTTTGCCATATCCAATATTTACGCTATCTTCATTTTGACGGGTCTCAAATTTGTGATAGATAAACATTGAATGACAGCAAAACAGGAAATATCGATTATATTATATTATATTATTTCAAATAAATCGATGGCACGGTTTAGATTTGGTGTTGGGGAGATCCGTTGTACAAAGATTTATCCTTTTATAGTTATAAGGTCAGCTCTCTAGAGGGTTGTCATTTATGTGAAGTAAATAAATTCGGAACTATTTTTTTTTCACTAACATTATATATTATATAACAATAACAATTGTATTATCAACATTACATACGATTCAACAGAAAATTTAAAAACGTAGTATATAAAAAGTTCTTTTTATCTTGAAATTATTGTTGTTTATTCTCCTATCTAACCTTCAAATGTCATGTTTCTGGAACTTTTTAAATCCTCTTATTGCATATCACTATTCAAAATATGAAGCTACCTTTTGGACTGTATATATTAGAACTAAGTGCATATTTAAGTACATATATAAGAATAAGTGCATTTATTTGGGATATTGGCATATGTGCATATTTCGCACTTTTGAAATGCATATATTGAGGTTTTGGTACTTCTTTAGATTGTTACTCCCTTATGTTGTTTTTGAATATAAATGACTTTGACTAAATAAATATTAAGATAAAGGGATGTTTAGTCTAATGTACTTTGGGATAAAGGAATATCACACTTCTGTTTTTATAAGGGGAGTAACAATCTAAAGAAGAACATTTCGCACACCTTCTTCAGATTTTTACTCCTCTCAGTTTTATTTATAAGGGGAGTAACAGTCTAAAGAAGAACATTCCGTACACCTTCTTTAGATTGTTACTCCCCTCTGTTTTATTTATAAGGGGAGTAACAGTCTAATGAAGAACATTTCGTACACCTTCTTTAGATTGTTACTCCCCTCTGTTTTATTTATAAGGGGAGTAACAATCTAAAGAAGAACATTTCGCACACCTTCTTTAGATTGTTAGTACCCTCTGTTTTATTTATAAGGGGAGTAACAGTCTAAAGAAGAACATTTCGTACACCTTCTTTAGATTGTTACTCCTCTCAGTTTTATTTATAAGGGGAGTAACAGTCTAAAGAAGAACATTCCGTACACCTTCATTAGTTTGTTACTCCCCTCAGTTTTATTTATAAGGGGCGTAATAGTCTAAAGAAGAACATTCCGTACACCTTCTTTAGATTGTTACTCCCCTCTGTTTTATTTATAAGGGGAGTAACAATCTAAAGAAGAACATTTCGTACACCTTCTTTAGATTGTTCAAATTAATTGTTATGTTTATATTTATGAGGGGAGTTATAAATGTTATGTTTATAAGGGGAGTAACAATCTAATGATGTGCCGAGGTTTTTAAGTGCATATTGATCCGAACTCTACTAGAAAGGTATCAACATTTCGTGCATCTTTCCTGTAGTATAATTCATAGAATGCGTTTATCACTAGACTACTCTTGTTACATTGTTGCTAGACTACTGTGGTAAGTGAAAATAAAGAAGTAATTGAGATGTACAAAAGAAAGCTGCAATGATTTAAGACATTAAGATGGTACAAATTGGTTCTTGGATACCAGAATGTCTTCATCTAATGGAGCCCCCGAGACGTGACCACGGTCCGTTCTGAAACACTCGACTGCACATGCGTCACTTCTCTAACCGAAAACACAAGTATCTTACAATCAACTTTTTTTTCAAGGAAATTATCTTTTTTCAGTTTTAAAACTTTTTTTAATAGCTTAATTAAAGTTAAAGATAATACCCGGGCATGACATTACTTTTTCCTTAATATTATCACATAAGTATATATATGTATGTGATCATTAACATACTTTAAAAACGCGTTTTTAACGCAGTACTTAAGTAATATTAGAGAAACTTTGAATTTCAGTGTAATCAGAATCCTTTGTAGCGGATCTAAGTTTATGAGGTAAAATTTCATGCATGGTTTTATTATAATCAGTTTTACATGTGATGTAGGTTCCCACTAAACATTTGCATTATAATATTACCAACGCCTATACTCTGTTACTTTAACGTATATTGTTTACGTCAGATTTTAAGTACTAATTTTTAGTACTCATCTCGGGGCACTTCTTTACATTTTTAAGGTGGGATTCCTATGCTGCGTCTGACGCAGAGCACTGCTACAATGTAATTCAATGGGAGGGATTCCTATGCTGCGTCAGACAAAGAGCACTGCTACAATGTAATTCAATGGGAGGGATTCCTATTCTGCGTGTGACGCAGAGCACTGCTACAGTGTAATTCAATGGGAGGGATTCCTATGCTGCGTCTGACGCAGAGCACTGCTACAAAGTACTTCAATGGGAGGGATTCCTATGCTGCGTGTGACGCAGAGCACTGCTACAATGTAATTCAATGGGAGGGATTCCTATGCTGCGTGTGACGCAGAACACTGCTACAATGTAATTCAATGGGAGGGATTCCTATGCTGCGTCTGACGCAGAGCACTGCTACAATGTAATTCAATGGGATGGATTCCTATGGTGCGTCAGACGCAGAGCACTGCTACAATGTAATTCAATGGGAGGGATTCCTATGGTGCGTCAGACGCAGAGCACTGCTACAATGTAATTCAATGGGAGGGATTCCCATGGTGCGTCAGACGCATGCGGCTGACGCTGGGTCGCTCTGGTCGTGCGGCCGTACCGGTTCGAGAGCAGTGTAGATGCAGACGCGAAGAAGATAATGGGTCGTAAATATGTACTTGAACACCCACTTTATAATTGTCCGATTGAATTCGGTTTTTTTTTTAAACCCTCCTTTTTACAATTTTTAATCTGCCACCATTTCGTTAAATTAAATACATCGTTTTTTTTAAATACATATATATATATATATATATATAAATATGTAATCCCCCATCCTTAAAAAACCCTTGGTTCCCAATATGTCCCGTATATACGTGAGTGGATATTTATATAAATATATTTTTAAAAAACTATTTATTTTACCGAAACAGTGCCAGGTTAAAAGTTGTTAAATTGCAGAAAGGAACAGTTTAAGAAAAAAAAAGAAAAAAAAGAAACGGTCCATCGGAAAAGATCCATCGGACAATTATAAATAGGTGGGCGTTCAACTGCTTATTTACCGTTTTTTAATCAAATCAGTTATGTCGGATAAAGCACTGTTTACAGTTGAGGAACATTAAAAGTTGGTGGATATTGTTTAACAATTTCCTGTTATTTATTTTATTTCTTTAACAAGATCGAGAATGTAGCTGAACTGCGTTGTTTTGCCTGAAATATTCCCGAAAATGTTTCTCATCCTCCAACAAGTGCCGATAGCACTGCGTCTGACGCATGCATAGGAAACCCTGTAACCTACATCAGACGCAGCACAGGAATCCTACCTTCACGTTTACGCGAGCGTTGTGCGAACGCTTGGGCGGATATCATTGTCTAACGAACTCGTCCTGGTCATTAGTATAATAAACATGCGTTCCAAATTTCAACTAAATCGGTCAACTTTTACTCAAGTTATCGTCATTGGTCGATTTCGTGACGGTCGTTTATTTCGGGTTCACTCCCGAGCTCCATACGCTGTAACGTGCCATAAGGAACTGCGTTCCAAATATTCCTTTCGATTTCGCCTGAAAGTACTATGATCATAAATGTATGTTATTTTAATAGCTAACAGTTTATCTGTTATTTTATTTGCAAATTAGTCTATTCCTAACTGCTTATTGTTAATGGTAAACAGAGCATTCACCAGTCGCGTGCGTGCTACGTAAGACGAAATTATAATTTTTTTTTTAATTTCAAAACCTGAATTTTGTTAATTGGACCGGTATTAAGTAAACACTATAGAACACATTTTTATCGACTTAAAGGCTAGTTTAGAATAATATAAAGCTATTAGTATTGATGATGACTGACTGAATTAGGTTTGTTAGAAAATGTGACTGCGATATTATTTAAACTTACGGTTACTTTTATTGGATGCACCATAGCTCTTGTTCAGTTTAGAATGAGAATTATTCTCTTCTAATTCTGGAAGTATATTAAAGGAGAATATGTTACCTTTCATTACCATTACCATTCATGATATGGAGTCATGGAAGGATTTTTATCGGGATATGGCTAGGTCATGGACGAAGGGGACTTTAAGGTCGTTGTGAAGGGTGAAGTTAGAAACATAGAATGGAGCGTGGACTATTCTTCTTAGGATTTTGGACTGTATAGGGACTGGATACGATAGGAGTTGGAACGCTCGGTGCAACCCCAGAGTTCAATACCGTATGACCAAATGGGCTTAATTATTGTGTTATAAATGAGTAATTTGTTATGTGTGCTGAGTTTAGACGTATAGTGTAGAAGTCTGTGTAAAAGTTTGTAGCGTCTGTTGCAGTCTTGTCGTTTAAGGTTTGTGTGATGTGCCCAGGTCAAACGCCGGTCCAGGTGTAAACCAAGATAGCGGACGGAACTGGAGTGAGGGATAAAAATTTGGTTTAGGGTTACTGGCTCACATATGCCATGTCTCAAACTAAACGTTACATGGACACTTTTGTTTTCATTAATTTTGATTCTCCACTTCTTGAGCCAAGTTTCCAGAAGTAAGAGGTGTTCCTGAACCTGTTCAGACGCTACTATAGGTGATATGTTAGATGATAAAATACATTTATCATTTACATTTATCTGCAAAGGAAGCTAAAGTAGTGCTAGGATGTTCAGGGATGTCGGAAGTAAAAATGGTATACAAGATTGGACCTAGGATGCTTCCTTGGGGTATACCTGCTTTTATAGGATAAATTGAGGAAGTGGAAAGGTTGTAGGACACATGGAAAAAACGATTTTCTAAGAAGGATTTTAGGATTAGGTAGTAAGTGAAAGGAAGTACGCCCTTAAGCTTCCAAATTTTCCAATTTAGCTTCCAATTTTATTGTCGGGAGGGTTATTTTGCTATATTTGCCCACCTATAGGGGACAAAATTTTGGAAATAGAAAAAAAAAGTTTCAAGTAAAAGTTTATTATTTTTCACTGTAGAATCCAAATATGCTATCAAAAATATACACTCCAATTTGAAATTTTGAAGTTGGGTGGCCTGGGGGAAAAGTGGGTGGTTGCCCCTAGTGGGTGATTGCATGAAAACAAACTTCCCTTTGCATGGTAGAGATCCCCCAAGTTTCATTAATTTATCTCAAACCATTCAAAAGTTAAGAGGGGGGGGGGGGGGGGGACTTTTGGACCACCCTGTATAAAGTTATTATTAAAAAGTAGCAGAAAAATAGGGAAGGGTATTTAAAATTTGATAGTAGACCTTGATACGGAGATATTGCTGACATTACGACTAAAAACCACAATAATTGGCAGACTATTTTCTACATATTGACTAAAACAATTAGTATAGATTATATTTGTTTTGTTACAGTATTTGAACCCAACCAATCCTACAGATCACATGCATCCCCCTGAAGAGAACTTGGCAATCCACAACGAAATGTCCAAACTTCGGATGGCTTTAAGACAAGAAGCAGTTGCAAACGGTGCTGTTGGAATGACGCAATCAGTTCTTGATAAAGTTCTCTCAAACGCTCCTGAAGACTTGAGAAAGAGACTCGTGAAGAAGGACTCTCTAAAGAGAGCAGTCCGTAGATACAGGAACTTAAACAAAGATCCGCCTCTATATTTCGCTGAAGATTCAGGTTAGTGCATTTCTATAATATAATCTATGTATTTAAGATAAAAGCGATTGGTTACCATTTACATCGGTAACATCTCTGTATCTAAAATTAAAATTATGTCTGTATATTGGTCAGAATTGAAGAATTTTTGGATACTTTTCCATTTCATATATTCCGAAAACCGAATCCGACCTTAACTTCTTTCGTGTATGTATGCGTGTATGTCTGCACCACCTGTCCGACTTTAGAGGCGCAAAACTAGCAAAACAAAATAGATTAATTTTTTTTCAGAGGTGAGCGTAAACATGTTGCGCATGTTGTATGCTTGGTTTTATCGTAATATATTAAGTAATACCAAGGTTATTTAACAATTTTATAAATAAAAAATAACCTAAAAAACTATAGTAAATTTGAGATTGTTCCTTGTAGCATTCAATTCTGGAGTAGTTGGGTCTATTAAGGAAATAAAAAAGCTCACAATTTATCGACTTGCAATATTTCGACCCCTCCTTGGGTCCTTCTCAAGCTGGAATCAAAATTAATTTACATAATAGATTTTACAAACTATAAATATTCTCTGGACAAAACATTAACAACATTTTAAGGGTAATGATTACTATTAATTTTAATATGTAAAAAGCTTTGATTTAACTAACCTCATAGACTAGATGTTATCTTACATTATACTGGTTATATTCTTGAAGTATTTCATTTGAATCTTTTTGATCCTCGTCATTTTTTCCTACAAAAAATTAGTTTGACCCACCATAACCAATACCCAAAGACTTGATCATCAAAATTTATGGGTACTTCTACAGCCTGAAGACTCGTGGTTTTTTGCATTTGGTTGGAAATTGGCCAAAACCAACAGGAAAAATCCGAAAACTAAAAAAAAAAATGTTTACCTCCCTTCAAAACTTAAAGATGTTGGACACAAGTTAAAAGTTTTTTGGAGGCTTATTGCGGCTAAACGGTAAGTCGTATCGAAAAGCAGATTGCTCCAGCGATAACTGATTTTCTCTATGAATCTATATGGTCCTATGACTTTTGTCGCAACTCCATTGGTTCAAACTTAAATAGAGCTAAATTTGATCTTTTTTATTTTTATTTTTTTTAAACTTTAAGCTCTTATGGTGTCCGCAATTGTTGGCAGATTTAATTTCTGATTACACAATTCTGACCACACTAGTGCTCTTTAATTCTGTATTTATTATTTTACTAATTTTTCCTAGAATTAGAGTTATTAAATATTTACTGGTGCACCTGCCGTATTGAGAGAAGAGACTGGTAATTAAATTAAGGCACCAATGGTTGATGATTGTTCTATGATTTCCCAGTCCAATTGGTTTTGACTACTTTTATTTTCTCATTTATTTTATCTTTTATTTAGCATTGTTATTTATTACAATATTATTTAGTTTTGATTGGTTATTTTATATACATATACATATATAAATTGACTCCAAACTACAATTTGGAAAGTATTATATTCTTAGTAATGGAATTAATGATATATAATATATTCCTGATTCTATTCCTAGAAGGCTTTGGAAACAATAGTTATTTATGCACCTAGGGAGTAAAGTAAGCCATTATTCCCAGAGCGAAAAAGTTGGTTATTGAGGCGAAGCCGAAGGAACCATGGTCCCTAAATCCCGAGGCTAAGCCGAGGGAATTAGACTCTTTAATTCCCGAGGCGCAGCCGAGGGATTAACTCTATTATCGTGGGGGAAATAATGGCACTTTACTCAGGTGGTACGTACAATATTTTATCTCCAGTAGGAAGAAAATACACATTTCCATCCATAGCACAATATTTATTTATTATTTTAATAAATAACAATAATTGTTATCACTTTTAATAGCAGATATAAGAGATTCAGTATTAAAAAACAAATAAGAATTGCAATTACACTCAAAATAGAACTCAAGAAGGTTATTTAGATGCAGGTTTTAACAATGATAAACAAGGTCGAAAAAGCAGTGTCGCCAAGCTGATTTCAACAACTTCACTTCATTAGCCATTCATTCTCTATTATTTATAAAATAATTAAGTTGGCAATCCTTCTTTTTCTCTCTGGTTTTACTTTTTCTCCCTACTTTTACTCATTCTCCCAACTTTTTGAGTTCAGGGAAGAAAAGACTTACATTAGTCCCTCTAAACTAATCCAAAATCATAACTTTTTCCCCCTACTGGAGATAACACTATTTAGGCATTTTATTTAATTGCTAAGCCCCGCGAGGGGTGAAAGCTAGTAGGCATTCTATATGTAATAAATATTTCTTTCTTTTAAACTTATTGCATGAAAAAGATATCAATTTGCATGTAAATAACACAATAGTTTTTTATTATTTAATTATATATTACTAATTGAATCTCTTGTTTAGTCATAATCCTTATTTATAAGTGAGGAAAGAATCATTTCTATCATGTTTATAATATCCCACGTAACATTTTTATTTCTGTACGTGCATTTGAGCCACACTAGCCTTCATAAAATATAAATATAGGTTCCATTTATCTTTACAACTCAGTAATCGTGAGAGCCAACATTCTCATGTAATTGAAGAAAGTAAATTAAAATCTTTGTTAAACTAACGCTAAGTTAATCGCTTTGAGTAAACTTCCTTAATTTTATTTTATAATATAATACACATTATATATATGTATATTAGTTTTTGTCTGTAATTTTGAGCACGAGATTCAAAAATTTTAATGTTATTAATTAAGAAAATAGAGCGAACTGAATTATATTTTTATATAAAACAGTCAGCTGATCATGTATTGTTTGTTTTGACCTGAAGGTTAATGCACTTTTTCCGTTGTAAGAAGTTGATAGTGCTAGGGAATAATAAATTAAGTCATTGAATTCTTTTGTTCTTGCGTTACACAAATTAATTTTACCTTTTGTAATCAAAGTCTGTTTTTAATCGTAAATATAATCAGATCATATGATTAGTGACCAATATGTCACCTGTTTACTGTCTGAGTCACTTCAAAGCTTTTTTTATTTAGACGGGAAGAATTCAAATTTACTTTATGCTTTAAATTTTATTTATTTATAAATTTACTTTATAAATAATCGAAGATAAATAGCTTTGGAAAACCATTTTATACACCGAGAACTGTAATTTATCTATTTTTACTATCTCTTATAAAGAGAAAGTATTGTGATGCCGCGAAAATACGAGTTTGAGATTTTTATGGATTTACACGTTTTGATGTCCCCTGTGTCCAAAAAGGTGGGTTTTAAAAAATATCTATCAATAGTCAGTCGTCTGTGCAGACGCTTGGAACCTAAACCACTGGGCTGTTTTTGACGAAATTTGGCATATAAATGTTCAGAAAAATCATAACCCTAAGCGAAATCTAGAAATTAATTTTAGCTACAAATTTAGAGGCTCAATTCCCCAAAAACTCTGAATAATCGAGGAAACAAATATTATTATTGACGATTTTGATTTAAAAAAATTAAATATAGCCCATTTAAATACGAATCAAACGATAGGTATAAGCTATTTCCCCGAGAAAAATCTAGTTCCTGAAAAAATTGATTTAAATGTTAACTAAAAGAGGCCGAGTTCGATTCCCAGCCAAGAAGAAGTTATTTTTATGATAAATGGTTATTTTCTTGATAAAAATGTTCAATGATAATTAAATTTACCTACAAAAGCATGGCAAATAATAAATGGGAAACACAAGGCAGAGTAATTATGAACTCGTATATGAGAAAGTTTGTCTGAGTTGTCTCGGACCGATTTCTTCTTGGACTTGTGAGTTTAATTTCTTCCATATGCGGAAGGCTACTGAGCTACATCTTCCTACACTGATTTGTTTGTTGTAATATTTATTGGGGTTCCGTGGAGATGAGTTCGTCAAGTTGGCTTTTCTATGATAAATGTTGAAGTTGGTGGCATAAATGTTGAAGTTGTTGGCATAAATGTTGAAGTTGGTCGCATAAATGTTGAAGTTGGTGGCATAAATGTTGAAGTTGGTCGCATAAATGTTGAAGTTGTTGGCATAAATGTTGAAGTTGGTCGCATAAATGTTGAAGTTGGTGGCATAACTGTTGAAGTTGGTGGCATAAATGTTGAAGTTGTTGGCATAAATGTTGAAGTTGGTCGCATAAATGTTGAAGTTGGTGGCATAAATGTTGAAGTTGGTGGCATAAGTGTTGAAGTTGGTGGATCGCCCACTAAGAACGAACCTGTGCTGTCTAAACCTCTAAAATCATATCACCTAATAAAAGTATTAATTATTTTTTTGTCTCCTCATTGAACTGAATAACCCATAAAAATAAGACTCCTCTCTCTCCAGTAAAATTCTACGTGTACGCTGTTGGTCGATAACTTAAAATTACTTATGAGATTTTTGCATTTTTAAATAAGGTTTCTTTCTAAGAGTTTTTATTTAAGAGGGGAGGTCTGTTAATACTTTCTAATGAACTTGGTAAAAAATGCCTCTTTCTTCCCTTAGCAGAAAGCTGAACCTTCGTACATTAGCATTATCAATACTATCATTAATTTGTCAGACATTTTTTGATGTACGAACCTGTTTCACTGTTTCAGCTCTGTTTCATCTCTCTATACTTATAATCATCATCTCTAATACTTACATGATACTAACTGAGTTAACTTTCATCCAAAAACGACCTTATCAGTTAGTTTTCATCCAAAAACGACCTTATCAGTTAGTTTTCATCCAAAAACGACCTTATCAGTTAGTTTTCATCCAAAAACGACCTTACCAGTTAGTTTTCATCCAAAAACGACCTTACCAGTTAGTTTTCATCCAAAAACGACCTTACCAGTTAGTTTTCATCCAAAAACGACCTTATCAGTTAGTTTTCATCCAAAAACGACCTTATCAGTTAGTTTTCATCCAAAAACGACCTTACCAGTTAGTTTTCATCCAAAAACGACCTTACCAGTTAGTTTTCATCCAAAAACGACCTTATCAGTTTGTGGAGAAGACAGGCTTGAGGATCATACAAAAAGTAAATTACCCCTACCTAACCAATGACCCACATAAGTTGTCTATGACTTCGAGTGTAAATGCCCCGGAATTAAAACTAGGTGTGCAATGCAGTTGTCTGCTTGCAATATTGAGCTGAGCGTGCATTCTAATCTTAAACAATTAACATTTTTATTAATAAACATGGTGAAATCGGATAAAAAATAACAATATATCTAATTTTTAATTAAAAAGCATTTTGTTTCCTGTTTTTCTATTTTACCCCACTCTTAAATGAAAATATGACAAAAGTGAACTTAACAACAATACTGTACTAACTGTACTCTTAAAGAGCTTTCCAACGACATACATCATGAAGGGCATATACTATTTTAACTTTTGTACCCCTTACCCCGCACCCCTGTGTATCAATTTGGACCATTTCAGATTTATACCTTCCTGTGGTTGGTCACTATGACCGTGCCGAATTTTGTACGGATCAGTTCAGCCGTTCAGGAGGAGAATGTGTCCAACCAAATACAAAGTGTAGTGTAAGGGCAATATTAACTGTCTCGCTTCGCTCGACAGTAAATATTACCAAGGTAAAGAAAATAAACTTCACAGTCGTGTAGCATTATGATATTTTTTCCGAGGTAGCAGACAATGAAAAAACATTACATATTAATCAATATAATTTATTATAACAAATATTAGTACATACCAACTTAAGATTTTAAGAAAAATAAACCTTAAAGAGGTTGCACTATAAAAACATACATCTAGTGGATTTTAATCGAACTAAGAAGCATGTCTAACTGATTGCAGTGCTAAAAACGGCACTTTTGATAACTACTACTAGGATGTACAAATCTTTTTACCTCCTAGGAGGTAAAAAGATTTTTTAAATACAGTTTAGGAGTAATGAAATAGTATATTATGTTACTAGGCTGTGAAGTGAGTTTTTTCTTTACCGCGGCAATTACATTTACTGTCGAGCGAAGCGAGACAGTAAATATTGCCAAGGTAAAGAAAAAACACTTCACAGTCGCGTAGCATATGCTATTTTTTCCGAGGTAGCAGGCAATGAAAAAACATTAAATATTAATCACTAATCAATATATAATAATAACAAATATTAGTACATACTTAAGACTTAAAAAAAGAAACC
This sequence comes from Gerris lacustris, assembly GCA_951217055.1. Taxonomy (NCBI): domain Eukaryota; kingdom Metazoa; phylum Arthropoda; class Insecta; order Hemiptera; family Gerridae; genus Gerris; species Gerris lacustris. Next base: position 3,950,632 of record OX578281.1, on the reverse strand, counting down.
TTAAAAAGAGGTTACACTATAAGAAAAGATAAATAAAACGCATTGACATCTAGCGAATTTTAATCGTACTATAAGCATTTCTACAAAGACTGCAGCGGTACTAACGGAAGTTTTGACAACTACCCGCCGTACATAAAAAATCTTTTAGTTCCTAGGACGTAAAAGATTATTTCTTTACAGCTAGGAGTAATGAAAAGATTTTTTAAGTCCACGTAATGAAAAAATGGATTTTAGCTATGTCTTTTAGGCTCTAAAGTTACTATTTCACAGCCTACCACGGAAAATAGTTATTTATGCACCTAGAGAGTATAGTAAGCCATTATTCCCTGAGCAAAAAAGTTGATTCTTGAGGCGAAGCCGAAGGAACCATGGTCCCTAAATCCCGAAGCGAAGCCGAGGGAATAACTCTAATTTGCAGCCGAGGGAGATAATTATCGCGAGGGGAATAATGGCACTTTACTCACGAGGTACATACAATATTTTATCTCCAGTAGGAAAAAATACACATTTTCGTCCATTGCACAGTTTTTATTTATTATTTTAATAAATAACAATAATTATAAGCACTTTTAATAGCAGATATAAGAGATTCAATATTAAAAACAAATAAGAATTGGAATTAAATTCAAATGGAAGGTTATTTATAGATGCAGGTTACAAACAAAGATAAACATGGTCAAAAAAGCGCAGTGCCGCCAACCTGATTTCAACAACTTCATTACATTAGCCATTCATTTTCTACTATTTATAAAATAATTAAGTTGCAATCTTTACTTTTTTGCCCTACTTTACTTTTTCACCCTACTTTTACTTTTTCTCCCTACTTTTTGAGTTCAGGGATGAAAAGACCTGTTTTAGTCCCTCTAAACTAATTCAAAATCATAACTTTTTGTCCCTACTGGAGATAAAGATTTTTTAAGTCCCCGTAATGAAAAGATGGATTTTACCTATGTTTTTAAGCTCTAAAGCTACTATTTCATAGTCTACCAAAAAAATATATTTCACATTACATAAATTAGGACACATTCAGTCCATACTCTAAATAGAAATATGATAGATACAATTTGAGCCTTGTTAAAAGATACCCTCGCGAGATTTCCTTCATTTTCTCCCCCAAAAGATGCACTTATCGACGTCTAAAGATATTTATATGCTTTATGGCAGAGGTTTTCAACGGGGGGGGGGGGGGGGATAAAGATCTGTAGAGGGCGCATAGAGCATTATTAGTTTATTACATACTTACTTTTGTGATACATAGGGATTAGGGACCGATATTTATAGGGTTGTTTCATTTGAGTTCTACGTTTATTTATCTTGTAAAATAGCAAATTTACCTTAAAATTGTACTTTTACCGAAGTTTACCGAAGGTAGCGGAAGCTATTGTGATCGTTCGGAAGAATGGACATTTTTTTTGGCTTCGATTGTAAAAAATCCAAGATAAAAATCCGTTTTAGATATCAGGGAACATTTTTAGTTCCGTGTCTTTCTGTCACTAATTTTTCGAGCCAACATATCTTAAAAACTACTTGACCAATTTTAATAAAATTTAGATGGAAGGTCATAATTTGCTCAATGCTAGTCTTATATAAGTTTTAACCTTCTTCGCCTATTTGTTTCTCTGCCACATTCGCTCATGCATACACCTATATTTTCAGTAGATACTCATCTAATGTTTCGTCGAAAGAAGACCGCCGATACGCGATACGCCCCAGATTATTTCAACCGTCTAAATTCTTTCAATTTTACTAACTTAAAGTTTAATTCATGTAAAAAATCAAAATAATGTTGAAATACATATTTAAAAAATCGGGTACGGGGTACATCGGAACTTTTCCTCACTTCAGAGGCCACTAAAGTGAAAGCAGCATTGGACGTGGTCAATACTTGGATGGGTGACCGTTCTGAACTAACTGATTTATTATCATTCTTAAAAAAAACCCTTATTTTTAATACCAATATTTTATTTAATTATTTGAAGTTTGGCGGTATTTTGACAGATGTAAACAAACTTTGACGTCATCAAAATTATCGCACTAATAAATAATCATATTCGCTTATAACTTTTAAACTAATTAATGGAATTTCATCGGGGGTTTTTATATATGTTTATTATTTTTTCCGGTTTCAGCGATATGCCATATATGTCAAAAACCTATTTATACTTTCGGTACTATTAACCGTCAAAGTTTAATAATTCAAAATTTGATAACTTCAAAATGGCGGCCAACATCAAAATGAAATTAGGTAGGCTTGTTTGACATACAGAGAGGTACATTCATGCCAAATTTCAACTCGATCAGGACCATTTTCGATTTATTACGATTTTTTTTAATTTTTGCTGATTCTGCAAACTGGGTTCAAGATGGCGGATAAAGTTGATTTTCCGGGCGGCACCACTACAGGTAAGGACTGATTATTCTGCTAAGTTTCAACTCTCTAGGTTAAATACCTTGGGCGCTACGATGATAACACTCATACATACATACATACAGACGGCATGCTGAAAACCACTCAGGAGGTTTTAAAAACGCCCAAAACGGATAATTCCGTTGAAATCTCGAAAAAAAATTGTGGTGAAAACAATACTTTTCCTACTATAGTAGTGAGGAAAAGTAAAAAGGAGGGGAAATTATGGTGGTAAAAGCCTAAAACCATTAAATTTTTAAATTGTACAGAATAGGCCGCAAGGAAGCTATGTGCCACATTTTTTGGTAGACTATTTATTTTATTAACGTTTATAATATGCAGCTTATGAGAATGCACTTCACCTTGAGAGTGTAAGGTTTTATCGGTATAAATAGGTATCTATTTTTAGGCTTAGCGTAGTAGTGCTACTTTAATATTTAAGCTGTGCTCTTGTTAGACGAGCTTAGTACTTCGCACAAGTCAGTCAGTCTATATTGCATCCTGTATCCGTCGGTTTAAGTAAGTGTTTTAGTCGCTGGAATCTATAAATAGTAACTGTACCTTGATTCACAACATTCCCGCACGTTTAAAAATATAATTTGCTCCATCAGAGTGATAGCAGCACACGATCTGAATTGATAATGAATACAAAGAGCAGCCAAGCCAACATGAATAGAAAGGACACGTGGATTGTTTCTTGATATTTTTACTTTTCCTCACCTTCTCCCAAGGTATATAGGAAAAGTATTGTTTTCACCCAAAAAAATCCGAAACAGAGATTTCCACGGAAATCTCGGTTATCTAATTATCAATTTTGGGTGTTTTTTAGACGTTTTGAGTGGTTTTTAGCTGGATATCAGTCTGTCTGTCTGTGTTTCTGTCTGTCTGTCTGTCTGTGTCAGGCATAACTCCCACAGTTTTTAAGCTAGAGAGTTGAAACTTGGTACAAAAATCAGTCCTTACACGAAGTTGTGTTTTCCGGAAAATTAACATTCTCCGCCATCTTGAACCCAGTTAGTTGAGTCAGCAAAACTTTAAAAAAATTGTAATAAATCGAAATGTCATCCGATCGAGTTGAAATTTAACACGAATATACCTCTATTTATGAAAAACAAATCCACCAAATTTCATTTTGATAATTGCCGCCATTTTGAAGTTATCGATATTTTAATTTTGAAACTTTGACAGTTAATAATGCTGAAAGTATAAATATGTTTTTGAAATATAGCATAACGCTGGAACCGGTAAAAAAAATAAGGTGTACGGAATGTTCTTCTTTAGACAATTACTCCCCTTATAAATAAAACAGAGGGGAGTAACAAACTAAAGAAGGTATACGGAATTTTCTTCTTTAGACTGTTAATCCCCTTATAAAAACAGAAGTGGGATATTCCTTTGTCCCAAAGTGCATTTGACTAAACATTCCTTTATTTTAACAGTTATTTAGTCATTCTTATTATGAAAACAACATAGGGGAGTAACAATCTAAAGAAGTAACACTTAAGGAAGGGCCACTTTAGTGGCCTCTGAGGGAGGAAAAGTTCCGAGGACGGGGTACCCGATATTTTATTTTAACTTAAAGATTTAAGACTTTCTCGAGCAAAAATGCCCGAGTGTAATTTATTTAGCTATAGTAGCAACTGTTTCGAATCATCATCTGCACATAATAATCCCTAACTTAAAGAGAAATATCCATCGGTTTATTATCAAATAAAATAGCTTAAATTATAATTAAAACTTTGAAAGCTCAAGGGTATCCTTCCTTTTACCTATTACCTCATCCTAAAATCGTTCCTGGAAAACCGTTCCTTCCAAGTCTCCTATAACTCCTCGACCTCTTCCATCTTCACTGTAAAAGCAGGGGTGCCCCAAGGTAGCATTTTAGGTCCTATCCTTTATTCCATCTATACTTCCGATGTCCCCCAGCATCCTTCAACAGTTCTTGCTTCCTTCACAGACGATAAATGTATCCTATCCTCAAATAAGTCTCCTCGTACAGCCTCTGATCGTGTCCAACAGCACCTTCTTCTCCTAGAAACCTGGTTTAAGAAATGGCGAATTAAAGTAAACGAAACAAAAAGCTCCCACGTGACCTTCGCTCTAAGGCATGGTGTGTGTGAACCAGTTACCCTAAACCAAATCCTTATTCCTCATTCCAATTCCGTCCGCTACCTGGGGCTACACTTAGATCGTCGTCTAACATGGGCACATCACACTAAACATATACGACAAACATGCAGTACACGCTATAAACTCTTACACAACACATCTAAACTCAACATGCAGAATAAAGTGCTTATTTATAACACAATAATTAAGCACACATGGACATACGGCATAGAACTCTGGGGTTGCACCAAGCCTTCCAATTCCTATCGCATCCAATCTCTCCAATCCAAAATCGTAAGAAAAATAGCTGACGCTCCCTTCTTTGTATACAATTTTATCCTTCATAATGACCTCAAAGTACCCTATCTCCGAGAATTAGCCATATCCAGATACAAATCCTTCCACGATTCCCTTTCCGACCATTCTAATCCACTTGTCCGCAGTCTGTTTTCCCGGTCCATTCCTGACAATCCGACTAGACGCCTGAAGAGGCAGTGGCCGCGAGACCTCTTAGATAACTGAAATATATTTAATTTATTTAGTTTATATTATTTTCACTCTCTTTGTATCAATAAAATCTGTCAGTCAGTAAGTGCTATCACTGGATAGTTTCTTACATCATGTTCCTTCAAGCCAAATATTCTTAGATATTTATTGCTTATAACAATTATGTATTGAAGTTGCAGTATTCAAATAAAAATTTAAAAAAAAAAAAAAATAGTTGTTGTTCTTACTTTTAAAATAGTACGCAAAACCAAAACAACGGATTCCTGCATTTACTTTCCCGCACTCAACATAAATGTTTTTCCCTAAAGTTGCTGAATAAACTGGTTGTTCATGCACTCAAAACAGTACGCAAAACAGCTGATTCCTTCATTTACTTTCCCATACTGCTTTCCCGCACTCCAGTGTACCAACTTACAAATAGAAATAAATAATCACCACCAGAAGAACTAATCCGTTATTTTTAAGATAACTTAATTCCCAAAATCATCGTTTTTCCAAATTAATTGTTTTTCTTTATTTATTTTCATACCTACTGAAGATAATAAATGTTTTTCTTTACTATTTATAATACTCTATTAATTCTATTTGTAACACTAGAGTATAATAAATATTTATCGTCCGTTCTATGTTTTGAACAATCTTTAACAAAAGAGCCCAAAGCTTTCTACAGATAATTTAAAATGCTGACACAAATAGGTATCTTCTTTTTTTAAAATGCAACTTGAAACTATTCGAAGTAACATTTTCTTCTTAAAAATATACATTTATATTATTTATTGAAATTTAACAAGATCAGTGAGTAAAAAAAAAATAAAATTGAAGTTGTATGACAATTTAAGAAAGTTAAAAAAATTAATTTTTTTGTTCACAATTTATTAAACGAAGAGAAGAAATAAAAATGGAAAGATTTAAACTTTATTAAATCAATCATTTTTTTGTGCAGAAATTCAAGTAAAAATAAAAAACGAGGAAAAAAGTAGAATTTACGAAAGAGGGGACGAGGGAGGTAAAAAAAATGATTAATTTTTTTCAAGAGAAAGGGGCTGACTCATTTTTTTTTTGTTGTTAGAGAGTATGGATGAAAATTTTCGCGCGGTAAATTTTTCCCCATTTTTTATATTTTTAAAAGTGTGAGTAGGGCAAGGGTGGGGTAAAAATGGTAGAGAAAGAGACAGAGACATAGAAAAAGCCCAAGGAATAATGGACATTCCACAAGAAGTGCTTGGGGTAGGATAGGAATGGGATATTACAGAACCTTCCCTTCATATTATCGGAAAGTTTTCAAATTATTCTTCAAGAGGCCCAACTCCCACCCCTTTACCCTCGTCCTAAACCCCCCCTTCTAAATTTTTTTTTTTTAGAACGTCAAAACTCCCGAATGAATAAAACTTGTAAATTAATCGAGAATCAATAAAAAAACCTCTCCCTTAAAAATCTACCCCCTCTTCTCACTCTTCCAATTCCCCAAAAAACTCAAACTCCTACCCATTTTTTTTTTCATTTAGGGGGGGAGGTCAGAAAAATACTTCAGCCCCCCTCAATTCCTCTCCTACATAGCCCTCCTCTAGCTTAATTATACTTCCTTGGAAAATATCCTAACCTCCTAAAAACCTTCATAACCATTTCTCAAAAAACTCACTTCTTCTCACTCGAAAACCCCTCTCCCCTTACAGAAAAATACGAGAAAGAGTAGAAGTAATATTTAAAACGATCATGGTGAAATTTAATTTTCCTCAGAAGAGTGGTCCTTTTTTTCGAGGGGGGGGGGGGGATTTTAGGGGGAGTTTTCACGGGAGAGACTAAAAGTTCACTCAAAAATAAAAAGTTTGATAGAAAATAAAATTCATTAATTCCCCCTCCCCCCTCCCCTTCAAGATAGATATATAACATTTTTTTTAATTATAACAGCCAATCGTGAATTGTTAAACATTTTTTTATTATTTTTTTAACGTAACAATATCTTGTTAAAATGTATTCACAATAATCTGCCTTTTTTCCCCAATCAAGTTAAGGTTAGTGATAGATTTTCATTTTTCTTTTTTCAATTCAATGTTTTACTCTTAAAAAAATAGGAAAATTATAATTCCTGTCATCAGCAGATTTTTGTTAAAAAAAAATTAATTAAAATAAATAAATACCTAACTGATAGTTTTTATAAAAGTAAAGCTGCAAAACTAAATTGTAATTTCTTTTAATGAAAAATAAAAAAATTCTAAGAAATTAAAAATTGAATTTTAAAGTAAGTATTAATTAAAACAATGTACAATACAGACGATTATATAAATTGAGTAAAAATTAATAAGTAAATTTAACCCTAGAACGACCCGACATATTTTTTTCAATTATTTATATATTTTTTCATAATTTGTCATACTAACTATACCATTTAATTTTGACCAAAAGAAATGAGGATTTTAAAATTAAATAGTGTACATACATATTTTCATCAACATTTTTTTTTAGAAAAAATTGTATTAAAAAAAAAAATATATGTATAAAATTTTTTGTTCGTTAGATTGGGTTAATATTTTTTATTTATATATATTAAGAGTTGTTTTACAAAAAACAGAAACAAAAATAATAATATAATTATATATTTTCCTACATACTCTGTCAAAGTTAAGCATTTTTGGCCTTAAATCCTGACTGTGATCCACTAAAACTTCAACTTGAATGAAGTTATACACGTCTACTAATAGTATTAAAAGTTTTATTTTGGAACTTTTGACAGTCTTAAACATTTCAGCAGCCTCCAAAAAAATATAAAATAAGTTTTTTAATATAATAAAAAAATAAGACAGTTAACAGTGGTATATAAAACACTTACGTTAATGGCCCACAGGGGTCTATGGGACTCCAACTCTAACTCTAATGAATACTGAAAGAAAACTAAAACTAATAACATAGATATTGTTATCAGTATTTACACACAAAGATTCAAAGGTAAATTAGAAGGGAGTCTAGGTTTAGAGAAATACAAATGAAACAAAAAAAACCTAATTATAGTTTGTGTGGGTTACTAATACTACTTGGGTTTTTAAGGTCCAAAGGCAAAACCAAAGACCCATATAATTTCCTGCGTGTGACTGTCTGTCTGTCTGCTGTTAACGCATTTGATCTCCGTAAGTACCATCACAAAAATTTGAAACTTACTGTTGAACAAAGTTGTGGGTTTGTTGTTTGTAATAACCCAAATACAGGGAACCCCCAAAAATCATGCTTTAAAAACTAGGGGCTGAACATTTATTTTTACGTATCTCCTAATTTAATTTGTGGCTATCTCCGGGTTACTTTTTATAAACCATCTAAATATTTTTAAAATAATTACTTTCAAAGAGATAGGTGTAAATAAATATATGTTTGTGCGCTTGTTAAAGAGAAACAAATGGAAGCAGAAAGTAGAAACTTAAATGGGACCAACAAGGGGTCTAATTATGACCTACCATTTCGGACGAGTAGTTATATAAGATATATTTGTTTGCAAAAATTGAGCTTCAAATAGACAGACTGACACGGAACCAAAAATGTCCCTTGATGTCTGAAACGAATTTCTGTATTGAAATTTTTGAAATCGGATACGTAAAATATTTTCGTTCAATAATAATTAAATGTACCTACGAAAACTAATAAGTGTAAAACACTGGGCTAAGTGAAATTATAAACTCGTATATGAGAAGGGCGGGCACGAATTGGACAACTTTTACCTGCTCTGGTTAATCCTCGAGCTCGATTTGGACAACTTTTTAGAAGCAGCCCCCTTGGGACGAGCACGAACTGGATAACTTTCGCATTTTATAACTATCGCACTTTTCATATGACTCGATAGTAAAAAATATAGTCAGCGAAACTGTCTACGGTTTTATCACTGATACGACTGTTACTCCGATTTTGTTATAACTGAAAATACAAAAGTTTTACATTTTTAATCCTAAAAAAACTAACTCTGTGGCGCAACAGCCCATGGAGGCCTACATTTTGGCAAAATATGGGTATAGTATAGTAAGAGGGCCAAAAAAATAGACAATAACGTTTAAATAAAATGTTATTTTTGAAAAAAAATAAAAAATTAATAATCAAACAACATGCCAGTAGTTTAGGCTCCACGCGTCTGCACAGACTACAGACGACAGACAGACATTTTTTAAAAATAACTTCTTTGGACTCGGGGGACCTCAAAACGTGTAAATTCATCAAAATCGAATTTTCAAGTCATCACAATACTTTCTCTTTATATACTAGGTACATGAGAAAGTAAAAAAAGGAAATATGTAAAATAATCAACCACATTTAAACAAAAAGCATATTTGTTTATTTATCTATAGTACATAGTGAAAAATATAATTATACAGCAAAATACGCTCTTTCTAATAATTAATTATGCGGTGGCTTTTCATTTTTTTCCCATGAAGCCAGTTCAGATAATTTAACGTTTTGATAAATGACGTCGGATAATATGAATAATAATAGATAATAGATCAATAATAATAATCTAATGTATATAATATAAATAAACAAATAAACAAATATTGCACATGGTAAGGGGGGGGGGGGGGGGCCGAGCGTCACCCGCACGCAGGCGGCTATGAAGCTAGGACCGGCCCTGCCTTTAACAAAAGAAACTAATAGTATGGTGAACAAGGCGCCTTGTTGAAAATTGAGAATCTATCACGTCGTCTACACGGTGATAGTTGCCGCGCTAGTTGCTATCATAACAGCAACTATCGCGTCAACTATCACCGTATAAATGGTGCTTTACACGCTATCACATGCCACTCTCTACCTGGTGCTGAAAGTTGTCCAGTTCGTGCTCAGGGATTAGTGGACCCTTTTTTGACCCTTCCTTATGGTTAGAAAAGTTGTCCAGTTCGTGCTCAGGGATTAGTGGACCCTTTTTTGACCCTTCCTTGTGGTTAAAAAAGTTGTCCAGTTCGTGCCCAGCCTATGAGAAAGTTTGTCTTAGTTGTCTCGGACCGATTATTTATTTATTTGTTTTTATATTTATCTCCAGCCTATTTTTCCTTTTTCGGGGTTTACGTCATTATATATTTATTGGATTTCTTGTACTGACCTACCGAAGCTATGTCCATCCCCTTATTAGAATAATTATAATTACTCATGATCATAATTAGGACAATGACGCGGCACCATTCAATCACTGTAAAATTATATGTACAATTTATACATTACATTTTCATTACTTTCGTCGATTAAAATGAACAGAAAGCGAAAATAAGAAATTACAAAAAAAAAATACTTTTAACTAAACCTACTTCTATTTCTTGAGCTGTAATCACTTTTATAATTAGAAAGTGGAATCGATTAATTATTTTGCTTCCTTTTCTTTCGTATACTTGTTTTAAAAAGTTAACGTTTTATCTGATTTCATATGATACGCAAGCATTGTGGTTCACCTGTTTAACTGGAAATATAATACCAGCTGTAACAAAAAAAAAAAAAATACTCCATATAAATTATGTTTTTAGAATTACAATTGGTTCATATGTAGAAATTATTCTTGCAGAAAAAGTCGAAAAAAAGCCATTTATATAATTCGAGATGTTTAAAATGAAATATTATAATTTAGTTTTATTGTCTCATTTCTTGAAAAATGTGAAAGTCATGGAAATGCGTGTTTTAAAAATTATATTTTTGTTTTTTTTAATATAATTTAATACGTCGTATTAACGGTAGATGATAATAGATCATTTCTGGTCTTTTTTTTTTTTTAATTAAATTAATATTTTTGAAAGTTTTATTTCTTATGATAGAATAATTAATCTAATACTTGTTTGTTATGTTTAATTATTGTTCTTTATTTAGATATCTTGGAGATATTATACATCCGTATTTCATAAGTTTATTTTGTTATCTAATATTTCCTTATTACATTTTCAAAAACTATATCAAAACTAATTATTTAAGTATTAATTTGTTTATTATAAATAGTAAACTTTTAAAAATATTTTTCTATTTTCCTTTTGCAATGGCTTCATCATTTTTGTAATGCGAATTTTTTATTTTTTTCTCCATGAAAATCCGTTTTAGACCATTCTGAATCGATTTCTAAAATTTAACACTTTTTTAGGGTTTTGTAGATTCTTCTCAAAACCCTTATGCCGAGGGTGATGTGTCCGTCTGTCCGTCGCTCTTTGGCTCATAGGGCCCGAACCGTTTAAGCTAAAGAGCTGAAATTTGAAATACTGGTGTAACTTTTTGACCCAACCACAGGAAAAATATACAGAAGTTCAAAATTAATTATGCACATGCGCAATTCGCAAAAATGTAGTAAACTTAAAAATTTATATTTTTTTTAATTTTCGAGTGGGGTATCGAATGAAAGCTGCTGAAGAGTAGGACGCAAATATATATAAGCTTTTGTAAATTTTGCATTCCTTATTGGGTATAAAAATCAAAATATACCCAAAAAAATTTCCCCCCCCCCCCCCCCAACCACTATACTTCGGCTGGTCCTAAAATTTCGAAATAATTCATGATAATGCCTTATTGTGGGGCGATGAAAATTCCGGGAGTTCATCCCAAATTTTAAAAAATTGCCAATTTTGGGCGCGAAAATTTGAAGTGCGCCAAAAATTTTATTTTTTTAAAATTTTGAGTTGGGTATCAAATGAAAGCTGCTGAAGAGTAGGACACAAAGATATATATACATTTTCAAATTTTTCATTCCTTATTGGGTAAAAAAATCAAAATATACCCAAAAAAAAATTCCCCCCCCCAACCACTATACTTCGGCTGGTCCTAAAATTTCGAAATAAGTCATGCTAATGCCTTATTGTTGGGCGATGAAAATTCCGGGAGTTCATCCCAAATTTTAAAAAATTGCCAATTTTGGGCGCGAAAACTTGAAGTGCGCCAAAAATTTTATTTTTTTAAAATTTTGAGTTGGGTATCAAATGAAAGCTGCTGAAGAGTAGGACACAAAGATATATATACATTTACAATTTTTCATTCCTTATTGGGTAAAAAAATCAAAATATACCCAAAAAAAAATTCCCCCCCCCCCAACCACTATACTTCGGCTGGTCCTAAAATTTCGAAATAATTCATGCTAATGCCTTATTGTTGGGCGATGAAAATTCCGGGAGTTCATCCCAAATTTTAAAAAATTGACAATTTTGGGCTCGATAATTTGAAGTGCGCCAAAAGTTTTATATTCTTAAAATTTTGAGTTGGGTATCATATATGAAAGCTGGTGAATAGTAGGATTCAAATATATATTTGCTTTTTTAAATTTTTCATTCTTTATTAATTTTATAAGTTAAAATATACCCCCAAAAATTTCCCCCCTCCCCAACCACTATATAACGGGTGGTCCTAAAATTTTGAAATAATTCATGGTTATACCTTATGGTGAAGCGATGGAAATGGTCTGAAAAAATGAATTTTTTTAGTCGTTATTACCGATGAAAAACATTGTGACACCCCGGGGGATCGAACCCGGACCCTTGAGATCGAAGAATAAAATCATAATTACATAACGGGCATGCTTTGCTTAATCTTCTACAAAACCCTAAAAAGTACTTGGACGCAAGTACTTCGCTGTGATTTTTTATGTATGTATATATGTATGTATGTATGTATGTATGTATATATATATATATATATATATATATATATATATATATATATATATATATATATATATATATATATATATATATATATATATATATATATATATATAAACTAAGTAGGTGAATCGGGAGAAGACCAATAAAACACTAATCCTCATTAGGTAGCCGACGTTTCGATATTTCACAATATCTTCATCAGGGCAACCCAAGCGTTAAAAAGAAGTCATACAAAAGATAAAAACGTTAACAATATTAAAGCAGATTCTAAAACTAAAACCTCATAAACACCCCATTACAAAAATGGGGTGTTGCAATAGCTTAATTTTCTTCGAAAATTCGCTAAAACAGATTTTAATACGCTGAGTTTATTATTATTTATCAATTTTTTTTTAATTGGATAATTTAAAAGTTACTTAGTTCCCGTATATGCGTGTTATATCAGTCAGAGACCATCCCATCGACTATTCAGCTGAACTAATCTGGATTCCGGAATCATAATAAAATGACTAATATTATGACTAACGTTAAACTTGTAAACAACCGTCACTATATTAATCATGTGAATCAGTTAGTGAGATTGTTAATTCAATACATACTTCAATATCTATCTAGAGTTGATCTAAGTTTAGAAGAACCATTTTTACAGTCTAATGGAAGAATTATACTTGATTTGTACTATATGCTATTACTGTTTATATAATAATAAGTTGATTAGTCTTAGAGGAAACTTCTAGTCGAATTTGGCAAATTCATTGATGTAGAAAATGTTTTATATTTTGTATTAAAATAAGAATATATTATGTAATAATATATTATTATTTTCTTAAGGTTCTAATATTCTTTTTGTAGAACTCCATAATAAGGTTTAAAGAATGGACTTTAGTTCTACCATAGGTTTTTTTAATAAAGCAATATATTTCGGATGTTACTCCATCATCAGGCACAAAAACAAAGACTACATGACTAGATTGCACTTAAAATATAAAATTTGAAATATAAATAACATCTAATATCTCTATAAAAATCACAATAAACACAGTACACAAGTATAGGATAAGGTTATGATAAGATATGGTTCATGAGGAGGTTATATCAAAAGGTTAATATATGAATGTATTATTATGTAAATAATATTAATGTAATTAGGATCTTAATAATTTCCCAAGTTTCATCTATAATACTGGAGTAATAATAAACACAAATTACTACGATCAACATATTATGTCAGCTGACCACCCTAAAAGCAATTATAATATAAAAACGGAACATAAAACTCCAAGATGAACCAGAAAGAGCAAGAAATTTCAAAACAATTGTCAAAAAACGTTTCAATTAAACCATGGTTTTGGAAATCAAAACTACCATGTTGGGATATAATCAAAATGAATGGACTGAGAAGTTACCATGCAAGATGCATTCAATACAACTATATGATAGCACTAAGTGATTCGCCTATATGTTATACATGTCCAGATAAAGAAGAAAATATAGCTCACATCTTATTGGAATTTTCGAAGTATATATCACAACGTAACAAATTATACCAAGAACATAATACCCAAGAAATTCAAGATGAAAAAAATAAGTGTGGTGTCGCGGGACACCCGGTAGAAACGAAGTTCCTTACATTTTTCATTATATATAAATTATAAAATCACACTGCTAAGTACGTTTACATTGCTAACTACTTATACATGGCGGAGTTAGAAAAGAGACAAAATTAAAAGTAACCAACTGTTTGTACCTAGCAGAGTTAAGGAGAAATTAAAAGAAAATCATTATTTGTATCATTAAAGCAAGCGTCTTACTATAAATATATATTGAATATAAGAAAAAAGTTGATCATGATGAGTTTATAGTAAAAGAGTATGTTTGTTAAAGGAGTTTGGATTGAAATAGGACTGTTTTCTATCTACCCGGCCAATTAATTTAAAATATTATAAAATATATCTCTTCCCTACTCTACAGCTTCTGCTTGTATCAGGGTGAAATTTTACATGATTATATTTTATTTATTTACAAAACATAGTGACATTTTTGACATATATAACAAAAATAATCAAATCAAGTCAAGTAACAGGCTTCCTTAATAACACTTTTTCCCTTCTTTTGAAGCTTACGTTTACCCAAGCGTTGCGCGTGAACGCTTGGGCGGATAACGTTTTCCGACGAACTCAGCCTGGGCATTGGTAAAATGAACATGTCTACCAAATTTCATCTAACTCGGTGATCATTTACTCAAGTTATCGACATCTGCTGATTTCGTAACGGATTTTGCGTGACGGTGATTTTGTGACGGTGATTTTGTGACGGTAATTTTGTGACGGTTATTTTGTGACGGTGACTTTGGTCGTTTTTTTCGGATTCACTCCCGGGCTCCAGAACGTGCCATAAGGAACTTCGTTCCAAAAGAAAATCAAGACCATACTTTTCTCAAATTTAAAAAAATACACTCACACTAAAATTTGTAAAAGAGATAAATTCCTCCCTTTAGCCTCAAATCAAAAAATCTGGAGACACTAACCAACAAAAACCCTTAAAAAATGTCAAAACTGCTAACAGAAAACTTTTTTCTACTGGAAGGACACGTGTTCGCCCAACCAAATTGAGGTTTTCGTGGTTTCCCTGAATTTACTAGGCAAATGCCAGGTTGGTCCCTTCTGAAGTCAGTTCACAGACTGCCTATGATACCCGTTTAAATACCTGCAAACAACCCTAACAAAAGTCCATTCAAAAATGTTCATTGATAAAAAAAAATAAAAATAAAAATGTATACTCCAAAATTATTATTACCCTATCCACAAATTTGATTAAAAAGCTTCAATCCTTTACAAAATATCAAAAATTAAAAAAGCACAAAATAATCCCACTCAAAATAACATTAATGCTTCAGTTAACACAAATAATTTTTTGTTACTTACTTATGCCAAAATAACAAAATAAATAACTAATTAAAAATCTGTCAGAGACAACTCAGACAAATTTTCTCATATTTGCGTTCATAATTACTTAGCCTAGTGTTTTCCATTTATTAGTTTTCGTTGATACATTTAATTATTATTGAACATTTTATCAAAATATATCATAAAAATAACTTCTCCTCTGCGGGGAATTGAACCCGGCCTCTCTCCCTCCGTGTTTAGAGCTATTTCCTCAGAAACTAGATTTTTCCCGGGAAAACGGCTTATATCGTTAAATTCGTATTTAAATGGAGTAAATTCTAGATTTGTCTAATCAAAATCGTCGGAACCGGTAGCGCCTCCAAATTCGGAGAAAAAATTCATTTCTCGATTTCGCCTTGGGGTATGATTTTTCTGAACATGTATGCCAAATTTTGTCAAAATCGGCCCAGTAGTTTAAGGCTTTAGGTGTCTGCACAGACAGACGACAGAGAGACGTTTTTTAAAAACCATTTATTTGGACTCAAGGGACCTCAAAACGTGTAATTCCATCGAAATTTTAAAATCGAATTTTCGCGCCATCACAATACTTTCTCTTTTTATGAGAAAGTAAATAGAAATCAATAATTTGTTAAAACAGAATGATAATAATAAAGCAGGTGTGTTATAGAAGAACATGTTTGAATGAAAGTTATAAATAGAAGTTTAATGTGCTAATAAATGTAATAAAACTGCAAGCCTTGAAACATTTTTATGACTGCAGGTGAATAGTGCAATCGTAAAAATTTGAATCATCGAAACAATCAAGTAATGGTAAAGCACAGGAAGTCACAAACTCCTCCATCCCAAGAACAATTTCCAATTCCAATTTATCGGGCTTTGGCTCTTGCAACTCCAATATCAAGTCCTTTTGTTCTTTTTAATCGAAACCGTACATTTAGATAGGCAGACAGTTGGGCTGACGGTTCCATGGTACGTGAGTAGCATCTGATATGGGGACACTACCGGTGTCTTCCCTGCCTATATACCTTTGTCCATATGCGACATGGACACGGAGAAAGTATGGATACGTACTGCAGAGGTCTACTGACATCAGTCCGCCGGTTATGTTTCGGAAAATTAAACAGAATTTTATATATCGATATTCAGTCCACGGTCGAGTCTTCTTCCGCAGAGAATGGAAGAATATCAAAAGGCAGGTAAAGAAGAAGAAAAAAAAATCCATTCTTGTCTTGAAGGGGGGAAGACGAAAATTCCTTCTCATTCAGGAAAGGTGACTATTCTTCTGAATATAAGAATCTTTTACAATGGTTCGTTCCTTGGAGTCAAGTCAACAAGGACGTGATGGCTTGTCCAAATGGACATGTCGATAACAACTATACCATCTTCTTACTAACAATTATAAAAAACTCAGTGTTTAGAAGAAAATATCAACAGTTACACTACAAACTACATTATTCAACTAAAAAGTAATAATACCCGGCTTCTACATTTTTCAAATAAACAGGTCAAGAGTGTGCTAGTCAGAACACAGCGAGGGTCCGTAGTCAAATGTGAGCTAGTCAGCACACAGCGAGGGTCCGTAGTCAAGTGTGTGCTAGTCAGCACACAGCGAGGGTCCTTAGGCCACACTATATAGTGTTTAACTTCTGATAAAGTATTTTTTTGCCACTGAACCGGACTACAACCGTATAAATACATCGAAAAAACCATAATTATAAAAAAAACGTATTTTGTCAATAAAAAATAAAATAATATTTTTTTCGAAATTTCCAAAAAGTGGTATATGTACTTTTGGTCGAAGAATGTTCAGGACTTTTTTCAGATTTTTTGCACTTCACATAAGCGAAATAGAGGGGGGGGGGGGGGCACGTTTCACACCCACTTCAAACTTGCCTACGCTCGCCCTATCAAAGTTATATCCATAGAATTATATATTTTTGCAATCAGCTCGACGTACCTTTTCATATGATACCCCTCGCGGTGTCGAAAAAAAATTTAACCCTTAAGTTTTTTTACCCAAATTTTTTTGAAAAATATTTTTTTTAAGTTGCTATATTTTTAAAATATGTGGGTCGGTACAAGACACATACATGCCAAATTTCAAAGTGATCGGACAAAAGGTGTAGCCGTGAGAGCACGCGAGAGGACGGACGGACAGACACACGCAGGAAAATATAAGGGTCCTTGGTTTTGCCTACGGACCCTAAAAAAGATAACTAAATAATTTCTTATAGTCTAGGAGATAGCGTGCAAAAAAGTGTCTGACTAACATCAAGCTAGAATTTTGTATACAAGTCAATCTTTAAGAGCCTTTTAAGAATATGTGGTCGGCTAAGTTCGTCCGCGGGACATAGCTTGGCAATAGGCGTTTGAAAAAAACAAACCGGTGGAGAGCGGCCATGTCTCACCAATTATGGTGGACAATATGATTTTCATGATCCTGAGTACAGAATTAGTTAGTAGACCAAAAATTAAGTCGATGTTATTTTCACACTTGATATAGGTTAGTTATTCAAATATTACTAAAAATCAACGTGGTCACCTATCAAGGGACAAACTAACATCAACATTTTTGGTCTACTAACTAATTCTGTACTCAGGATCATGAAAATCATATTGTCCACCATACTTGGTGGGACCACCATCGTTGGAATCACTAACCAGGTCGATCGAGAAGTAACCGGTGTGTCCGGAAAGACAGACCTAAACAACCCTTCGCGTTCGTAAACCTTCAGCTGATTTAGCAGTCGACCGGAGCGGTTGAGACCGCTTCGACCGAATCCAGAATATGGTTAGTCCTGTTAGCAAACCATAACATTACTTTCTACGCCGGAATTCCATCGTAATTTAAAAAGTTTAAAAGTGTTTTGTCTCTTGTTGCGTCGTTTTATTTTTTTGCTATTCTTTAAAATTATTTTTTAATATTTAGTTAATATTAAAGACCTTTATCGGCAATCTTTTACTTTGTTATCCACCTATTTTATTTTGAAATTGAGATTAAGTTTGTGACTAATAATAACAATATATCAAAACTGAAAGATGGAAAGTAAGATATTAATTTGTCACACAGTTCATCAGACTGAACAGCTTGGTTTTCCGGTGAAATCCGCGTTTCGCTTCCACTACTGGAAGCATCTTCAGGGGTGTGGTGCATCGTGATATTTACTCGAAGCAAACACAAGATATACATAAATATTTAAACGTGATTGCTTCACGTCATTATCATGATGCACGACCTGAAGATGCTTCCAGTAGTGGAAGCGAACTGTTGGACATTAACCTTCTCTGGGTCCTACATTTTCCAGGGGTTCTGGGGTTCCTCCCTCGGAAATGTTTTGAAAATTAAATGTCTGGAAATCACTTTTACCATCATAAACAGTAACCATGATATTTATGGAAACACAACTACTATACACCACTGGATACTAGGCACTTATTATTTAACTTATACGATGTTTATTTCAATACTTAATAAACGTATTTACTTAGATATTTAAGCTTTTCGATTATTTATTTTAATTGAATAAATATCACGACAATGGAGAAAAATATTTAAAAACGATGTATTTTTTTTAACTTCGTGGGTCCTTACTGGGGCCCCTTAAGCCCGTGGGCCCTCGGCAAATGCCGACTTGCCGACCTGGCCAGTCCGACACTAACGTATACCAAACAACGTGTTCATTTTACGTACAAAACAACGTCTTCATTTTACGTACCAAAGAACTAAACAAGGTCTTCATTTTACGTACCAAACAACTAAACAACATCTTCATTTTACGCACCAAACAACGTCTCCATTTTACGTACCAAAGAACGTCTTTATTATACGTACCAAACAACTAAACAGCGTCTTCATTTTACATACCAAACAACGTCTTCATTTTACGTACCAAACAACTAAACAACATCTTCATTTTACTCACCAAACAACGTCTTCATTTTACGTACCAAACAAAGTCTCCATTTTACGTACCAAACAACTAAACAACGTCTTCATTTTACATACCAAACAACGTCTTCATTTTACATACCAAACAACGTCTTCATTTTACGTACCAAACAACTAAACAACATCTTCATTTTACTCACCAAACAACGTCTTCATTTTACGTACCAAACAAAGTCTCCATTTTACGTACCAAACAACTAAACAACGTCTTCATTTTACATACCAAACAACGTCTTCATTTTACGTACCAAACAACTAAACAACATCTTCATTTTACTCACCAAACAACGTCTCCATTTTACGTACCAAAGAATGTCTTTATTTTACGTACCAAACAACTAAACAACGTCTTCATTTTACATACCAAACAACGTCTTCATTTTACGTACCAAACAACTAAACAACATCTTCATTTTACTCACCAAACAACGTCTTCATTTTACGTACCAAACAACTAAACAACATCTTCATTTTACTCACCAAACAACGTCTTCATTTTACGTACCAAACAAAGTCTCCATTTTACGTACCAAACAACTAAACAACATCTTCATTTTACTCACCAAACAACGTCTTCATTTTACATACCAAACAACGTCTTCATTTTACGTACCAAACAACTAAACAACATCTTCATTTTACTCACCAAACAACGTCTTCATTTTACGTACCAAACAACTAAACAACATCTTCATTTTACTCACCAAACAACGTCTTCATTTTACGTACCAAACAACTAAACAACATCTTCATTTTACTCACCAAACAACGTCTTCATTTTACGTACCAAACAACTAAACAACATCTTCATTTTACTCACCAAACAACGTCTTCATTTTACGTACCAAACAAAGTCTCCATTTTACGTACCAAACAACTAAACAACATCTTCATTTTACTCACCAAACAACGTCTTCATTTTACGTACCAAACAACTAAACAACATCTTCATTTTACTCACCAAACAACGTCTTCATTTTACGTACCAAACAAAGTCTCCATTTTACGTACCAAACAACTAAACAACGTCTTTATTATGCGTACCAAACAACTAAACAACGTCTTTATTTTACGTACCAAACAACTAAACAACGTCTTTATTTTACGTACCAAACAACTAAACAACGTCTTTATTTTACGTACCGAACAACGTCTTAATTTTACGTACCAAACAACGTCTTAATTTTACGTACAAACAACGTCTTAATTTTACGTACCAAACAACGTCTTAATTTTACGTACAAACAACGTCTTAATTTTACGTACCAAACAACGTCTTAATTTTACGTACAAACAACGTCTTCTTATTACGTACAAAACAACGTCTTCTTTGTGTAAAGACGTTGTTTGTTTGTTGAACTTACACCTCTTTCATGATGTGCATATTAGAGAAAGTTTTATACTAGTATGTTGGACCGATATTTTCATTTTGTATAATGCCTAATTATTTGCTGGAATGCAGCTCAAAATGTTTTTAAACACTGTTGGCAACATTGAAGGGTTGATTGAACGATAGTAGGGGTTTGTTGTAGTGTGGGTGTGTATTGTGTGTGTACAGTGAAGTATAGAGGGTGTTATTCATGAGTGGTGAAGTCGGAGGTATATTATATAGGGGTGACGGGACGAGACGCAGGTATTACAGGGTTGGTCAGGAATAAGCTGAGAATTGTGAACCAACCCCTTACAGCTTCCGCTAGCTTCACCTACAACTTCTTCCTTCTTCTTTCTTCTGTATTACACCATCTTCGACTCTTTTCTCCTTTTAAATCCTTTTATTTCTTTTACCTAATCCTGCATCCTTAAAAAAACCTTACTAACCTCTTTCAACCATCCACTAATTTAATATAATTTATTTCCGTGAATAAATTATACTCTGACTAACCGCAAACGTTTCAATGCAGATAAATTTCGACCTTTTTAAACTGTCATCTAGTTATCAGTCAGCTGCTTTACTAGTTCGACAAACTTAATATCCCATAATGGAGAAGATTCGTGGCAGTTCAAGTATAATGAGAGTGTATGTTAGCGAGATTCTGTCAAATAAAACACATAAATATGTGGTCGGCTAAGTTCGTCTGCGGGACATAGCTTGGCAAAAGGCGTTTGAAAAAAACAAACCGGTGGAGAGCGGCCATGTCTCAACAATTATGGTGGACAATGTGATGTTCATGATCCTGAGTACAGAATTAGTTAGTTGACCGAAAATCAAGTCGATGTTATTTTTACACTTGATAGGTTAGTTATTCAAATATTACTTAAAAACTACGTGGTCACCTGTCAAGGGACAAACAAAATTCAACTCGATTTTTGGTCTACTAACTAATTCTGTACTCAGGATTATGAAAATCACATTGTCCACCATAATTGGTGAGACATGGCCGCTCTCCACCGGTTTTTTTTTTTTTTCAAACGCCTATTGCCAAGCTATGTCCCGCAGACAAACTTAGTCAACCACATATTCTTAAAAGGCGCTAAATGATTGACTTGTATACAAAATTCTAGCTTGATGTTAGTCAGAAACTTATTTGCACGCTATCTCTTGGACTAGTGTGAGACTCTTAAAGGTCCCCATACACGATCAAACAGTTTGCGCAAACTTGATGTCGGGCAAATTTAGGCCACACATGACAAACATCAATCAGCCCCATACACGGTCAAAATGTTTGAGCAAATATTTTGACTTTTATGCATTGCTCTCTTTGCATTTGTTATTATTTCAGGATTAAGAAATGGTTATGTAGAATTTAATTGAAAAATAAAATTTTAGCAAATAATGTAGAAAAGACATTAAAACAACATTTTGCTTCCGAGCTTGCCGAAGGTAACGTTCAATACTAAACTTTATATGTGTTTATAAAATCTCTTCATTATCTTTTAAACTTTAGTTAATATAATATATTATATTCACAAATAATTAATTACATATTATATATATGTAAAAACCAATACATATTATATATGTGCAAAAACCAATTAGTTTATGAAACAATAAATTATATATATATATATATATATATATATATATATATATATATATATATATATATATATATATATATATATATATATATATATATATATATATATATATATATATATATATCATTTATTGTTTCATAAACTAATTGGTTTTTACACTGCAAATTAGTGTTTTATATATTTTGAAAGTCTAAACATGTATAATTAATTGCTTTTATTACTATTTCTATTTTGCTTCCGAGCTTACCGAAGGTAACGGAAGCATTGTGTTCACTTTTGAAAACGAAAAACTTTTATGCCTCCGATTTTAAAAATTCCAAGACAGAAATCCGTTTCAGACATCAGGGAACCTTTTTGGTCTCGTGTCTGTCTTTCTGTCTCTCTGTCTGTCTGTCTGTCTGTCTGTCTGTCAGTCGGTCTGTGTGTCCGCGAATTATGAAACGTGCGACGATAACTCGAGTAAATGTCGACCGATTTTGATGAAATTTGGTAGACATGTTCATTTTGCCAATGCCCAGGACGAGTTCGTTGGTCCAAGCGTTCACGAGCAACGCTCGCGTAAACGTGAACTTCAAATTTTGGAATTTTAGGTCGGGGAAAAAATCTAACTTCATCTATTCAATGAGACAAAAATTTTTTTTTCAAATACAATTTTTTAGTAAAACCAACAGCGACACCACTATAGTGTTAATGATCGCTAAGACTATTAATAGTTTTTACACAATAAACAATATAACATTAATTTGAACGTTAATATAACAATAAAGTACATGATAGGATGCGAGGAAGCAATGTGCCACACTAATTGGCAGTCTATTTATTATTATTTGTTTTTTTACGTTGCTATATAAAACAGCGGCACGACAGCTAGAAGCTACACGAAATAATCAATTAAATCATCTATTAATTAGTAGGGACGTCATTAGCGTAAAACATCTGTAACATATCTGAGTATCGAACTTATACAAGTCAGTTTTGTTCTTTTTTATTGGACAGCTATTTTCTTCAATGTTATTTATCAATATTTTTTCTCCACAGTGTAATGCAGATTATCTTTAGTATATTACTTATGTATGAAGGTATGTAATTATTATAACTTTAATTTTATTTTATAATTAATTTCTTAATTAAAAATTTTAATCATTTACAGATTTTGTTTTCATGCTAGAAGAAATTTTTTTGACATTAATTGTACCATTAATTAGAAAATTTATTTATACTTTAATAGATTATTACTATAGAAAATTTATTTATTTAATGAATAATATCTTAATTCTATTTTTATGCTCTAATACATCGATTTAATTATTGCTTAAAATCAAAATATTTTATTTTTATCAATTATTTATTCCATACGTACATACTTAAAATATACTTATTCAAAATATATTCATAAAATTATTAGACTTATTAATTAAAATTTTTAAATTTTATGTAGTATTCATACTACGGAAAGATTAAATTTTACTTTAAGTCAAATTATAATTATCATTAACTACGGGAGACATACTTAGAAAAATAGACCCCCACACCGGGACTTGAACCACGGACCTCCTAATTAATCCATTACAGGCGCTTTTACCAACTGAGCTATACGGGAGAATGATTTTTCTCTGTTGTTACCGGAACAAATTCTCCGAATCCAAGCTCTCAATATTTTCTACAAGTCTAGCAAGCCAAATATTCACGGCAATAGAACTAGACCGAGAATTAACGCTTATAATTATAAAGTACTCAATTAGCACCTGTACCTAGTACAATCAATTTTAAATTCAAATTTTTAAGTTTTAGGTAGTATTCATACTACGGAAAGATTAAATTTTACTTTAAATCAAATTATAATTATCATTAACTACGGGAGACACAGAGAAAAATAACCGTGGTTCAAGTCCCGGTGCGGGATTCTATTTTTCTCTATATGTCTCCCGTAGTTAATGATAATTATAATTTAAATTATATTAATTAATTCATTATACAATTATATATTCATTTAAATTTATATTTATGTAAATTATGTTGACTTTAAGTTCAATTTATAGGTATACACATATGTATACAAATATTTTAATCCTAAAAGTATTTCCTCTTTTTATTTAAAATATTTGTGGAATTACTAATAAATATTAAAACTTATTATAGAAAACAAATGTTGGACTCCTTATATATATCGTTAAAATGTTTAATACTTCTACATGTTTACAGATAAATGTTATTTTATTTTAATTTTTTATTATGTTTAATATGTTTTTTCCTTTCTGCATAACTTTAGAGATATCCACATAAATAAATAAGGTAAGCGTTGTTATCTGGTATTGTATTGGGGCTTAATTTCCTGTGTCCTTATCTAATTTGACTAGATGATACTTTTTCTTATATTTTTTATTTTTTTATTGTTTTATTGAAAATATTATCTCCACATTCTTTTTTTTTTTTGTTCTTCATTTCATCTCAGAATGTAAGTAAGTTTATATTTATATATTATGTCAAACATGTACACTGTACACCTTGCTTTACTATTAAAATAACTGAGAACTAGTAAATCATACCATTTTGCGTAAATTTAAATATAAAGTAAAATTTCAACCAGATTTTGTTTGAATTTGGTACGTTACTGTAGACTAAGTTAGTTTGGCCACGATATAATCTAATCTTGTCATATTCACTACAATAATTCAAATCCATTTTTTCATGGATTTGAACATTTGATCAAATAATAAATTAATTGGATAATAGCCTAAAACATCTAAAAATTGACGAATTAAAAACTTATTTTATATATGAAAACTAAAAAACCCAAGTATCCTACCATATGTTAAAAGCTAAAACATTAAAATTATGACTAGAGAGGTTAATAGAAAGTGACACAACAATATTGGTACTTCTTTAGATTGTTACTCCCCTATGTTTTTTTAGAATATAAAAACTTTGACTAAATAACTATTAAGACAAAGGGATGTTTAGTCCAATGTACTTTGAGACAAAGGAATATCACACTTCTGTTTTTATAAGGGGAGTAACTGTCTAAAGAAGAATATCCCGTACATCTTCTTTAGATTGTTACTCCCCTCTGTTTTTTTTAGAATATAAAAAACTTTGACTAAATAACTATTAAGACAAAGGGATGTTTAGTCCAATGTACTTTGAGACAAAGGAATATCACACTTCTGTGTTTATAAGGGGAGTAACTGTCTAAAGAAGAATATCCTGTACATCTTCTTTAGATTGTTACTCCCCTCTGTTTTTGGAACGAATTTCCTTATGGCACGTTCTGGAGCCCGGGAATGAATCCGAAAAAAACGACCAAAATCACCGTCACAAAATCACCGTCACGCAAAATCCGTCACGAAATCTACCGATGACGATAACTTGAGTAAAAGATCACCGAGTTAGTTAAACTGTGGTACACATGTTCATTTTACCAATGCCCAGGCTGAGTTCGTTGGAAATCGTTATCCGCCCAAGCGTTCACGCGCAACGCTCGCGTAAACTTAAGCTTCAAAAAGACAGGAAAAAATTTTATTAAGGAAGCCTGTTCCTTGACTTGTTTTGTTTATTTTTGTTATATGTCAAAATGTCACTTGGACCAACCAGATTTTAAATCTTTTTACAATATTGACATTGAAAGTTTTTTGTTTTGTTTTTGTAGGGATATTTTTTTGTTTTGATTTTGCGGGTGGGTTTAATATAATACTTCAACCTTATAATTTATATTTAATGAAAAATGTAAAAGGAACTTCGTTCCTACCGGTTGTCCCGCAACACCACCCGTATTTTTTTTATAAGGGAGTAACAATCTAAAGAAGTGCCACAATATTGTCACCGCAAATTTATATTAATAATTAACGTACGCGTTTCGACATTTCATATCAACTTAAGTGTTTATTGTTAACGTAGTAAGACTAAAATCTCTACTGATTTAAAATATCGAAACGCGTATGTTAATAATCAATATAAAACGATGGTGGCAATATTATTGCGTTACTTTTTAGATTAATCTCTCTAGTCTTAATTATGAAGTGGTACCACAAAATCTCAGTTAAAACAACCAATTATTCTTTAATTGAAGTTTATGACACTGAATTTCTAAAATATACTCAACTAAAATAGGATAAAACATAATCTTTCCTTAATATTGTTTAAATGCTTTTCTTTCAATATTATATAACTTAAGGAAATCCAAAGCATTTGTTATTGTTGGCTGTATGAATCAGCCACGCCACCTTATCATTTTTCTTTTTTATAATTTTAATTCTTTTTTTAAGGCTAGATAGTTTTTTTATATTGTATATTGGATTTTTATATTGACTATATAATATGTAGTAGTGTTTTTAAAAGAAATGTTTACGTGTTATAACTTCTAATTTTTTTAAGGATCAAGTTTGAAGAATGAGGCTTCAGGTAAAAGATGGGAGAGGAACAAAAAAAAAAAGGATGGAAATTTGGCCAAATAATTTCTTACAGCATCCTTAAGGAGCTAGAAGGAAGAAGTATTTTCTACCTGAAGACGTGGTCTAGGAGTCTAGCACTATAAAGGTAATGTAAGTATTTGAAATTTGATAGTGTGAGTGTGTGGTAGGGGTTGGTTTTTTTGTGGTGGTGTATGAGGGGAAGGTTATTTTACGGTTGTAGAAGCGAGTGAGTGTGAGTGGATCGAGGCAGGTGGTATTGTTCTAGTATGACTGATGGCAGGACCTCCTGCTTCCCCCTCTCTTCGCAGGATCTTTTCAAATAGCGGCCTTTTTTTTATTATTATTATTTTTTTTTTAACTCTGTGAAAGTAATGAAGGTATTAAAGAGGGAGCGATCCCCACTACCTCCTGAGTTTCCTTGTGAGCATGCGCGTCAAGCACCCCCTTTGAGATCCCCACCCCCGCTTCCCGCTCTCCCCCTACAGGAGGTTCATCTTTAAAAAATAATATAATAATTTTTTTCTGGGGAGGGAGGGGTCCCCCTACCCCCCTTGGTCCGGGGTAGCCCTAAAATCCCGGGTGGATGTGCACTCGTCGTTCGCCCCTCCACCAAACCACTCCCACGGTGTTCCAGGCTCCACTCGCACTGTAAACAAACCCTCGTGGTCATGTGACTGACCTCCGTCTCAATAAACATAAACAATATTTATTTTTTATTTTTTTTATTTTTTTGTTTTTCGGTTCGTCATTTACATCGGGCGTTAATTATTTTATAATTTGTATCAAAATCGGAGTTTTTCTTCGTGTCGCGAGTGATAACAATCGTGGATGTGACAGCATCTTTTTCGACATCTCTTATCTTATCTCGACGTCTTTGACCCGGTGCCTGTGGTAATTATTATTTTTTTATTCTATAATTAATTTTTTTTTTATCGAATAAACTTAATGATCTATAAATCCACGGTTTTATTGATAAGGAATTTATTTTACAAATATCAATTGAAAATGATAACGATTAATTTAATTATTAATACGATTACACAAACTTAATATACATAATTGTACATAATTAATTAATATTGCCTTATCTATATTCAGAAAATAATTAAGATTATAAAATACATGGAATGAAAAACACTTCGAATTACGTAAATAACAACAGAAACAGACATAGTTTTTGTTTTATTATATTGTCACTATCGAAATTTATGCATATCAAATTATCTACCAATAATTGATTTACGATAAAACAAATATTAGTAACAATTCAGAGATTAATGTACATTGTTATTCTTATAAATTTAGAAAATAGTCGTAAATTTTATCATTGCTATTAATTTATCTTATATGATTTAAAAATCATTTAAGATTTAAATCTACCCGCAAATAAATTAATTTAATTTTGTTAAGTTGTCTCAACTGAAACTATGTGCTTACTACTTTAAGGATGCATTCAAGTTGCTTGAATTAAAATTAGTTAAAATTGTTTCTTAAAATTATTTAATAATCATATGACGTAAATAGCAAAACAAAAAACTCTGACATTATAAGTAAAACACAGAAACACTAAACTAGTTGCTGAACCAACCAAACCAAATCCTCAAAGAGATAATAAGTCTTAATTTTTAGTATTTTCGATACATTTTTTGATGATTCATCGAGGTATTAATTCAAGTTGCTCAACTGTTTGAGTTGTTACAGTAAGGATTAAGTATTAATTCATTTAATTACATAAAATATAATGAAGGAAACGTATGCAAATAATCACATACATAAATTTAAACATTAAAATTTTATCTCATGTAATGATAAAATAAATTTCCTTCTTTCCTTAATGTTTTTTTTTTTTTTTTTTTTTATTGTCACGATTGGAATTCACCATTGATTCACCCAAGAATTAATTCTTGGGATTAGGACTTACTTGTTTGTATTATTAAACCTAGTCATTTTACTTGTCAATGTAGCATTAATTCTAGTTATTGACTTGTCTGTAGGATTAAACCTAGTCATTTTACTTGTCAATGTAGCATTAATTCTAGTTATTGACTTGTCTGTAGGATTAAACCTAGTCATTTTACTTGTATATATAGCATTAATTCTAGTTTTTGACTTGTCTGTAGGATTAAACCTAGTCATTTTACATGTCAATATAGCATTCATTCAACTTATTGACTTGACTGTAGGATTAAACCTAGTCATTTTACTTGTCAATGTAGCATTAATTCTAGTTATTGACTTGTTTGTAGGATTAGTTTAAAAAAGAACTTACTTGTGGGTTTATATAGGATTAATTCAAGTAACTTACTTATATATTGCATTAAAAATTTAAAAAAACATGCCCTAACAATTAACAAATCTGACAAAACATAACATCACAATTAATACTGACTAGGCATAAAATTTAAGCAAAATTTATTGCTAAGTAATTTAGAGACGGGGATCTCGCTCTATAGATGATTTCATACCTATATTGTTATGTATATATTATATTTTCTTATAATTTATATACGAAATGTAATTTTAATGGTGGAAATAAATAAATTTATTATACGCGAATATATTAATTTTGATAATAAATAAAAAAATGTTATATATTCGAAACAGTTAAACCTGAACTCTCGCGATTATTACAAAACTAAAATCGTTATTTTAAATTAATAAATTGATTTAGATTATTCATACTAATGCTTATACCAACTAATGCCCATACTAATGCTTAATACTAATGCTTATACCAACTAATGTTCATACTAATGCTTAATACTAATGCTTAATACTAATGCTTATACCAACTAATGTTCATACTAATGCTTAATACTAATGCTTAATACTAATGGTTAATAATACTAAGTACGATTACTTATTACTTTAACTTCCTAATCATATTTGTTATCAATTTTATAATATTAATGATACAAACTATTATTTTCTAATTATTTTTATTCAAATTTAAGAAATAATTAAAATACACATCTTTCCAAAATTCCTCACAAAGTTCCTTATAAAATATGATTTTTTTTAGTGAGTATTATTCCTTTTTTTTTTTTAAAAAAAAAAAAATATTTGCACAATTATGTTAGCATAAATTAAAACTGAATTCTACTGTCTTATTTTTTAAATTATATAAAACGGTATAAACAAATAAAAGTTATATTATCTTTAAATAGTTTTGTTATATACATTTTCATAGATATTTAACTATGAAATTATATTTATAACTATTCATTCACAGGATTCTGTTGGTACGCAAGTATCCAAAATTAAATAAAACACCTCCACTTAATTTTAATTTAATAAATACTAAATTATATTTGTGTATCTACCAATATTTTATGTTAACTTTGTTTGAAATAAAAACAAAACTGAATGCAACACTTTATTTTTATACAGATAGCATAATAATACTATTCAATTTAACCTGCATTATTTTTTACAGAAATTTATAGTAATGTATTTATTTTTATATAAAATAATAATTTACATAATTTAAAAACTGGTAACAATACGAAACGCATTAAATTCAACTTAAAATACGCTACGTTTTACATTTATTATTTAACTTTATACGTTTACATGTAAACACTCCTGTACAACGATAGAGTTCAATAGCTTTATACGTTTACATGTAAACTCTCCTGTACAACGAGAGAGCTTAATAGCTTCTTAAGTTTACATGTAAACTCTGCTGTACAACAAGAGAGCTTAATAGCTTCATACGTTTACATATAAACTATCCTGTACAACGAGAGAGCTTAATAGCTTCTTAAGTTTACATGTAAACTCTGCTGTACAACAAGAGAGCTTAATAGCTTCATACGTTTACATATAAACTCTTCTGTACAACGAGAGAGCTTAATACATTTACATATAAAATGTCCTGTGAAACGAGAGAGCTTAATGGTCGTGAATATATTGCTCATATGATTATTAAGTACGGTTTATAATTAACATTCGGTAAAATAAAAAAAATAAATAAAATAATAATAATCAAAAACGGTTACAATTTTATTTCAATGAAAATACTTACGGCATGAATGGAAAAAGAAATAATTATAAAATGTAAAACAAAACAAAAACCTCCATTTTAATTTAAACTTGTTTTGTATTTTATTCTGTTTCTTTTTCATTTATAACAGCTTGTGAATCACCATGGTTTATAATACATGATGTCATCTTGTAGTTACTACTCTTAATGATTTTCTAGTTACCACGTTACACCAATTACAACGCCTAAGAAGACATTTTTAAATGTATAAGATATTTTTATACGCTTTTATAAATAAAATAAAAGAATAAATAATATGTAAGCAACTATGTCTGATTTTTTTAACTATATATATTCGAATTTAGTAAGTTAAATACAGATAGTAACTAAGAAAAGTTTATAAGAATCAAAATTATTTCACCACAATTTCTGTGCTTTAGAGGTATATTAATAATTAATTTTTTTTAAATTATTTTTTAGATGCACTTACTGCATTTCGCTGGCAGATAATTGTGGTGAAGCATTGTCATTCCTTTGTTTGTAAATAAAAAAATAATTAATAAAAAAACATTGTAGGGATATTTTTAACTATGACTTTTAAAGAGTTGAAAATAGATCTAAATTTAATCAGCTAATATATGACTTAATTTAGCTTAATTTTTTTTTAAAATAGGTAATAGAGATTATTAAAATAATTTCTGTTCGAGATTGATTATTTAATGATAAAAATTGATCATTAATGATCATCTTGATCATTTTTGTATAATATAAATTATTCATTTAATTTTGCTCTGGATTTATTTTTAAATACACCACAAAAAAAATTACCGCTGTTTTTGTCTATAAAACGTTTTATGATAGCATTTGTTTACTTGGAAATATTACTGAAATGAAATTCCCCTAAACACCATAATTCATAATTAAGTATCTGAATGATAGAGATACCGGTTAGGAGTAAACAGTTATCATTCTTTTCTCTGATGATGATTCTGTAGAAACCGGTCTGTACATTTCTCTTTTTTTTTGTAAATTACCCTAATATTGGTTCGTATCATGACTTAATTTGACTTCCTGTACATGTCCAAGTTCGTTCTCTTTATTAATAGATACGTTAATATATATATATATATATATATATATATATATATATATATATATATATATATATATATATATATATATATATATATATATATGAGTGTGTGTGTGTAAGATATATATGTTACGGTGAAACCCCCATGTGCAGTGGCTTCTAGAATTCACCGGTGTATTCTAGAAGCCACTATCTCAAGCTGTATCAACCCGAAAAAAATCAATTATTATTATGATTTTACTAAAATTCACCGGTGAAACCTAGAAATGACCAATATAGTTTGGTGATTTAAAGATGTTTTACCTGCGCCTGCGTAATACACAAGGGAACCTGTTATCTCTTCACTATCACTCCTTTCTTTTATCATTTTAAAAGTATTTATTAAAGCAACGTAATTTTAAAGTTTACAAAAATAAAACATTTTTTTAACTTTGGTAAATCTTTATACAAATTATTCTTTATCTTTTATCATCTGCATAAACTCTCCCATCTATATTGGTGGTTTCTAGATTTCAACGCTGAATTTTGGTAAAATCACAATAATAATTTGTTTTTTCGGGATTATACAGCTTGAGATGGTGAATTCTAGAATACACCGGTGAAATTCAGAAGTCACTACACATCGGGGGTATGTGTCACTCCAGACGATATCTCCCCTTAGGATGCACTTAAAAATTTCAAACAAATTTTAAAATATCAATAATATCAAAAGAAAGGATGAGTTCGTTGCGAATTGAATTCTTGGAGTTCATTTAGGGGTCAATTTCTTTTGACAAATTATTTTGACCATTTTACCCCCCTTTTATATGAAAATATGATAAAATTGTACATAACAACAATTACTGTACTCTTAAAGAGCTTTCCAACGACATGCATCTTGAAGGGTGAATACTATTTTGACTTTTATACCCTGTACCCGTGTGTACCAATTTATTTATTTTTCACCCATGCAAATTCTAAACCAAAATTTTCCTTTACTATCATAAGCCAATAATACGCAGATTTCTTTGAAAATTCGCTCATTAAGTCATGGTGCATGACTGGACTTTTTTTTACATTGAAATTGTTAAATTATACTCTTTGAATTGAATAAGTTCTGCATAATTATTTAAGGTTTGTTATTTACTAATTTTAATCTATTTGACAAACCTCGAAAAATCTTATTCTAACTGTGAACTTCGTTGGAAAATAATGTAAAACTTTCACTTCGGCGTTTGCTCTATTTACTGGTCGCAATAATACTTGAAAAAAAAAATATTAAAAGATGGGTTATTATTCAGGTTAAGCATATTTATGTTTTTAAAAGTAAGCCAGATGTTTAAATGAGCGTGCCGACTGATGACAGCTGCTGTAAGGTCCTAAAGAATATTATAAACTTGACTAATTTCTGTTAGACAGCTGGAGCTGACTTACATGCCTCTAATAACTTGCATCTACTTCTAGATTATTATCATTTTTTTTTTTTTTTTTTTCTTCTTTTAAAAAAGACCACTCAATTTTCAGTTGGAATAATTTTTTTTTATCCAATAGTAGAAAATTAAGTGGTCAAACGAATTTAACGTATTATACTGTAAAACTTCATTTGTGTTTTATTTTACTTTTTACTTTTTCACTACCTATAGTAGGAGAAAAGTATTTTTTTCACCAAAACATTTTTTTTCGATATTTCAACGGAATTATCCGTTTTGGGTGTTTTTAAGACCTCCTGAGTGGTTTTCAGCATGACGTCTGTATGTATGTATGTGTGTTATCATCGTAGCGCCCAAGGTAATTAACCTAGAGAGTTGAAACTTAGCAGAAAAATCAGTCCTTACCTGTAGTTGTGCCGCCCGGAAAATCAACTTTTTCCGCCATCTTGAACCCAGTTTGCTGAGTCAGCAAAAATTTAAAAAAATTGTAATAAATCGAAAATGGTCCTGATCGAGTTGAAATTTTGCACGAATGTACCTCTCTGTATGAAAAACAAAACCCAAAAATTTCATTTTGATATTGGCCTCCATTTTGAAGTTATCAATTTTTGATTTTTTAAACTTAGACGGACTAATTATACCGAAAGTATAAATAGGTTTTTGACATATAGGATATCTTTGGAACCGGAAAAAATTAAGGAACAAATATAAAAAAAACCTGATGAAATTCGATTAATTTGTTTAAAAGTTATAAGCGAATATAATTATTTATTAGTGCGATAATTTTGATGACGTCAAAGTTTGTTTACATCTGTCAAAATACCGCCAAACTTCAAAAAATTAAATAAAATATAGGTATTAAAAATACGGTTTTTTTTTAAGAATAATAATAAATCAGTTAGTTCAAAACGGGCACCCATCCAAGTACTGACCTCGTCCAATGCTGCTTCCTCCTGCTGCGAAGCAGCAGGCGAGGCCACTTTAGTGGCCTCTGAAGTGAGGAAAAGTTCCGAGGTACCCCGTACCCGATTATTTATGTTATATAATGTAGGATTTCGAAGTAACAAATTAACTGTAGGAAATTGATTCTAAGGAATTCTTCTGTTTTAATATTTTTGTTTTAAACTCTATATCTATATTCATAAAAGTCAACGTATGTTTGTACGTCAATGAACGTGTGTATATGAGTGAGTACGTTCATTATACAAATCTAGAGATTTAGTCCGATCTCGATGAAAATTTACACACTTGACCTTCAAAGCAAGGGGAAAATCACTGTCTACGTGAATTTTCGAAATTAAAATTTTGGTACACATGGGTACGGGGTACAAGTAATGAAAACAGGGTCGAAGTAATGAATACCCTTCATGATACATATCGTTGAAAAGCTCTTTAAGAGTACAGTAATTGTTGTTATGTACAGTTTTGTCATATTTTCATTTAGCAAGGGGGTAAATTTGGGATATTTGCAAAATTATCTGATCAAAGAGGAGGGGATATAGAAATAAGTGGGAGGGGTAAATTCTAGATATTCTCGCATAGTAAAATAATTTAAATGTTTCTTAATGGTAGTTAATAAACTTATCAAATTAAAATAACACTTTGTAGCGAAGCTCGGGTATCCAGCTAGTTTATAATATTTATACAATTATATTTTAATTCTAGGCTCATGCTAATTATTATTTTAAATGTACAAATATATATAGTAAATATAATATATTTAATGTCTAAGCGTAAGCTTCTAAGGGCTTATTTTAAAATGAGGAGAACATACTTTATTATAAATTACGTTTTAAATATATATTATAAGTAATTTTTAAGTACATACTACATATTTGTAGTAGGTACTTATATATTTTTTATTACATTTATTTTTACTTTATTACAAATATTTATAATAGGTAGGTATTGATAATAGTTTTTTGTTTTTGAGAGATGTGACTCAAAATTAATTATTGATATTACTTTTGGTGTCTAATAGGTAATAAATTAAGTTTTAAAAAAGTCATATTTATGACTATGACACATCTCTCCTTCAAATTGTCATTATTTTATATGTTTTTTTATGGCAATTTAGAACTTAAAATAATTTATTTTATTAAATAAACCGATTATTACATAATATTGACAAATGTTTTATATTTTTGCGTATCTTCAAACTGTTACTTATACATATAAAAGATAAAATTTATATACTAGTAGTTATTCGTCATATAATATTATTTTCCTCTCATATTTTTAGACAATGATTTATTTCTACGTTATATATTATACGTAAAAAAAAATAATCAAGCATAATTTTGTCATTACATGTATGTGTCATATTATAGATCACTTACGCATAAGTATTTTTAGTCATACGTATAATTATTACAAAATAAAACTAACGTACAATTAAGTCTCATTTATATTATGTTGTGTCCTATATAGTACACTTTGTATTTGGTTGGATACATACTCCTCCTGAACGGATGAACCGATCCGCACAAAATTCGGCACGGTCATAGTGACCAACCACAGGAAGGTATAAATCTGGAATGGTCGAAATTGGTACACAGGGGTACGATGTACAAAAGTTAAAATAGTATATGCCCTTCATGATGCATGTCGTTAGAAAGCTCTTTAAGAATACAGTTATTGTTGTTATGTTCACTTTTGTCATGTTTTCATTTAAAAGGGGGGTAAAATAACTATAGTATGCCATATACCAAGATCGTCAATTTACTATTAAAAATAAATTTAGAATTGAAATACTAAACATTGGAATAAAATGTCTTAATTTTAGTGTAAATATGAATAAGAATATTAAAAAATTCCTTAGCACTCATATCTAAATAAATACTTATAAATTATAATAATAAAACTATCTAACTACATATAAATATAACTAAGTTAAACTCATTATTATAATTATGATACAAATCCTTATATTACCTATATTCATTCTGATTAACAACAATAATAATAATAATAAATAAGAGACAATATTAAATAATACAAAGTATAATATTATTTCAACCTTAAATATTGGTTACTATATCACTATTATTTGAATCTACAGATTAGACTCCTTCTCTACGCTCGGGCAACCTTGTAGAGGAGTACAGCAACAATTATTTTATATTAACATTATTTTGTAAATATTATTAATGAATTTATAATTTTATTAATGAATATGTTGTTTTTTAATTAAAAAAAAAAAAAAAAAAAAAAAAAACAGGGAAAAAAGCTTTTCAATTAAAAATTAGAAATATTACTATTTTCGATCCGATTTCAGCTGTTTATAAATAAAAATGTTTGTTATTAACTATCATTATATAAACACGTTAGTGTAATATGCATTTTAACTTATGAATAAAATTTAATATTAAAATATTGCTCAGCTCAGCTCAATATTGCAAGCAGACAACTGCATTGCACACCTAGTTATAGTACTTAAGTAGTTACTTTTAATTTCTCTCTCAAATTTCGACTAAGAACTTTTATCTACCTCTGTGGTGCAATGGTTAGCACTTATGCCTGCTGAATCAGAGGTTGTTGGATCGAGACTCGTCTAAGTGAAAGATTTTTTACAGTTAAATTAACTGCCGATTTAACTTCTCACATACAATTTCGTTTTCGCAAGCCAATTTACTTTATCACATCTAAAGGATGTTTTACTTCAAAAGAACCTAAAAAACCCAAAAAACATTATGTATAGTGTTTTACTTTATACAAAAATGTGAAAATCAAGGGTTCAAAAAACTACTAAGAAGACGGAATAAACACCTTCCTCCTCCAAAAGCAATTAAAACCACAAATGGTGGTTTAGTGTGTTAATAGAAGATGAAGTGTGGGAAAAGAAAGTTGCAAGAGTAGAAGCTACAAAGTCTGATCTTTTTGTATTTTAAATTTATCAATTTTTGTGTTTTTTCTATTAGAAGATACGTATTTCTTTATAAATATAAGTAATATACCTTTATCTACGATTGATACGAAATATAAACATTGTATCTCTGTTTTGATGCGTAGAAAGTGATTATTTACGTACTTGTATTCATTGCGCATGCGCGTCTCATTGTTCTGAAGAATTCCTCTTCTTTACCACCCTAGGACGGTAAAGAAGAGGAATTCTTCAGCTTTACGCACGATTAGCGAGCTTGTTTACATTTAACAAAACTAATTTGCTATTCTTTTATTAAAGTAACTGTTTATATCGAGTTTTTAGTGAAAAACAATGAGTGAATCAAGTGACTTTGACGAAAATGTGGAGAATAATACTCCTCCAAAAATAATTAATTCGGCAAAAAATACAACTCAAGAATTAATGCCATCTTTATCAAGATAGAGATACGAACTTACATAGAGGAAGTTTGTTTTTTTCTGTATTTATTATTTAAATCTAACAATGGTGCATTGCTCGTGTGGTTTTACTACCCTCGCTGTCACTCGGGTGTAAACTCCACACTCGCATGCAAAATGCTACTTTCCGCATTCGACGCGTAATGTACTATTAATACACCTTTTTATAAGCAACTATTAATTTGTAGCTGATAGTCAAATTTATAAATTCTATACTCTTTATTTATTATTTATGGAACTTTATTGAATAAACAATATAAATATAAATAAATATCGAGTTTCTAATAAGTTTACTCTTTGATTTATTATTGATTGAATTACTAACATCGTAAAAACGTAAAATTATATTTCAGACTTATATAATATCTTGAATATAATTTTTAATAATAGAACTCACTGTTATTCTATTTGTTGGTATTAAAAAAATAAAAAATCAATAGTAGTAAAAAGAAGGGTTCATTCATAGTTATGAAGGGAGAAAAAGGGACTTCTAAGTACTAGTATGTGGGAGGCAGTAGAACTAAGTTGACCCCTAACTTGAATATACGGCAGTAGTAAACTTAACCCTTCAAACCACCCCCAAGTCCTTTGTTCTCTAAGTACTTTACATCCCTTCCCTTTGCTCCCTTTTGACAGACTTTGGTTAAAAGCTTAGCCTGTCACTGTCACCAGATCCTTCATATTGATCTCAACCAACTTACAATGCATCATCTTTAATCATCATTCAAAGATAACAATCTTTAGATAACTGATAAGAAAAATATCACTCAATATATTTTTTTTTTTTTTGTCCGAAAAAAAATGATAATGTATGAAATAAGAATCCAAAACTGCTTTTGAAATTATAGATTAAGCTACTTGATAACTGTTCATACACGTAATTAAATTTATGAAAATTTTGTTCAAAGTGAATTTAAAAAAATACATCATCAAGTGACCTAAACATTTAAAGTTAAAAATGTTTACAATAAATCCACATTATCACTTGAAAAGAGTTAGTTTTTGTAAGAGTGCATAACCAAATTCCCCGTTTCAAAATCTGTCAAAATTGTTTTGATTTTTACTGGTCTTATATTACTTTGCTTTGTAAGTTTCATCGCACATTTCCGTTTCCCCAAATTTGAACCACTTCCCGTGATTCAATCTTCCCCAAATTTTGCACATAGATACAACTAAGGTAAAGGATATAGAAACCAAAAAAAGAAAACAAAAAAAAAAATGGCGTCAAATTTATTTGCTTTTTAAGTTTCATCGCACACCTATTACCCTAATTTTAAACCACTTACCGCCATTCAATCTTCCCCAAATTTTGCACATAGATACCACTAAGGTGAAGAATACAGAAACCAAAAAAACAAAACAAAACAAAAAAAATGGCGTCTAATTTATTTGCTTTTTAAGTTTCATCGCACACCTATTACCCCAATTTTGAACCACTTACCGCCATTCAATCTTCCCCAAATTTTGCACATAGATACAACTAAGGTGAAGAATACAGAAACCAAAAAAAAAAAAAAAAAAATGTTGAAAATAAGACCAGTTTTGAAAAATGGCATTTTTATATTAATTATTATTACATAATTTAAAATATAAATTTAGCAAAGTTTAATGAGCACAAATGGTTGAAATTAATCTGGAGCTATCACCAGACTAATTTCGACAAACCATCCAAATTTCATAAAAATCAGATAAGTACTTTTGAAGATATAGTTGTAAATAAATGTATGTTTGTGCTCATGTGGAAGGGAAACAAATGGAAAGTTTGAAACTTATATGGGACCAATAATGGGCTAACGATGATCTACCAACCAAATTTAATTAAAATCGGGCGAGTAGTTATTAGGATGTGTTGGAGATCAGAGACAAAAAGAAATTCTCTCTACAGAACGATCACATAACTTCAGTTACCTTCTCTAAGCTCGGAAGCAATATATCATCAGGTGGTCTAAAATTTAATGTTAAAAAATATAATGAATAAAACAAGAACCACATTATCACTGGTAATAAACTATAAGATCTTCTTAACTATAAGAAATTAGAAATTCATATTTTACGATTTTGGTAGTATTCATACTACGGAAAGATTAAATTTTAATTTAAATCAAATTATAATTATTAACAACTACGGGAAACAACCAGAGAAAAATACACTCCAGCGCTGGGATTTGAACCACAGGCCTCTATATTTCCAGTATAGCGCTCTACCAACTAAGCTACGCAGGATATAGAGGCCTGTGGTTCAAATCCCAGCGCTGGAGTGTATTTTTCTCTGGTTGTTTCCCGTAGTTGTTAATATTATAATTTGATTTAAATTAAAATATAAGAAATTATAAAGAACCTTTGCAATTTACCTTACTATAAAAACAAGTGGAAATTTTAAATTTGTTAAATTTAGCTTTTTAAAATAATTATAATATAATCCATATGTCTGCATAACTAACTGATAAAAATATTCTTAAGAATACTTGAAGGAATTAGTTGTACATATGAAATTTAAATTTCGATGATGCAATAATTATTTTAGATAATTAACCGCGAAATAAAATAGATGAAAAAATTACTATTAAAATCTCAAAACTGATAAAATACAAAGAAAAATAAAACTGCGGTGGCATCTATTAAAGATAATTAAGGCATTTTATTTATTTTTTTTTTTTATTATCATAATTTTTGTTTTTCTTATGAAATGATAGAGATGTGAATATTTCCAGTTGTATTTAGGCTGGCTGGGAGATTTGAATGATTCAGTGGCGGGCTTTCTCAGAACTTTATTCTCATGACTGGTGGGCGAGACCCCCCCCCCTTAACTTTCAAACTAGCGTGATTCACGTAGTTGTTTTTAAGCACTTGCCATTATATACAATTTTTTTTCTCATATCAACCTAAACAGTATTTCAAGTTTAAAATAGTTTAGGGGTATTTTACATGTTGATTATCTTTACAGAACAGGATCTTGCAGATAATTGCGTATTTTTTTTTAATATGAATAAATTTCTCGGTAATTTGTATGAGTTGGATTTGAGAATATCAAATAAAATTTGAATTCAGTCTTCTACACGACGCGGTTACGTTTGCACTTGTATCGAGTTTAAGTGCATTGATTTAATTACAATACATTAATTATAATAATTGTATAAATAAATAATATTGAATATAATTATGAAATAAAATAGTTAAATTAGACATTAAATATTTATTATATTTTAAGTGCGTTTAGTTAATATATAATATTAAGTATTATGCAACTGGTTATTAGTATATGATAAATTAAGTGTATTTGATATTTATATTTATAAGTGTTCTTACATTATTACGTTTTTTACTTTTTACGTGAATTTATATTTAATTTAAATTTTTTTAGAGGTGATTACATTTTTTTTATTATTATAATCATTCATTATAGTATTTTGATTTATAACTTTTATACTGCATTTTTTTGTTTTGTTTTGTTTATTAATTAGCTATATTCATAATTATATTTTTAAAAAGTGGAAAAAGATTTAATTATAAGCGGTTATTTTTCTTTTTTTAAAATTTTATGTCACTAAATAAATAAATAAAGTAAATAAATAAAATTTTAATTCAATAAGTATATAAAATGGTGTTAAAAGAACAAGTTAATCGAACAATATATCAGGTAATATTATATTTTTTCTTTATAATAATATTTAATTTAATTAAAAGAAATAAGTAAGAAAATTTAAATGAAATTTGTTTGGTAGGGCACAATCAGCGCATTGTTGGTCCCATATAAGTTTCAATCTTCTGCGCTTATTTGTTTCTCTTCTATATGCGCACAAACATACATTCATTTACACCTACAGCTTCAAACTCATCTGATTTTTATGAAATTTAAAAAGTTGGTCGAAAGTACCGCAGATAGCACTAGATTAATTTCAATCGTCTTCGCCTATTAACTTTTGATTACTTAATACTTTAATTCATGTAATAAATCAAAACAATTTTGACATATTTAAATTAAATAAATTAGACTATTAAATTAAATAAATTAGAAAATAAAGGCTTGTAAAAGCATAAAATAAATAAAGTACGTGATAGGATGCGAGGAAGCTATGTGCCACACATTTTAATATGGGTTTCCATAAAAATCATGGTTACAGTTTATGATGGTAAAAGCCAAATTACATAACAAGTGATTTTGCTACACTAATTGGCAGTCTATTGTAACTTTAGAATTATTTTTTTTAATTTTTCAATGTGTGATACATGTTTTGTCATTATTTATTTATAAATTGAAATTTTATGAACTGTAAATATTGTGATTTTTTAGAGAAAGCCAATCATGTTTTCTTTTGTATT
Source organism: Gerris lacustris (assembly GCA_951217055.1). NCBI lineage: Eukaryota > Metazoa > Arthropoda > Insecta > Hemiptera > Gerridae > Gerris > Gerris lacustris. The sequence continues at coordinate 3,908,629 of OX578281.1, read as the reverse complement.
TGATTCACTATTAAGGTGAAACAAGAATTATTTCATCACATTTTTGCCCTTTTTGAATGGTTAGTGAAAGTTCGAATTTTTTTATATTACTCTTCAGTATACTTGATCAGTTAATAACTTTTTTTAATTTTATTTTTCTAAATGTTTATATTGTCTGAAATTTTATTTAAGATGTATTTTAAGAAGTTTTTAACGGTACTCATTTCTTTTACCACCCTAGATGAAAAAGGTGAATTTTTTAATTTTTTTACCTACCAATATTACCTGAGTTAGGTATTAGGTAAGATGAATCCTTAAAGTTAAAAAAAAAAAATATATATATATATATTATTTGAGGTTGGGGGATACCTAAATTTTTCTTCTCATATCCTTACGTTTAGAAGCATCAGGTGCAGGGTTCGAAACCCCTAATGATCTATGCCTGAAAAATAATTTGTCTAGTCTAACATCAAAGGAACATCATTAGGAACAAAATTATCTTGGTCTTTTGTGAAAACATAGTTGTTTTTTTTGTGTGTGTAAGGAACAAAAAAATGTTACAGACAAATCGCCCTTACTAGAATAGATTTAAAGTTTTGATAAAAAAATAAAAAAATATGATGGTAACGGTTAAACGAAAATTATTAATAATTTTTATTTTCGTTCTATAAGACATTAAAATTTTTACATCAGGCTACCTTCAAAATTGGAAAGAAGAAGAACCGCAATAACTTTACATGCTAAGTTTAATTACATATATATCCTATGACATTCATTTATATTTCAAATAATATGTGGAATCTGTTATAATTAAGTTATATTGTTAATCAATGAAGCCGATAAATATGTTTTATTTGGACATTATCTGTTGTATGAATTGTTACTATCTAATGACGTTTCGGAAGCGTCAACGTTTCCCTTCATCCGGACAATTTGTAAATTATTACTATTTAACGACGATGGGACGACAGTTAGACTCATAAAAATACATTACTAAACTTGAGAATAAAAATAAAAATCAATAATTTACTTATAACTCCATATATATATATATATATATATATATATATATATATATATATATATATATATATATATATATATATATATATATATATATATATGTATATATATATATGTATATATATATATATATATATATATATATATATATATATATATATATATATATATATATATATATAATAGAGAAAGAGATGTATAAATGTCGTACAATGTTGAAATAATATCTTAAAAACTAATTTTATAATAACTATAAAATAAAAATATAAAATAGTTAATTATTAAAAATTATTTGTACAAAGATAATAATCACCATTCATAATTAATAATGGTTATTTTATAAACATTTTATTCACTTTAGTCTATTTATTTATTTGTATAATAATTCCTTTTTTATATTTTTTCCACCTCATTTTTAAGATTATTTATTTCATTTAATTTTTGGTTAATTAAACATTTATTTTCCTTAAATATCATTTATTTTATTGTAACTTTAAAGTAATTATATAATATTTTTCTTAAATATCCACCTTTTATTATTTGTAAGTGAGACACTTAAATTCATAAAAATGGGTTTAAGAAAAGTCCCAAAAAAAAATGCTATTTTATTTAATTTTTTTAAAATGTTCTTTTCAATTCATTTTATTTTCAGCTTTTCTTATATGAGTGTATTTTTTTTTTTAATTTGTATTTTTTAAGAGAAAGCAGTTATAAGATTTTAATATATAAGTGTAATATACTATTATAAGTATAGAAATAAGGGGGGGGGGGCGAAGTTAAAGAAAGAAGGTCGCGCGACTTGATTAATAGGGTTAACACTGGAGTAAATAAACCATTTAAATGCATAAAATGTAATATTCATTTAAAATTTATCTAATGTAAGAATCTTTTTTCCATATTATAAGAAGTTTATATTTCTTTTTCATAAAACCACTTTAGTATTATTTGGATTAATTTCTACCTCCATTCTAAATCTCTTTTTTTATATCTTTTACGAATTAAGATTAGGAAAAAATTAATTATATACATTCCTTTTTATTTATATTATATTCTTTATTCTATTTATATTATTCATATCTAAATATATATATATATATATATATATATATATATATATATATATATATATATACTATATATATATATATATATATATATATATATATATATATATATATATATATATATATATATATATATATATATATATATATATATATATATATTAAATTATATATTTCTTAAATAATACTTTTCCTTTTAGAAAAACCATTTTTGTTTTGCATTATTGTTCTGCAGAGAGAGGGGGGTACAATTAATTTTTTTTTTATTAACAGAAGATAACAAATATACATTTATTGTTTATATTTATATGTTTACAATGTATGTATGCAACACATACTTAGTACTATGTGAAAATTAATCATTCGTATAATCTAAATATAATATGTGTATGTTACTTTATGCATTTGCAATTTGTTTATTATTTATGGACTTAAAATAATTGTATTATTATTATTTGTTGCATTAGTAATTTATTTAATTGGTCGAATTATTTATAGCAGTTTAATCCGAGCTTACCGAAGGTCCGAGCTTACCGAAGGTAACGGAAGCATTGTGTTCACTTTTGAGAACGAAAAACTTTTATGTCTCCAATTTTAAAAATTTCAAGACAGAAATCCCTTTCAGACATAAAGGAACATTTTTGGTCTCGTGTCTGTCTGTCGGTCTGGGTGTCCGCGAATCCTGAAACGTGTGACGATAACTTGAGTAAATGTCGATCGATTTTAATGAAATTTGGAAGACAATTACATTTTACCAATGCCCAGGACGAGTTCGTTGGACAACGTTATCCGTCCAAGCGTTCACGTGCAACGCTCGCGTAAACGTGAACTTTACATTTGAAATTGGAATTTTAGGTCGGGAAAAAAATTTATCTTCGTCTTTTCAATGAGACAAACATTTTTTTCAAATACAATTTTTTAGTCAAACCAACAGCAACACTGCTGTGAAATGTTAAAGATCGCTAAAACTACATTCATAGTTTTTACAAAATTAACAATATAACAATAATGTTAATGTTAATATAACAATAAAGTACATGATAGGATGTGAGGAAGTTATGTGCCACACTAATTGGCAGTCTATTTTGTATTTTTTTTAAAAAAACTAAAATAACAGTTTGAAACTTCAGAGAACATATTTTTGGTCTTGCGTCTGTCTGTATGTCGTACAAAGTTGAATATTTGCTTTATTCGAATAACACATTATTGTTTTTATTTACAGTTATAAATCTAGTAGTCTGATTTTGATGAAATTTGTATAATTTGTCAAAATTTGCCCATAAATTATTTCATAGTATTCAACGTGTTGCGCTCATTGTTTTCTCTGTTAGATAAGCAAACCAAATATAACGAGTATTAAATTTACTTAATTTAATACTCGATAGGAATGAAGAAGTAATGTGCCCACTAGTCAATAGAAGTTTTTTAAAAAAAAAATATCAGTTACAATGTAACTTTTGTTTTTTAGCTTTCCCTAGTTATCAAAACTATGTTAGCTTTATTATTTTCTATTTAAGCTGTTTAATTTTTAAAATAAAAGAAGACAAAAAAAGGGAATTTAAACCATAAATAATAAAATATTAAAAAAAGAGGAATATTTTCAGAACGTTGATACGGACCCACATTACGGGTACCAGCAGATACAGCCTACTTGTTTCCTACTTAAATACATTTTTGCAGTTTATGACAAAACTCTTTTAAATTATTCCCATGTCCAAATGACTTTTTTGTGTAACTATAGAAAAATTTACACATTAATCTAAAACGCTAACTAGTAATTTTGTTATCATTAATTTGTAACATGACTTACAATTATATCATTTTGTTTTACAGAATAATTGTTTTACAAATCATAAAAAAATTGTTAAAAAAATAATTTATATTATTAATTAAAACTAATTTATTGTTAGTTTAATTGCAGCTGAAAATTGTGTCTTATTTAGACGATACTTTAATTATTAATGAAGATGTTGAGGCACTTCTTTAATTATTACTCCCCTTATAACAAAAACAGTAATTAATTAACCGACATTAATTACATCTTTAGTACATAAAATATAAAAATAGTGTTTTTAGTGGGGCTCAAAGCTTCCTTGAGGTAGTGGCCGATTGTTCCAATAATAAAACATTATTGGACAATGAGTAAATTATGACCTACCATACAAATTTCAATAAAATCGCATGTGTGGTTTTCAAAATATATCGAGGACAATAGTTATTTACGCACCAAGGGAGGAATGTAAGGGAAGCCGAGGGAACCATGAGCCGAGAGAGTTAATTATCGCGAGGGTGCAAGTGATTTTTACTCCCAAGGTACGTACAAGATTTTACCTTCAGAAGGGAGAAAAAAATATGGAAAGATTTTCATTTTAAATTACGTTATTCAACCAAAAATACATAGGTTTATATATTTTTTTTTTAAGAAAAATATAGTTAGATATAATATTAACAATTCTCTAAATATGTTTAATCACGTTAAAATTAAATTAGATAATAATTATTTGAATTTAAATGCTAAAATTAAATGGGAGAATCTGCTGGTAGCTGAGTCGTGTATTGAATGGTGTTGACAACTGATGTATTTAAATATGGATTAGTAAATCTACATTTAGAAATTATGTTTCCACTTTTAACTTATTTGTTTCTTTTACTGATAAATCACAATGGAAAACGTTGGAAAATGACCTGTGTGAAGATGACATTATAGATTTAGACATTAAACTAAAGTTATTAAATTAAATATGTATTAGCACCAAGCTTATTTACTTGTGCTTTATCTAGGGCAACACTGGAGGGAATCATGAGAGTTCATGATTCCCTTATTTTTTATTACTCCCTGTTTAACCCGACCGGGTGCAATGAGTAACTTCCCTCCCTGTAAACTAGGCAGGAAAGTTCACTATTTCTCCCCGCTGGTGGTAAAATATTTTCTTCAGAACCATCACATGTCTTCCGTTACCTTCGGTAAGCTCGGAAGCAAAAAGTTTGTAGAACAGAAATCTATATTTTCTTATCTATAAATACCGAATAAAATTTATCTAACAAGTAAATCAGTCCATGTTATATTGGCTTGAAGAAGGCTTATAGATAGTAGCGGAACTGTTACGAATTGTAAAATACACGTATTTTATTCACTTCGCGAAGCTTAATTTTTTTTTTTTTTTTTTTTTTTTTTTTTAAAGATATTCACTTTAAAAGTGAATTTGAAGACCTTAAAGAAATCTTATACTCAGAACTTTTATAATAAAAAAAAAAAAATCGGATAGGGGGCCTCTCGGAACTCTTCATTACAAAATAATTCCAAAATGGCGACAGATATTGTTCTGAAATGTAGAAGACTTATTTATCTTACAGAAAGGTATAATTGGTGCGAATTTCAGTTCAATTAGCAAAATTATTTTGCGATAAACTTTTGAAGTATAAAGCCAAAATTTTCAAAATGGTGATCAAACATCAAAACTAAATTCTTCTTGAATTTTTGATTTTCCGTTTGGCACTACTGAATGTACTGGACTAATTTTTGTATCCTTTCACCTCTCCAGCTTAAAAACTGAGGAAGGTGTGAGTAACACAGACAGACACACATTTAACTAATAATAACTGAAATGGATAATTCCGTTGAAATATTGGTTTCGGATTTTTGGTTGAAAACAATACTTTCTCACAAAGGAATAAAAGTCTCACTTTTGCAATATTTCGATCCCTCCTTGGATCATTCTCAAGCTGACTGTCTAGAAAAGAAAACTACAAGGAACACTTTCAACTAACTTATCTAATACTTTCTCTTTAAAGGTAAGGAAAAGTAAAAAAAAAAAAAAACAATTGAGCTGAGCGAAGCGAAGCTCTATACTACTCTCATACTACACTTTGCATTTTTGCTGACGCATACTCCTCCTGAACGGCTGAACCGATTCTCACGAAATTCGGCACAGTCATTGTGACCAACCACAGGAAGGTATAAATCTAAAATGGTCCAAATTGGTACACAGGGGTACGGGGTACAATAGTTTCCTCCTGAACGGCTGAACCGATTCGCACGAAATTCGGCACGGTCATATAGTGACTAACCACAGGAAAGTATAAATCTGAAGTGGTCCAAATTTGTACACAGGGGTACGGGGCACAAAAGTGAAAATAGTATATGCCCTTCATGATGCATGTCGTTGGAAAGCTGTTAGAGTACAGTTATTGTTGTTATGTTCTCTTTTGTCATATTTTCATTTAAGAGGGGGAAAAATAGAAAAACAGGAAAAAATGCTTTTTTAATGTTTTTTTTTATTAAAAATAGAGATTTTACTATTTTTGATCCGATTTCAGCTGTTTATAAATACAAATGTTTATTGGTTAAGATTAAAATGCACGCTCAGCTCAATATTGCAAGCAGACAACTGCATTGCACATCTAGTAGGATAGTACTTTGTTAAAGAAACTACAGCTGATTATAGGGAGTAGATCATAATATATCATATAAATATGATAAACCATAGTAAATATAGACAGTATAAAATTGTAAGTTGATAAGGCAAAAATTATTTATCGGCGTTAAACATTCTAACATGTGTAATTTATCAAAATATTAGCCAAAAAACCATTAAATAAATAATTTCTTTTAGGTACCGGCTAAATATCCCATCATTGTGATAAAAGATAAACGTTTTCAACATTTTCCGTTTTATACTTGAAAGATAATACAGGAAAGATTACTTGACTTGAAAAAAAAAGTATAAAAATCTTAAGTGACATAAAGACTCGCTGAGAGTCGAGAGTGAAATAAACCACTTTGAGATCTGTTTCACTTTGGGAGTGATATAAAAAGAGAGAGTGACAAAGAAATTATCTTGAGAATAAAAATGAAGAGAGAGGGAATTTCGTGGTCAGTTTTCATTTCACCGTGATATAATAAAAGTGATAAAAGAAAACTGTGATATAAAATGTAATGGACTAAAGTGATAAAGTTAAATTTTTTTTTTTCTTCCTTAAAAAATGGGAAATAATAGGTAGGTTTTCTTTTACTTTCTTAGCACTTTTCAAATGAAAACGTTAAAAAGAAATTAGTTTTTGTAAAAAAGTGAAAAAAATTGTAATTAAGGAAAAAAATAATAGTTAAATTAATGTGTGAGACAGTTCTTCTTTGTACTATTGAATTTAAAGATAAGTTTGTCTAAAGAATAATATAGAAGCAAATTAAAATTTAATTATATTGAGTAAAACGCACTCATATCATTTCTCAAATAAGACTAAATCTTATTTTTAATAATTTTACCTTATAGACAAAATAGACTGCCAATTGGTGTGGCACATAGCTTCCTCGCATCCTATCAAGTACTTTATTGATTTTATGCTTTTACAAGCCATTATTGTCTAATTTGTTTAATTGTTTCCCTCGTTTTTTTAATCTGTCAAAATTGTTTTGATTTTTTACATTAATTAAAGTATCAATTTAGAAAGACGGTTCAAATTAATCTGGGGCTATCTGTGGGTTACTTTCGATAAACTGTAAAAGTTTCATACAAATCAGATAAGTACTTTTGAAGATATAAGTGTAAATAAATGTATATTTGTACGTATGTAGAAGAGATACAAATAGGCGTAGACGGTTGAAACTTATATGGGACCAACAATGAGCTAATTATGATCTATCATACAAATTTCAATAAAATCAGATGAGTATAGTTTTTAAGATATGTTGCTTCGCAAACATTGAGTGACAGACAGACACGGAAACCAAAATGTTCCCTGATGTCTGAAACGGATTTCTGTCTTGGAATTTTTGAAATCGGGGACAAAATATTTTCGTTTTTAAGAACAATCACATAGCTTCAGTTACCTTCAATAAACTCGAAAGCAAAATTCAAAATATGTTCATGAACAAGTGAAAGATAGCTTATTTTTTGTTTTTACTACGTTTTTATTAGCTTGCTTTCTTGTTTGTTTGTTTGTCAAGTACAAATCTTGCAATCGATTTTTAACTAACTTCCCCGAGTAGCTAGACATTTGAAACTTTTAGAATAGCTCAGAACACGATGAAAATGCATTATTTTAATACTTTTAGCCATCTTTCAGCAGAATTTCATTCATTTTCAGCAAATTTTGCTGTATGGAAAGTTATTTCATTTGTTTTGACATGACCCATATTTACGATCTTAATTTTGATTGGTTTCAAATTTATGATTTATGGCAGAAAATTTAAAAACGTACTATATAAAAAGTTCTTTTGATCTTGTAATTATTATTATTAGTATTGTTATATATTTTTATTTTTTTGACTTTGTTAAAATAATGAAACTTAAAGTAATCTAAATATTGGTATCTAAAATTTTCTTTTAAATGCCATGACTGCACAAATCGGATAAATAGATACTCAAAGTTGCATAATAATATTTTCAATTACCAGTAGCTAAGCCATTAAGATCAACCTTTTTTTCGTTTCAAAATAAGACAGACAACACGCGTCTATATGTAGACTGGCGCCGTCTAGAACAACTTAGTTAGCTTTCAACTTTAAGACTAGTTCTCACAACAGCCACTAGTCTTAGCTCTTATTCAGAAAAAAATAAATGTAAATGATAAACAAAGAAAAATAAAGTAATAAATATAAGTAAACAGAAGAAAGTATTGATAAAAGTAAAAGTGTGTATGTAAGGTAGAAGTTATATATAAATCAATATGTCACTGGTTAGAGGTGGTTAGAGGTGGTTAGAGGTAGTTAGAGGTAGTTAGAGGTGGTTAGAGGTGGTTAGAGGTGGTTAGAGGTAGTTAGAGGTAGTTAGAGGTGGTTAGAGGTGGTTAGAGGTGGTTAGAGGTGGTTAGAGGTGGTTAGAGGTGGTTAGAGGTGGTTAGAGGTGGTTAGAGGTGGTTAGAGGTGGTTAGAGGTGGTTAGAGGTGGTTAGAGGTGGTTAGGAGGTGGTTAGGAGCTGGTAGATAGTTAGAGTTCTGAGAAAAGGATTGAGCTAAGGACTAAGGAAGGTATCTAAAGAGATAAGTGATATAAAATACTTTGAAATGAGATTTCGCAAGGCTTAAGTGATAAAGAGTTAAAGACTACATGTGATATGAGCTGCTAATATGTTACGACTCTTTAGATTGTCTGGAATAAGTGAGAAAGTATGATGGAATAGTGAAAGAGTGATAAAGAGTAGTATGAGTCACTTGTAGTGGTTTGGTGTCTTCACTTTGGGCTTGCGGTCGATCGGGCATTTCCGCCTCCGCTCGTCTATTCCCGGTGATTCATTGTTAACTGTTTCTTTTAACTCGTAGATCTAACCCGCCTCTTTTTTATTTTATTTTTTTACCGAGAAATTTGACTGACGCCGCAATACTTCCAATTACAAATTATATTAAAAATAAAATAAAAAAATAAAAATAACAGTATAATCATCATTATGGTCTCATCATACGCAAAAACCATACAATTTTGTTTCTTATATATAACAACGTAATAATAAATTCCCCCATTTATATTTCAATTGATTTTTATTAGAAAATCTGTTATTTTATTTATTTTTTTTCTGTGAAATACTTAGTTGTTTTTTTATCTAGATGTATTTTATTGCTGAAGATATTTACATTATTTAAATTTTCTCAGCAATTAGATTACATGTTATCTATTTCAGTATGATAATATTTATTAAATTAATTTTTTTTTATTAATAATTATTAATTTAGTATAGATAATTATATTATTATGTAAGATTATAATTGTTTTATCTTTATGAATTATCATATTTATTATATTAAAAATAAAATATAATAAGTTAAACTCAGTGACTGCCATTATTTAAGTTTATTTTTACTCTTACGTTTACTTATTTACTCTCAATATATCTGAATAGGTATTTAATTAAATTTTTGGTAGTGTGGTTATAATAGTATATTTTTAACTAATCAACTTGCCTATCGTATTAATACGATGAATGAAATAATCGTCTTAACACAATTAATGCAATAATCTTATTAATACAATAAATGAAATAATCGTATTAATACGATGAATGAAATAACCGTTTTAATACAATGAATGAAATAATCGTATAAATACAATGAATGAAATAATCGTATTTATACAATGAATGAAATAATCGTATTAATATATGAATTAAATAATTTTATAATTTTATTTTCCTACAGTTGACCGATAAAGTGGTTGTTATCGCACTCAAAATAGTACGCAAAACAGCACATTCCTGCACTTACTACTTTACCACACTCGTCTTACTTTACCGCACTCCAGTGTTCCAACTTACCAACATAAAGGACTTAAATCTAAACAAAGATTAAATAATCCAAATTATAATAACACCTAATGATTGTTTTTAACTAACTACACGATTTATTTAAACACTATATATAAATATAAAAATGTTAAAATATAAAAAAGTAAAGATAGACAATCTAAAAAAAGAATCAAATGTGATGAGTAAGTGTTACGTTGAAAAATAATAACAGCGCTTGGTCAGGTTTGCTGAATCAGGCAAAGAAAAAGACAACACTGGCTGTAAACAGAACAGCTGGTTTAGTTGATATTGTAAAACCTTTTATCTACGATTGATACGAAATATAAACATTATAATAGTTCTGAATAATTCCTCTTCTTTACCACACTAGCGCGGTAAAGAAGAGGAATTCTTCAGCTTTACGCACGATTAGCGAGTTTGTTTACATTTAACAAAACTAATTTGCAGTTCTTTTATTAAAATAACTGTTCATATCGAGTTTCTAGTGAAAAACAATGAATGAATCAAGTGGCTTTGACGAAAATGTAGAGAATAATACTCCTCCAGAAATAATTAATTCTGCAAAAAATACAACTCAAGATTAATGCCATCTTTATCAAGAGAAGAGATACGAACTTACATACAGCAAGTTTATTTTTTTCTGTATTTATTATTTAAATCTAACAATCGTAGATAAAGTACGGTACGCAACTCGTGCGGAAGCGGCATTTTGCATTGCTCGAGTGGTTTTACTACCCTCGCTGTCGCTCGGGTGCAAACTCCACACTCGCATGCAAAATGCTACTTTCCGCACTCGACGGGTAATGCACTATTACATGTTGATGAACTCTCTATTATTTTATATTTTATTTACAGATTAAAAACTAACTGTAGGAAAAATTTAATGTGCAACTCGAGCTTAAAGTGTCTTTGCTGCACTCGAAAAAACTTTCCTCCCTCGCCTGCAGCTCGTGCGTAAATATTTCTCTCAAGTGCAGCAAAGAGCCACTTTGCCTACTAGTTCCACAAATAACTATAATGCAATGAATAAAATAATTGTAATAATACAATAAATGAATTAATACAACGAATAATCTATTTTTTTGGGTCACACTACAAATCAAATGTAAGTAATATAGAATTGATCTTAAAAATATTATCAGATATTTGTGTTTATTTAATAACGTATAGATACTTCCCTGATAAATACTAACTATGTAATAAACATTTACAACAGAAAAATACATTTTATTGAATTTTAAGTAAAAATTACTAGAATAATTATACACAATATATAAATATAATAATAATGAAATGCTTAAGCATGTTTTCTTTGCCTAAATAAGGATATAAAATGTATTTTATGCTTTTATTTATTGATATATTATATCAATTTAAATTAAGTATGTGAATTATAATTTTATCAAATAAATTAAGAAATGTAAATGCTGAAGGCCAAACTGAGGAAGCAGCTGTAAAATTGGTTGGTAATTTATTTGATGTTCCGCTAACAATATATTTAACTATAGCAACCACCTTTTATGAATCTACAATGGGAAAAATATTTCCAACTACATTTTAGATATTATGATACTTTATTAATATTTAAAAATAAAAAGTATTTGAAATTTTTTGCATACTATATAATTATGTAGCAGCTTGAGTTTTGTATTAAATATAAACCAATTATAAATGTCGCTTTCCTTAACGTTCTGACAAAGAACAATTATAAGGTAGATTAGTTATTTGCTAGTTATTTAATAATTAATTAAATAATAGATTATTTATTTATTAAATTGCAGAACAATTTAAGGTTTTGTTCTTCTTCGATTAGACATCAGCAATGTCATTACAGAACAGTTTTAGGTATTTTCATTCTGTTTGTAAGCGCATTAGTTAGCAATTGTAATTTCATTACAGAACAGTTTTAGTTATTTTCATTTTGTTTGTAAGCATGAGTTAGCAATTGTAATTTCATTACAGAACAGTTTTTGTTATTTTCATTCTGTTTGTAAGCATTAGTTAGCAATTGTAATTTCATTACAGAACGAAAAGTTTTAGTTATTTTCATTCTGTTTGTAAGCATTAGTTAGCAATTATAATTTCATTACCGAACAGTTTTTGTCATTTTCATTTTGTTTGTAGGCATTAGTTAGCAATTATAATTTCATTACCGAACAGTTTTTGTTATTTTCATTCTGTTTGTAAGAGCATTAGTTAGCAATTGTAATTTCATTACAGAACAGTTTTTGTTATTTTCATTCTGTTTGTAAGCATTAGTTAGCAATTATAATTTCATTACAGAACAGTTTTTGTCATTTTCATTCTGTTTGTAGGCATTAGTTAGCAATTATAATTTCATTACCGAACAGTTTTTGTCATTTTCATTCTGTTTGTAAGCATTATACTTTCATTACAGAACAGTTTTTAGGCATTTGCTCCTCCTTTGAAAATAATTAAAAGTCATAAAAAAACGAAGTGTAAACGTAAAAAAACAAAATTTGAATGCCTTACTGAACAGTTTAAAGTGTTTTCTCTCTTTTTTTTGGACATCTAAATTGTCAATCAGAATAATTTATTATATTTTTATGGCATTTGCCCTTTTTTTTGGTAAACCATGGTACAATTTTTTTTTAGTTATTGACCCTTATTATAAGCCACTTTAAAGTTATTGCAACTTCATAAATTTAGATGATTGTAAGGTTTGTAATTTTTATGTTGAGTTGAGATGCTCTTTTGAACAGTTTGTGGAATCTACACTCTCAAATAAACAACTTTTATGCCGTAACAGAATAGTAAAATGTACTTATTTTAAAATTAATGCCAATTTACATTTCTTGTACTCTTTGTATAAAGAAATTTCATTCAGAGCAACATAAGTAAATTAGTAAAAATAGTAGATGTTTCGCTTTCTCAACGATCAAGTAATTTTCAGGGTTCTAAAAAATTTAATGTTGATTCGAAGGTACAGTCTAATGATTTATCTCCTATCTAAGGCCGCTTCCTGACTTGTCGGTACGGTATCGGTGCGGTATCGGTAAGCTAGTATGCCGATGCGGTAAGATTCTTTACCGAGCGCCTATATGTTTTACCGATTCGGTACAGATTCTTTACCGTGTGGTAAGAAATCTATACCGAATCGGTACAACATATAGGCGCTCGGTAAAGAATCTTACCCCATCGGCATACTATAGCTTACCGATACCGTACCGACAAGTCAGGGAGCGGCCTTAGTCACTGCAAAACTATATTTGATACTTTTTGTGTGAACAGCTCTAAAATCATTCAATAAATAATATAATCATAAAACAGTTTTATATTTTTACTCTTTATGAAGACAACTGGGTACTTCTTTAGATTGTTATTCCCCTATATGTTGTTTTAGAATAAAAGTGACTATTTTTAATAACTATCCAGAAAAAGGGATATTAAGTCCAATGTACTTTGTGACGAAGGAATATCTCACTTCTATTTTGATAAGGGGAGTAACAGTCTAAAGAAGAACATGCCGTACACCTTCTGCAGATTATTACTCCCCTGTTTCTTTTTATAAGAGGAGTAACAATCTAAAGAAGTGCCGACAAATGTACTATTTCCATAATCCGATCTGTCACATAATACAATGAAATATCATGTCAAACCAACAAAAAAATATAAAAGTAAATAATAAAAATAATCTGGGTCTTCAGTATAGTATTTTTTTAGTAGCGTGCAAAGCTCTGTATATTACACTTCCTACTCAACTGTATAACCCTCGCACATATATATCTTCTATTCAACATTTAAATAAACAGGAAAAATTTGGACAAACAATACAACTGGGAATCTGCAAAAGGAAGTTAACAAACACTAACGATATATCTACAGAAAAAATAAAACAACCAAAAAACATCATTTATTTACTAAAAAAATATTCTATATATACAATTATTTCTCAGAATAGAAAAGATTAAATGATAAATAAAAATATAATTGATCTAAATTATTTCATTTATTCTGTAATTTGCACATAAAATTTTGCACATAAAAATAAAATTTGTTGGTGAAGGTTATATATTATTACATTTTTTCCTTATTATTTTTATGTGATTATTTAGTTAAATTTTCATTTAATTTGTGATTTAATAATAATAATAATAATAATATATTTATTTTTACCATGTATATTTTATACATAAAAATATTATTTTTACAAATATTATAAGTATATTTTAAACTAATATAATATTATAAGTAAATTTTAAGCCCGTGTCAACGGGCTTAATTTTATATTTGGAAAAAAGTAAAATTAAGTAAATTTATTTAGATAAGTTATTATATCTATTTGAAGACCAAAAAATCAATTTAGACAGTTTTAAAAAAAATCGGGGAGGGAAATTAAATAAATTTGACAATAATAGGACAATAAAAGCTTAAAATCATTGATGTATACAAAAATTTTCTATTTTATTTAATTTTTAATTTTTGTCACTTTTTATTTAATTTAAATCAAATTATAATTATCATTAACTACGGGAAACAGACAGAGAAAAATACACTCCAGCGCCGGGATTTGAACCACAGGCCTCTATATGGTAGAGCGCTACACTGGAAATATAGAGGCCCGTGGTTCAAATCCCGGCGCTGGAGTGTATTTTTCTCTGTCTGTTTCCCGTAGTTAATAATAATTATAATTTGATTTAAATTAAAATTTAATCTTTCTGTAGTATGAATACTACCAAAATAATAATGGTAAAATATGAATTTTAATTTAATATTTTACAGTTTCTTTAGTTATAAAATGTAAATAACACTATCTTTCTTAATCGATACAGTTTAATACTTTATACTATTTTAAATTAGTGGATGGTGGATGACTTGCAATAACGCTTCATGTTAGTGCAAGTCATCACGAATTGTTGAAAGAAGTCTCTCCACGTAAAACTCTTTTTTGTGAAAATCTTTTACGTGGCGAGATTATTATTTCAACATTTATAAAAGTGATTTAAAATTGAAAATTCTCTTGATCTTTGGTTTCGGATTTGTAAATTAAATGCAAATTGCATGAATTGTCGGGTTGCTAAAAATTCTAGATTTAATCTATGTGGAAGTCTACCATTACTAAATATCTCTAAAAACAAAATAGCTTTAGGTAGGTATATCGAATTATTCGTATTACAACCGCACTTTATTTATTCATGTTTATTTGTTATTTCGGTTTTCTTGTTTTAAAGCCGAGAAAAATCGTTTGTAAAACGTTGTAGAGCAAAGGAAATACAGAACGTTAATATTCACATATTTATATCTAATTTTCTTATCTTAAAATAAAAATCTTTATTTAAATGAAAATAAAACCCCTTAGGTCTTCGAACCCACTTATATAATTTACATAACGAAATAAAACAAAACAGAAACCAAAAAAAAAAAGAATAAAAAAAGTAAAACACATTTCACAATATTAATAATTAATAATTAAAAACACGGTATAGGCCTCCTTTAACATGATAATTGTAATGTTTTCATTAGAAAATTACATAAACAAGTGTGTTTCCAAAATTAAATTATATATTTAAAAAAAAAAAAAACAGGATACTGTTTATAATATAAATTCAAGCAGAAAGAGAGACTGGATAAAAATTAATTTGTATAAAAGTGGGATCTGATTAATTACCTTTATATTTATTATTCAAACTACTTCAGACTATGGCTGAGTGCGGAACAAAATATATCAGTCTTAGGAAAAATAGTTCCTAAAGTTCCTTCTTTAATATTTTAAACTTTTTTTTAACTTTTAAACTGCTTTGTTTAATTTTTTTACCAAGAGAGAATTTAGGTATTTTTAATTACAGTAAATTAATTTTATTTCACGCATTAATTTTTTTTAAAAAAAATGATTAAATAAAAAAGATAAGGACCGAATTTCTCAAGTGAGTTCCTTAGGCTTGGAATCGAGAGACTTACGCCAGTAAAAATTTACATCCTTTCCAAATCGTCATGCTTCCTTGAGTTTTTTTTTTTTTTTTTTTGAAAATTCATTCTGCATAATTTGATATAGAATTACTATAGTTATTTATTAATTTTTAATTTTGTGTTCTCCGCAGCCAAACACAGGTTTAAGAGAGGCACAAAACAAATTACAGTGCAAACATGCCACTAGTACAAATACAATTGGTGTGGCACATAGCTTCCTCGCATCTTATCCACGTACTTTATTGATTTTATGTTTTTACAAGCCATTAACGTCTAATTGGTTTAATTGTTTCCCCCGTTTTTTTAATCTGTGAAAATTGTTTTGATTTATTACACGAATTAAAGTATCAATTTAGCAAAAGTTAAAGAGCGCAGATGATTCAAATGAATCTGGGGCTATCTGCAGGTTACTTTCAATAA
Source organism: Gerris lacustris (assembly GCA_951217055.1). Lineage (NCBI taxonomy): Eukaryota > Metazoa > Arthropoda > Insecta > Hemiptera > Gerridae > Gerris > Gerris lacustris. The sequence continues at coordinate 3,891,981 of OX578281.1, read as the reverse complement.
ACTATAAAAGTTTCATTCAAATCAGATAAGTTACTAAATAAGATACTTTTGAAGCTATAGGTGTAAATAAATGTATGTTTGTGCGCATGTGGATGAGAAATAAATAGGTGTAGAAGGTTGAAACTTATATGGGACCAACAATGGGCTAATTATGACCTACCACCTAAAATTCATTAAAATTGGACGTGTAGTTTTTAAGATATGTTGGTTCGCAAAAATTGAACGACAGACCGACAGACACGGCACCAAAAATGTTCCTTGATGTCTGAAACGGATTTCTGTCTTGGAATTTTTGAAATCGGAGACCTAAATATTTTTCTTTCTTCAGAACGATCTTATAGCTTCCGTCACCTTCGGTAAGCTTGGAAACAAAATCAAAACAATTTTAACAGTTTTAAAATACCGGGGGAAAATTAAATAAATTTGACAATAATAGGTTTTACTAGTATAAAATCATTAAAGTATACAAAGTAGAAGCGAGGAATCTATACGCTATAAAGTAATATACTTCAGGCACGGTACCAAAAATATTTCCTGATGTCTGAATCAGATTTATATCTTGGAATTTTTTAAATCGGAGACATAATAGTACATTACGCGTCGAGTGCGGAAAGTAGCATTTTGCATGCGAGTGTGGAGTTTGCACCCGAGCGATAGCGAGGGTAGTAAAACCACACAAGCAATGCAAAATGCCGTTTTCGCACGAGTTGCGTACCGTACTTTATCTACGATTCTTAGATTTAAATAATAAATACAGAAAAAAATAAACTTGCTGTATATAAGTTGGTATCTCTCTCTTGATAAATATGGCATTAATTCTTGAGTTGTATTTTTTGCCGGGTTAATTATTTCTGGAAGAGTATTATTCTCCACATTTTCGTCAAAGTCACTTGATTCACTCATTGTTTTTCACTAAAAACTCGATATAAACAGTTATTTTAAAAAAAGAACAGCAAATTAGTTTTGTTAAATGTAAACAAACTCTTAATGTTATTATAAGTATACCTCTAAATTAAATATGAAACATATTTTATCAGATATAACATAGTTTATTACATATATGACGTGATTTTTGTCGGATTTGCTCACTAATGAGGTGAATAAAACTTTGAAATTGATCGATCAATTTCCAGGCAAATGATAAAAAACATTAAAGTTTAAGTAGACACAAAAATATAATTAATTAGTGTGTGTGTAGTGCGGAATTTTTCACAGATGTTTCTGTCCGGTTTTGATGATCTATTATTGAATTTAACATTAGTTACAAGCTTTTTTTATAAACTTATTAAATTTAGCTTTTAAAATTTTCTTTACAATAAGAGATATCTAATTACAGTAGTTAAGTATCTAATTACAGTTCATGCGGGTTCTTTGATTATATTCTAACTTCATTTGCTATTAAATGGTAGAGTATATTAGTACATTTTTACTAAATAATACAGTATAATAGTACATTTACTAAATAATATAACAGTACATCAATTAAGAGTAATGTTCTGGTTGTTTCATCATTATAAATTAGTACTAATGAACAGACAAATAATATTAAAGTAAGTAAATAATTAATAAGGGGATGAAAAGGAAAAAGTTATTAAGATATCTAATATCTAATAAATAGATGTGAAAGAAGATAAAATAATTAATAAGAGGTTAATTAGGAAAGAAATAACATATAAAATAGTATAATTTAGAAGACAATTTTAATTAATATTTAGAAATAATGAAGGCATTTTTCCATCTTTAGTAACATTGTAATAATGTTACTATAGATGAAAACCCGGTTTTAATACGCTGGAGTTAACCGTAAAGTCAGGGCCGAACACCCAAGAAATAATTTTATCTACGATTGATACGAAATATAAACATTGAATCTCTGTTTAGATGCGTAGAAAGTGATTCTTTACGTATCACTTTTACGCACGATTAGCGAGTTTGTTTACACCTAACAAACTAATTTGCTGTTTGTTTAATTAAAGTAACTGTTTATATCGAGTTTTTAGTGAAAAACAATGAGTGATTTAAATGATTATGACATGACGAATATGAGGAGAATTAGTCCCGAAATAATTAGTTCGGCACAAAATACGACTAATGAATCAATGTCTCCTTTATCAAAAGACCAATACGAACTTACATACAGGAAGTTTTATTTTTTTCTGTATTTATTATTAAAATCCAACAATCATAGATAAAGTACGGTAACATGATCAGGGTGTTAATAACCTTAGCCGTCAAACACCCATTAATAAAACAATAACAATAACAATAAAGTACGGTACCCAACTCGTGCGAAAACGGCATTTTGCTTTGCTCGTGAGGTTTTACTACCCTCGCTGTCCCTCGAGCGCAAACTCCACGCTCGCATTCAAAATGTTACTTTCTGCACTAGACGTGCAATGTACTATTGTTTATATTTTGCTGCCGAATTTACCGAAAGTAAAAAGGGCTCAAATTTTGTATTTCCACTAAATGAATAGTCCTGATAACGAATTTAAGTTTAGAAAAATGTATGTCTGTTTATCTGTACGTCAATCACGGCCAAACGGCTGAACAGATTTTGTTGGGTTTTGGGTACAATGTTAAGCTCAATTCTGCGGGTAATACAGGATATACAACTTTTTGGTAGTTCAATATGGGGCGGAGAAATAGGATTTTAAATAAAGTTTAAAATTCTCTCTTTTTTTTTAAATGTATTCAACTTAAGTTGCAGATGAAGTTACAGACAATATTTTATATTTTGTGAAAATGTCTGTCGTAAGAACTGTTAAAACAATCACTGTCAAAAAGATAGTTTATAAATCATACCTTACAATGCCTAAACCTTTATTATTATAATTATCACCACTTCTTTAAAATGCTAAAATAAAATCTACGAGTGTATACGTAGTATAATAATTTCTTAATTATATTGATATCTGCCAACAGAGATTTTATTCCTAAGGGGAACAGTAATAGGGACAAAGTAAAGAAAAAGGGGGAATTGAGCCCAGACAGATCTTCTAAAGTTAAAAAGTTAATACTTGAGAAAGGGCTCCTATTTTGGATGTAAACAATATAATATATTCATCAAAGATAATTCCAATTTCAACACAGGGATGTGAAAAGACACGGGGGGATAGAGAAGGAAAATACCAAATTTGGTATTTTTTGGTGGGTCCAAACAAATTTGGAATATGATTTATAATTAAATGATATTTATTTAATTAATTAATAATTATTATTTAAAACTTATATAATAATTTATAATTAAATAATATGCAAATTATTTTATCAAAGGGGAGGGGGTATTGAGATAAGTGGGAGGGATAGAATCTAGACATCCTCGCTTAGTAAAATAATTTAAATGTTTCTTGATACATAGTAATTTATTAACCCATCAAATTAAAAATAACTCACTCCGCAGCGAAGCACAAGTATCCAGCTACTAGAATAAAATAAAGGAAATAATATAATATCATATTATAAGATAAATTTGAAGGTTAATATATGAAATATAATTAGTAAGTTAATTTTATATTTTGCTGGAATCGTCGATCGACTTGTTAAAGAACAGGTGTTGAATGCTTACATCACATGACTTTTCTCTTACTAACTATGTATATATATATAAGTATATAATAACGTTTCTTATATTTTCTTACACAACCGTCATCAGGGTCACTCATTCAAGTCTTTACCAATGTTTTAAATTTTTTTTTTCTCCTTCTTAATTTCAAAAGAATGAAAATAACAAAATTATAAAAATGTTTATATTAAAAGACAAATATAGATAAAAGAAATGCAAGGATAAACGTGAGAGGTAAGGAATTAATGCAGTAGATTGATAAGAATTAATGCAGTAGATTAATAAGAATTGATTAGAACAAGCAGTAAATGTTTTATATTTTTTTATTTTACAAATAAAAGAGAAGAAAAAAAATCGTTTAAGTGAGTAGATGAAGCGTTGAAATTTCGTAATTTGATTCGTAGTAGAAAGAATTATGATATATAGTCATGCGAAAAGGAACTGTATGTTTCTTTAAACTTCCTCCTTTTCCTGTGTGAATAACCTCGGTGTATAATAGATTTCAACATTTCAAATTTTAATTAAATATTATATAATAATAATATAATAATCTTTATTTGCTTATAGAAACAAAGTTTCCCTGCAAAGGGGTATACAAATGTACATATAAGTTAAAATAGTACAGAGAGAGAAAAACAAATTGGAAATTAAAATACAAAACACTTCACACATATAAAAATATAAATCATAGGATAACAAAATTAAATATATCTTGATACTCATTATTTACTTATTTATTTATTTATTTATTATTATTATTTTTTTTATTATTATTTATTTTTGCTTAACTTTATTTGTGGTAAAAATAATGCATGGGGTGCCATAAACATAGGAGATATGTATAGGGAGTAAAAGATATAAAGCTACATAAAAAGGAGAGGGAAGAAAAGTAGGTGCGTTAGGATAAAATTTTATGACGGATAGACAGAGCTGCAGAGATAAATGTAGATATAGCCGCTGCTTTTAGATCATCAGGGTCGTAAAGTATATCTGTGAGAGAAAGGTTCGAATAAGGTAAGAGATATTTCTTTCTAGGGGAAGAGTATGCTGAACAGGAAAGAAGGAAGTGTTGAAGGGATTCCAAGTCATTTAGGCAAGCAGGACAAACTACCTTGTCAAAAATTACATGGGGTTGTTTTTGATGGTAAAAATATGTTTGAGAGGCACTAGATAGTCTAGCTTGACTGATTAATCTCTTTGAAGAGAAAGAAATCGTTGACTGAAGGTAACCTTCCGCTAGGAGTGGGAAAGAAGTCACAAAACGGAAAAGAGGCGAGTGCTGGCTGTTGAGGATACGATGGATGTCAGAAGAGAGTAAATGATTCTCAAGCTGTGAGATTAAACTATTGGATGCTGAGTTAAATAAATTATAATCAAGGGTGAAATCTCCAGAGAATCCGATAGGGCCTAAAAACTGCTTAAACTGTGTAACCCAGTTAAATGAGGGGATGTTACAAGGTTTAGTGTCGAGGTCGTACAGAATTTTAAGGCATGTGACAGGTAACCGATCATCATGCATTGCTAAAATTTTGAGGATATAGCTTGTCATTTGTTTAAAAACTTTAAGAGCTATGGATCTTGTGCCAGTTTCCACCCGAAGTAAATAGTGGGGTGTTGAACGAGGCCAAAAGTAGAGAAACTTAAAATATTTAGATTGGGCGGAGTCGAGAGGTTCAACATACCTAGGCGCCCATATTTCCGAAGCATAAAGGAGTGAAGAGAGTACAACTGATTCAAATAATTTAACAGTAGTGGACCATGAAGAGCATTTAGATTTAAGTAGGATAGATCGGGCCTTAGCAAAAGCAATGTTCCCTTTCGAAATAAAGAAAGTAGAGGCTTTGTAGAATTTACCAGAGGAGGAAAGAGGTACACCAAGGTAAGTAAAGGATTTTACATATTCTAGGGGTACGGAGTTATATGACAATGTTCTAAGGCGCTTTGTTTTCGGAGACTTATGGAAGGTGAGTACTTTGGTCTTTTCGGTGTTTAGCTTGAGAGCGTTAAGCGAGCAGTATTCAGAAAGATTATTTAAAATTTCTTGAGCATCTGTCCACGAGAGAGCAAAAATTGCTATATCGTCAGCGTAAAGGAGCATAAGTAGACGTTTAGCTGACGATAACTTGAGGCCTTTGAACCCCTTGGATGAGAAGAAATCAATCAAATCTGAAATGTATAAAGAAAATAATAGAGGAGAAAGGGGTTCACCTTGAAGGACACCCTCGGTAACCTCCACACTTTCGGAGGAGGAGCCGTTTATATTAATTGAAACTTTAGCATTAGAGTAAAGAGAGCGAAGCAGTCTAATTATCTTGGCACTCATGCCTAGCTTGAGGAGTTTTTCCCAAAGAAGCGAATGCTTAACCGAGTCAAACGCCCTGCAAAAATCAACAAAAATCGAAATAACATATGGAGTACCTTTTATAAGATGAGAGGAAATAAGGGTATTAAGTATAAACAGGTTATCTACACAAGACCTGCCTGACCGAAAACCTCCTTGTTCTTCTGGCAGAATGTTGTTTGAATCAGCCCAGTGGGTGAGACGAGAGAGTAATATAGTTGAAAATATTTTTTCCACACAGTTTATAAGGGCAATTCCTCTGTAATTCAAGTGGTTTGACTTGTCGCCTTTTTTGTGAAGCATAATCAATTTTATATCAGACCATGAAGAAGGTATGTTTTCCGACCGAAGGATATTATTATAGAGATTTAGTAGATTAAGATGCCAACTAGGAGATAGATTTGTGAAAAATTCGTACGGGAGACCATCAGGGCCAGGTGCTTTATTCCTTTTGCAGTTAGATAAGGCAGAGAGTAGTTCGTCTAGGGTAAAATCTATATCTAAAAAAGGATGAGGTGGAGAGGGGTCCAAAATGGTGAGAGATATTGACCTAGGTGGATAAATTGATGATAAAAAATTAAGCCAGCTTTCCGCGGAGAGGGGAGATACAGAGAATTTTTGAGGAGAGAAGTACTTAACAGCGGACCAAAATGATTTAGAGTCTTTAGAATCAGAAAGGATTTCTAAATACTTAGTATTGTAGTTTGCTTTAGAATGTCTAATTAGCTTACGGTACTGATTTTTGATGAGGAATAAAAGATTGTTGTCGGAAATAATCGAATAAATGTTTTTCTGGCAAAGTCTTAACTGAGCTCTGAGACGTTTCTTGAGGGTATAACATTCTGCGTTAAACCAGGGCGAGTCCTTTACTAATTTTGAAGTCTGTTTGGATTTATTAATAGTGTAAGACATATTAGAAAAAGTGGCGCAGTATTTCAGGGTTGAAACCAGAAATTCATTAAGAGCATCAGGTTTAGTGTTAGAGAGAGAGTTGGGAGGTAATTCGGGCAAGTCAGGTAGAAGGTTTATGTAAGAGTCACGATAACTCTCAGACCATTTGTAGATCACTGTTGGAGAGCTTTGAGGAAACAATGTAACAGATATATTAGTTAGCAATGAAAGCAAGCATCCTAAGTGGTCAGAGGAGGTAAGTTCAGGAGTTACTAAGAAGTTAGAAAAAAGTTGGAGAGAAGATAATGAAACCCAGACGAAGTCTATGATACTGATTCCTAGATGTGATACATAAGTGTGACGAGCTGGTGTGTCACCAGGGGACCTGCCATTTACAACAATTAATCCATTAGATTCCATCCATTCAACCATGTCTGAACCACGTTTATCAGTAATGTTATCAGATGCCTTTCTAGTACCTGAGAAGACAGACCCATCCATGATATCATCATCTAAAGAATTAAGTGAACCTATTTTCGCATTAAAATCGCCGCCGAACACATGATGGGCTGAAGGGTATATATGAGAGTACTGATTGATAAGAGAGTCCAATTCAACAAGAAGAATTGATATGTCAACAGCGGGCTTGAAATATACAGAGAAGACTATAAACGAGTCGGCCAGGGTATTGAGTTTTATAATGATCCAGTTAGGTGATATATTAAGCACTTGTGGGTTTAAGTTGTGTTTACAAAATATGGCTAAACCACCGCTAAACCTCCCTCTCGAGGCGGACCTAGTCGCATCAGAGAAAGCTTGAAAATAAGGATTTAGAAAAGGAGGTAGGGAAGAGGGGATTTTAGGAAGCCAGGTTTCGGAAAAACACAATAGGTCACAAGAAGATAAAAACTGTTTTTCTTTTTTTGCGAGGCGGTTGAGGGTTTTGAAGCCGCGTATGTTCCAGAATAGCCAATTATTTACAGATGAAGCCTTAGGTGGTGATTGTTCTGGTGTGATTAGAGATTTGTATCCAGAGCCAGTCGAAGAGGAGATATTGAGGTCCCGCGTAGTAGGAGGGGGGAGTCAGCTAGTTAAAATTATAAATCTTCATCATTATAAATTAGTACTAATGAACAGACAAATAATATTAAAGTAAGTAAATAATTAATAAGGGGATGAAAAGGAAAAAGTTATTAAGATATCTAATATCTAATAAATAGATGTGAAAGAAGATAAAATAATTAATAAGAGGTTAATTAGGAAAGAAATAACATATAAAATAGTATAATTTAGAAGACAATTTTAATTAATATTTAGAAATAATGAAGGCATTTTTCCATCTTTAGTAACATTGTAATAATGTTACTATAGATGAAAACCCGGTTTTAATACGCTGGAGTTAACCGTAAAGTCAGGGCCGAACACCCAAGAAATAATTTTATCTACGATTGATACGAAATATAAACATTGAATCTCTGTTTAGATGCGTAGAAAGTGATTCTTTACGTATCACTTTTACGCACGATTAGCGAGTTTGTTTACACCTAACAAACTAATTTGCTGTTTGTTTAATTAAAGTAACTGTTTATATCGAGTTTTTAGTGAAAAACAATGAGTGATTTAAATGATTATGACATGACGAATATGAGGAGAATTAGTCCCGAAATAATTAGTTCGGCACAAAATACGACTAATGAATCAATGTCTCCTTTATCAAAAGACCAATACGAACTTACATACAGGAAGTTTTATTTTTTTCTGTATTTATTATTAAAATCCAACAATCATAGATAAAGTACGGTAACATGATCAGGGTGTTAATAACCTTAGCCGTCAAACACCCATTAATAAAACAATAACAATAACAATAAAGTACGGTACCCAACTCGTGCGAAAACGGCATTTTGCTTTGCTCGTGAGGTTTTACTACCCTCGCTGTCCCTCGAGCGCAAACTCCACGCTCGCATTCAAAATGTTACTTTCTGCACTAGACGTGCAATGTACTATTGTTTATATTTTGCTGCCGAATTTACCGAAAGTAAAAAGGGCTCAAATTTTGTATTTCCACTAAATGAATAGTCCTGATAACGAATTTAAGTTTAGAAAAATGTATGTCTGTTTATCTGTACGTCAATCACGGCCAAACGGCTGAACAGATTTTGTTGGGTTTTGGGTACAATGTTAAGCTCAATTCTGCGGGTAATACAGGATATACAACTTTTTGGTAGTTCAATATGGGGCGGAGAAATAGGATTTTAAATAAAGTTTAAAATTCTCTCTTTTTTTTTAAATGTATTCAACTTAAGTTGCAGATGAAGTTACAGACAATATTTTATATTTTGTGAAAATGTCTGTCGTAAGAACTGTTAAAACAATCACTGTCAAAAAGATAGTTTATAAATCATACCTTACAATGCCTAAACCTTTATTATTATAATTATCACCACTTCTTTAAAATGCTAAAATAAAATCTACGAGTGTATACGTAGTATAATAATTTCTTAATTATATTGATATCTGCCAACAGAGATTTTATTCCTAAGGGGAACAGTAATAGGGACAAAGTAAAGAAAAAGGGGGAATTGAGCCCAGACAGATCTTCTAAAGTTAAAAAGTTAATACTTGAGAAAGGGCTCCTATTTTGGATGTAAACAATATAATATATTCATCAAAGATAATTCCAATTTCAACACAGGGATGTGAAAAGACACGGGGGGATAGAGAAGGAAAATACCAAATTTGGTATTTTTTGGTGGGTCCAAACAAATTTGGAATATGATTTATAATTAAATGATATTTATTTAATTAATTAATAATTATTATTTAAAACTTATATAATAATTTATAATTAAATAATATGCAAATTATTTTATCAAAGGGGAGGGGGTATTGAGATAAGTGGGAGGGATAGAATCTAGACATCCTCGCTTAGTAAAATAATTTAAATGTTTCTTGATACATAGTAATTTATTAACCCATCAAATTAAAAATAACTCACTCCGCAGCGAAGCACAAGTATCCAGCTACTAGAATAAAATAAAGGAAATAATATAATATCATATTATAAGATAAATTTGAAGGTTAATATATGAAATATAATTAGTAAGTTAATTTTATATTTTGCTGGAATCGTCGATCGACTTGTTAAAGAACAGGTGTTGAATGCTTACATCACATGACTTTTCTCTTACTAACTATGTATATATATATAAGTATATAATAACGTTTCTTATATTTTCTTACACAACCGTCATCAGGGTCACTCATTCAAGTCTTTACCAATGTTTTAAATTTTTTTTTTCTCCTTCTTAATTTCAAAAGAATGAAAATAACAAAATTATAAAAATGTTTATATTAAAAGACAAATATAGATAAAAGAAATGCAAGGATAAACGTGAGAGGTAAGGAATTAATGCAGTAGATTGATAAGAATTAATGCAGTAGATTAATAAGAATTGATTAGAACAAGCAGTAAATGTTTTATATTTTTTTATTTTACAAATAAAAGAGAAGAAAAAAAATCGTTTAAGTGAGTAGATGAAGCGTTGAAATTTCGTAATTTGATTCGTAGTAGAAAGAATTATGATATATAGTCATGCGAAAAGGAACTGTATGTTTCTTTAAACTTCCTCCTTTTCCTGTGTGAATAACCTCGGTGTATAATAGATTTCAACATTTCAAATTTTAATTAAATATTCACAACAATGAAAAACGTTTTTCATAAATAGAAATTAATAATTGTTTATATGAATACATAACTTGTTGAACTATTACCCTTTCTATCGACACCTTTGTCCTTAAAAGACGATCTTGTTAAGTGATGATCAGTAATAAATGTTTAACGCTCTTGCTTTTGCTTAAACCAGGCCAAGATTTACCACTGGACAGACTGTGCGTTTGCCCAGGGCACCAGTTATAGAGATGCGCCAAAATTTTATAAAAAGGGAAGAAAGGAAGCCAAAATCGAAATTTCCAACCTTTCTTTTTGCTTACCGACTCTTTGGGTCTTTAAAAACTACCCTCTCCAATCGGGTGGGCCAAAAATTTGGGGCGCCTATAAGATCTTTGCTCAGGCCGGAAGGTACCTCAAATCGGGGCTTGGCCTTAAACCACAACTCTTACTTCAGGATAATTGGTTCGAATCTTAGAAATCTGAGACATTTTCCTATACTGATTATCACATCGAGTTGGTATGTGGCCCATCTACTTGATAGAGTAGATCCATCCTTCATCTACTTGATAGAGTAGATCCATCCTTCGTCTACTTGATAGAGTAGACCCATCCTTCATCTACTTGATAGAGTAGACCCATCCTCCATATACTTGATAGAGCACATCCATCTTTCATCTAACGATAGAGTAGATCCAACCTTCATCTACTTGATAGATTACATCCATCCTCTATTTAACGAAAGAGTAGACCCATCCTCCATCTACTTGATACATTACGTCCATCCTCCATCTAACGATAGAGTAGATCCATCCTTCATCTACTTGATAGATTAGATTTTTCCTCCATCTAACGTTAGAGTAGATTTATCTTCCGTCTAACCATAAAGTAAATTCATCCTCCATCTATAACGATAGAGTAGATCCATCCTCTATCAAACAATAGAGTAGATTTATCTTCCATCTAACCATTGAGTAAATTCATTCTCCATCTAACGATAGAGTAGATTCATCCTCTATCTAACGATAGAGTAGACCCATCCTCCATCTAACGATAGAGTAGATTCATCCTCTATCTAACGATAGAGTAGATCTATCCTCCATCTAACGATAGAGTAGATATATCCTCCATCTAACGATAGAGTAGATTCATCCTCTATCTAACGATAGAGTAGATTCATCCTCTATCTAACGATAGAGTAGATCCATCCTCCATCTAACGATAGAGTAGATCCATCCTCCATTTAACGATAGAGTAGATCCATTGTTTAGTAAGAACCTAATGTTGTGTTGATCCAAGATATATAAATGAAACCGTCAGCCGTTCAGTTATCGTCAGACTTGAAGTTGTTTGTAATCTCTTTATCAGTATGTTTACTGTTGTATTGATATGATTTGATTAAAAACTTTTGACATTTAAGCTACTGAAGTTAATCTGACAGTTTAAACGTACTCAATGGTGGAATTCCAGCAAATTTATACTTTTGCTTTGAGCTTTGACACTGTTAAATCCCTATATAAGAAGAACTAAGATCAAAGCTTGTCATATAGGCTTTGATCTAATTTAGATGAGGTATAAAGGCAGCAGAATTGTCAGCCTATAACTGACATTAGCCTTCCTTCTATAAATATAGCATGTAAAGCTAGTTACAATCGACCGATCCTTTGCTCCTGAAAAAAAATTCTTATTGTCCTTATTTTTTTTCATGTTTTAGCAATTTTTTCGCGACTATATTCTCCTTATCATTGATCTCTACAATTTTAACAAAAAGAGACATAATGTAAAAATGAAATTTAACATGTAATGTATGCAAGTCTATCGTGTCTGGAGATTAAAAATTCTCAGAATTATTCACTGACTGAAAACAACTCCTGTTATGAATATGAAACATCCGGATGCAATCTGAATGAAGCAAAAATGTCAACAGATAACTCATATTATTTAATATCTTGTAATTATGTATTTGTCGAATGTACATCAAACAAATAGACGGAATTATTTTTCTATTATTTCTAAGAAATTATTTTTATGCGGCGTAAATATAGTGGTACATTGATTTTAGGAAAACCAGTGCCCTTCTAAGAAAATTAGAAATAATGACGCAATATTTATATTAATTTTCATTAATGTACTAATTATTTATTATATAAATCTAGCGCTATTTAAGACCTAATTCTAATGTTAGGCATATACTCAATATATATACGTAATATTATGTATTCGTACTAAACAATATTATATATATATATATATATATATATATATATATATATATATATATATATATATATATATATATATATATATACATATATATATATATATATATATATATATATATATATATATATATATATAAATATATATATATATATATATATATATATATATATATATATATATATATATATATATATATATATATATATATATAGTGTGTGTGTGTGTGTGTGTGTGTGTCTGTATTGTTAATTAGATAATTTATTAAATTAAAAATATTATATTTTATTATTTGATTAAATATGTATTCATTAAATTATTAAAACCAATTTTTTGGGTTCAACAGACTTTAAAACTTGCAGTTTTGAAAATAAATTAATAAAACAAATTATCTTTTGAGTAAAAATGTTATGTAATCCAGAATTAATTCATTACAATTAATTTTATAATTAAATTTGGAATTTCCATTTCCATTTAAATTATACGGAATGTTAATTTATTATTATATACTATTATAAAATTTAGTTAAATTTCTGTACATAAATTAAGATACATATTTTCTTTTATACGTGCATTTTTTTTAAAAAGTTTAAATATTTATAATATTTTTTCTTAAGAAAATACCATAATATTATGACGCATAATCCTGCGTTAGGTTTAGATACAAATAAGGTTGGTAGATGGTTACGCTTGTCTGATCACACTAATAGAGAACCGACGTACAAGAAAGAATTAACAAAAAATATCTTGCACTGTGTTAAAGCAAGAAATACAATACTAAGGAACATTACCAACCCGAGTTGTTTTTTTGGGGGGGGGGGGGAGAAAGCATCAGTTGATGGAATATAGCGACCACAGTCGAGGAAATTATACTTCCACTAACGTCCTTTCATACCTTCTGAATATCAAAGCTGAAAATAAAAAAAAAATTATTATATTTTTCAATGCCTTCTATATATAGTAGTCAGCGAGAGGACAATTTGTCTGATTTGTTATGCCTTTTTTTCTATTTTTTTTTTTTTAAGTTCAATAAAAAGGTGATAAAAAAAAAAATAAAAAAAGAGATCAACGTCCCAGTATGGCCTTGATATGAAATAAAGCTTTGGGCCTTCAGGTAATATTAAAGGCCGGCATCCTGTGGAATGGTTGGTAGACCTGGGAGGCTTTTCAAATAACAAAACAACTCTCATATAATTTTTTTTTATTTTTCTCTTTATTCTTACAAAGACGTTATGTGTGGTACTTTTTTTTTTTAAGAAAAAGTAAAGGCTTATTCTTTTAAAAAAGAAAAAAAAAAAATAATAAAAGAGGAAATATTTGGATAATTCACTCATTGTTTGTTCGAAGTTCGATGTGACATTTGGTACGCAGAAGTACCTAAAGTAAGAAATTAAAATAAATTAAGAAATGACCGGAAATATTATTAAATTATTTAAGAAGAATACAATAAGAAACATGACAAATAAAGTAATTGCGAATTATAAATATATCTATATTGGAGGAGGTCAATTTCAAATTGTTGTAACAGCTTCCTTGTTATGGTAATTATTTAGGTTCTTTTGTACTGTAATAAAATACCTAGACTGCCAATTGATGTGGCACATAGCTTCCTCGCATCCTTTCACGTACTATATTGATTTTATGCTTTTATATGCCATTATTGTGTATTTTTGTTTAAACTTTACTGTTATACTTATAGGGGGGAATTAAACTTATTGTTAAATTGTTTTTGATTTTTTACATGAATTAAAGTATCAATTTAGCAAAAGTTAAAGAGCGCAGACAGTTCATATTAATCTGGGACTATCTGCGGGCTACTTTCAATAAAATAAAAAAGTTTCATTCAAATCTAATAAGTACTTTTGGAGCTATAGGAGTAAATAAATGTATGTTTGTGCGCATGTGGAAGAACAACAAATAGGCGCAGAAGGTTGAAACTTATATGGAACCAACAATGGGCTAATTATGACCTACTACCTAAATTTCATCAAAATTGGACGTGTAGTTTTTAAGATATGTTGGTTCGCAAAAATTGAACGACAGACCGACCGACAGATCGACAGACTGACAGAACGATAGATCGACAGACAGACACGGAACAGAAAATGATCCCTGATGTCTGAAACGGATTTCTGTCTTGGAATTTTTGAAATCGGAGACCTAAAAATCGTTCTTCAGGACGATCACATAGCTTTCGTTAACTTCGGTAACGAAGGTTCGAACACTTCGGTAACGAAGTGTTGTTGAGGAAGTTGGAAAAGAATTTTACAATGTTATTTATTAAGTAGGACTGCCAACATGACTCATAAATGAGGAAAAAATAAACAATACTGACCGGAAGTAGTATCTAAAGTAAGGGAGCACGTTTCCGGCCTCTATAGCATTAGACCTAGCAACTATAACTACAGAAAAACAACAGTGTATACAAAAGTAAAACACTCGCTGGCCCGAAAATAATGCAACCTATATGAATCATTAACCTGAATGACGTAATAATTAACAAATTTACAATCCTAATAATGGTAACGCTTGAGTGAAAATAGACTAAGGTCGTATATCATAGAGCTTCAAACGTAAACCTCACTTTTTGCTTATAACCCTTTTTACTTTCTCTTATAAAGAGAAAGTATTGTGGTGGCGAGATAATTCGATTTTGTGATTTTGACGGATTTACACGTTTTGAGGTCCCCTGTGTCCAAAAAAAGTGGGTTTTAAAACATGTCTGTTTGTCGTCTGTCTGTGCAGACTAAACTACTGGGCCGATTTTAACGAAATTTGGCATATACCTATATGTTTAGAAAAAAATAAAAATAATAATAGACCGCCAATTAGAGTGGCACATAGCTTCCTCTCATCCTATCACGTACTTTATTGTTATATTAACATTAAAATTATTGTTATATATTTTTGTAAAAACTGTTAATAGTTTTAGCGATCTTTAACACTTCATAGCGGTGTCGCTGTTGGTTTTACTAAAAGATTGTATTTGAAAAAAATGTTTGTCTCATTGAATAGATGAAGATTGATTTTTTTCCCGACCTAAAATTCCAATTTTTAATTTGAAGTTCACGTTTACGCGAGAGTTGCTCGTGAACGCTTGGACGGATAATGTTGTCCAACGAACTCGTCCTGAGCATTGGTAAAATGAACGTGTCTACCAAATTTCATCAAAATCGGTCGACATTTACTCAAGTTATCATCACACGTTTCATAATTCGCGGACACACAGACCGACAGACAGACAGACAAACAGACAGACAGACACGAGATCAAAAATGTTCCCTGACGTCTAAAACGGATTTCTGTCTTGGAATTTTTAAAATCGGAGGCATAAAAGTTTTTCGTTCTCAAAAGTGAACACAATGCTACCGTTACCTTCGGTAAGCTCGGAAGCAAAATTGAAATAAATTATTTATCAAAAACTGTTTTTATTTTTATAATGAAACATTGCAAACATCTTGCCGGCGTATAAATAAAGCTTGTTTCTCAAATGCATATCAATCAAATATAATTTTCCTACTCACAAAACCTTTAAAATTATGTTTAATAATATGTCAAGTCCTTCATATTGACCGCCATCTTCAAAATATTAAATAAACCATTTCCAAAAACTATACAATTGTTAAAAATGTTCAAATGATTCTGTGTGCTAAATTCCGTTGACATCTCTAAATTGCTTGGTCAGATATCGTTATAAAAATACAAATACACAAACAAAATCCCAAGTGTTTGAAATGAAGAAATCATAAAGCTCGTTTTAAATGTAATTTTTGTCATCAGAGAAATTGTCCGTAATGATATTTAAATATAGAGTAGTTATTTAGAAATTTTGGTTTACAAACCTTGTAGAAATGGTTTGTATATATCATGTATGGAGCGGGAGAAGGAGATAAGATATCCTTTTTGACACGTTGACACTTTACCTCCAGTCTATTTAATATTGTATGTTTTGTAAAACTTAATATCCAAGAGTGAAGTCAATGCCAATATTGGTAACAGCCTTTTACAGTTATCTGAAAAATTCAGTTGGCTTTATATTTCTTTTGAATAATTATCATTTGTTATTTAAATTTACTATTAAAGTAACAGAGACTTTCTAAAACTTAAGCAATAGTAGATTACGCGTCGAGTGCGGAAAGTAGCATTTTGCATGCGAGTGTGGAGTTTGCACCCGAGCGACAGCGAGGGTAGTAAAACCATACGAGCAATGCAAAATACCGTTTTCGCACGAGTTGCGTACCGTACTTTATCTACGATTGTTAGATTTAAATAATAAATACAGAAAAAAATAGACTGCCAATTAGTGTGGCACATGGCTTCCTCGCATCCTATCATGTACTTTATTGTTATATTAACATTAAAATTATAGTTATATTACATTATTCTCATATTGTTTATAGTGTAAAAACTATTAATAGTTTTAGCGATCTTTAACACTTCATAGCGGTGTCGCAGTTGGTTTTACTAAAAAATTGTATTTGAAAAAAATGTTAGTCTCATTGAAAAGATGAAGTTAGATTTTTTTCCCGACCTAAAATTCCAATTTTAAATTTGAAGTTCACGTTTACGCGAGCGTTGCTCGTGAACGCTTGGACGGATAAAGTTGTCCAACGAACTCGTCCTGAGCATTGGTAAAATGAACATGTCTACCAAATTTCATCGAAATCGGTCGACATTTACTCAAGTTATCGTCGCACGTTTCATAATTCGCGGACACACAGACCGACAGACAGACAGACAGACAGACACGAGATCAAAAATGTTCCCTGATGTCTGAAACAGATTTCTGTCTTGGAATTTTTAAAATCGGAGGCATAAAAGTTTTTCGTTCTCAAATGTGAACACAATGCTTCCGTTACCTTCGGTAAGCTCGGAAGCAATAAACTTGCTGTATGTAAGTTCGTATCTCTCTCTTGATAAAGATGGCATTAATTCTTGAATTGTATTTTTTGGCGAATTAATTATTTCTGGAGGAGTATTATTCTCCACATTTTCGTCAAAGGGACTTGATTCACTCATTGTTTTTCACTTAAAACTCAATATAAACAGTTACTTTAATAAAAGAACAGCATCTACCATTGATGCGAAATATAAACATTATATCTCTGTTTAGATGCGTAGTAAGTGATTATTTAAGTACTTGTATTCATTGCGCATGCGCGTCCCATAGTTCTGAAGAATTCCTCTTCTTTACCACGCTAGCGCGGTAAAGAAGAGGAATTCTTCAGCTTTACGCACGATTAGTGAGTTTGTTTACATTTAACAAAATCATTTATATAATTTCGGTTGAAACTTAGCTATTGTTAAGATTTAAAAATTAAATTTTCTGATATAGTTAATAAGTATAGAATAACTTATAATTTTTTAGCTGAACCTTAATAAATATGAATCTTCTTTTATTATTAAAAATAAACCAATCTTAAAGTGACGTATTTTTTATTTGCAAATTGACTAATACATCATAATCTTATTGTGTACATCAAAAATATGCAAATAGAATGTCCTAAACAAACCAATTTGCAGTGCCTTATTTTTCCAAATTGGAAAAAATATATATACCTATATAATTTTTACCCGCAAAACCCAACGCCATTTACCTAAGAAGATTTTTTTTTTTAAATATACTTGCATATGAGTTCAAGCTTAGTTTAATTTTCAATTATTATTTAAATTTAGCGCTATATTTTTTTTTTAACTAGAATATTTTTTCAATCTATTATATTATATAGTTAATAGGCTTGGGAATCTATTAACTATATTCTCAAATACACTTAATTGGATGATTAAATATTATTACAATTCAGCCAAAAAAAATATTGATTACATTTTTTTATGTTAGTTATTATTTTTTTGTACAAGGCAATTTATTGCTTATTAGCATGTTATTAATTGTTAAGGCAATTATGGCTTGAGCGAGTTGGTGTGAAGTTTATACAGTTCGTATGATCTAAGCCTTTAGAGTATTTTGTAGTTAAAACTTGAAAGAATAAAGTGCATAGAAGGATTGTTCGCTTTTTGATAAATCCGAGTCAAATCAAAAAGTATACATAATAACTATAATTTTAATACATTCGTTTAATGTTTTCGAACATTTCTACTACAATGAGTTAGTTATGAGCAAACGATACTTTTCCAGTCACTGTATTCATTTTCCAATGATATCAATGTAACAAAAGCAAACTAAATAATATTTTGTACAATTTTTAAAGCATTTTCTCATGATGGAAAAAAACTTCGATGTAATACTAGTTATGCATAAATCGACTTTGCATGGATTTAGCGAATATCATGAAAGAGGTGTAGTTCAATAACCAAACAACGTCTTCACACAAAAATTGTAATTTGAACAATTGACCGGTTTCGGCTGTTCTAAAGCAGCCTTCTTCAAATAATCTTGAGGTTACTGGATTGACTTCACGAGTACAAGTGTTTGTACACGTTGTTTGGTTATTGAACTACACCTCTTTCATGATAAGTCGTTATTACACATTGGAGAAAAACACAGTCGAGGATCTATAGCGAATAGCCTAGGCCTAGACAGTATAAAATGAAAAAAGTTATTATCGATATATTTTAGCCAATAACTAGCCTTACTTAATCAGAAGCAGAAATGCTGTTCGAAGATCAGAAAAAAATAATTGTTATCAGTTTTCTGATAAACTTTAAAGAAAATAATAATTATTGACTGACTTCTTTTTGCTGAATGTCTGCAATCAATAGAAAGGTCACACTAAACGGCAGAAATCTTGAGGGGATCTGACAGCTGATAACCTGGTTGGCAGATCAGAGAAGTGGAATCAAAATTTCACAAAAATTAACTTGATGGGTCAGTATACTGACTCAAGTGGTAAACTTAAGTTATATAAGACTCCGCTCAGAGTGAACGACGAAGAAAATGTCTTGGTTGTGTTCCGATTTTGTTGTGTTAACTAATAAACTGGATAAATCTAATAAATCTAATAAAATGCTCCCAAATCATAGTTAGTTAGACTCTTCTATCCATAGACAAACTTTTTTACTTCTAACCATAACAAAACTTGCATAAGGATCTATGTCAATCAAGTAAACAAGCATCCAGTAAATTATTAAATCTTAGATATAGATTATAGTATAGATTAAACTACGAGTTACCCATACCCATAGCTTTAGCTATTGTTTTAAATCTACAATCGCATTTCATATCATTAAATATGTGAATATTCCCACGAAGATCTGTACTAAAGTGACGTAAAGGTAACGAATTGTAACAAATCATGAGATGTTACTATAGCTTCGTATTTTTTAATGAGAGTAGTAATATCCGTTCATTAACGCACTTATATAACAATATTATACTTTAATTTAATTTATTTTACTTTCCAAAGGAAATTCATATTATGTATATATTGTATTATTATTGAAGAAAATGGGTGAAAAGGAAAATATGCACTCCGAAGCTGAGGTTATTTTTTTACATTGACAGATTTGAACCGCACTATTATCAGTGCACTGATGATGTCCAAGATTAAGTGGTCCGAACCGATTTATATTAAATATTATTAATAATTGTGGAATCATAAACAAAAAGCCTCTCCAAAAGCTGAATGTTTCAATTTCAAAACTATCTTTCAGTCTTTTGCCATCATCAGCGCCTATAATTACCACATAAAAATTAATATGCACAATGTTCTACAATATGCACAATCTACAATGTTAATAGAATATGCACATTGTTCTACAATATGAACAATCTACAACGTTAATAGAATATGCACAATGTTCTACAATATGAACAATCTACAATGTTAATAGAATATGCACAATGGCTACAATATGTGAATCTACAATGTTAATAGATTATGCACAATGTTCTACAATATGAACAATCTACAATGTTAATAGAATATGCACAATGTTCTACAATATGAACAATCTACAATGTTAATAGAATATGCACAATGTTCTACAATATGAACAATCTACAATGTTAATAGAATATGCACATTGTTCTACAATATGAACAATCTACAATGTTAATAGAATATGCACAATGTTCTACAATATGCACAATCTACAATGTTAATAGAATATGCACAATGTTCTACAATATGAACAATCTACAATGTTAATAGAATATGCACATTGTTCTACAATATGAACAATCTACAATGTTAATAGAATATGCACAATGTTCTACAATATGCACAATCTACAATGTTAATAGAATATGCACATTGTTCTACAATATGAACAATCTACAACGTTAATAGAATATGCACAATGTTCTACAATATGAACAATCTACAATGTTAATAGAATATGCACAATGGCTACAATATGTGAATCTACAATGTTAATAGATTATGCACAATGTTCTACAATATGAACAATCTACAATGTTAATAGAATATGCACAATGTTCTACAATATGAACAATCTACAATGTTAATAGAATATGCACAATGTTCTACAATATGAACAATCTACAATGTTAATAGAATATGCACAATGTTCTACAATATGAACAATCTACAATGTTAATAGAATATGCACAATGTTCTACAATATGAACAATCTACAATGTTAATAGAATATGCACAATGTTCTACAATATGAACAATCTACAATGTTAATAGAATATGCACAATGTTCTACAATATGAACAATCTACAATGTTAATAGAATATGCACAATGTTCTACAATATGAACAATCTACAATGTTAAAACAAAATAAACAACAATACCTACTTTCTCTTAATATGAAAAAATAAATAATAATTACAAGATAAAAAGAACTTTTTATATACTACGTTCTACGTTTTTATATTTTCTGTCATAAATCATAAATTTGAAACCCGTCAAAATGAAGATTGTAAATATGGGATATGTCAAAACAAATAAAATATCTTGCGGATTTTTTCCGAACTAACTTTTCATACAGCAAAATTTGCTTAAAACGAATTAAATTCTGCTGAAAGATGGCTAAAAGTATTTAAAAAAAATGCATTGTCATCGTGTTCTGAGCTTATTCTAGAAGTTTCAAATGTCTAGCTACTCGGGAAGTTAGTTAACAATCGATTGCAAGATTTGTACTAGACACACAAACAAACAAGAAAGCAAGCTAATAAAAACGTAGTAAAAATTGTATTATTATTTTTTTTATTTATTATTTTAAACGGAAAATTTATATTTATAAATTATGAATAAAATGCCACTAAATCTTGAAGTGCAAACACCACTTTTAACAACTATCTTCTTAAAGTCGAAAAAGAAAAAAAAAATTCAATTCCTTTTTACCCTTTTAAACTAGGAGGATAGCTTTCGTTCGGTAAGCTTAGACGGCTTAATGTATAATATTAGAAGTTGGGTGCTTAACAAGCATCCCTCCCTACAATACCTGTTTAGAAAGGATCAAATTACAATTAAATTAGAAAATCGGATCAATAAAGTTAACCCATCGATTCTTTACTATTTTCTAAAGTAGCTTAACAGATGAGTAAATGATTTTTAACGTAAAGATTCGTCGTGGTAAAAAAAAAAAATAAAGAACGTTCTTTTTTTTGTAATTCAATCTTCTTTAAATAAAGACTTTTAAAAACTTAATAATGAGACCAGCTGCCAAAGTACGAAGCAGCTGTTACAGACCATCTCGTCTCACACTAAATAAAAATTAATAAATGCTACAGTTTGCCTTGCATAAATATGAAAGGGTTAGGGAAAAAGGGTTATTTCTCTTTCAGCTTCTTATTTAGGTTTATATTTTAGGCTTGAAGATTCTTCCGTAAATAAAAAGTTTTATTTTTTCGTATTCTACCACTGAATGGAAATATGTTCTCTTATATTTAAACCTGTCTTAAGCATCTCCATTCAATTTATATCCTTAAATATCTAATGAGTAATAGTACATTACGTGACTAGTGCGGAAAGTAGCATTTTACATGCGAGTGTGGAGTTTGTACCTGAGCGACAGCGAGGGTAGTAAAACCACACGAGCAAAGCAAAATGCTGTTTTCGCACGAGTTGCGTACCGTACTTTATTCACAATTGTTGGATTTTAGAAAAAAAAAATAAACTTCCTGTATGTAAGTTCGTATTGGTCTTTTGATAAAGATGACATTAATTCATTAGTTGTATTTTGTGCCGAATTAATTATTTCGGGAGGCGTATTATTCTCCTCATATTCGGCATAATCATACTTAAATCACTCATTGATTTTCACTAAAAAACTCGATATAAATTGTTACTTTTATTAAACAAACAGCAAATTAGTATTGTTAGGTGTAAACAAACTCGCTAATCGTGCGTAAAGGTGAAGAATTCTTCTTTTTTACCGCTCTAAGGCGGAAAAAAGAGGAATTATAAAAACGCGCATGCGTAATGAATACAAGTACGTAAACTATCACTTTCTACGCACTAAACAGAGCTATAATGTTTATATTTCGTATCTTAGATGCGTAGAAAGTGATTCTTTAGGTACTTGTATTCATTGCGCATGCACGTCTCATAGTTCTGAAGAATTCCTTACCACCCTAGGGCGGTAAAGAAGAGGAATTCTTCAGCTTTACGCACGATTAGCAAGTTTGTTTACATTTAACAAAACTAATTTGCTATTCTTTTATTAAAGTAACTGTTTATATCGCGTTTTTATTGAAAAAAAAATGAGTGAATCAAGTGACTTTGACGAAAATGTGGAGAATAATACTCCTCCAGAAATAATTAACTCGGCAAAAAATACAACTCAAGAATTAATGCAATCTTTATCAAGAGAGAGATACGAACTAACATACAGCAAGTTTATTTTTGTCTGTATTAATTACTTGAATCTAACAATCGTAGATAAAGTACGGTACGTAACTCGTGCGAAAATGGCATTTTGCATTGCTCGTGTGGTTTTACTACCCTCGCTATCGCTCGGGTGCAAACTCCACACTCGCATGCAAAATGCTACTTTCCGCACTCGACGCATAATGTACTATTTTTTTAGAGGTTGGATTCCATAACCTCTTTACCATACACATTTTTGCTATTGTATTGTTTGAAATTAAATACTTTTTAAATTAAGACCTGAAATACTTATAGACTTCAGTAGAAGTTTTACAGTACTTCATACTTAACCAAATTCTTGTACTAATAAAATAGCAACTGTTGTATCATTGTTTTTTGGTAAAATCTATATTTGTTTTTTTTTTCGATGGCGCGATTGTTTCTTCGCATGAGGGTTTTTTTTATTAAAAAGTAGTCTGATATTTTTTTTTTGTACGAGATTGACAGAGGGTGGGAATATTTCGTAAGCTATCACCACGTTTAAATGAAGAGATGGCGGTGCCCTTGGTTTCAACCCTACCGCTGTTGGAAGCGTTCATTTGCTTTGTTTTCCGGAACCCCTACACCATCATGAACACCAGACTTCGGGTACTTGAACTCAAAACCCAATCTATTGTGAACCATTTTTTCTCTCTTCTTCTGAAATTCTCTTGTTCTCTTTAAACCCTTCTGCCTCCCTCATCAGATGAGAACGTAGGAACATAATCTCTAGGACCTTTTTTTTTAAGGGAGTTCTATATACGGTTCTATGTTAGGGGGGGGGGGGGTCTTTACGACCTAAGGGTTGTTCTTTATAAAAATCGACCACCGACAAACTCTCTACCTCTATATCCACTCTTCTATATTACCAACTTATGAATTTCTTTTTTTTTTATCATCATCTTCTACCTCCTTTTTTTCCGTTGCAGCTGGATCAATTTCCGCCCTTCCATAGTGCCTTCGACTTTTTTTTTTCCGGAGCGTCAGGCTTTACCATTATTACACCAATTTTCAACAAAACCATCCCCCTCTACTCTTTTTACCCAAAAACCCCTGTCCGGATTTTTTTATTTTTTTTATTTTGGAGTGTTCACCTCATCCCTCCATTTTTTAAAAAACATTGAGTAATTAATTCCGTGTCTTTGTTTTTTAACTCCCCCCCTCCTCCTGCTATTCTTCCCTCTTAAATTCTCTGACACACACACACACACCTAGAACTATAATCTTTTCAAACAAAATACCCCCCCCTATACTTTTTTTTTTTTAAAACTGTTGTTTTTAAAAAGAAAGAATAATAAAAAATAAAAAAAAATACACAGAAAAGGCCTCAAACAAAGTTTATATATACGGGTAAAACATTACCATTACAATGTTCTCTACACCAAACTCTAAAAAAAAGAAAAACTTTTTCTCTTGTTCTTTCTAAACTTGGTAACCTTTTCTAAAAATGCTACAAAAATAAGCGTTAAAAAAATTAAAAGTGCATGAAAGTACTTAATCCTTCCTCATCCAAATTTAATTTCCCTTAACTTTTAATAAAAGCATTTTTTTTAAAACAAATGATTCACTTACATTTTTTTTTAAAAAAGGAGTTGTTATTTTAAGTATTCATACACATTTGAATTAAATGTCGTATATTTGACATCATATTGTGTTCTAAATTTAAAAATATATTCTTCCTTTTCTTGAAAAAATGTTTTTTTTTGTTTTTGTTTTTATTTATTATATTTATAATTAATTTAATTTGTATAAAAATTGTGCTACTTGAAATTTAACTTTATATAAACACATGTGTAGCTTGTGATTTAATGAGACGGTGATTGTATCGGGGGTTCAGAACGTGTAAATGTGTTATATATGGGGGGGGGGGGGGGGAGATAGTCCAGCTCTTAAAATTACCTTAATTGGGAAGAGGTACTGAATACTACTTACTGCTTTACTTGGTACGTAGACTGCCGCGGGTAGACTCGTAATTAGCAGCTTGGCATTCCGGTGAAATCCGCGTCACGAAGGAGTTAAAGTCCTAAGTTTCGCTTCCACTACTGGAAGCATCTTCAGGGGTGTGATGCATCGTGATAATTACTCAAAGCAACAACAACTTATCATCTTTTTATTGCTTTAGTAAACACCTTTAGCCATGTGATTATACTGAAGAACAAATTATTTTTGTCTCCAATTTCAAAAATTCCAAGACAGAAATCCAATTCAGACATCAGAAAACATTTTTGGTTCCGTGTCTGTCTGTCGGTCTGTCACTTAATTTTTTCGAACCAACATATCTTAAAAAACTGCTCGTGCGATTTTATTAAAGTTTAGATGGTAGGTCATAATTAGCCCATTTTTGTTCCCATATAAGTTTCAACCTTCTGTGCCCATTTGTTTCTCTTTTTCTATTCTCAAAAACATGTATTTATTTACACCTACATCCTTAAAAGTATTTATCTGATTTTTATAAAATTTGGATTTTTGTCAAAAAGTAGCCCGCAAAAGGCTCCAGAAATGTCATCCGTCTTCGCTCTTAAAATGTTGCTAAATCGATACAGTAATTTATGTAAAAACTCATAACAATTTTGATAAATATAAAAAACGGGGGAAAATTAAATAAATCTCCCAGTAATATTCGTCCCCCTTATGCCAGAACTCTAAATGTGCAAATGCCACATTGTTGGGTAATGGCGTTATAAAGTTTATGCTCCTTATTCAGCATTCTATTCCATAATTTAGCTATTCTATTTTGATTTTTTTTTTATGTACAGCAACATGGTATTGGGCTTATTAGTACGACAATTTTTTTTGCCCCCCCCCCCCCCCCCCACCTCTTCCTGAAAATGCACATTTATTGTTTCAGTATTTCACTTAGTTGTAAGAGTTAGATTGGTACATATTAATCTCATGGGTACTCAACACGTAAACAACTTACTCTATATATATATATATATATATATATATATATATATATATATATATATATATATATATATATATATATATATATATTATCATATATATATATATATATATATAACATGTGTGTGTGTATACATGTATATATTGTTCAAGGTTTTCAATTACCTATGAGCTCATGGTGGAACATTATAAAAAGTAATTTTTATTTTTTGGTCTATTATAATGGCGAACTAAAGTTTAATTTCACGGTATAATGGTTGTCACATTTAACTGCCAACAGACTCAGTATATATTGAAAATTATAAGAATATTATAAACTAAATAATTATATAATTTTGAGGAATTATTATAAAAACTACAAATACAAGCTTTCGAGCCAATTTAGATCATAATAAGTGGTCAAAAATCTGATAATTAGTTATAAGAGTACTATATATATATATATATATTCTCATGATTAAATTTGTATATTGTATGTTTAAACTATTCCAATTTTTTTTTTTTATTAGGTGTTCCACCTAAAATTAAAGGTACTTCTTTACATTGTTACTCCCCTTATATAAAATAACAGAGGAGAGTAAGAATCTAAAGAAGGTGTACGGAATCTTCTGCTTTAGACTGTTGCTCCCCTTATAAAAACAGAAGTGTGATACTCCTTTGTCCCAAAGTACATCGGACTAAACATCCCTTTGTCTAAATAGTTATTTAGTCAGTCATTTATATTTAAAAAAAAAAAAATAAAACATAGGGGAGTAACAATCTAAAGAAGTACCAAATTAAATACCACACTTTGTACAAATTTGTTTTATCATCTTAACTATTATAAATTGCTATGATTATATTTTACGAGAGAACATTTAAAATTAGACAATATAGAACATGCTACATATTTTTTTTGTCCCACTGAATTATAAAATTATGTCTAGCCCTTATGTTAAAACATACGAAAGTTATTATTAAAAAAAATACATTAAAATAATCTAATATTTCTATTATTAACATATTAAAATTAATAATTCATAAATAACCCTAGTCAATATTAAAAAAAAAAGTTTCTAAATATAAAAAGAAAAAAAGGATCATAATTCCTTTTTGTAATTCGATATTCTAATAGGACTAGACTTATGTTTAGTAGTATCTATTTCATTAACCTTCGGGCCTCTATCAAAGTTAATAAGTTGTTGTTTTTTTGTTTTATTTAATTAGGTTTCGCTACATTTAAATTTTTTATAAAAACTTTACATAATTTTATTTAAAATAAGTAATTCGCAACTGTAATAATTTCTAAGAGACTGGCATAAAATTTACATTATTATTTTTTACCGAGAATTATGTAGAATTTATATGGGACCAACAATGGGCTTATTAAGACTTGCAAATTTCATTTTAAAACCCTACGAGTAGTTTTTAAGATATATTTGTTACACGAATTAAAGTATCAATTTAGCAAAAGTTAAAGAGCGTAAACGGTTCAAATTAATCTTGGGCTATCTGCGAGTTACTTTCGATAAACTAAAAAAGTTTCATACAAATCAGATAAGTACTTTTGAAGCTATAGCTGTAAATAAATGTATGTTTGTGCGCATGTGGAAGAGAAACAAATGAGTTCAGAAGGTTGAATCTTATACAAATTTCATTAAAATCGTATAGTTATT
Source organism: Gerris lacustris (assembly GCA_951217055.1). NCBI lineage: Eukaryota > Metazoa > Arthropoda > Insecta > Hemiptera > Gerridae > Gerris > Gerris lacustris. Next base: position 3,863,949 of record OX578281.1, on the reverse strand, counting down.
ACTACGTTTTTATTAACTTGCTTTCTTGTTTGTTTGTTTGTCCAGTACAAATCTTGCAATCGATTTTTTACTAACTTCCCGAGGAGCTAGACATTTGAAACTTTTTGAATAGCTCAGAACACGACGACAATACATTATTTTAATACTTTTAGCCATCTTTCAGCAGAATTTAATTAGTTTTCAGAAAATTTTGCTATATGGAAAGTTAGTTCGGAAAATATCCTCAAGTTAATTTATTTGTTTTGCCATATCCTATAGTATTTACAACCTCATTTTGACGGGTTTCAAATTTGTGATTTTTTAAGAGGCACGGTCTAGATTCGGTGTTGTGGAGATCCGTTGTACAAAGATTTTGTCCTTTTATAGGTTTAAGATTAGCTCTCTAGATGGTTGTCATTATTATGTGCCCAAAATGTTCCTTGATGTCTAAAACGGATTTCTGTCTTGAAATTTTTGAAATCGAAGCCAAAGGTAATTTTCTTTCTTTAAAACGATCACATAGCTTCCGTTACCTTAGGTAAGCTGGAAGCAAAATTTAGAACTAACTTCATCAGTTTAAGAATTTTAACTGTTTAAAAATGTTTGATGCTAAATCTTGTCAAGAGAATCTACATTGTTTATAACTTATAGATGTTACAATGCCGTCAGACTTTGTCTAACTAAGTACGTGTTTGAGTAATGAGGTTTGTTTTATTATTGGAACGAAGTTCCTCATGGCACGTTCTGGAGCCCTGGAGTGAATCCGAAGAAAAAACTATCAAAATCACCGTCACAAAATCTACCGATGACGATAACTTGAGTAAAAGATCACCAAGTTAGTTGAAATTTGGTACACATGTTCATTTTACCAATACCCAGGCTGAGTTCGTTGGAAAACGTTATCTGCCCAAGCGTTCACGTGCAGCGCTCGCGTAAACGTAAGCTTTAAAAGACGGGAAAAAGTGTTATTAAGGAAGCCTGTTACTTGACTTATTTTGATTATTTTTGTTATATATATGTCTAAAATGTCCCTTTGTTTTGCAAAATAAATATTTTATTTATTTACAAAACAAAGTGATCATGTAAAATTTCACCCTGATACAAGCAGAAGCTGTAGAGTAGGGAAGAGATATATTTTATAATATTTTAAATTAATTGGCCGGGTAGGTAGAAAACAGTCCTATTTCAATCCAAACTCCTTTAACAAACATACTCTTTCACTATAAACTCATCATGATCAACTTTTTTCTTATATTTAATATATATTTATAGTAAGACGCTTGCTTTAATTATACAAATAATGATTTTCTTTTAATTTTGCCTTAACTCTGCTAGTTACAAACAGTTGGTTACTTTTAATTTTGTCTCTTTTCTAACTCCGCCATGTATAAGTAGTTAGCAATGTATACGTACTTAGCAGTGTGATTTTATTATTTATATTTAATGAAAACTGTAAGAAACTTCGTTCCTACTGGGTGTTCCACGACACCACACGTATTATTTTATATTTAAGTCCCTTGTTGAATATGTTTCTAAGCACAGAATATTTATCGGAAGACTGGGTTGCCATTACAGGTCACACCGGGCTTAGCCAGTCGGAACGCCCCTCTTCTGTTTCCGGCTCTTACTTTAATAACACGCCTACACTACATTTTAAAACTTCTAATTTTTTTTTTTTTAACGAAAATAAAAACTATAATATTTATAAAAAATATTTCCAACCCTAATATACCTCGTATAAAACACTGCAATTCAAAGAAAAACAAAATTTATTTCGTTTTCTTCCCTCATACTGAGTTTTTAAGAGTAAAACGTGAATTGTTATTGCTTATTATTCGTGACTAAGACACAAAGATATTAGATTTTTTAAAGTTGCACAATCGTCGTGAAGTTGATTTTTTTTTTTTTTTAACGTAATGATATTGATACTTTCACATTTTTCCGTCCTATAATAGGCAAATAATTCAGATTTATTTATTTCCTTAACATTTTGACTAAAAATAAAAATCATGAGATTAGATGATTTTTGGTTTTATTATATTTTTAAAAAAACTAATCTAATAAGGAAATTATGAGAAAACATGCGGTTTTGAAGCGTTCTTAATCATAAATAAAAATTTAGAAATGTAATATATATATATATATATATATATATATATATATATATATATATATATATATATATATAATAAATATATTATTTATATATTATGTTGTACCAATAAAAACAGAGGAAGATAAAGAAGTTTTTACTGATTCTGATATTATAGTTTGTTCAACCTTGTTTTTGTGTAAAATAAACTAATAAAGTTCTAACTAAAATGGTTGAAACCGATTCAGTCCATTTTCAAGTAAGCTATTGTTTTTCTTTTCTTTTTACTATATGAATATACTTTATAATATTTGAAGTATTTAGCATTTTTTTAACGTGTTAGATCTTGGGGTCTTAATTTTGTAAGTCTATATTATCTTATTCTGTTTTCCTGAGTATTTAATTTTCCTCTGAGTTAATGCCTTTTAACGACATTAATAACTCGTTTTCTGATTACAAAATTTATATAATGGTACCATGATCTTATTAATGATAACTTAATTTTGCTTCCGAGCTTACCGAAGGTAACGGAAACTATGAAATCGTTCTGAAGAACAAAAATATTTTAATTGTGACAAAATATTTTCTCTTTCTGATTTTTTTTTTTTTTTTTTGGCCTATGTAGGTTTTTTTTTTTTTTTTTTTAAAAAAAAAAGTTTTTAATATAATAAATACAAAAACTTTTTCTATTTACTTGCAATATTTCGCCCTCCCACTTTGGGGCTTCTTCAGGCTATAACATTTACAAATTTTAACAAATTAACTGCTTATTAACATTACAAATTTTACATTAACATTTTTTTTAAAATGAAATAATAAAAAAAAATATATATATATATATAAATAAAAAAAATGTGTAAAAAGTTAGGAAATATTTTATGTCTCCGATTCCAAAAATTCCAAGACAAAATTTGTTTCAGACGTCAGGGAACATTATTCGTTCCTGTCTAACGGTATGTCGGTCTGTTGCTCAATTTTTCCGAACCAACATATCTAAAAACTACACGCGAGGAAGCTATGTGCCACACTAATTGGCAGAGTATTTTATTTATTAACCGAATAATATGAGTTGGTCAATGCAGTTAAAACATAAGTGACAACCAACAACTAGTTCTTCAATAATTATTACTCATGTTATGAATTATTAGCGGTAGATTTTTTTAAAAAAATTTGTTATATTGACGCTTTGTTCTTTTGTATTGGGTTTATTTTTTTTTATTACAGAGAAATTTTATAATTGTTAATATTACTCACATGCTCTAGACTAGCAAAAGATATTTTAGTGTGGGAACCAGGAAAAAATGCACAATGAATTCTCTCTAACCCATCCATTGACCTGATTCAAATCATTGTCTCAGACTGGATAGAATTGGGACAAGTCCCTTTCCGGATCTTGTCTTTTGATTAGCTTTAATTAATATGATTTTTATTTTTTTTTTTTTTTTTTTTTAGATGGAGTGCGTGCCAGATTTGGCGTTCCTGCAAATGGCGGCCGCAACTAATAACGAGATGCTGACGAAGATGATGTGGGCCGGAGGAAGTGGCGCCGGTACGACGATGAAACAGCGAAAGACAAACTTCACGTCGAGAGAAGTCGAGGCATTGTTGAACGCCGTTAGTGATAGGAAAGATACAGTACTGTTCGGAGTTGCCGGTGGACTGGGTTGGGCTAGAGCGTGGCACGAAGTTGCCCAGCAAGTATCGGCCATCGAAGGCATTCACAGATCGGAATCGGATGTAAGAAAGAAATGGACATACTTGAAATGGGAAGCGAAGAATACTTCCAAGCCTGGAAGAGATCCAACATCGAGAGCGGTGCTAGAGATTTTGACTAGCAAAGACCGTGGAGAAACATCGTCCAGTACTCCGACACCTACGTCTATCGCTTCGTCAAACTCCCTTCTTGAACAATTATTAGGTAAGTTCTCTACAATAATTATATTTATTAAAAAACTAGGCATCGCGTGGCTCTATCATTTAAGCGAGTGTATTGCAATAAAATACTGAATATTAAGGAATTTATTAATCATGATGAATGTCATACATGAAGTTAAGTGGAAGAGGGAAGAGTGGGGTAGAGTGGGGGTACTTGGTACAAAGCTCACCTTCCTAGATAAACCTATATAACTACACACCTATAAGGTTCTTAACCACCCACAGTAGCTTTTACACAATTATTATCAATGTATCAATTCACTACACAAAAACTTCTGCTTGTATCAGGTTGAAATTTTACATACTTGTTTCAATGGTACTTTAGACAATGTTTATGAAGTTTTATTAAAATCGTTGCGTTAGAACGTAAGATATCGGTAAAAAGGTTGTTTTCTCTGTTATAAACGTTTAGGTCCGCTTTAATAGTTTTAGCGATCTTTATTAATTCATAGCAGTGTCGTTGTTGGTTTTACTAAAAAATGTTATTTGAAAAAAATGTTCGTCTCATCGAATAGGTGATGATAGAATTTTTTCCCGTCCTGAAATTCCAATTTTAAATTTAAAGCTCACGTTTACGCGAGCATTGCGCGCGAACTCTTGGACGGATCACGCTGTCCAACAACTTAGCCTGAGTATTAGTAAGAGGAACATGTATACCAAATTTCAACTAAATCGGTCAACTTTTACTCAAGTTATCGTCGGACACGTAAACGTTACACACAGACAGACAGACAGACAGACAGACAGACAAGAAGCATATTTCGTTGAATGTAAGAAGCTCGCTTACGCTCGCTTCAATTAAGTATTTTTAATAATTATTTCTTATTCTGCAGAGCCCTTATCCTATCTCATACTTTTGATAATGATTTTATTTTTATACCTCAAAAATTTCAAGTGTAAAAATATATTAATTTGTTGTAGTTTCTTTATATAAAAATATTGAAATTGTTGATTTTTAAAGAAATAAGTAATACTAGAACTGCGATTTGTCCGTGCTTTTGTTTCCTTATTTTAAATGTTGATTCTTGTTGAAATTTATTTGAGTTTTTAGAGTGGGAGGATTGTTAATTGTTTTAAAGATGGAAGAATTATTCATAGTATATAATAAAATAAGTAATCAGATAATCAGATTGATATTAATGTTTGGACTTGGGTATGGTCCTGCTCAGTATGGACATAATATGAAGACTTAAGTGCAAATAGCACTTTTAAAAATTGACGTTTTTGATTGACTCAAGAACGAGTCGAAATATAGCAAACAAAATTAGATAGGAGAGTTTGTTCTTTATATATCCCTAATGGACCACAATCAACATCACATTATATTAATTTGTTTAAACCAGTTTAAATTAATTATTGTACTATCCAGCTTTTTGCAGGTTTTGTTAAAAAAAATGATAATGTTCGACACTAAAACATAAATCAGAAATAATTTGTTTTCTGTCATAAAACGATTAAAGATTTACTTAAAATTGGACATAAAAAATATGTCACTCCTACCATCTATATGGTCACTCAAAACTACAAGCAAACACGCGTCAATAACTGTAGGATGGCAAAATTCAGATATTTGTAAATCAAAATACAGATATCTATAAAATACTTGTAGCTTTTCTTTGCAACTCATTCTGTATCAAAGTAATCACACGGTAATTATTTAATTACCGCATAATTAAGTAATTCCTCCTAATTAAATCATACATCGTATTATAATTTCTCTTTTTTAGGAATTATAATATTAATATTATACGCATAATAATACTCACATGTCTTACTACTGAATAACCAACTTGTTTCCGTTCCCAAAACATAGAGGTGGTTAGAGGTGGTTAGAGGTGGTAAGAGGTGGTTAGAGGTGGTAAGAGGTGGTTAGAGGTGGTTAGAGGTGGTAAGAGGTGGTTAGAGGTGGTAAGAGGTGGTTAGAGGTGGTTAGAGTGTAAATTATGCATAGAATAACTAGTCGTGTCTGTGGGGCGAAGAACTGGCCTAGAATACAATTACTTTTATATCCTTTTCTCGCCGCTGACTGGATCACATCGCACTTTTCATAGCTACTAATCTCCTTTAGACTCCTAAGAACGCTCTGTAGGTTAGGTAGGTTCGGGAGAGGCTCGAAGATCCAACGTTCACTCTTCAAAATTGTTACTTTATCCACTTTTTCGAATTAGTATGAGTTATACAAAAAAAGATATATTATGCCATCTTACAGTTATATAGTCGCTACTATGCTTTTAGTTTTTAGTGACCTTGTAGATGGGGTCCCCTGCCATGAGTGACCAATTTTTATCCTAATGTTACTTATATTTATAATATTTTGCTTCCAAGCTTACCGCAAAGGTAACGGAAGCTATGTGATCGTTCTGCAAACGAAGATATTTTATGTCGCCGATTTCAAAAATTCCATCACAGAAATCCTTTTGAGACATCAGGGAACTTTTTTGGTCCCGTGTCAGTCTGTCGGTCAATTTTTGTGAAAAACATATCTTAAAAACATACACGTTCGATTTAATGAAATTTCACATGATTCCGAGAACCACCATAACTTGAAAGAAACTTATCTGAAATTGAGGAAGTTTTGATGCTAGATCATATTTACTGTCACCATAATAATTTCAAAATTGATTTTCCTTCTGCAAACTTTTTGCTTCCGACCTTACCGAAGTTAACGGAAGGCTTAAAAAATTAAAAAATCGAGGGAAACATTAAACAAATTAGACTTATATAAGGCTCATAAACGCATAAAACCAATAAGGTATGAGGAAGCTATGTGCCACACCAATTGACAGTCCATTTTTTCTTTCTATTCTTGAATTGAAGTATTGCATTGAATATAAATTAATTTTTGGGATTTTCATCATTTCAAAATACTTTAAACAATTTATGTATTGGATACACATACATTTTTATTGCATTTCCCCCTACACCTTACTATTAGATTCCGTACGAATCTTTACCGAACATCTATTTATTCTCTCATTTCCTTTTTCCTTGTATTTAAAAATAGAATGAAAAATAAGGGGAAAACTCTTATTTTTAATTTATTCTTGCCTATAATTATATTTTGTGTTTATCTGATCCATAGATAGGAAACTAAACTCTCACATATTTATACGTGTATTCCTTAACATAGATATATGTTAGTTAATTGTTTTATCTTCCAATTAATCATATTAGTAATTATTTTATTTTTTCTTATAATGCAATCTATGGTATCATAGGGCAATCTTTAAATCTATCTTCTTGATATATATATATATATATATATATATATTATATATATATATATATATATATATATATATATATATATATTGAAGGACTATTGGTTTGAAGCTAAATATAATTTATAATATTATCTTTGCCATTAATTTCGAAATAATAATATACAATTTTTTTGCTAGTACTAACTTTCTTTTCAATATATAGCTTAAAATTAAAAAAATATATAATTATTAATTTCCTTTGTTTTATAATTTTTTTATTTAATTATTTTTTCTGGTAATTTAATAAAATAATAAAAAACAAACCCTGGATGAATTAATTACACGCTCCAATTATAGTTTGCATTTGGAAATGTCTTGAGACATCGATGCAGATTATGAGGAATGGGTAATAGTTAATTAAAATTTTATTTATTTATTTTCCTCTTCGTACGTATGACGCAGAATTTATTATTTTGTTAAATAGTATAAATGGAATTATAATATATATATATTTTTTTTATAATATCTGATATAGCGCACGATTTGGAATGAAGCTTTCTATTTTATATATACTCGTATACATTTTATCTAAGAATATATTAACAATGTAAATTATTAAAGAATATGATATTAGAATAGTCTTCATTTTAATGTAAATTTTTACATGCTCTAATAAAGCAATTTTTTTTATTGTTTTAAATTATTTGTTTCACATGAATTCCATAATTTATAAAATATATACCAAAGGTTTTTTTTAACAATTTGTATTCTATATACTGTGCATTCTCTTGGATATTTCACCCTTTTCTTTTATATTTTAACTTTCTGAGTTAAAGCTAAATATTTAATAAGGTGAAAAACTATTAATGTATTAGTTTTATACCTGCTTGAGACCTGAGATAAAAAAATCAGGTACAGGGTACCTCGGAACTTTTCCTCTCTTGGGAGGCCACTAGGTAGCGATAGATTGTCGAAACTAGCCTGCAGATGGCCCCACATTAATTCCATCCGTCTGCGCTTCTTGGATTTTGCTAAATTGAGAGTTTAAAAAATGGGGGAATTGTTTTTTTCTTTTAGCGAATTTTTGAAGAAAATTTAGCTATTGCAATGGCTTCAAAAATGTTGTAATGCAAATTTTTGAAAATTTATTCCACGGAAATCCGTTAGACTTCTGAATCGATTCCTAAAATGTAACACTTTTTTATGTATGTATGTATATATGTGTCACTCCAGACGATATCTCACCCTAGGATGTACTTGAAAATCCAAACAAATTTTTTAAATGTCAATAATATCAAAAGAAAGGATGTGTTCGTTGGCCAACATTTTTGGAGTTCATTTAGGGATCAAATTTAGACAATTTAGGGTCAAAAATAGCATAAAAACGTGTCTTTTCCGTTATACCCCCCTCTTATATGAAAATGTTTGAAAAAAAGTTTGACAAAAGTGTACATAACTATAATTACTGTACTCTTAAACAGCTTTCCATCGACATGCATCTTGTAGGGTAAATACTATTTTGTCTTTTGTACCGCGTACCCCTGTGTACAACATCTTTTTTTCTCACCTATCTATCCAAATTCTAAACCAAAATTTTCCTACATTATCATAAACCAATAATACGCAGATTTCTTTGAAAATTCGCTCATTAAGTCATGTTGTCATGACTGGACTTCTTTTTATGTTTTCACAATATAGTCCAGTCGACAAGTACATTTTACCTTGCAAAAGGTCATAAAAACTTCTATTTTTTTTATTGTATGTACCTAGACATTAGTTAAAAACCCAAGTTTTCGACCTCCTAGACCCTGTGCTAACCCAGAGGGGGGCCAAAATACGCGAAATTTTAGTTTTTCTTTTAGAGATGTTATTTTTGATATTTTCAAAACAAAAAATTGCATCTTTGAAGCTCTATATTTAGGAAAGTATAGGGTTTAGGGAAAAATGTGGTATATAAAAATTGTTGCAAATTTAGTGCTCTACAAGAAAGATACGATCACTTTTTTTTCAGGACATATAGGTAAAGAGTTATAAAGAAAAAACTAAATGAAACACTAAAATTTCGCGTATTTTGGCCCCCCTCTGGGTTAGCACAGGGTCTAGGACGTCGAAAACTTGGTTTTTTAACTAATGTCTAGGTACATACAATAAAAAAAAAAGAAATAAGTTTTTATGATCTTTTGCAAGGTAGACCCTTATTTTTAATATCAGTCGACTGGACTAATACTACAAGTGTAGAAAAAGAAAACAAAATACTATGAATTTAATTGAATGAAAAAAAAAAAAAAAAAAAAAAAAATATGTTGAGTCTGACATTGAGAATATAATTTAATTTTGGTTATTCCTTATGTTTTATTTACCCCCCCCCCCCCTCTCACACACTTTGAGACTCTAGAGAAGCAAGTATTCTCGCTTTTGAATGGAGATTAGGAAATTATGCATATTATTTTTTGCCTTTGCCTGTGTTATGAGCCCTTTGAGAGTTAGGTAACGTAGCTCCGTGCAACAGGTTGCCCTCCCTGCCTCACACCTGTAACCCCCCCCCCCCCCCCCCCCCCCCCCCCCCTACAGAGCTGTTTTTGTCACTGTGAATCTAACTTTACTTCTTTTCTAAGTCACTTCTTCTTTCTAAACCATTTATATCACTTTCTAACAGAACGATTATACATTATTCTCTCTTTTCAACTGAATACATTTTATTATTTACTTTATATATATTTTTTTTTTTTTTGAGAATTAAACGTTTAGAAGTTGTTCTTTTTAAATATAAATATAACTTAATATTTTTCACTTTATGCGGGTTTGTCGTGTTTATAAGTTCCTTATATATGTGTATATAGATATATATATATATAAAAATGAAAATAAAATCATTTTATTAAATTCTTCTATTTGATATACTTGCTGGTTACCCGTGCTTAGCAACAGAAATTCATATTTTTAAGTTTTTAGGTAGTATTCATACTACGGAAAGATTAAATTTTACTTTAAATCAAATTATAATTATTATTAACTACGGGAGACATTATAATTTGATTTAATGTATAATTTAATCTTTCCGTAGTTTGAATACTACCTAAAACTTAAAAATTTGAATTTCTAATAGATTGTACTAGGTACAGGTACTAATTGAGTACTTTATAATTATAAGCGTTAATTCTCGGTCTAGTTCTATTGCCGTGAATATTTGGCTTGCTAGATTTGTAGAACAAGATTGAAAGCTTGGATTCGGGGAATTTGTATCGGTAACGACAAAGAAAAATCATTCTCCCGTATAGCTCAGTTAGTAAGAGCGTCTGTAACGGATATATAGGAGGCCCGTGGTTCAAGTTCCGTTGCTGGGGCCTATTTTTCTCTGTATGTCTCCCGTAGTTAATGATAATTATAATTTGATTTATCGCAACGGAGTATTTTACAAGGGGATAAATTAATTATTATATTTTGAAAAATAAATAAATAATTATTATATATGTATTAAAATATTCGCAAATTTTAATTTGTGCATTTAATACTCTGATTAATTCACCGAAAATCCGTAAATCGCAACGACACATTTCATCGAAAAATCACTTATAAATACCACTTTTTACTCTATTAAATAGAGGACAATGTGCTTGATGACGATCTAACGTACTTCTCTAGATTCAGCTTATAGAAGGCAGAATTAAAAAATTTTCCCATTGTTTTGAGGTATTTTTTTTATGATTTTTCCTAAAAAATACTTATTCTCCTTAAAAATTAAAATATGGCTAAATTGAACGTAACAAAAATGACTAAGTTTATAAAAACTACTACAATGTTATATTTTAAGTATTATTTACTTTGTAAATAAATAGAATTATTTTTGTATTGATATTGTTCAATGTAATTAAATTTTCTTTTCTTCCTCCCAAATCCACAGAAATTTTAAGAGATGACTATTATACTAAATTTTAAATTTTCTAAAGTGATTATTTGAATTTATTTATTTTACGTACTTTAAACTTATTGCTTTACATTTTTCTATATTTATGTGAATCACATATTGTAAAAAATATTATTTATAATCAAAAATGTACTGTCTAACAATTTTTTTATTTCTTAACTTATATTTTAAATGTTAGAAAAAAACTTATTTGATGAACCCGCAAAACTTAGAAGTTATGCTAAATAAGATAATAGTTTTCAACTTTAAGACATTATTATATCGATCGATAAGGATAAGAAACACCTATTTTTATCCTGGTATAATATCAAATATTTAATTTCGCTTATTTCCTCAATATGTTTACAGTACTTTATACTAAATATTATCCACTGTGTTTAATTTTTACCTTATATTAAATTTTACTTATAGTCCAGGAGATAGCGTGCAAAAAAGTGTCTGACTAACATCAAGCTAGAATTTTGTATACAAGTCAATCTTTTAGTGCCTTTTAAGAATATGTGGTCGGCTAAGTTTGTCTGCGGGACATAGCTTGGCAATAGGCGTTTGAAAAAAAAAAAAAAAACCGGTGGAGAGCGGCCATGTCTCATCAATTATGGTGGACAATGTGATTTTCATGATCCTGAGTACAGAATTAGTTAGTAGACCGAAAATCAAGTTGATGTTAGTTTGTCCCTTGAAAGGTTACCACGTTGATTTTTGGTAATATTTGAATAACTAACCTATCAAGTGTGAAAATAACATCGACTTGATTTTTGGTCTACTAACTAATTCTGTACACAGGATCATGAAAATCACACTGTCCACCATAATTGGTGAGACATGGCCGCTCTCCACCGGTTTGTTTTTTTCAAACGCCTATTGCCTAGCTATGTCCCGCAGACGAACTTAGCCGACCACATATTCTTAAAAGGTACTAAAAGATTGACTTGTACACAAAATTCTAGCTTGATGTTAGTCAGACACTGACTAACATCAAGTTTTGATGTTAGTCAGAGAAGAAGAAGAAAGTTAATTCTTTCTTTTGAAAACATTATTTTCTATTACATTATGTCAAAATTGTTGTATGCGGATCCTAAATCAATAATTCAAATTATTTTTAGCCTTATTATAATTATTTATCATCTGCGACGTCACACAGTACTTCTTTAGGGTCAGTAGGCAAAACGAGGACCTTTTTATACATTCCTGCGCTTGTCTGTCTGTCCGTCTGTCTGTCTGTCTGACTGTATATCTGTCCGTCTGTCTGTCTGTCTGTAACGCACCTCATCTCCGAATGTACCCTACAAGAAAAGAAATGAAACTTTGCTGTTATATTATGAGCAATATCAAAACACAGGAAAATTATTGTTTAAGTTCCAAAAATCATCCCCCACGATTTCAGTATCTGTGATAAAAATAATTTAATCGACTGAAATAGATGAGGAAACTGATTGCAAATACAGTCCACGCTGCTTAATGTTATCAACCGATTAGTGCGATTAAAATTGCTTGAGACAGCCCCACCCAATATCAATGCATTCAAATTTTTCCGTTTATTTTAACCCTTTAAGGATCAGGAAAAAAAAAAAAAAATATGTTACATTGGATTGGTGGTTTCCGCGGTTTACCAGCTGACCATCTCTATACGTATGGTTTGGATGATATGTCTCCAGTTTTTATTTTATTGTGGCTCATAGAAGCAATTTCTTATAGCGAATTTTTGTCAAAATACTTATTATATTACCAGTTTTGATTTAATATTGAGTTTTTATAAGAAATAATTAGCGCTCTCGAGTTATTTGCAGATTTTTAGCTTGAGTTGTGAAAATTTAATAAATTACGTTGTCTTAGAGGTTTGGTGGTTCATTCCGTTAGCCACCTACTTTAAGGTGGTTAAGGATGTAAACCACCAAACCTTACAGGCAATATAATTTTTGTCAAGGTCATCAGAAGTACAAATCCCAAATTGATTAGAGACATCTCCAAAAAAACCACCTAAAAACATTGATGTTTTTTTTATGGGAAGGGGGGCGAGAATTTTTTCAACAAACATTTTCTGGGGCCATTCTTGATCCCACAGATAAGATTTGCTACTCCAATTTTAGAAATTAGAAAAAAACAGTAGTGCGCCATTCGGAGCAAAAGAGGGTGGTTTTCCAGGCAAACCATCTATCCTTAAAGGGTTAAATAACAAAATAAAAATATATGAATTTGGTAAAATAATTTTATAATTATTTTATAATTGATAAAAGCCAAAGAGATTGTGTGTTACATCAGCAAAATCTCTCAACAATTTTTCCTACCTGGGCCACTGATAAGAATTATAAAATTATGTTATTTCTAGAGTTAACATTCCGGTCAGGCGCATCTGATCTAATAAGTTAACGCTGATACTGGGCTATGGGCCCTCTCTGTTCCTTATATGGCAGGTCTCTTATGTATTGGGGCTTGAATGCTTATTAGTCAATTTAACCTAAAACGTCCATAGTGTACACAGTGAGAAAAAGTGATTTCAATGCGCCAAATTTTGTTTTTATACATTGTAACCAGCTAATTTTTGTATCCATTTTTGCTTTTCTTTAATTATACTGAAATCTCATTGCTATTTTTTTTTTTTTTTTTTTTTTTTTTTTTTTCAATTTTAAAATAAATCAAAATATATATATATATAGTAATAATTACGATTTTGTGACTTGTTTAATTTTAGTTGTCATTGTGTTCAATAAACAATAATTATTTTATTTTTTACATTTTAAATTAATTATGTATTATCTTAATAAAAAAAAGATGTTATTTTTATAGCATTAAAAAAAACTCATTTTTATTTTTAAAAAGGGACTATTGGGCATATTACGCTCATAAATGTAACTTTAAATATTGCAGCTCACAGGTTTTTAAAAGAACCTATCAAAGTGACCGTTAGATTTTAAATAGAGGGGTAAAGAAGAAAAAATCAAATTATTTGAGTTATAAATAGCCAATTTAGTAAATTTAAAATTACTTGTGTGATTATTATTAGTATTTCATTAAAAAAATAACTACTTTAGATTCATCTTTACCTACTAATCTAGATATATATATGGAAGGAAGTTTAATTTTAGTATTAACAAAAATCGACCGTTATATCTAAAAAGAGAATAACGAAAAAAACAACTTTGAATTATAAGAGTTACTAAAAATATCCAGTTACAGAATTAAAAAACTAAAATTTGGTTTGGTTGGTAGGGGGGGGGGATACTCGTTGAAGCAGATGGAACGGGTTACTAGAATACTGGCTGGGCCCCCCTTCCACCTGGTGTAACGTTGTACAGGGGAGTGCGTGGTGTCGTCAAGCTAAGAATAGCTTCGGAACTGTAACACCCAGGCTCATGGCTCGGACGGCTTTAGTTATAAATCCGACTCCCTCCTTTATACCTGTTATCTAACTTGTTCCGAAGCCTTCTCCCTCGCTGTTTATCCGGATATCTTCAAAAATAACATTTACGGTTCGAAACGCATGCATAGATAGTGCAGTTTGTTGTGTTCTATTATTAATGTTTCAATTTGTAACTATTCAGTTATAACTTAATTTTATTTTCAACCTATCATAATAATAAAGATTTTTATTATTAAAAAAATAATAAGTAACTAGTCGTTCATTTAAGATTCAAAATCAGCAAATTATAGTTTTTTGTAGTTCTATTAATATATTTAAATTAGTAATAAAAGCTAAATTATTAAGTTATTTTGATTTTGCTAATCACAAATTATTATTACTATTTAATTACGATTCAAGGTCATTTCGTGTAATTGTCATATTTATACTATTTCATATGTAATTTATTACATTGAACTTTTGTTTTATCACTTAATTCTATGTTGAACAATCTTAATCAATGTTAAGGTGAAGGTTCAAGGTCATATTGTGTGATTTTTTTTGAATTTTCACTCTATTGCTATTTTTGTTTTATGTAATTTACAAAAGAACTTTTGCTCTATTTAGCAAATTAATCGATGATTTTATTAATTATTTTGAAAATAGGTACTTTTTAATTATTGATTAAATGGAAGTTCAAGGTCATTTTATGTTGTTTTTGTATTTTTAAAATGTTGCTACTTCGTGTGTAATTATGTTGAACTTTTGTGCTGTTTTGTTGCGCCATAGTTACTTAATTTAGTCTAAATTAATATTTTATAAATACTTTTGATTGTATTTTGTATCTTTAAGATTATAATTCAAGGTCAAGTAGTATAGTTTTTCTTGTACAGTAATTTCATAAACTTTTATGAATACTTTACAATAAAACACAAAATTTATTTAATAATTAAATATACATAAGTTTCAGACGATGTTAAATAAACTTAAAACTATATTTTTTTTAAAAAAATAACGATAATTCATTTATATAAAGGGCTGCAAGGAAGTAAATATAATACTCAAAAAAATAATCATATACGTACACACTACACACACGCAGTAATATTTGAATCAGTATAACGTTGCATAGCAGTGGTAGTTATTCCTCCAACCTCGCCCCTCACTAAAAGCGTTATTTAGCATAACTTGTTCATATACAGAGCCGCCAGTGGTTATTATATGAACTAGAAAGTTTTTCAGTAACAGATCTTCATCAGTAATAGTTACCCAGCTGATCGGTTACTCTCCAGTAATAGGTTACTTTAAACAGTGACGATATTTTAACATCTGCTCTTGTAAATTTGGTTCGGCTAGTCGTTTTTAAGATGCATAGCTTAATATTTAAATAATCTTACAAAAGATAAATTTAGTTCATACTTATTTAGATTAAAGCAACGCTTCTGAACACGCGTTAGACGAAATGTATTTTGAATCATATACCGTTGTGGGATTCATCATAATGAAGAAATGATGATATGAGATGATGAGATATCTTAATATGATGATTTATTGGTTATTAATAATTAGATCTTAAAATGTAGGTTTCTAAGATCAATCCTCGTACAAGTCACCTATATTTTTATCGTTTGTTTTTTTATCGTCTCCTTCAATTAAAGAAAAGTTTAAAATTCGATATAACTCCAATTTTGTGTAAATAAAATTAGACTAAAAGTTAAATAGTATTTTTAAAAAAAACCTATTATAAGTAAAATAATTATAACGTAATCTTTACAGAACATTAATTAATATAAATTAATTAAATTAAAAACGCGACCATGAGTAAAAGAGCGAGAAGTAGTAAGTTATGGACACTTTTTACAATCGTTGATCAATTTACAAAAACGGCTCGCTGTACAATGTGCGGTCAAATTTTGAACTTTAAATCAACTATAACTAATTTGAAAAAGCACTTAACCAGGAAGCACCCAGAGAATATAAACTTCCCAACTAAACAAGTTCTGGTTGAAGAAACTGAATCATTTGATGATCAACATTCCCAAGGTAATTTAACAACTGAGTAAGTTGTTTCAGCAAACAGTTATTAGATATTAATATACTTTACTTAATATAATTTGATATTTGAAACAACTCAGCTACTTATGAATGTTAATTAGTCTTATCTGAATTAGTTGCTTCAGCCCATAGTTTTTAGATATAAGTATGTTTTACTTAATATAACTTGATTTAACTTAATTAGTCTGTTGTCAAACCATAGTTACTGATTAACGTTATTGTCGCATGTTAAACTCCATTTCATGGAAAAATTTGACGGTAATTCGAGTTGTACGTGCCAGAGAAATTTCCTGAAGGGTGGTCAGTGATGGTTAGAGATGGTGAGAGGTGGTAAGAGGTGGTTTGAGGTGGTTAGTGGTGGTTAGATGTGGATAGAAGTGTTTAGTGGTGGTAAGAGATGGCTAGAGGTGGTTAGAGGTGGTTAGAGGTGGTTAGAAGTGTTTAGTGGTGGTAAGAGATGGCTAGAGGTGGTTAGAGGTGGTTAGTGGTGGTTAGAGGTGGTTAATGGTGGTTAGAAGTGTTTAGTGGTGGTTAGTGGTGGTAAGAGATGGCTAGAGGTGGTTAGTGGTGGTAAGAGATGGCTAGAGGTGGTTAGAGGTGGTTAGAAGTGGTTAGAGGTAGTTAGAGGTGGTTAGAGGTGGTTAGAGATGTCTAGAGGTGGTTAGAGGTGGTTAGATGTGGTTAGAGATGGCTAGAGGTGGTTAGATGTGTTGGAGGTGGTTAGAGGTGGCTCTAAACCTTGGCCAGGCACGTACAATACGAATTTACCGAATTTAAGTACAGCATGATTTTAATTATTATAATTGAGTATTATTAGCACCAGAGTATTGGATCAGTGAAACAGTGGTAGAACATTTATGTCAATGGCCGTAGTAAGCAAAGAGTTTTATTTAAGGATTATGTAATTACGTTACAATTAAGCAATTATTGTATTTATAAGACAAAATTCTTAATTCAAAAACAGGCTTTTAAAGTTCTTAGAAAATCTGTTAAGAATTTCTGTTGGTTTATGGAAGAGTGGTTCAACACAGCTTGAGAATTGGCAGTCAGAACACGAACTGTGAACGGTTTGTTTGAAAGGGGGGTTCGTGAGGAACCCTACTTTTGTTCGTTAGAAATCTCCGAACCCCCTTAAGAGGACTTCCTCTTCTTTATTCAGCTTATTCACCAAACAAATTCGTATTTTGTTGTTAATCTGGTTCCCTCATAAATTTAAGTTTAGACATTCTCACAATAGATGGTTCCTTTAAACTTAGTCTTTGCAATACAATACAATTTATGAATGAAATGTTTGCAATGCTGAATATCTTCTATACTCATCTTTAATCTTTATAACTCATATATTATTGTTATTAATCTATTATTTGAAAATACGGAGAACTATTTTTAAAAATCGGAAGCTGAGCGTCTCGGAACATTTCCACACCAAACATACTAAATGTCAACAAATTTATTTTTATTATGTGAATTATAATTTTTTTTTGGTTCGTTAAAAGTTAAGTCCAGTATAATTAGGTCCGTTATAGTGAGGTCCGAGATAGTGAGGTACGTTATTATGAGGTATTTGAAAATGTAAACCAGCACTTTCCTATACTAAAATCAAAAGTCAATGTTTTCAAATAAGATAATATTTTTAGGGCTTATTTCTCTTATAGAAAGGTATCGGCGATTATATCGACGAAATAGTTAGAAATTACTTAGCTTTAAAGATTCAAAGTTCAAAAGTCGATATTTTAAACAAGTAAGGCGCGCTTTACGTACCTAAGTACGTGACGCGACAATCACCGGTTTCTGTACGATTAAGTTATAAGTATTAAGTTTAACATTTTAATGGTTGCATATTATTTTTCTACACTTCAAGACCTTTAAATTGATGTATTACATGTTGTAGTGACTAAAAACTTTTTTTTAATCGCCCGCCAAATTAGCCGCCAACTTGGAATTATTAAGTGTGAAAACTCCAAAAAGTGTACAATTTTCACTAATGCCGAGATGCACCTGTTTGCCGAATTCCATGCTCCTAGCTATATTCGTTTATGAATTGAAACATGCCAACGGACAGACTGACAGACAGACAGTGCCGTTACATAAGGTTTCTTTTCGTACTTCGTACAGAAACCTAAAAGTACCACTTTTTGTTTGAACTATGTTGTATCGATAATATAAAACAATAGTACATTACGCATCGAGTGCGGAAAGTAGCATTTTGCATGCGAGTGTGGAGTTTGCACCCGAGCGATAGAGAGGGTAGTAAAACCACACGAGCAATGCAAAATGCCGTTTTCCCACGAGTTGCGTACCGTACTTTATCTATTATTGTTAGATTTAAATAATAAATACAGAAAAAATAAACTTACTGTATGTAAGTTCGTATCTCTCTCTTGATAAAGATGGTATTAATGCTTGAGTTGTATTTTTTGCCGAAATAATTATTTCTGGAGGAGTATTATTCTCTTCGTTTTCGTCAAAGTCACTTGATTTACTCATTGTTTTACAAACAAAAACTCGATATAAACACTTACTTTAATAAAAGAACAGCAAATTAGTTTTGTTAAATGTAAAAAAACTCGCTAATCGTGCGTAAAGCTGAAGAATTCCTCTTCTTTGCCGCGC
Source organism: Gerris lacustris (assembly GCA_951217055.1). Classification (NCBI taxonomy): domain Eukaryota; kingdom Metazoa; phylum Arthropoda; class Insecta; order Hemiptera; family Gerridae; genus Gerris; species Gerris lacustris. Next base: position 3,844,810 of record OX578281.1, on the reverse strand, counting down.
TAGCGTGGTAAAGAAAAGGAATTCTTCAGAACTATGAGACGCGCATGCGCAATGAATACAAGTACGTAAATAATCACTTTCTACGCATCTAAACAAAGATATAATGTTTATATTTCGTATCAATCGTAGATAAAAATTATTTAAATCTATGTCAAAGGTATAAATAAATATTTAATCATAAGAACTTTAAACTAATTCTATCAAAGAAAACGTTTCATATTGTTCTTTATGTGCAAATCAGTACTGCTAAGCGTTTCTAAATCATTTAAGCGTAGGGACTCAACCTACGTCAGTTTAAAATTAAACTCTGGTACTTGAACCATAAAGTAATGGTAAAGGGGAGACGAGAGTTAGTTGATTTGATTTATTCATTTAGTTATGTTTATAATCAAGTTAGTTCAACTTCAATCAGAGATCAATTCGATTTTCTTTTCTTTATAAAAAGAATTAAATTAAGACTTCCAGCTCCCAGCAGTATTGAATTGCATATTAATACACTTATTGAATATAGTATCAACTGTTAAGTATATTGTTGATGTACCAGACTGTATGTACAGTTCTCTTCACTCGCAAAATAATTATTTTTATAATTGTCTGCAAAATTGTGTTTCACTTATCCTTATGTCCTTTTTCGTATACATTGATGGTTTTATACTTTTACAACCCATAATTGTCAAATTTATTTAATTTTTAGGGTTTCGTTGGTAAAACTAAAAATAAGCAACCCTTATAGTTTCGTTCCTGTGTCTGTCAGTCTGTCTGTCACTCTGTACGGTTCCAATAACTTTTGAATAAAAAGAGATAAAGACATGAAACTTAACAGTATTAAAAATCGCTTTGACGCGCCCACAGAAAAAATATAGCGAAGTCAAAATTAGCAGCTGTTCAAATTCAAAATGGCGGATAATTTACGTCACGCGAAAAAAAGATTTTATTTTAAATTTCGAGTGGGGTATCAAATGAAAGGTATTGAAGAGTAGATTACAAAAATATATAACACTTGGGGAACATGTTTAATTTTTCATGCCAATTTTTTTACATGAAATTTTTTACATGAATTAAAGTATCAATTTAATAAAATTTAATGTGTGCAGACAGCTGAAATTAATATGGGGATATCTGCGAGATACTTTCGTCAAACAAACCAAATTTAATTAAATTTTGATGAGTTCTTTAGAAGATATAGATGTAAATAAATGTATATTTATGTGCATGCAGACGAGAAACAAATGGACGCAGAAGGTTGAAACTTATATGGGACCAACAATGGGCTCATGATAACCTACCATACAAATTTCAATAAAACTAGACAAATTAGTTTTTAAGATAATATGATGGTTTGCAATAATTGAGCGACAGACTGATCGACAGATACGAAAACCAAAAAAGATCCTTGATGTCTTAAACGGAGTTCTGTCTAGGAATTTTTGAAATCGAAGACATCGATCACTTACTTAGCTTTATTTGCCTTCGATAAGCTTGGAATCAAAAATTATCTCAAGATCATTATCATTGTAATATCACAGCAACGAAATAATTGAAACACCTTAAAAAAAAGCAGTTTTTTTTCCTTTATGGAGAAAAATTATGGAATTATTTGCATAATTCCTTTAATTTGCTGCTCCTACACATAAAATTGTGATAACTGTACAGTTCGTTTTGTCTTCTTTATGTTCCTTAAACTTCTGGTTTCGATTAGTGGCAGTGGTCTGAATTATCTTCTAGACCTAGACCAAGGATTCGAGATGTTTTCTTTAAGAATCTCTGTAAAATCTATTATAATTAACAGTTGCAAGTTGCAATTACTGTCATTACTCTATTATGAAGCCCAGGCAGTGTGATAATACTGCACTTCCTTCTCCTGTTATCTTGTTACTATAAAAACCATCTTCTCTTGCTGCGATTAACAACTTGTTGAAAGTATTTCTTCATAACTCATTCGTAACTAAAACTAATTTGTTCGATCCAAGCATCTACATTGTGTTATGTGTTGATACGAGTATGATCTACATACTCTTACATATCTATATTATTACCTATTTATATAATAATTACAAGATAAAAAGAACTTTTGAAGTGAAACTTCTTTGGCGGCGGTAGAGTGAATTTTTCATATAGTGAAATCGTGTAACGAAGTTTGTGATTCGAGACTCGTCCAAGTGTAACATTTTTACAGATTAATTGTATTATATCTATTTAAAGACCAGCAAATCAAAACAAACATTTATTTTTATTGGAATAAATGTGGTTGCCTCAGTGTAGCAGTATATAATTTTTTTTTTTTTTTTCAATTAAATTTCTCATAACTATTTCTTAATCCTGAAATAATTAATTCGTCAAAAAATAAAAGAGAGCAATGCATTCTAGAACTTAAGTTTCACTTCTAATGCGTGAGAGCCTCTCACATATTTTTTATATACTACGTTTTTAAATTTTCTTTTGAATCATATGTAATGTTAATAATATAATTGTCATTGTTACATATTATAATGTTAGTGAAAACAAAAAACATAGTTCCGAATTTATTTACTTCACATAAATGACAACCATCTAGAGAGCTGATCTTAAACCTATAAAAGGACAAATCTTTGTACAACGGATCTCACCAACACCGAATCTAAACCGTGCCATTGATATGCCCCTAGGGACAGTAAGAGAAGAAAAATGTGTACAAGTAAAGAAGTACAGATGTAGAAAAATTAAAACTTTATACCTAGGACAAAAGTATAAACAAACCTGGGTGTCACACGTCAATTAATTTATTTCTTTGTTTACTTTTAGCTGACATTCAATGTTTATCTCTTAATAAAAAATCATAAATTTGAAACCCGTCAAAATGAAGATTGTAAATATGGGATTTGTCAAAACAAATAAAATATCTTGTGGATTTTTTCTGAACTAACTTTCCATACATTAAAATTTGCTGAAAACTAATTAAATTCTGCTTAAAGATGGCTAAAATCTTTAAAATAATGCATCGTCATCGTGTTCTGAGCTATTCTAAAAGTTTCAAATGTTTAGCTACTCGGGAAGTTAGTTACAAATTGATTGCAAGATTTGTACTGAACAAACAAACAAACAAACAAAAAAGAAAGCAAGCTAATAAAAACGTAGTAAAATACAAATGAAACTGACTGAATGACTCATTATAATATCTCTGTAACCACTGGACCTTTGACAATAACTATACAATTATGTACAGTCTTTTGTACATCTGTTATTTTGTGTAATCTATTTTGTGTTCATATGTAATATGTACTCTATTTGATTTCACCACGGGCGTCGTCGCCGGGGGGGACGAGGGGGACGCGTCCCCCCCAATATTTGAGATGTAATAAAGAATTTAACCTAAAAAAAAGTGCAACATATCTAACCTGTTTTTACTTTTATTACATTTATTTTATCATTAATAATATATTTATTATCCATTGTATGTCACTTCGATACCATGTTACTGTTAACAGTGAACAACTAATTTAGAATCTAAAGATGGCTATTATGTTGTTAAAACCTGATGTTATCAGTTATTGCAAATACTTTGTGTGAAGACCTAGTGTTTCCTCCCTCTCCCTCTTTTCAAATGATGACGAATATGTTATTTATTGTGTGGGGTAAATCTGCATATATGCCCCACCTATTTCTAAACGTCCGATTTAATTCGGTTTTGCTTCCGAGCTTACCGATGGCAACTAAAGCTATGTGATCGTTCCGAAGAACGAAAATGTTTTATGTCTGCGATTTCAAAAATTCCAAGACAGAAATCCGTTTCAGAAATCAGAGAAAATTGTTGGGTCCGTGTCTGTCTGTCACTCAATTTTTGTGCACCAGCATATCTTAAAAACTACTCGTCTGATTTTAATGAACTTGTTATACATTTATTTACAGCTATAGCTTCAAAAGTATGTACTTACCTGATTTTATGAAACTTTTGTAGTTTATCGAAAATAGCCTACAGAGAGACCCAGATTTATTTGAACCATCTTCGCTAAAAGTTTTAACTTTTGCTAAATTGATATTTGAGTTCATGGAAAAACTCAAAACAATTTTGACAGATTAAAAAAACGGGGAAAACCATTAAAAAATTAGACAATAATGGCTTGTAAAAGCAATAACGTTCGTGATAGGATGCGAGGAAGCTATGTGCCACACAAATTGGCGAATTGGCAGATTGACAGTCTACATTTATCAAACTGTTCTTTTTTATATTAGAAAAAATCCTGTCATGTACTTGCCAGCAAGCTACTAAAACGGTTTCTTCGATCATAGAAATTCGTATTTTCTACATTTTTTTACTAAAATATGAACAAGGAGTGCATATTATCCTTTAGCACCTTAGGTATGTTACTTATTTGGTTCTTTTATGTAAAATGGCCGCCATTTTGCAAACGAGATGAATATTTGTGATCTGCATTTCAATACCTTTAAAATGATACACCACTCAAAAAAATAAAATTTTGGGTCACCATTTTTAAGGCCACCTAAGATTTGACTTCTTTATATCGACTCCCGGAAATATCTTTGGCCCACAAAGAGGTAGGTTTATTTATGTAATTTTTCCTCATTTTTAGGACCTTTCCTTATAGGTTAGCGGGGAGAGGGGACATTTTTGGGGGGGTTTTGGTTTGGCAATTTCGGGAGTAAAATGGCCGCCATTACTGAAACACGATTTATATTATTTTTAATATACTTTTCAATATCTTAACAACGATACCCCACTCAAAAATTACAAAAAATAAATAAGTTTAGGCTGCTATCAGTTCGCAATTACTCAGTGATCAAAGAAATTTCGAGTTGTAAAGTTCGCAACATTTTTCCTGTTTTTGGGTAAAAAGTTTAACTTGTCTACCAAATTTCAAATCTCTAGTTACAATAGGTAGGGAGACAAGATCCAAGATGCGACGGATGGACGGACGAATTACCAAAAGCATATGGGTTTCTATGACCTTGAAACCCTGAAAATGATTAATGTTGTAGCTCCTCAATAAATTCAATCTTGATATTTTTTAATTTTAGGGAAAATGATGGACGGTTATGGTTAGTTTAGGTTAAGTTCAGTACTTTTTGACCTAACCTTCCATCATTACCCTGGAAAACGAGACACTTTGTGTATATTCAATAAAAAGAATATACTGAATTTATCGAGATACTACAACCGGAATCGTTTTTTCAATGAACAGAGATACTGTAAAAAAGACAAATCCTGTAAAACGGAACAGTTTAAAAAAAGATAACTAAATCGGCAGTACGAAATAGATGGGCCAAATAGTGCAGATTTACCAATTGATGTCAAAAGAGAAAACTTTTTCTAAAGAATTCAACATTTTGTTTAAAATTCCCAAAATGTTCCTAGATTCCCCCACCTTCGTCTGGGAGCTCTGCAATAGCTCTACCACCCAATGTCCTGTTTTGGACTAAACTTTATATTATGGCCACCCTAAGAAAACATGTTTTTCATAACTATTGATTAAATGACATAGTTTATTATAGATTTGAAATAATATTGCATAATGGCTATTGACTGATCTATTTAATCTACAATGATTAGGTCCACAACTTTCATTATGCTACAATTTCTATTTTTAAGTTGGTGTTAAATTTTTTATAAAAATTCTTGGGTTCATACTTTTGTCCAAACGAACTACACCGTAAGTTTACTTTATACAAAGTATTAAAATCAAATTTCACCTAAGAGATGCATAAAAACACTGTTCTTATTTTCAAAATTTTCCGGGGGAGGCCCCCCGGACCCCCCTCCCAAAATGTGTCCCCCCCAATATTGTACTGCTGACGACGCCCATGGATTTCACAACAGGATTTTTTGTACTGCCGATATTTCTGATTTAATGTAACTCTTTATGTAAGCTTGAAGTGACGCAGATGGAATTTTTTTGGATCCGACCTCTTCAACGCCCTCTAATGACAAAAAATATAGATAGAGTACCCTGTTATCACAAATACTTTTTTATATAAATACCAAACCGAATTAGAAGTGTCCTACCTTGTACAGCACACTTTGGAGATTGTACCCCATTATGAAAATTTTTCGGAACGAATCCCTCCTCGAAGTGAAGTCTTCCAAAGTTAACTGACTTCCAAATTTTGCTTTGGAGCTTACCGAAGGTAACAAAAGCTATGTGATCGTTCAAAAGAATGTAAAATGTTTAGGTCTCCGATTTCAAAAAATCCAAGACAGAAATCCTTTTTACCACGTTCTTATTAGCTTGCTTTCTTGTTTGTTTGTTTATTTGTTTGTCCAGTACAAATCTTGTAATCGATGTTTAACTAACTTCCCGAGTACCTAGACATTTGGAACTTTTAGAATAGCTCAGAACACGATGACAATGTATTATTTTAATACTTTTAGCCATCTTTTAGCAGAATTTAATTCGTTTTCAGCAAATTTTGCTGTATAGAAAGTTGGTTCGGAAAAAATCCGCAAGTTATTTTATTTGTTTTGACATATCCCATATTTACGATCTTCATTCTGACGGGTTTCAAATTTATGATTTATGACTGAAAGTTTAAAATAAAAAGTTCTTTTTATCTTGTAATTTTAGACATTAGGGGACGTTTTTGGTTCCATGTCTGTCTGTCAGTGAATCGCTCAATTTTTGCGAACCAACATAAATATCTTAAAAAACTACCCGTCCAAATGTAATAAAATTTGTATGGTAGATTATAATTAGCCCATTGTTAGTCCCATATAAGTTTCAACCTTCTGCGCCCATTTGTTTCTCTTCCACGTGCAAACAAACATACACTTATTTTCACCTATATCTTCTAAAGTACTTATCTGATATTTATGAAATTTGGATGGTTCATCGAAAGTAGCCCGCAGATAGTCCCAGATTAATTTCAACCGTCTGCGTTCATTAAATTTTGCTAAATTGATACTTAAATTCATTCAGCTATTATTTAAATAATTAGAATGAACAATCGTCAGCATGTTTAACTTAAATTGCATGTCACTTGATCACGTGAGTTTATTGACTAATACAATAAAATATTACTTAAAAGGAAATGAACAAAATTATACATTTAAATCAAAACATGCATGATTTTATAAAATCTACAAATGCATGTCTTACAAAGTAGATAATATATGATTGAAGAAATAAATAACAGTTAATTTTTCTCCTGAGCGTAGAATATTGAATATATTGTTCGTGTAACTGAAGCAATATCTTTTTCTTAGAATTGAAGCAACACAATGACCGGACATTTCGTAAAACAACCAAGCAACTTTTTATTACCTTGTTAACAGATAATTGCTCATTTCTCTTATTAAAATCCTATCTATACATCTATAACTTGTATTCTCAATGATGAAATTCATTTGACGGTACATTATTTATAATTTGAGACCCCCAGACAATTAATAAGAGATTCTTGTTAACTAACACCTGCCCTAATTTATTGTTGCAATTATTTATTCAGTAGGTTTTATTGTACTAATATAAATTAATATACATTTAAAAAATTACTGTTTTATTTATTAGAAAATATTATATATTTTATTATTTAATGAGAACAAATTATAATATAAAAAAATACGTGTGGTGTCGCGGGAACCCGGTAGGAACGAAGTTCCTTACATTTTTCATTAAATTTAAATTATAAAATCACACTGCTAAGTACGTATACATTGCTAACTACTTATACATGGCGGAGTTAGAAAAGAGACAAAATTAAATGTAACGAACTGTTTGTACCTAGCAAGAGTCAAGGATAAATTTAAAAAAAAATCATTATTTGTATAATTAAAGCAAGCGTCTTACTATAAATATATATTGAATATAAGAAAAAAGTTGATCACGATAAGTTTATAGTTAAAGAGTATGTTTGTTAAAGGATGTTGGATTGAAATAGGACTGATTTCTACCTACCCAGCCTATTAATTTAAAATATTATAAAATATATCTCTTCCCTACTCTAAAGCTTCTGCTTGTATATCAGGTTGAAATTTTACATGCCTGTTTCAATTGTACTTTAGACAATGTGTGGGAAGTTTTATTAAAATCGTTGTACGTTAGAACGGAAGATATCGGTAAAAAAGCTGATTTCTTTATTTTAAACGTTTGGGTCCACTTTAATAAATTTAGCGATCTTTGTCACTTCATAATAACAGTGTCGGTGTTCGTTTTACTAAAAAAAAAAAAAAAAAAAAAAAATTTAAAGTTATTTGTCTCATTATATAGAAGAAGTTAGAATTTTTTCTTGGATTAAGTACGCAGCATTATAATAATATACCTAATAATATTGAAATAAGTGTTAGCACAGATCAATTTTACTTTTAACAGCACCATGATTATATTTTTTTATATTTACAAAACCAAGTAACATTTTGACATATAACATATAACACAAATAATCAAAACAATTCAAGGAACAGGCTTCTTTAATAACATTTTTCCCGTCTTTTTGAAGCTTAAGTTTACGCAAGCGTTGCGCGTTAACGCTTGGGCGGATAACGATTTCCAACGAACTCAGCCTGGGCATTGGTAAAATGAACATGTGTACCAAATTTCAACTAACTCGGTGATCTTTTACTCAAGTTATCGTCATCGGTAGATTTCGTCACGGATTTTGCGTGACGGTGATTTTGGTAGTTTTTTTCGGATTCACTCCCGGGCTCCAGAACGTGCCATAAGGAACTTCGTTCCAATAAAATATATTAATGTATATAATAATATTTTTGTAAAGTTAAAAGTCGATATATTAAAATAAATGTATCAAACAAAACTTGTCTATATGCAAAGTATTGCTAAATTTAAATAACATATTTTATTAATTAATTAGTGCAAAGTACTATAATAAAATATATTAAATTTTAATAATAATAAGATTTATTAAAGTTAGAGGTGGATATATTAAAATAAATCTGGTGAACAAAACTTTCTCGTATGGAAAGAATTGCTGAATCTAAATACAATAATTCATATCAAATTTAATTTATTTATAATTCAGCATATTTAAAAAAGGGGAACTGTAAGTTGCACCACTTTTTTTAACGAAGTAAATCAAAGTATGTAAATTGCACCACTCCAGTTTAAAACGAAGTAAGTCAAACCATGTAAATTGCACCACTACCTCTTGAAACGAAGTAAGTAAAATAGTGTAAATTGCACCACTAAATGTCCCTTTGTCTCACTTAATGATGGGACTAATGGATTTTGTCACTTTTTGTTACATAAGAGAGATGTTCCTTTGTCCCAAAATACATTGGACTAAATGTCTCTTTGTCTTATTTGATTGTTAGGCTAACAGATATTGTCACTTTCAATTACAGAAGTGTGATATTCCTTTGTCCAAAAGGAATTGGAGCAATTTACATACTTTGACTTGTTCTGGAAGGCAGTACACTACAATTTACACTATTTTGCTTACCTCGTGGTGCAATTTACACTGTTCTTGTTACTTCGTAAAACATTCACTGGGTCACGCTTGCGTGGCACATCCCTTGGTGTCTCTCACAAATTGTGTATATATATATATATATATATATATATATATATATATATATATATATATATATATATATATATATATATATGTTTATGTACAGACACACAAGAAAAATCAAGATTTTTCGCCACAAATTTGAACAAAAAGAACACGCAAACTAGTGTAATTCTTATTTCTTTAGTAAAAAGGAACGCGACTATCTCTTTTTTTTATATTTAGAAAAATGTAAAAAACTAAGAGAAAAAAAAGAGAATAAATTAATACGATGAATAATTATAAATATTACATTTTTTCATTTTAATTGCACAATGTAAAACAATATGCATTTAAAAGTAAAAAAATAAAATAATAAAAAAAAAATAATACAATATTTCTTGACTAGTTTCATATTATTGTTGCACAACTATTTATACTACCTTGTTTCTACAGATTATTATTATTTTCTTTTTACTATTAAACTTTTTTATTAATAATAATAAAAAAAAAAAACTGGAGTATAATAGTGAAGTAAATTGAAGAGGGGGGTCAGTGTACTCTCACGGTATTGTTAATTTCTCCTTTAGCTTCTTTCCCATACTTCTCCTCTATCAAGGTTTTTAAAGTCTTAAAAATCTATCTAACTCGGTTTAACTACCACTTTTTTTAAATATAGTTTATAATCATATTTAATTATACGTAAAGTTAACAGGTGAAAGATTTGGATTTTCTTGTTTTTCCTTAACATACGTCAAGATTTTGTACAGACTGCTTAATATTAGACCAAACAAACTTAACAGAGCAAGAAAAAAAAACAAAAACGATGAGACAATAAACGAAGGAAAAAAGATGCTGTATTTTTTTTTTTCTTTTTTTCCAACTTTACAAAAAAAAAAAAACCAACAATAGGATTAAAGAGTTCATTAAACCTTCTATTTTCCCACAGATATTTCAACTCGCATTTTTAAAACCTAAATTTTGTAAAGATTTTTTTTTAATTTCGTGTTTTATTATAATTATAATTTGTTGAATTGTGAAAACAAAATATTGTAAATTATATTATTTTTAAAAAAAAAAAATTAAAATAATATTTCGCTGTTCAAAACGTCTCCTATATATCTTATATACTGTATACTATATATGTAAATATGTTTTTTACGCATGAATATAATTTAAGAGTTGTTAATTATAGGGTGTTAATGTGTGAAGTTTTGAGAAATTTTTGTTCTATGTATTGTATTGTGCTAGTTTTTTGTTTTTATCTTTTTTCATAATCTTAGTAATTTTCAAATTTAATTGTAGAAATAAAATTTAACAAAATAATATTAATTTAAAAATTCGAAGAGTGAAAAAAATTAATTCATTTATACAAAAATAAATTACGATGTAATATTGTAGTATAGAAATCCATTTAAAGAATTGAAACTTTTAAGTGATTTTCTCTTGGTATTAACTAAAAAAAAATGAGAGGGGACGCTACCCTCTCAAAATCTCTAAAATAACGTGAAAAGAAATTATTTCTCGAAAACGTTTCCGACGATTTTGATTTAAAAATTCTAAAATGTAATCTACTTAAATACGAATCTAACGATATAAGGTGTTTTCCAGGGAAAAATCTATAGTTCCTGAGAAAATAGCTTTAAACGTGGATGGAGAGAGGCTGGGTTCGATTCGCCGCCGAGGAGAAGTTATATTTATGATACATTTTGATATAATGTTCAATCTTAATTAAATGTAACCACGAAAACTAATAAATGGAAAACAATGGGCTCAGTAATTCTGAATTCGTCCACGAGAAAGTTTCTCTGAGTTGTCTCGTATCAATGTTTTCATTTATTTCATGTTCCCATTTTCTTTTCGGTGTTTCTTACCTCAAAGCGAGCAGAATAAGCGATTCTTTTTCGTTGGAAAAACTTCAAAACATGCTGATAATAAAACAAAAATGAACACGAAATTATGAAATCACGCTGTACCTTGTCCCATGTTCTGTTTGACGATCCCTGTCCGTGGCAGACTGTGACGGAACCTTAATCATTACGCTAAAATAGGTAGATTCCCGTTTATCAAATATCCATTATAGTAATTTTTTCTGTAACAAATACTGCAAGTCGAGGAGATAGTGTGCAAAAAAATGTCTCACTAACATCAAGCTAGAATTTTGTGTACAAATAAATCTTTTAGAGCCTTTTAAAAATATGTGTTTGGCTAATTTCGTCTTCAGGACATATACGCAATTAAAAAAAAAAAAATCAGTGGAGAGCGGACATATCCCGCCAATTATGGTGGGCAATGTGATTTTCATGATCCTCAGTACAAATTAGTTAGTAGACCAAAAATCAAGTTGATGTTAGTTTGTTACTTGATAAGTTAGTTAGTCAAATATTACTCTAAATCAAAGTGGTCACCTATTTTAAGTGGCAAACTAACATCAACTTGATTTTCGGTTTACTAACTAATTTTGTACTCGGGATCATAAAAATCACAATGTCCACTATAATTAGCGGGACATGTCCGATCTCCACTGATTTGTTTTTTTTTTTTTTTTAAAAAAAAGCCTATTGTCAAGCTATGTTCTGCAGAAGAACTTAGCCGAACCCATATTCTTAAAAGGCACTAAAATATTAACTTGTACACAAAATTCTAGCTTGATGTTAGTCAGACACTTTTTTACACGCTATCTCCTGGAGTATGTAGGAAATAAAGAAGATTTTACCCACAAAAGTGTGTAGAAAAATGAAATAACAAAAACAAGTACTATATATATATATATATATATATATATATATATATATATATATATATATATATATATATATATATATATATATATATATATATATATATATATGAAATAAATACTAGAACTCAAATAAAAACAGATTTATGATTTAATAAATGCACTTTTATCATCGCTCTTGTAATTAGTACTTTAATAAATTATAAAAAGCCATAATTTATTTGGGCAAACTTAATTAGTTATATTTCTTTTACATGATTATCTTGTTTGTTTTTAAGGTTTATGAAAGCTCTTTAAATTAAATTAATTTGATTTCAGTGTACAAATTGTATTGCTAAAGTTATCTGATTCAAACAATGTAATTAATCTAGATAAGTTACTGCTATTTTTTTTTATTATTATTATTTCTCTGCATTAAATCTCAGTGTAAATAAACAATTAGAGAGATTTCATTTTTAATTTCTTTAGTTCTCTTGGAGTTTTTCCCCATTAAATTAATTAATAAGAGTTGGCTCTTGAAAGAAAAACTTTAATAAGAAGTGTATTATTTACTTTTATTTATTTATTTTTTAAAAAATAAAAAAACAACAGAGTACTTACATTAACTGCAGACGGAAGTAGATCTTTGTCGTATCTAACAAGATTTTTTTTTACGAGCTGAAAAATATATTAATTTAGAAAAAAAACGTTATATAAAATAAAATTAACAAAAATGTTTAACTTAACTTAAGGGTTAGTATTTTTTATGAGACTACTTGCAAAATGAAATACTAGAACAACTATATAATCCACAATTTACAGATTTTTAAAAATATTTTAAAACTGTAATAGTACATTACGCGTCGAGTGCGGAAAGTAGCATTTTGCATGCGAGTGTGGAGTTTGCACCCGAGCGACAGCGAGGGTAGTAAAACCACACGAGCAATGCAAAATGCCGTTTTCACACGAGTTGCGTACCGTACTTTATCTACGATTGATAGATTTAAATAATAAATACAGAAACAAATAAACTTGCTGTATGTAAGTTCGTATCTCTTCTCTTGATAAAGATGGCATTAATTCTTGAGATGTATTTTTTGCCGAATTAATTATTTCTGGAGGAGTATTATTCTCTACATTTTCGTCAAAGCCACTTGATTCATTCATTGTTTTTCACTAAAAACTCGATATAACTTCTTTCTAGGCAATTTATTTAGGATTGTGTTGTATGTATATTATTATATAATATATAAGTAGCTTACTGCAACTTACCCCGTGTAAGTTTAACGAACTTTTAATACTCCTTTACAAATATCATAACTTCAATAATATAAATATACCTTATATTATTCATAAATATTCTTTTCAGATCAGTTTATTGTGTAATAACCCATTTCAATATTATAGATTAACATAGAATTATTGAATACATGCATTAATATGTTTTTAAGTCTGGTAAGCAAGCCATGTCGTATTCTTTTGTAAATCGTATATCGGACTTTTAACGTCATGTGGCATACTTGTAATTTTATGATTGAAACTTCCGCTGTATAGATCAGAGTTTCAAGAATGAACCACTTGAGCTGCACAATAGATAACTTGTGTTTCTACCAAGTTTTTTTGTTTAAGTAAAAAAAAAAAGTAAGTAAGCTTAGACAGGAGTAAAAACTGTCAGCTAAAGTTCAATCCGTTATTTTAGCTAAACATATTGAAGTAGTAACAACTGTTACTATGGTTTCATTTTTTTTTAACCCTTCGCTCTATAACTATCGTTTGCCAGATGCCGTTCCTTTTGGGTTCATTTCGCGTTACAATAAGAGGGGAAAGACAAAACTTTTTTTTTTTTTAGAAATGTACATTAGAAAAAAAAACTTGAATTAATTTCAAACTGAAAATAAGTGGTTATTCAAGACTATTTCCGTTTTCAGAATTAAATAGAAAATAAATTAAAAACTAATAAAGAAAGGAAAAGCTGTCGGTTAAACAAAGTTGTAATTGATATGATTGTTGCTGTTGTTGTTGTTGTATACCAGAGTTAGGCAAATGTTACGTTTAATAATATATATCTAGCAGATGAGTAAAATGATACTACGATATTGTCTTGGTCAACTCATATTCTGCAACATGTAATAATACGTTTGGTAAGATTCTGTTTCTATTTTACTTTCATATAAAGAAAACGTATTGTGGTGACGTGAAAATTCGATTTTGATATTTTGATGGTTTACACGTTATTAAGGGTTTACACGTTATTAAGGGTTTACACGTTATTAAGGGTTTACACGTTATTAAGGGTTTACACGTTATTAAGGGTTTACACGTTATTAAGGGTTTACACGTTATTAAGGGTTTACACGTTATTAAGGGTTTACACGTTATTAAGGGTTTACACGTTATTAAGGGTTTACACGTTATTAAGGGTTTACACAGTATTAAGGGTTTACACGTTATTAAGGGTTTACACGTTATTAAGGGTTTACACGTTTCGAGATCCTCTTTGTCCAAAATAAGTGGTTTAAAAAAAAATGTCTGTCTGTCGTCTGGCATCTGTGCAAATGCCTGGAGCCTAAACTAAAGGACCGATTTAGACGAAATCAGGCATACATGTTCAGAAAAATCATACCCCAAGGCGAAATCAAGATATAAATTTTACCTTCAACTTTGGAGGCGCTAAACCCCAAAATATTCTGAAAAAACCGAAGGTAAAATTATATCTTTAAAAACAATTAAACTTTCCGTAGTATGAATACTACCAAAAACTTAAAAATGGAATTTCTAATTGATTGTACTAAGTACAGGTACTAATTGGGTACTTTATAATTATGTGTTATTTCTCGGTCTAGTTCTATTATCTTAAATGTCGATTCCTAGACTTGTAGGGCACTTCTTTAGATTGCTACTCCCCTTATATAAAAAAATAGAGGGGAGTAACAATCTGAAGACGGTGAAGGGAATGTTTTTCTTTTGACTGTTACTCCCCTTATCAAAACAGAAGTGTGATATTCCTTTGTCTAAAAGTACATTGGACTAAACATCCCTTTTTCTTTATAGTTATTTAGTCAAACTCATTTACATTCTAAAACAACATAGGGGAGTAACAATCTAAAGAAGTATCAGTTGTAGAAAAACTGAAAGCTTCATTCGGGAGTAGGTATCGATAACGACAGAGGAAATTATTCTTCAGCGTAGCTTAGTTGGTTAGAGCTTCTATACTGGAAATATAGGAGGCCCGTGGTTTGAATCCCTGCGCTGGAGTCTATTTTTCTCTATCTGTCTCCCTTTGTTAATAATAATTATAATTTGATTTAAAATAAAAATTATATCTCAAAAACGGTTTTAACGATTTTCATTTAAAAAAAAATTAAATTAATTTAAATGCGAATCTAAGGATATAAGCCGTTTTCCGGGATAAACCTAGCTCTTGAGAAAATAGTTTAAACGCGGACGGAGAGAGACCTGGTTCGATTCCTCCCCGAGGAGATGTTATTTCAGATTGTTACCCCCCTTATAAAAAAAATTACAGGGGAGTAACAATCTAAAGAAGGTGAAAGGTGTACAGAATGTTCTTCTTTAGATAGTTACTTCCCTTATAAAAACAGAAGTGTGATATTCCTTTGTCCCATAAAGTACATTGGACTAATAAACATCCCTTTGTCTTAATAGTTATTTAGTCGAAATCATTTATATTATAAAAAAAGAATAGGGTAGTAACAATCTAAATAAGTACCAGGAAACATCCCCTATCCTTCGCAGATGGTCACCGATATGGATCCTATGACGAAAGATAACTTACTCCTCAGTGGCGTAAACAGCGGCTAGGTCTGGAGGGGGCACATTCTAAGTCAGTTTAGATTGGGGGGGGGGCGGGATTTGGGATTTCGTAGTGGAAACAAGAGAAGGGAACTACTTATTCAACAACGCACTCCCCCCCCCCCCAAAAAAAAAAATTCTCCGTGCGCAATAACTGCTTTAGAACCTATTCGTTAGAAAATGTTATGCTGATGCTTACTGCTGTACAATACCTTACTGTACGCATGGGCGTCGTCTGCAGTAAAAAATGGGGGGGGGGGAGGGGGGTTTGGATCTGTGGCGGGGGGTCTGGGGGCCCTCCCCCGGAAAATTTTGAAAATATGACCTCTCAAATCAGCGCTTTTATGCATTTCTGAGGTGGTTTTTTTTACTCTATCGGGTCTGGGCCCGTCTGGGGGGGGGGGGGGGGGGGCACGTGCCCCTGTGCCCCCCTGGATACGCCACTGTTACTTCTTATATATATTATTTTTTTGGGCATTTACATTAAAAATTAAAATTTATAGAACAAACTTATTCTTTGTCGTTTCTCTGTTAGATCTAATCTGCGTTTAATAATTTTATTAATTTCACTCTGTATAATATAATTTGAACTTATCATTCAATTTATTAATATCAAAAGAATGATAACTGTTAATCTAACTAATTTCTCTAAACCAATATAAAAGAAATAATACTATTAATAGCTTTCGGATTAATAAAACAAACTGCTTTCTATCATTTATTAACCCATTAATACACTTCTTTTTGTAAAAAAAAATCTCATTATCTATAAAAAATTATACAAAACCGATTAAACATTATTAGCTTTTATTTTGTATTTCCATTTCTCACGTGAAAAAAAAACAACTTACTACGTCAAAACAACAGCAACAAACCACATATATTTCTTTCTTATTTCATTTCTTTACAATAATTATTGTTTGTTATTTCCCACGATCAATGGTTTCATTTTATAATCTGGGCTAATTGAGTAACAATATAAAAGATCATGTCGCTCTTTTTTTTAAATTTATTTGTATTATTATTATTATTATTGTTTACTGTTCTAAGAGATTTTATTTTATTTTTTTTTTTTTTTTAATCCATTAATAACGAAATATACATAAATATATAAGAAATAAAGATACATCTATGTCTAGTCATATATATTATTTAAAGCAACCACTATACTTAATTTTTATAACATATACTACAATAAATTATTTTTACAATGAATCTAACTGTGAAAGAAAAAATAATTTAGTTACAATTTATTTACATTTCTCTTCATTTACACAATTGTTTTTTTTTTTTATTATTTTCCCACAAATTATGATAAGAGCCGTTTTAATTTATAGTTTAACATCTCTTAGAAAAAGAACCTGTGTATATTACAAAAGAAAAATATACATACAAAAAAAAAAATAAATAAGATTGTTTAACTTAAAAAGTCATTAATATAAGAATTAGTATTAAAATGTTTCGTTTCTTTCCTTATAACCTGTTATTTACAATATATTATATTACTTGAAATTTATTATTATACTTTATTTATTTTTTATTATATTTTTATATAAGATGTTGGTCTATTGTAAGATTTTATTTATTTTTTACTTATATTCATCGTTTTAGTTAGATAGGTTTTATGTACAGTAAAGTAAATATATATATATATATATATATATATATATATATATATATATATATATATGTGTGTGTGTGTGTGTGTGTGTGTGTGTGTATTTTTTTAAAATTCTCACATTGTTGGAATTAGATAATTAAGAATTCAAATATAATTTATAATCATAAATGTTTTGTATTTTTAGCTTATTACTTTTACGATTGTAGTATGTTTGTGTAATTAAAGAAAATTATTTATGAATTATGCATTAAGAAAAAAAAAAACATTTCTTTTTTTTTACTTCTTTACTTATCATATTATAAAGAGAAAGCATTGTTATGGCGTGAAACTTCGATTTATAAATTTTTGATGTATTTACACGTTTTGAGGCCCCCTGAGTCACAAAAGAGTGTTTTTTTAAAAAAATGACGGTCGTCTCTGCAGACGATACTGAAAGCCAAAACTACTGGGCCAAAATTTGATGAAATTTGGCATACATGTTCAAAACAAAAATCAAACCCAAAGGCGAAATCGATAAATTAATTTTAGCATAAAATGTGGGGGCACTACCCGCCAAAAACTAAAAAAAAACAGTACCGACGATTTTGATTTTTTTTTTTTAAATCTAAAATGTTGTCCATATATAAATACGAATCTAAAGATATAAAAGCAGTTTTATCGGAAAAAATCAAGTTTCTGAGATATTGATGAAAATTAATCTGATTTTGTTGAAAATTGAAAACAAAAAGTAAACAACCACCTGTTGAACGCTTTTTAAATGTTCTCTTGTTTTCTTTTTTCTTTTTTTTTTTTAAAAAAAAATCAATTAAATGAGATATGTATTATGGAATTTAAATACAGTTTCAACAATATGAGAAAGTTAGTCTGAGTTTTCTCGGATCGATTTTTTACCTTGAAGAGAAAATGCCCTGCAACATACATAGGAGAAACTTCACAACAATTCAAAAACAGATTTCATCAACATATCAAAGACATCTCAAACAACAACACTAACACAGCTATATCAGAACACTAAACACACATTAGACACAGATAAATATAATATTCTACACACTGAAAAACACCACCAAAAACAACTCACACTGGAAATGTTATACATAAAATCAAATACTAACAACATAAACTTGAAACAAGACACCAATAAATTAACAGCGACATTTACACAAATATTATATTAAATACAAAAAAAAAAAAAAAAAAAATTTTTTGATGTCAGTTAAAAAAATAAATTTAATTATTTAAAAAAAAAACATAAAAACAATCAAAATTAACTTATTAACTTGTAGTCCAGGAGCCAGGTCGAAAAAAACAGGTCGAGCTGGAAAGTATTTTGAACTTAATGGAATTTTTACAGGTAACTCAGAGGTCCTCTGGGATGCAAATGCTGAGTTTTCGACCTCGTGGCCCTTGTGCTAACTTGGGGAGGGGAGAAAAACCCCAATTTTTCCGCCAATTTTTTGGTTTTTCGCCTCTAGCTCGAAAACTACGAGTCAATCAAAAAAACTATACCAGTACAAAGTTAAAGAGCATCAAATTTCCTATAAAAATCACTGGGCATACGACTATTTTTACCCATTAGGTACTGTGATACAGCATTGTGAAAAAATGCCAAATTTTTAAAAAATGTGGATTTTAGTGAAAAAAGCGTGTTTTTGGGCTTATAAAATAGATTTATCATCATAAATTGAGTATTCAACATTTCTATGTATACCATAATAATATGTAACCCCCTCCCCCCTCACTGCCCTCTCCCCCCCAGAACCAAATTTGAAAAATAAGTTAAATAAAACCTCTTCTTCCCTGAAACATTTAACATGGTGTTATCATCAATCTTACTTTAGGGTGGAGGGGAGGGGGAAAGGATCCTCTGATCAGTAGCGTGCCGAAGGCAAGGGGGCTCAGGGCGATCCACCTTAGGCCCCGTTTAAACGGAGGACTTAATTTTATTTTTAAATTGAAAAACCAAAGCAATGTTAAGAAGCGATAATAATGTGCGTAACTTATTGATTACGTAGGTAAACAAGTTATCTATAATTATGCATTTATAATAATAAACAAAATAATAAAAATAATATGAAAATAATAAACAAAAAATGAACATTAAATTAAATCGTGAGTCTCTCTTCGATAAGCGACTCGTCAGCCCCTTCTACGTCCATGCCTTCCTGGCATAGGTTGTCGAGCAGGTCGTCGGTACCGTCGTCATCAGTATCATCCTCGTTGACGTTGTGCTCGGCGGAATTTTCGCACCCGGTGCCCACACAGTACTTCAAAATCTATATTATGCCGATGGGCGCTGTTTATTTTTTTAGGGGTGAAAACTACCCTCAATTATCAGGGAGCCAGGGTAGCCGAGCGCCTTGTTTATTTTTTTAGGGGTGAAAACTACCCTCAATTATCAGGGCGCCAGGGTAGCCGAGGCGCCGAGGGCGGTCGCTCAGCTATCACTAAGTCGAGGCAACTCGAGGTCGTGGGTTCGATCCCGTGCCATGATACTCTGAATTGCATCAATGAATCGCGGACGGTGCAGGGCGAGGGACACCCTTTATGGGGACTCTTCCCCCACTCTTTGATGTGGGTCCGATCCGCGTCATGATGATGTGATTTGTATCTATGGTTCGAGGACGGAGCAGGGCGAGGGACACCCTTCATGCGGACTCTTCCCCCACGCTTTGACGCACGCTTATATAGCTTACTAATGACCACACCATACTCGCTTCGGCGGTACAACGTACAAATGTATGATGTGTGAAGTAACTGGAACTCTCCACCACGGGGCGAAAAAAGGGCCTAAGTGATGGCCTAATTGCAAGGTTCGAACAAGTGGTTCGTCCTACCCGTTCTAGTAGGAAGTACTAGACTACTACTACTACCCTCAATTATCAAAACTTATAAAGTAACATTTTAAAGCTTAAGGTGGGTGAAATTTCGTTTGGATTAGTTGAATAATGATTGTTTTATACTTTCGAACACAATTTCAAAAAATTTCAAACCTTATAAATCAACCCTTGTTAGACCTTAATGTACAAAAAAATATTTATCCTTAAATAAATGATTAATTTATCATATCGACTTAATTTAAGAATGTTGTTGCCTAAAATATTACCAATTTCATTATTTTGCAATTTTTCAACCCTTAAAACCCACCCCTTACAACGATTTGTACCCAAAGTACTAAATACACACAAATTATTTCATATTCTTTTTTCTGACATCAAATAAAGCACGGATACCAATTTTCATTCATATCGGATCAAAAATAATAATATTTCTAATTTTTAGCTAAAACCATTTATTCCTGTTTTTCCATTTTATCCCCCTCTTAAATGAAAATATGACAAGTGATTATAACAACAATTACTGCTCTCTTAAAGAGCTATCCAACGACATTCATCATAAAGGATTTATACTATTTTGACTTTTGTAACCCGTACCCCATACATCCGCCGTCTGGATATTCCCGAAAAGTTAGAGTTAAGCTGTTCTCATGTGTCCTATGTGATCCACGCAAAACCGTAGAAGGGTGACGATCAATTTGAATTGGGGTGGTAATTAGGGGGTTGTTTTCAATGATTTTTTCGTAGAAAAATGTAGGGACTAACTTTATTTTCATCGTAACTCGCTTAATTTTGATGCTATCGACTTCTAATTTTTAAAAAATGAAAGCCCTTTTAGTCTACTTTAAAAAAACTTCTATACGTTTTCCTCGTAAAATGCACAGTTTTATCGCTATTTGACTCTGAATCTCTCAAATTTAGCATTTGACGAACAAAAGCCAACAATTTACAAGCCGTAGGTCGGTCCGTATTGGTCGTACATGATTTATAAAATAAGTATTTTCTTTCTTTTTTTAAAGGCTATAATTTTGTTCTTACTGTTTGTTTGATAAAATGCATATTTTTCGAGTTATTCGCGAAAAACCGATCAAAAAGGTCGAACAACGTTTTCTTTCAATCGTGAATAACTCGAAAAATATTAATTTTTTAAAAAAAAGGTATAGATCATTTTTGACTTAGAATTAGCTTTTCCATCGATTCCTGTGGTTAAAATAAAATAATCAATTTCAACCCCCGAGATGGGGTAGCAACCACCCCCAGGGTAATTGCAATGATGATATAGATGATATAGATTTTGATGGTTGGACTATTCTCTACCTACTGTCAAATTTTTAAGTAAATCGATGCATGACGAAAGAATTGCGGGCCAAAGCGCTTAATTTCCTGGACTATTGATATTTTTATTTTATTAAAAGATAAAAAGTCAAAAATTAAGGGAAGGATAGAACTTCTTTTCCTGCGTAATCAATAAGTCACGCACATTATTCGTCATCAAATTTGTTTCTGGGGGGGGGGAGGGCAGTGAGGGGTTTACAGGCGGTTACATATTATTATGGTATACATAGAAATGTTGAATACTCAATTTATGATGATAAATCTATTTTATAAGCCCAAAAACACGCTTTTTGCGCTAAAATCCACATTTTTTAAAATTTGGCATTTTTTCACAATGCTGTATCACAGTACCTAATGGGTGAAAACAGTCGTATGACCAGTGATTTTTATAGGAAATTTGATGCTCTTTAACTTTGTACTGGTAAAGTGTTTTTGTTTGACGCGTAGTTTTCCAGCTAGAGGCGAAAAACCGAAAAATTGGAGGAAATATTGGGGTTTTTCCCCCCTCCCCAAGTTAGCACAAGGGCCACGAGGTCGAAAACTCAGCATTGGCATCCCAGAGGACCTCTGAGTTACCTGTAAAAATTCCATTAAGTTCAAAATACTTTCCAGGTAAATCTACCTGGCTCCTGGACTATTGGTAAGACTTTCATTCCCAAAATTCGTTTTTACTTTTTTCATTTTGACCATTTTTCTCTAAATTTACAGAATTTTTAACATTCAAAACCTGAAGAAGCCCAGGTTCCCTGGACGAAAGCTTGTTAAATAAAATATAATAAGAAAAGAAAAAAGGACTTTCATTCCAAATAACAACGAACTCCACTGAAGAGAAAGTATTGTGATAGCGCAAAAAATTTGATTTAGCTATCATTAAAGAAATATCGTTGCGGCAGCAGACGGAGCTGTTAAATGAGGTGTTACAAGTTACACCTAAAATAAATGTGTCCCAGGCTTTGCCCTTAGCTGATTAATGTACTATCTCCTTCACATAGCTTTTCTTGATTAAACTAGATATGACGTTAACTAATATTTCTATTTTTCTTTCAACTTACAAGTTGAAAATTATGTCTAACTGTCAAATAATACATAGGTCTGTTAGTTGTATGTTTTTTTGGCCAGTCCTGGTGGGAGTTAGTTGCTGTAATTTCCAGGAATACAATAGACCCGAGTAGCAGGTGACCGGATAACACCTGCCTTACTCCCCCCACTGTTAATCACATATACCATCAACCACACTCAGACATCAAATATATAAAACAAACTGCACAAATTTGTATCATTTTACTACATTTCTTATGTACTTTTATCTCTCGTTTTTTCTACCTTCTTTATATGTATGTATACATGTATTTTTTTGTCCATTATATTTTTCTTATAACTAAAATGATATATTATGTTATTTTTATTGTTCTTTCTAGTCCTATATTAAAATATAATTTTAATTAATAGAGATGTTAACCTTCATATGTTATAAAAATGTTTATTATTTTTTACTAATATATTATTATTACTAAAAAATAAAAAAAAATAAAAACTTAAAATAATATACACATTCTTATTAGATCTTTTAAGATGTATTAATTTTAGAGAAGTATAATATCTATTATATTTAATAGGTACCAGTTATTATAAGAAAATGAGCAAATAGGATATTTAATTAATAGCGATAATTTTAATAAATTTAATATTTTTTAATAACGATATAACTCATGTTTAATAATTATTTATTTATTGTCATATGAGGGCGTTTGACTACTTTATATTATTTTATTTTTAGATTTTGACCTATTAAAACTGAATCAGTTTATTGTCAAAATGAAATAACCTGACTTTAATTAACCAGATTAAAATGTTTATTATTTTTACTAATATATTATTATTAATACTATTACATAAAATAAAAAAATAATATATTCTTATTAGATCTCTTAAGATGTATTAATTTTATAAAAGTATAATGTCTATTATATTTTAAATGGGTACCATTATTAGAACATGGGTGAATGGGATATTTAATGAATAATGATAATTTTAATTAATTAATTTAATATTATTTAATTAAGATTTAACGCATGATTAATAATAATTATTATATTATTTAATATGAGGGAGATAGACAACGTGGTATACACCCAATAATTAATATTTCATTTTTAGACTTTGACCCATTAAAACTGAATCAGTTTACTGTCAAACACAAATAACCTTAGGTAATGGATCAGTTTTTTTATTGACCTATTTCATTCGTAGTTTTCCTGTAGTTCCCATTGTAATACAGGACTTCCACACGATAGAGCGCCACCGTCTATTTCTCACACTCCTCCAGATTTCTCTTCGTCTTGTGCTTTATTTATAGTGATAATGTATTAAAAATTATATTTCTGTATGCATACATTTATATATATAATATATATATATATATATATATATATATATATATATATATATATATATATATATATTTATAAATGTAATAAAGTCTGTAATCTTTACCCATTTTATTTTTCCCATCATTTTTTTATTTTTACTGTTTTTTTAAATAAATTTATTATTGCATATTAATTTGATGGTTTTGTTTAATTTTTTTGTTACAGGTGAGGCTCCTAATTCAACTAATTTCAATCCTATGGGTAAGAAGATATTTTTTATTACATTACATTAAATTAAATAACACTGGTTGGTTTTATGGGTTTTTCATAAAATTCCCACTATTGATTATTATGATTATACTAGTGTAATGGTACTAACACTAGGATTATAAATTATATATAATAATATATTATTAATTAAATGATAAATATGATTTGGTATTTATATTTCTATTTTCTGTTGTTTTTTTTAAAAAAACAAATTTTTATAATACTGATACTGTCACTCATTTTTCATATTTTACTTTTTTCTAAGTAAAGTTCGCCGTATAAATCAGTCTATTTAATAATATCTGTTGCCTGGTGGAATATCATAAGAAACGTGTTCAGCCAACCGTAAAATAAACAAACCATGAATAAAACAAAACATATAACACCATAAAGTAAAAAAAAAAATTAAATAAAACTGGAAAAGAAAAATATATATTTTTGTGACGTCTATAACGTCATACATGAGGAAGTTCTGTTTGTCTACAATTTATCCTGTTTTTATTTCGATTGGGCGACGTAGAGACAGGAAGTTCGAAAGTAGAATATATCTTAATATTTCCTTCTGACTGCCGTGCACGATTCGTCTTCATAACGGTTCGTGGTTTTCTCGACCAGTTGAATCATGAAATGCGACGTGAGTTGAAATATTGATGGCGTGTAAACTAGCCGTACCTTCATGCAAATACCTATTGTTTCCATTTAGGTGAATAGATATCAAATACGTTATGAATCAAAAAATAGTGAATCACTTTTTATTAAAGGAATAAGACTTAAGTAGTGTCATGATAAAATAAAAGGAGACAAACATTAATATAAAATAATAATTTAACATTTCGAGTCATAAGAATAGTCTTTAATTGAGGATATTAGTTAGTGTCAATTAAGTGGTGTGTTGCCATTTAGGAAAGTGTTAAGCACTTGAATTCATAGGAATGGTCTGTAACAGAGGAAATCTGGTTTTTTATTTTTGACTACGATATGATTCGTGATTTTGTCCGGAGTATTATTATCAGTTAATACAAGGTTTATACCACAAGTTAGTTAGTTGTAAATTAAAAGACTGCTTACTTTTTGCTTAAGCCAAGTTTAAACGATCCAAGTATACTTGGTCCAAGTAACTTTGATCAAATCCATTTGGTCCAAGTTTGTGGAACTTTGAAGTAAGGTTTACACGATCAAAGTATACTTGGTCCAAGTAACCTGATCAAATCCACTTGGTCCAAATGTTTGTGGAACTTTGAAGTAAGGTTTACACGATCAAAGTATACTTGGTCCAAGTAACCTGATCAAATCCACTTGGTCCAAATGTTTGTGGAACTTTGAAGTAAGGTTTACACGATCAAAGTATACTTGGTCCAAGTAACTTTGATTAAATCCACTTGGTCCAAGTGTTTGTGGAACTTTGAAGTAAAGTTTACACGATCAAAGTATACTTGGTCCAAGTAACTTTGATCAAATCCACTTGGTCCAAGTGTTTGTGGAACTTTGAAGTAAGGTTTACACGATCAAAGTATACTTGGTCCAAGTAACCTGATCAAATCCACTTGGTCCAAATGTTTGTGGAACTTTGAAGTAAGGTTTACACGATCAAAGTATACTTGGTCCAAGTAACTTTGATCAAATCCACTTGGTCCAAGTGTTTGTGGTATTTTGAAGTAATGTTTACACGATCAAAGTATACTTGGTCCAAGTAACCTGATCAAATCCACTTGGTCCAAATGTTTGTGGAACTTTGAAGTAAGGTTTACACGATCAAAGTATACTTGGTCCAAGTAACCTGATCAAATCCACTTGGTCCAAATGTTTGTGGAACTTTGAAGTAAGGTTTACACGATCAAAGTATACTTGGTCCAAGTAGTGGAACTTTGATACACTAAAAAGTAGAGGTAAAGATAGATTGAATGTGAAATATTTTCCCTCTAGAACTTTCCAGTTAAATTGTACATATTAAGATTTTAAACAGTAGTGATATACGAGTATAACCTTCTTGTAGACAAAACCCATAACAATCTTACTTCTTTGTCATTTTATTACAGCTCATTCTCATAATTTGTCAGGTGGACGCCATTTTTGTTGTCATCCACGTCTACTTTGATCAAAAAAAGTTGGGGCCCGTCCAACTCAACTTGGATGTCCAAGCTGACTTTGATATCTTTGATAACCTGTTTACACGATCCAAGTAGCGTCAAAGTAGAGTCAAAGCTGATTTGGTTTAAGTATACTTTAGCCGTGTAAATGTGGCTTTACAGAAGATTATCTGGCCGGATTTAGCTAAACACAATTCGTACAAAAATGGTAGCAAGCATTCTTGAGCGTAAACGTTTATTTGACACTTTATTCGTTAGTTTAGGAAATTATTCCATCAGAATCATTGATGTTGGAAGGTTTTGTGGACGAGTCTTATTCTAGATTATTAGCGGTTATCTTATCTTGAGGAAGTCTTGATGAGGGCATGACATCTCTGAAAATGTCAAAAATGTTGACAGCTTGTTTGGTTATTGTTATAACTTGAAATTTTCGGAAAACCTAAGGAGATGGGCTCGTGATACTAGGATCTCATCGCACCCATGTTGTCATGGGAGAGTTCGTTGACGATATTCGGGCGGCTCTTGTAATGAATCCTAACTTCTGTCGATTACGTTACAAGAAAGAAGAGTCGACTAAAAGAAACGGGTTTGTAAAAAAGGAGGAATCGACAGAGCCCAATAACACTGTGATCTGCAGTAATGTCAGTATAGAAGATTCCAACGGTAATTTATGCTTGCAGATGAAGGAAGTAAGTACTCATAGGAAAGTGACTTTTAAAGACGAACCGAAACGTCAGCCTCTTAGAAGACGTGCAAGCGATATTGAAATCAGGGAAACACAAAAGGTCAGTTCGAGAAAGCAAAACTGTGCTAAATGTTCTCCCAACAATTTGAGAAGGGATCAACCTAAATTAACTCATGAGGTGTTTAGACGAGATCCGTTGGAACAGATGGCAAATTTGATCGATGACAATTCTGTTGAAGAAATGGATTTAGACGGGGATTCTAAATACGGGTCTTCGGATACGCAATCGAAAGACTCGCTTTGCGATGTTGAAGTGCAAGCTTCAGAGACCCTGCCAGATACTTCCACGGTTTTATTCAAAGACCGACCTGTTGATATGGAATCGTCTGACTCTTCATACACTCGTAACGGCAGCGACATGATATCTTTAGATGACATCCTCGCACGATACTCAACCATTTTAGACGAGACATCTTTACAGACTCTACAAAAATCATCAGACACAAATCACGTGAAAAAACGTAAAAAGAAGCCATTCACATTTTTATTTTTCTTAACCTTCGTACTGACACCGACTTTATTATTTTATTTCCTAGTTTTTCTCTACTTCTTCCAACCGGAACCCTTATATTCGGTACTACTCAGAAACCTGAAGCTTAAAGACGATCCTCAGTTGTCACCTCTCTCCTCCTTTTTAGAGTTTATAAAATGGGCCTCTTCGGAACTTTACGACTACACCTACGAGAAGTTGGAAGAGCTTGTAACTAATTTTAATTAAATAACTAATTAATATTAATTATAATTATTTTAAACGTAACGTGATTTATTATTTTACAATATTGTTATAGCGATACTTTTTATTAAACTAGAAAAGTAGACTTTAAAGCAGTGGCGTAGCTAGGACATTGGGGGCCCCCCGCAAGAAGTTATTTTTGGGGGCCCCTCGCCAAAGAGAATTTATGAGAATAAATTAAAATAGTACCCCTAACAATAGTACAGAAGTGTGGTTCCAAGATTAGTTTTTAATTATGCTCTAAAGGGGCCCCATCGGCATTTGTATAAATTTTTTTTGGATTTGTGGGCCCCCTTGCACCGGCGGCCCACCCGCTATGCGGGCCTATAGTAACGTCACTGCTTCAAAGTTGATCACTTTCCTGTCTCGATAAAATAACGCCGAAACGTTATTCCTCAAATCTCCGTCAATATGATTAACTCTAAAATAACCTTCTTCCACCATAATATCACAAATACATACAGTAAAAGTATGCTGTTAATTGTTTGTAACCATGCTTACAATTATAAAATAACTTACTGATAGTAGCGTTTAAAGGAAAAATCGGTAGAACTAAAGTATATGGGGCCTCTACTAGATACCGCAAGTCGTTACTATGGATTGTTCTAATGACTTCATACATCGATATATGCAAATAATGCGTGATTTGGGAAATTTTACTTGTTTTAACAAAAATGTGTTTGAATTCAAATTTTTTTACCTTAATTTTGTTTGGCCTAGTTGGTTCTAGTCAGGTATTTATAGAAAGGGATTTAATTATGTATTATTTTACAAAATATAACAAATTTACTAAAGTTACTGAAGTAAATGTGATTTTCAGGTTGAAGATAGCCCAAGGAGGGGTCGAAATATTGCAAAAATGAGCTTTTAAATTTTTTAGACCCTACTATCAATATGAATTACAAACAAGAAAACAAACCTTACTACTTAATATTAAAATATAACTAAGTATTGTCAAAACTTGGACTAATATTATTTCTAGAAATCTTTGCAGGATAGTAAGGTAGGTAGAAATGGATTTGGTTGAATTAAGAGAAGGAATATTTTGTGAAATCAGATCACAAGAGATAATTTAGTTTTCATGAGAGCTCCAATTCTTTTTTTTTCCTCACAGCCAATTTCCTCTCTTTTTTTAGCTAAAAATAACGAAGAGAATATCTTTGTAGCATTTTGTTTCGAATTATGGTGAAATAAGACAAAGTTATACATGGGATCACGGTATAAGAAAAACAATTATTGATTTGTATGTTTATATACTCAATATTTTTTATGTTTTACGCTGTGTCTCTTGTGTGTATGTGTGGAGAATACAAAAATTATAAACTTATTAAAAATAAAATTAAACACAAAAAACCTTTTTTTTTCATTCCAACAAAAGTTTTACTTTTTTAAACATTCTTTTTTTGAGTAAACCTACACTGAGGTTATGCATAATGTTTTGTAAGATGGCCATTATATTGTATGGTACTTACACAAAGCAGAATGTTGTACAGAGATCTAGGATTACATGCGGGTTTTATTATATTATTATGTCTACTTGATGATGGTTGTTGTTTAACAATAGATGTGATGCGCAACCACACAAAAACTAAATAACTTTCTACTTGTTTCATTTAACTGGGTTTCATTCTTTCAACAGAAAGATTATTTATTTACAAAAAAAAAAGATGAAATCAGTCAAAGTTAAATAAAAGTGGACTATGGAAAGAAGTTTCAAAATAATTAATATAAAAATACTCTTTTAAAAAACTGGTCTTATTTTCAACAATTTTTTTTTTCTGTATTTTTCACCTTAATTCTTTCAAAATCAATAAGTGCAAAATTTGGGGAAGATTGAAAGACGGGAAGTGGTTCAAAATTGGGGTAATAGGTGTGCGATGAAACTTAAAAAGCAAATAAATATTAAGCCATTTTATTTTTTGGGGGGATTTCTGTATTTTTTCCCTTAGTTGTTGGTACTCTTATAGAAAAGGGCCCCCTTTTTGTTTTTTATACAGAAGAGTTTATATCCCTTAGTCTAACTACCTATTAAGACAAAGGGATATTCAGTCCAATATGCTTTGGGACAATGGAATATCACACTTTTGCATAAAAAAAAATGTGTATTCGGTTGGCAGAAGGTATATTAGATTAATAAAAAGTGGGAGGGCCCTTTTCTATAAAAGTGCCTTAGTGGTTTCCATGTGCAAAATTTGGGGAAGATTGAAAGACGGAAAGTGGTTCAAAATTGGGGTATAAGGTGTGCGATGAAACTTTAAAAGCAAAGAAATATTACGCCATTTTCTTTTTTTGGGGGATTTCTTTATTCTTAACCTTAGTTGTTTCCATGTGCAAAATTTGGGGAAGATTGAAATACGGGAAGTGGTTCAAAATCGGGGTAACGGAAACGTGCGATGAAACTTACAAAGCAAAGTAATATAAGACTTGTATTTTTCGTATAGAAGTACTTGTATTTTTCAAAATTACAATACTCATATTACAGTACTTCTTTAGATTGTTACTCCCTTGTTCATTTTTAGAATATAAATGATTTTGACTAGACAACTTTTACGATAAAGATATGTTTAGTTCCATGTACTTTGACACAAAGAAATATCACACTTCTGGTTTTATAAGGGGAGTAACAGTCTAAAGAAGAACATTCCATACGCCTTCTTTACATTGTTACTCCCCTCAATTTTATTTTTATAAGGGGAGTAACAACAAAATAAAGAAGTGCCTATATTACTTCTAATTGGCATCCTTCGCATGTCATTGATATGATTTTAATTAAAAATTCCAATTTTGACAAAAATGTTAAAATGTTCAAAAAAAACTTAATATATTTTATTTTATTACTTTTTATTTTTGTTGGAATATAAATTGAAATACTATGAATTATGCCTTTACTTCTTAAAGACATCTTAGTCAGTTTTTCTGATTTAAGTTTTTTTTAAGTATATAGTTAGTTTAATTTGAAATGATTAATTTATAAAAATATAAGTTAATTTAATTATTTTTGTTTAGATAATTGTTTCTACCGAGATTTTGTGAAACTCGGCTATAGTAGATAAAAAATCAAAAACCAATAGTGATAAATTTATTTTCTAAAATAAATAACTATGTATAATAATTTGATCAATGGTATCAATAACTTGATCGATTAAATTGATCAATGTGATTAATAAGTTTATAAATTTTGATCTTTGAGCATTATTATGTACAATAAAAGAAAACTAGTTTGGACCGCTGTAATTATAGTATTTATCAGAAAACATTGGATCTTTAATAAGTTGGTTTGTAAATAAATAATTTTAGGCTTTTGTTTCTTTGAATTCAACTAAATTGTATCGGAAATTAAAGCAACGCCCTTCTACTAAAAAATTGTATATTTTACAGAATCTGCTTTCTGCCAGAAATAGTAAATATCAGTGCCACCGAAAAATAGAGTGAAAATAAGAAGGAAATAGATTTATAGCAATGGCTGTAATTGACTTACAATGAAAAATATTTAAACATATTTTTGAAAAGGAGAGTGAGACCCTTTTAAAAAATATTTATCATTTTTCACCAATGTTACAAAAAAAGTATGTTTCCTAAAATAAAGATCTATTGTCAATAAGCTGTTTATATATTTTTCTATTTAGTCATAAATATGGCTTCTGTATAAAATAAACGTAACTTCATTTTTTTTTTATCGCTTCATTTTGGCGTTCTTATAAACATATTGCAAATCGGCAACGAGATCGTGGTCCCTTTAATATATATTTTAATATAGGGCAAAGGTCAACAAATTCAGTTATTTTGTGAATATCTCGCTTTCTATGGCTCCGACACCAATAAAAGTAGTTATCAAAATTAAAGATATCAAAATTTCCCACAAAAAAGTTTCATTAATTGTTTAACGTACAATGGACGTTTTATGGATTATAGGGCGAAGAATATCTATGAATATTTAGTATCCGTCGCCGCACCACTTTTTACGTATTATTTTACGAATATCTCGCTTCCTATGACTCGGAGACAATTTAAGGTGATTGTCGAAAAGCAAGATTATTAAATTTCCCTTAAAAAAATGTCTCTTTAATTTTTTACTTACAACGAACAGTTTAGCAAAAACCTAATAGCTTACTGTAACTTACGTAGTGTTTGTTTTTGCACGACTTTTCACGTATTTTTGTGAATATATCGCTTCCTTTAGCTCGGAGACCAATTGAGGATCAGAACAAAATTAAAGAATATAAAATTTCACACAAGAAACGTTATGTTATTTTTTTACGTAAAACGAATTGTTTGGTTAATAAAATGCTCCGAAGTTTACGGACAAGGCGCTTATTTATTATTATTTAAATAATTACTACATTTTGTGCGATTTTGCTTTCATCACTGAAAAAGCTCTTTCCAGGGCGAAAGCTCTGATGAAATAAAAATATATATCACTCATAGACTTTCATTCCAAATTCTACTATAAAATTGTAATTTAAATTGTTAAGTTTTATTTTTTGTTGATCTTAAACAAATATGCGTTTCCTTGAAAAATTGATTGGGTACATTTTTTCTTTAGAATATAATATCTTTTTAATGATTTTTTTTTTTTTTTCTTTTTTTCTGCTCGCTTTAGAAAAAGGTTTATTTGTGTGCGAAGGGGTCGGTAGAGTGTAAGCAGGTAAAAAAATGTGTTTTGGGTTTTCGGCTCTTCAGTTAGGGGGAAAAAAAGAAGGTTTTTTTGTGAGGTGATGGCGAAGGTTGAGCGTGGCCCCCTTTGAAACAGGGTCGTTTAACCCAGGCAGTGCCGAGTTTACAAGGCGGAGGGGATTGGGTGTACAAAACGCGGGGGTGGGCGACCCTTTTCGATCCTTAGTCTGACCTGACCATTGGCCGAAATTACATGCGCCCTCGACCTTGAAAACCTTTTAGTTCGGAACCAGTATTCGACGAGACTTGGAACAGAATGCACGTTCCCTCGTAACTTTCAACAACTTTTTCCGAAACTAGTTTTCTTATTTTATAGAACGTCACTTGAATAGTGTTCGAACATTTTTCGTCATCTAATATCCGGTTTGCACGATGTCTTACCAGGACGAAATACCGTTCAATTTGTCCTACGACAATTCTCAAAACGATGTATCTCACGATTCGATCTTGAATAACTCCGGTTCCGAATCAGATACTGTTAAATCCAACATAGAATTCATCTACAGTCAGCGTGGAAAGAAGATGTTAGTTCACAACAATCATAAATATTCGTTTCACCGTCCGACAAAAGGATATCTTCAGTGGCGCTGTTATATGCGCAACTGCAAAGCCAAACTATTCACAGACACAGATGAAAGTCGTATACTAGGTACTCAGAATACTCACTCACACGAATCGGATACTCATAAAATCGTCAGACATATAATTTCATCGAGAGCTAAAGAATTCGCAGTTGAAATGCCGGAAAAACCACCCGGATTCGTTCTGCAGGAGATCCAGGACGAGCTGAGCGCTACTCTAGGCAAATACTCGGATCAGATGTCCAAACAGGACATCAACCTGATCAAGAGATCCGTTTATAATGCAAGGAAGAAAATACCTCAAGGGATTACCATAACGCCAGACATCGACTCCATCTTAGGTAATCTTACCTTAATTATTATTTAAACGTCTTTACTAATCAGTTTTACAACAGGTCGAATTATTTTTGTTAGATTGAATAATATATTTTATCTCCAGTAGGGAGAAAAAGTTATGATTTTAGATTAATTTAGAGGGACTAAAGCAAGTCTTTTCTTCCCTGAACTCAAAACGTAGGGAGAAAAAGTAAAAGTAGGGCGAAAAAGTAAAAGTAGGGCGAAAAAGTAAAGTAGGGCAAAAAAGTAAAGATTGCAACTTAATTATTTTATAAATAGTAGAAAATGAATGGCTAATGTAATGAAGTTGTTGAAATCAGGTTGGCGACACTGCTTTTTCGACCATGATTATCTTTGTTTATAACCTGCATCTAAGTAACCTTCTATTTGAGTTTAATTCCAATTCTTATTTGTTTTTAATATTGAATCTCTTATATCTCTGCTATTAAAAGTGCTAATAATTGTTGTTATTTATTAAAATAATAAATAGTAAACTGTGCAATGGACGAAAATGTGTATTTTCTTCCTACTGGAGATAAAATATTGTATGTACCTCGTGAGTAAAGTGCCATTATACCCCTCGCGATAATTATCTAATTAGAGTTATTCCCCCGGCTGCGCCTCGGGAATTAAAGTCTAATTCCCTTGGCTTCACCTCGGAGTTTAGGGACCATGGTTCCCTCGGCTTCGCCTCAAAAACCTACTTTTTCGCTCAGGAAATAATGGCTTACTTTACTCCCTAGGTGCATAAATAACTATTTCATAAAGGTCTTCAAGTTTTATAGCTTCGATTATAATAAACCTATTAAATTTCAAAATCAAGATGAGGACTTCAATCTTTCCATCTTGATATTATTTGAATTAAACTAAATAAATTAATAGTAAAACAAATTTTTAGAAACAAACTGTTATTTCTATTCTTCTCAGCAAACTCCTTAAGGATGTGGTTGCCTTAGCTTAGCATTAACAAATCATTTCAAGGTGTGTCGTCGGAACACAACTCGATATATAAACATTTAAATAGTTTGTTTTCTTTTGTATCGTAACCATAACCAGATGAATTATGAATTAACTAAAACAGCGATTTATAAATCATAAATAAATATCGATATCTTCAAAATAGATCTTAT
Organism: Gerris lacustris; assembly: GCA_951217055.1. NCBI lineage: Eukaryota > Metazoa > Arthropoda > Insecta > Hemiptera > Gerridae > Gerris > Gerris lacustris. The sequence goes on along the minus strand of OX578281.1, from coordinate 3,810,125 downwards.
CTATGAGATGAATTGAGAATATTAAATAGATAATATCTATTTATAAATAGATATAGATATATCTATAGATAGTATAGAAAAATAGACGGATAAATTTTCAAGTCATTGGTATAAGGTATAAAGGTTCAAGTCAGCGCCCCCAAATTTGAAGCTAAAATGTATTTCTCGATTTCTTCTCAGGTTATGATTTTTTTCTGAACATGTTGGCCAAATTTCGTCAAAATCGGCCCAGTAGTTTTGGCTCCAGGCGTCTGCACAGACAAAAGACAAACGCATAAGACAGTAATTTTTTAATAACAATTTTAAATCGAATTTTCGCGCCTTATCAATATTTTCATTTTTTATGAGAAAGTAAAAAATATGCAAAATAAAAAATGCGTTGATTTGCGCAATAAAGACAATCAGTACTTAAAATTATTTTTTGTTTCTAGCTTCGGGTTCAATAAAGCTAAAGACTCATATTCGAGTTTTAATTTACCTGGATTTATTTGAGCGCTGAGCCAAGTTTTAAATAAATATGTACATCCTTTACTGCCTTCAGATATTTTACCTCCAGCAGTCCAGACTGTACTCTTTTCAACCGCGGACCTTCTGTTCAACTCTATTTACCATAGAATTGGTGTGCTCGCATCAGAACTAATTCTAAAACCTATTATCTTATGATTATGATATCTATCAATTTGAAAATCTATCTGAAAATTATGAGGGTAGCATTTAACATTTATCTCAAATGTTCTCTTTGTAATCTGAGCGCAGATGAAGATCATTTTCATCTTTCAAGACCTTATCGGAAAACATGGTTTAAGAAAGAAACCCTGACTCATGCAGAGTTTATTTCCCTTATAAATACACCAAATTGGAAGGAATTAATTAATTATGTTAAACACTCTTTAAGGTACAGAACTGAACTAATTAGTTATTTTAATTTTTAAATCAGAGTTTTGATTTTTTTTTTTTTTTTTTTGTCATTATATACATACATAGTTCACTTCCTAGAGGTCGACCAAGAAGTCATGAACACGGGAGAAACGGAAAGCTTAACTTCGTTTAAAATCGGAACTTCCGAGTAGTGCCGAAGTCAGTACAGTCGGGTGCTAAGACAATACCCATTCCTAGTGTGTATGACATGCGCAGTTACGTCAAATCTCACGAATAACAACAACAAGAGGTTTCCAATCTGTTAGGTTTCCTGTTTTGTTTGTTTTTATACAATACGAATTATAGTCACACCTGTCCTAAATCCAAATAACTCAGAAATAAAGAGGAAGAAATAATAGATTATGAAAGAAGAAAATTGATTTAAATTGAAAGAATATTACTATGAATAATAATATAAAGATATTATCGTACATTATTAGTGATTTCTTATCAGGTACAGTGTTGCCTGTTGCATAAAATATTAAAAAAAATATAGAAGTTATCAAAAATAAAATTATTAATAACAAAAGATCAACACTGTGTTTTTTGACCGTGGTCTATTATATCAAAAACTGACTGTACATGACGACACTAGCGCACTCCTCACATTTCCATGACTTCTTGGTCGACCTCTAGTAGTCCTATGATTTTTTACTCATTTATTTATTTATTTTGCTTCCGAGCATACCGAAGGTAACGGAAGCATTGTGTTCACTTTTGAGAACGAAAAACTTTTATGCCTCCGATTTTAAAAATTCCAAGACAGAAATCCGTTTCAGACATCAGGGAACATTTTTGGTCTCGTGTCTGTCTGTCTGTCTGTCTGTCGGTCTGTGTGTCCGCGAATTATGAAACGTGCGACGATAACTTGAGTAAATGTCGACCGATTTTGATGAAATTTAGTAGACATGTTCATTTTACCAATGCCCAGGACGAGTTCGTTGGACAACATTATCCGTCCAAGCGTTCACGAGCAACGCTCGCGTAAATGTGAACTTCAAATTTAAAATTGGAATTTTAGGACGGGAAAAAAATCTAACTTCATCTATTCAATGAGACAAACATTTTTTTCAAATATAATTTTTTAGTAAAACCAACAGCGACACCGCTGTGAGTGTTAAAGATCGCTAAAACTATTAATAGTTTTTACACAATAAACAATATAACAATAAAGTAATATAATAATAATTTTAATGTTAATATAACAATAAAGTACATGATAGGATGCGAGGAAGCTATGTGCCACACTAATTGGCAGTCTATTTTTTCCTATTGTATTGTATTTATTTATTGAGCTGGGAATTAAACTAAGAAACAAATAAATTTTATGTAAATAATTAATTGTAAATTAAGAAAAGAAAATATAATTTGTTATTCTTATTATGCCAGTCGAATCTCTCCCCCTCACGGCTGTGGCCATAGGGGAATAAGATACATTGCAGTATTACATCTATGTGTAAACTTTTGTCAAATATATCTCTTCTTCTTCTTCTTCTTAACATTTATGTTAAACCTGGAAATGAAAGAGATCGTTCGCAGTTAGCCATTTATGCAAGCTTTTCTTGCAATCTTATATTGCGTATAGGCTTCCACGGATTATATCATTAAAGTTAACCGGAAGACCTAGAACTTCTCTTGCTATTTTTCTTCGGAGTGGATGATATTTTCTTTTATAGACATATTCAAGGATTTTTAATTTTTCTAATTAAAAATCTAGGACATTTTATTAATGTTATACGTTACGATAAATTATTTTGGTTAAAAACCTTTTTATCTTTATAATCGATGGTTGTTAGCGATTTGAAGTTGGATTAGTATAAAGAGTTTAGGTATTTGATCGTTACTGATTTTATGTTTGGACTCTTTTTTTTTTGGTTTTTATGATGTTAAAGACATTGATTTTGTATAGGGGTTGTTGCTAGTTGTTTAGAGATGTAGAATTATTTTGCAAGGTCTGGAGTTTATTTTGGAAGAGTGATGGAACGTAGGAGAGTGGACTGTGTCAGGTGTAGAGGAAGGCTGTGTAGGGTTACAGTTAAGGGTTGGTTCCGTAGGTAAGAGCCAGTTGTTTTATTATAGGTTTATACAGTACCCTTGGCTTTAGCTCCGGTCCTAAGCCAGATTAAGCCGGGGAGCCCTATGTCATGTTAGACGAGTCGGCCCGAGGGGGGGCCGAGGGACCAGTTTACTACCTGGGGATTAGTAGACGAGCCTTCGGCCCTTGGGAGGATTCGGCCATATCTTCAGTCTTCCGTCTACTCTTACACGGTTAACATCATGGATTTTGTCGGACGAGTACCTGGTATTGAATTTTCCACCCCTTACCGCTACGATTTAGGAGAAGCTATGAAGAAAACGGTGAACGATTGCTTCGGACCTGGTGACGACATGAACTCCGATGAAGGAACTGTAAGAGACCCAGGTGACACCGTCTACCCTGAATATCGACCTAAAATTGAAACGCTCATGAGTGAAAGAAACAAACCCATGATTCTAATAGAAGGGTTCAAGTATATCTTAAGACACACCCAAAGAGACGGACATCAGCGTTGGGTCTGCTCCGACTACGGATGTCGTTCCTTCGTCAAACTCGACCCTTCGTTCATGAGAATCGTCGACAGGAGGACACGACACGATCATGAAAAACCGGATCCGAAGAAGATAACAAGACAGAAGATCTCCTACTGTTTGAAACAAGCTGCCGTCTACGACTTGGATTCTAACGCTACGAGACTCCTAGCTAACGAACTGTTACCTTCAGAACTCAGCTCTTTGTCACAAAAAGACATCGGTAATATCAGAAAGAACATTTCCTACGCTCGGAGGAAGGCTCGTAAACTTCAGGACGAATTTAAGATACCGGATTTCAATTTTCCCGCCGAACCACATTTTCAAACAGGTACTGAATTTTGTAATAGCATGAAAAATCATAATTTCCATTAAGTTAGGTTAATGTATGGAGCCTTACTTGAATTTTTAGGTAATATATATTATTAATAATATATTAATTTACCTCAGTCTAACCAAATTAAAATTTTTCTTCCGAACTTAACAAAGGTGTAACGGAAGCTATAAGATCGTTCTGCAGAACAAACATTTTTTAATCTTCGCTTTAAAAAATTCCAAGTCAGAAATCCGTTTAGACTTCGAGGAACATTTTTGGTTCGTGTCGGTTTGTCCGTCGCTCTATTTTTCCAAACCAACTTATCTTAAAAACTACTCCTGTCTGATTTTAATGAAATTTGGATGGTAGGTCATAATCAGCCCATTGTTTGTCTCTTATAGGTTTCAATCTTCTGCGCCCTTATCACCCTCTTCCACATCCGCACAAACATTTATCTATTTACACGTATATCTTCAAAAGTACTCACCTGAATCTTATAAAATTTGTATGGTGTGTCGATAGTAGTAGCACGCAGATAGCATCAGATTAATTTCAACCCTTTATGCTCTTTAACTTTTACTTAATTGATACTTTAATGCATGTAAATAATATAAAATCTTTTAATTGCTTTAGGAAACCGAGGAATATTAAAATAATTTTGATAATACTGGGTCCTAACGCATGAAATAATTTTAAAGTAGGTACGAAATACACGAGAAAACTATGTGCCACACTAATTGGCAGACTATTTTTGTTATTTATAAAAAGTCAGAATAATTAATCTAGTTTTATATTAGTATTAGATTTTAGTATTATATTAGTATTTTAATTGAGTATTAGAGTAAAAAGCTTCTTTCTACTTATATTATCACCGTGAATACGTTAAAACTTTGTTTTCTGTCATTCACGCGTATCATTGGAGTCAAATAGATTGTGTTCTACATTTAACCCCGAATACGCTTGGAAAATAAGCTACACGGAAAAGTTTAGTACTAATTGTCTAGAACAAGTTTTATTATAATGTTTAGTGTGTTCTATTATTACAAAAAATTGTTCTTGTTTAAATAATATTAGGAGTAGCATTAATATTACATTATTTCTTTTCATGGGCATAGGTAGAAATATGGGATGAGTTTCAAACCGATAGTTGAAAGTGGGTATAAGTATAATATAATTAATAACCCGTATCTGTACTGACTTAGTTTATATTCTGCTATCATGGTTCAATGTTTACTTTTGTTTTATCACAACTCGATCGGTTTGTTTTCTTATTATCTTTGTCATTGACTAAAGAATTTTCTTCTTAGTTAATTGGAATGGTTTGGTAAACCTCTATGACGTATTGGAGTTTTATAACTTATATTTATTCCTTTTAATTTTATTATTTTAATATTTTTTGCTAAATAACTTCGCTAAATGGTCTAGTTCATATATTTTTTATTAATATGATCATAGTGATTATAATATATTTATGTTTTTACTTTCTCATATATGTAAAGAGGAAGTATTATGTCTGTGCAGACCCCTAGATCCTAATCTACTGGGCCGATTTTGACGATATTTAGCATACATGTTCAGAAAAATCATACCCCAAGGTGAAATCGAGAAATGAATTTTAGCTCCAAATTTAGGAGCATTACCGTAAGCCGTTTTCCGGGAAAATCTAGTTCCTTAAAAAAAAAATAGCTTTAAACGCGGACGGAAAGAGGTTGGGATCGATTCCCCGCCGAGGATAAGTTATTTTTATGATGCATTCTGATGAAATGTTCAATAATAATTTAATTTACCTACGAAAATACGAAATCTAATAAACGGAAAACACTTGGCTAAGTAATTATGAACTTGTATTTGAGAAAGTTTGTCTGAGCTGTCTCGGACCGATTTTTTAAAATTATATTTATATTAGTTATTTACTTGCATTTATAAAATTGTTAAATTTTATGGTATGATAAATAAGTTAAGCATAGAAAGGATTTGAACGGGGAATGAGCGGAAGCGTCGGTGAAGCTGTTAGTAGCTGGAAGGCGGTTAATACGGGGGTGTATGAGTTATGGAGCGGAGGTATGAAGGATTGTAGGCCGAGGAGGTATGGAGGATGGTAGGTATAAGGATATGGGATGTGGTTTAAGGGTGATGCTACGCCAAGGGAAAGAGGCGCCCAGACGGCACCAGCTGTGCTCAGTTGACCCTCAGCCAAGATGGCCCCTCCCCTCGCCTCCCTCTCTTCTGGACTTGTTTTTATTTTGCTTCGTCCAGCTGACGCCTGAGCCCGGGGCCGATCACCTCAGTCTCGCTTACTTTGCCTCCGGAACCATGTCTAAAGTCCACAGTGTCGCCATGAGAAACTACGACGACGCAGAGGATCCGGAAGAAGATCCTGTTAGGAATTTCGTGGAAACCTCCTACTCCGACTCGTGGAACTCTGAGAAGCCGCTTGTAATCGATACGATGACTAGCTGCCGAAACAGGACACTACTTCTTGTCGACGGTTTCAAGTTCCGTTTCCGTTCTAGAAACAGAGACGGCGTCGTTCTTTGGTCTTGCGTCCACCATAATTGTCGATGTTTCGTTAAAATCGATCCATTCAGTAAGGTGACGGAAAGCTCGACTTTTCACCTTCATCCGAAACCGGACGAGAAGAAGCTCGCCCGACAGAAGATCTGTAACAACCTTAAAAGAATAGCGAAAGACGTCGCCTCCAAGCCGTCTGCTCTTATAGAATCGGAATTGGACGGGAAGGACGTAGAGTCGTTATCACCATCCGACTTTGCTCTTATCAAGAAGAACTTACACAGGGCCCGAGCTACGCTACGTAATAAAGGATATGCATACGACTACGATCCTGCACTGGAAGGTACCGGCTTTTATATCAATATTTTATTTATTAGTCACTATAAGCGTGTCGGTCTTACTAAATTCTTTCGATTTCTCTTCCTATCGCCTCCAACCTAAAATAAACTTATTAAAAACTAATAATATCCTCTAAGGCATAAAGGCCCACCTGCTAGCTACCTTATTTCCGCTTAATTTGACATTGCATAACAAATAACATGTGGTAAAGTTCTAAATAGGCCTTTTCAAATGGTGTTTACATTATAGTATAACCTTAATGAAACCTTCCTTATAATATAAACAATGCAACCTTAAATAAAGGTTATAAATAGTATTACTTTACTTAAATACAGGTTATCAATCTTTTCTGCAATATTATTCTTTACTTAAATCTATTATATCCTTTAAATTATAACAAATATCATACTTTAGTCCACAACATATATCTTAAGTAAAGTCTATTTAAAGGTTATAATTAAAACATAAACACCCACCTGCAAAGGTACCGAATTTCCGCTTAATTTAATATTGCATAAGAAATAACGTATACAAATCGTAGAAAGCCTCTTCAAATTGTGTCTACAGTCTACATTATATAGTACATATAACCCAAATGAAACCTATTCTATATATAAACAATGCAATCTTGAATAAAGGTTATAAATAGTATTACTTTACTTAAATACAGGTTATCAATCTTTTCTGTAATATTATTCTATACTTAAATCTATTATATCCTTTAAATTATAACAAATATTATACTTTAGTCCACATCATATCTTAAGTAAAGCCTATTTAAAGGTTATAATTATTTACAAGTAAGGTTATAATTATTTACGAGTAAGGTTATAATTATCTACGTGTAAGGTTATATTATCTTTTTTAATAATTCTTTATGAATTAATGCTCCTCTACTATTTAATAATTAATATTTAATTTATTTCAGAGACGATAAAATAACATGAAACCAATGCCATCTAGCGAGCATATTAGTAATTTCTTATTTTTATGGTGTTAATTGTGGGACCTTGACATTCTTGGAACTGTTTCTATAATACTGCTACCGCTATCACTTCTATCTCTGGAACAAGTCAGGTTTCTTAGAGTTCCTTAACATCGTGCATTTACATCTGTTGACGTACTTAAATGAATCATAATATTATTTATTGACGTATTTTAAAAGAACTTAAATTATTTGTCTTTACACAAGAAATTGTTTATCATCATAATTTCTTCTTTTTTTCGTTCAAAATCATTTCTTGTGATTTCGAAACTATATTTTTTACCGACGTTAAGTCAGGTTTATTAATAGGTACATAGTTTAAATTATATTAAGGAAAATCACAATCTTGGTTTTTAATTTTTTTTTAAATTTATATACAATTATATTTTTGGAGGTTTACTGAAAGTAAACATATTTTAGAGGGTTACCGAAAGTAGCAAAAGCACTGAGATCTAAAGAATGATTTTTTTTGTCTTTAAATATAAAATATCCTTAACCAAAATGTGTTTTAGATGTGTTTTAGTTTTTTTTTTTTTTGTGTGTTTACGTTAATAGTTAAACTTTTTACTAGGTACCTACGTATATTGTTAAACTTATAGTATATATGTACTAGTACGTTTTAAGCAAGTATATATTATACTAGTACGTATCTATCACGTATATAAATATAGGTACTATAGCATGGGCGTAGCCAGGGGGGGGCAGGGGGGGGCCATGGCCCCCCCCTAGCCGGCTCAACTCCCTAAAAAAAATACGATTATTATACATATACAGGTAAAAATAAAAAATAAGAAAATAAAAAGTAAAAATAATTCTGTATAATAATAATAATAATATATATAATTATTATTATTATTATTATCATACAAATTTATTTTTTCCGTGGTAGGCTGTGAAATAGTAACTTTAGAGCCTAAAAAACATAGCTAAAATCCATTTTTTCATTACGTGGACTTAAAAAATCTTTTCATTACTCCTAGCTGTAAAGAAAAAATCTTTTACGTCCTAGGCACTAAAAGATTTTTTCTTTACGGCGGGTAGTTGTCGAAACTTCCGTTAGTAGTGCTGCAGTCTTTGTAGAAATGCTTCTAGTACGATAAAAATCCGCTAGATGTCAATGCGTTTTATTTATCTTTTCTTATAGTGTAACCTCATTTTAAGGTTTCTTTTTTTAAGTCTTAAGTATGTACTAATATTTGTTATTATTATATATTGATTAGTGATTAATATTTAATGTTTTTTCATTGTCTGCTACCTCGGAAAAAATAGCATATGCTACTCGACTTTGAAGTGTTTTTTCTACATTATTTTTCTACATTATTATACATTTACTGTGTTTTTTCTACATTATCTTTCTACATTATTATACATTTACTGTCTCGCTTCGCTCGACAGTAAATGTAATTGCCGCGGTAAAGAAAAAACTCACTTCACAGCCTTGTAACATAATATACTATTATGGCTAGAGGGAGTCTTCAGGTAAAATAATGTAAATCTCGTTTTAGTTGTCAAGTTACTACTGACACTAGTAGGCTGCACTGGTTTGGTTAGCATTGCTTTGATAAAAAAGATGCCTATGATAAGAAAAGAAGCTGGACATTAATTATGTTTTTCCTTCTCTCAGCCAGTGGCGCACCCAGAGGAGGGGGGGGGGGGGCACAGGGGGCCCGGGGACTCCTCCCAAAGCTAAAGACCTGAAATTTAAGTATGCAATTTCGCAGCACATTTTAAAGTAATAGCGTTGTGATAGTAAAAAAAAAATATATATATATAATAAGTAATTATATACCTAGTTTTGCCCAACATATTTTTTTTGGCGTTTAAAAAGACGTCCCCCCCCCCCAAAGACAAAGTCCTAAAATTTAAGTATGCAAATAAGTAAGTATTACTTAATAAATAAGTAAATATTACATATTATTTTTTTTTTTTTTTTTGTGCAATCAAGTCAAAAGCTGGAAGTCCAAAAGTCCAAAAGTGGAGCTCTAAGTACATATACCTCCTGGGTAAAGATGTGTCGTCTATTATAGTCTATAGAACTTGGAAAAAAAATCTACATAAAATTACGACCGCGCATGGTCAGAACTTTTTAGTGGGACGAATTTCTTCCCGACTATTTTATCCATTGTTTATTTTGACTGAAAGGTTACAATATAAAATTTTTAGATCAAGTTTTTAATTAACTAATTTTCTTGTTTTAAGGGTTTTTATTTTAATCTACAGTTTTACTTTAATATATTAATTAAATTTAATTAAAATAGTTAGTAGCAGTCATTAGAATTTAGAATAGTTTTTAATTATCGAATAATTAATATTAATTAATTTGGAAACGGGTTCAATTGTAGAATAAGATTTTAAAAATTGCAGATACCCGACCTTTCGCAAGGAAGACTATTTTTTGTATTTATTGACTGGACTGTTAGATACCCTACTATTTTTATTTGGTTATGGTTTTGCAATAAAACTCAGTATGGTTCTGCATATTTGATTCTTAAAAAACAATTAATTACTATTTATTTAAAATTTAAAATTAGAGATGTAGTAGCTCAGACAATATCTCATAGGAACCGCTAACGTCGCTTCAAATACTCTGTCCAATCTTAATATGAACTATTTTACATTAAGAGTGGATTTAAACAGCAAGTTTCCCTTAAAAAAATCTATTTCAAATAAACAATTTTTTCCCCTATAATTAATAGTTCTATTGAGTTTTTTTTTTTTTTTATTATTAAAATAAATCCTTTTGAAAATATGAATAATGGTAGTGTCAGACTCTTGGCATTTTTAAGGAAAACACTTTTTTGGTTTTACAAACACCACACCACACACACATATATATGTATATATATATATATATATATATATATATATATATATATATATATATATATATATATATATCCAAAAAAATTAGCCCCCCCCTAAAGGCAACCCTGGCTACGCCCATGTACTATAGTATAGTATGTATATAATAAGTATAGATTCTAGTATGTATTTAACAAGTATATATACTTAGTATGTACATATATAGCAAGTTCTTGTCTATATATGCCTTTTAATTTTGATAATAATAGAATAGTATTTTATATTTCATTTAATTATGATGCTTTTTTACTACGTTTTTATTAGCTTGCATTCTTGTTTGTTTGTTTGTTTGTTTGTTTGTCCGGTACAAATCTGGCAATCGATTTCTAACTAACTTCCCGAATAGCTAGACATTTGAAACTTTTAGCACAGCTCAGAACACGATGACAATGCATTATTTTAATACCTTTAGCCATCTTTCAGCAGAATTTAATTAGTTTTAAGCAAATTTTGCTGTGCGGAAAGTTAGTTCGGAAAAAATCCGTAAGTTATTTTATTTGTTTTGCCATATCCAATATTTACGTAATCTTCATTTTGACGGGTCTCAAATTTGTGATAGATAAACATTGAATGACAGCAAAACAGGAAATATCGATTATATTATTTATCGATTATTTTATTTCAAATATATCGATGGTACGCTTAGATTTGGTGTTGGGGAGATCCGTTGTACAAAGATTTATCCTTTTATAGGTTTAAGATCAGCTCTCTGGATGGTTGTCATTTATGTGAAGTAAATAAATTCGGAACTATTTTTTTTTTCACTAACATTATACATCATATAACAATAACAATTATATTATCAACATTACATTTAAAAACTTAAAAATTAAAAAACGTAGTATATAAAAAGTTCTTTTTATCTTGAAATTATTTACTTTATCATACAAAGAAAAAGTATTGTGATAGTACGAAAATTCGGTAATGAGATCTTTATGGATTTACAGCTTTTGAGAGTCTAAAAAAGTGGTTTTTTAAAAAAGTCTCTCAGTCGTCGGTGCAGACGCCTGGAGCCTAAACTACTGGGCCGATTTTGACGAATTTAGCATACATGTTTAGAAAATTCATACTCCGAGGCTAAATCAAGAAATGAATTTTTTGCTCCAAATTTGGGAGTACTACCCTCAAAAAACTCTCTCAACTAATTTCTCGAAAACGGTTCCTACGATTTTAATTAAAAAATTCTAAAATTTAGTCCATTTATACAAATCTAACGATACAAGCCGTTTTCCCGGAAAAAAATCTACTTCCTAAGAAAATAGCTTAAAACGCGGATGGAGAGAGGCTTGGTTCGATTCTTCGTCGAGGAGAAGTTATTTTTATGATACATTTTAATTAAATGTACCTACGAAAACTAATAAATGAAAAATACTGGGCTAAGTAATTATGAACTCGTATATGAGAAAGTTTGTCTGAGTTGTCTCGGACTGAATTTTTTTATTTTTGGTTTTGTTGAACCCGTTAAATTTGTAGGAAAAAGGTAAATTAGAAAGTATTTTTACAAATTAAATATCATGTTTTTGGGTGAATCGAACTAATCCGTGTTACCTGAATCATCTTAGAACAGATGTTTACTGCACGAAATATGAGTTCGTTGGTCTAAGTTCGTGTTAATGAGGCGCCGCTGTATAATGCATATAAAAATGGGCGTTGATAAAATCTTCTCTTTGTATATATATATATATATATATATATATATATATATATATATATATATATATATATATATATATATATATATATATATATATATATATATATATATATATTCACGGAACTGGTGAATAAGAAAGACGTAACTTGTTTCTAGCATCTTTAAAGTGTTTTTTATAGGTATATTACAATGTATTTTACCAACCCCACTTCCATTTCTGTTTTCTGTGATAATTTAATTCTTATATTAGTACGCTTCCGAATTTTAACGAGGGAACTTCGAAAGTTCCGTTCTGTGTTTAAAATGTGCTCAAAAAAAAAAACAGAAAAAATATCAACAGCCATCAATCGATCTATTAACTAAGCGGGAAATTTTATAAGACGTCGAATATAGTGTGTTGACGAAAACAAAAATCGCCGAAATGTTCAACATTCCAAAGTCGACCTTATCAACGATTATAACAAACAAAGATAAGATAAACATTGCTATCGCGTCGGGGTTAGAGGGTTCATCGAAACGCCTCCATAATGCTTTACGCGAAGACGTTGAAAACGCGCTTCTAGATTGGTTCAAAACAGCGAAAATTTCTAAATCTCGTATTTCCGGATGTTTGCTAAAAGAAATGGCTAAAGACATATTTGACTCGATCGGCTTAGAAAACTTTAAATGTTCGGACGGATGGCTGTGGGGATTCCAAAAAAGAAATAATATTTCTTTTATTGTTATAAATGGTGAGGAAAATGAAATCAACGAAAATAATATGAAAGCGCCTAAATAAATAATCTCTTTCTTCTCATAATTTTGGTTTTTCAACATCGAATTAAAAATAAATTTATTAAGGTCAAATAATTACTTTTGGTTCTAATGTAGGAAGTTTTTTCTGCTTATAATTGTTTTTTAATTTAACACAAATAAACTTAAATTAATTAAAAAAAAAAAATTAAAATGAAGTATAAGCGAGTAAAAGGAAAGTGGTGAATTCTAGCGGCAGTCGGTTGAACCATTCTAAACAATAAATCAAGAGCTAATTTTTTACAATTATTGTATACTCCATTCAATACTGCTAATTGTATCTTAAATATTTGTATCTAATTCTGTCCTTTTATTAATTAATTTTATTCTTCTTAACTAAATATGGTCTGAAGTAATTTCACCTATCAATTTGGTACTCTGATAAGTTATCAGTGATAACATAGCTAGAACATGGTGGCGTTGTTAAGTAAACTTTATTAGCGGATAAATTTAACAAATAGAATAGAATCAGGGTCGCTGTGAGGATTTCTGGGCCCCTCGCGCAAGTTTGCTATCTGTGCCCTCTTTAAACAATTACAGCGGGGGGTCCGGGCCTTCCCATTTCATTGCAAAAAGATGTGCTTTGAGGATTTCTAAGGGGGGGTAGAGGGAGTTTGTCCTTACAGGAAAAGATGTTTGGTGGGGACGAATTTTGGAGAACTAAAATAGGCTAAAAACCAATAATTCAATTGCTTTGTAGCTGGTATAAGTATCATTAAAAACCCTTCTTTTACACTTAAAAAATTAATGATATAAAATAAAACATAATATAAATTGTTTGCTAAAATAGTGAGATTGAGGTTAAGCAAATCAAAATTATGTAAGTAACACATTTTATTTGCAAAAGTTGCATTACAAGTAAAAAATGTAAGAGTTACTAATATCAGTTAGTTATTATGATTTGTCTGTGAGTTTTTCCCCTGTAAATTAAAATTAACCATATTGAATAAGATGAAAACAACACAAAAATCTAAGTAATTAAATTAAACAAAAGATGACAAGAATTCAAACTTCCGTATACTCATGACTCATTTCAATTTTAAGTTCATTCCATATTATGAAACGTAATCTCCACGCTGCTAGCTCGCCTGCTTACAAGGCTGTTTTACATCACAATGAAAAATAGCAGCCTCGATTATAAAATTTTGGTTCGATTCAGTGATCGGTAGAGATTTGTGTCAGTAAAACAATACAAAGTTATTTAAGGAGTAAAACAATTACAGGGCAGTCCCCCTAGGCCCCCTGATCAGGGGGCCGGATTTCCGGGCCCCTGGGAAATTCCCCCCCCCCCTTTCCCCCTGTTGGCGGCCCTGAATAGAATAGATGCTAATATAATATTTAATATACACATTACACATAACACAAGAAGTCTTTACAATATTTGAAGTAGAAGTGTAATAACAGATCAGATGAAACAAAAAAACATGTTACTATCTTCTTTTATCTTGAAGTTCGTGTGTTTACTTCTTAGAATTGATAATAATAAAGAAGCCTATTTTATATCCTCTTAAAATATGTATAAATTTATAGTTCTTAAAAACCAATGTGTTCAAAATTTAAAGATAAGATTGCTCAGTTTTTGTTACCGTCATTTTCGTGGTCCAGGATATTACGTCAGAACCTCGTTCACTTGTTCTTTATGCCTGATCCAAACTGCCATCCGGACATACCGATATAATCCAAATCTGTTTGGATATCCTTCTAGATGATTCTTGTGTCCCGGACATTCCTAAAATCACTCTAACCCTTTATTATACTCAAACCTTGAATCTAACTCCTAAATAGAGGAAATTGATTTAGTATTTTATTTATTTCTTCTTGCGCTACAAAAAACTTCGTTTTATTTTAAAGAAAAATATAATTTGTTTGAAATCTATTCTTTAATACCTTTCATTTGATATCCCACTCAACATTTAAAAAAAAAAAAAAAAATCCCGTGAGAAGAATTAATCCGCCATTTAGGATTCCCAGTTAACCAGATCAAATTGCTATTCATATTTTTTCTATGGCTATGGCCCAACTGATCGTACATTTTGCCTATTTTTAGTAACACCAAAAATTGGGTTGGGGGACACGCAGAATCTTGATGTTTTTTGACAAAATGGCATGAAAAATTAAACATTTCTTACTCTTTAATTCCTGTCATTTGATACCCCACTCAAAATTTATAAGAAAAGAAAATCCGCCATTTTGGATTTGAACAGCTGAGAATTTTGATTTCGCAATATTTTTTTTCTGTGTACGCGCGTCAAAACGATCTTTAATACTGCAAAGTTTCGTGTTTAAAATTTATTGGAACAATAGAGACTGACAGACAGACAGACAGAGGAACGAAACTATAAGGGTTTCTTTTTGTTTTTGTTTTAACAACGAAACCCTAGAAATGGAGTGAGGAACAAACGAGGTTCTCATTGGCTCGCCACTCCAATTTTTCGACTTCACCTTGCTGTCAAAACAATAAAACTCAATTTGGGATTACTAGGAATAAAGCGTAGTTTTAGAAACAAAGGGTAGTTTTAGGGACAAAGCGTAGTTTTAGGAACAAAGCGTAGTTTTAGGAACAAAGCGTAGTTTTAGGAACAAAGCGTAGTTTTAGGAACAAAGCGTAGTTTTAGGAACAAAGCGTAGTTTTAGGAACAAAGCGTAGTTTTAGGAACAAAGCGTAGTTTTATGAACAAAGCGTAGTTTTAGGAACAAAGCGTAGTTTTAGGAACAAAGCGTAGTTTTAGGAACAAAGCTTAGTTTTAGGAACAAAGCGTAGTTTTAGGAACAAAGCGTAGTTTTAGGAACAAAGCGTAGTTTTAGGAACAAAGCGTAGTTTTATGAACAAAGCGTAGTTTTATGAACAAAGCGTAGTTTTAGGAACAAAGCGTAGCTTATGGAACAAAACCAAAGCATTGTAGGTGATGATAGAGGCTGTAAGCTGTGACTGTTTTATCACTCTAACCCTTTATTATACTCAAACCTTGAATCTAACTCCTAAATAGAGGAAATTGATTTAGTATTTTATTTATTTCTTCTTGCGCTACAAAAAACTTCGTTTTATTTTAAAGAAAAATATAATTTGTTTGAAATCTATTCTTTAATACCTTTCATTTGATATCCCACTCAACATTTAAAAAAAAAAAAAAAAATCCCGTGAGAAGAATTAATCCGCCATTTAGGATTCCCAGTTAACCAGATCAAATTGCTATTCATATTTTTTCTATGGCTATGGCCCAACTGATCGTACATTTTGCCTATTTTTAGTAACACCAAAAATTGGGTTGGGGGACACGCAGAATCTTGATGTTTTTTGACAAAATGGCATGAAAAATTAAACATTTCTTACTCTTTAATTCCTGTCATTTGATACCCCACTCAAAATTTATAAGAAACCGATGTTTAGTATAATTTACTCATAACAAAAAGGAACTCAAAGTGTAAAGTCAATTAGTTTAATGTCAAACTGACTACAATAGGTAATATTTAATATGAAACAGCCTTCTAAGATATCCGAAGTCGCAATAATTCTGTAAATAATATTTGCTATATAATTCTATGTCTAGTCAAATAGTTGTTCAAGTTATTGTCATTTAGGTCGAATATCGATCGATTATAGTTTTTCAACTATTTCCCCCCTAAATTGTTTATGCATATTACTCATCAAATGGCTAATATCACTCTATTAATTATTAAAATAGTTAATATTTACTTATATCGATAGTGTATTGAAGTTGATATTTTCTATATTTTCTCGGAAAGTATTACGTCTATTTTATTTGACTTCCAATTACTTAAATTATTTCATTGGAAATAAAAAAAAAAAAAAAATGTATTTTATTAACTCGAAGCAATATTATTATATTATTTATATTAAAGTAATCGAAATTACCCGTATATATTAAACACATAGATGAGGAGTGGCAAACTCATTTTTATCTCAATATATCTTTTAGCGAATTTTCAAAGAAAATTACGCTATTGCAATGGCTTCAAAACTTTTGACAAACCATCAATATTTCATAAAAATCAGATGAGAACTTTAAAGATATAAGTGTAAATAAATGTATCTTTGAGCTCATGTCGAAGAGAAATTAATTGGCGCAGAAGGCGCAAACTTAAATGAGACCAACAATGAGCTAATTACCATCCGTTACCTTCGGTAAGCTCGGAAGCAATAAATTGAAAAACAGTAAACAAATTTAAAAACGGGGGGGGGGGGGATTAAATAAATATGACAACAATAAGGTTGTAATAGCATAAATTACATAAAGTATACACAATAAATCGCGAGGAAGCTATGTGCCACACTAATTGCCAGATTATTTCTTATTATTGTTTTACATATTATATTAAAGGTCTGTGTTAACATCTGTACGTAGTCTTTACAGATTCTAATCTTTTAAGACATTTTTAATCTAATAATAATAAATATATAAATATATTCTTACTTGAACAGTTACCTTAGAACGATTATTATGTGCATATTGTAACGTATTAGTGTGTTAATAAGTAAGATCATATTAAAGCGTTGAAAATTGGACTTTTATCGTTTTTGTTTATTTTCACTTAGTCCTAGATATTTTCTAGCGCGCATCTTAATTCATGGACGGAGGGTTTTTATAACTATTTCGGGTGGAACTTGCTATGCGCAGTCAAAACGAGAAGGTAACAGTTTTTTATGAGCCGCCGTTATGAGATATAACGGTAAGCGAGTCTTCAATGCCTTCGAACCAATCTAGACACAATTCTTTCTCGTATTTTTTCCCACAAAACCGTTTGTAAAAAAAGTATTATTAGGGGATTTCCTTACCTCCGAATTATTTTTTTTTTTTTAAACTTTATATACCAAAACGATAATTTCTCCTTCTGAATTGGGAGGAAAAAGAAAAGAAAATTCTTTCTTTATACAGTTTAAATAATAGAATTCCAAAAAAATTAAAGAATACTAAAAAAAAAATCCCACAGAGTTTTATTATAAGTAAATTATAAACTAATGTAAGAAGATGAATTCGGTGATCTATAATAAAAAAAAAACGTGTATAATCAAAAGTAATTAAGATGTGAAAAAAAAGAATCGAGATAAAGAAGTGTATTATAATTAATTTTACTATAGATTAATTCATCTTGGAATTATTTTGTCAAAATGAAATTAGGTCAAGAAATAATTTGCGTACAGTTATAATTAAGGCTTAATAACGATAAATTTTAATGTAAAAGATGTTATAATTATTTTACTCACTATCCTGTTTTGAGTACGAGATAGAAATATATAATATTTTGTTTTTGTTTGTTCTCACAACTTATAAGATGGTTCTAAGTACCGAAAATCTTGTTATTTTGTAAACCTATTTTAATTAATTAATTAATTTTTAATTATATTAAGTTTTAATTTTTAATTTAATTTGTTTTTTGTTTCAGGTAAGGCCAATATTATTAGTCAAATGGGTATGAAGTTTTATTATATTATTTATTACATTATTATATCAAATGTTTCAAAACATGAGTCAGAAAATGAATAAGTTGTAATTTCTTGGCTAATTCTAAAAACAAAAAGTTCCTACTAACATGGGTCCGCAAAAGTCGAAAGTTTTAATTTTAGAGAAAAATGGCATTTTATGATGCAAAAGTTTTATTTTACATGCATTAAAACAGACGATTAGATCGTAAACAAATGTTTTTATTAACAACAAAACACATTTCTACTTTTTAGGTTTCTGTACAAAGTACAAAAAGAAACCTTATATAACGACTCTGTCTGTCTGTCTGTCCGTTGCTTGTTTCAATTCATAAACTACTATAGCTAGGAACATGAAATTCGGCACACAGGTGCATCTCGGCATTTGAGACAACTGGATACATTTTGGATTTTTCACACTTAATATTTTCAAGATGGTGGCCAATATGGCGGGTGACTAAAAAAAATTGTTAGTCGCCATTACATGTTATATATCAATTTAAAGGTCTTGAAATTAAGAAAAAGAATATGCAACTATTAAAATTTCACACGTAATATTTTCAAATGGCGGCCAAATATGGCGTGCGACTAAAAAAGTTTTTAGTAACTATGACATGTTATACATCAATTTAAAGGTCTTGAAGTGTAGAAATAGAATATGCAACTATTAAAATTTTCAATATGACGGGTGACTAAACATTGTTTTTAGTTACCATAACATGTTATACATCAATTTAAAGGTCTTGAAGAGTAGAAAAAGAATATTACTATTAAAATTAGTGTAATTATATCACACTTAATAATTTTTACTTTAATGTACAGAAACCGGTGATTATCGCCCAACGTACATACGTGAAGCGCGCCTTACTTGTTTCATTATAAAATGCTGTTTTTGACCTGAAACCATTGGCAGTTCAATTGTTTAATATGTGTTTTCGTAATACCAATTTCCCGAAGATATAATGTTTATATTTCGTATCAATCGTAGATAAAATTGTTTTTATATTTCACTAGAATAAAAGTATCAATTTAGAAAATTTTAAAGAGCGTAGACAGTTGAAATTCATCTGATGGGGCTATCTCCAGGGTACATTTAACAAACCATCAAAATTTCATAAAAATCAGATGAGTACTTTTGAAGATATAGGTGTAAATAAACGTATGTTCGTGCTCATTTTGAAGAGAAACAAATGGGCGCATAGGGTTGAAATTACGTGGGACCAACAAATGAGCTAACCAAATTTCAATAAAATTTGACGAATAGTTTTTAAGATATGTTGGTTCGCAAAAATTGAGCGACAGGCTGACAGATTGACACGGAACCAACAATTTTTTCTAATGGCTGACACGGATTTCTTTTTCATGATTTTTGAAGACGGAGACCTAAATTTTGTGTTCTTCAGAACGATCACATAGCTTCGGTTACCTTTAGCAAGAACAAATGAAACTCAATATAAATCTTAAATATTTTTTTTTTGAAAATCAAAATATCAAATATTTGAATTCAAACCAATTTCGACCACTTTATTCGTACAGAACAGAAAATACTTAAGAAGAATCAAAAACAAAAACAAATATAAAGATTCATAAAAGTCACTATTTCAAACCTCACAAAACTCTTTTGCATGTTTGTATTAAAATAAAAAAATAAAAATTATACGTTGTATCTTTTTTCCAAAGCTCGAAGCTATTTAGTATAAACGTGGCATGAATTATTTGCGCGGCGTGCCTGTTGGAAAAATCAGCCATGTGTGAATTGAGACGAGGTCCTTTACCCTTATACTTGCTTGTATTAATACTCCAACGAGGCTTTTTCTTCCTGTTTCAAACTATTTATTATTTACTTGCTACTTCTTCGTTTGTTAATATTTTTTCCTTCTTTTTTTTTAAAAGAAAAATAAATCCGTCTCTTTTATCATGAGGAAATATTTTCTTTTATTCTCTATTACGAAATAATTAAATCTTAAGAAGTTTTTTTTTCTTTCTTTTTGCCGGTCAAAGCTAGATTAATGATTTAATAACATGTTTTTTTTGTTTTTTTTTTCATTATATAGTATTAGAATCTGTGGTAAAAGAAAAACCGAATTAGAAAATCTAAATCCTTTAATTTGATACCTACTTCATTATATTAATAATTAATTTAAAAATGTGTTTTCCTTTGTCATCACTGTATCCTACAGTGATTGTAATTTTATATAGGATTATATATTTAATATTTATTTATACACGCAGAATAAATATAGTCTACCAATTAGAGTGGCACATAACTTCTTCAAGTTCCATTTCGTATACTTAAATGAATTTACAATCAAGTATTATGAAATATATTTTATATTCCCCCCGTTTTTAGGGTTTCGAGGTCATCTTAAAAACCCATATGTTTTTGGTAGTTTGTTCGTCCGTCCGTCACATCTTAAATGTCACGACCCACAGTAGCTAAAGATTTGAAATTTGGTACACATGTTTTTTTTTGCCCATAAAACAGGAAGAATATTGCGAACTTAAACATTCAAAATTTCTGCGACCGAGCAATTGCGAACTGATAATAATATTTTATATTTTTTGTAATTTTTAAGTGGGTATTTCAAAGGTATCGGAATGTAGATCACAAATATATATCCCGTTTCCAAAATGCCTGCCATTTTACCCTTGAAATTTCCATAACAAAACACATAAATAAATCCCCCCCCCCCACTACTCTATAATGATAAGTCCTAAAAATAAGGTAAATATACATCTCTGTGGTCCAATGATATTTCTGGGAGTTAATATGAAAAAGTCAAGGAAGATTGTAACCTATGTGGGACCAAAAATGGGCTAATATTAATCTACCAACCAGATTTTATTAAAATCGGATATGTTGGATCCCAAAAATTAAGTGTCAGATCTAGAGACAGACACGAAACTAAGAATGTTCCCTGATGGCTAAAATGGATTTCTGTTTTGGAACTTTTGAAATCGGAAACATAAAATTTTTCGTTCTTCAGAACAATCACATAAACTTCGGTAAGTTCGAAAGAAAAAATAATTTGATTAAAAAATTCTTTTTTTTGCCCCTAAATTTAAAGCATCGCTTTTAGTTTTAATTCACTTTTGATAAAGGGCAATTGAACTGAGTGTAAAAATATTCGTGATAACTATATGTGTATTTGTCTTAAATAACTTACTTCTTTATATTGTTACTCCCCTATGTGTTTTTAGAATATAAATGACATTAACTAAATAATATAACTATAAAGACAAAGTGATGTTTACCCAATGTACTTAGGGAAAAAGGAATATCACACTTATTTTTTTATAAGGGGAATAACAGTCTAAAGAAGAACATTGTGTACACTTTCTTCAGATTGTTACTCCCCTCTGTTTTCTTTATAAGGGGAGTAACAATCTAAAGAAGTGCCAATTATACATTCACTATAGTGAGAAAACGTTCCAATGTTATCAGGAAATCTATAAAGACTTTAGTTTTACAATAATTTTAACATCTAAATATTTATTGAGGGTCATTTATAAAAATGTGCTTTAGTATATTTTAAAATATTGTTAAAAAATAATTACAATGCTAAATATATGTTTTATCATATGATACTTAAAGATGATAATAGACGTTATATATTTGGTAAATACGACATAGTCATTATTACTGCCCAGGTAAAAAGATGGGGAATGTCATTAATGCGGGCTCTAATGACCCGCAGAACGAGTCAATGAGCCAGAAAAAAAGATTAATTACGATTTTAATTTTTGGATGTTTGACAGTCTAAATTTAATTATATATCATTAAAAAATACATATTTTAAATATGATGTAAATAATATTCTTTTGAAGTTTTAACTTATATATTACGAGCCGTTAAGTTAAGCCCGTGTAAACAGGCATAATTTATAGATAGGAAAAAAATTTAAGTTAAGTAATATAATTTAGATAAGTTATTATATCTATTTGAAGATCAACAAATCAAAACAAACATTTATTTCTATTGGAATAAATGTGGTTGCCTTAGCTTACCAATAACAAATCATTTCGGGGTGAGTCGTCGTCAGGGCACTACTTGATTATATAAATAAGTATTTATTTCTGCTACAAACTATACCTTAATGAACTAAATTTGTATCTTTTTTAATAAAAAAAGTCAAAACTTTTTAGCTCGCGATAGAAACTGTTAGTCATATTTTTCTCAAAAAGGCTCTTAACTACCTATGTGGTTAAAATTAACTTTTAAAATAGCTTTATGATCCAAACTTTTAAAAAATTAACTTTTAAAATAACTTTTTAATCTATCTTAATTATTAATAATTTTCTTGTATTTTTATTTAGAACCCCTAAATACCCTTTTATTATTTTAATTAAATTTCAATTCCTATAACGTATAAACTTAAATATATTACGAAAAAGAAATGATATAAATATTAATTTAAATCAAATTATAATTATTATTAACAACGGGAGATAGACAGAGAAAAATAGACTCCAGCGCCGGGATTCGAACCATCTATAATGCAAGAGCACTATACTGGAAATATAGAGGCCCGCGTGGTTCGAATCCCGGCGCTGGAGTCAATTTTTCTCTGCCTATCTCCCGTTGTTAATAATAATTATAATTTGATTTAAACTAATATTTAAACTTTCCGTAGTATGAATACTACCAAAAACAATAAATGAAAGTATAAATATATTATTTAAAAGTCTTTTTTTTTGTTTTTCTTAAAGGAATTTTTCTGATCTCTTTCCTAAATAAGTTATTACAATGTCCAATCATACTTAGATGATAAATATCTATAATTCTTATGTTAATTAAAGTTTGGTTTACCATAGTACACATATTAAGAAAAAAGGTATAAATAATAATATTTGGCTGCATGGTTTAACAGAATGGTAGGGGGGGGGGGGGGGGGGACAGGTGTGTATCGCCACCTGCCACCGCCCCCTCCTCTTTACACCAACTGGCATTTCACAATTTTTTGTAGTGTTTTTAATATTTCACAAATATCTTTTTATTGATTATTTTATATACTGATGTGTACAAGCTAGTCTATGTCTCCCCTTCTTAACTATAATTTTGTTGGTTTTGTCGTACTTTTCTATATCTATATCGATCGTAATTATAGATTTTTATTTAATAGTTAATTCTTTTGTATGCATCTTACCACTATTAACTCTATAGTTTATTTATTATACAAAAATTATATTTATTTTTATAAGTATATATCTGTCTGCATGACAATGTCAAGTAAATATTTTAAGTAAATAAGTTCATGATAAAGTAAATTGCAGTTGTTTTAATGTTATTCAAACCTAAATATTGTATTTAAGAAAAGTCAATATCTAAAACAATTGTTGCAAAACAAGTCGCCATCAATATAGCTTAGTCATTAGCAGGAAGAAATATTAAGTTGAATTATTTAAAGACAAGAGACAAGGAATAAAAATTACAAGATAAAAATAACTTTTTATATACTACGTTTTTAAATTTTCTGTTGAATCATAATAATATGTAGTGTTGATACTATATTTGTTATTGCTATATTATAATGTTAGTGAAAAAAAATAGTTTCGAATTTATTTACTTCAAATAATAATGACAACCATCTAGAGACATGATCTTAAACCTATAAAAGGATAAATCATTGTACAACGGATCTCGCTAACACCGAATCTAAACCGTGCCATCGCCATCGATATGCCCCTGTGTAGGGGACGGTAAGAGAAGAAAAATGAGTACAAGTAAAGAAGTACAGATGTAGAAAAATTAAACCTATACCTAGGACACAAGTGTAAACAAACCTGGTTGTCACTCGTCAATTAATTTATTTATTTGTTTACTTTTCCGGTTTCACTGTCACTCCTCTTAAAAATACAACTAGGCATCGCGTGGCTCTATCATTGAAGCGAGCGTATGGCATTGAAATACTGAATATTGAAATTAAATCATGATGAATGTCATAGTTGAAGATAAGTGGAAGAGGGCTGTATGGAGTAGAGTGGGGGTACTCGGTACAAAGCTCACCTTCCTAGATAAACCTATACACTACAAGAATCTTAACTACCCGCCAGTAGATTTAAACAATTATTATAAATGTATTACTTCATTACTCAAATAATACTGCTTGTATCAATTTTACATACTTGTTTCAATTGTACTTTAGACGATGTATATGAATTTTTATTAAAATCGATACGTTAGAACGTAAGATATCGGTGATTATCTATTTTAAACGTTTAGGTCCGTTTTAATAGTTTTAGCGATCTTTATTAATTCATAGCGGTGTCGTTGTTGGTTTTACTAAAATATGCTATTTGAAAAAAATGTTTTGAACCTCTCGTTTTCGCGAGCGTTGCGCGCGAACTGTTGGACGGATCACGCTGTCCAACGAACTTAGCCTGAGTATTAGTAAAAGGAACATGTATACCAAATTTCAACTAAAAAGGTCAACTTTTACTCAAGTTATCGTCGGACACGTAAATGTTACTCACAGACAGACAGACAGACAAACAGACAAGATGCATATTTCGTTGAATGTAAGAAGTTCGCATACGCTCGCTTCAATTAGTTTTTACATAACAAAAAGGCCTGATATCATCATTCTTGAACATTTTAACAATTATATCAGCCATACTCTAAAATAAAAAAATCATAAATTTGAAACCCGTCAAAATGAAGATCGGAAATATGGGTCATGTCAAAACAAATAAAATAACTTATAAAGTTACATACAGGAAGTTAATTAATTTTTTTTCTGTATTTATTATTAAAATCCACAATCGTAGATAAAGTACGGTACGCAACTCGTGCGAAAACTGCATTTTGCTTTGCTCGTGTGGTTTTACTATAACCTCGCTATCGCTCGGGTGCAAAATCCACACTCGCATGCAAAATGCTACTTTCCACTGAATGTCTGTCTATCTGTCTGTGACACGCATAACTCCACACTTTCTAAGCTAGAGAGTTGAAACTTAAAAAATAAAATCATAAATTTATGATTCATGAACTTACTTTTCTGGTTTAATTTGTTGTTGGAAAATTTTGCTATTGCACTGAAATTTGCATCAATTATACCTCTTTATAAGAAAAACATTTCTACTGAATTTTAGTTGGTTGTCTGTCTGTTTGTCAGTTTTTGTATTTCGTGTCTGTCTGTTTGTCTGTGTGAAGGCATTTTTAAACTAGAGAGTTGAAAATGCAATAATGAGCCTTTTACTTGTATAGTTGTGCTGCCCGAATAATCATAAATTTGTAACATCATTAACCGGTTTTGCTGATTCAGCTAAAATTCGTTAAAAATCAATAAATTTTCCTCTTTATAAAACAAACATTTCCTCTAAATTTCGTTTTGATGTCAATCAAACAATGGAAATTTTGAAAATATCTACTTTAAAATATTTGGCTGATTGAGCTGGAATTCGCACCAATTATACCTTTCTATGAGATAAATAAGTTCTCCTTAATATTTCAACTTAATGTCTGCCGCCATTTTGAAATTATTGGGTAAGGAAAAGTTTCTATACGCCTTGCGTCCAGTTTGTCATTCATAAAACACAAAGACATGGTATTTTAATGTGGCAAGAACGGAGTTAGTTATAGAATTGAATTGCGAGATATTTAAAGGTAAAATTTCCTAAAATAATACAGGAATAAAAATATAAAAATTACAAACGTCCCAGATATATTAAAAGAAAATTATTTAATTATTAATTTCCTGCAAAAAAATTTCATATATCCTTAAAAAAAATAAATATATCCTTAATTTGTTTCTCATTTTTTAATGGAACAAAAAAAATAACAAACGGAATAGCTTTACGTGTTGTAATAAATGATAATGCCACTATTTCCTGATGTAAATTGGAACGTGACTTTCTATTTTTTTTTTCTTTTTCCTCTGAACAAGTCGGTGTGTTTGGGTGTACAATTGTGCCAGATGTATTGATGTACACGGTACACATGTTCTGCAGCGCGAGGTTTACGCTCTGTTATTATGAATAATAACTGCTCGCGGCACTGAACTGACGGAGCTCTTCAGCTTTCTAATGCTTTTTGGCTTGCTTGATGACATCGTTACGTTTCAGCGGTTTACTGCAACTAATGATATTTTAAAAACAAGTGTATCATTATCTTACTGTCATTAACATTATCGATGTTTTTTTTTTATCTTGTACCAGACAATTAATTATTATTTAATTAAAATAGTCTGCCAATCAGTGTGGCACATAGATTCTTCGCGTTCTATAGCGTATAATTTATTCATTATCGATATATGTTTATTGGCGAATAAAACATCGATCTCTATTTCTTTATACTTAGAACTTATTATTGTTTTTATATTATTATTGTTTACGAATAAAAGTTATGAATGAAGTTTCACTATGTTTAATTTACATTCATAAAATCAATCTTGTTATCTTGGTATTTAAGAATCAATTATTGTTATGAATTAAATTAGCATCTTGTATTTATCTGAGGTCGCAGAGTAATAACGGTTTCTTGAGGCTTTATTTCAGAAAACAAAGGGTGCATTGAATTACAGTCACCCTGTAATTGTTCAATTAGTTGCAACACGGGGGTTATACCTTGGATTTGATCAAAATGCATGTTCTCTTCAAGTTATGAGTTACAAGGTGTTTTTTTCTTTTTTTTTTAGTAGGATGAAGTTATAAATATGAATCTGGTTTATGTTTATTCGTTTAGTTAATTGATACCTCGTCAGGTTTAGAGTTCGTTAGGACGTCGAAGATTCGAAAGAAAACCGGTTTTGCTGCATCGGTCTTTTTATAGCGAGAAGAGAGATTTATATCCGGAACTCGGATGTGTGAATTACGTTCGTAGTAAAAACAATTTCCCGCTTAGTGGAAAATGAAGAGTGCAGTAAAGGGGTATTAGAGTGAGTCACGCGGGCCCTGACCTTGGTGTATCCGTGTGTAAGTGGAGGTTTGTTTCTACAGAGAAGCCGTTGGGTATTTTATCTGAGTGTTGAATAATATTTTTTCGTTGTGTGCAAGCAAGGGGTTAAAGAGTAAGAACGTACAAGGGAGGCGGGTGAACACAGGAGGGTATTCCCCTCATTGTTCCGGACTCCCCTTCATCCTTCACAGGGGCGTCTCCCCTCGCGTTCAGCTGCCGAGGGGGGACTTCCGAGCCAGAACCCTTCCGACAGACCATCATGTCGGTTCGACTCGAAGAGATCCGCTCCGAGCGAGGTCGCGTACTACTTTGTGTCGCCGGATTTAAGTTTTACCGTGATCGTATGCTTTCTTGTGGTAGGACAAAGTGGCGATGTATACAAAAATGTTGTAGAGCGCGTATATCAACAGAAGGCGATTGGGGTGACAGACGCGTAACATCATGTGTGCTAGAACATACTCATCCGCCACCCATCATCAAATCGAAATATTTGATGAAAGTTCCTTATGATGAAGACACAAACACTTGGATACCAGACTTCGCTTCTCTCCTAGGTAAATCACTCTCACTTATTCACTTATCAGCCATTCATAAAGCGATCGATCCAGCTATATTTACCATCCAATAGCATGCTTTGATTTTCCCGCCAATTCCCTATCTCGCGCTTTAACGTATTTTATCATAACATCCCTCTATTTTTAATTCATCTCGATTGTTTGATTATGAATATTATTTAGATTATTATTATTTATTTTTCCTAAACAAATATCTATCATCATTTTTAAATTTCTGTTCTCAAAGTAATTTTTAGTTTGGTAAACATTAATGTATCACATAAACAAACATTTTCACTTATAATTTAAAAAATTTCAATTACAACGTTCATTATCATCCTCTAAACAAATACCTTAAATAATAACTATAACGAATTAAACAATGTCATATCAAATAATTTAACTACTAACGTTAAATTGTAGCTTAATTTTTGCTGTGATATTTATTATACACTTTTTGTTTTCTATAAACTAGATTGTTTTAAAATACATTGTGTTTACACGGTTTCATTTATGTATCTTTAGCTAATGTATTTTTCGTTTAGTTTACACCTACTGACCCTTCTACTACTTTTGATTTGTCATATCAGGAAATTTTCTTAGACTTTCCAGACTTAGTCCAGACCTTTAACTCCCTTTAAACTTCAACGTTTACATATAAATCAGCTGTAAATAACTTTAAAATAACAATCTTATAAAATATAATCCCAATGTAAACACAAATATATTTTAACCTAGCTAAACTTTCAATTACATGTAAACATTAAAGTTTACATTCAAATCAGCTGTAAATAACTTTAAAATAACAATCTTATAAAATATAACCCCAGTGTAATCACTAATATATTTTAACCTAGCTAAACTTTCAATTACATGTAAACTTCAAAGTTTACATTCAAATCAACTGTAAATAACTTTATAATAACAATCTTATAAAATATAATCCCAGTGTAATCACTAATATATTTTAACCTAGCTAAACTTTTAATTACATGTAAACATTAAAGTTTACATTCAAATCAGCTGTAAATAACTTTAAAATAACAATCTTATGAAATATAAATCCAGTGTAATCACTAATATATTTTAACCTAGCTAAACTTTCGATTACATGTAAACTTCAAAGTTTACATTCAAATCAGCTGTAAATAACTTTATAATAACAATCTTATAAAATATAAACCCAATGTAAACACTAATATATTTTAACCTAGCTAAACTTTCAATTACATGTAAACTTCAAAGTTTACATTCAAATCAGCTGTAAATAACTTTATAATAACAATCTTATCAAATATAATACCAATGTAAACACTAATATATTTTAACCTAGCTAAAGTTTCAATTAAGTAAAAATTGTTTATATTCTTTGATTTATCTGACATTTATTTAAATTATTCAAATAAATTGTTTTAAATTTATAAACTTATCAACATTTATGTTTATAATAGTTATAAACTAACAATATACATATTAACAGTATACTTAACGTCATTCTTATATTATAACGTTTTATTGCTTTAAAACAAATTTGAATTAAACTAATACTAAATTATTTATTGTGTACATTAAGTATAGTTAATGAAATAAATTGGAATTCAACATTTTTACTTCGATAGTTATTTTATTCATCTAATTCTAATGATAGGTGATGCATAATAAATAAATCTATTTTTAAAAAAAAATATTTTTTACAAATATACAAATATGTTATCTTTGATTACATAATCATAAATGATCAAAACATATATATTTATTCCTTGCTTGAGTTAATTATTAAACTAATAATTTCTGTTGATGTCGTAGTAAATTAAAGGATTTTAATGATATAAATAAATATTTGGATGAATAACAATGCTATTAATCCATTGTAAAAAAAATAAAAATAAATATTTTTACTATTTCAAATAAGAATAAGTAACAAATAATGCTTAATCAAAACAAAGAAAGAATAATCTCAGTACAGTGTTGGCTTGCATTATAGATGACGGACTCACACTATGCTTCATCATTACTAGATTCAATTAAGTCAAATAAACTAAATAATATTTTTTAGTTGTAATCACAATACATATTTGTATTTTATATATTCACTACTTTGAATGTACTTACTTGGGTGACTCATAACTTCTGTCAAAACCACTGACAGTGGAATAACTTTGAATCACTGTATTAGTCTTCATCTACATTTCATTAACACAAATCGTTCATTATTATCAGAAGTTATGTGTCACCAAAACTTCTGTCAATACCACTGACAGTGGAATAACTTTGAATCACTGTATTAGTCTTCATCTACTTCATTAACACTAGTCATTCATTATTATCAGAAGTTATGTGTCACCAAAACTTCTGTCAAAACCACTGACAGTGGAATAACTTTGAATCACTGTATTAGTCTTCATCTACATTTCATTAACACTAGTCATTCATTATTATCAGAAGTTATGTGTCACCAAAACTTCTGTCAATACCACTGACAGTGGAATAACTTTGAATCACTGTATTAGTCTTCATCTACTTCATTAACACTAGTTATTCATTATTATCAGAAGTTATGTGTCACCAAAACTTCTGTCAAAACCACTGACAGTGGAATAACTTTGAATTACTATATTAGTATTCATCTACATTTCATTAACACTAGTCATTCATTATTATCAGAAGTTATGTGTCACCAAAACTTCTGTCAAAACCACTGACAGTGGAATAACTTTGAATCACTGTATTAGTCTTCATATACATTTCATTGACACAAATCGTTCATTACGACTAATCGTCAAAACCACTAACAGTGGAATAACTTTGACATTCAACCACTGTATTCTCTTAATCCTTACTGTCAAAACCACTAACAGTGGAATAACTTTGACATTCAACCACTGTATTCTCTTAATCCTTACTGCCAAAACCACTAACAGTGGAATAACTTTGACATTCAACCACTGTATTCTCTTAATCCTTACTGTCAAAACCACTCACTGTGGAATAACTTTGACATTCAACCACTGTATTCTCTTAATCCTTACTGTCAAAACCACTAACAGTGGAATAACTTAGAATCACTATAAATAGCCTTTATCTACACTTCATTCACTAAGTTAACTCTACAGCTATTCTTACTACCACAAAATGTCTGCCAAAACATCAAATTACCGATTACCATCCTCGCAGTTCATTAGTTATTGTTATTATGAATTCAATGCAACAAGTTCAAAATTTTTATTTTAAATAATTATTAGCTGGTTTTACATAGTATCTACAACGGTATAGCAACTGAAATAGGAAAATTATTATGAGCGATCTTCTTTTTTATAAAACAAAATAATAATAATATTTTACAAACCGTTTTAATTTTGTCAGTGCCTTAATAATAATTGTTTAAATAATGTTACCGCAATTTTGTAAATACAAAGTTGTGGATATCGATGATGTAATAATACGTTTTGGCGCGGGTGATCGTTAGCCGTAACGAATATGTCAGCTGTTCCTCTCTCTCCCCTCTTTTTTGAGGGCTTACACAGGCGTAAACCGTATTATTTCTACTGGTCCAATTCTAGGGTCCAACTGTTGCCCTTGTCTGCCTAACTCAATATTACCTCTCGGTATATTTTATCATTCTTCGAACCCAAGTTGCATCACGCATAATAAAACAACTCTGTTTTCGTAACTGGGGGAATTATATTATCGTAATATGTTATCATAATAATTTCAAGTCTTTAAATAGAATTCCTTCAAGTTATAATAATAATCTTAAATATTATAAAGAACTTTCTGATGAAAGACATAAACAAAAATAAATACACGCATTAACATTAACTCTTACATGTATAATTTAATTATAATATAGTATATTAACTTCTAAATTAAACATAGAAATTATAAGTAAATAAACATACGTGAGTGATAAAAAGTGTAAAAGAAATAAGATAAATAAATATTTATATAATTAATAATTATTTCTACACCAACAGGTATAAATTTTAATAACGTCAGAAAGCCGCATGTAAATCAGAGATTATGTCTATGGGACTTATTAAGTGACGTATTTAACTTGGTAATATGACTTTTACTTAATCAATTCCGCTTTAATTTATATCGTTATATACATATATATATATATATATATATATATATATATATATATATATATATATATATATATATATATATATATATATATATATATATATATATATATATATATGTATATATATATATATATATATATATATATATATATATATATATATATATATATATATATATATATATATATATATATTAATCAATTCCACTTTAATTTATATCGTTATAAACATTTATATATATATGTATTTTTTCTGTTTCAAATACGTAGTATATATTTAGAGATAAATAATTATGATGGAATGAAATATATTTTTGTAACAATGATTTATGAATGTATTTCATCTATCTTTTTTTTTACTGTTTATTCTTTAGTTAATCCCTTTCATTGTAATTACTTCTTGTCTCTAGGGTCTTTAAGAGATAATCATTAAAAACTTCATATTTTTTTTAAATTTTTATTTTAAAATTAGCTATATTTATCTGGGTATATTGTGGCCTTAACTGAATTTGACATATTATTTTTTACTTTACGTAAGTAACTATAAATACATATTTTACAAAACCATTGTGTAACAGTTACTCCCTTTCTTTTTAAGTGTTCATTATTTCGTCTCACTTTCTCACTATTTTTTTTAAATTATTGTAAATACTAATTGTATATATTTATTATTATTACTATAAATTATAAATAAATAAATAAACAAAAACTAAAATAATATAATTATACAAAATAACTAATTAATTATTTTTAAAAAATGATTGTAAAATAGGTATAAACAACCTGTGTAAACTCTCACTCCACAGCACAGGACTCCATGTTCTCTAGTGGAGAGATAACCATTTTATAGTCCTAAAATGTAAAATTCGAAAAAAACTACTCATAGAATTAGATAAATTAAGTAATAAATTTTATTTATGTATTATTATGTTTATTCAATAAAGGTATTTTTAAAAAATACATAAAATAATAATTTTGACAGATTTAAAAAACGGAAAATAATAGGTTGCAAAATTACTTATAAAATCATTAAAAGTTTACAAAATAAGACGGGGGGAAAGCTATGTGCCACACTAATTGGCAGACTATTTTTTTATGCACATAAGATTATGTGATTACTATTCTATTTTCTGTGACCGATTAATGATTAGAGTTTTTTTTTACTGGAAGTAGAAGTAGGAGGGGGAGAGGCAGTGTAGGTATTTACTGCCTGTGGGCTGTGAGAGCAGGGAGGGTGTGTGTGTGTGTGTGTGTGTGTGTGTGTGTGGTGGACCGGAGTAATGGGTCGTGCTGTGGAACAGAGTCAGAGTATTCCGGTGTTAGAATGCCGCATGTTTTCGGGTGCGAGAGAGACGGAGAGAGTCGGGGTACAGAGTCCGTGCGGTTGTTCGGTCACGTGGTCGGCAGCTGTGTAATTTCGTATACGGGCCGGCCACAATCGATAGGGGCAGAGCAGGGCGTGCGCAGAGCCTAGCGGCCGGGCAGGTCAGTTGGGTCATGGCCGGGACCGGGGACACGTCGAGGGAAGCCTTCAACTTCAGGCTAGATATCCTAGTCAACAGTAAGGGAGGTAACTGCCGTCTCCTTACTAAGGAGAAGTACAGTCTCCTTATCGAGCAGGTCAAAACAGCCTCTACAAAAAAGAAGAAGGAAGCTGTCGACTACCGCCGACTTAACCGATACAATGTGGCGTCGGTCGGTGGTGAAGAGCGACTTATCGTCCCGCGTACCAACAACCAATCGCCAATTCTACACTACGTCTACGAAGATGAAGTCTTCGACATCCTGGAAGAGACGCACCTTTCTCTCTTGCACGGCGGCAGAACCAGGATGCTGAAGAAGATACAGTCGCGCTACAAGAACATAACCAGAGAAATAGTCGAGATCTACTTATCTCTGTGTATGACCTGCAGGGCCACCAGAGGCGACGCCTTTTCTTCACTTCAGTTCGTAGAAATTCCACCCGAAAAACTAACCGGTAACGCGGAATCGTTCGAAGATCGAAACGGCTTAAAAACGTTCTTCAAAAGAGACAGTAAAAGTTTCGTCCTTGGCAAGGAAGAAGAAGTGGACTGGTCTAACGATGCCAGCAACGTCGAGTCTTCCGCCCTAATGAACGTGGAATGTACCATCACAGAGGGTAAGAGTTCCAAGGTCGCTTATCTCCTTCCTTCCCTTCTCTCCGCGAGCTCGCGGCTCTTTACAAACATTCGTTTTCTTTCTTTTCGTCGACATTACGTTAACCAGGTGGTAATTACACCACACACCGAGTCCCGATAACTATCTCATCGTGATCTTATTAGCAAAAGAAAAAATATTATGTACATATATACACAATAAAATAATCTTTATTTTGTGAAAGAACATTAATACATTCTTGTTCAAGTAATAAGTATATTTTACGTTTATTACACGATTAATAACATCAGTTAAAGTAGGGTTCAGAATATAAGATAGATTTATAATAAGTTATTATATATATGTTCTTGGCTAACTTTCTTTAAATGATGTTTTCGTGCAGTGTTAAGGAATTATAATTCAAATTATGAGGGTTGGCGGGAAAGACACGAGGGAGTCGAGAGAGGGAGAAACTAATCGATACGGGAAAACCGGGAAAAAAACAGGGAACGTTCCTCCGACACCGCTAGTCGTGTATCAACCGTTGTGGGGTTTCATTCGTGCTCCCATACTCAGTTTGTTTTCCTTTCATCGACATTATTCAGTTTTTATAAAGAAAAAAGGGGTAATTGACCTACCCCTTTATTTTTATCATACTATCGTTATCTTTTATAGTACTTTATGCTAAAAACATGGCCAAATCTCGTTTCCAAATGAATTGGCTTAGCGATCCACAATTTAAATGGGTCCAAAGAATTCAGAACGATGTAAATTCAGCGCGTTGTTTACTTTGTAACAAGAACTTTTCTTTAAGTAATATGGGACGACGTGCCTTGAGCAGTCATAGTGCCGGTTCATATCACATGCTACGTGAAAAAGAAACGCTACAACAGTTTAACAATTTTCTGACAAAGGATCTACCGAACTATCGTAAGTTAATAAATATTCTAGTGTACTCTTATATCAATTAATAGACATTATAATATGAGAAACAAGTTAAATTTTAAACAAAATCTATTATTAGCGTATTAAACCTGACTTTAGTTTTATTATTTTTCTTATATTTGTTTACTAATAACTTTTATCTCAATTATGCTATAAAAATACCCTGTTAAATGCCTTACATAAATCAAACTTAGCTTTGTTAATTATCGTGCTTACTAAACTAAATAAACAAAATTAATAATTGAATTTAATATGTAATTATATTGTGATATCTTCAGTAATTGTTTTCACTAAAGTTTGTGTAAATTCGATTGAACTTTTCTCATATTTTTATTTGACTAAATTTGTATTCTATTTTTTATTATTTACGTATTTTAACTTTTTCAAAAATGATAATTTGGATTTGATTACTTTTAAGACTTATTTTTTTTAACACGATTTAGTTATTATTTGTGACAAATAAAATAAACGGACAATTGGATTTTTAATGTTTGGAAAAAGTTGTTTAGTCATTTAGGAAATGCTTTATTTAACTATTATTTGTGACAGATAAAATCAATACCGTCTAATCATTTAGACAGTTGGAATTTTTAATGTCGGAAAAAGTTGTTTAGTCATTTAGGAAATGCTTTATTTAACTATTATTTATGACAGATAAAATCAATACCGTCTAGTCATTTGGACAGTTGGATTTTTAATGTCGGAAAAAGTTGTTTAGTCATTTAGGAAATGCTTTAAGAGACTTTAAGCGACACGA
Organism: Gerris lacustris; assembly: GCA_951217055.1. Taxonomy (NCBI): domain Eukaryota; kingdom Metazoa; phylum Arthropoda; class Insecta; order Hemiptera; family Gerridae; genus Gerris; species Gerris lacustris. The sequence continues at coordinate 3,774,380 of OX578281.1, read as the reverse complement.
AAAATACGCGTTGATTGAATGAGAGTGGAACAGTGGTAGAGGTGGCATCTAGCGGGCGCGGAGGGAACTACTGGTTCAGTCTCGATTCTCTTGGAACTCAATACTGGGGTCTCCGGTGAGGTGGCCCATCTGCGCCTCAGTATCAGCTGTGGGCGTTATCCAGTGCCCGTCTAGTCCGGGCGCCTCGGTCTGCTCCCTACATAACCGTATCTGCGCATGTCTCGGTATCTTTTATCACATGTAAAATTATCCGCGTGCATACCAGCCGATGTGTGAAGGATGTAGTAACGTTGAAATACGCGACTTAATGGGAGCGCAATTCGGTTTTTCAAGTCGACATGCTACAGTATACGTATGATGAGCCTCGGTTATCGTACGCCGGACAAATCGAAGTACGATGAATTAGAATGTGTTCAAGTGAAGATCGTAGTCGATCAAGAGATTCGAATATTAAACTAATGTTTTCATAATACAAGGTATGCTAGTCATATTATAAATTATAGTCGGAGATAAAAATGGATTCATTGGATAATCAGATACCTAATACTGATGGATTCGAATTTTTCCTGTCGAAATCAGGTCTAGTCCAACTGTTCCACTCCAATCGAAAATACCGTCTAGTCAGCGAGCTCAAAAGCGGTATGACCAGTTGGCGATGTACGTACAAGAAGTGCACCGCATCCGTTCTCTTCGACGGCAACAGTATAATACGCTGCCGGGGTCACCACGTCTGTAAAGAAGTGACAAACAAAGAAGAAATTAATTCTCCGATACCCAACAAGAGAGGAAGACCAAAACATCCAAATAGACAAAACAAGAAATCGTTTAAACATTCGAATAATGGCGAGTTTGACGTTCCTTTTTATTCTGGCGACGTGCCATCGTCGTTAGTACAATGTACCCTGTCTATGGACGCATGCTGTCCGGAGTCCACCGAATTACAACCTCTAGGTATGGTTTTACAAGTTCATTTGCTTGATAAAATCAAAAACATTGCCCCAGCACATGATTATCTGCACAGTAGTGCATTGTCTTTTTGATAGCTATTTGCTAATGTTACCTCCATATTAAACATTAGTATGTAAGTCATAATACAGTAACAAATAACTTCAAAATGATGTATATCATTCGTTGAATCTATTTAAATTAATAAATATGCTGACCCATATTACAGGTTTTTTCTCTTAACCATAATTAGAACTTGTTCCTAATGAGTCATTCCAAGAAGTTATTTTGATCCCCGAGTTTCGGTTTTAAATCGTACCGCTTTAAAATGCATTCTGGACTATTTTAACTTCAGTCTGTCGATTTTCACTGTTTTAAATTTAGATTCATTTAAAAAAATCTACAAAAAAAAATAGTTTTTTTTTTATTCCTCAGGTTTTCTACAATTACGTACTTTTCTTTTTACTACTTACCCTTCATATAAATACGTATACATATGTATTATATACATAAAAAACTTCTCTACTAAAAAAGAAAAGTGTTTTGGACAACTCATGAATATAAAATACCTGATTCCTCTCCATAAAACAATTCGCTAACATCATTGAGTCAGTATAAATTATATATGTTTTAAAAAGATTTGTTCGACAATTGTAACAACTTTGCGATAAAACAAAAAGATGTCCGTAAGTACTCCAAGTACTAATTTAACTAACATAAACATTAAACTTCCAAAGTTACTTTTATAAACATATACATGTATGTATATGCACTTGTTTAGGAATGTAAGGCGCAATTAAAACAACTATTATACTGATTACGGATTTTAAACAAGTTATTGTAAATGCAGATTTTTTAAGATTTCATAATTATTACTCGTTATTAGAACAATTACACCATTATATCTTCATTTGCAATATTATTATTTTTAATAGTTAATTTTAAGATCTGTAATTTCGTACTTAAAACAAATATTTATATAAATTTATGAGTTTGTCTATTTATACCACATAAAGATTATGTGGTTTATGTGTGTGGTTAATAATGAGCAATGGTAAACTTTATGCAGACTGAATTAAATAAAATTTAAATATATTTCTAGGATAATCGTTTAAAATGTTTCTTGAAAGATACTTATTATTAATAAAAATTTAATTAACTGACATTGATTTAGTCTGGGTATCATATTAAGCCATTTATTTAAGTATGCAAATCATGATTCTTTTCTGACAAAAACCAAAAAAAAAAATGCTAGATTGAAAATAAATCAAAGTTATTTTTAGTAAGTTCAATCAAAATTGGTAGGAAAATATTACCAATTTAAATTTAGTTGAATGATATTTTTTTTGTTTTAGAGATATTTAGAGGAATTACAAATCATGATTGAGAGATTAAAAATGAATCGTAGATATTTCTAGTCTGTTCAATCAAAATTGTTTTGGAAACTATTACCAATTTAAACTTATTCAAATGATATTTTTTTGGAAAAAGATATATTTAGGGGAATTACAAATCATGATTGAGAATGAATCGTAAATATTTCTAGTCTGTTCAATCAAAATTATTTTGGAAACGATTACTATTCACATTTACAGATTTAAATGTTGTTTTTTTTATTGAAAAGAGATATGTTTAGGGAAATTACAAATCATGATTGAGAGATTAAGGATGAATCGTAAATATTTCTAGTCAGTTCAATAAAGTTGGTAGCAAACTAAAACTATTTTAAAAGCTAAGTTATATTATTTTGTTATAAAGAGAAATATTCAGGGGGAATCAATTTTGGATTTAATATTTGTAGAATTTTGGTTGTTTTTTTTCCCTCTATTATTGTTGTGTTTTACAGAATAATCTGGGTAAGGCTGAACTATGGGCAAATAACGTGTATATTGATCAGGGGCTATGGGCCAGGCTTCTGGTTACGTTAGCCTAGTGGTAGAGGAATCAATATCTTCCCTAAAACTCAGCCTGAAAACCTGTCCGGTCACGAGCCTTGTCCGACTTATCACCTTTATATATGCGGACCTATTCAAACCCTAAAAATCTACATGTGACCCTTAAACTCTCAAAGGTCCTCTTTAATATTAAAGTTCGTAGAGATAAACGAACACAATATTTTTAAAAATCTCATACTTCTTAATATGAATGTAATTATTATTTCGTTGGTACTTCTTTAGATTGTTACTCCCCTTCGTTTTTTTTTAGAATATAAATGTCATTAACAAAATAACTATTTATACAAGGGTATGTTTAATCCAATGTACTGTGTGACAAAGGAATATCCCACTTCTGTTTTTATAAGGGGAGTAACAGTCTAAAGAAGAACATATCTTACACATTCTTTAGATTGTTACTCCCTTCTTTTTTCTCATCGTAAGTAAGATTAAGGGGTACTTCTTTAGATTGTTACTCCCTTTGTTTTTTTTTAGAATGTAAATGACTTTGACTAAATAACTATTAAGACAAGGTGATGTTTAATCCAATGTACTTTCATACTTTGTGACTTGTTGGAATATCACACTTCTGTTTTTGTAAGGGAAGTAACAGTCTAAAGAAGAACATTCCTTTAGATTGTTACACCCTTCTGTTTTTTTGTGGTGACAATATTTTTGTGTTATTTTCCATTAACTTTTCTAGGCATAATTACATAAAAATCCATAATTATCCGGTATTCAACGATTAAAAGACTACATTGAAATCACCAATAGCACAGAACAGGTGTTTTTAAGTGTATTCTAGGAACAAATTTAATTGCGACTAAGACTATTAATGTAGTCATTTGTATTCTATTGCAGAGGCTAATGATGTAATTGTTAAAATACATTTCAAACCACTAATATTTTGTAGAATTAAAGTACTATTATTTTTTTTATATAAATTTTATCTTGCCATTGAATTTTATTGCTCTTAATTCGTGTAAAAACATCTCAAAATTTAACATTTAGGATCATACTCAATCGTATTTTGGAATTCAAATAAAAATGTTGATAGTATATTTTTTTAATTTCTATAAAAAGTTTTATGATATAAAAATTACTTGTCAATGTGAAATCCCAGAGACACAATTCAGTGAATTTATCCTTAGTCATTTTACTAATTGGTAAAACCGATCAAAGAGATCTAAGGGTTTCTTTTGATTTTGCTCAATTTCATTAAGGTGGTTAGAGGTGGCCAGAGGTGGTTATAGGTGGTCAGAGGTGGTTAGAGATGGTTAGAGGTGGTTAGAGATGATCAGAGGGGGTTAGAGGTGGTTAGAGTTGGTCAGAGGTAGTTTGGAGTGGTTAGAGTTGGTCAGAGGTGGTTAGAGATGGTTAGAGGTGGTTAGAGTTGATAAGAGGTGGTTAGAATTGGTCAGAGGTGGTTAGAGGCTGTTAGAAGCCCTGGCACAAAGGTTATTCTGGGGCCTTGACATCTATTTTATTAAGCATTTATATAAAGTAATGCAAGCACTAAAATGATTCTAGGATTTTACTCATAATAGAGAAATCGTTAGACTTGAGTCATTTTTGACATATTGCATTAGAAATTACCAAACCAATTTCAATAAAGTGTTTATTATTCACTGTCATAGAAGCTTTTGCTAAAAACTTGTTTATTAATGTTGACGTTCTTATTCGTCAGTAATACCGAAGGGGTCATTTCAACTGATTCAAATACAGATATATTTTGTTAGGTTTTCTTTTTCTTTTAGATCTTTAGGAATGAAAATGTTTTTTTTTTTTTTTAAAAAAATAAATAAATAATAATCATAATCTTATTAATTTATAAATTGACTATATTATGGCCTTACCTGGGCATCTTCAGAAAAAACATAAACAATATTACAACAATTTATACATAATGACAACAATTTATTTGATATTTTCGTTTGTTTTTTCTACCGATAGCTCGATGGTACGTGATCGGACGGAAGCTATGTGATCGTTTTGAATAACAACAATTGTTTTAGTCTCCGATTTCAAAAATTCCAAGACAGAAATTCGTTACAGACACAACAGGGAATATTTTTGGTTCCGTGTCGGGCTGGCTGTCTGTCGGTCTATAGCTACATTTTTGGGAACCAACATATCTTAAAAACTACTCATCTGATTTTATTGAAATTTGAATGGTTGGTCATAATTAGCCCATTGTTGGTCCCATATAAATTTCAACATTCTGCGTTTATTTGTTTCTCTTCCACATACACACAAACACCCATGTATTTACACCTATATCATCAAAAGCACGTATCTAATTTTAAATGAAATTTGGATGATCTGTCGAAAGTAGCCTGCAGATGACCCTTGATTAATTTAAACCGTCTGCGCTTCTTAAATTTTGCTAAATTGGTACTTTAATTAATGTAAAAAATCAAAACGATTTTGACAAATATTTGACAATAATAGACTTTAATAGTATAACCTCATTGAAACATACAAAAATAGACCGCGAGGAAGCTATGTGCCACACTAATTGGCAGAGCATTTAGTATTTTCTCTCATTTCTTTTCAGTGCAATATGTTTATTTTTGTTATTTTAGTTATTTAAGTCGTGTTGTAATTTCTAAGTTGTGCCCTTTTACTCTACCTGAATGTTTCCTTCTACCTGGGTCACTTACAGTTAATCCTCTCAACTCCACCTTGTCTTTGCTATATTTCCTCTTAAAAATCTAGTTTTTTCTAGATCATACTTCATACCCATTTTAAACTTCATTATGTTGAAATTTTTAATTTACTGTATAGTATAGTCTAATACCTTCTAGTACATACCCTGATGATGTAATTGTACATTACGCGTCTAGAGCGGAAAGTAGCATTTTGCATGCGAGTGTGGAGTTTGCACCCGAGCGACAGCGAGGGTAGTAAAACCACACGAGCAAAGAAAAATGCTGTTTTCACACGAGTTGCGTACCGTACTTTATCTACGATTGTTGGATTTTAATAATAAATACAGAAAAAAAATTAATAAACTTCCTGCATTTAAGTTCGTATTTCTCTTTTGATAAAGATGACATTTATTCATTAGTTGTATTTTGTGCCGAATCAATTATTTCGGTAGGCGTATTATTTTCCTCATATTCGTCATAATGACATAAATCACTCATTGTTTTTCACTAAAATTCAGATATAAACAGTTACTTAAATTAAACAAAAATCAAATTAGTTTTGTTAAATGTAAACAAACTCGCTAATCGTGCGTTAAGGTTGAAGAAGTATTTTATGAAGAAGGAAATTATGAAACGGAGGAATCATGAAACGCGCATGCGCAATGAACACAAGTACCTACAGAATCACTTCCTACGCATCTAAACAGAGATACAATGTTTATATGTATTTCGTATTAATTGTAAATAAATATATTTTACGAGGCTAGTTGATTAAGCTATGTTGTTTTTGTTAAACTGTACCTCTCTCATTTCTTTCTAGTTCATTATTTGAACGTTTTCTAATTCAAATCTTATTAATGAACGATAGTTAATAAGTTAAATTCTGTTAAGATCAAATCTATTATGCTACATTCCTAAAACAAATCTGTAGCTGGCAGCCATGATTACTTTTTACTTACTTACTCCTGTGTTTGTACATCAGTTACTGTGGCCTTTAGATTTAGAGAACTCTACAGTAGTTTTTGGCAGTGGCGTATCCAGGGGGGGCACAGGGGGCACGTGCCATAACATTTTCTAACGAATACGTTCTAAAACAGTTATTGTTACTGGGCACGCGGAGATTTTTTCTTTTGGGGGGGGGGGGGGAGGGGGCAGCTGCTTTGTTGAATAAATAGTTTTTCCTTTTACCACTACGAATCCCCCTCCCCCCCCCCCCCCCCCCCCATTTAAACTGACTTAGAATGTGCCCCCTCCAGTCCTAGCCGCTGGATACGCCACTGGTCTTTGGCATTCCATAAGGTTGGAATTTGTGTTCCAATGTCTATAAGGCGCTTAACATAAACAATTATAAGCTGACAAAAATGTTAAATATAAATGGCTCCACATGAATTATTTTTTACATTTTAATCCCAAGAATGTACCATTTACTGCAATAATAATTGTTTTTTATGAGCTTATGTTTATTGATTTATTTTATTTTCTGTTACAGGTAAGGGCTCTATTTATTAAAATATCATCTCTCTAGTTGGTAAGAAAATATTATTTATAAATTTTAAAAGATATTATATTAAACTTGACAAAACAAAACAGCTTTGAAGAAACTTCGGTTAAGGGAATTCTTTATATCGATATTACAACGTCGAGAAAGAGTTTACTGATATTTATTTTCAGCTTTGATTGTTCGTCAATTGTATCTTATTTTCAATTTAGTTTCCTGGCTCAAGCAATGGTTTGTTATTCTCGAGTTCTAACTCTAGCCATAGACTAAGTGTTGTGAATCATTGTTATAGGCTGAAACCAAATTGGTAAAATATTGGCAGGCCCCAGCTTTCTAACGCTCAGCCATTCAACGTAAAGAACAGGATTCCTTTAAATTTATAGCATTTAAAGGCTTTACATTATTACAAATTAATAATTTTACATGTAATATTCTTTAGTGTGGGTCGTGTAGGGTAATTAATTTTCATATAATTATGTAGTATTTATACGAATTTTTAATCTTTAAATTTTTTATGTTTTGCGAAATTTCTGTTTTTTTTATTTGCGAAAATTCTGGACCTTTACATATAAACAACTAATTTGTTTTTATACGGCTATATTTCTATGAATGCGGCTATGACCAGGAGATGGTCAAAATATAGCTGTATGGGAACAATATAGTTGTTTTTATGGAAATTAATTACCCTACATGACCAACCCTAAAGAAGACTATAATATATGAAAAATATAGGAATACATTTTTAAAAAAAAGAAGTAAACACGTAATTTTAAATGTATTATTCAAGTGTATTATAATTTTTTTTGTTTTTTATGAATCATAAAAGAAAACTTGTTCATGTTCTGATTCATATTTGGCGTATTATTTTTTAATACTATTAAAAAATTTGAATCGGAAGTTATTTCGTGAATCATTATTTTATTTTGGGTTTTAATTTTCTTTTAATTCGATTATCCTGAACATTTTCGTCTTATTACCACCCATGATGTGTTTTGTTAATTTTTTTCTTTTATCTCTTGTCGCAGATTCATAAGACCTAAGTGTCTGATTCCGAGGAAAATTTACTTCGCAAATATCAATTGGATTCTTTGAAATTCAGATCCTGCATAATTTCTTAGAATCTCTTTCTCTAATTAAACTATATATATTCATGTATGGCTGTATCATCTTTTTCATTCATACTCCTTTAAAATGTTACGAGATTCATCATCTGATTTTTTTAAAAATAAAGTTTCTTTGCTTTATACCTAGATTAGGAAATTTTATTTGATATATATCCCAAAGTGTTACTTTGTTTTAAATTTAAAACTAATGACATGCTTTTTATTGGTTTTTGAGTACACAAATTTCTGAATTTATGCATTATCGGTCGCTTAATGTTTGCGAACTAACATATCTTAAAAACTTTACTCGTCCAATTTTGATAAAATTTGGATGGAAGGTCATAATTAGCTCATTGTTGGTTCCATATAAGTTTCAATTTTCTGCGCCTATTTCTTTCTCTTCAACACTCGCAGAAATATACATTTATTTACACCTGTATCCTTCAAAAGTAATTATCTATTTTTTTGTGTGAAATTTGGATGGTTTGTCGAAAGTAACCCGCAGATAGTTCTTGATGAATGTCAATCATCTCCGCTTTTTAAATTTTCCTAAATTAATACTTTAATTCGTATAAAAAAAGCAAAAGAATTTTGACAGATTTAAAGGACGAAGGGAAAATTAAATAAATTTGACAACAATAGTTTGTTAAAGCATATAATCATTAATGAATACTTGAGATAAGTAAGAGATAGGTCGCGAGGAAGCTATGTGCCACACCAATTGACACACTATTTTTTGTTCAATCATTGATTTTTTAGGTACTTATAAAATAATAAATTTTAAACTTACGTCCTATCTCTTTTTACTGCGTTTTTATTAGCTTGCTTTCTTGTTTGTTTGTTTGTCCAGTACAAATCTTGCAATCGATTTTTAACTAACTTCCTGAGTAGCTAAACATTTGAAACTTTTAGAATAGCTCAGAACACGATGACAATGCATTATTTTAATACTTTTAGCCATCTTTTAGCAGAATTTAATTAGTTTTCAGCAAATTTTGCGGTATGGAAAGTTAGTTCGGATAAAAGCCGCAAGTTATTTTATTTGTTTTGACATATCCCATAGTATTTACAATCTTCATTGTGACGGGTTTCAAATTTGTGATTTTTTATTAAGAGGTAAACATTGAATGACAGCGAAAATTAAACAAAGAAATAAATTCATTTACGTGTGACACCTATGTTTGTTTACACTTGTGTCCTAGGTATAGGTTTAATTTTTCTGTATCTGTACTTCTTTACTTGTACACATTTTTCTTCTCTTGCCGTCCCCTAGACGGGGGCATACCGATGGCACGGTTTAGATTCGGTGTTGGTGACATCCGTTGTACAAAAATTTGTCCTTTTAAAGGTTTAAGATCAGCTCTCTAGATGGTTGTCATTATTATGTGAAGTAAATAAATTCGGAACTATATACTTTTTTTTCACTAACATTATATATAACAATGTTAGTGAAATAGTGAAATATATAACAATGACAATTATATTATCAACATTACATATGATTCAACAGAAAATTTAAAAACGTAGTATATAAAAAGTTCTTTTTATCTTGTAATTATTATATTAATGGTAATAAATCTGTATTTCTACTTTATGCGTATATTTTACTCTATGCGTATATTTGCAAGATTTATGAAGGTTATTAAATTTAGAGTGGTAGATCTGTGTATATGGTGCAGCGCTAGGCCCACCCTGTATAAAAATCAATATAAAAAGATCCCGCCCACCCGGACAATCGCCCACCCCCCTCTTGCCTACCCCAGCCACTCCCTACATCCCTGCATCCAGTCTCCTACTAGCTTCCTAACTACATACTTTCCTCTACATTATATATTTTCCCAGTTTTCCCCTAATATTAAGTCATTACAAATTATTAAATTATAAGAATCTAAACCATTTAAATAGTGGGAACAATATATTCCCCAATTTTCTTATTAAGGAATTCATTTATTCAATATTTAACTATGGAACTTTTAGTCACCGAAAATGGAAATAAGAAGTTATGCTACGGTGGTTATATGTATACTAAAAAATACGTGAAATCCAATAGGATTCGTTGGGAATGTAGTAAAAGGCGATCTTTAGGTTGCAAAGGAGCCGCAACCTCAAATTTATCTGTAAGTAAAAATATTCTTGTCTATTATCAAATTTCGTCAAATTAAACATTACTATTTAGAAAGAATTACCAGTATAATTTGAAATAATTCATTAAAAAAAAAAAATGAAAGTAAATCTTATTATTATGTAAAATATACTATTAGAACTATCTGCAATGCTTAGAAGTAATAAAGAATCAAGTACAAAATCATATTACATATTTATGTAAAATATACTATTGAAGAAAATCCGCAATGCTTAAACGTAATGCGGTTTAGTATACCTCCCTGGACCTTGGTATTTTTCTTTCAAAATCTAACACTATATTTCTTGTGTTGTGTGGGACGTAAGACCTTGGACCTACTCACCTACAAAATCATTTACCCTGAATTATGTAACTTCTATATTATATCTTCCAGTTGTATCTATTACGTTTAAAACTTTAGTTGAATGACTCTTGCGATTTAAATCTATAAATATGTTATAACAAAGTATTTTTTTATTTTATATTTTTCCCCGCTTGAGGTTATTTTTTTATAATTATTATAAAGGATACTATTTTATAAGGGATTTCATTTCTTTCTTAATCGTAGGTATTATTTAAACAACTAGATTTCATGTTACATTTTATCTATTTTATTTGATCTATTTTGCAATTTTTATAATTATTTCTCACATGAAGGTTTTTATAAATCTATGTTATATATTTATAAAGTAATAATTAGATAAAGTATATGCAATACATTAGATAAAACGCGATTAATTTGTACAAATCTATTTTTTTTTATATTACGTGGTAAGAAGGGATCAATATATTCCCGTATGTTTTATTACCCCTTTGGTAAGGTTAGGGACTAGGGTAGAATTGGATTCTAGGATTTTATCTACGTTTTAATGTTCATTACTTCTTACTTCTAAGCATTGCAATATTTATTTTTGAGTAACTCGTTATTAATAGAATGAGAATAACAGTTACTCCAATAGTGATTCAAATTTTACTCTTGTAAATGAAAATGTTAAATTATAAAATGCAATAATGTAAATCTGGATAATCAATTCAAGATTTAACGATTCCCTGATATGGGAGAAATATAGTCGATATTATGAATTTAAAAAAAAAAAAAATCATCCCTAAAGATTTTCTACAAGAAAAAGAAAATCCAAAATTTATTTTGTTTCAAAATTTGTGGTTAAAATAATTTAAAATAAATGAGCAAAAAAATAAATACTCAATTTCAATAATCATGGTAGCCACACATTAAATAAAAAAAATCTTATTTTAATATTATAATGAATAAAAATTAAATTGATATTGTTATAGTTTTTCTATATATTTGTTAATTAAACATTAAATTCACGTTAAATTAAACAAATTTGTAAGTCTATTTAAAATATAATATTTTTAGAACGAAGATATTCGTGAATCCGTTCTGCACAGTCACGAACCGGATAACATGAGCGTCGAGATAGAAAAACTTAAAGCAAGAATGAAGGATCGAATTAAAACAAGTGGCGCCAAGCCTAGTCAAGTATTGGCTGAAGTTCTTCAATCTTCTGCTGAACTTATAGCTGAAATGGGAAAAATTGAATCTCTTAAACGAAATCTACGACGGTAAATATTATATAACTAATATATAAAAAATACAGATGAAGTAAAAAGTATATAATGTAATTATCTATTTAATAGTCCTGAAGATAGCGTGCAAAAAAGTTTCTGACTAAAATCAAGCTAAACTTTTGTTTATAAGTAAATCTTTTAGTGCCTTTTAAGAATATGTGGTCGGATAAGTTCATCTGCAGGGCATAGCTTGGCAATAGGCATTTGAAAAAAAACAAACCAGTGGAGAGCGGCCATGTCCCACCCATTATGGCGGACAATGCGATTTTCATGATCCTGAGTACAAAATTAGTTAGTGAACCAAAAATCAAGTTTATGTTAATTTTTTATTTGACTTTGGTTACTTAGTTATTTAAATACTACTCCAAATCAAAGTGGTCTTCTATCAACTTGAAGTTTGGTCTACTAACAAATTTTGTTATCAGGAATCAGGATCATGAAAATCACATTGCCCACATGAATGGGCGGGACATGGTCTCTCTCCACCGGTTTTAGTTATTTTTTCAAATGCCTATCGCCAAGCTAGTCCCGCTGACGAACTTAGACGACATATTCTTAAAAGGCATTAACAGTACATTACGCGTCGAGTGCGGAAAGTAGCATTTTGCATGCGAGTGTGGAGTTTGCACCCGAGCGATAGCGAGGGTGGTAAAACCACACGAGCAATGCAAAATGCCGTTTTCGCACGAGTTGCGTACCGTACTTTATCTACGATTGTTAGATTTAAATAATAAATACAGAAGAAAAAATAAACTTGCTGTATGTAAGTTCGTATCTCTTGATAAAGATGGCATTAATTCATTAGTTGTATTTTTTACCGAATTAATTATTTCTGGAGGAGTATTATTCTCCACATTTTCGTCAAAGTCACTTGATTCACTCATTGTTTTTCACTAAAAACTCGATATAAACAGTTACTTTAATAAAAGAACAGCAAATTAGTTTTGTTAAATGTAAATAAACTTGCTAATCGTGCGTAAAGCTGAAGAATTCCTCTTCTTTACCGCCCTAGTGTGGTAAAGAAGAGGAATTATTCAGAACTATGAGACGCGCATGCGCAATGAATACAAGTACGTAAAGAATCACTTTCTACGCATCTAAACAAAGATATAATGTTTATATTTCGTATCAATCGTAGATAAAAGATTTACCTATACACAAAATTCTTGCTTTATGTTAGTCAAGAAACGTTTTTTGCACGGTATCTTCTGAACTATAAGGTAATTATCACAGATATAAACAAGTAAAACTGATAATCTATTTGTTTCAGTCAAAGACAAGCTATAAGTGTCGTATGCGAACCAGATTCTATTGAAACTGAAGAATACGATTCAGATTGTTCTGAAGGTTGGAATTTTATTAAATATTATTTAAATCTAACAGATTTCTCTATACTTTATCAGTATTATCAGCTATTACATTTCGGCTTCAACATTTTTTTTATGTTTTAGTTTGTTTTTTTTTCGTTTAAATTATCGACGCTGATAACTAAGGTATCTAATTTTATAGATCACATTTTGTTTAATCATTTTCGGTAAAAAAAACAATATAATCAGATTGTTATTCTATTGTATGTATACTTTTATACAATATTATAACTCAGAGTGTACTGATGAACAATTTTTTCATTTCATTTATACTACAACTAGACCTCTAAATATCGTAGTGAAGGTTGATAAGAAAAGAAAACACTTTTAATTGTTCAATAATTTTATTGTCAAACCATATTATATCAAACCATATTTATGGTTTGACAATAAAATTATTGAACAAGTAAAAGTGTTTTCTTTTCTTATCAACCTTCACTATGAGTAAATACCATAAAATCTCAATCAATACTACTAACTTCTCTAAATATCAAATTAAAATTGGCTAGTTTTTCATTCGAGAGATCTATAATTATGTAATGATATATTCTGAGTAGCATCAGCTCCGTGCCGATATCTTTATAAATTATTCGTTCTCTCGTAATACTATAACAGTTAATTTATTTTACTATAAAAGTAAAGAAAAATCCGATAATGCCGAAAACCAGACGTAAATGAAATTAGACATAATATCTTCTAAGCTTATTCTTGGGTGTAAAATAAATATTAAAAGTGGATGGTAGTCATGGCTTTTTAATGTTATTGTCAAACAAACAAGGGGCGGATGTTTTGTTTGTTTTAGGGGCCCCACACCAGTTTAGGGGTCCTACAACAGTTTAGGGTTCCCAAACTGTTGCAATTGCAACCCTCTTCAGCTTAGTTATTGAGGCGTTGGGGATTTCTTCTTATTTGTTTAAATTATTATTTAAAGCTAGTTCTCAATTTTATAATATCATATTGATTTCGAGTATATTAAGGTAGCAAAAGTATTTTATTCACTTTTGGACGTGACCTTTTTTCCTCCCCAAAATCAAAATTCTTCGTCGCATTTTCACGTTTTTTTAGACCTTTTTGAACAAATTTAGTTTCTTGTTCCTTGTCAGTCTGTCTGTCTGTCGGTATGTGTGTCTACAAATCCTTACCTCACGCATTTTCACACGATATTTTCATGGATTGTGTAGGTTTATGCCCTATATGGTCCCTTATTAATGTTATTGTAATTAGATTTACGGTAGTCACTGCGCTCTGCGCTTGCGCAAACGTAAAAATTTGCCATACATCAATTTCTAACGAATTTCTCAAGGTCTGAATAATCGATTTTGCACAGAATTGATGGATAGTTAGGGACTGACCATCAGATGATCACACATGATTTTTTTTAAAGAAGCTATGTGCCACACTAATTGGCAGTTTGTTTTATATAACCAATATTTTGAACTATACTAAAGAACGAATGAACCACTTGTGGGCTATATCAGATTTTTGTGTTTCTCTTACATCTCGGGTTTTACGAACATTATTATGTGGTTATTTATTGTAACATTTAATATTTCCACTTTGTCATATAAAGAGAAAGTATTGTGTTGATGCGAAAATACGATTTTTAAATTTTGCTGGATTTACACGTTTTAAGGTCTCCTGAGTCCAAAAAAGTTGTTTTTAAAAAAATAACTGTCTGTCGTCTGTGCAGAAGCGTGGAGCCTAAACTACTGGGCCGATTTTGACGAAATTCAGCATATATGTTCAGAAAAATCATAACCCTAATGCGAAATCGAGAAATAAATTGTAACACCAAATTTGGGGGTGCCACCCTCTAAAAGCTCTGTAAAAAAAGACGGATAGAGGCTGGGTTCGATTCCTCGTCGAGGATAAGTTATTTTTATGATACATTTTTGATAAAATGTTCAATAATAATGAAATGTACGTATGAAAACTTGAAAACTAATAAATGGAAAACACCGAGCTAAGTATAATTATAAACTCATATATGAGAAAGTTTGTCTGAGTTGTCTCGAATTGATTTTTTTATCAATTTTATTATCGAGTGGGCTTAATTAACGCTTATATTAATGAAGTTTGAGTGACAGGTACAATTTGAATTACTTACATAAAGAATATATAAACTAATGGGAACTTAAATACACATTTCCTTAAGCGCATTATTTACTTCATTCTTTTGGATTATTCATAATGACTTCTCTATTAGTTTGCACCTTTGTTTATTTACCGGAATGGTTTGCTTGAATCGTCACATTAAGTTATTCTTAGACTATGCGTCACGCTTATCAGGACTTCAATTCTACTTTAAATTGACTTTAAATCAGTAGAATTAATAAATTTATTTAATGATTTACGTCAGAGTAAAAAATCAAAATGGATGATTTTTTGATCACACTTAAATAATTTGTATTGTTATAAAAAAATTATGATAATATTGTCAGCTTTATCTGTTTTATCTACGTTTTCATGGTGTTTCAATACGTGTTGAATACAGTTTTTGGATCCATATTGTCCATGGAAGCCTAGATTGAATACAGATTTTATACGATTATTTATTTGATTTACACTAAATTCTAGGATCGTATCTGGATCGAGTTTCATGGAAACACCTGAACTCGATCCTGACATGCGCAGAGTGTAAGTGTGAGCGCCCTTAGTGGTTTGTATGGTGGAACAAGTCAAATCTGTCAAAAACATCACTCGAATCAACCAAAAAACATATTATAACCTTTATTTGTAAATTTTAATTTTGTTTTTAAAAACAAACAGCGAACCTGGTACCTGGTTATAAAAAGTGAAGGTTATAAAATTATTTATATCCTTTATGAATGTAACCGTAATAAAAGTTTGGTTGATATTGAATACGGATTCTATACAACTTATGGAAACACTTAACTTGTTAAATCCCAAATCAGGATTCAATCCGTATTGAAGCATCATGGGAACGTAGTAAATTACTACGTTTTTTCTTGGTACTTTTTGTTAAAGCTTACTTTTTACTTTAACTATTTACTTTTTTACTACTGCTTTTTACTACTACTTTTTACTACTGCTTACTTTTTGACTTAACTTTTTCTTGGTTACTTTTGTTAAAGGTTATAAATAATTTTGTAACCTTCACCTTTTATAACCATGCTTTTTATTACGCATTTTGACAGATTTAGCTAGAGTTTCTACAAAAACACGCTAGGTTCGCTCACACCCACGCTCTGCGCATGTCAGGATCGAGTTAAGTGTTTCCATGCAACTAAGATTCAATATAATCCAGATACGATCCCAGAATTTAGTGAATTGTATCGGGATCGGGATCGTACTTAATCCGTTTTGAATCTAGGTTTCCATATGGACACTTAGGATCCAAAAACTGTATTCTACCCGTATTCAATCTATATTTAAACATCATGGAAACTGGAAACGTAGTAAATATTTCATGGTCGAGTAAAGTGAAACCAATTTTAGGGTTAATACTTGAAGGTAATGGTTTCAGTGGAAGTTTTAGTCGATGGTTTTAAGACGAAAGACAAAGTACATGGTTAGAGACTGAAGCATGTAGTTTATACTGGTGTTAGCTGACATGTCAGTGACTGTACCCTAGGTTCCATTGTCTGTTTGCGGCGAGTGTCCGTGGTAGGCCGCTTGGTCTCCCCGATAAGCGGATACGGATATCCGGCGTTTCTACGCCCCGGTGCCGGGCCTAACTCCCCCCCTACCCGCCTTCTCTTCACGTCTCTTCTCAGTCTAACACAGTTCATCCGTCTAACCGCTTCTAAGAAAAGTACAACTAAACATTCACTCGGTTTTTATATTTTATTCTAGCAAATGTTTTCTACAATGTATTCAACAAATGATTTCATCTTTTAAACAACTGCCATCAAAATTGTATGAAAAATTGTATATATTCACTATTTTCATTTTCTTTCTAAAATATAAATTTCATCTTAAATAAGTTAGCTAAGTCTTTATCAGTGTTTTTATAGGTTCGCCCGTAACGTTAATAATAATTACATAATTATGACTAGAGAGGTTTAATAAAAGTATCACTACAATATTGTCACCACAATTTTATAATATTTAAATAGACGCGTTTCGACATTATGTCATCTTCAGTGTGTTAACATACTAAGTGAAAGACTACTACTAAGTAGTACTACTAGGTACTACTACGAGTAGTAGTCTTTCACTTACTATGTTAACACACTGAAGATGACATAATGTTGAACAAATTGACAACAAATTGAACAAAAATTGACATAATGTTGTTTAAATTTATGAAATTGTGGTGACAATATTGTAGTGTTACTTTTATTAAGCTCTCTAGTCTTAATTATGATGTGGTACCACAAAATCTCAGTCAAAACAACCAACTATTTGTAAATAATTAGTCTTTTCTTTTAAATAAGAAATCCTTGTACAGTTTGAACATTAATTATCTTATCTTTCACTATCACCATCAATTTTGTTTAAGTCTAAAGTCAGTGTACGTACAATCTCTTCTGAAGCCTTCCTAGTCTGCAGTGTAAACAGTTAACATAAACATGTCTTTACATTCTGTAAACATAAATCATCTTAACATCAATTATCAGTATCCTAATATGTAAATTACATAAATTATAAATATCCCCTCGAGTTATTTTCTAACCTTACATTATAATGATGTAACCATAAATTAACCTAACATTATTTATAAATATCATAAACTGTAAAGAACCTACATGTTTGCGAGATGACTTTCCTAGCTTTTAAGGATCTCAAAATGGTTCATTTGCTCTTTTAACATCATTTATTTAATACAAGATACAAAATCAACTCATGATAACTTATCTCAGTGTTTTCCAACATTTTTTTTACCTTATGACATACTAATCCTAACCTATTTAGCCATTGACACACTAATTGACTGACTAGTGTGTTTATTTAAGTTAGGAAAACTAGAACTTCTTTATAGATTGTAACTCCACTTACAAAAAAAAAAAAAAAACAGAAAGGAGTAACAATCTAATGAAGGTGTACGGAATGTTTTTCTTTAGACTGTTACTCCCTTTATAAAAGCAGAAGTTAGACATTCCTTTGTCCTAAAGAACATTGGACTAAACATACCTTTGTCTTAATAGTTATTTAGTCAAAGTTATTTGTATTTGAAAAAAAAAAACCATAGGGGAGTGGCAATCTAAAGAAGAACACTCATGTAAAATCATATTTTAATTTAATACATAACACTATATTGATTTATGTGGGAAAATAGAATCATGTTTATATAATGTACACTTTATCAACTTTTGCTCATTGATAACGTGGCTGCTCCTGATTTTTTACGGTTAACAGGTTGGGCGACACTTTTTTTGTTTATGGTTTAATCAAATTAAATTTGTATTATTAATTAACTTTTTGATCTTTCGAGTAATTTTTAAAACCTGTAATTAAATCGAATTTAAATAAATGCTTTAATTTATTTATTTTTTAAAAAAAGAATATTTAATACAGCATTAAGAATTAATCAATAAAATGATTTAATTTTATCCGTTAAATCTATTGTGATTACAATTTGATTTTGAAACTTTCTGATTTATTATTTATAAAGTTCAAGGATTAAAATTCAATAATTTATTAATATAGGAACAATTTTATAATTGTTGAGGTGTAAAAAAAAAGTCATCTTAAAGCACAACAACTATTTCATGTTGAGACGTTTCGAATCATATGCAGAGTCATCATCAGTCAGCTTTATTTACTAAAAATAAAGTTGACTGAAGATGACTATGCATATTATGAGTCGAAACGTCCCAACATGAAATAGTTGTTGCGCTTTAAGATGACTTTCTTCTTTTTTTTACACCTCAACATCCATCAAATTGTTCCTATATTTAAAATTAATAAGGTGTACGCATAAAATTATTAGTAATTTAATTCCTCATCAATAATTTATCAATTTAAACTTAAAAGTAGAGATCAAGTTAAAAATTAATCATTAGAGTAAAAAATATTAAAAACTCTTTTTTATAATAAAAGTTACAAATATAGACTTAGCTACTTATTTTATAATTTATTATTTTAAATTAAATAAAAGGTCTTACCTCATTCAGGTTAATTTGTAATTACTATTAACCTAATACAGTTACCATCATCTCACACACGAGTCTTGTTTAAAGTTATAATATCATTATATTTATATAAATTTATATGTGCCAGGAACAAACATTTCCTTTTACAAATTATAAAATATTATTATTTGTTTAATTATTCTATTTTCTTGACGTTTTATTGACCTTACATCTATCTTTGTTCCTTTTTCCTTCCTCTAAAAGCTCTTAACTTAATTATTATGTCTAATAAACTTGTTACCCTAATATTCAAACGCATAAACCTGTGTTAGATGAAAAGTAACTCGCGTGACACATCAGACAAAAGTGATATCTTAACTTTAAATAATTTTAAGATCGTCTTAATTCAATTCAGAAATACCATAAATTTAGAATTTATCTAATAGATATTAATTATGCAAAGTGTATGACAGTGAACATCCTTTACCTGGTCAACATATTTTATTATTTGTTTAGAAATGACATTATTAAGTATGTATACATAACGTAGTCAATATAATTTCAGAAAAGTAAAAATGAAAGTTTAGACTTTATTATAATTTTCCTTTATTTAAAATCAAGTTCTACTCTCATTGATTTAACCATTTAAATAATTCTCTATTTTCCAAAACCTCTTTAATTATCTATTTTTTAAAAAAGAAAAGTTCAATCAAATCATGTTATTAATTAAATTGTAAGTTCTCTTTGTTTTTAGCGTTAAATTAATTAAATTATTAATTAAGCATTTTTTCTTCTTGTGATCCCTTATTATTCTATTTCTCATTTTTCATAGTCTCCAGGGATGAATAAAAAAACATTATTAATAGTTTTTTACAATTTTTTAATAATGTTAGCTTTCGCCTGGGGCATCTTCAGGCCTAAAATTATCCCTGGAGACTATGAAGAATAAGAAATTTAATTATTATTTGATTAATTTAAAAATAGCCTGAATGTGGTAATGAACTTCTTTGATTTATCATCTTTTTAAATATAATACAATTTTATTATACATGAGTGTAAAATTTGTCAAAATGACCTCCTGAGGGTATTTACCAGGGTAATACTACATAATAAAAATATATTATATAGTTAATTTTTTTTCAATAAAAAATATTTTTAAAAAATTACCTATGTTGATTGTACTTTTTGTACTTTTTGTACATGTACACAATATCTAATTTTAAACAATGAATTCTATAAACATTACAAATAATAGTATATAATAGTTTTAATATCGGTAGTAGTACAAAATTACCTTCAACATATACACAATATCTAATTTTAAACATTGAATTCGATAAACATTACAAATAATTGTATATATTAATTTCGGTAGTCATACATTTTTATACTCATAATATGTATATGACATGGACATGACTATAACGTTTACTGTCATTATACTACATAGGTAAATGTTCAAATACCTGTTTGTACATTATTACTTCATTTTGGTCATTCATGGTCATTTTAACAAGTTTTATGTTATAATGTATTCTCATTAATTAATTAATTAATCTATTTATTTATTTCATATTCTACTCTTTTACTTATAAGATAATACTGATAATATCTACTGTTTTTGTTTGTGCATGTAATATAAAGGTGTTACTGTTTTACCTTATTAATTATGATTGAGTGTTGTTTGGAGGTGTTAATGATATAGTTCTATACATTTATGTCGTTATTATTTAAAAGTATGCATTTGCTTTTATATTATGACATATTTTACTTTACTGCTTTAAGATTAAGTCATGGATAAACACTTTGATAATTAACATATATATTTAAAATCAATCATATAAAATAATATTGAAATGATGAATACGTTATTTGTAAACTAATTATATAAAATACTAATATAGTAACATTAATATTGAAACGATCAATGATCAATACGTTGTATGTTATATGATTGATTTACAAATCAATCATATATAACATATTATACTATCATAGTAACATTGATATTGAGACGATGACTACGTTAGTTTATGTAATAAGGTAAGTATGACGTGAAGGCATACTTACTGCGATGACTGGTTTGCCAGGAACACCTGGTTATCTTATGACTATGAGCGCGGGCCAGCTGTCATGTCGCTTGCCCTTGCTATGCCAGACACCCACCGCTAGTTCTTTTAACTTTTTTGTGTGTTCATTGTACCAAACTACCTCATATCCGACACCGCTAGTGTCCAAGATAATGGCTTTCCGTTCTTTCGATTAATATGTTATACCTACTATTTTTTTTTTTTAAATGCATTTATATTTCTAAACAACTTTTGACTTTCATTCGGTAAAAGATATATTTATTTTCCTAGACTTTTTTCCCATTATATTCTTCTAAGATTTATTTAGCGGGAATTACCGGTAAAGATAAATCCAAGGTTTCAATTATTTGATTTACAAAACTTTTAGTTTCTCGTGTTATCCCCCCAAAAAAACTTAATTCTTAAGAATTAGGGATAGTTTTGAATCAAATTTTTTCGAAGGTTAGGTTAAACTTGATAATAAATTTTAAAGTTTTAATTATAAATGGTTTTATATTTCCAGAGCTTTAACTTAGGAAATCTATATATCAATAGAACTTTAATTAAAGTCCTAATTAATTTAACTTTAATCATCTGTTAAAAATGTCCAAGCTCAATGAGCGATCTATGATAAAATAAACCATAATTTTTTTAAAAAAAACTGGACATTTATATCTAATTAAACCTTTAAAATAGTGATTTTTGGAACGAAGTTCCTTATGGCACGTGACATAGTCTGGAGCCCGCGAGTGAATCCGAAAAAAACGACGTCACAAAATCGACCGATAACGGAAACTTGAGTAAATGAGGACTGATTTGGTTGAAATTTGGTACACATGATACATTTTTTCATTTTACCAATGTCCAAGAAGAGTTCGTTGGATAATTTTATCTGCCTAAGCGTTGTAAAAGTAAGCTTCAAATGTAAAATTTGAATTTTAGGACAGCAAAAAATTCTAACATCATCTATTTAATAAGACAAACAGCTTTTATAAATATATTTTTTTTAGTTAAACAAACACCTACACCGCAATGAACTGTTAAAGATCGCTAAATTTATTAAAACGATCCTACACGTTTAAAATAGAGAAAATAACGTTTTCACCGGTGTCTTACGTTCAAACTTAATGATATCTTACATTCTAACTTAACGATTTTAATAAAACTTTATACACATCGTCTGTCTAAAGTACAACTGTAAAAGGCATGTAATATTTCAACCTGATACAAGCAGAAGTTTTTGATGTCCAACTAGCCGTAATCTATAATACTAATTTTTAGTATTAACGTATTTAGCTCATTTGGGCTAATTACGACAGGATACATGCATGCCCACAGCTGCCCAAGTCTTTTCGTTGTGAATCTAAAGCTACATTATTTTTTTTAAACGCGATTTTAGTATAAAATGGTTTTTACTGAATGCAAGATTATTGATTGAGCCTTGGAAACGTCTGAATTGCTTGCCTTTAACTATAAATATTTAAACACCTATTTCGTTCTATTCCCATAGTTAACAATATATTCCACTAACAACTACTAGACATACAGAGTGAGCAGACAGCCCTCCTCATAATTATTAAGGTAATCATGAAAAGGTCTAAATTCATGCGCAGATCCTGCATGTATAGCAACTGTACTTAAGTTTATATTAGACACCATGACAACTACCATGCTGGCAATTTTAGATTAGACCAACTCCTGCCGTGACATTGATCAAACAATTACACACGATATAATTCGTATCGGCAAAGATAACGATGGAATTATAAGCTTAATGCTTACGAAACTACGATGTTCACTCATAATTTTTTAAAAATATAACGATGAAATTATACGCTCAAAAACTACGATGTTCATTCATAAATTTTTCAAAAATATTAACTCAATAATGTGCAAAAACCAGTATACACTTTTTAAGAATTAACCCTTATATTATTAATATATAGTTAAGTATGCAATGTAAATTATGTCTATTTTGCGTATTATTGGCAATTAATTTAATATTAAACAACCTGACTCATAAATCATTTATGTCATAACTAGTAATCATTACTTTTTCAACTTATTTATGAATCCGAAAATTCCAAGACAGAAAGGGAACGTTTTTGGTTCCGTGTTTGTCTGTCGGTTTGTAGATCATTTTTTGCGAACCAACATATATTAAAAACTACACGTCTAATTTTAATGAAATTTATATAGTATGCCATAATTAGACCATTGTTGGTCCCATATAAGTTTCAACTTTCTGTACCCATTTGTTTCTCTTCAACATGCGCACAAACATACATTTATTTACACCTATATCTTCCAAAGTACTCATCTGATTCTTATGAAATGTGGATGGTTTGTTGAAAGTAGACCGCAGATAGCCCTAGATTAATTTCAAACGTCTCCGCTCTTTACCTTTTGCTAAATTGAT
Organism: Gerris lacustris; assembly: GCA_951217055.1. Lineage (NCBI taxonomy): Eukaryota > Metazoa > Arthropoda > Insecta > Hemiptera > Gerridae > Gerris > Gerris lacustris. The sequence continues at coordinate 3,750,641 of OX578281.1, read as the reverse complement.
TCCTTTAATTAATGTAAAAACTAAAAATTAATTAAATAAAATAATCAATTTTGAAATATTGAAAAAACGAGGGAAACAATTTAATAAATTAGACAATAATGACTTTTAAAAGCATAAAATCAATAAACTACGTGATAGGATGTGAGGAAGCTATGTGCCACACCAATTTTCATATTATGCTATGACAGTCTATTTTAATTAGATATCTATTTGATGCCATAGATTTTTAATTTAATAAAAAAATATGTTTTTAAATAAAATATAATAATATATTGGGAATAACAATTCTATTTACTCTGATATTGGTTTAGAGAGAGGGAAATAAAAATGGTTAATTATTTACAGGATCGAATGAACGCACAAAAAAGGGTTTTTTAAAAGGAAGAAAATACATAAATAAAAAAAAGAAATGTTTGAGAAGACAGCAAGTTTTCTTAGAATTAAAAAGGACAAAAAAAAGGCAGATGTTTAAAAAGAAATGTAAATTAAATACGTCGTAAGAGAGGAACTAGGATAAGAAGAAGAAGAGGTATTAGATCATTGTTGATTCCGGTTCGTAAATAATTTAATTAGAATACGAACAAGTTGTGTTGTGATTCTCAATGCGTGTAGTTTCGTTTCGGAGTTGAAGGTTAGGATGCTTTGTTATCCGTGTTATACCCTAGACCCCGACCTTTGGAAGAGAAATATTTTCGTTTTAGTTAGTTTTGTGCCCGGGTCGTTTGCAGAAAGCTAGGAGGTGGGGATCTTTACCCGGATAGAGAAGAGTTTTTGTCCGTATCTTGTCTGTCCCGGGGAGGTTATTGTGTTTAAAAGGAGGGTACAGTTTTGAGAATAAGGGCTGTTTGGGCCCTTAGAAACCAGGTAAAAAGAAGGGATCTTGCTACCTGAGGTTCTCTCTCCTTTCTGACAAGTGCCTTTTTCGAAAGAACCTTTCCGAACCGAAAGGGAATAGATAGTTTTTCCTAGAGAGACCTTTAGTTGCAAAAAGATGTCCGTGGCAAACGTATCGGAGTCGCGTTCTACACTGTCGGAATCGCCTGTTCTCAGAGGCGTTTCTAGAAAGGGCCATCCACTGATTCTCTACAAAGGCTACAAATACGGTATCAGAAAACAATTCGTGAATGGTAACATCAAATGGATTTGTACTTTGAGCAAATGCAGCGGTTCGGTACTTACAGACAAATCTCTCAACGTGTTCCAAGAAATCGGAGTCCACAACCATCTTCCACCTCCTGCAAAAGGACCTGATCGGGTTAATTTCAGACCTGTTGATCCGATTCTAGAGGATCTGAAACCACCCCCGTCAGCTCTTCCACTTCCACAACAAGCAGATACTTCGTGGGACGGATCTCGGCCTCCTTCCCCTCACTCGACAGATGTATCGTTGATGGACGCCCTGAAGCAACTTGCAGCTTCTACTCCGCCTATATTAGCATCTAATCCGATTGCTCCGTTCACGCCAAATTCTGCTAACCGTCACACGAAGCTCTACGCCGCTCTTATCATGCCGAACGGAACGCAAACCACACCTAAAGTTAACGGATATCATCCTGACTTCATTAAACTTGGAGGTATTCAAAGTCTGTCTTCTTTACATTTATTTTATAAGTTTATTTTCGTAAATACAGTAGAACCTCGATAAAAAGTGTCTCAAGGGGATTAGGGAGTCTTGTTATCGAGGTGCTCATTTTGTTGAGGGTCGTGTTATCAAGGTTATATTGGCTATCAGTCATGTTATCAAGGTTAATGGAAGGGGTTTTTAAGCCTAGAGTTGTTCAAGGTCGACCCATTTCTGAATAGAGTCGCGTTATAGAGGTTGAATTCTCGAAACGACTTGTTATAGAGGTTCTGAGTTACTTTGTGAATTGGAAAAAATCCGTGTTTTTGAGGTTAATAGGAAGATTAAAAATGATGTCTTGTGGCCGTGTTTCGAACCCGACTTGTTTTCCTTGCCACTCTGATGGTCTGGAGGGGGTAGATCTTCAAACCCATTTTCAATTATTATTTACATTTACTCTTTTTGTCGATTCCTTGACACTTAATTGGTGTTAAGGGAAGGTGTAATTTCAAGTGCAAGGTCTGTTTATTTTTTATCTCTCCTCTTCTTAATAGAAAGATAAAAATAAAAATGTTTCGTGGCCGAGTTTCGAACCCGACTTGTTTTCCTTGCTCTTGCTACTCTGATATTCTGGAGGGGGTAGATCTTCAAAGAATTCAAAAGTGAAAGGTTGAAATGAATTATTTTTATTAATTTCATAAGTTTTATAAATAACATTATTTTTACTGTGAGATTTAAGATGAATGTATTGATTTAATAAAATGTTATTTACGTTCAATTTCAAGTGACACGTGTAAGGTATTTACTTGTTTAGTAGTCTAGCTAAGCGTTAAGACTTATTTATGGATGATTCCTTGTTTCTTGAGCATCGACCTTAATCAATCCTTGTCAGCAACACTGCAGACACTTAATATTTATGATTTTAAAATTTATGATGATAAATAATTGTTATTTATGAGTCAGAAAATATAATATTTGACGTATTAGATGAAATGAGAAAATTAAAGATTATCAATTAATTTTCAACTTCTATAAATAGGATGTATTAGGTAGTGATAAAAGTAAAATAGCTAATGTTATTTAATAGCTACGTTTATTAATATTAATTAATTAATTAATTTCAATACCTTTTCTGGCAGATTCTTGGAAATTCCTTAAGGACTATACTGATTTAATTTTATGATATTGAGTGTTACTCCATGACTAACAATAATATATATTATTTTATATATATACATACATTAATTATTATAATAGACGACATAAATGTATAAAATATGTTTTCATTACCATTTATATAACACTTAGGTATAATACATGTATATTTTAATTCTATTATCTTTCAATTTTAAGTTTTTGGTAGTTTTCAAACTACGGAAAGTTTAAATTTTAATTTAAATCAAATTATAATTATTATTTACTACGGGAAACAGACAGTGAAAAATACACTCCAGTACAGAGCATCTGTACTGGAAATACGGGAGACCCGTGGTTCAAATCCCGGCGCAGGAGTGTATTTTTCACTGTCTGTTTCCCGTAGTAAATAATAATTATAATTTGATTTAAATTCTATTATCTTTTAAACTATAAAATAAATTACTATTATGACTTCGGATGCTGACATTATATATGTGGTCAATTTGTATTATGAAGGTGATTAATAATTTTATAATCTTAATCTTTTTTTATTTGAACTGATTATAACCTTCTGAGTGTCTTGTTTTATTTATTTAGGTTTGGTTATTATTAATATTTTATTATTTTAATTATAAATTCATTAAATTTCTTCCCTCATATTTTTAAACAATGTTAAAAATTATCTTTTTTATGAGCAACTCTCTTGGACGCAGTTGAGTCTCGATAGTCCGAGCTTTGATAATCTGAGTTTCCAATAATCCAATTCAAAAGAGAGTTGATGGAAAGAAGGAGAGGGAGCGACTTGCCTGAATTAATCACAATTAGGGCAGGTCAGTATCAGTGTTAGTAGAGAAGGATCCGTATGATTATAAGCAATTGCTTTCCTGTCTGAACAGCTGTGTTTTCATTTAAATTCAGGGAAGACTATTAATTTTAGTTAGACTATTAACTATTAGTTTTAAGTAAGATCATAAACCAAAAACATAGCTCAACATAGGGTTGTAACAATGTTTACAATAAGTTACCAGCTGGCTATAAAGTATGAAATTTTCAAATACACTTTAAGCTTCATTTAAATAATTTAAATTAAATCTTTTTTTTACTTTCGTCAAATTTTATTAGTTTTAATGTTAATTAACCTTGAACTACAAAATATATGATAGAAATTACATTTAGAATATTTATTATTGTTTCATTTATCTTAAACACCTATATTATTCTGCGTATGACCTATTATTCAATTATTTTGCTTCATGTTCTGTGATTTTGACTCGATAAATAAGTATTTCTAACATAATTCTCTTTATTCTGTTAGTGTTACAACTAACCCCAATAACTGTTACAACCGCCCCTGGTATGGGGTCGGTTGAAACATTTTTCCTGAATTTTTAAAATGCCTATAAATATTTTTGTAATGCAGATAATCTTACTATAACCTCATCCATCTCTAGTCTGATAACTAAAGTTCAATTAAGGCCCACTGTCAAATACATTGAGGTTAAAATGTTTTTGCAGGAAACGATTTTGTAAAAAATGTTTCAACCATCCCCGGTCTCCCCTATACTCGTATTATCGAGACTTAACTGAAATTAAAACATTAAGAATTATCTATATTTGATGTCCCGCAGACGAACTTAGCCGACCACGACATATTCTTAAAAGGCATCAAAAGATTTAATTGTACACAAAATTCTAGCTTGATGTTAGGAAATTGTACGCTCTATCCTGGACTATAAAGAGAACATCTAACAATTTATATTGTTAAAATGTATTAAATTTAAAAATCTGTCATCTTAATTTTGAATAAGGTAAATCAAAAAACAAAGTTGGCAAGATGCAAAAAACTTAATTAATTTATATTAATTACTTTTCATAAATTAAAAGATGTATTATAGCAGATTTGTTGACTCTACATTCATATTATGTAGACTTTAAGCTCAGCACATTTTGTTTCCTTCGTTCCTTTTATTTGTGACTTTTTAAACGACCTTTTTTCTTAATTATGTCTTCAATGTTTTGTTTACTATATTTACCTTGGAATCTTTCCAAGTGTTCTAAACTTTAGACTCGTCGACAACATACTTTAAAAAAAACCTCAGTTCAACTCGAGCTTTCAAAGTGTTTGTTTACTTTTAATTTTTAATTTTCTGAAAAAATTAAGATTTATATAAAAAGAAAAACCTAATGGCTTCTTGTACTCATAGAAAACGTTTAAGTTTAGGTGATAAAGTCAAAATAATTAATTTGCATGAAAATGACAAATTAAGTTTACGTACTTTAGCTTATCAGTTTGAAGTAAGTAAAACCCAGGTGGCTAATATCTTAGCTAATCGGAGAGAAATCACTAATCTGTGGTCCGTTATCAAAAATACGTTTATTGAGAATCAAATCAAACGTGAAGTTAATAATAATACAAGAAATTTTCAATCCAGGAATGAAGAGTCACAAGGTAAATTTTGATTATTTGCTATAATAATGATTTAGTATGCTCTAATGGAATGTACTCCTTTGCAACTTCTTTTTAAGCTCTTTGGTAAGCGATATTACCTCTTACCTCTCTCATTGCATTCATGGGCGTCGTCAACAGGTCATTTATGAGGGGAGAAAAATTCGGGGGGAGGGTCGAAGGGGGTCGACCCTGGGAAATTTTGAAAATGCGACCTCTTCTTAAAAAATGTGTTTTTATGCATTTCTGACGTAAAATTTGATTTTAATGCTTTGTCATAAATAATAAAGTAAACTTATGGTGTAGTTCGTTATAGGGCAAAAGTATGAACACTAATATTTTTAAAAGTATTTTCATAAAAACAAAAAAAGTAATTGAAACATAATAAAAAATATGGACCTAATCATCATATTATAATAGATTAAATAGATCAGTCAATAGCCATTATGAAATATTATGTAAATATCTATGATAAATTATGTGATTTAATGAATAGTTGTGTAACATGAAAAATATGTTTAGGCTAATCTGCAGTTATCCATACAGTCTAGAATCGCTTGGCGGCACAATTTAGCTTGATTCTTAAGAGAATATATCCCTTTGTTAAAAGAGTTCATTTTTAAGACTTATACATTTGAAAGATTTTATCTATATAATTAATACATTTTAGAGATGATATGCCTTTTTTAACCTCTTTTCCTAGGTGGATGGATAACAGTAGTTTTACTCATGTTTCCTTAGGATGGCCATAACAATATAAAGTTTAGAAAAATATGCATTTTTTAGATAAAGTTTTCTCTTTTGACATCAATTGGTAAATTGATAAATTTGGTAACTTTTCACTATATTTCGCAGTATCCAATTTACCTGTTTTTTTTTTTTTTTCAAACTGTTCCTTTTTAAAGTATTTTTCTTTCTTATAGTTTCGGTTCATGGTAAAAACGATTTCAGTTGTTGCATCTCGATAAAATTCAGTAGTTTTCTTTAAAGTGTCACGTTTTATAGCTATAGCGTAAATGATGGTAGGTTATAGTTAGGTTAGGATAAAATAAAAGTACTAAATCTTAGTTCTAAATTAGTTGTTCACTGTTTACAATAACATTATATATCGAAGTGACACACTCACACACAATGGATAATCAAGTATTAATGATAATATTATAATATGTAGAAAAGTAAAAACAGGTTTGCTATTTTTTTAGGTTAAATTATTTTTATGATATCTCAAACATTTGGAGGGACTTGTTATCTAATTCTTCATATTGTAATTAAAATTGAATTATATGCATCACACGTCCTGATAAATATATAATAAATAGTTTGAAGTATTCATATTTGGAGGTAGATTGGATTACTTTTTTAGATTTTCTTTCGGTTTAGTTTAGTTTTTTTTTTTTGGATAAGTTGAAACTTTTTCAGGTAAAGAAAGACTCGAGTGGGGACTGACCAACTGTTGACATTGGGGAGGGAAAATGCAGTGCGTAGTAACGACATTTTTTTTTAATGTTACTTCTTGATTCTAGACGTTTTCATGCTCCAAGGGTTACGAGGAGGGGAGGATAATGTTTTCCTTTACTACTTGGGATCGTACTGGTTCGGATAAAGGTCAGAGATGGTTAGAGGTGGTTAGAGATGGTTAGAGGTGGTTAGAGGTGGTTAGAGGTGGTCAGAGGTGGTTAGAGGTGGTTAGAGGTGGTTAGAGGTGGTCAGAGGTGGTCAGAGGTGGTTAGAGATGGTCAGAGGTGGTTAGAGATGGTCAGAGGTGGTTAGAGGCGGGTCTTAAGATTATAGAGCATTTAAAACATTTTTCTATTTGCTAATCATTATTTAAAACACTTCTTGAGAATTACGCTAGGGATTAATTGGTTTATTATTTTATTTTTAGCTTGAAACTAACACAAATTAATTTTACTCTTACTGGAGGTCTGTTTAAAAAATGAAAACAAATCTCAAATTGTCTCTTCTATAGTAGGAAGGTCTAATAGACCTAAATTTGTTTGAAAATGACCTTAGGAGTAATACAAAAGATATACTATTGCTTAATTTCTTTTAGATTTGACCCAACTGTTACAAAAAAAAATCGGTCCGAGGCAACTCAGACAAACTTTCTCATTATAATTAGTACATAATTAGTATTTAGCACAGTGTTTCCATTAATTTATTTTCGTGTTTTCGTTGGCGTATTTAATTATTATTGAATATTTTATCAAAATGTATCATAAAAATAACTTCTCCTCGGCGGAGAATCGAACGTGGCCTTTCTCCTTCCACATTTAAATCTTTTTTCTCAGGAACTAGATTTTTCCCGGGAAAGCGGCTTATATCGTTGACTCTACTGTTATCTTTTTACCACTTTGAATTACTATGAGTTTGCTCTAAAACATGTTGGTCTTCCCATGAAACAAATTTTAAAAATATCTTTATAGTCGTTTTTAAAGATACGATTGCTTTAAAATTGTCTATTATTCCATCTATTTTTTGAAATTGTAATAGTTCAATAACTATATTTTCAATTCAATATTATTATCATATTATTATGTGTAATGTCAGCATCTAAAGCAATAAAAGTATAAATATAATTAAACTATTATTGTAAATTATCTATATATAAATGAATTGAAAAAAGGAGGCGAATAGGTAGACTATGTATTATCCAAATCCCATTGGTATTGGACATAGCAATGGCGTCATGAGTTTACCGGAAACCTGGAAGTCGGAGTTCTTCGACAAGTGGGAGCTGACTGAACACCTTTGTACGAAAGTGGAAGCGGAGAATCTCCTGCGCAGTGGCGAGGCACGTGTCGAACTTTGGTCGAATCCTGGTAGCAGGCCGTGCTCAGCTGTTTGGGAACGTTTCGGCAGGATCAGGCTCCTCAGAGATAGAACCTTCGTTAAAGAAATGGTGGCGTGTAATCTTTGTTTCAAAGCTTATACACATAAGAACAAAACACAAGGAACTTCCAACCTTAGGCATCATAGATGTCCTCTAGATCCCAACACATCTTTCTTATGTAATTTTTTATTTGTTTATTTTTTGCAAAATTATTAAAATTGCACATTTTAATATTGAAATTATTTTAATATTCTGCACTTTAGTGAATAACAATTAAGGAAATAAGACTTCTTATTATTTGCATGGCTACAACTATTATAGTTATAGCATAATTGACCTAAATTAAATTGTGTGACGATTCAATACCTACGCTTGTTAACTTTTGACATGATATTCTGCTGTCAAATCTACTTATTTCTTATGTTAATCTTATTGCCATTTTTAAAGAAATAAGTTTAATCTCATAATCTTTAACCAATTATCATCTATATACACATAATAGTCGTTGGTCGTGTTTTCTGTTCTCTGAGTATAAGAAGTATGCATTGTGTTTTTTTTTTGAGACTTTTAATTATTTTTATTAATTTTACTTTTTAGTAAATTCATTTTAATTGCCGATTGCCGTATGATCTTTTGGATTTTCCTTTTCGGTGTTTAGTTTTTAAATTCTTAAATTAAAAATATAAATTATGCTTTTGTCACAATAATAAACACTAATTTATCGGAATCTGTTCTTTTAAATTTTAATTTCTACCTCGATTCATTGTCGCTTTAACTTTAACAAGAATATTTAAATGATTTCAATTCTATAGATTTAAACAACGCATTCCAAGTAACAGCGAAACAAAAAAAGTAAAAGATTTTGCTACCAATTGTCTTGAGTCTTGGGCCAATAGCCGATAACTTAGGACATAAGGCTATAAAACTAATGGCCTATATCCTTGGGCCCAGGGCCTTGAGCCAATAACTAATGGCTTAGGTCCTAGGACCTTGAGTGATTGGCCGATAACTTGAGGCCTAGGACTTTGCACTAATAGCCTACGTTTTGGGGCCTAAGGCCTTGAGCCAATAACTAATGGCTTAGGTCCTAGGACCTTGAGTGATTGGCCGATAACTTGGGGCCTAGGACATTGCACTAATAGCCTACGTTTTGGGGCCTAAGGCCTTGAGCCAATAACTAATGGCTTAGGTCCTAGGACCTTGAGTGATTGGCCGATAACTTGGGGCCTAGGACATTGCACTAATAGCCTACGTTTTGGGGCCTAAGGCCTTGAGCCAATAACCATTGCCTTAGGTCCTAGGACCTTGAGTGATTGGCCGATAACTTGGGGCCTAGGACATTGCACTAATAGCCTACGTTTTGGGGCCTAAGGCCTTGAGCCAATAACCATTGCCTTAGGTCCTAGGACCTTGAGTGATTGGCCGATAACTTGGGGCCTAGGACATTGCACTAATAGCCTACGTTTTGGGGCCTAAGGCCTTGAGCCAATAACCATTGCCTTAGGTCCTAGGACCTTGAGTGATTGGCCGATAACTTGGGGCCTAGGACATTGCACTAATAGCCTACGTTTTGGGGCCTAAGGCCTTGAGCCAATAACCATTGCCTTAGGTCCTAGGACCTTGAGTGATTGGCCGATAACTTGGGGCCTAGGACATTGCTCTAATAGCCTACGTTTTGGGGCCTAAGGCCTTGAGCCAATAACCATTGCCTTAGGTCCTAGGACCTTGAGTGATTGGCCGATAACTTGGGGCCTAGGACATTGCACTAATAGCCTACGTTTTGGGGCCTAAGGCCTTGAGCCAATAACCATTGCCTTAGGTTCTAGGATCTTGAGGTAGTAGCCGATAACTTGGGGCCTAGGACTTTGAGCCAATAACCATTGCCTTAGGTTCTAGGACCCTGATCCAATAGCCGATACCTTAGGGCCTTGGGTCTTGAGCCAATAGCTGATAATTTGAGCCCTGGGATATGCCCTAGTTTAGTCAATGTCAGAGGCACTGGTTTCGTCATAAAACTTAGCAATATTTTGCTCCTCTGAATTTTATCTCCTCTATAAATGTTCCCTATTGTAGGAAGCTTTTTATAGTTCTACATCTGAAGAAGTCAAACGTATGATTATTAAATAAAATAAGTTACTTTTTTTCTTTTGAATCTTTTTTTTATCGATTTTATTATTGCCCTTATTGCCCCATCACGTATACTTTCCTCTCTGAAAGATATTTCTTCCTACTGCTTTAAAAACTGAATATCGAACGTGCTAAAGATATTTATTTTTCCGTTTGATCATTACTTTAATACCTTATTTAGCAGATACTTGATATAAACGGCTGTATTATAACGATACTGAGGAGGGTCGTGTTCCGTGATTTAATAATAGCTTCTTACTTTAAAAAAAAAAACAGCATTTTATTTTTAATGTTAAATTCGTGGATAGAATGAGTATTTTTTTCACTAAGATGAGATATGATTCTTAATTTTTTTTTTACCTGAGAATCTTTAATAGGTCAAAAATACTCTTACTTTGTTGTTTCATCAAATTATATTATTTATTTAAAATCATTTTAACACTTAATATGCCATTAGATAAATTAGCTGATAATGAAGAAGTTGATTTATTTGTTAACTTCCCTTTCTTCATCTTTATGAATCAGATCAGAATTTTTTTAATAAAAATTGTCGATGTGCATTATTTGATCATCGTCCCTTTCTTTTTTTCCAATTGATTTTTTTCTTTCGTTTATTCCTTAAAAATTCGTACTTTCACTTATTCTCTGTTAAACCTATTTATTTATTAGCGAACATTCTTTAGGAATTTTTGTGCATTATAAAAAGGGTTTTATTCTTCTTTAATCAATTCATTTGGTTTGGGTTTGAGAGCATGTTATAAAATGTATATTATATAACATTTACTGCAGTTGTAATCACAAAGCCAAAATTAACGTGTTGGAAGGGTAGAAATAATGCCAGCCAATGCTGTAGAAATAACTAGAAGAGTCAATCTTTGAAATGATAAATATTAAACAATATCCAATTCTTGATGCGTAGGCTTCCGTGGGTAGATTCATCATAAACAGCTTGGTTTTACGGTGAAATCCGCATCACCAAGGGGTTGAAATCTAAAGTTTTGCTTCCACTACCGGAAGCATCTTCTGAGGTGTGGCGCATCGCTATGTTTTCTTGGAGCAACAACATGACATACTGTATTATGTCTGTTTGTCTTGTTGCTGTTTCAAGTAAACATCTCGATGCAACACACCCCTGAAGATGCTTCCAGTAGTGGAAGCGAAACCAAGCACTTTAACCCCTTCGTGACGCAGATTTCACCGGAAAACCACTCTAATTGGCAGTGTATTTTTCATTAATTTTAATTGTAATTTTATTCATATTAATATAGTAAGCATTCTCCACAGCCTATGACTATTTAAGAGGAGGTAGATAATTGTAATATATATTAGTATATTATGTGTATAATATATATTTATAAGTGTGTATAACAGCTATATAATAATATTATGTGTAGTATATTGTATACATATTATATGCTCGATTTGGTAATAAATTAATCTAATATAAGCCTATAAAATTAAACCTATTATAATTAATCTAATTATAAGCTAAATAGATTTATTAACCGAGGAAGAATAAGGTCGATAGTACGCTAGTATATTAAATATATTAAGTTAATAGAAATGATGGTTAAGGTCTTCCAGTATAATGTGATATTTAATCTATGACCGTTATGTCACTGTTTACTATAATTGTTATTTATTTCATGAATAAATAAAACATTAATATCTCTGTTAATTGAGATAGTTCAATCTTTTTCTCATTGATGCTTTTAAAATGCACCTTTTCAAATTTGAAATCGTCAAATTACGTATTTTTTTTTGTTTTTGATGTTCCTAAAATTTATTTGGAATACAGAGCTGTTATGGTCACCGCCTCGTCGATTTGACCCTGACCAAATTCTTGATAATTCGGTGCTTTTGTAATAGAGTAGCGGTTCTAGATTTACCTACACAGTCGTCGAGTCCTTGGGAGTCGAACTGAGAGGCGAGATGTGTACCTTGTACCTGTACCTGTGTACCGGTCTCTAGGGGTATTGCTACAGCCACCCCATCTCTCCCTTGTGTATCAAGATTCAAGATCTGCTCAAGAGAAGGGGAGGGTTCCTTAACCACTGCACAACCCCTCTCCTAGACAGAATTAAATTATAAAACCAATGTTGCCAAACCGTACAATCTTAAATATTAATCAACATTCCTAACCACTAACCTATGAATCAGTGTTGCCTACTTGAAACAACCACCTTCTAATCTAATCTTAGACTTTAAATTAACATAATAGTTAATTTAATTCTTGTACTTAGCTCAATCAAAACTTACATTCCTCTTTCCTAATTACTGTCGTATTGTATGATATCTCACTAAGCTTTTGGCTTTTACAAATAACAGACTTGATGAATTGTTTCCCCTTCAGGTGATGTCCACTTAAGGTTCTTCACTGTAGCTAAGTTCCCCTTAATCATAATAACAAATACCGACTTTTGACACATTCATTTTTTTTAATTTAATGATAATCGGAATGTCTCAAAGTTAACTAACTGCGACTTATTTTTTATTAAAGAGTACCTCTTGCGTTAAATTTCTAATGGCTAACGTCATGAGGAAATCCCTTAAAAATTATTTACATGCAGTGTTTTCAAACATGATTCACTCAATATTTACCTGGATGCGCACACTGTGTAATTTCACAAAAATTAGCTGAATTTACATTACTACCTCACTAATTAAATCTGTCTCAAGAGTTTAAAGAAATAGCTCAAATATATTTTTCCTAGTTTAGTTTAGTTTAGCCAGCGCCATTTTTTGGTAGATCTGCCAGTTGACTCCTTGCTAGCTTTTTTGGCTCTCTTATCTTCCTGGTTTACTTATCTTCCTAGTTTAGCCAATGCCAGTCTTTGACAGATCTGCCATTTGACGCCTTGCTAGCCGTTTTGGCTCTCTTATTTTCCTAGTTTACTTATAAGTTTAGCCAACGCCAGTCTTTGGCATATCTGCCATTTGACGCCTTGCTAGCCGTTTTGGCTCTCTTATTTTCCTAGTTTACTTATTAGTTTAGCCAACGCCAGTCTTTGGCATATCTGCCATTTGTCGTCTTCCTAGCCATTTTGGCTTTCTTATCTTCAGAGTTAAGTTTAGGTTGCAATGCCAGTCTTTGGTAGATCTGAGATTAGTTTAGCAATCGCCAGTCTTTAGCTGATCTGCCATTTGACGCCTTGCTAGCCATTTTGGCTCTCTTATCTTCTAGTTTACTTATTAGTTTAGCCAACGCCAGTCTTTGGCATATCTGCCATTTGTCTTCTTCCTAGCAATTTTGGCTCTCTTATCTTCCGAGTTAAGTTTAGTTTAGCCAATGCCAGTCTTTGGCAGATCTGAGTTTAGCCATCGCCAGTCTTTAGCTGATCTGCCATTTGACGCCTTGCTAGCCATTTTGGCTCTCGTATCTTCTAGTTTACTTATTAGTTTAGCCAACGCCAGTCTTTGGCATATCTGCCATTTGTCGTCCTCCTAGCAATTTTGGCTCTCTTATCTTCCGAGTTAAGTTTAGTTTAGCCAATGCCAGTCTTTGGCAGATCTGAGTTTAGTTTAGCCCTCGCCAGTCTTTGGCAGATCTGAGATTAGTCCTTGCTATCCATTTTGGCTCTCTTATCTTCCTAGTTTAGTTTAGCCAATGCCAGTCTTTGGCAGATCTGCCATGTGACGCCTTGCTATCCATTTTGGCTCTCTTATCTTCTAGTTTCATGGTTCTCTTATCTACATTAAATCTATATAATTATTTCCCGTATTTTAACTTCTCATATTTGTCCTCATTCTGTATTCCTAGTTTCAATTTTTCAATTAAAACTTAATTAAATAAAAAATTCAACCCTTCCGGCGGAAATGTCCTGAAACACTTTTACATTCTATTACCTTTTTAAATTATAGGGTTTTAAATTTTTATAAATGGAGCGTAACTATGGGGCCAAAAAAAAAGTATATATTTTTATGGTTACTCCATATGAAGATTTTTTTTTTTTTTCAACGTATTTCCTGTGTACCAAAGGTAAAAGATTGTTAGGTCATTGTTAAAGATCTAACAGAAGAGGGTGAGTATAGTATAAGAGACATGTTGGCAAGGGGGGAACCGTCTAGGGGTGACCTGAAGAAGGGAGGCCTACCGGAGTACTAAAGTCCTCAGGCCTAACGGATTCTTTGCCCTTTGTACCTTACCGGGAGTTGTGCTTTTCCACGATGTAATATACACGGTGTCACATGTAGGGAGAGTCAGTACACTCGTATCTTTCATACCATAACCATCTTTTTTGCGACTTACTCTTTCTATAAAGATTCTCTCTGTTAATCTAGTACAAGAACAGTTTTTTGCGATTGCGCGTTTTAAGAACTAAATGTCTATATAATGTGATATCGGGTATTTTTATCAATTTTAAGTAATTTTGTTTTTTTTTTGTACAGTAAATGTTTGAAAATGTTATATATATGAAACCATTAAACTAGTCAAGTTATCATAGAGTTGTTATTTAGTTTAAATAAGTAAGCCAACTTGCTAGTTGTGATTTTTTAGAGGCGTTCTAATAAGTTTTTTAAAAAAAAAATATATATTGTGATTACAGCTTAATCTATTATATGTTCCATAAACAATTTGTGCTGTTGAAAGACCTATTATATGTAACAGAAAGGACTGCATTTTAACGTTATTACTTGGTCAAAAATCAGTTAACCATAAATCAAACTAAGGTACTTAATAGTACCTTAGTTACTTTGTTAAACAATAATTGTAGAATAACTTTACAAATTCAACTTAACTTTAGTATTAACTTCGGATAAAAGATGGAACGTTTATTAAATAATTTCTAATATTAAAGACACTGTTAAAAACAAATAAAAGAACTAAACCTTTACTTAAGTGTTTTCAGATAAAAACTATTTTTACTTTGAGAAAAAAAAAAGAAATGATCGTTTCCTATTTACTTTGTCAGTTAAAAACTTAATTGAGTGGAATAAAAATATATAGTGTTTAATAAACTTATTTTATTAGTGATATAAAAAATTGAATTATTAATTTGTTTTAATTAATTTTTTAATTGATTAATTGTTTTTTTTTTTTTATAATAAACGTACTATTTTTCTTTCTTTAAGATTCCACTTATCAGTTTCTTCTAAGTGTATAGGTTTGCCAATTTTAAAAATTTTGTATTTATTTAAAAAGATTAATTGAGACAGTACTGAGCTTTTTTTATACTAATCAAGTTTTGTATACTCGTATAATACGTTAATATCTCATTAACAATTTGAATTCTTCGGCGTTTTTTTTATAATTAAGAAAAATATTGTTTTTTATTTTTAAAAAAGAAGAAAGTTTTTGGTTTTTCAAATTATTAATTAGTCAAAGATTAGTTATTATTTATGATTATTCAAATTCGAAAAGAAAATCACCTTAATATTTTTTATATTTCTCTGTTTTAATTGTACACTAAGTAAGTCATAACTTTGAAAATAGTTTTAATTAAGTTCAAAACGCTCTTAGTTTGTTGGTTTGCTTTTGTCTGATCTGACAAATCAGAAAATGCATTGTGAAATGAAAAGTGATATGAAAGAGAACATCGACACTGTTTCTTACAAGACAATAATGAGTTCGCGAGGTCGCCCACAAATAGTTATCGGTAATTACAAGTACGGTATCCGTAGGAAACTTTTGAATGGTCAGATCAAGTGGATATGCCCGGAGTCTCTGTGTAACGCATCTATACTCACCGATGTCGACGGTACGGTTCTTCAGTATCGTGGTGAACATAAACATCAACCTCTTAAGAAGTACCATTACGGTCATGGAAATGCCGGTTTAAATGAACGATGTTCATCACCGGATATTGGATTCAACTTATTAAATTCTATAAGTAAGAATAATTTTTTCATCCTTTTTATTATATTTTTTGCTTTCGAGCTTACCGAAGGTAACGGAAGCTATGTGATCGTTCTGAAGAACGAAAATATTTTAGGTCTCCGATTTCAAAAATTACAAGACAGAAATACGTTTCAGACATCAGGGAACACTTTTGGTTCCGTGTCTGTCTGTCTGTATTTTTGTGAACCAACATTTCTTAAAAACTACTTGTCCGATTTTAATAAAATGTGTATGGTAGGTCATAATTAGCTCATTGTTGGTCCCATATAAGTTTCAACCATCTGCGCTAATTATTTTCTCTTCCACATGCGCACAAACATACATTTATATACACCTATAGCTTCAAAAGTACTTATTTGATTTGTATGAAACTTTTATAGTTTATCGAAAGTAACCGCAGATAGCCCCAGATTAATTTCAACCGTCTAAGCTCTTTAACTTTTACTTAATTAATTCTTTAAATCAAATTATAATTATTATTAACTACGGGAAACAGACAGTGAAAAATACACTCCCGGCGCGGGAGTGTATTTTTCACTGTCTGTTTCCCGTAGTTAATAATAATTATAATTTGATTTAAATTAAAATTTAAACTTTCCGTAGTATGAAAACTATCAAAAATTTAAAAATTGAATTTTTAATTAATACTTTAATTCATGTAAAAAATAAAAAAAAGAAATATGACAGATTAAAGAAACAGGGGAAACAATTAAACAAATTAGACATTAATGACTTATTAAGCATGTATCCAATAAAGCACGTGATAGGATGCGAGGAAGCTATGTGCCACACCAATTGGCAGTCTATTTTAAGAAAATATTATATTTGTAATGCGTCAACACAAATTCCTTATGTTAGTCATGAATTCCTTAATCTCCTGGTAATCTGGTAAATTCTACATTATGTCATGCAAGTGCTGTTATCTAGATAGTTTATCTCCCTTGGGTAAATACTCATCTTGAGTTGGTACCTGGAAGTACCCGAACAAGTACTACTTAAGAATTAGCAAAATACCCATGTTCAGAAGTTTTAAAAACCCCAAAAATCCTTTTTATCCTCTAAAACTTTTTAAATTCCATTGTGACAAACATGGAAAAACTTAATTTAAATTATAAATAGAAGAGGATTAATATAGACGTTTTTCTAATTTTTTTTTTTTTAATCTGCGTTTTAAAATATATTTTTTACAAAGAATAGAGATGATAAACATATTTTTATTTATAATTGTTATTCCTCTTATCTTAATGTTTACTTTTTGTTATCTCAATAATGAATTATCAAAAACCTTTAAAAAAATGTTTTGGATTTCAAACCTACCTAATCGCATAATTTAAAAAGCGAATTCGTTGTAGATTTTTTTAAAAATGTAATTTGGTTACTATCTCAATAAGAAATTATTCTTGTTGGTGTTAACAACATATTTTGTTATTAAAACCTATTTCTATAACTTTTAACTTCAGTTCTACAAATAGACTTCCAATTGGTGTGGCACATAGCTTCCTCGCATCTTATCACGTACTTTATTGATTTTATGCTTTAAACAAGCCATTATTGTCTAAATTTTATAATTGTTTCCCCCGTTTTTTATAAACTGTCAAAATTGTTTTGATTTTTTTACATGAATTAAAGTATCAATTTAGCAAAAGTTAAAGAGCACACACGGTTAAAATTAATCTGGTGCTATCTGCGGGTTACTTTCGATAAACTATAAAAGTTTCATACAAATCAGGTAAGTACTGTTGAAGATATAAGTGTAAATAAATGTATGTTTGAGCGCAAGTAGGAGAAACAAATGGGTTCAGAAGATTGAAACTTATATGGGACCAACAATGAGCTATTTATGACCTACCATAAACATTTCATTAAAATCGGACGTGTAGTTTTTAAAATAAGTTGGATCGGAAAAATTGAGCAGCAGATCAACAGACACGAAATCTAAAAATGCTCTTGATTTCTGAAACGGATTTCTGTCTTGGAATTTTTAGAATCGGAGATTCAAAATATTTTCGTTCTTCAGGCTTACCTTCGGTAAGCTCGGGAGCAAAAACTATGTTGATATATTACTCATACTCTACTCTATTACTGAAATTTACCTTTATCTACTGTTACTATCCTATAATTTTATCCCTTCTCTTTATTTAAATTTGGTTAATCTTCCTCAAACATTATGTAACCTTCTAATACTGCCTTTTACCTCCAAGGATACGTTTTAGGTCCCACATATTTTTTTCTATCGTCACGTCGTCCTTGAAGTTTTAATAGATTGCTTACCTCCAAAAACAATTTAAAATCAGGCGGCCACTTTCTCACCGATTTAAAGACCTTGCAATTTCGACATAGACTTAAATATGTTCTAACTTTTTTTAAATTTAATTTTCTGCTTCCGAGCTTACTGAAGGTAACACACGTTATGTGATCGTTCTGAAAAAAGAAAACAGAAAACATTATTTTGTCTCCGATTTCAAAAATTCTAAGACAGAAATCTTTTTCAGGCATCAGGGAACATTTTTAGTTCCGTATCTGTCACTTAATTTTTGCGAACCAACATAAAGTAAAACCTACTTGTCCGATTTGAATGAAATTTGTATGGTAGGTCATAAATTAGTTCATTGTTGATCCCATATAAGCTTCAACCTTCTGCACTTATTTGTTTCTCTTCCACATGCGCACAAATATACATTTATTTACATCTATATAGCTTCTAGTGTAGTCGTCTAATGTTTATGAAATTTGGATGGTTTGTCCAAACTAGCCCACAGGTTCCTTAGATTAATTTCAGTCGTCTGCGCACTTTAAATTTTGCTAAATAAATACATTAATTCATGTAAAATAATAAAATCAAAACAATTTTGTCAGATTTTAAAAAATAAAATGGTGGGAAAATTAAATAAATTTGACAATAATAGGTTGTAAAATCATAAATTTATGAAAGTATTCGAAATAGGAAGCTATGTGCCACACTAATTGGCAGACTATTTATTTATACTATTGATTACATTTACGTGCTAGAAACATAAATATAAAATGAAATAAAATCAGTAAAATAGAAGACGAACTATTGTTTTTTCTCTACTATTTCGTTTAATATTAAATTTGTTGGTAATTTTTTATTATAATTTATAGATATTTCTCCTATAATGGTCTTAGGATGTAGTATTTAGATGCAGTTGATTGTGCAAGTGTATGCAAACTGCATTGTGTATCTAGGTTCCAAGAAGATGTTTAGAGTATTATATGTGTATGTATATATATTTAACGAGGGACACTCTCAGTACACATTCCCCTGAAGGCCGTATCTACTGAGCCAAGGCAATGTCCTTCTCAGAGTCCTCTACTGTAAACAAACTTCACTCCATAATAAGATAACCTTTCTACTGAAAACCTTCTCATCCCTCTCTAATCAAGATTTAAACATAACAAACCACCTCCAACCATCTCTAACCACCTCTAACCATCCAACCACCTCTAACCATCTAACCACCTCTAACCACCTCCAACCACCTCTAACCACCTCTAACCACCTCCAACCACCTCTAACCACCTCTAACCACCTCCAACCACCTCCAACCACCTCTAACCACCTCCAACCACCTCTAACCACTTCCAACCACCTCCAAACCTCTAACCACCTCTAACCACCTCCAACCACCTCTAACCAAGATTTAAACACAACAAAGTGACTACAATTATCAACAGAACACGCCATACTGTTTATTCTATTAACTAGAAGTAGTTAAGGGGATAATAATCAAACATTAGACGATAATTTCACTTTTTATTATTCGCAGATATGGTTGTTGCATTCTAGAACTTAAGTTTCACTTCCAATGCGTGAGAGCCTCACACATATTTTTTTTGTAAACAGTAGAGAATGAGTGGCAAATGTAGTGAATTTGTTGAAATCAGGTTGGCAACACTTTTTTTCATACACAAAACTGCTTTTAAACTCCCAGCTGTATTGCGAGTCATTCGACGATGTTTTGTTTACTTTTGTTTAGTTATCGTTAAACTTTATTTTATGTTTTGTTTTGTAGTATTAGTCAAAACATCCATAGTAAATAGAATAAACTTAAGACGTCATATTTATTGTCAACTACAATATTATTTCAAAACATTTTTACTGATACCCAATTAAAGTGGTTGAAACTGATACCACGAAGTAGACTTGTGCATCCATGATACACAAATCTATGATGCTTAACTTATGAGTATATTTATTATGAATACATTTTAATCGGCACAAGAAAAACCGATATTTTGATATAATTTTGTGGATATTCTTATTTACTAGTAAGAATTGTTTATCATAATTTTTTTTTTGTTTTTATCGAAATTGCTTTTGTTGTTCATTATTTTTAAAAATTAATTTATTATTTGAAATAAATAGGGTTATTGTCTACTTATACCAAATTATCTAAACTTCAAAATATCAGGTTCGATCACCCTTTAAAAGGGGAATAACTTGTTTTCCTAGTGACCTCTTAAGTAGAGCCTTAGAGACCTTAGACTAGCCATACATATATATTATGTATTTATACATAACCTTCCTTTTTTTAACATCTTCTCATTCTACTAAGAACTAATTATATAACTATAATGATAATGAAGTTTTTACATTAAATAAATTATTAATACTGCCTTAGTTTTTTCTTCTTAATACTTGTGGTTAATAATTAGAATCTAATCTGTTTTGTTTTTTATATGTTTGCATTATTTTATTGACATGTCTCCTTTTGTGAATACCTCAATACGATTCTATAGTGGTTGGTTTTTTTTTTTTGATGTTATTTTATTAGTTGCAATATGCAGCGAAGGTATTGTAATATTGTTGGTTCACTTTATGGTTTCGTTACCTCTCCTCTTCCATCGTTTTCTTTGTCCTCTTGTGATTGTAGACCTAAAAATTGAAAGTGTGAAAAAATGTAAGTGTTGCGGTGTTTTTCGAAATGATTCTGGCTGTCGTTTGTTCAATGTCAGTGTTGGGATGGTTATTCTGATTCTTTACTTTCTAATGGCTATTTTTAGTTTGCATTAGAGGCCAGTGTTAGATCAGAGGAATATTATAGGTATGTTATTGGCATGTGGTGACAGTTAACCTTGGCTTTACTCATAGTCCTGAAAACATATAAAGATGTCCCATATTTTTTTTTTTTTAAATTTACAGTCTTTGAAACCTGTTTGATTTTTTAGTATCTTTTAAATTGTCGTATTTATCGGATATTTGCTAATTCGGTTGTTGGAGAGGTTATTAGAATGTGTATTATTGTGCAGTTGTTTTTATCTGAGAGGCGGTGAAGGTAAACGCGTTCTAATAAGGCCCTCGGGTCCGGGGACGCGATGTGTATACGTCCCTGAACGAGGCTGACGTCAGGGCCACGAGGCCGTATCGTTGCGACACCGCCGTTCAGCGCGTTTCCAGGCCGTCGCGTAGCCTTGGTCGGGATTTTTAGCCCGAGCGTCGAGTCTCCCCTTGGAAGTCGACGAGGTCTTCCAGTCGCTAGTCGGTGTCGGTATGGTCAACAAGTGCTGCGTACCGCGTTGTCGCGGAAATTACCGCAACGGTCCTAAAGTGCATGCGTTTAGTTTTCCGTCTAATGCCGAACTCAGGAAGAAATGGCTGGACGCCATTCCTAGGCAGTATTTCCAGCCTGGAAAACATTCCAAAGTAAGATATCGCCGGAAATTTAAAATTTCCAAGTATGTAATGATGCCACCAGACAATACTGATAATAAGCAGTACTTTTTATCTCGTTAGCATAATAGAAGTAATAATTTGTGATAAGTTTAATCGTAAAATAGTTTATCAAAATAAAACATTTATAACTTAAGTTTGTATTATCAAAATCTCCTTTTGAAGGGGAAAAAAAAATGTGGAAGAACTGTTATTGTACAAAAGATTCTTTTATAGCAATGTCTATAATAATTAAGTTCGAAATATTTCTCTTACTCTGCTTGTGTTAAAAGTTAACACAATCAGATAATAACTAGGGATATTTACTATCGAATCCTAAATAACATTTTTAATCTCAAATCACAATCAAGTCTTCATTTGCTTCCATTAAACCTCGCAAAGAAAAACAAAGGTTAAATATATAAAGTAATGTAATCTGAGCTAACGATAGCATAATAAAATATAATAAATCTAATTTTATCCTCTATTTTTGAATGTCATTTTGTTATTGTTCCTTCATTGGTACAATTATTTTTTCTATTAATAAATATACTCAATATATAAACATTATATTTATTAAAAATCATTTTTGATAATTTAATATGATAGATTATTATATTGTTTTATAATTTATTTTTTTATTTTTAGGTAATCATGAATATCTTAACGTTTTTTAAAGTTAGTAGTTTCTTCTGAGACTATATTAAGATTTTAAATAAGCAACATTAATGTTATTGCATTAAAAATCTTATAAAAATTCGATTCAAATCAAAAACATAGTTTAAATTATCTAATTAGTTAGTTTTTGATCAAACTGATGTACATATTTATAAAGTATTATTTTCTCTCGAATAATCACAGTTAAACTACTTTTTCCTCTTCAGTAAAGTCTCATTGAATATACGTAATACGTGTGAATTAAGGGTACTTGTTAATTAGGAGCACTCCCTAAAAGTTAGAGGTGGTTAGGGGTGGTTAGAGGTGGTTAGAGGTGGTTAGGGGTGGTTAGAGGTGGTTAGAGGATGGTTAGGGGTGGTTAGAGGTGGTTAGAGGTGGTTAGGGGTGGTTAGAGGTGGTTAGAGGTGGTTAGGGGTGGTTAGAGGTGGTTAGAGGTGGTTAGGGATGGTTGGAGGTGCTTAGAAGTGGGCAGAGAAACCACCTCTAACTTTTAGGGAGGGCTCCTACTTAACAAGTACCAAATTAGGTATATATATATTAAATACAACGGTTGCAA
Organism: Gerris lacustris; assembly: GCA_951217055.1. Classification (NCBI taxonomy): domain Eukaryota; kingdom Metazoa; phylum Arthropoda; class Insecta; order Hemiptera; family Gerridae; genus Gerris; species Gerris lacustris. The sequence continues at coordinate 3,727,793 of OX578281.1, read as the reverse complement.
ATGACTAAGTTCCATATTAAAAAAACATCCATATTAAAATAATAAATATTTATCTTCTTTTCAAATTAAAATAAAACAAAATATGTATAATATTTGTTAAAAAGGCCAAGAGACTGAGATTATCAAGGTTACACTTATGTAGTAGGTATATGGTTCAGGTTGATTGGTAACTCAGAAGTGAAAGATAAGTGTCCACCTGACACCTGAGAATATCGTATAATATATTCACCTTCACGTTAAAACTAGGTCACTTACCATTTTTGTTTTATCAAATATACTTATCCCACTAAAACAGTTCAAGAACGGTCAAAAGTGATAAAATATATATATATTCTACACATTTTAGATTTTTTTTTTTAACATGATAGTTTAATGCTTACATAATATTATATTTAATTGTTTATTATATAATAGAAGAGTTTAATTATTTATAAGTGATTATTCTTAATTAGTTTATTTATGATATAATGTTGTACTATTACTTAATTGTTCGACCTTATAAAATAATCTAGCGTTTGTCGTTTCAATGGACTAGCGTAATTGTGGAATATTAATTAATTTTCTTCTATCAGCCAATAATAATTTCTATAAAATCTCAATAGAAACAGCTGATTTTTTAAACAATTATTTAATTTTATATTAAATACAAAGGATAGTTTTTGCTTTATTTTTAAATCTTTTCAATAATGTTAAAGCCATTTTTTTTTTTTTTTTTTTTTTCCAAATAAGAACAATGCACTATATAAAAAAAAAATATATATACACATTTCAATAGTTTTTAGTAACCAATCATAAACGAGTAATAAACAAATTTAACCAATTAATTGGCAGTCTATTTTCTTTTGTTATTTAAATGCAGAAAGAGTTTATGTAATTAAATAATATAGGGTGAGACATTTGTGACTGTTAGGATTAAATGTAAATAATATTGAGAAGTATTATTGGACATTGGAATTACCTGGAAATGTCAGAGGATTAAGGTGGGTCAGGTAAATGTCCTTCTTTTGGATTTTTTTTAAAACGGGGATTAGTTAACGTCTTAATCCTTAGTCTATACAAAAATAAGTGGGATAGTACCCAGGTGTTTTTTTTAAGGGTTTTTTTATGTAAAAAATAAAATATTGATTTTTTTATTTTATTTAAATAATATGATATAATATATAAAAACAAATTAAATTTAATAATATTCTAAAGAAACAAATTGACACTTTGTGTACAATAATAAATAAATATTTACTAATTGTATTATTTGTTACTGAATAGACTAGAAATACAATTTCGAGTTTTAGTGAATGAAATATTGTATTATTGAAGCTTTAGCTTGAATATCGTTTGCGATTATTAAAGTTTAACTAGACAAGTATAAAGTATAAAAGATAAGTTTATTTAAATTCTTCTTTATTTTGGAAGAGTTAATTGATTCTACGCAGCTTTTTTAAGTCAAGAAACTAGTTCAAAAATTGATAAGTAACGCGTATCATAATCAAAACGTATTATAGCAATTATTTAATTCACTGCGGTTCAGTGGCGTAGCTAGACCATTGGGGGCCCCCCGCAAGAACTTTTTAGGGGCCCCTCGCAAAAAAAAATGATGAGCAAAAAAAAAAAACCTTCAGGATTGGGGCCCCCGACGTTGGTACAAGGATAGTAATTCCAGTTATTTCTGGATTTGGGGGCCCCCTGACTGTGGGGGCCCCCCCCGCAATGCGGGCCCGCGCGGCCCCATAGTTACGCCACTGCTGCGGTTTCTACTAAGATATTATACAATATAACCTCACAATAACGGACTAATAAGGACTAAATGTTGTCCGTTATTATATGAAAGTCCGTTGTATAACAAATAATTATTTCCAATATGAAGCTAAAACGTACGTCGATGAAAGGTATAGTAATTAGCTATAAAGAAATCGGTCCGAGACAACTCAGACAAACTTTCTTATATTAATATGAGTTCATAATCGCTTGGCCTACTGTTTTCCATTTATAAGTTTTCGTAGGTACATTTAATTATTATTGAAGATTTCTTCAAAATTTATCATAAAAATAACTTCTCTTCGGTGGGGAATCGAACTCTGCCCCTTTTTTTGTCTGCTATTACTGACGTTTGCTATAGAAGGGTCCGTTATTGTGATGTTTTAACTGTACTTAAGTCAAATCGGTTCGCTTACTTGTTACTCTAATAACAATAACCATTATAAGTGATCACTTTGTATGAGATATTCCCTGGAATGATTTTTTAACAATGAACTAATTTATTTCCCATTTAAGTTTTAAGAAGTAAAACTAAATTGTAATGACTAATAAGAGTGAACATAAAGTTCAAGATGGAATCGAGAGAGTTAATAAATAAATTGTACGTTATAAGTATAAGCAACTAGCTAAATTTTAATTAAGGACGTTAGAACGGCACTTCTTTAGATTGTTACTCCCCTTATAAATAAAACAGAGGAAGGTGTGTGAAATGTTCTTTAGACTGTTACTCCCCTTATAGAAACAGAAGTGTGATATTCCTTTGTCCCAAAGTACATCGGACTAAACATCCCTTTGACGTAATAGTTATTTAGTCAAAGTCATTTATATTCTAAAAAAAACGTAGGGGAGTAATAATCTAAAGAAGGACCGTTAAAACTAGGTAATGGCAATTTATGCTTGCAGGTTTAAATAATTGTATTATCATTATTAGGTAGAGAGGAAATTGAGATTAAAATGCACCTCTTACCAGAGATCGTTATCGTAATAGTTCGAAAACGCAGAGCTTGATGGATTAAAACAAGCTACCGGATTGCATTTTTATTTCATACATTTCCTCTTCGATAATAACACTGAAATTTTGTTAGTAAACAAACAAGTCTAATATTTATTCAGTCAGTATCATTGTCTGTTGGCATCATTAAATATACAAAATTGTAAAAGATGCATCGTCAAAACAAAGAAATGTCTGTTAGGTTTGTCATCTTCACTTCAGACCGACGGAGGTAGAATGGGAGTCGAAAGCGTACGACGAGAAGACCGGTAGACGTCTCGTAGTAAGGCTAGAACGACCTAAGCTATCTCATCAAGCCGTACCGTCCATATTCCCTGGTTTCGCCAGTATTCTATCATCCATTCTTACAACGGGGAGATCGCCTCCATACGACGAAGCTACAGATCTCGAAGAAGCTGCAAAAGAGAACATGAGTAATTGCCTTTCTTTCTTCTATGTTTTTAATAATTTTATATGTTTTCTTTGTGCCATCTAAATTGTAACCTAAACTCTTTAAATATACGTCGCGTCAGAGAGGTTACGTAAAAGTGACAAAGGTTGCTGTGACGTCATGCGCCCTCCACGATTTTCCGTCAGGTTATCTTTTCTGGCTCATAATAAACCATTGTTTACTAGTGTTCTGTAAGCATTTTATAGTTTTTTCCTCTTTTTATTCTATTAAAAGCTTTTTTAACCGTTTTTAACCTTATCATATATTAGTAACATCATTAATAAGCCAACAAATGTATACATTATAGATGATAAAACAAACAATTCTCACAAATAACTCAAATAAGATGTAAAATAACTTACTTACAGATGTGCTCTTTTTACTCTATTAAAAGCTTTTTTAACTGTTTTTAACCTTATCATATATTAGTAACATCATTAATAAGCCAATAAATGTATACATTGTAGATGATAAAACAAATAATTGATTAAAAAATAATAATAAAATAAAATAGCACTGATAAAACCCAGTCGTATATCCAATGTTACGAGCCAGCTAACCTAACAACACACACTTTTTTACGTAAGTTACGTCACACTTCCCCGGCGTATTGTGGTTATAGAAATTTTCAAAAAATGTTTAGACTTCCTTATTAAGTGCAAAAAGGGGATGTTGATCTTCCAATGTTTATGGCGCAAATTTAAACTTATTAGTTGCTCTTTGCCTTTATTTTCGTGTAGGCCTACACACTAACACTATTATCATTATTACATTTTCTTTTTCTAAAAAATATTTTCTTACCTTAATAAAATTTCCCTAGGCTGCATTTGTGTTGCAACTGGTTAACAATTTAAATTTTAAGGAAATCTATATCCTTTAAAATTACCTACTTTTAAATTTAAACTTATTTACATATTCGAAAAATAAACTAATTTTTTTAATTTGTGTACCATATTGAATTTTTTTGATTAAATATTGACTTTGATTCTCATTATTGTTATTTTTTAGTAATATCATTCATAAATAAATAATATTTAAATCATTCATAAATGAATAATATTTAAATCATTCATAAATGAATAATATTTAAATCATTCATAAATAAACAACTTTTTGAACAATTCATCAATCAAAGATTTTGTAAGGTTGCAATCAAAATTTGTCTTAAATTTAATCCCGGCCCTTCAAATCAATTTAATTGTCAGTGCATTGCTCTGACAATTTAAAATATTAAAATATAATTATCTTCACTTACACATGCTTAATACTAAAGGTACACTTTCTTTATTAATTATCGCAGTAAAAAAGTAAAACAAATTTGAACATTTAAGCAAAACAAAAAACTGTTTTTGTGTTATTAAAAATGACTAAAATGAAAGACAATGTTATTGTTTATAAATGTACAAAAAGGTTTTGGTTCTATTCTTAGCTGAATTGTATTTGCATCTTATACTATCTATGGTATTTGAAACATTAGTACAAAGACGTTATCCACAAAAATATCCTCTCAAAATTTGCCTCTATATGTGCGTCATATCACTCCCTTCTGGGCGTGTGTCTAGGGGCCTGAGTGTAGCTACAAAATATCTTACAGTTAATGTAGTTTTTCCAAGATTAAATCCATTTTCTTTTTATCGCAATATTTTCCACTTCTTTCCTGCTTATCATTACCTTCTTTCCTTTATCTTTAATTGGTAAATATCTTGCATCTTATCAGCATTACATAATAACAAAGTTAAAAGATACATTTTTGTTTTTATCTACTCCTTAATAACTGTGACCTCTAAGTACCTTCTACTTTCTATTATAATTTTCGCAGTCTCGAAGTTTGTCCTATACTTTGTAACTATACTTTGATTCTTATATAATGTAAAATAGGTTTATATTAGGACTTGAAGCCTTTGTGATAATTTGATCATTTTCATTTGAAAAACTTTATTATAATGCTTATAGTAAAGTAGTACTTTCGGCTCTTCGCCAGCCTTTACATGGAAATTGAATTTAGACCTCTCGCTTATTTTGTAACAGTTTTGTCGTCACTTATGTCTTCAATGTCAGAGTCAAAGATATATTTATCTTTCAAAATAATCAATTTTAAATATAAATAACAACTCACTGTGAATTTTAATTTTTTTGACGGAAAACGTAAAAAAGAATATTCTCTTTGTTATTGTTTTATCGAGAGATTTAAAAAAGAAATAGTTTAATTTCGGAAAAGCGGTTATTTTGTTTTATATAAATAATCGATACTAAAAGTGTTGCTTAAAGTGAAAACGCTGAATTTATATTATTTTTATTTAAAAAATGAAAATTGCGATTTAGGCGGGAAGTGGCTGGTTATGTTTTAATAGTTAAAATTTGCAAAGAAATTGTTTTTAAGTTAAATTTATTTGAAATGTTGGCTGTAAGTAGTTAAATTTTAATTATTTTGTTTTGTAAAAACTTGTATATTACCTTTGTATCATTAAATTATTTTAACAAATATTAATACTATAAACGTATTAATATAAATTATAAACGTTAATGAATACTATTTAATGGTATTTATAAAACACTTTTTTCTCATACATATTATATTGAAATTTTTTCATTCTTTCCATCTTTGCTAACACGAAAAAAGCTATTTATATGTCATTAATAATTGCTAATTACTAATTATTATTTTAATGAGAAATTATAAAAAAAAAAAAAAAAATATTGTTTTTTTTGTGAAATAATAGCAATAGCTGCAAATGATAAAGTTTTTATTATATAATTTATGAATTCAATCTACATTACTAGGTGATGCTTGTGGGCGACTAATGCAAGACCTTTTTGTTCTTTAGATTGTTACTCCCCTTATAAAAAAACCAGAGGGGAGTAACAATCTAAAGAAGGTGTAAGGAATGTTCTTCTTTAGACTGTTTACTTCCCTTATCAAAAGAGAAGTGGGGGATATTCCTTTGTCCCAAAGCACATTGGACTAAACATTCCTTTTTCTTGATAGTTATTTAGTCAAAGTCATTCTTATTCTAAAACAAACTAGGGGAGTAACAATCTAAAGAAGTGCCTACAAAAGACTTTGAAGTCTTAAATTATTACTGAAGTAGTAGGTTCGTTGTACCCATAAATCATAATATTTTAAAAATTAAATTAGAAATTATGATGGTTCAATTTTTGAATTTTTATCCATCTTCAGAATTCTTATCTCTAAAGTTTTAAATTTTCTTCATTTTACGTCAATGATTAATTTATCGTAATTTAGTAAATATTTATATTTTTATTTAAAGAAAGTAATCAAAAATAATTATGTAGGATGAAGAGCGTCCGTCTCGTAGTACTTCAAATTTACGAAGTAATCCTAAGATCGTAGTGGACGGATATAGATTCAGTCTGAAGAGAATGTTACCATCTAAGAACGGCGCTAGATGGGTCTGTACGAACAACGTGTGTAGTTGCTGGGTAGAAACCGGTCCAGAAGGATGTGTCGCTAATTTCGGAGGCAGTCATCAACATATGAGACCACGACAGAATTTGAAAAATGTCAAAATTACACCTCTTGGCTCTTCCAGCCTTTACATGGAGTTTTTGTCGAAAATAACTTCTCCAAATGAAATCGGTAAATAAAATAAGTGAAGTGGATAGTTCAAACTTTAATTATTATAAGATTTGAATTAGCAAGCGTTAAACTATGAATTAGGATTAAGATTAGTGAGCTACGGTTTAATACATACCTAAACAACGTATGTAGTTTTTATACAACTAGTTTCGTAATAGTACATTACGCGTCGAGTGCGGAAAGTAGCATTTTAGCGAGGGTTGCACTAGCTATGCAAAATGCCGTTTCGCACGAGTTGCGTACCGTACTTTATCTACGATTGTTAGATTTAAATAATAAATACAGAAACAAAATAAACTTGCTGTATGTAAGTTCGTATCTTTCTCTTGATAAAGATGGCATTAATTTTTGAGTTGTATTTTTTTGCCGAATTAATTATTTCTGGAGGTGTATTATTCTACACATTTTCGTCAAAGTCACTTGATTCACTCATTGTTTTTCACTAAAAACTCGATATAAACAGTTACTTTAGTAAGAGAACAGCAAATTTGTTTTGTCAAATGTAAACTAACTCGCTAATCGAGCGTAAAGCTGAAGAATTCCTCTTCTTTACCGCCCTAGGGTGGTAAAGAAAAGGAATTCTTTAGAACTATGAGACGCGCATGCGCAATTAATACAAGTACGTAAAGAATCACTTTCTACGCATCTAAACAGAGATACAATGTTTATATTTCGTATCAATCGAAGATAAAATTTATTTACATTATCAAATCAGGGTTGTACTGTAGGTAGGTAATAAACATACATATATATACTAAACTTGGCACTTCTTTAGATTGTTACTCCCCTTATAAAAAAACAAAGGGGAGTAATACGCTAAAGAAGGTGTATGGAATGATCTTTTTTAGACTGTTACTCCTCTTATATTTATATTCCTTTGTCCTAATGTACATTGGACTAAACACCCCTTTTTCTTAATAGTTATTTAGTCAGTCATTTTTATTCTAAAAACAACATAAGGGAGTATCAATCTAAAGAAGTACCCTAAACTTAGTGTTTAGACATGTTGCATCTTTTTCTAACTTTAACATGTCTATTATGTTTAGTTACCTATAGTAATTGTACAACCCTGATGAAGTGAATAAATTTTACGAAATTATGTTGTTTTTTTTTAAACACAGTACCTTACAAATTTTAATTTTAATAATTGTTAAGGAAAATAGTTTATTATTTATTATTGTATATTATTTCCTCTAATAATTGTATTAAAATTAATATAAAATAATAGCAGAAACATATTGCTGTTATTATATTTTCTAAAACTAATTGTGTACAGTGATAAACATTATCGTTTTATTGCATTGATGCAATAAAATAAATGTCATTAAGTAATGCTCAGTTACTCCTGTTTGCGTAATTTTATTTTGCTTCGATAAAACCCGTTTCTGTCCCTTTTTGAAACGGTGTTTTGAGTTTTGCTTGAAATTGTTTATGGTTTATAGCGGAGATAAGATTAGGGATTCTTCTTTGACCTGTTAAGGAGAATTCTTCACTTATGATAAATATGATGCAGAATTAGAAGCTTTTACTTTACTGATAAGGGGGTTTGACACCGTCTCATCTCTTCTGTGTTTAGAAGATATACTGAACCCTTACATTTATTTCTCCCACCACAATCTTATTTCAAATAATTTTAGTTGTAAAGTTCAGTCTGTCCGTGTCCTCTCTAGTGCGTATCACGTAGTGAAATCTCGGGGTTTTTTTTCGTTTCTTTGAACATTGTTCATATTGTGTTTGCCTATGCTTCTTCACTTTTGTTTTACTTTTTAAGTTTATTCGTTCAAGGCGTAATTTCAACTATGTAGATTCTTGTTTAAGGCCCATTAAATTGTTGAATTAGATAAGGTTTTAATTATATTTACATTTTTTTTTATAACGAAGTTAAACTGGTAAAAGGTAGTAAAGAAACAAAATTATTTTTTTTTTCCGTTTTAAACTACATTTTATTTATAATTATTCTCTCAAAATAATTGTTAAGGATCTCATATTATAAAACATCTTTTTCTCTTGTTCTTGGTAAAAATTAGTGTTATCAGAAGCATTTTTGCTTTTTGCTTGTTTGGTCGAATGGTATTTTGATTTAGGTAATTTTATTTCAAATTTTCTAAGGAGATGCCAAATCGTTATTTTAATATTTTATTGGAACGAAGTTCCTTATGGCACGTTCTGGAGCCCCGGAGTAAATCCGAAAAAAAACTACCAAAAACACCGTCACAAAATCACCGTCACGCAAAATCCGTCACTAAATCTACAGATGACGATAACTTGAGTAAAAGATCACCGAGTTAGATGGAATTTAATACAAATGTTCATTTTACCAATACTCAGGCTGAGTTCGTCGGAAAACGTTATCCGCCCAAGCGTTCACGCGCAACGCTCGCGTAAACGTAAGATTCAAAAGACGGGAAAAAGTGTTATTAAGGAAGTCTGTTACTTGACTTGTTTTGATTATTTTTGTCACTTTGTTTTGTAAATAAATAAAATATAATCATGTAAAATTTCACCCTGATACAAGCAAGCTGTAGAGTAGGGAAGAGATATATTTTAAATTAATTGGCCGGGTAGGTAGAAAATAGTCTATTTCAATCCACTCTTTTAACAAACATACTCTTTCACTATAAACTCATCATGTTCAACTTTTTTCTTATATTCAATATATATTTATAATTTATAGTAAGACGCTTGCTTTAATTATACAAATAATGATTTTCTTTTAATTTTGCCTTAACTCTTGCTAGGTACAGACAGTTCGTTACTTTTAATTTTGTCTCTTTTCTAACTCCGCCATGTATAATGTATAAGTAGTTAGCAATGTATACGTAGTTAGCACTGTGATTTTATAATTTATATTTATATTTAGACACCACACGTATTTTTTTAAATTATTTTACGGCCGATTTTGACTACCATTGACCGAGACATTGACGAAACCAGGCGCGACACCGCAATAGTAGCGTAAAATCAGGACGTATGACATGCCTAATTTTAAGGGAGCATATTTTTTAGTGTTCATGTTTAAGCATGAACTTTTTTATTGTTGTTTCAAATCTGACTCTTCTTATCTAGGAAAATGATAAATTGATAAAACTTGATTGAAAATGATAAAATTTAATGTTTTGTGTTTAAAAAAATCTGTTTCAAGGAAAGCCATATTGCCTATTGTTTTTTGTTTAAGCACTACGAAAAAATGCTTCCTTCTCTCAACGTCTGAACTTAAGTTGTTAAAAAATGAAGGAGGGGGCATTTCAGACTTTTTAAATCGATAAAAACTGAGATGAAGGGCCACCCCCCTCTTTTTTTAAAAAAAAAAGAATAAGAGGATTTTTTTTTAAATATCTCTCTCCTTGTTTTTATCATTATATTTTAGAAATTTTTTTGTTCTTCTCCTCTCTTCCCCCTTTCTTTTCTGCCCAAGCTTTCGCTCTATCAGATTTCAAGTTGAATAGGGGGGGGGGGGGGGGGGGGGGGGGGGGGAGCTGGTCGTAGGAGGGGCTGGATTATTATTTTGGTCAGGAGAGCCCCCTACCACTTTTATACTAAGGGGAAGGAGGGATGTAGAGAGAAAAGAGTAGGGGAAAAAATTGCTTTAAAAAAGTTTGGCGGGGAGTTAAAATGGCGCAGGGAAAGAGGGCGCGGGGTTCGTGCTTGTCTCAAATAATCAATATTTGGAAAAAATTAAAATCAACCCCTCCCTGGAGGAGTCTTGGGGGGGGGCTGGGTACTCATAATATTCAAGGGATTATAACCTCCCTTTTAAAAAACTTTCTTTTTTTTTCTCAAACTTTTGTCTCTGGCAGATGCTTTAGAAAGCTTGAGATTTGCATTATTTTCCTGCCATTTTTTAAATAAAATATCTTCAACGAGCGCTATATGGTATAAATATGTAGAGGATTACTTTTTTTTTTTAGAATTTGTTTTATTTTTAGTGGGTTTGGAATAAATTTTTATTTTGTAAAATAAAAGGTTGAATTTGTTTTTTTCGGTGAATCAAAAAATCAAATCAGATTTAGTATTAAGGAGTTAAGAAGAATATTATTTTATCGCAGAAATCACAAAAATTGCTGAATAGTTTGTTTGATTTGGTTTCGATGTGACTAGTTGCTTGACAATTATTATTACGTTTCCATAAATAGTTTTACTCCGTTTTGAAAACAGTTTTGGAATTCAAAACCTCATGGAAACGGAATTTTTTAAAGGAAATCTGGAGGGCTGAAAGCTGCTTTGGCTTGGCATGCTGTAAATGATTTTTTAATTTTCGTAAAGAGACAGTTTGTGTTATTCCTTTAGGATTACCTCCATAGACCTCCCAGATCTAGCAATTTTTTTGTTTTACATTGAAACTGTTTGAAAATATAGCATGGAAACAGGTATTGAATTGAAAACAGTGTTGAGACATGCGCAGTAGGTATGCTGAGCAGAGATATGATAATCTGACTTAACTATAACTAATCTGGGAGGTTATAGTTTCTTTAAAATTGTTGTGAAAACTCCTCATGGAAACTTCTCCTTGCGACTTTCGGTTTAAGCACAAAACAGTTTTCAAAAACGTTTATTTGGTTGTCCACCCTATATTTGTTTACCTTTTATAACGTATCGAATATCTTTGTTTAAGTAACTATTAACACAAAGGGATATTTAATCAAAAGAATTTTGAGACAGGAACATCATTCTTATGTATGTAAGGTGATAAATATCCCTTTGTAAGGTGATAAATATCCCTTTGTAAGGTGATAAATATCCCTTTGTAAGGTCTTAAATATCCCTTAGTGTAATTAACTATTAAAACAAAAGAATATTTACTAATTAAACTAATTTTCAGTGGATAACCAATTCAAACGAGTGTCTTCTTTTTTTTCATATAAATACTCCTTTTCATGGAATAATAATCGTTTAAGTCCTTTTTTTTAAAAACCGGAAACTCGAGTTAAATAATTTAGTATCATTTCTTTAAAGCGTATATTTTTTTTCCATTTGAAAAAATATATATATCCGGTCTTTTAAATTAGAATTCTATACAATTCCGAAAATGGTTTCTATTGAATTATTTCTAATTTATTTTCAGTTTATATTCACAGAAGTTTCAATGAATTGATTAACAATTAAAAGTACTTTTTAAAGTATTAAAAAAGTATCATTTTCATAAGTATTATATTTGAAACGACTATTTAATTTGTTCATTATTGGTTGATGGTTGACGTTTTTTCAGATGTTCTATTAATTTGTTCATTATTGGTTGACGTTTTTTCAGATGTTCTATTAATTTGTTCATTATTGGTTGACGTTCTTTCACATGTTCTATTAATTTGTTCGTTATTAGTTGACGTTTTTTCAAAAGTTCTATTAATTTGTTCATTATTGGTTGAAGTTCTTTCAGATGTTCTATTAATTTGTTCATTATTGGTTAACGTTTTTCACATGTTCTATTAATTTGTTCATTATTGGTTGACGTTTTTCACATGTTCTATTAATTTGTTCATTATTATTGGTTGAAGTTCTTTCAGATGTTCTATTAATTTGTTCATTATTGGTTGAAGTTCTTTCAGATCTTCTAATAATTTGTTCATTATTGGTTGAAGTTCTTTCAGATGTTCTATTAATTTGTTCATTAGTAGTTAACTCTCTTTCAGTAGATCAAGACTAGCGATTTTCAAGTAAGACGAATTAAAATTTGAGATAAATTCGTTATATAGATTGTAGATTTATTATACTATTTAAATATAGTAATCACATTGCATTTCTCTTCTGACGCCCGTATTGCTACGAATATTTTTTATTTTATTTTAAATTGATAAGTTTTCCTTTTGACGCGCGTTCTTGCTACGCATTATTATTATTTTTTTTTTTAAGTTATTTTATGTGAGTAGTTTCTCTTCCGACGCCCATATTGCTAACACAGTTTTTTTTTTCCTTAGAATATTAGTAATGTAGTAGTAATAAGTAAAGATAATAAATTATATTTTTAAGAGATAGTTTTGAGTGAAGGGTACGAGCCAAGGGATTATATTGGGTTTTCATGAGTAGGGTTGTATTTCCTTAGTTAAGCCGAGGGTAGTGAGCTACCTTCTTTAATCTTTCGTGGAATTTTCAGTTGAAGGAATAGAGTAATGGGTGTTTTGTGAATTTTTTTTTCTTTGGATAAGTGTCTGGGTAGGGAAGTGACCGGTTTTTCTTCTACCTGGAGGGATTGTAGCGTGTTCCCAAGGGTTGCTTACTTACCTCTGTCTCTCCCCAGGATAGCGGGACCCGTGGGGTTGGGGGAGCTTTAGTTCAGGGATAGCGGGACCCTATCCCACTCCCTTACCTCAGGTAAACTTAAAGTACCTCCGTACCTTAAGGACTAGGGTCAGTTACCACTTAGATTTAAAAGGAGACGGGTGTCTTACCATTACCAATTCTTTTTTTTTCAGTTGCTCGTCTTGTGTGATTGTTATTGTGATATTACTTTGAGTACAAAATAAAATAGTTTTATTAGTGCGTCTTTATCGCTTTTTATAAAGATGATGACGTTAGACGAGATAGTAGTCATCGACACGTGTTACGGTAACAAAGCTGTTATTCACGACGGAAGAAGGTACACTTTTAAAATCGCAAATAAGAACGGTTCAGTGAGATGGCAGTGTGCAAATTTTAAAACTTGTTCGTCGACCATTACTACGTTCGAAGGCAGACTCATCAAGTGTAAAGACGACCATACTTGCGGACCACCGGACTACGAGATGGTCGGCAAGGAGATATTCATGCACAGATGTCGTGAGCGAGCTAGAAACGAAACCATACCTATAACAAGAATCATCAAACAAGAAACGGCAAAGTTCAATTTAAACATAGATTATAAATCTATCAAATCTTCACTCTACAGACATCGACATAAGCGTAACGAAGTGCGTAAATCATTCCCTATTGACAATGTGCCACACCAACCGCCCACTTTAAACTTAAGCGTAAATGAACCTTACACCGTAGTCGATTCTTCTAAGGACTCGCAAGAACCACTAGATTTACACATGGTCGAACCTATGACCCCTGTTATCGTCGAACAAATTTTTAACCATACGGAAAAACCACTTCAACTACCCGAAGTTGAACTACCTAGAGGTAAGCCAATTTTAACGTTTAAGCAAAATCTTTAAGCGCCACATTATTTTAAACTTGATTATTTCCGTCATTGTTCGAACGGTTCTTAATATTTCATGTTTGTTTAATTATTTCATTATCCTAATTTAAAAAGAAAACTTACATAATTGACGCATTTTCGTAACGGACTAAATACCTTTCTAATTTTGACCCTTGGAGTATATTTTTTGTTTGTTTACGGTGATTGTTTTTCATACGGCTAAAGTTATTAGGTAGCAGTAGTTTTAAAAATTATTAATTATAAAACTACCAAAATATCTTAGTATGTAATTAGTACTATGATAAGAAGCTACTGTACCATGATATAAGGAAGACATTTTTATTGCTGTTATGTTTTGTAAATAATTTTATCTCTCCACGCTTATGTTTATTTTTGGGACAACATTATTTATTAAATAGTGTAGTTTTACGGTGAAATCCGCTTCACGATAGGTATGAAGTCCGGCGTTCGCTTCCTCTACTGGAAGCATCTTCAGGGGTGTGATATTAGCTTAAAGCAAAGATAATGTTTTATTTCATCGGTAAACCAAGCTATTTATTACGAATAAACGGGAGAAGCCTGGACACTAATTTAACACTTTTAATGTATAATGAATGCATATTATTATCACTATCTTTAAGTTATTACTGTTTAAGCTTGACTTATATAAATTAAGTCAATATTAGATAGATTAACTTAATAGTTTCTAATACTCGTATATATTTAATAGAAAATTGATAATAATATTGTGGTTGTACGTGTATCTGGAACAGTATATTATTTTGTATCCTTTTTTTCCTCTCGCCATCTTCTTTTCAATCTTATCTCTCTACTCTCTAGTCTCGAAAACAGCTGTTTTTGTTTTTGTTTTCCATCTTATTCTATTGTTTGTTTTCATTTGTGTCTTATTGTTTACAATTTTAATTGTAACATATATGCATTAATCAAGTGTCAAGCTGTAGGTTGTCTTTTTTTAATACCAGTCATAATTATTAATTATAATTTTTATATGTATTTCTTGGATATTTTTGTTTGAGGAAAGAAATTTTTACCTTTGTCTAGACAAAGACTTGTGGATCCTTTAAATTATTTATACTAATAGCATCAAAATTCCATACTGGTAAAATTTGCCCAGAATGTTCTACTGTTTGCAAAAATATATCTTCTTCTCATAATTTATGCATAGCATTTTTTTTATAGTTTCATAAAATTTAACGTCTGTTGTTCTTTGTTTCAGTTCCCCAAACTGGAGGCGGTGGTCAAGTAGGACAAAGCCCTGGAGGTGGTAGCCCTGGTCCAGCCCCAGTTCC
Source organism: Gerris lacustris (assembly GCA_951217055.1). Lineage (NCBI taxonomy): Eukaryota > Metazoa > Arthropoda > Insecta > Hemiptera > Gerridae > Gerris > Gerris lacustris. The sequence goes on along the minus strand of OX578281.1, from coordinate 3,712,577 downwards.
TGCTGTTAAAAAGGTAGTTGCAGCGCCACCGCCTGCTCCCGCAGCACCTCCTGAAGTATGTCTAAGATGGAATTCTTATCATTCCAATATGCAGGCCACTTTTCCAAGCCTCCTCAACAACGAACAGTTCGTCGACGTCACTTTGGCTTGCGAAGGTCGTTCTATCAAGTGTCACAAGGTATGTTCCATAATTTTGATTATATTATTTTATAGTTTATTAATATGTGAACGAGTGCATTGTATAATGTAAAGAGAAGATCGCTCAAGTAATATATCATGTAGACTTGTTTTTCAATTAATTGTCAAAACTCAGTTTTTACCGAGATAATTTTTGCCCGATTAGAAACGTCGTAAGAACTCATTGTTTTTTTTTTATTTTCTGAGCCATTGAAGATTGATATACGTATATTCAAGATACAGAATAAGTAAAATGGCAAAGTTCATTAGAGAACTTAATACTTCTTTGTATCTTTATGTCCTGTCTCTATCATATTTACTATGTCTAGAAGCGATATTATATTCACTTGTCTACTTTGGAGAGATTGTATTTTATCTTGTCTAAAGAATTTGGACAAACGTCACTCTTCTGGTAGATCGAAGAGTAAAAACCAAATCAATAAGGGAGTAGACATCACGAAACGAGGAGGTACCGAGAGCTTATAATATCCCATATAGCCTTTTACAACATTTTGGCAGTAATGTTAATTTTTCCCTTGGATACGTTTGCAATAAAATTAATTTCAACTAATTATATCTACTCACAGCAGCAAAATTAAGCATTGTTGTACTGTTTTCAATCCGCAAAATGTAATTTTTTCTTGATTCTTTTGTAACATGTCAATAAAAACACGCAGCAAAATAATAAAGTGTCAAGTGTCAGCAAAATATCAAAGTGTCAGCAAAATAACAAACAGGCTGTAACATTTTATGAAAATTTTACTACAAAAAGGTTACTACATCGCAGGTTATAAACTCTTCTACATTGTTCATTTTTATATATTTAAGCGTAATATTCTGCTAAATATTTATATCCTTTTTGAAAATAACAAATCATATTAGTTATAAAACAAAATTTTATGATTTTACAGTGATTATTTAAAAAAATCGCTAAAAATTGAGATAAAAAACAGCTGTTAATAAAGAAATGTGGCAACACTGGAGTTGTTTTGTTTTGTTTTCTTGATTACTAAAATTTTCGCTTTTTACAACTTTAATGTCTTTAAATCTTTTAAATATTCCATTTTGCTGCCTAGTAAAATAAATAACAATTTTCAAAACTATTGCCGTAAATTGTTACGATTTACTTGTACACACTCTTAAGTCCTTAAAGGCAGTTAAACATTATATAATTCTTCTCACCCCTAAAAAAGGTTTGTTTACGAAGCTTTCTCCTGGTCAAAATTCTTTTGTTAGTTTTTAAAAAAAGGTTGACTTTTTCTCGATGTGACAGATTTATTGCAACGACATAAGGTACTGTTTATATGTTAAGTGTTCGTTATTTAGGGACATATTGCAACAAACTGCTGCACTCTATTATTAGATTTCAATATTTTTAACCTTTTTATACAATTGTCTATTTTTAGTGTGTTATACACTTCAAGCCTTATGGCTTTATTTAATTATGACAAGATTCTATCTTTTTTCCAACAAAATATTGCCTACTTTTTACAGCATTTTATTATATTTGAGCTTAGTATCAAAGACGGACAGGAGCACATTTCAAAAATTTTACAGGAGAGCCGAAAAACTGTAGCTCAAATTCTACAAGTGCTAGAGCTATCATTTTTTTCCTGTAGATTGTTCTGAAAACGTGCATTTTTCTAAGCTGAAAAATTTTTGAGTTTAAAAGTGGAGTTGTCCGCTTTTGAAACAAAAACCAGGTTTTGTCCGTTTTTGAAGCAAAACTACTTGGAAAATAATTTTTAGAATAATAATATTGGAGAAATCATTTTTTTCCACGTATTTCAGAGTTTTTGGGGGGTAGTGCCCCCAAATTTAAAGCTAAAATTAATATCTCGATTTCCCCTCAGGGTATAATTTTTCTAAACATGTATGCCAAATATGGTAGGAGTAGGTATTCAGATGTTAAGGGCCGCAGTGCATCATGGGAACAAGTTAGTAAAATGCAGCCTCTTGATTGGCTGTTTAGGTTATGTCCACTTTTGAAGCAAAACACTTGTTGACTTGTCCGTATTTGAAAAAAACTACAAATATTATTGCATTTTTACCCCTTTTCTGGTCGTTTTTGATGCAAATGGGTTGCAGAATCTGATGCAGCGGCCAAAAATCTATGAGAAACAATCGATAACTGAAATTCGGAAAAAATTTCGAATGTCCGTCTTTGATACTAGGCTCTTCATTTAATGTCATTCCTATAACTTAGTAAAATATACCGAATTCTAAAAAAAAAGTAATCATTATTTTTAGTAATTTATAACATTTTAAAGTAATAATGAAACTTATGGACTGTTAATTAGTATTATTAGTTTAGTAATTTTGCCACTATTTGTAACATCGATAACTTTAAAGTCAAAACACCCTGCAGACTGTTTCAGAACTGTCTTGGTTCTGTCTGCCTATAGTATAGGTTGCGCCTTTCACACTGGAGACAAGACAGACGAATATCTTGTACCCAGCGAAATTGCTGTGATTTGTGCACAACCATCTGTGGACAGAAATGTGTCAGGACATCTCCTAGGACTCTTCTGTCTTGCACCTGTCTATGTCTCCAGTGTACGCACTCTCATATACTGTATAAACCCTTGAGGAAGCAACAAAACTGTCTGTGGGCAAAAACACTCCTGTGTGCGCCTGGCCTTAGACACCTTTAGTAGTCTTCTAGGGCAAATTCTTCTATAGGGAGTTGAAAAGTCCTTTGTTTTCCAAACATTAAACTGAGTAAGTTAACTGCTTTCTTTTTAAGTTTGCAGCTTCTATGGAAATTAACTCATCAACTAAAGTTTGTCGCTTAATCCAAATGATAAATTTATCTAGCAAAAACCAGTATTGTTTTGTATTCGTAAGATGTGTTTTAAGTTATTTATTATTGTTTTCTAGGTGATGCTTTCTGCTTGCTCCTCATACTTCGAGGAACTACTTAGCCAAAACCCTTGCCAGCATCCTATTATCTTCATGAGGGACTTAAAGTTCTGGGAAGTTCAAGCGCTTGTCGAGTTTATGTACACCGGTGAAGTAAACGTAGCTCAGGATAAACTCCCTTCTCTTCTAACTGCTGCTGAGGCTCTTCAGATAAAAGGTAACACTTTAATATATTTATACATAGTTATAAATTGTAAATAAATGTTTGAATGAAATTTATAAATTAATTCTTAGGAAGGAATTGCATTTATTGTCTGTAAATATTACAGTTTATAAAAAAACAAGTAAGTCTTAAAATAAATTCTAACATTGAAATATGTCCAGGTACACACGATAAAAAATAGTATAGAAATTTCATAACAACAGTTTTCAAATAACAGTAAATAATGTTTTACTAACACAATTAATAAATGAGGTGGCTTATAATTCCTAAGGAGTCCAATATCATATTTTTTTCTAATTTCGAAGTTAATCTTAAATTTATCAAAAAATAATGTTGATCTTAAAGGTAATCTACCTCAAACACCAAACCACAAACTTCAAAATTGCTCTTACCATGCACCTCTCTATAGTACATTACGCGTCGAGTGCGGAAAGTAGCATTTTGCATGCGAGTGTGGAGTTTGCACCCGAGCGACAGCGAGGGTAGTAAAACCACACGAGCAATGCAAAATGCCGTTTTGGCCCGAGTTGCTTACCGTACTTTATCTACGATTGTTAGATTTAAATAATAAATACAGAAAAAAATAAACTTCCAGTATACAAGTTCGTATTTCTCTTTCGATTTTGATAAAGATAACATTAATTCATTAGTTGCATTTTGTGCCGAATTATTTCGGGAGGCGTATTATTCTCCTCATATTCGTCATAATCATTTAAATCATTCATTGATTTTCACAAAAAACTCGATATAAAAGTTACTTTTAGCGAATTTTCAAAGAAAATTACGCTATTGCAATGGCTTCAAAATTTTTGTAATGAGAATTTTTAAAAAATTTTTCTTTGGAAATCCGTTTTAGACCATTCTGAATCGATTTCTAAAATTTAACACTTTTTTTTATGTATGTATGTATATATGTATGTATATATGTGTCACTCCAGACGATATCTCCCCTTAGGATGCACTTAAAAATTTCAAACCAATTTTAAAATGTCAATAATATCAAAAGAAAGGATGAGTTCGTTGGCCAGAATTTTCGAAGTTCATTTAGGGGTTAAATTTTTACAATTTAAGGTCAAAAATAGCATAAAAACGTGTTTTTTCCATTTTACCCCCCTTTTATATGAAAATATGATAAAAGTGTACATAACAACAATTACTCTACTCTTAAAGAGCTTTCCAACGACATGCATCTTGAAGGGTAAATACTATTTTGACTTTTGTACACCGTACCCCTGTGTGCCAATTTTTTTTTCACACATGCAAATTCTAAACCAAAATTGTCCTATATTATCACAAGCCAATAATACGCACATTTCTTTGAAAATTCGCTCATTTAGTCATGGTGCATGACTGGACTTTTTATTAAACAAACAGCAAATTAGTCTTGTTAAATGTAAACAAACTCGCTAATCGTGCGTAAAGCTGAAGAATTCCTCTTCTTTACCGCGCTAGCGTGGTAAAGAAGAGGAATTCTTCAGAACTATGAGACGCGCATGCGCAATGAATACAAGTTAGTAAATAATCACTTTCTACGCATCTAAACAGAGATATAATGTTTATATTTCGTATCAATCGTAGATAAAATTTTTTCTTATAATAGTCAATGCATTTGCTGTATATTTCTAGCATCTCTTTATGAGAATTTTCTGCTTGCTCAGGATCATTATCTTCAAATCTAAAAAAGAAGCAGTTTTGCTGTCTGGGCGGAAAGCTATGATATCTGATTATCATTAGAATCTACTGCGTATACTTCTTTCCGTGACTAAAATTGATTTTATTTTTGTTTAGGTTTAACGAACCCAGGTGGCGGTGGTGGTGGTGGCAGCACTGGATCATATGCCGCATCTCAGGAAGACGATTCTAACACTACACCGGATATTGATGATGTTTCTTCACCCTCCTACTGCCCTCCTGCCAAGAAAATACGCAAGCGTAAAGCCACCAACCCCACTTCTTATCACCAAAAAGCACAGGTGAATAATAACAATTTATTTATTTACAGATTTTAGCTTCCGAGCTTGTAAAAGCATAAAATCCATAAAGTACGCTATAGGATGCGAGTAAGCGAGGTACCACACTATATTGCTTGCTAATTTAAATTAACTTTTTTTGTGCTTGGTTATTGATAAGTTTGCTTTATTAAAGCCTTTGTGTTTTTATCGGCAAAAACACTAACTATAAAATTTAAGAAATTAATTGTTGGTTTTCTGAATTTCAACTACAGTAGAACCTGGCTTACACGACCCTCAATAACACGACAACCTCAATTACAAGTGCAATTTTCAAGTCCCCTTGAGATTGCCATAACACATAATGTTAAATTAACCTCTATAACACGACTATTATTATCCAAACAACCTCAATAACACAGATTTTTTCCAATTCACAACGTAACTCAGAACCTCTATAACAAGTCGTTTTGAGAATTCAATCTCGATAACGCGACTCTATACAGGAATGGGTCGACCTTGAACAAGTCTAGACTTGAAAACCCCGAACATTAACTTCACACGACTGATAGCCAAAATAACCTTGATAACACGCCCCCCCCCCCCCCCCCCCCCCCAACAAATAGAGCACCTCGATAACAAGACTGTTTCCCTAATCCCTTTGAGACACTTCTTATCGAGGTTCTACTGTATTTGTAAGTTAACATACTGTATTTGCTAATTTGGATTAACTTTTTTTGTCCTGAATCATTGAAAATCGGCCACAACACAAACAGTTTAAACTAACCCAATTTGTTTTCATGTTTTACAGGCAGTTTACAGTCCGGTGACTCAACAAGGTTCACCGATTAGTTCACCGATGCTTCATCAAGTTGCAGCGCCTCCAGCCCTTACACCGATGAGGATGATGAGCCAACCAAACATCGGTATCCCTCAGATAGCGTCTCATGCAACAAGCCAGTCTGCTCCCGCTGCTCATAGTACAAGCCAACCACCCGCTGCTCATCCTGGAACACTAACAGCCACTGTTCAGTCGAGGCCGTCTCAGCCGAGAATCAAGAAGGAACCCGGTAGCCCTCCACACTCTTACCTTCCACCTCCTCATCCGCCTTTCACGCATGTAATTAAGTCTGAACCTGATGACAACATGGATACTCTGTTGGACCTGGTAGTTATTCCTTTTATTGCTATTTTTGCATTAATATAATACTTTCATTAAGTTATAACTAGGCATCACATAGCTCTTTCATCGCAGCGTGTGTAATGCAATAAATATTAGATATTAAGTAAAATATTTAATCATGATAAATTGGTAGTTAAAGAGGATGACTGTAATAGAGAGCCGAGTAGTGGGGGAAAGCTCAACCTTTTTCAACCCACGTACCCCTTTTTGTGTATCATTAACTGTGCGTACCCCTAGTAACACCTTATTTTAATAAATACTTGTTATATTAGATAAAATGTTGTTTATAACTACTGCAAATACTTCTACATCATAGAAACAACTATGAATAGGTAGTTTTAATTCCAAACATTTTCTATGCAAATGTCCTTTCCTAAAAGACCTGAGAGCCAGGTATCTTAGATTCTTCGATTTAAGTAGCATATGTCATCTTTTATTTAATCTTGATTTATTTAAGCTCAATCAAATTTTTTATTTCACAGTAAATGCGTTACCTATTAGATCTCTCTCTAAATAGTATTTTATTTTCATTACTTATAACAACGCCTTATATATGTCCATTATTTTTACTTAGTTATTTTTTATTTTATTTATTTATTATTAGTATTATTTTATTTTTAAACTCATTTACCACTTCCTGAATCATTGTTTCACCAAGTAACATTATATTTTATAGTTTTGTATGTCAAGTAGGCGACCTACTGTAATTATATAACATAATTTGTCTATGTCATGTATCAAACGCTTCCCCGATCTTTATATTGGCTATTGTTTCTTTTAATTTTTGTTTTTGTAGAAGATTGTATTATTATCTTATGCAAATAAATTGATTATATATAATTTTAATTCCAAACAAAATTTATTAATTGACATTTTATGAACAAGTTTTTGTCTATCAGACAAAATATTTAAGCAAAATATCACCGCATACCCCTTACAGATTATCGCGTACCCCTTGGTACTACAGGTTGAGAACCTCTGCTTTAGACTATGTTTTGAAGTTTTATAAAAATTGTTACATTACATTGGTAAACATGTTTTCTCTATTTTAAACGTATTCGCTTTAATGTTTTAACAATTTTTATCACTTTGTTGTTGGTTTTAATAAAAAAATGTTCGTCTCATGGAATAGTGATGATAGTCTTTTCCCATCCTGAAATTCCAATGTTACATTTGAAGCTCATGTTTACGCTAGTGCGGGATCTCCTGGACTACAAAGAGAATACTCCTAACAATTTTCATTGTTTAGATGTTTTAAAATTAAAAACCTGTTATCTTAATTGAATTTGGTTAATCAAAAACAAAGTTGGCAAGATGCTAAACTAAAACTTAATTCATTTGATTAAATTACCTTTCTTAAATCACAATATGTATAATGATAGGTTTGTTTAATGCCTACATTCATATTATGTGGACTTTAAGCTCGCTACATTTTGATTCTTTCGTTCCCTTGCTTTGTGAGTTTTTATTTGACCTTTTTTCTTAATTATGTACGCTATCTCCTAAACTATTTGTTAGTAACTGTTTTTACAGAAGATAATTAATAAAAAATGTATATTTGTTTCAGTCTGAATCTGAATCTCGTAAGGAATCTAATGCTGTTCAGCCACCTGAAGAACCTCTATCGCTTGCAACCAATGATCAAGGTAAATATCTTAAATATTCATTTCTTTTCACATAATATGGTATTTTTGAACTGCTGACTTAACTTGATTTTATGAGTACTTCATACTTATAATTTGTTGAGGAGCTAGCGTAGCCGTGTGAGTTAAACCACGTCTGCTCGGCCATCACTGAATCTCGAGTGGAACGAGACAGGGTTCGATTCATCGCCGTGACACTCTGATTTATATGGCTCACTATTGATCACATCATACTCGCTTTGGCGGTACTATGTACAGAGGTATGATGTGTGAAGTGGCTGGAACTCTCTACCGCGGGGCGTAAAAAGGGCCTAAGTGATGGCCTAATTGCAAGGTTCGAACAAGTGGTTCGTCCTACCCGTCCTAGTAGAAAGTACTAGACTACTACTACTACTACTATAATTTGTTTATCTTGTCAAGTAAGAAAGTTACTTAGGGGGGGGGGGGGGGGGGGGGGGGGGGGGGTACGTACTCTTTATCAGTGCCTGATTTCTAGAAATAAGGGTGCCAGACTACAACCTACCCTCACTCTACCCCCCCCCCCCCCCCCCCCCCACCGTTCCTACGCCACTGATTCCTGTTATTTAGATTCATGGCTGTTAATATTTCTGTTTCACAATTTTTTGGCTGTACAAATTAAAAGAATTAAAAAAAAATTACTTTTATAATTTATTCATTAATTATAAAGAATTTATCATTAAGAAAAAATACTAAACAGTACTTATAACGTAACGTGTAAGATACTATACTTAACGCATTTCTTTACAAGTTATAACCTTCTCTTGTTTACTATGTTCAATTCTAACCATAGAGAATAGATTGTAACCTTTCGGCACAAAAATGTTTCATGGTTTTTAGCTTCTCATGTTGTCGGTTCCCATTTTTTAACTTAATGTTCTAGATCTTTAGAGGTAATAACATAAAGATATTCTAGCTTTAATTGTTTCTTACTTATTTATTTGTTTTTTGTTTTGTAGGACCCAGCTCGAATGGATCTCAATCGAAAGCCCAAGACAACGGACTGAGCGAAGACGAGACTGGGAGCGATTGTAGTGAATCTCAAAGCATGCACATAGACCCAGGCGAAACGAGCGACGCTTGAACCTCCCTCTCAATAATTATACTCAATAAATGAACAAAAAAAAAAGCTTCTACGTTTATAAGTAAAATTTAAACAAAAGCTCTCGAAAATTACCTACGATGCCAAAACTCTTAGTAAAAAATAAAATTACTACATTATAAACAAAAAAACCTTTCCAATTGAGAAAAAAAATAACGTGACCAAAAAAAGACTTCGATTATTTTCAAAGTATTATTGTATAATTATTAATCGAAAAAAAAAATTAATTGACTTAGAATTAATAAAAAAAAAACACATTTGTAAAAAGATAAAAAAAAACAAAATTATTTGTTTGAATGATATTATTATTATATTATTTTTTTGTATTTAAGGAGCTGGTTAATTGTGGATCATGAGTTTAATTTTTTATTATTATTAATTTATGAATAACACCGATCTTGATTATGTTTTTGTAGATTTTTTTCTTTTTTCCATTTTTCAAGATAAAACGGTGATGCATAAAAAAAAATATTTGCATAAAATAATTGTTAAATTGATCTCTATTTTTTAAATTTAATTTATGTTTATTTATTTTTTTGCAAAAATTATTAGTTGACGGGTTTTACCTTAAAAAACTACTAAACATTTATAAGGGCAATATTTTTAAATTAAATTATTGTTAAAACTCCCATTTTTTTGGGGGGGTTTTAATTGAGAATATTTTATAAAAAAAAAAAGATTAAGTGTTCATTTTGCCATTTTAAATTTGATATTTGTGTTTAAATGAAACATTTATTTTTTTATTTTAAAAAAATATCAATATATTATGATAATATGGCATTATTGTGTTTATATATTAAACAATTGTATGTACTTACTTAATTTACGTGATTTATGAGATAATGCTCATGTAATTTTGTGTTATCTGAAACATATATATTTTTAAAAATATTGCCCTTATTTAAATTAATTTATTATATGTTGTTAGTTTATAAGGTTTATTACAAACCCTGTAATTGCACCTTTTGTATAAGGGTATTAAGTGTGGATATTGTAAAAAGTTGTGTAATATATAATATTATTTTTTTATACTTTTTTCTTTTTTTACACGAGTTTTTTTATTTTTATTTAATATAATTGTATAGTAATTAAGTTTTTATTTTAATTCAATTATAGACATGTTTTTGTGTGTTTATTCCATCAGCAATTTAATATTGATCTTGGTTTTTTTTTTACGTTTAAGGTACCGTTTAAAATTTAACGTAAACAGAAGTGCATTATTTATTTACATTTCCTTTTGTTTATATATATATTTTTTTTTAAATGATAGTAGATTTAGTAGAAATTATTTTATTAATCTCAAAAATAGGGCCCCTAATTTTTCTATTAGTTTAAAAAAAGGTACATTCTTTTTTTTTTGTTAATTTATTTTTTAAATGAAAATATTATTAATACAATAAATTATATTTTTTATTGAAAAAAAGTAATTTTTTTATCTTTTTGTTGAAAAAATCACCCTTTTTAACTTTCCTTGAATATTTATAAAGATTTTCCAACCGTGTAATGAATAAAACCACTATATAGTTTAACTACACTAAAGTAGTGTGATTTCTCCTAATTGTACTGTGAATTACACTTTTTTTGTCAGCCATATTATAATGGAAATAGTAATAGCTCCATATCAAAAATTATTTTTATTTTTATATTGGACATTTTAAAATTGTCTACAGGTCAGTTGTAAAATTTTTTAAATAGATTGCTGCATTGTAAGAAAAAAAAAATTAGTTCGTATTGTTCCCTAAAGGTGTGCTAGGGGCACTTGATCATAGAATTCTTTTCTCTTTGAAGCTTCCTTAATCAGAAAAATAAAGAAATTTAGATAACTCTATTATTACAACTTCAAACTTAATTAGTAAGGATTACTTGTGATAACATTTATCTATTTTTTTTTAAATTTATATCATTTAGAGCTTAGATAATATTTTTTTGAGCTTACAGTTTGCGTGTTATGAGTTTTAACTTGGGACAGCAGGGAAAATCCTAAACATTAAGGTTGGGAGCCAATAAGAGGTCAGGATTTTTGAATTCTCAAAGTTAGGGCCAACTAGACAAACAAAAATGTCACTAGCCTAACCCCTCCTACAGTCATAGTGACTTTATTTTTTTTTCTTATTTAGGTTGGCAAATCTGAGTATCAAAATTCACAACTAATAACACACATATTGTAGATTATATATATATTTTTTTTATTTAACTGTAAATTACTTTGAATAAATCAATTATAGAAATCTATTAATTTCTAAGATCATATATCTTTTTGTGTTAGAGCTTCTGGTTTTAATAAACCACTCCTAGTTTTATATATCTAGACATTTAGGAGTTAGCTTCCTTTGAGATTGTGTAAATTTTGACCAATCGGGATTCATTACACTGAGCATAAATCATAAAAATGCACATTTTTATATGACGTTTAATGAATTAAGTACATTTGAGAATTATCCCATGCTTTGGTTTGAACATGTCAGAACTTTCATATAAAATATTCTCCAGTTGCATCTGTCAATTCTAAGATTTTTACAGCTAATGAACTGAAAACATTAACCCAATGTTATCCACTATAATATAATATATCAAACCTATACTCTCCATGAGATATTGCACCAGAGACTTAGCATAGTCTTCTACAATAAAGTATATTTTTTAAAATAGATAATTATTTATTAGATTGATTTATATTTTATACAATCAAATTTAAATATTGTTTCTAAATTGTAACTAATCATTTTTAATTTTTTTTTAGATAATTTGATCTTCCGATAATCTCTAATTCTATTATCAATATTGTAGAAGGTTCGAAATTCAAATTTAAAAAAAAAATCAAATTTAGCTTTATTTAAGGCTATTTAATTAAGCTATATTAGCTTATTTAATAACTCTGGTTTTAGGACAAATTTATAAAATAATAAATACTCAATTTAAAGAGCATTAGTGTGAGGTTTAAGCGCCCTAATCAGAAATTAAATCGGTCACTAATTCCGGACGCCATAAGAGCTCAAAGTCAATTTTGTCAATGTGTCAAGAAAAAAAATATCAAATTTAGCTCTATTTAAGGAAGAACTGATGGAGGTACGATAAAAAGTAGCGTTGGGACAACCGACTAGAAAAAACAACCGAATGAATAAGTCGATTTGGGAAAAAACAGTCGATTGAATTCAATCGACTGAAAACAGTCTCATAGCGGGTATAGGATATACGAATAACAATATAGACCGAGACTGAACCAGCAAGTCGAATTTTTCAATCGAATGGTTTTTTTTTATATAGGAGTAGTACGGTGGAGGCCACAAAGGCCTCAGAGCTGAGGGGGGGTGAGAGTGAGAAGGCGCTTGACACTCGTTATCTCGTCCCAAACTACAGCCTGCTACGACATCGTTTTCATTCGAATTAAAAAATATAGACTGAGACTGAATCCATTCGAATTTTTCATTCGAATGTTTCAATCGGATGTTTTTTGGTTTTGGGTAGGGGAAAGGAACGACGGTGAAGGGTTCAGAGCGGAGGAGGGGTGAGAAGGTGCATGACACTCGTTATCTCGTTATACACACGTCCACATATACACGTCCGAATTACAACTAATACAACTCCAAACTATAGACTGATATCATTCGAATGAAAACTAGATATCCACAACCGAATGAATGAATATTTTAAAACAACCGTTTAGTCGACTGTTTTCAATCGATTGGTTCCCAACGCTAATAAAAAGGTCATAGGACCAAAGTTGTAGATCTTTTAAAATCAGTTACTGCTGGTGCAATCTGCTTTTCAATACGATTTAGCCGCAATGATCCTCCAAAAAAACTTTAAAATTGTGTCTCCATCTTTAATTTTTGAAGGGGGGGGGGGGGGGGTACAAAAATTCCAACTTTTCGGATTTTTCCAGTCGATTTGGACCAATTTCCGACCAAAGACAAAAATTTGTGTCTTTAGAAGAGTTTCCTAGTAAGATTAAATACAGTGTTTGCTCAGCTACCTTAAGCACTAAAAAACAATTTTTTTTTTTGTGGATAAAGTTTAATCCACAAATCACAGGAGAAGTAGATTTTCCTTTTATATTTAGTATACTGAATGGGAGAAGAATCAACTCTCAACTTAATTAAGTCTCTTTAAGTTGTACTTGATTACTATAAATACCGCCTTCTGTGAAAGTTCTGATAAATAACTTAATTTTCCTTTCTTTTGTTTTACAATCTTTGTATAAGATGTACAGTTATTCATTCCCCTACACAAATTAACACTTCATAACTTAATAAAAATTCTTTTTAAGTATAAACTTTTTTTTTTATCACAATAAAATTTACTTTTAATTTATACATAAAAGATTAAAGTTATGTACAAATTCTTCCCTAAATTTAAGTAGTGTTTTAAATTTAAAAAAAGTAATTATTTGTAATTGTAGTGTCTCAGATAATTTGATTTACTTAAAAAATTATGCTTGTTTCACATATGCACACCTTTAGGGTATTTATTTTGATAGCAAGACCAAATATATCGTTAGAACCTTTAAACATCCGTTAAATTTATTAATTCTTTTTTTTTTTGGAAAATTAATCACAAAAATCCCGTATCACACTAATTAATAATGAACTATTTGACAATGTGAATATTTAGAATGAAAAAAAATAACACAAAGATAAATTGTATTAATAATGATTTTAAAAGAGAGAAAATAATGTATCTATAGCCAATGTGTTCTGGGCCTTATGCTTCTAATAAATATAATTTTATTTCCATGAATGTGAACTTTGTAAATATTACTTTGTAAGTTCCCTTGTATTGAATGCAAAGTTAAGGCTGTGGGTGCATATTAACCATTTTTATTTCGAATTTGAACGATCTGTATTTATTTTTCTTATTATATAAAATTATCAGAAAAAAAAACCATCTTCATTAATATGATTGGCTTGAAATGCATTGATAATTTTAATATCAATTAATGCAATCATTGTATTTTTATCTCATTATTATATATTTTTTTTTATCAAAATGGTTAATATGCACTTATGTACCTTAAATTTAAAAAAAAAGAAAATTGTATAAATCGTAATGTTTAAGTCCCATACTATTTTGTATATGTTAAGATTACTTCACAATGCTAAGTGACCTCACAAATGTATATTTGAATTAAAAAAAAATTTTTTTTAGTTAAAAAAAAAATAAGCCAAAGGAGATATTATACTTTAGTAATTAGTGATTTTTCATTTAGTCCTTTTTTTTACTTTTTTGCTTGTTAGTTAATTAATGACAGTAATCAGTATTTCTTTTATTTATTTTTATTTTTTTTCCTTCCATTTTTTTCTGATAAGAATCATTCGCAGATTTTTTTTTTTTAGTTTAATGATTATTTTGGTTCTTTCAATTGTTTATTTTTATTTTTTATTTATTTTTCTGGAGTTAATAAAAAAAGGATATTCTTAATAATTTTTTTTGTTGGTTTATTTATTTACTATTATTATCAACCTGAATGACCCTATAAACGATGCAATATCATGACTATATGGGACTTTTTTTACTGAAGCACCCCCCCTACATTCTTTTGCCTTAATAGTTATTTAGACTTTTGGACAAAGGAGAGTACTACAGAGTAGTATATATTTCTTAGTCTAAAATACTATTAAGACAAAGGGATATTAAGTCCAATGTTCCTTGGGACAAAGGAATTATCACACTTGTTGTGAAAAAAAACAAAAAAAAAAAACAAGTAAGGCGCGCTTCACGTAAGTACGTGGGGCGATAATCGCCGGTTTTTGTACATTAAAGTTAAAATTATTAAGTGTAGTATAATTACACTCATTTTAATAGTAATATTCTTTTTCTACTCTTCAAGACCTTTAAATTGATGTATAACATGTTATGGTAACTAAAACAATGTTTAGTCACCCACCATATTGGCCACCATCTTGAAAATTTTAATAATTGCATATTCTTTTTCTACACTTCAAGACCTTTAAGTTGATGTATAACATGTCATAGTTACTAAAAACTTTTTTTAGACGTTCGCCATCTTGAAAATATTACGTGTGAAATTTTAATAGTTGCATATTCTTTTTCTTCATTTCAAGACCTTTTAATTGATATATAACATGTCATGGTGACTAAAAACTTTTTTTTTTTAGTCGCCCACCATATTGGCCGCCATCTTAAAAATATTAAGTGTAAAAAACCAAAATGTGTCCAGTTGTCTCAAATGCCGAGATGCACCTGTGTGCCGAATTTCATGTTTCTAGCTTATAGTAGTTTATGAATTGAAACAAGCAACGGACAGACACCAACGGAGAAACAGACAGACAGACAGAGCCGTTATATAAGGTTTCTTTTTGTACTTTGTACAGAAACCTAAAAGTGTAGTTGTGTATATAAATGTGGTGGCACTTCTTTAGATTGTTACTCCCCTCATAAAAAGCAGAGGGGAATAACAATCTAAAGAAGGTGTACAATATGTTCTTCTTTAGACTGTTACTCCCCTTATAAAAACAGAAGTGTGATATTCTTTTGTCTATCCATAGGAAATCCTTAGGATGACCCAATGAGGCATCCAAAGTGGGAGAACCCCATAGACTAACGATTATGGACAGGATAAAATGATATCCCAGGGATGTTTTTTGGGTCAGTTGTGCTACTTGGACTAATAGCTATTTACGTACCTAGTAAGGGCGTTATTACAGGCCGAGGGCGAAGTTTGAAAGCACGTGCGTTTAACGCCCGAGGCCTGTCATGTTGCTTACTGCTCGTGGTGCGTGCACTATTTTATCGCCCACCACATGTAAACTAATTACAAAACACGTAAACTATTTTGCCGTAATCTTCAAAAACAATAAATGCATATTAACCCTGGAGAGGGCGCATGGGTCTGGGAGGCCCGGAGAGTTTTTTAAATAGAGTTTTTGTGTAGAGATAAGGGTGTAAAACCACTGAATCACCACCATACCTCTTCTCCAATGTCCTAAGGGTCTCATTCAGCCTTAAGTAAAATTCCAATGGTAGCTCAAGCCTTCCGGGCCAGTGTTTTTCCTTCTAGATATCCGCTCCGGGTCGCTGAGACCCATCGCGCCCTAACTCGTACACTTGCCGCTCACTCACTTATTACAGTAAGTATGAAATTTTTGTAAAAAAAAAATGTTAATATATATTCTGCAACTATATACTATTTTTAATAACTCAGTATAGTGAGTAAAAATATCGATAATTTATGTAGCGAGCCACATTTGTGGTTCTCGTTTTAGCCTAAGAATTTGGATGTTGTTTGTCAAGTTTTTCATGCATATAAAATGTTATGTAAATGTTGTGTCAATAGTTTTTAAGGATAATTTTTTGACAGAAAGTATATTTTCGCAGAATGGATAAGAAAATAATGATATTTGATCTGGAAAATAAAGAAAGCGTTCAGAGACTTTATGAATTGCTTTTTCAACAAAATAATGGAATTGATTTTGACGACGCTGAATCCAATATATCAGTGGACGTGGTAGAAGAAAGAGTAGAGTTGACAGACACTGATAAAGAAGAAAATGAAACTGATAAAGATGATTACTTTGACCATGGTTCTTTGCATAGATATGGAAGAGACCTGACGACAGCTTGGACAAAACAACCACCATCTAAAATTAGTTTGTTCTATTTTAATTTTATTAAATATTTTAAGTCAAAAATTGTGTCTAAAATGCTTATTAATGTTACCTTAATTAATAAAATGCTCTATGCAACATTTATTTCATTATTTCACCGTATTTAAATTACCCAAATATGAAGAAAACGTTAACGGGTCTGTCAGACCTGAGCGCCCTGACTCGGAAGTATTTTAGGCGCGCCCTCCGCAGGGTTAAGTTTAAATCAGTACCAAAACAAACCTCAGTTATAAAAATATTGATTGTTTACAAATTGAACAGCTGATGCTGAGGCCCGGCCAGGAAGCGGCCGCTTCTCGAACTACTAGTGGCCCTGTAATGAAAAAGAAAAAGCATGCATTTATACAGGCCCCAGGGCTGTAAAATGGAACTTTACAGCCCTGGACTCTTTACAGCGCGCTTAGGATAGGAATGTTTACAAGTGGAGAGCGTTAATAGTACATTACGCGTCGAGTGCGGAAAGTAGCATTTTGCATGCGAGTGTGGAGTTTGCACCCGAGCGACAGCGAGGGTGGTAAAACCACACGAGCAATGCAAAATGCCGTTTTCCCAAGAGTTGCGTACCGTACTTTATCTACGATTGTTAGATTTAAATAATAAATATACAGAAAACAATAAACTTGCTGTATGTAATTTCGTATCACTCTCTTGATAAAGATGGCATTAATCTTGAGTTGTATTTTTTGCCGAGTTAATTATTTCTGGAAGAGCATTATTCTCCACATTTTCGTCAAAGTCACTTGATTCACTCATTGTTTTTCACTAAAAACTCGATATTAACAGTTACTTTAATAAAAGAACAGCAAATGATTTTTGTTAAATGTAAACCAACTCGCTAATCGTGCGTAAAGCTGAAGAATTCCTCTTCTTTACCGCGCTAGCGTGGTAAATAATCACTTACTACGCATCTAAACAAAGATATAATGTTTATATTTGGTATCAATCGTAGATAAACTATATTACATCCCTTTATGTTAGTACACCCTCAATTTAATCCTGTTGTTTTTATGTAGGCCTACGATATTGCCTACGTATTATTAAAAGCTAAGGAATATTAAGATAAAGTTAAAAGAAGGAGGTTTAAAGAAAATTAAAAAAAAATATAATTGTAAAAATGCTTTATGACACATAAAATATATAAAGAAAATACTAATACAATATCCATTTACCTATATTAAAAATATGAATATCACAATAAAAATCATAACAATATATTGAGCCAGAAAAAATAAATAAATAAAAAAATTGAGCTTGAGATTTAATTAAATTAAATTATGCAGTTAAAATGTTTGTCCACAATAATGGTTATCTTGGAATTGTAGGAATTGTGGCTTGGTAGGAATAGGTGGGTTCTAGGTGATGTTAAACAAATTAGAAAAATTAAAATCATAATTGAGCGTAGTAAAGTAGGATGATGTTAATATCAAGACGTTCAAGGCATGTCTTAACACGTTTTCCAATTCAGGAACTACCTGTGTGGTGGGTTTAAATAATACCAGATGAGATTACTCAATTTAAAAGTGAATCTTTCAAAATAAAATGTTGTTGGGATTCTATGTGTATACAAACGCCAGCAGGGTGTGGACCCTTGCAAGAGGGTTCTACCTGAGACACTAGGAAAAGAGTGGCATTGTGCCAGAAGAGTGAGCTTAGATCCACTATGGATCAAGATGCCAGCAGCCTTAACCCTGGAATGCTAATGGTAATTGGATGGCTGGTATTACTAAACCTTCGTCGATTCGACTAACATGTGCAGAAAATAAATATTTGGGGTTGAAACTACACTTTTATAAAAATAAAACTATTAAGAACTCATTATTAAATCTTTTAGTGAGATATACAAACAATTGATGTCAAATAAGTTAGTAGGAACATCAGAAGAATCTGAAATTGAGTGAACATTAATGCACCAGGTCCCATTCCCCAAGCCAAAAGCCCTAGGCCCTTTGCTAAGAGCTCCAGGCCCCAGATTATCGACCACTGGTCTCTCACCCAAGGCCAATTACCCTAGGCCCATTGCCCCTTACCCCAGGCCCATTGTCTTAGGCTATAGGCTCATTCAACGACCAATTAATTACCTACGTTTATTACTAAACGTTCGAAGTAGCTTTGACGGGAATTTGACAGAAAACGAGTGTATGCTCAAAAGGACTACTACCGCTACACTAGCAGGTGTGTTACTAACCAGTACAAGCACTGCACAAGGATGGGGTACCCATCACCATCCCATACGAGCGTATAAGGTTAAGGTTCGAACTGAGCTCTTTGATTCGACTACCATTAGCATTCCAGGGTTAATATGGCATGATACCACAGTAGATCCAAATGCAGTAGATTCAATGGGTTAAAGAAATGCCTTCCATAAGAAATAATACACCTTTTATATAACATTTTCCCCTAAAAATAATGAAATAACATTTTGAGTTAGCTGATTTTTTTTTTTTTTTTTATAATTTCAAAAATTATCAATGATGTGAGAAAAAAAAATACTAAAAATAAGGCAATTCTTCTAAGACTCTAAACCTTGCCTGAAGCTTTAGATTCTGTTGCCTAAGGCCAGGCGCAGAGAGGAGTGTTTTTGCCAGCAGACAGTTTTGTCGCTACCTCAAGGGCTTATACAGTATATGGGAGTGCGCTCACTGGAGGTAAAGAAAGGTGCAAGACAAAAGAGTGCTCCAGCCTAGCAGATGTCCCGACACATTTCTGTCTGCAGACTATTATGCACAAATCACAGCAATTTCCAAGAGATCAATTTCACTGGGTACAAGATTTGCAACTGTCTTGCTTCCAGTGTGCAAGGCTGTAGCAACACTAGTGTGACAAGGCAGACACATCCAAGACAGTTTGGAAACAGTCTGCAGGGTGTTTTGTCTCCAGTGTGCGCCTGTCCTAAGACATGTTAGATATGTCCCTTTCAATCTCTACGATTATGAGCTATCCAATTTTACAACTGTTTTACAAGATATAGCATTAAATAAACAGGTCACGTGTGTGCTAGTCAGCACACAGCGAGGGTCCGTAGGCAACTCTGTATAGTTTAAGTAGTACCCTATTGATGGTGTTTTTTAAAATGTTAAAAAGCTTACTTTGAACTATCCTATGGGTCTGATATTCTCACAAACAAACTTCTGATAAAGTATTTTTTTGCCACTGAACCGGACTACAACCATATAAATACATCGAAAAGACCATAGTTATAAAAAAAAAGTATTTTGTCAATAAAAAATAAAATAATATTTTTTCCAAAAAGTGGTATCTTTACTTTTGGTCGAAGAATGTTCAGGATTTTTTCCAGATTTTTTGCACTTCACATAAGCGAGATAGAGGGGGGGGGGGGGGGCACTAGGGTGTTTCATTTTGTGAGGCAAAAAATATAATTTTTAAGAAAATGCAGACTTTGCTTACGCCCCGAGTCTAAGTGGTGTAAAAGATATATATGAAAAATTTCATGAAGATTGGATAATATTTAGAGGTTGCACACTTTGATCAGTTTTGTAAAAGTAGGCAAAAAATACGGTTTTTCAATATTAAATATTTTTATTGGGAAAACTAGAAATCAAATACTTAAAAAAATATATAAACTAGACACTAAGATTAGTAGGTAATATTATAGGTAAATATTATATTGTATTAATTAACTTTGAACGATGCAATATTTTCTTTTGTTTACCCATGGACGAAAATCAAAGACAATTATTGTTGTGGTAGCCGAGTATCACAGAAAAGTCGTCACCAAGCAAACAAAAGAAAATATTGCATCGTTCAAAGTTAATTATTATAAAATAATATTTACCTATATTATTACCTATTAATCTTAGTGTCTAGTTTTAATATTTTTTTAAGTATTTGATTTCTAGTTTTCCCAATAAAAATATTTAATATTCAATAACCGTATTTTTGCCTACTTTTACAAAACTGATCAAAGTGTGCAACCTCTAAATATTATCCTATCTTCATGAAATTTTTCATATATATCTTTTACACCACTTAGACTCGGGGCGTAAGCAAAGTCATATGAAAATCCCACCTTTAGAAAAATGAAGCACCCTAGGGGACACGTTTCACACCCACTTCAAACTTGCCTACGCTCGCCCTATCAAAGTTATAACCAAAGAGTTATATATTTTTGTAATCAGCTCGATGTACCCTTTCATATGATACCCCTCACAGTGTCGAAAAAAAATAAAAAAATTTTAACCCTTACGTTTTTTTACCCTAATGTTTTGGAAAAAGATTTTTTTTAAGTCGCTATATTTTTAAAATATGTGGGTAGGTACAAGACACATACATGCCAAATTTCAAAGTGATCGGACGAAAGGTGTAGCCGTGAGAGCAGGCGAGAGGACGGACAGACAGACACACGCAGGAAAATATAAGGGTCCTTGGTTTTGCCTACAGACCCTAAAAATTATCACAATTTATGTTTTTGAAATTTTAAAACCAATTTAGTCATTTTTTTTTTTTTACAATTGAGATTGAAAGAAAACAAAAGTTAGTACAAGTACACTATTGATACATAAACTTTACTATTGTTACGTTACCAAAATTACAATTACACATTTATCATCAAGTATATAACACAACCTTCTCTCACACATATACAACTCTTTTACATATTATTTCTCTAATTCATATTTTTGTGGATTAACTAAAATGTATTCATAGAACGAGACGATAATATTTAATAAAATTTATCGATTACCTGCATAAAATAGATTAAAGTATATTCAACTTATATTTTCAAAACTCATTTACTTTATTTTTTATTTTTTTCTTAGCAATAACATAATAAATGGTATTCTTACATTGTTATGAAATTATTAAAATTTACAGTTAAATCATGAAACTAGATACTTAAAGTTTTACTTTAACTTTATTTTTAACTTAATTAAGCCCCGGCATAAAAAGTGAACCTTAAGTAACTATAAAGGATAACACAAGTAGTCTCTCCACGTAAATTGTAAAAAGATTTTTTTTATTGGCAAACAAATTTTTTTTTGTTGTCTTAAGTAACTATAGTCTAAATTTCCTTGAAAATTAAAAAGCAGACCTCACAACTTAAAAAGGCAAACGTTTGGAGGATGGCTATATGTGTAATTTTTTCATTTTCCTTATTGAGAACATAACAGATAATTACAGGATAGAAGGCAGCCTCTTTACATATACATAATATATTCATATTCAGTACAATCATTAGAGAGAATCATTTTTCATTAAATCGTGACCATGTAGAGCTTGGATTTTATGGGGGAAAATTGAAATTTTAACTTCATATCACAGTAGAACCCAGATATATATCTGTGTATGGGAGGTAAAGGGCACTATTCTCCATTTTTTTTTTTTCGAAATTGAGGTTATAACAGTTTCCTATTTATTTTTTCCCCCTTTTTTAGAGGTACAAGGCACTATATCCTAAAACTAAAACACGGATTTAGCCAGTTGGAAAAAGCACTATGAACCAACATGCTGGGGAGGTAAATAGCACAATATGGACACGTAGCTGTTTACCTCCAGAGAATTGAGAATAAGTTAGCAACTATGTCCAGATAGTGCCCTATACCCACTCCACTTAGTAGAGTGAGAGAGCTACTAGTCTTATCAGTATGGCCTTGCGCCTTGCCTTGTTAATATTACAAAAAAATGAGTAAAAAAAACATTAAAATAGCTCTCCTGAAAAATTTACAATTTGGCACATAGGGCCCTTTACCTCCGATACACAGATATATTTTTAACTCATTGAAAGTTAAATAGGGTCTTAATTAATTATATTATAATCAAGCCTCTTACTTTGGCCATCCGCCTTGTCTGTAAGTAGCGCATGCCTGTAGGGATATACTACAACATAAAATGAGTTAATTCCGAATTTAGACCTCTTTTCTGGAATCATCCAGGTAGACTGTTCGTCATGGTTAATAATTCAAATTATAAGAACACCCTTGAAAAAATTATTGGTTAACACAATCTAACAAAAAAAATCTCATCAAAAATAACTAAATTTAATTATTCATATTTATCAAATTAAAGAATTTTAATTTAACAAAAAAAAAATATAAAAGTCTATTTTTACTTTAATGATATTGTTTTAGTCTTTGTCATGGCTTTAAGGTCATTTATGGCTCAGGTACGTTTAATATAAAAATGTTCCTTATAAAAATATACCTAGTAAAAAATACAAGATTTAACATTAAATTAATAATATAATTAAATTTGTCTAATTTTATGACTAATTATAAAAATATAAAGTAAGGGAGGGGGGATAATAATAGAATAAAATGAACTAGACAATTGGGCAAGTAATAGATTAGGGTATTTACCCACCTTATACTAATGAAATTATTAACATATTCTGTTAAAGGTAACAATTAGAATGGATTAAAAGCACTTTGTTTAGACTGTTACTCCCCTTATATAAAAAAAAAAAAAATTGATACTCCCTAACCTCAAAGTACAAAGTTCTAAACATCCCTTTGTCTTAATAGTTATTTAGATGAAGGAATGTATAATTAATTATATTCATTAAAATTCTAAAAAAAAAACATAGGGGAGTAAAAATCTAAAGAA
Organism: Gerris lacustris; assembly: GCA_951217055.1. Classification (NCBI taxonomy): domain Eukaryota; kingdom Metazoa; phylum Arthropoda; class Insecta; order Hemiptera; family Gerridae; genus Gerris; species Gerris lacustris. The sequence continues at coordinate 3,689,234 of OX578281.1, read as the reverse complement.
GTACCAGTTTAGTACATAAGTTCACATTTGGGTTGTATCAAGTTTTTGGATGCCACCTTTAATTTTTCTTCCTTATGACAGTCAAAGTTGGAGTAATCAGTTTGGAATATAGCACTTCAACGTGAACCATAGGTTCAATTTAGTTGAACCTGATCTAGTGGTTCATATCTAGGTTATAGAGAGCCTTTGAGAATTTACTGATTCACAAAGGCTCTCAATGGGGCCTGGGTGGCTCGGAGGCTAGAGCGCTTGCCGTGCAATAACCCAAGTAAAGCAGATGCTGCTCAATGCGAGCCGGGTCGGAAGGTGATCGCAGCTCTGGGTTCGATTCCCGGACCAGGCCCCCCGCTCAATGTCCACCCAGCATTGATTAAACAAATGGGAAGCTCCTCGAAAGAGTGGTGCCACCAAGTTTCGGCCTGGAAACCATGATGATGACACTCCAGGTTGTATTACAACCAGGAGGGGAGTCATGGTTAACGACCATATCTTCACACGAGTGTGAAGATTTCGGTCCCTAACCCGGGTTTGTTCAATGGGCCCACCTAAGTGGCCTGCGTCTTCGGGTGTAAAAGCCCCCCGGAATAATAAATAAAAAAAGGCTCTCAATACCAAATCATAATGAATGAAAAGAAATTTAATATTTAGAAAATATTAAACAGCTTGGTTTTCCGGTGAAATCCACATCACAAAGGGTTGAAGTTTTGCTTCCACTACTGGAAGCATCTTCAGGGGTGTGAATCATCTTGTTGTGATGTTTACTTGAAGTAACAACAAGGCTGATGCAATATCTCACGTAACAAGCAACAGATGTTGCTTCAGACCCAGAATTAAAGATATTACCTCTGATCCTGAACATTCTGTCTAGTCTACATTGTTCCTTGCTCAGAACAACATATACTATCCTGAAGATGCCTCCAGTGTAGGAGGCGAAATATCGGAATACTCTTCGAACATGATACGGTCACCACTGGAAGACCTAGAACTTAACAAGATATACTGATGACTTGGGTGAAGGTAACAATGATCACATATCAGCGATTACTTTGCATTCTAAAGAAACTGTTCATCTCATAAGGTTTGAGGACATACGAGTACTCGCTTCTATCAACAGATATCACAGCAGGATAGTAAGGGAGACTATAGAGATCGAGAAACAACCGGAGAACTTCAACAGAGAGGATGGTTTCACTCTCTCCCGGACCTGGAAACCTCTGGTTAGCACCTGTGCCAAGCAGAAAGCAAGAAGCTGCGCCGCGGTCACTTCGCAACTTCAAACATCGACAAAGGCAATACCTGCCCGATTGTAACATCTTGACAAAGGATCAACCCGACTCAAGGAACCCCCGGGGAATCCAGGTATAATCAACATTCCAGAAAGCAACTATAAATACGCCGTCCTTCACTCCAGTCGTCAGTATATCTTTGTTGTTGCTTCAAGCACACAAATAACATCACGATGCACCATACCCCTGAAGATGCTTCCAGTAGTGGAAGCGAAACGTCAGACTTCAACCCAAGCTGTTTATTACGAGTCTACTCACAGAAGCCCAACCACCAAATTTTGTAAATAAGTCTATTATATTGTTATGCTTCTGTATTAGAGGCTATCTTAGGAGTTTTTGCTAAATGCTGGTATCCTAAGAAGGCTATATGACTGATTGTGATAAATACAATTATTATAATTGACATTCAATCATCACACATTCATTCACATTTGACATTCATTTCCTTTCAGGAAGTAACAGGAAGAAAATTAAGGGTGCATCCATGTACATGTACAACCTATAGCCCTGACATTTTTATCACATTCATTTTGAAAATATAATTCTTAGAATAATGATAAATAGAACAGGGTTAGCGATAGAGGATGTTTTCTTATCTTGGACACTCAACCCCAGCGCAGGGAGAAAGAACTTGTCAGAGTGGAACCTAGAAACTCTATTATGGTAATATTACCAGGTTCTTTCTAATGTTTCCTCATTTTCCCCTGATTTTTAAAGGTTTATTGATAACTGTCCAAGGTATTCTTCATTAATTAAAGGAAATAGTTGGAGAGCTTATCTATAATGCCTCATTTACATTCTGCCACTGCCAGTGCTCCTCCTTCTGCCACATTTACACCCTAAACATCTTGTGGCAGCATCAAAGACAGTGAATGATTACATTATCGCTTCACTTACTTCCCATTCTATCTCGGGAAATAAAGGACGTCAAAGAAGATGCAGCTTTAGCGAAATGTTGTGCTTTTATTTATAATAAGCAGTTTCTATCTTGTGTTTTGTTGATATTGCCAAAATAGTTCCGAAATTATTCAGCATTAAAGTTTCAAATGTTGATATTTTTCAAAATGTCAACAGAATCAAAAATGAAATTCATTGGGAATGAATAATTAGTTTAGTAGGAAGGTATAATAGTCCACAGGCCACCATAAGAAGTGAGTCGCTGATTGATAAAGTTTTCTTACCTTATGGAATCGCTTATTTATGCCGTGTCCACCGATGAATTGGGTATATGGTAACTGGGCGCTGGGCCATTTATTTTTTGTTGACATGCCAAACTTGCCCTTCTGCGGGAACATTGAAAAGAGATAGATAAACTTTTTATTTTTATAGGATCGTTTAATTAAATTATTTAAAAAACAGTGGTACACGTGGCCACCGATAAGAGTTGGCCGTTTGGGGTGGCCACCGCCCCAAACATATCGCTCTGCGGGGTCGTTGAAAAACGGCCCACTCGTATCGGTGGCCACCTTTACCACAGTTTTTGAAATAATTTAATTAAACGATCCTGTGAAAATCAAAACTTTATCTATCTCTTTTCAATGTTCCCGCAGAAGGGCAAGTTTGGCATGTCAACAAAAAAGAAATGGCCCAGCACCCAGTTGCCATATACCCAATTCATCGGTGGACACGGCATAAATAAGCGATTCCATAAGGTAAGAAAACTTTATCAATCAGCGACTCACTTCTTATGGTGGCCTGGGGACTATAATTACTGCAAATTTCAGTGGAATTGGAACATTATATATTTTATGATTTTTTAAAAAAAAAATAAATTTGCTAATTCAGCAAAATAAGTTAAGGCATGTAAGTAGAAGAGGAGAGTGTGAATGTACATGAGGCATATAAAAATCTAAATATTCTCCTATACACAATGTGACATAATATGTATTCTATAAATTTGCCATAATTGGCAATAATAGTTATGCCATAAATTTGTTCTAATATTTACAGTAGAGTCTCGCTAGTCTAGACATCCGGAATCCAGAGGACCTCAATAATTTTATAATAATGTAAAAATCAATATTTTTTAAAATTTATATCAATAAGATGGTATGTTCTTTATCCTAAATCAATTTGTTGGTATACAAAGTGAGATGAAACAGTATTTTTTTTTTTTAATAAAACATTGATTTTAATAGTTTTTGGCTAAAACTAGTTTAACACACATTTTATAATTGATTCTATTTAATCCGGACATTCGGTGATCCATAAAGTGCCCCGTCTGATCAAATCTGGATTAGAGAGACCCTACTGTAAGTTATTTATTTTTTTTTTTTAAATTTATGCAATATTTTCCACCAAACACTTGATTTTTTTTTTTTTTCTCCACATTTTAACATTAGGTTTTAAAAAGTAATTTATACTTAAAATATATGAAAATATACAATAAAAAAATAAATACATAGTATTTATAAAAGAAAGTAATTAAGTACAATAAGTAATTTATTAAACTAATAGCTTATTTAAAATTTATAACAAATATTTACATCTTTATTTATTTTTATTTTTTATTATTTATTTATTATTGTTTATATGTTTTTACTCTAAAATAAATGCCTCTTAGTTTTACACAAAAATTTATTGATTCTTTGATCATATTAATATCAAAGATGGTAAAAAATAGGCCAAATGAACATTGAGTTTACATAAATATTTAAACCATAGTAAATTACATTAATGATGTGAATCTTGACCAATCACCATTATAGAGGTAGATTATACCTACTATATTGTAGGTATACTCTTAAAATTTACTTTCATCAAGTAATTATATGACAAAAAAAACCAAAAAAAAAAAAAAAAATAACATTGCGATCAAGAATATGAAATTAAAATTTATTAGTCCAATTATAGATTTTACTTGAACTTGTATATTTACAATTTACAATCAAAGACAACACAGAATAATTTTCATTATTTGGAATCAGATAAAATTAAATAAAAGATCTTGGCCAGTTGCTTAATACAAAACAAATATTTTATAACCAAAATATTTATAATTATTTTTTATGATTAAAAAAACATTCAATATTAAGAGCTAAGTTTGAACATAATGAAAAATTTACAATGATTATAAAAATTGGCACTTCTTTAGATTGTTACTCCCCTTATAAAGAAAACTGAGGGGAGTAACAATCTAAAGAAGGAGTACTGAATGTTCTTCTTTTGACTGTTACTCCCCTTATAAAAACAGAAGTGTGATATTCCTTTGTCCCAAAGTACATTGGACTAAACATCCCTTTATCTTAATAGCTATTTAGTCAATGTTATTTTTATATTCTAAAACAACATAGGGGAGTAACAATCTAAAGAAGTACCGGATTATTTTGATGAATTTTAAATTTCATTTACCTATATTAAAACCCGTCTATATCTTCAGTAGTTTTTCTTTAATTAATAAAAATAAATACAATTCAAATAATAATTATTATTAACTACGGGAAACAGACAGAGAAAAATACACTCCAGCGCCGGGATTTGAACCACGGGCCTCTATTATTTACATTAGTTCTATGTCATTAATGTTGACTTCTAAACTTCTAAGACTTGTGGAAAATTGAAAGCCTAAATTCGGGACAAGGTGTCATTAACATCAGAGAAAATTCATTCTCCTGCGTAGCTTAGTTAGTAGAGCGCTATACTGGAAATATTGAGGCCCGTGCTTCAAATCCCGGCACTAGAGTGTATTTTTCTCTGTCTGTTTCCCGTAGTTAATAATAATTATAATTTGAATTGAATTAAAATTTAATCTTTCCGTAGTATGAATACTACCAAAATCGTAAAAATAAATACAAATTTGTATATTGGCATCAATATTCACATAAGGTCATCACATTTAATAAAAAATAACATTTTTATGTTCCATTTCTCTTAGGCTTGAACAATTAAAGCCTCTTATTTGATTCTTGAATGTAACGCTTATCCGCTCATGTTACATTTTAATTTCTTTTGTTATGTTCTCAACTGCTATGGAAGTGATTGGACGTGGTTTCTTTTAACGGAACATAATCATTATGTCCATTATCATTTAGAAGTGAACTATGATCTGTTTCTTTCGATGGTCTTGAGGCTCTAAAACATAATAATTACAAGATATAAAGAACTTTTATGTACAACGTTTTTAAATTTTCTGTCGAATCATAATATGTAGAATTGATAATATAATTGTTATTGTTATGTATGATGTTAGTAAAAAAAATAGTTCCAAGTTTATTTAATTCATATAAATGTTAATTTAAATCAAATTATAATTATTAACAACTACGGGAAACAGACAGAGAAAAATACACTCCAGCGCTGGGATTTGAACCACAGGCCTCTATATTCGGTGTTCGGCTCTATATTGAACCACAGAAAGCTTAAATTCGGGACAAGGTATCATTAACGTCAGAGAAATTCATTCTCCTGCGTAGCTTAGTTGGTAGAGCGCTATACTGGAAATATAGAGGCCTGTGGTTCAAATCCCAGCGCTGGAGTGTATTTTTCTCTGTCTGTTTCCCGTAGTTGTTAATAATTATAATTTGATTTAAATTAAAATTTAATCTTTCCGTAGTATGAATACTACCAAAATCGTAAAATATGAGTTTCATATAAATGGCAACCAACTAGACAGCTGATCTTAAACCTATAAAAGAAGAAATCTTTGTACAACGGATTTCGCCAATCGATATGCCCCTGTGTAGGAGACGGCAAAAAAAGACAAATAACTACAAGTAAAGAAGTAGAGATGCAGAAAAATTAAACCGATACCTAGGACACAAGTGTAAACAAACCTGGTTATCACACGTCAATTAATTTATTTCTCTGTTTACTTGTCCTGTTCCGCTTTCATTCAATGTTTATCTCTTAAAACTACAATTAGTTTTTTACATAACAAAATGACCTGATATAATCATTCTTAAACATTTTAACAATTTTATCAGCCATACCAGGTACTAACATAAAAAAATCATAAATTTGAAACCCGTCAAAATGAAGATAGTAAATATGGGTCATGTGAAAACAAATAAAATATCTTGCGGATTTTTTCCGAACTAACTTTCCATACAGCAAAAATTTGCTGAAAACTAATTAAATTCTGCTGAAAATAATCCATTGTCATCGTGTTCTGAGGTATTGTAAAAGTTTCAAATGTCTAGCAACTTGGGAAGTTAGTTAAAAATCGATTGCAAGATTTGAACTGGACACCCACACAAAAAAACAAATAAACAAGAAAGCAAGCTAATGAAAACGTAGTAAAAACATATTTTATACACATGAAATGTTTTTGTACCACTTATAACTTACATCTCCAATTTTTAAAAGTGTACTAAGTTCAGTAGAAGTTATAATTGAGGAGCTTAGTATCAAAGACGGAAAATGTGCAATTTTCAAAATGGATGTTTTTATGCAAATGGATAGTGGAATCGGATGCAGCTGCCAAAAATCTATAAGAAACAATCAATAACTCAAAAAAAAAAAAAAATGTTGAATGTCTGTCTTTGATGATGACTAGGCTCCTCAATTCTTCTCTTAATTCTAAAGTTTTTAATGATTCACGTATGAAAAAGAGTGTACCCACCTTTCACTAGTGTTCTTATTGTGAACGTGCGGATGAGGCCCATGTGGTACCCAGCCCGAGGGTGAGAATCTTCTGTCAGAGTCGAAGGTAAGTCTAGGTATGAGTACTGAACTGGAGAGAGACAGCAAGATGAATGCAACACCACAAGTCATCAGTACATATATGATGACTTCGTATAGCACGGGACCCACGTACAGGTACACGAAGAATCTAGTCGCCAAACTTTTTGTCAGTTGAGGCATTTCCTATCAAAACAAACCAAAAAACATTATATACTCTTAGCAATACAGAATTGTCATCTTACATGAAAGGTTAGAAATAAAACCTTTAAACTCAGACTAATATTTCAAATATAAAAAAAACTGATATAAACAGTGCGTTCAATAAATTCCGAGACTGATTACTGTTCTGCAAAATTTAACGAACTTTCTGTTCCCAAGAAAAGTTTATCTGAACTTTATGTTTTTGAAGTTGCTGAATCCGAACCTGAAGTCAAAATTTCTCCTATATGTACAGTTTTCCCGAAAAAGGCGCATAAAGTTCGGAAAAATTGTGTTTTTGGGGTTTCTGGCCCAATTTTTCGCCCCAAAAAAATATATATTGGGCGTTGAATATCTTTAAACTATGAAAAACACGTATCAAAAGTAAAAAAAAATCTTTTGACCTTACTTTTTTTAAAAATAAGAAAAACAATAAATCAATTTTTCCTCACATTGAGTCTTTGTATTTCTATCACTTTTTCAGTGGAATAACAAACAGATTTTTTTTACTTTTGTTTCGTGTTCTTCATAGTTTAAAGATATTCAAACGCCCATTTTTTTTTTTTTTCGAAATTTTTATCGGCGAAAAATTGGGTCAAAAACACAATTTTTCCGAACTTTAGGCGCATTTTCCGGGAAAACTGTACGTATAGAAGAAATTTTGACTTCAGATTCTGAAAAGGTCATTTTCATTCTGAGGTTTTTTTTTTTTTTGCAGAGCAGTGTTAATATATTTGTACACGACACAAGTGACAACTATAGACACATCTCTCGGACAACTACGGACACATCTCTCACATCTCACGGACAACATCACATCTCTCGGACAACTACGGACACATCTCTCACATCTCACGGACAACATCACATCTCTCGGACGACTATAGACCTATGTAGAATAAAGATTCCTCTACTGCCCATAATTGTTTTATAGCGCACCTGGTATTCTTGCCTTGTGTACTAGTAATCTGTGTCAGTATGTTATGAGTTGTCATTATTTTCAAAATGTATTAACATGCTACAATCAAGTTGATGATCTCATCGTGGAGATGATTAAGCCTCGGGTGCGCTGCGCGCAGTCTAATACAGACAAGAGGTGGCGCGGACCCCTGATAGGACTAAACCCTGAAATGCTAATGGTAGTCGAATCGATAAGCACAGTTTGAACCTTAACCTTTTACGCTCGTATGCGATGGTGATGGGTACCCCATCCTTTGGCAGTGCTTGCACTGGTTAGTAACACACCTGCTAGTGCAGCGGTAGAAGTCATTTTGAGCATACACTCGTGTTCTGGCAAATTCCCGTCAAAGCTACTTCGTCGATTCGACTAACGTTTAGTTATAGATGTAGGGAATTAATTGGTCATTGAATGAGCCTATAGCCTGGGAAAATGGGCCTGGGGTATAAGGCAATAGACCTAGGGGTAAAGGCAATGGACCTAGGGTAACTGGCCTTCGGCCAGAGACCAGTGGTCGAGAATCTGGGGCCTGGAGCACATAGCAAAGGGCCTAGGACTTTTGGCCTGGGGCATGGGACCTGGTGCATTAATGTTCACTCAATTTCAGATTCTTCTGATGTTCCTACTAACCTCTTTGTGATCAAATGTTTGTATATCTTACTAAAAGATTTGATAATGAGTTCTTAATAGTTTTCTCTTCATAAAAGTGTAGTTTCAACCCAAAAAAATATTTTCTGGATATGTTAATCGAATCGACGAAGTTTTAGTAATACCAGCCATCCAATTACCATTAGCATTCCAGGGTTAATCTGTTATATCCCTATCCTCCCCTATCTAAAATAAAATCCCTATCTTCCAATCGCACCCAAATCTATCTCAATTTCACAGTTATAATTTAGGCCTCACAGGACGGACCGCGCGTTCCCGAGGGTTAAAGTGACCTGATCAACCATCCAGTAATAACCTAATGCTGTTTATCAGGACTTAAAAAAGAACTAAAACAAATAAAAACACACAAGTCAACTTACAATTTCTATCCACAACATAGGGAGATACATGTTACTAAATCTTTTAACATTGTTAATAGAAGATATATCCTCTAAAGCCATGTTAATTTGCATTTTCACGGAAACTTTCAAAGGTATCCCTGCAATCTGAAATATAGAAAAAAATAATTAAAATAATTAATATAGAAATGCCATTTTTCAAAACTGGTCTTATTTTCAACTTCTTTTTTTTTGTTTCTGTATTTTTCACCTTAGTTGTATCTATGTGCAAAATTTAGGGAAGATTGAATGGCGGTAAGTGGTTCAAAATTGGGGTAATAGGTGTGTGATGAAACGTAAAAAGCAAATAAATTTGACACAATTTTTTTGTTTTTGTATTCTTCACCTTAGTGTTGTTTCAATGTGCAAAATTTGGGGAAGATTGAAGTACATAGGTGTGCGATGAAACTTAAAAAGCAAATAAATTTGACACCATTTTATTATTATTTTTTTTTTTTGGTTTCTGTATTCTTCACCTTAGTTGTATCTATATGCAAAATTTGGGGAAGATTGAATGACGGTAAGTGGTCCAAAATTGGGGTAATAGGTGTGCGATGAAACTTAAAAAGCAAATAAATTTGACGCCATTTTTAAAAAAAATTTTTTTTTTGGTTTCTGTATTCTTCACCTTAGTTGTTTCGATGTGCAAAATTTGGGAAGATTGAAGTACGGGAAGTGGTTCAAAATATGGGTAACGGAAACGTGCGATGAAACTTACAAAGCAAAGTAATATAAGACCAGTAAAAATAGACCAAATTATATTCTGATATTAAGAAGAATAATTACAAGATAAAAAGAACTTTTTTATATACTACGTTTTTAAATTTTCTGTCATTAATCATAAATTTGAAACCCGTCAAAATGAAGATTGTAAATATGGGACATGTCAAAACAAATAAAATAACTTGCGGATTTTTTCCGGACTAACTTTCCATACAGCAAAATTTGCTGAAAACTAATTAAATTCTGCTGAAAGGTGGCTAAAAGTATTAAAATATTGCATTGTCATCGTGTTCTGAGCTATTCTAAAAGTTTCAAATGTCTAGCTACTCGGTAAGTTAGTTAAAAATCGATTGCAAGATTTGTACTGGACAAACAAACAAACAAAAAAGCAAGGTAATAAAAACGTAGTAAAAAATAGACCAAATTATATTCTGATATTAATAAGAAAATAAATGTTTATATTTTAAAATGTTGAACAATTATTATGATCAAAAGGACTTATGGTATATAATATAAGCTTGTTTTTTAACAGAACTTATATAATATTATCAGAAATAAAATACATCAAATTAAATAATTATAAAATTAAAAATAAAGAAAGTAATGTGTACATACATTATTGATAATGAAGTGGGAACCATGTTTATCTTTTTCAGGTTTGATTCCATCAAAAGCCTCAACCAATTTGGGATCTCCATCGAGGAAATGTGGGTAGGATAGAGCTATTGGAAAACCTGCAAATTTAAATATAACCAGTAAAGTATTTTTTTTAAAAAATATTTAAGAGGCTAAGTAAATACGTTTTAAATCAGGGATGGCAAATAGGATTTTATCGAAGAGCCAGAAAGGAAATTTGAATACATTTTTTTTAGTGCCATTACCTAATGTGTTTACTGTATTATAATTTTGTTATTTTGAGATAAATAAGAAAAACATAGAGATGTAGAAAATGCAGTTATACATTCATTTTACTACTTCTCAATTATGAGCTAATGTGGTTGAATTAATTTTTACTGTCTCAATTTTAAGCTAATGCAGTTAAATCAATTTTTTCCCTTGAGTTAAGCACTGTGAATTTCAGTATTTAACAACTAAATATATATAGATATAATAATCAAGTTGATTACCGTAGTAGCAGTCTGATACATCAAGAAGTCCTACTGGCATGCACTTTCCTTTCTTACAGTAGCACCTGTTAGAAGCTTCATAGTGACCGTTGTCGAAAGAATTATTCGCTATCTCATATCTATACCCTGATAACCAGCCCACTGTCTCCTCACCAACTTTACTCTAAAACATTATCAAATTATTAAATATGGCTCATAGTAGTAGTAGTAGTAGTAGAAGTAGTAGTAGTAGTAGTAGTAGTAGTAGAAGTAGTAGTAGTAGTAATAGTAGTAGTAGTAGTACTAGTACTTGTACTAGTATTAGTAGTAGTATTAGTACTAGTATTAGTATTAGTAGTAGTAGTAGTAGTAGTAGTACTAGTACTAGTACTTGTACTAGTATTAGTAGTAGTATTAGTACTAGTATTAGTATTAGTAGTAGTAGTAGTAGTAGTAGTAGTAGTAGTAGTAGTAGTAGTAGTTGTAGTAGTAGTAGTAGCAGCAGCAGTAGCAGCAGTTGCAGCAGTAGCAGTAGTAGCAGTAGTAGAAGTAGTAGCAGAAGAAGTAGAAGTAGTAGTAGTAGTAGTATAGGTCCTAGTACTAGTACTATAGATGGATAGGACTAACCACTTGTTCATATACAGGGGGGTCTAAAAGCTTCTCCCCCCCCCCCCCCCCCGCCTCTTAACTTTTGAACAGTTTGAGATAAATTAATGAAATTTAGGGGATCCGTACCATGTAAAGGGAAGTTTCAACCTGAAACACCTTAAATAAGGTAACGCAACCTTATTAAGGCAAGGTACCTGAGATCAAAGTAAACAAAACAAAGTTCTTAACTATCACTAGCTTTTTATACAGTTAGAAATAAAAAATCAATTATAAATTAAAATTGGAATCAGTCTTTTTGGAAATACTGTTTACACATCCAAATTTTAACTTTTCGTTAAGAATTATGTATTAGTAAAGTCAGTCAACTGGTACTTCCTCGAAGAAGTCAATTTCCTGCAATTCGCACTCTCACAGGTTTTATCCACTTTTGAAGCAAGACGCGTGTTGAGTTGTCCGTATTTGAAACAAAATTGCAAATATTATTGCATTTTTACCCCTTTTCTGGTCGTTTTTTATGCAAATGGATAGCAGAATCTGATGCAGCTGTCAAAAATCTACAAGAAACAATTGATAACTGAAAATCGAAAAAAATATCGAATATCCGTCTTTGATACAAGGATCATCATTTTGTGTCTACCTATTTTTTTTAGTATGGCTTAAATACTACTGGGCTGTGAAGTGAGTTTTTTCTTTACTGCGGCAATATTGCCAAGGTAAAGAAAAAACACTTCACAGTCGTGTAGCATATGCTATTTTTTCCGAGGTAGCAGACAATGAAAAAACATTAAATATTAATCAATAATCCATATAATAATAACAAATATTAGAACATACTTAAGATTTGAAAAAAAGAAACCTTAAAAAGAGGTTACACTATGACAAAAGATAAATAAAACGCATTGACATCTAGCGGAGTTTAATCGTACTAAGAAGCATTTCTTCAAAGATTGCTGCGCTAAAAACGGAAGTTTTGATAACTACCAGCAGAAAAGAATAGTATATTATGTTACTAGGCTGTGAAGTGAGTTTTTTCTTTACCGTGGCAATTACATTTACTGTCTCGCTTCGCTCGACAGTAAATATTGCCAAGGTTTTTTTTGCTATTTTTTCCGAGGTAGCAGACAATGAAAAAACATTAAATATTAATCACTAATCAATATATAATAATAACAAATATTAGTACATACTTAAGACTTAAAAAAAGAAACCTTAAAAAGAGGTTACACTATAAGAAAAGATAAATAAAACGCATTGACATCTAGCGGATTTTAATCGTACAAGAAGCATTTCTACAAAGACTACAGTGCTACTAATGGAAGTTTTGACAAATACCCGCCGGAAAATAAAAATGTTTTAGTTCCTAGGACGTAAAAGATTTTTTCTTTACAGCTAGGAGTAATGAATAGATTTTTTAAGTCCACGTAATGAAAAAATGGATTTTAGCTATGTTTTTTAGGCTCTAAAGTTACTATTTCACAGCCTACCACGGAAAAAAAAAATATTAAAAAAAAGAAGATTTAAAGAAAACTTACAAGTTGGACAGTCCTGCAGAGGGCCTTTCTAAAGAATACAAGGGTTTCATTGCCAGTCAAGAGAGAGTTGAACTTGGTTCCATCAGATGCTCCGGTGATGTTATTGCAAGGGAAAGGCCAGTGAGGAAGGGTAGGTCTGCCATTGTAATTATCCAGCAGTCCTGTCTTCCTCAGGTCATCCTCACCAGAGAATGTTGTAGACGTGTCACCTAGGTTGTTGTACATCTGAAACCATTATCTCAACATTAAACATCTTTTAATTAGAAAAGGAATAGATAAAGTGTAACAAGTAACTAACAAGAATTATCTGCTTCAGGCTTTCTTTATTCTATCTAGCCATTGCAACAATATTTTGGATCATTCAGATTATGAATACCAGACTCTAATGCATTAAAAACCAAGCTTATCACGTGATTAACAAAATTATTGGATAGCCAACAATAACTCCCAACATTTTGTTTCATCCCCTGACATAGAATGTCAACTTAAATTGTACCAATACTATTTTATTACAATTAGCATTGAGTTTTGACAGCGTGGGAAAATCTTAAAAATGTGAGGGGAGTCAAAGGGAGCATTGGATTTTGAATTCGAGAAGGATGGCCAACTAGGCAAATTAAAATATTATTTGCTCCACCCCCACCACACAGGCCTTGTGGCTTTATTTTTTCCCTCTTATAGGTTGGCTAACCTGAGTGTGAGTGTCAAAAGTCAATACTAATGGTGAGAATAGTATAAAGGTGTTAAATATTTTTGTAGACATAGACAGCATACCCATTAACTCTATATCCTGGTCTTAGTCCATACGCCCATAGCTCCCCTTAAAGAGACACTCTTGCTTGAAGAACAACCATATTTTCCCATTTTTTCTGGCACTCTTTTACTTTGCTACCCACCATTTATATTTTGAAATGATATATGCAAAAGTGTGATATTCCTTTGTCCTAAAGTACATTGGACTAAATATCCCTTTGTCTTAAAAGTTATTAACTTTGTTACCCATCAGGGCCGGCGCGACCGTATAGGCGAACTAGGCGACCGCCTAGGGCGCTAGGGCCTGAGGGGCGCCGCAAGATACTTGCCCACCAAGAAGTCAATGTTTTTATAAAGAAAGATAGATGAATAACGTAAATTAGGAGAGATCTCAGGGGCGGATCTATGGGGTGGAAGAGGAAATCCCCCCCCCCCCAAATACAACAAATTTACGAAAATATATCAATTGAATAAAATAAGGTTGAACATTTCTTATGTTTTATTATTTTTCAAACCAATTTAAAACTAATAATATAATTATTTTGCTAATAAATGATTCTTGTTTATGGAGCAATATAGTCAAGTTGATATTAACATTTAAAACTGGGATTCCCACATACATGTTTATGTGGGATACAAACATTTAACTATTTTGTGTTTGTTTATTTGCATACGTTAATGGATGTTTGTTTATATACTGAGTTGAGTGTGTATCCCCTAGTTCAGTTGCTGTATAGGACGTTGTGAAGGTATTTCATAATGAATAAGGAAGAATTAATAGCATAGTAGAGCGTTAAAGGTAAAGATTTAGTTAATAAAAGTTTCAAAAATTCTGCAGAAACAATTTTAAACAAACTTTTAGGTAATGTTTTTTTTAGCTGAAAAATCTCTCTAAAAAAAAGGCCCAAAATTTACCATTTTGAACCTAATTTTCTAAAATTTTCCGGTGGAGGCCCCCCATAACCCCCTTTGGGCTAGGGTTATGTATGACAGAAGAGAGATTAGTAGGACTGGTAACTATTTTAACTGAACTGAACAGGAGTTAGCAAGTTATTTACATTGTAGCAGTGATTAAATAATAAATTGTGTTTTATTTGTTTTGTTCTTATATTTCCAAAAAGTGAGTGGCTGAATCGACTGATTGGCGATGGCTTTGAATGATGGGGGGGGGGGGGGGGGGGGGGCTTATAATAGTTTTGCCTAGGGCGCCAAAACCTCTTGCGCCGGCCCTGTTACCCATCCTACTATTCAACATTTTATGTTTATGGGTATCAATGTAGGTGGGTAACAAACTAAAAGAGGCGTATGGGGGCGCCTCTTTTAGTTTGTTACCCACCACTTTATTTTTGTTATGGTGGGTAACAAAGTAAAAGAGTACCTCCCTTCTTATCTTTCAAAGGATCTTGATACCGGTTGTTAAGCTGTCATATTTCATCGTTCTTTTCTACATAACGGAACAGTTTAACCATAGCATATTCCCTATCAATGAAAAGAGGTTGCTAATCAACATGTTCACAATAAATGCAAAGAGGTTGCTAATCAACATGTTTACAACAAATGAAGAGAGGTTGATAATCAGCATGTTCACTACAAATGAAAAGAGGTTGATAATCAGCATGTTCACTACAAATGCAAAGAGGTTGCTAATCAACATGTTCACAATAAATGCAAAGAGGTTTCTAATCAGCATGTTCACAACAAATGAAAAGAGGTTGATAATCAGCATGTTCACTACAAATGAAAAGAGGTTGATAATCAGCATGTTCACTACAAATGCAAAGAGGTTGCTAATCAACATGTTCACAATAAATGCAAAGAGGTTTCTAATCAGCATGTTCACAACAAATGAAAAGAGGTTGATAATCAGCATGTTCACTACAAATGAAAAGAGGTTGATAATCAGCATGTTCACTACAAATGCAAAGAGGTTGCTAATCAACATGTTCACAATAAATGCAAAGAGGTTTCTAATCAGCATGTTCACAACAAATGAAAAGAGGTTGATAATCAGCATGTTCACTACAAATGCAAAGAGGTTGCTAATCAACATGTTCACAATAAATGCAAAGAGGTTGCTAATCAACATGTTCACAATAAATGCAAAGAGGTTGCTAATCAACATGTTTATGGCTTTCCCTTCTTATCTTTCAGAGGATCTTGATCCAAAACCAATTTTGGATACCGGTTCTTAAGCTGTCATATTTCATCGTTATTTTCTACATTATAGTACAGTTTAACCATAGCACATTCCCTATAAATACAAAGAGGTTGCTAATCAGCATGTTCACAATAAATGCAAAGAGGTTGCTAATCATTATGTTCACAATAAATGAAAAGAGGTTGATAATCAGCGCATGTTCACTACAAATGCAAAGAGGTTGCTAATCATTATGTTCACAATAAATGAAAAGAGGTTGATAATCAGCGCATGTTCACTACAAATGCAAAGAGGTTGCTAATCATTATGTTCACAATAAATGAAAAGAGGTTGATAATCAGCGCATGTTCACTACAAATGCAAAGAGGTTGTTAATCATTATGTTCACAATAAATGAAAAGAGGTTGATAATCAGCGCATGTTCACTACAATTGCAAAGAGGTTGCTAATCAACATGTCCACAATAAATGAAAAGAGGTTGATAATCAGCATGTTCACTACAATTGCAAACAGGTTGCTAAAGCATGTTCACTACAAATGCAAAGAGGTTGCTAATTAGCATATTAACAATAAATGAAAAGTGGTTTCTAATCAGCTTGTTCACAATAAATGAGTGAACATGCCTATGAAGGGATTGTAATTTATTTTTCTGTACAAAATAAGACTACCATGCTAGAAGTGACTTGTTAAACTCTACGTACGTATCAACTTCACTTGCGCTCTCAATCTTCTACTTAAGAACTTTAAATTTGAGTGTTTACCCTGTCAATAAGTCCAAGTTTGTTGAAATCAATCCAGCTCGGCATGAAACTGTTTCCAAGGGTGAGGAGTTTGCTCGAGTAGCCGAACATGAATTCCTTGGCAGTCATCAAGACGAGAGGCTGGGAGTTGGTCTGCGTTATAACAAAGTTAATCGGGGCCCTTGTGAGGAGAGTCTTACGAGCCATTACTTGAGCTATACTCTGAAAAAAAACAAAAAAACTTTTTAATATTAATATTTATAAATGAATTTTAGTCAGATATAAATAAAATTAGTCTGCCAATTAGTGTGGAATACACACACAGCCAATTATTTAAAATTAGCGCTTCCCTATCGTAACATATTATCTCTGAGCCAGGATTACTGGTTGCATAGTTAAGTTTGTTAATAAAACCAAAAATAATACAATATAATAAAACATTAGATGAGAGAGAGAGGGGGAAAAAAAATAAATAAATAAAATAAAATACATTAGGATAAATTAATAGGTAATGGGTTATGTCTGAATAAATTTTGTTGTTATTTAAATTCTGTTCCTTATATTTAATTTTCTTATAAGTGTTATGTGATTATTGCATGTAGGTCATAATATATTATTCAATTTTATTTATTATTGTTAGTCATTGTTATGTAAATAATTTAATTGTTAGTGCTATGAAACTATGTTGATTTGTTACATCTGTAAGTAGTATATTAAAACGCTCAAATAGGATAAAACCTAAATACGATAATTTAGTGCTCATGACAAAGTTTGGATGTAGCTTATGTATATATGGAAATTTGTAATTTGTAATTTTTTTATGTGTATGAAGTCCAACTCCAGGAGACGACCGATGGCCATACCTCAAAATGCTTTGCTCATACATTTATTGAAATGTTTTTTGTATTTATAAATAAACATTATTATTATTATTATTATTATTATTAGTGTGGAATATAGCTTCCTTACATCGGAATGGTCATGATAGTAATATAATGGTCGCATCCTATTGTTCTTTTTATCCCATCTTCCACCCACATGGCTGGAGAGGACGGGTTGAAAAAAAAATACCTATCTAGATCAGTATAATACATAGGCTAGTTTTAAAGAGTTATATTAAGTCAGAAATATCGCCTCATCAAATATCCTGAGGTGATATCAGATAGTATACATATTTTATATCAACACTAATATGGCATATATATGACTTAAGGCGGAAATACACATGCTAGTTACTCGCACAAAAACATACGAGTAGCTCGCAGAGGAGAGCTACTGGCATGTGTATACATTAAATAGCATGCGAGTAAATCGCACGGGGTTTGATTTAAGTCTTGCCAGTGGCACGAGTCGAGGGGTGGGAGAACTGATAAGGCACGTGTAAACAAACAGCCCTGCCAGGCCAAGATTGCTAGTAGCTTAGCTAGCACGAGTCTTCCTCAGCCCTTCAGTATTCAGTTGCGTTCCTTCTTTTCGCAGGTATCTGACAACAACTCATCATCTTTCTCCGAAAGCATTCGCAATTAATTTATAAAATTATTGACGTCCCCGAACCGCATTTCATTTAGTAGGCACTGACTCACTCCATGTACCTAATTCCCTTCTAGCTATCCAATCTTTTACCCACACTCTTTGTGTCTTTTTCTTAATTTTTAAATGTTTAAAAACTCTTGTTTGTAAGTAACAGAACAATCTGGCTAATTTCATTCCGCACAGATACATTCAGAATGTACATTAAAACACAATATCATAAAACTATTAAAATTAATTAAATCAAATACAATTATTTCATAATATATTCTGGCTAAGAGAAGGCAAGAAACGAGTGCCTGTTTCAAAACTAGAACTGTGACTGGAGTGTGTATTGTCATGTGCTAGTAGCTCGCACAAGACCGATCATCTGGATGATACTAGCATGCTATTTCACTGGCAAATGTACACAGCGTCTGCAGCATGCCAGCTACTGATGTGCTTATAGTAACTCGCCACTGGCATGTTTTTTTTCTAGCATGTATATTTCCGCCTTTAAGACCAAAATGAAAATTTTTAATGAAATTGTTTTGTTCTTTTTGCGTAGCTCACTTTTGCTTAACACAACTTACACAAAGTGGTACTGTTAATAGTTGAAATAAGTAAAAATAGGAGCTTACCAGCAATGCTATGTTAGGAAGGTACAGCAAGTCATCTTCCTTTCCATTGCTCAGATGAGGCTGAAACTCCAAAGGATGTTTCGGGTGAGACGTAATAGTATGATTAGCATTAAATGTTGTGTTGGCATGTTCCAAAAATTCCCTGAAAATAAACTTATACTTTAGTTTATTGGCAATAAAAACTGCTACTGATTAATTTATTATTAATCATTAAAAATTGGGAATGTGATTAAAACAAAGTAATAGAATACACTTTTATTACTAAAGAACACAAAATCTAACTACTAAAAGACAGTCAGGTTGAGAATGATCTAAGGAAGGGTCGAAATATTGCAGAAGTGAGGATTTTATTTCCTTGATTGATTCAAATTCTAAAGAATTAAAAACCACAAGCAACACATTCTACTAACTCATATAAAGGCGTTTATCTCCAGCAGTGAGAAAAAGTTATGATTTTGGATTATTATAGAGGGACTAAAGTAAGTCTTTTTCTTCCCTGTTAAAAAGTTGGGAGAAAAAGTAAAAGTAGGGCGAAAAAGAAGGCTTGCCAACTTAATTATTTTATAAATAGTCGAGAATGAATGGATAATGAAGTGAAGTTGTTGAAATCAGGTTGGCGACACTGCTTTTTCGACCTTGTTTACATTGCATCAAACCTGCATCTAAATAACCTTCTATTTTAGTTTAAATGCAATTCTTATTTGTATGTTAATATTGAATCTCTTATATCTGCTATTAAAAGTGATAACAATTATTGTTATTTATTAAAATACTATATAAAAACTGTGCAATGGATGAAGATGCATTTTTTCTCTCTACTAGAGATAAAATATTGTATATACCTCGGGAGTAAAGGGATATAATTCCCTCGCGTGGGCAAATATAACCCATTTTTTTTTTTTTTTAAAGGGCTATAAAAAGGGATATAAAGGGAAATGATAGCATTTTGGGAAATTATTCGGCAGCGCTTAGGGAGCTAATTAGCGTTATTCCCTCGGATACGCCTTGGGAATTAAAATGTCTAATTCCCTCGGCTTCGCTTCGGAATTTAGGGACCATGGTTCCTTCGGCTTCGCCTCAAGAACCAACTTATTCGCTCAGGGAATAATGGCTTACTATACTCCCAAACTCCCAAGGTGCATAAATAACTATTGTTTCACGTCATTATGTAATAAAATAGCTCGCTCATCAAAAGTTACTGAAACAACCTTTTAAATTGCTAATAATGCTGGTTAAAGAACTCGTCTTTTTTGTTAAATTGACTTTTATTGTTTGTACATGAAACACTACGACTGTACCAGCAAAAGTTTTCCGGAGAAATCCGTGGAAAAATAAATTATGTCAAGTCTAAAGTTTTGCTTCCACTACTGGAAGCATATTGGGGTTTTGAGCATCGTGATATTAACTCGAGTTAATTAATACGCCTAGAAATTTAGGGAACTGTTCTATTTATTCTGGAGATAAGATTAAAAATATTTATATTTAAATTAACTAATCTATAAACATAACTGTATCTAATAATATAATCACAATATTAATCTTAAATCGTTTAGATAAATAAATAAAGAGTTGATAACGCATTCATAAAATGTTGTCAGTGTGTAAAACAATAATCAATATATACTATGATTATAAATCATATATCATAGATATATCAATCATTGTCAAGGAAAAACATTACGTAAACCGTCAACACAAATAATTCTAAATAGGGCACAACATGGTTGTTTGTTATTTACGAAAGTTTCAGTTTCAATACAATTATTACTTGTTATATGCTGTTAAAATTAGGTTGCCAATAGTGTGTAGCACATAGATTTCTCACGTCCTCTTTCTATACTTAAATGATTTAATGCTTTTTCAGCCTACATTAAGGCTGATTTACTCGTATTATTTAATTCGCTTCCCTAGTATCGGATAATAACTAAATTTTAACTTCGGTAAGCTCGGAAGCAAAATGTTAACCTTAAACTTCAACCTTTAGTGTTTGAGGGATGATTTTTTGGAGCTTCCCTAAAATTTTCCATTGATTGCGTTATTGTTATTACACATAACATAACTGCAAAGTTTCAAATTTTTATTTTGGGTATTTTCGGAGATCAGGTGCGTTACAAACCACGTTACAGACAAAGGGAAGAACAGACAGACAAGCGCAGGAATGTATTAGGGACCTCGTTACAGACAGACAGACAAGCGCAGGAATGTATTAGGGACCTCGTTACAGACAGACAAGCGCAGGAATGTATTAGGGACCTCGTTACAGACAGACAGACAAGCGTAGGAATTTATTAGGAACATCGTTACAGACAGACAGACAAGCGTAGGAATGGATTAGGGACCTCGTTACAGACAGACAGACAAGAGTAGGAATGATTAGGGACCTCGTTACAGACTGACAGACAAGCGCAGGAATGTATTAGGGACCTCGGTACAGACAGACAAGCGTAGGAATGATTAGGGACCTCTTTACAGACAGACAGACAAGCGTAGGAATGTATTAGGGGCCTCGGTACAGACAGACAAGCGCAGGAATGTATTAGGGACCTCGTTACAGACAGACAGACAAGCGCAGGAATGTATTAGGGACCTCGTTACAGACAGACAGACAAGCGTAGGAATGTATTAGGAACCTCGTTACAGACAGACAGACAAGCGTAGGAATGTATTAGGGACCTCGGTACAGACAGACAAGCGCAGGAATGTATTAGGGACCTCGTTACAGACAGACAGACAAGCGCAGGAATGTATTAGGGACCTCGTTACAGACAGACAAGCGCAGGAATGTATTAGGACCTCGTTACAGACAGACAAGCGCAGGAATGTATTAGGGACCTCGTTACAGACAGACAGACAAGCGTAGGAATGTATTAGGAACCTCGTTACAGACAGACAGACAAGCGTAGGAATGTATTAGGGACCTCGGTACAGACAGACAAGCGCAGGAATGTATTAGGGACCTCGTTACAGACAGACAGACAAGCGCAGGAATGTATTAGGGACCTCGTTACAGACAGACAGACAAGCGTAGGAATGTATTAGGAACCTCCTTACAGACAGACAGACAAGCGTAGGAATGTATTAGGGACCTCGTTACAGACAGACAGACAAGAGTAGGAATGATTAGGGACCTCGTTACAGACTGACAGACAAGCGCAGGAATGTATTAGGGACCTCGGTACAGACAGACAAGCGTAGGAATGATTAGGGACCTCTTTACAGACAGACAGACAAGCGTAGGAATGTATTAGGGGCCTCGGTACAGACAGACAAGCGCAGGAATGTATTAGGGACCTCGTTACAGACAGACAGACAAGCGCAGGAATGTATTAGGGACCTCGTTACAGACAGACAGACAAGCGTAGGAATGTATTAGGAACCTCGTTACAGACTGACAGACAAGCGCAGGAATGTATTAGGGACCTCGTTACAGACTGACAGACAAGCGTAGGAATGTATTAGGAACCTCTTTATAGACTGACAGACAAGCGTAGGAATGTATTAGGGACCTCGTTACAGACAGACAGACAAGCGTAGGAATGTATTAGGGGCCTCGGTACAGACAGACAAGCGCAGGAAAGTATTAGGGTCCTCGTTTCAGACAGACAGACAAGCGTAGGAATATATTAGGGACCTCGTTACAGACGGACATACAAGCGCATGAATGTATAAGGGTCCTTATTTTTGGCTACGGACTCTAAAAAGTACGTTTATGCATAGAATTTTTAGAATAATAAAAGATTTAAACTAGTTTATTAGGCACAGGTTGATAAGGGAAAAATTTAGAAAACCCATCAGAAGAAAGCATATATCATTCAGATTTGAATTCACTAAAAAAAAAAAAAATCGTTCCGAGACAACTCATATACGAGTTTCATAATTACTTAGCCCAGTGATTTCCATTTATTAATTTTCGATTTTTCGTTGTTGCATTTAATTATTATAGAACATTTCATCAAAAATTATAATAAAAATAACTTCTACTCGGCGGGGAATCGAACCGAGCCTCTCCGTCCTCGATTAAAGCTATTTTCTCAGGAATTAGAGTTTTCGCGGGACAACGTCTTATTATATTGTTATATTTGTATTTAAATGGACTACATTTTAGAATTGTTTTTATATTAAATCAAATTATAATTATTATTAACTACGGGAAACAGACAGAGAAAAATACACTCCAGCGCTGGGATTTGAACCACGGGCCTCTATATTTCCAGTATAGCGCTCTACGAACTAAGCTACGCAGGAGAATGAGTTTCTCTGACGTTAATGATACCTTGTCCCGAATTTAAGCTTTCAATTTTCCACATAAGTCTTAGAAGTCAACATTAATGACATAGAACTAGACCGAGAAATAACGCTTATAATTATAAAGTACCCAATTAGTACCTGTACCTAGTACAATCAATTAGAAATTCATATTTTACGATTTTGGTAGTATTCATACTACAGAAAGATTAAATTTTAATTTAAATCAAATTATAATTATTATTAACTACGGGAAACAGACAGAGAAAAATACACTCCAGCGCTGGGATTTGAACCACAGGCCTCTATATTGGTAGAGCGCTATACTGGAAATATAGAGGCCTGTGGTTCAAATCCCAGCGCTGGAGTGTATTTTTCTCTGTCTGTTTCCCGTAGTTAATAATAATTATAATTTGATTTAAATTAAAATGTAATCGTTCTGTAGTATGAATACTACCAAAATCGTAAAATATGAACATTGTTTTTATCAAAATCGTCGGAACAATTTTCAAGAAATATTTTTTTTTCACGTTTTTTAAGTTTTTAGGGGGTAGCGCCCCTAAATTTGGAGCGAAATTCATTTCTCGATTTAGGCTCGGGTTATGATTTTCCTGAATATGTACGCCAAATGTCGCCAAAATCGGCCCAGTAGTTTAGGCTCCCAGGAGTCTGCACATCAGACAGATATTTTTAAACCTCAAAACGTGTAAATCCATGAAAATAACAAAATCGAATTTTTGTGCGATCACATTATTTTCTCTTTATATGAGAAAGTAAAGAGAAAAATCAAATCATGCAGTATTTAAATAAGTATTGAACTTTGAGGCTTATTTTGCAACAAATATAAGTTGGTTTTAAAGTTAAAGTTTAGCTTCTATAAAACTTGTCCCGTTGTAACGAATGTTAACAAAACAAACTGGTCCCATTGTGAAACCAAAACAGTGTTTGCATCTAACCTTATAAGTCATTTCTACATTCATCATAAGACAAAACATTATTACGAAAAAATATTATTTTGATTTCAGTTTTTTTCGACTGAGAGTTTTGTAAGCTTATATAATATTGTAAATGTTCATTTTCGGTGTAGTTTGTCCATTAACTAATCAACTATTAAAGAAATACTTTAGGTATAGAAACCACTTGTGCAGGAATTTAATTTTGGGGAAATTTAGTGTAATTTGTTATAGACCAGAAAGTAATTAATGTATAACTAACAGCAAGCTAAAATTTTGTCTTAGTGCCTTAGATCTAGTCTTCCTTAAAATTAATCTTTTAGTGCCTTTTAAGAATATGTTTTCGGCTAAGTTCGTCTATGGGACATAGACTGGCAATAGGCATTTAAAAAAAAAACCTGTGGAGAATAGAATAGAATAGAATAGAATATTCTTTATTAAATAACCAATTTAAAATCAGATATAATACGTCATTACTCATTACAATTTAGGCAATTCACAATATACAATAAATCACATAATAAATAACTGGGAATAAACTAAATAAATTAACAGAAATTCAAAAAAAATACACTACAAAAACTCTGACACACGATAACAACATTTCAAAAATAACAATTTTTTTAAATGCCTTTTAAATTGATTAAAAGGTAGCTTTTTTATTTCAGAAGGTACTGTATTAAAGCATTGCAGGCTCATGTTATGTGGTGAGAATTTGTGCAAATTGGTTCTGCAGAAAGGTAAAACTAAGTTTTCTTTATTCCTCGAATTAAAGTGGTGGATGTCCGAAAATTTTGAAAAGTTGGAAAGGTTCTTTTTAACAAATATGCAAGATTCTGCGATGAATATACTGGGAAAAGTTAAGATATTATATTGCTTAAAATATTCTTTGCAGGAGGTCCTATTGTTTAGATGAAAAATCGTCCTAATTATCCTCTTTTGCATTGTGAAAATTCTTTTCGATTCAGGTTTATTGCCCCATACCAAAATGTTGTATGACAAGAAGGGGTAAACTAAACCGTAATATGCAGTTATTAAAGTCTCTGTGCAATTATACCTCCTTAAATTTCTAATTATGAAGAAAGCGCATTTTAATTTTCTTAATACGGAATTAGCGTGTTCCCTGAAATTAAATTTTTCATCAATCAATACTCCAAGGAATTTAAACGCTTCCTGTTTAACTAGACTAGTAGAACAAATCATGACGTTTGGGCACTTATACATTTTAATTTTACTAAAAATAACAAAAACACTTTTAGATACATTTATAACTAGCTGATTGGTTGAGCACCATTCATAGAAAGCCTTGGACAGATTATTAAGATACAGCTCAAGTTCATCGGCAGTTCTCGCTACTACTAGAACTGAAGTATCGTCAGCATATAGTACTATACGGCAAGTTGGACACACCTTTTTTAAAAATTCAGGTAAGTCATTAATAAATATTAGGAATAATAACGGGCCTAAAATGCTTCCCTGAGGTACGCCTATATTACTATGTTGAAGCGTTGAGTGAGCACTATTTACAAGTACACTGAACGATCTGTTTACTAAAAAGGAATTGATAAGATCAAGTAAATGGCCTCTTACACCTGACCTAAAGAGTTTAACCAGTAAAATATAGTGGGATACCAGGTCAAAAGCTTTTGATAAATCGAAGAAAAGGCCGGCTACATGCAAGCGTTGGTCTATAGACTTTGAGATTTCTTTGACGGAAGCAACGGTAGCTGAAGCTGTGGAACGGTTTGGTAGAAAGCCGTGTTGCTCCTTTGCAAATATATTGTGCTTTATAAAAAACTTTATCAGTCTTTGGTGAATAATTCTTTCGAAAATTTTAGAAAAGCAACTCAAAAGAGAAATCGGACGGTAATTATTGGGTGACTGCTTATCACCATTTTTAAAAACAGGTATAACAATCGAGTGTTTTAAGACGGACGGGAAAAAACCGGATGAAATACAATTCTGAATGACATGCAGGAGAACTTCTAACATAACTTGATAACAACTTTTAAGTACTAAAATCGGGACTTCGTCGAAGCCACATGACTTTTTATTTTTAAACATTGATATTGTCTTGGTAAGTTCAAAAGAAGTGAGATCATGAAAGTAGAAAGATTCCATTAAAGAGCGTTGAGTGGTATTACTAGGGATACTAATTACATTACTATTAACTGTTTTGGCAAGTTCATTAGGGATTTCAGAGAAATGTGTCGCAAAACAGTCTGCAACTCTCTGAGGGTCTCTTATTATAGATTTAGTCGAAGTAAGGGATAAATTCTCTTTATTAAGAACTTGTGAATTTAGTCCAAACTTAATTAACTTCCAACAGTCTTTCATTTTGTTATTAGATGCATCCAAAAATTTTCGTATATAGGATGATTTTGCTAGTAATAATTCCTTTTTATGTTTGCGCTTTAAACGTTTATAATTTGTATCTAGACTTGCATCCCCTAACTTATCATGATATGCTGCACGGACAATATCACCAGATTCTATTAAATCTCTTGTGATCCAAGGCTTCGATTTATTAGAGAAAGGCTTTATTTTGGTTTTAGGAAAAGCAATATTAAAATTCGAGGAGAAAATATCGTGGAAAGCATTAAATTTATTGTCAGCTCCTGAACAGGAATAGACTTGAGACCAATCTACTTTACTTAATAAATAGTTAAAATAGTCTAAATTGCCCCTTGTGAAACGTCTTACGAATATCGACTCTTGTTTGTGTTGAGAGTTACCACGAGGAAGGGTAAACCAGAACAGTTGTCCGGAGTGATCTGACATACCATTGTGGTCTACAACGACTTCATGAGGAAGCTCCAGTAGGTCTCTACTTATAACTACATAGTCTATAGCAGTTTCACTAGTAGCTGTGACTCGAGTGGGTTCTAATATTAAATTTACAATTTCATAGCAGTCAAGCAAATCATAAAGGACTCTCTTCTCATAGGTATCTAAACTAGAGTTAACATTTATATCACCACAGAGGACAAGTTGATGTTTATTATTATGTACAAGACCATCAAGTAGACTGGATAAATTACTAATAAAATCTTTTAGGTCACCTGATGGTGACCGATATACAACTACTATGTACAGAATGCGACCGCCTATCTCTATAGAAATTCCACTGCTTTCAAAATTCAATTCTACATTGAACTTGCTGCATATATTAAGATCTTGGACTTCAAAGGTTAATTTATTGTTTGCAAGAACACACACCCCTCCACGAGTTCGGTTTGACCTAGTAAATGTAGAAATTAAATTAAAGCCTTCCAGTTGAAGATTTCCCTCTGTCATCCAATGCTCAGAAAGACAGCAAATATCTACTTTACTAGTGGATAGATATAATTCCAATTCCTCAATTTTGTTTGAAATTCCTTGAATGTTTTGATGGAAAATTCTTATTTCAAGAGAAGAGTCTCCTTTGGATTTGAAGGTAGGTTTGTGAAGAGTAGAGTTAGTGTTGGAGGTCTGATGAGGCAAATAAGTATTTTTGTGATTTGGTGTAGTCACACCATGGGAACAAGGGAGGACGCTACCATTATTATTTACATTATTTACCCTTAATTTGTTTACATTGTCAATCGAAACGAGTAAGTTATTATTTTTATTATTAATACTACCATTTGAGGCATAACTATCGGTATTTACAATACTATTAACATGGTTATTTACATACTTATAAAACACGTTGTTATCAGTTAAGTTATTGATATCAAAATTATTATTAATAGAACATATTACCTCGCATGGAGGGTCGTCAATATAGTTATTTATAAAAAATTATAATTATTATTATATGTGAGTGATTTAGGATGTGCAGTAGTTACCATCACAGGGATTTTAGAGTCGTACCGTGAGTTTTGAGTTGACTCTAGCTCCATAGATGAAGAGGTAATGTGCAGTTGAGGGCAGTTATCAATAGCAGCTGCTACTCTGCCAGCCAGCAGATTTTTACCATTACTATTTAGGTGTAGTCCAGCTCTGGCGCGATGTCGAGTTTTGAAGAACGTAGGCAGATATTGCAGACGTGTTGAACCTCTATTAGTTATTAATTCTTCCATAATATTATTTCTAATGTCGATTTGCATATTCCAATCTGTTTCGTCGAAGCGATGAGGAATAGAAGTCACAATGACGTTTGTGTATTGCACAACTTTGTCAAGTTCAAAGAGAATCCCTTCAACATCATTTCTATGGTTAGCGTACGGGTCGAAGTTGGACCCTCCTACTAAAACGACGTGGTCCTTGTCATTGTAGCCTCGCGTAAGTTTCTCTACAGACTCTACACAACTACGTAGAGGAGCATTGGGTTTAAAGAACGTTGTCACTCTTGAGAATGGAGTCTTTTTATTCAGTGCTCGGCCTAAATCTCTACAGTGACTGTCGCCGAGGATAAGAATCCTGAGTTCTTTTTCTGTAGAACAAACTGAGGTTGTGATGTGGCGAGATGGCATGGATGAGGGCATGGAGGGCGAGATGGCATGGATGAGGGCATGAGGGCATGGACGGGCATGGAGAGCGACCATGCCCGTCCTTTATGGTGGACAATGTGATTTTTTATAAATTCGGATGGTATGTCAAACGTACCACGAGAATTCACTTTAAGGAACTAAAAAAATAAGGGTTGTCTACTTTCCCCTCTGGCCAACTAGAGTAAGCAGCAACTGGAGTTGCCAGGTATAAACAGGTGATTAAACGTAATTAATATACCCTCATCAGTTATTATATCGAATTATATATCAAATGAAAGGTAATTTTATTCCCAATCCAACAGTACTAGGTTGCCTTAAATTCTAAATTTTAGATCTAAAATCTAGGTAATCATAGATTCAACCAACGTTTTGATAAGGCAACCTAATACGGTTGGATTGGGAATAAAATTACCTTTCATTTGATATATGTATAATTCGATATAATAACTGATGCTGATGAGGGTATATTAATTACGTTTACTCTCCTGTTTATACATGGAAACTCCATAGTTGGCTAGAGGGGAAAGTAGGCAACCCTAATTTTTTTTAATTCCTTGGGGTGAATTCTCTCAGCTAATGTTCGATTTTCATAAATAACACATCGGGGAAGTTGAACCTATTTGCGGTGTATCAATCTATAAATTCTTTATAATATATTCTTAATTATCATTAAATAACAGATGAGGGTATTATATTATATTTCCTATACCGGATCTTAGACTATAAGTCAATAATGGTTTGTAAAAGTATAATATAATTTAAATACGTTATAGAAGGGGAGGAAGCTATACGCTACACTAATTTGCAGATTTTCGTTCATAACTGCATATAATATATTACTTGGTTGCACTATTTTCTCAATTAAAATATGTTTTAAAAGGCTGGATGAACATATCCCTATCTTCCTATTTCGCAAAGAATATAAAATTATATAGTAAGTTTTATTACAAATTAGGTTCGATATGTTGTTAGCTAAAAATAATTAATTCAAACATTCCAGATTGTTTTGGAGGATTCATATTATACTTGTAAGGCTATACAAGCTAAGGAGAGCTCAATATTAATGCGAGTATATATATATATATATATATATATATATATATATATATATATATATATATATATATATATATATATATATATATATATATAGGTATATATATGTATATTTGTAAGACATTCAAAGCATATGAGAGTAGATGTAAAATACGAAATAAATTCTCACGCCTTCTGCGCTCTACGACATGTACAATGCACATTTTTCATGCATTATTTTCACACTAAACTGAAGAAAAAGGTTTTTAAAAATCAAGGTTCTTTCCTATGTGTTCTGCGGTTTTCACAGGAAGCTAATATTGTTTCATGATATGGTAGAAATTCAACAGAGCCTTAAAAATAAATATTGTTCTTTTCTACAAGCATTTTATACAACTCGTCTCTGACGTAAATATTATTTAATTAATTAATTTTTAATAAATTAAATATTAAAAAAACCAAGAAGTCTTATTCATGAAACAACAGTCTGGTTAATCTTTAGTATGAAAATATCGAAAGAGGAAGATTCTCCAGACAGAGGGGGCTAGCGTGACCGTGTGGGTTAAACCAAGTCTGCTCAGCCATCAATGGATCACGAGGTTGGGGTTCAATCCCGCGCCGTAATACTCTGATTTACATGGCTAACTAATGATCACATCATACTGGCTTCGGCGGTACAATGTACAGAGGTATGATGGTATGGTATGAAGTGGCTGGAACTCTCTACCATGAAGAAGAAGTAGCCCAGTGATTACAATTCCTTGGCAGTAAATATAGTAAAATAATTATAATACAAGATTACTAATAATGATGAAGTGGATTATATCAGGGTGGAAACGTCTGCGGTAAATATGGATTAATTAATTGCACATTCATTTCACTCCTTACACCTCATCATCCATCTACCCAAATAACTATTCAAATTTAACGGTGTTTTCATCGTGTTTTTAAGATTAATTCTATTAGCTTTCTTCCTTAATGTTATATTAAACATTTTATTAATTAAATATTATTTTGTGATTAAGGAGGTGAGTACCTGTAGACGTAAGGTCCGATCTCTTGAACCTTCATCTTTGGATCCAAACCACTCATGTACCTCTCTGCATTAGTAATGTTAAACAGACTGACTTTCAGGTACAGATTAACATCCGGTTTCTTCCACATGAGAAATGTCTCGCCGTCATCTGAGAATGTCATTTTCTGAAAAAAAAAAAAAAAATAATGCATATTCTGAAATCATGTAGAATCTCAGTCACACAACATATCCTTAAAATAGAAAAGATAAAATGTAAAACTAGCAAAAATTATTGTTCAATGGTTAAAAACTAGAAAATGAATTCCATATCCTCTAAAAACTTTGATGCAGAAGGGTTTAGACTGTCGTAAAAGATTCTAAAATACCTTCATCATCCCACCCACAAAATCATCCCTTGAAAACTAGGGGTTGAAGTTCAAGGAGTTAATAATTTTTTTTTCGGGCACTCTAGATTGTTACTTTAGATTGTTACTCCCCTTATAAAAAAAACATAGGGGAGTAACAGTCTAAAGAAGGTGCACGGAATGTTCTTCTATAGACTGTTACTCCCCTTATAAAACGCAAGTGTAATATTCCTTTGTCCCATAGTAAATTAGAGTAAACATCCCTTTGTCTTAATAGTTATTTAGTCAAAGTAATATTAAAAAGCACAGGGGAGTAACAATCTAAAGAAGTTCCTTTTTTCGTAAATGTGTCACGTGGGGGGGGGGGGGGGGGGGGTTAAATGAAAGAAGAAGACACTATCCATTTGAAATGTCCTTAATGATTTCGTTTTTTGTGCCCTCCCTCAATTTTTGCTTCCGAGCTTACCGAAGGTAACGTTTTTCATTCTGAAGAACGAAAAATTGTTAGGTCTCCGATTTCAAAAATTACAAGACAGAAATCCGTTTCAGACATCAGGGAACATTTTTGGTTCCGTGTCTGTCTGTCGGTCTGTCGGTTGGTCTGTCGTTCAATTTTTGCGAACCAACATATCTTAAAAACTACACGTCCGTTTATAATGAAATTTGGGTGGTAAGTCATAATTAGCCCATTGTTGGTCTCATATAAGTTTCAACCTTCTGCGCCTGTTTGTTTCTTTTTTTCATGCGAACAAACATACATTTATTTACACCTATAGCTTCAAAAATACTTATCTGATTTGAATGATACTTTTATAGTTTATCTAAAGTAACCTGCTGATAGCCCCAGATCAATTTGAACCGGCTGCGCTCTTTAACTTTTGCTAAATTGATACTTTAATTCGTGTAAAATATCAAAACAATTTTGACATTAAAAAAAACGGGGGAAACTATTAAGCCAATTAGACAATAATGGCTTGTAAAAGTATAAAATCAATAAAGTACGTGGATAGGATGCGAGGAAGCTATGTGCCACACCAATTGGCAGTCTATTTTAACAAATCAACGAAAAAATCTTTTAAAAATCAATTTTTTTCTTCGTCGAAAAACTAAATAAGGTTTCCTAGGGATTTTTTTTACGTCGCATATTTAGTGAGATTAAATGTACCCCCCCCCCTCCAAAAATGTATTAACTCGGGCTAGAAACTTCGGAGTAGTTTCATTGCGTTTGGTGAATAAATAGGCACAAAATGGCGTTAAATTCACGTCATTATCATAAATGGTTCAAAAGATATAGCTAACACAAACTTTTAAATACCCGCCATCTTGAAAAATGGCTCGGCCAATTGTTGTTGTCAATGAACTCGTCTTATTGGTTAAATTCCCCCACGCACTTGCTGTGTGTGCTTAATGCACTTACTTGGCTCATTTAATTTATTTTGTCAACAAACCAGAATGGATATGGAGCCGTTAGGAGTCATTAAGTTCTTTGACATAAAAATGCAGCATTCTTGTACACTGCTTTAACTAGTCATTACGATAGTTAATATTATTAAGCCTTTATATTTTATTAACTAAGAGTAATTCAATAAACTCAGTTTCATTAATCTGTAAAGGTCATCTTTAGTGACAAGACAGTTGAAACTTACGGTATACAACACCATTATCAAGCCAGTAGTTACCTCAGTGGCGTATCCAGCGGCTTGGTCTGGAGGGGGCATATTCTAAGTCAGTTTTGATTTGGGGGGGGGGGGGGACGGAAATTCATTGTGGTAACAAGAAAAGGGAACTACTTATTCAAAAAAGCAGTTCCTCCCCCCCCCCCCCAAAAAAAAGATATCCACACATAAGTAAAACTAACTGTTTTAGAACATATTGGTTATAAATTGTTATGTTGATGCTTATTGCAGTACAATATCTTACTGTAAGTCATTTGCGTCGTCTGCAGTTAATTATTGGGAGGGGGGGATATATGGCGGGGGGTCCTCCCCCGGAAAATTTTGAAAATATGACCTCTCAAAACAGCGCTTTTATGCATTTCCGAGGTGAAATTGAATATGAGGTGAATGTAAAAATATGTATTAAAAAAAAAAAAAATACTGAGAATTTTATTTTTTACTTTCCCTTACTAATAATAGTAGGAAAAGTATTGGTTTTTTTTTTACTCTATCGGGTCTGGGCCCGTCTGGGGGGGCACGTGCCCTCTGTGCCCCCCCCCCCCCTGGATACGCCACTGAGGTACCTATGGCTCAGAAACGTGGACGCTGACAAACAAGGATAGAAACCTCATACGTTCGTGGGAACGAAACGTGCTTAGAAAGATATTTGAGGCTGAAAACGATGAGAATGGCTGGCGCATTAGAACTAATGAGGAGTTAGCACAACTGTATAATAGGCTGTCAATCATAAATGACATTATAGCAAGTAGATTACGTTGGCTTGGACACTGCAGCGAATTGTACGATCAAAGAGTTGCAAAGAAAGCAACGAATACGACACCAGATGCCAGATGGATACCGACCAGTGGGAAGTCCAAGTAAAAGATGGTTAGAGGATGTGGAGGAGGTCCTTCGGAAGCTGAAGATACTTAACTGGAGAGGAATGGCGTCACGAGACGACTTCAAGGGCTGTAGCGCCATAATAAGTAAGTAAGTAAAAATCCCGTCAAGTACTTGCCAGCAAGTTACTAAAAGGGTTTCTTCGGTCATAAGAATTATTCATAATAATAATAATAATACCATTTTATTGATCATTATTTACAATTCTTGACGATTATTACTCTTATTACTGTTTTTACAATTTTTGACAATGCTATTACAAGCATACGCATACATATACATACTTACACATATCCCTATAAGATAACATTAACAACTTAAATACTATGTATAAAAATTCAGATACTGTAAAAAATCATAACAACACTATCATGACCAAATCAGATTTTCATCTGTGGTTACCATATGGAAGGTTAATTTTGTAGCTAGTTTTGTTTTTGTTTTTTAAATGATGATTGCTTTCCCTATTTATTTTTTTATTTATTCCTATTTAATTAAACTGTTTATTTGTTTATTATAATATTTTGAATTATTTTAGAGCCAAACTTCACTATACAGTTGAGTCATTCTTCTCCACTCTTGCCGGTCCCGTGCAACCCTTTGCCACGTTTCTCCTCCACATGTTTTCTTGAATTTTTCATCCCAGCTTATTCTCGGCCTTCCTCTTCCTCTTCTTCTTTCTCTCGGATACCATTGAATAATTTTCTTTGAACATCTTCCGTCTGATGTTCTCACAATATGGCCTGTACAATTCCATTTCCTCTTGCTTATTGTTATTCCAATATCTTCAATTCCAGTTTTCTCGCTAATCCAATTGTTACTTTTCCTATCTTTCCTTGAAATTTTAAGCATACTTCTCATCATACTTCTTTGCGCCACCCTCAGTTTATTAATAGTTTCTTTACTTAACACCCATGTTTCACATCCATAAATCATTACCGGCAGCACACACATGTTCCATAGCCTTCTCTTGTTATCTGCACCTACCTCGGATCTAAATAGACTTCTGTAGCGATTGTAGCTGTTCCATCCCATTGCTATTCTTCTTCCCAAGTCTTTTTCTTCGCAGTTTACCTCCTTAGTAATCAGACTCCCTAGATATACATATTCCCCTACTTGCTCCAAATTTCCACATTCATTAGTTTGTATGCCGTCTTCTACGTTTATTGCCATTATTTGGCTTTTAGTTCTGTTTATCTCTAAACCTATTCTGTTTGATACCTCTTGTATTTCTTTTATCATTGTTCCTGCTTCGTTCATACTCTTAGCTATGATCACTACATCATCTGCAAATTTCAATATGTTTAGCCATTCACCTTCTATTTTGATGCTGTAACCTTCCCAATTTAATTCCTTGCATGCTTCTTCTAGAGCTGCTATAAAAATCTTCGCTGAAGGGACGTCCCCCTGTCTAACTTATTATTCATAAGTACATTATTATTATAATTTTTTTTTTTTTTTTAACACAAATAAGTATAAAAAGTTTCACTTTTAAGAAACATGTGCATATACATTATTATCCTTTACTATATCTTCGGTATGCACTCATTTGGTTCTTTTAGGGGTATAATAGGTGCTATTTTAGAAACACGATGTATTTTTGTGAATCAAAATTTAATACCTTTAAAATGATAACCAACTTCAAATTTTAAAATCACAAAAATTTTGGGGCTCCTGAGTTACGGCCCCCTAAAATTTTTTAAAATTTGACTTTTTTTAGATCAACACAAGGAAATTTCATTGGACCACCGAGATGTATATTTATGTATTTTTGCTTTATTTTTAGGACCTATCCTAATAGGGTATTGCAGTGGGGTACATTTTGGATTTGTTTTAATTGTTTGGAGGGTAAAATGGCCGCCATTTTGGAAACGAGATATATATTTGTAATATACATTTCAAACCTTTGAAATGATACACAACTTGCAAATGACAAAGACTATAAAATATTGCGATCTATTCGCAATTGATCGCAAATATCAGACATTTTGTGTGTAAGTTCGCAATAGCTTTTCTATTTTTTGGCATAAAAGTTTAACTTGTATACCAAATTTCAAATCTATAGCTTCAGTAGGTCGGGAGATATACTCCAAGATGCGACGGACGGACGAACGAACTACCAAAAGCATAAGGGTTTCTAGGATGACCTCGAAACCCTAAAAATTCGATAAACTCATAAACTGGTTAATTTTGTTCTTCGAGTAAGTATTCACTATAATAAGTAAGTTTTTAAAAGTAGAATTAATAAAAAGTTGCAGAAAATTGTACAAAGATGTCTTAGCTCAATTTCATTACATTTACACATAAATTATTATATTTTAAAGTCTATAATTAATACTATTTAAAAAAAATAAAAATAAAAATAATAATAATAACAAAAAAAAATTCTGCATAAACTGATTTTTATTTCCCAAGCAATTATGTAAGAGGGTTGAATCAGAAGAAGCAGTCAATTTCATATCTTATAATTACATGCTGTAGGCTTTAAGATAATCACCCTGGTTCCGTCGTAGATTGTAAATGTGAACGTATATTTTTAAACCATTTTGGCATAGTTTTAGGAAACTATATAATATAACAATGAAGAATTAAAGACACGGTTAATCTTCAGTTAACGGTTTTATCTTCAGGGGAAGATGGAAACATTAGTGACTCTCGCGGTCACTTTATTCAATACAATGAAATCTAGTTTACCCCATTTCGAAGAGTTGCAATTAAACCTTTCTCAGTACCACTTAAAGTAAGTCGAATAAAAAAGTATATAATAAAAATTTTAAAAAAAAGTTGCAAAAAAATAGGTGTGGTGTCGCGGGACACCCGGTAAGAACGAAGTTGCTTACATTTTTCATTAAATATAAATTATAAAATCACACTGCTAAGTACGTATACATTGCTAACTACTTATACATGGTGGAGTTAGAAAAGAGACAAAATTTAAAGAACGAACTGTTTATACCTAGCAGAGTTAAGGCAAAATTAAAAGAAAATCATTATTTGTATAATTAAAGCAAGCGTCACTATAAATATATATTAAATATAAGAAAAATGTTGATCATGATGAGTTTATAGTGAAAGAGTATGTTTGTTAAAGGAGTTTGGATTGAAATAGGACTGATTTCTACCAACCCGGCCAATTAATTTAAAATATTATAAAATACATCTCTTCCCTACTCTACAGCTTCTGCATGTATCAGGGTGAAATTTTACATGATTATATTTTATTTATTTACAAAACAAAGTGACATTTTTGACATATATAACAAAAATAATCAAAACAAGTCAAGTAACAGGCTTCCCGTCTTTTAAAGCTTACGTTTACGCGAGCGTTGCGTGTGAACGCTTGGGCGGATAACGTTTTCCGACGAACTAAGCCTGGGCATTGGTAAAATGAACATGTGAACCAAATTTCATCCAACTCGGTGATCTTTTACTCAAGTTATCGTCATCTGTAGATTTCGTGACGGTGATTTTGGTCGTTTTTTCGGATTCACTCCCGGGCTCCAGAACGTGCCATAAGGAACTTCGTTCCAAAAATTGCAACTTTGTTACAATCATTTTGTTTCTTCACAGATTCTTAAATTGCGATGTACATTGTGATAATATTTGAATTTGCTTCCAAAAGTAACAAAAGTTATGTTTTCGTTGTGAAGATTAATATTTTTTGATGTCTCTGAATTCTAAAATTCCAAGATAGAAATCCGTTTCAGCCATCAGGGAAAATGTTTGTGTTCCGTGTCTGTCTGTCGGTCTGACCCTCAATATTTGCGAACCAACATAATATCTTAAAAACAACTCGTTCGATTTTAATGAAATTTAGATGATATAGATCATAATAAGTCCCACATAAGTTTCTGCGCTCATTTGTTTCTCTTCCACATGCGCACTAACATGCATTTATTTATACCTAAATATTCAAAAGTATTGATCTGATTTTTATGAAATTTTGATGATTTCTCTAAAGCACTCCGCAGATAGCTTCGGATTAATGTCAACCTTCTGCGATATTTAAAATTTGTTAAATTAATACTTTTATCTCCAGTAGGGACATAAAGTTATGATTTTGAATTAGTTTAGAGGGACTAAAACAGGTCTTTTCATCCCTGAACTCAAAAAGTAGGGAGAAAAAGTAAAAGTAGGGCGAAAAAGTAAAGTAGGGCAAAAGAGTAAAAATAGCAACTTAATTATTTTATAAACAGTAAAAAAAATGAATGGCAAATGTAATGAAGTTGTTGAAATCAGGTTGGCGGCACTGCGCTTTTTTGACCATGTTTATAGATTCATTGTTTATAACCTGCATCTAAATAACCTTCTATTTGAGTTTAATTCCAATTCTTATTTGTTTATAATATTTAATCTCTTATATCTGCTATTAAAAGTGCTAATAATTACTGTTATTTATTAAAATAATAAATAAAAAGTGTGCAATGGACGAAAATGTGTATTTTCTTCCTACTGGAGATAAAATATTGTATGTACCTGTACCTCGTGAGTAAAGTGCCATTATTCCCCTCGCGATAATTATCTCCCTCGGCTGCGCCTAGGGAGCTAATAAGAGTTATTCCATCGGCTGAGCCTCGGCAATTAAAGAGTCTAATTCTCTCGGCTTCGCCTCGGGATTTAGGAACTATGGTTCCTTTGGCTTTGCCTCAAGAACAAACTTTTTCGCTCAGGGAATAATGGCTTACTTTACTCCCTAGGTGCATAAATAACTATTATTCATGAAAAAAATCATAATACTTTGACAGAAAATAGATTGCCAATTAGTGTGGCACATAGCTTTCTCGCATCATATAACGTAATTTATTGATTTTTATGCTTTTACAAGCCATTATTGTCTGATTTGTTTAATTGACCCCCGTTTTTCATCTGTCAAAATTGTTTTGATTTATTACATGAATTCAAGTATCAATTAAGCAAAATTTAAAGAGCGCAGACGGTTCAAATTAATCTGGGGCTATCTGCAGGCTGCATTTGATGAACTATATACGTTTCATACAAATAAAATAAGTACTTTTGAAGCTATAGGTGTAAATAAATGTTTGTTTGTGCGCATGTGGAAGAGAAAGAAATACGCGTAGAAGGTTGAAACTTATATGGGACCAACAATGGGCAAATTATGACCTACCATACAAATTTCATTAAAATCTTATATTGGTTCGCAAAAATCGAATGACAGACCGACAGACAGGCACGGAACCAAAAATGTTCCCTGATGTCTGAAACGGATTTCTCTTTTGGAATTTTTTAAAACGGAGACCTAAAAATTCTTCTGAACGATCACAACATAGCTTCCATTATTTTCGATAATCTCGGAAGCAAATCGGAGGAAAATTAAGAAAAGTTGACAATAATAGGTTGTAAAAAACGCGACGAAGCTTTGTGCCACACTAATTGGCTGACTATTTTAATAATTTGTTATATAAAGTTGAAATTATTAAAAATATAAGTACTAAATGGCTGAAGAGGTGTAAAAAAAAAAATAATAAAAATAAAATGTGGCTCAATAAAAATCTTATTTTTAGTAATCTCTAATAAATTCGAAACGTAAAGTATCAGGCATTGATCGACTTCTTT
This sequence comes from Gerris lacustris, assembly GCA_951217055.1. NCBI lineage: Eukaryota > Metazoa > Arthropoda > Insecta > Hemiptera > Gerridae > Gerris > Gerris lacustris. The sequence goes on along the minus strand of OX578281.1, from coordinate 3,650,136 downwards.
TTTTTTTTTCATTTTTCAACCATTTAGTACCTACTTATATTAATTTGTTAACTTAATGAGTTCTTATGTTCAATAAGAATTATACACGGAGGGTATTTTGGATTTTCATTTTTTAAGATCTAGGCAAATATTCTTAACTATGTACCTATAAGATATTTTGAATTTAAAAATCAGGAATAATTAAAAGTATAGTAAATGTCTGTGTAATTAGCTGTTATCCTTTGAAAATCTTAAAAGGTTATATGAAACTACTTTATCTACTTTTATAGTTTAAGGACAAATTGTGTTTTATCACATGCATATATGTATTTATTTATGTATATATTCTTTTTTTAAAAAAAACTCATTTTGTAATACAAGGTGTCTTGCGCTTTGAATGTATATTCTTTTTGTTTTAACTAAGTTGATAAATTAACGATAAAAACGCAGGCAAGGTAACAATGAGGTCACATTTTAACCTGTTGAACTCGTGTCCGAGAGACGTGATGTAACGCATAAGTCCGAGTTGTAAGTGCGCCATCTTATGTGTGTTAGCTTTGTACGTGTTAAATGCTGGGTTTTATCGAGTTAAAAATAAGTGTCGTAAGGATCTTGTTCGGTTGCAAATGTGTTGTTTTCCTGTTGCAGGTAACTTTTGCTAATTTAGAGTAATAATGTGTGGAACAGGTCGAGTAAGTAGATTTGGAAAGAATCAGGTGTTAGTTCAAAAGGGGGTAATCCAGGTGTGGTTAGCCAGATACTTAATTCACCTGTTTTACATCTAATCGTAAGAATATACAGTTTAAAGCTTCTCATTGGTCAGGATATCACGTCTCCATGCTTCAAATTCATATACTATGCTAACTGAATTTATATTACTTAATAAACTATAAAGTATCAGTTTTAAGTATATAAAAAGAAAGTTTCTGACTGGGCTAGATTGTAAATGTATCAGAACTTGACTATCGTGTCAGAAAGTGTCATGGTATTTCCTCATAAGAACTGAAGTTGGTTGAAGTTATGCAGGTGTCCTTTGTGAGAATAACAAGACAATACACCCATCTATTATGGAATTGTAGTTCTTAACACTAAAAAAAACCTTTATAAAACTCTATAATTTAAATTGTTATGTTAATTGTCGACTAGAACATAACATTTTTTGCTTCCGAGTTTACCGAAGGTAACGGAAGCTATGTGATCGTTCTGAAGAACGAAAATAATTAATTCTCCGACTTCAAAAATTCCTAGTTAAAAATCTGTTTCAGACATCATTGAACATTTTGCTTCCGAGCTTATCGAAGGTAACGGAAGCATTGTGTTCACTTTTGAGAACGAAAAACTTTTATGCCTCCGATTTCAAAAATTCCTAGTTAAAAATCTGTTTCAGACATCAGGGAACATTTTTGGTCTCGTGTCTGTCTGTCTATCTGTCTGTCATTCTGTCTGTCTGTCTGTCGGTCTGTGTGTCCGCGAATTATGAAACGTGCGACGATAACTTGAGTAAATGTCGACCGATTTTGATGAAATTTGGTAGACATGTTCATTTTACCAATACCCAGGACGAGTTCTTTGGACAACGTTATCCGTCCAAGGGTTCACGAGCAACGCTCGCGTAAACGTGAACTTCAAATTTAAAATTGGAATTTTAGGTCGGGGAAAAAAATCTAACTTCATCAATTCAATGAGACAAACATTTTTTTCAAATTGAATTTTTTAGTAAAACCAACAGCTACTCCTCTATGAAGTGTTATAAATCGCTAAAAGTATATTAATAGTTTTTACAAAATAAACAATATAACAATAAAGTAATATAACTATAACAATAATTGTTATAGTACATGATAGGATGCGAGGAAGCTATGTGCCACACTAATTGGCAGTCTATTTTGTTTTGTGTCTGTGTGTCGGTCTAATGCTCAATGTTTGCGGACCAACATATCCTAATAAACATGTCAAGTGTGTGCTAGTGAGCACACAGCGAGGGTCCGTAGGCAACACTGTATAGTTTAAGTAGTACCCTATTTATGGTGATTTTTAAAATGGTAAAAAGCTTACTTTGAACTATCCTATGGGTCTGATATTCTCAAAACACATGAAGAAACTTCTGATAAAGTATTTTTTTGCCACTGAACCGGACTACAACCATACAAATACATCGAAAAGACCATAGTTATAAAAAAACGTATTTTGTCAATAAAAAATAAAATATTATTTTTTTCGAAATTTCCAAAAAGTGGTATCTTTACTTTTGGTCTAAGAATGTTCAAGAATTTTTTCAGATTTTTTGCACTTTACATAAGCGAGATAGAGTGGAGGGACACGTTTCACACCCACTTCAAACCTGCCTACGCCCGCCCTATCTAAGTTATAACCAAAGAATTGTATATTTTTGTAATCAGCTCGACGTACCCTTTCATATGATACCCCTCACGGTGTCGAAAAAAAATAAAAAAATTTAAACCCTTAAGTTTTTTTACCCTAATATTTTTGAAAAATATTTTTTTTAGGTCGCTATATTTTTACTGACGGACAGACACACGCAGGAAAATATGATTTTATTAAAATTTGTATGGTAGGTCATAATTAGTTCATTGTTGGTTCCATATAAGTTTCAACCTTCTGCGCCTATTTGTTTCTCTTCCACATGCGCACAAACATACATTTATTTACACCTATAGTTTCAAAAGTACTTATCTGATTTGTATGAAACTTTTATAGTTTATCGAAAGTAAGCCGCAGATAGCCCCAGATTACTTTGACCGTCTGCGATCTTTAAATTTTGCTAAATTGATACTTTAATTCGTGTAAAAAAATAAAAACAATTTTGATAGATTAAAAAACGGGGGGGGGGGGGGGGGGAACAATTAAACACATTAGAAAATAATGGCTTGTAAAAGCATAAAATCAATAAAGTACGTGATATGATTGGAGGAAGCTATGTGTCACACCAATTGACAATCTACGTTCTATTAAGAAACTTAGCCTTACTTCTATATACTGTATTCATCTAGTACAATTTAAAGTAAATTGTTGGAGTTACAACAAAACTATGGTATTAAAGCAATAAATTATTATTTAACTTTCTGAATATTTCTCAAAATTCGCAAGATATTGCACATAAATGTTTAATTAAATTGCGTTGCCAAATAATATTTTTAATATTTCCTACCACCAATTAAACAATTAATTAATTAGTTAGTTACTTTTGTTTAATTTCCTATTGAATAAACATATTTGAAGAAAAAACGTAAATAGAATAATTGTAATCTCAAGGTTTTAGCACTCTTTTGTTTAAATTAAAAAAATGACAATTTTAATTCTTCCTTTATCATTAGTTAACCACGTCCTGTTGAAATTATTACATTGTTATCATGTAAGAGAGAATCTTACTACATTATTATTTACATTAAGCACAAAAATAACAATTGAATTACACTTTACATTGACTTCAATGAAAAATGTAAATAAAAAAGCAATGTTCTTCCTAAAGTTTAAGAGCAAAGTTAGGTACATTGAGCTACGTGGCGTAAATCAAATAATCTGGTACACGAAGTAAGCCACTTTTACTTCCGAGCAAAAGTTATGTGATCGGTGATCGTTCTCAAGGACAAAAATGTTTTGGAATATTTTAGGTCCCGTGTCTGTATGTCTGTCTGTTGGTCTGTTAGTCTGTCAGTCCGACGTTCTGTCTGCCAATTAGTGTTTACAAACACATAGCTTACTCGGGTCTCGGGTCCTACGGTACATACCTTTATGATTTCATGCTTTGACAACCTATTATTGTCAAATTTATTTAATTTTATACCCTATATTTAAATTTGTAAAAATTGATTTGATTATTTACATTAATAAAAGTATCAATTTAGAAATATCTGCGGGCTTCTTTAGACAAACCATCCAAATTTCTTTCGGATCAGTTGAGTACTTTTGAAGATATATAGGTGTAAATAAATGTATGTTTGTGCGCATGTGGAAGAGAAACTAATGAGAGCGAGAAACGAATGCGCAGAAGGAAATAACTTATATGGCACCAACAATGGGCTAAATATGACATACTATCAAAATTGCAATCAAATCGTATGAGTAGTTTTTATGATATGTTGGTTCGCAAAAAATGCGACACGGAACTAAAAATGTTCCGAACGGATGTCTGAAAAGGATTTCTGTCTTGGAAGTTTTGAATTCGTAGAAATAAAAATATTTCGTTCTTCAAAACGACCACATAGCTTCCGGTATCTTTGGTAAGCTTGGAAGTAAAAGGGGGAAATAACTAAATAAACTAGGCATCGCTGGCTCTATCATTGAAGTAATGAGTAATAAATATGTATTGAATATTGAAAAAATAAATGATCATGAATCATTTTGGGTATAGTAGTAGTACAGCGGCTAGTAGTAAGGGAACCACCATACATTCTTACTATTCCTCTAACCACACATCTCGTTTTCAATTATTAAAAAAAGTACAACTTCACTATGCAAAAACTTCTGCTCTTATCAAGTTGAAATTTTACATGCCTGTTTCAACTGTACTTTAGACCAGTGGTTCTTAACCTTTTGGTAACCACGGCCCCCTTAAAATCTCCAATTATAATATATATAGTACCTAAATACCTTTCGAGACCCCTGGGGGGCCGCGGCCCCCCGGTTAAGAACCACTGCTTTAGACGATGTATATGAAATTTTATTAAAATCGTTATGTTAGAACGTAATATATCGGTAAAAACATTGTTTTCTCTAATTTAAACGTTTAGGTCCGATCTTTATTTATTCATAGCGGTGTCGCTGTTGGTTTTACTAAAAAATTGTATTGGAAAAAAATGTTTGTCTGGTCAAATAGAAAAAATGTAGAATTTTTTCCCGTCCTATAAGTCCAATTTTAATTTTGAAGATCACATTTACGCGAACGCTTGGGCAGACGTTGTCCAACAAACTCGTCCTGAGCATTGGTAAAACGAACGTGTGTACCAAATTTCATAAAAATCGGACAACTTTTACTCATGTTTGGACGTTCAAAATGTAAGTTTCAGACACACAGACACGGAGCATATTTCGTTGAATGTAGGAAGCTCGCTACGCTCGCTTCAATTAGACAGTATGAATTGTAAAAGTATAACATCAATTAATACGTGATAGGATACGAGGAAGCTATGTGCCACACTAATTGGATTTTTTTTTTTTTTTTTTCAAGTAAGGAAACATTTTTAAACTAAGCTAAAACTGAATGCGCTTAACGAAAAATAGTCACGCAATGCCTACCATTTGAAGAGTAACTAAGACAGCATTGTGTTTTTTAGATCAAAGTCAAAAAGTCAGATGGATTTGATGGAAGTTTATCTTACTAAAATGCCATGGCCTTTTGTACTTAAGCCTTAAACCATAAAGCATTATGGTACTTAAATTACACACTGCTTAGAACAATAATATTCATTTGTCTACCAACTTTCACAAAAATAAATATATATACATAATAATAGGTCATATACTCTTAGTTTTGCACAAAGCAGAACCAAATTTTTTTTGTTAATGTTGCATCAATGTTTCTTTTTTATTTATTTTATAATCAGTTGTAAAAGTGAGTTTCGAGTTTATAGCTTCAGGCTAAACTCTGAGTGGAGTGAATTGTTGCGGAATTGTTTTACGTGTGTCGCAAATAGGGAAGTCTGTAATATTATGCACGTATATTATTCAATTTTACTTTTTTTTATTTATTTAAATGTGTTGAAAATAGTTGTTTTATTGACGACATATTAAATGACCTTTATTTATAATGTGTAAAGGTTAATTCTTTTGTAGAACCAGTGCCAAATAGGTTAGTTGTGTCGTTATTATCTTAATTTATTTATTTCTAATAAATATTCCATTTGCTTTTTTTCTATCTCCTTTACTTATTGCAATAGTACATTACGCGTCGAGTGCGGAAAGTAGCATTTTGCATGCGAGTGTGGAGTTTGCACCCCAGCGATAGCGAGGGTAGTAAAACCACACGAGCAATGCAAAATGCCGTATTCGCACGAGTTGCGTACCGTACTTTATCTACGATGGTTAGATTTAAATAATAAATACTGAAAAAAAAGTTCCTGTATGCAAGTATCGTATTTCTTTTTTGATAAAGATGACATTAATTCATTAGTCGTATTTTGTCCTTATTAATTATTTCGGGAGGCGCATTATTCTCCTCATTTTCGTCAAAATGACAAAAATCAATCATTGTTTTTCACAAAAAACTGGATATAAACTGTTACTTTTATTAAAAAAATCAGCAAATTAGTTTTGTTAAATGTAAACAAACTCACTTACCGTGCGTAAAGGTGAAGAATTCTTCTTCTTTACTACCCTAGGGCGGTAAAGAAGAGGAATTCTTCAGAAATATGAGACGCGCATGCGCAATGAATACAAGTACGTAAAGAATCTCTTTCTACACATCTTAACAGAGATAGAATGTTTATATTTCGTAACAATCGTAGATAAAATTATTTTTAAAGATAACTATTCTGACCATATTACTTTAAAGTCATACGTAATATTTAAATTGCATACAACATGATTATGAAAAACATATTCTTATGAATGTGAGCCTAAAGTCATTGACACGAATGAGTAAATTCATATTGAGGTGTTTAAATATTTCGTTTTCGAATTAAATGAATAATGATAACTGACAAAGTGGATAGTAATGAGCTAATGAGGATTTTAGACAATAAATTATTAATCAATTCGTTTTGTTTTACTATGGTCCCATCAAATATTTAATCATTTAATCAAATATTTAATCATTTAATCATTTAATCAAATATTTAATAATTTAATCAAATATTCAATCAATTAATCAAATATTTAATCATTTAATCATTTAATAAAATATTTAATCATTTAATCAAATATTTAATCATTTAATAAAATATTTTTGAAAGTCAAATATACAGGGTGGTCCAAAAGTCCCCCCGCCCTCTTAACTTTTGAACGGTTTGAGATAAATGAATGAAACTTGGGAAATCTCTACCATGCAAAGGTAAGTTTGTTTTCATGCAATCACCCACTAGGGGCAACCACCCACTTTGCCCCCAGGCCACCCAACTTCAAAATTTCAAGTTGGAGTGTATATTTTTGATAGCATATTTGGATTCTATGGTGAAAAATAATAAATTTTTTAAAAAAATAATAGGATTTTAAATATGTTGGTTAGCAAAATTTGAGTGAAAGACAGACAGACATGAGCCTGAAAATGTTCCCTGATGTCTGAAATGAATTTCAGCCATGGAATATTTGAAATTTGAGAAATAAAAAATTGTCTATCTTCAAAACGATCACATAGCTTCCTTTACCTTTGGTAAGCTTGGAAGCAAAAAAAAAGAAAATAATTACCTCACTTCAAACAAAAGTTCAATGCAAGACCCTTCAAGCTTAACCCTAGAATAATAATGGTAGTCGAATCGACGAGCACAGTTTCAACCTTAACCTTTTACGCTCGTAGGGATGGTGAGGGGTACCCCATCTGGAGTGCTTGCACTGGTTAGTAACACACCTGCTAGTGTAGCGGTAGTAGTCCTATTGAGCATACACTCGTTTTCTGGCAAATTCCCATCAAAGCTACTTTGTCGATTCGACTAACGTTTAGTAATAAATGTAGGAAATTAATTTGTCGTCGAATGAGCCTTTAGACTGGGAAAATGGGTCTGGGGTAAGGGGCAATAGGCCTAGGGGTAAGGGGCAATGGGCTTTAGGGTAACTGGCCTTGGGCCAGAGACCAATGGCCGATAATCTGGGGCCTCGAGCACTTAGCAAAGGGCCTAGGGCTTTTGGCTATGGGACCTGGTGCATTAATGTTCACTCAATTTCAGATTCTTCTGATATTCCTACTAAGTTATTTGTCATCAAATGTTTGTATATCCCACTAAAAGATTTAATAATGTGTTAATAGTTAAACTTAATAGTTTTCTCTTTATAAAAGAGTATTTTCAACCTAAATAATAATTAGTTTAAAAATTTCATTTTTCATAACTGGTCTTATTTTCAACCTTTTTTTTTTTTTTTTTTTTGCCTTAGTTGAATCTTTGTGCAAAATTTGGGGAAAATTAAATGACGGGAAGTGGTTCAAAATTGGGGTAATAGGTGTGCGATGAAACTTAAAAAGCAAATAAATTTGACGCCATTTTTTTTTTTTTTTTTTTTTTTGGTTTCTGTATTCTTCACCTTAGTTGTATCTATGTGCAAAATTTGGGGAAGATTGAATCACGAGAAGTGGTTCAAAATTGGGGAAACGGAAATGTGCGATGAAACTTACAAAGCAAAGTAATATAAGACCAGTAATAATAATAATAATAAAAATGTATTTTCTTCATATGTTAGTCGAATCGACGAAGGTTTAGTAATACCACCCATTCAATTACCATTAGCATTTAAGGGTTAAGACGAAAGTTCTTCAGATGTATAAAAAATATTTTGTTTATTTTGTAATCAAACTTGAAGGTATCTATAAAAGATAAAGTAATAATGACACTTACCATTCTGAACACAATTTCGTAAGGATTGATTCCGAAGATAAGTGATCCAAGAGTGATGGAACAGAGACCGCACACCATTGTCACCAGAACCCCTGAGAACACATGATACATAATATTAAACATCAGCTGATTAATTCAAACAGGTGTGGTTGTCACTTTCATCTGCCAATCACACAATTCTATTGTAACTTGCCTGTAGCAGTTTATTACTGCCAAGACAGAATGAAGAGATGAAATTCATAGATGTCGACATAACGCCCTCAATTTAAATGGCTCCTTCAGGAATTTGACATTAAAGTTCGTCTATCTATGGCCTCTTCTTCATAATATATAGAGTTCCTAACAATAGCCTGAATATAAACTGAATGATTCAGTTTATTATTTTATCTCCAGTAGAGGGAAAAAGTTATGATTTAGAATTAGTTTAGAGGGACTAAAACAGGTCTTTTCATCCATGAACTCAAAAAGTAGGGAGAAAAAGTAAAAGTAGGGCGAAAAAGTAATGTAGAGCAAAAAAGTAAAGATTGCAACTTAATTATTTTATAAATAGTAGAAAATGAATGGCTAATGTAATGAAGTTGTTGAAATCAGGTTGGCGGCACTGCGCTTTTTTGACCATGTTTATCATTGTTTATAACCTACATCTAAAATCGAAGTAACCTTCTATTTGAGTTTAATTCCAATTCTTATTAGTTTTTAATATTGAATCTCTTATATCTGCTATTAAAAATGCTTAAAATGATTGTTATTTATTAACATAATACATAAATAAAAACTGTGCAATGGACGAAAATGTGTATTTTCTTCCTACTGGAGATAAAATACTGTATGTACCTCGTGAGTAAAGTGCCAATATCTCCCTCGGCTGCGCCTCGGGAGCTAATTAGTGTTATTTATTAAAGAGTCTAATTCCCTCGGCTTCACCTCGGGATTTAGGGACCATGGTTCCTTCGGCTTCGCTTCAAAAACCAACTTTTTCGCTCAGGGAATAATGGCTTACTTTACTCCCTAGGTGCATAAATAACTATTATTTTTACTTTTTATCCTTTTAATAACAGTCAACTTCAGTTTCTTAATTTTGTTTACAGACGATTTATTAAAATTTCGATATAGGAATCAATATATAAAATATATTAATTTATCGATATATAAAACACATTTAGTCCATTAATTAAAACACTTCCTTTTATTCAATATAAGAATTATTCTGTTTAATTAAAAACTTCCTCTTTTTATAATAATCCCCTTCAATCAATGAAGCTAAAAATTAAACGGCTGTAAACATACGTCAAGTTTTTTTAGACTAGTAAACAATTATAGAAACAATATTATTTAGGAGGCAGATTTTTAAAATTATCGAATAATAATGCCAATTTAGTGAATAAAACAATTCAATTTGATGGTCTGTGCGCATTTGCTGCACATCCATTTTAATTTAAGCATCCCGAATTAGCATTATTTTAGAATCCATGTTCTAAAGAAGTTAAATAGTAGTGTATTACAGAAATAATGCCAATTTTGTCAATTTAGTAAAAAAAAAAATTATTTAAAGATCTGAGCGCATTTGCTGTACATCATTTTAATTTTAAGCATCCAAATTAAATTCAACACCTGAACATAGAATGTTAATAGTATTTAATTTTAAATTTTACTTTAATCGAAGACTACAAGATTTGACATCAAACTTGACATAATAAATTGGACGTAATATTGACGTGATTAATTGGCGAAATATTGTTTTATGAAAATAATAAGAACGTTACATGTCATTTTAGATGAATTAAAAACTATGAAACGCTATAAATACTAATAAATAATTGGTAAATTAATAATTGCATGTTTTTATTTTGTTTCTTGTAATATCGTTTCTTATATATTTTACCAGCTGGAGATCTAGTTTAGATATAGTATATATATATATATATATATATATATATATATATATATATATATATATATATATATATATATATATATATATATATATATATATATATATATATATATATATATATATATATATATATATATATATATATATATATATATATATATATATATATATATATATATAAATATATATAAAATGATGCAAAATAAGAACTTTAAAGATTTCTCTTTCATCATTGTAAAATGTTTAGTATAATTTGGTATGAATAGCAATATCAATTTATTGAAAGGAAAGAAAAAATAACTGCATTTATCGGTGATCGTGAATTGGAAGACAAGATCTAATTGACCCTAGTATTGATCGCCTGATCGAACCCCTAATATTGATGTTTCCCAACCGACTAATTTTCATGATTTTAACCTGCAGGAGCGTTAAAGTGGCCTAATTTCTTTCTTTCTCAAGGTGCTTTCAAATTCACTTAAGTATAGAGAGATAAACAATTTAGTAAGTTCGTCAATATTATTTAACTATAAACTATTTGTCCTTCGCGTGATCTTACGCTTCTAATATTTAATTTTTATTAAAGTATTTCGGTTCTATTATTAACAGTTTAATGGCGTATGTACGAGTATTTTTGTTTAAAATATTGCGTAATTATTACTTTCTCTAAAGTTTGCCTTTATCTGAAGGTGTTCAAGCTATATAAGAACGTTAGGTGCGTAAAGATAAATGTTGAGGTCAACGTATTTAACAAAAAGATAATTGAGATTTGTATTGCCCATAATATATTTAAAAATGTTATTTATAATATTTTATTTAAAACTTATATTTCATAAACTTTGTAACCTTATTGAGATCTTAGGGTGCGTTCGGAAACACTAACCGGTCAACCTCTCGGTCGACCGGCGGTTTGTTGTGGTTAGTGTCATGGCGGCTTGAAATCATTTTTGTTTCCGAACGGGCAGCGGTCGACCGAAAAGGTTATAAACAAAGAGAGGTTACAAATATAAATTCGTTTCTATTTGGTAGTTTGGTGTGAGATAGAAGTGAAGCTGTGACGATTCCTCAAGTGAATAAACTATTGCAGCGGCACCCCTTTAGGTTAAATCTGTATATATGCAGATTTAACAGATACACTATATATAGCTATCATCCCTTTCCTTTTTCCTTCTACTAAAAACTCAGATTACACGACTTTCAGCAGCATCTTCCTCCTGAATCCTTGCACTTCACTGTTTACATCGATAATACCAACTCTTCTGTGTACAAATGATACATTTATAATCTCTTAAATGTATGAAATATGCAAACGGACAGTTTAACAAATGTATTTAATCTCTCATGAATGAATCAAGCAAAATTATGCCACCAAGCGATCCTCGACCGCACAGTCTCCTTCAACTCAGGCAGGGGTTCTATTTTAGATTGTCGAAAATAACAACTATATCGGTATCCATAAAATGTTGAAAACTAGGATTAGTAACAAAGTGAATAACTATTAGGACAAAGGTAGGTCTATAATGAACTGTGGTACAGGTACAAAGGAATATCACACTTTTCATCTTTCAGTTTTGATATATTGTTATTATTAGTAAAAAAAAATTACCCACCAAATTCATTTCAATTTTAAAATAAAAAAGGTGAATAACAAAATAAAAGAGTGCCGAAAAAGGTCCATGTTTCACAAAAACTAAATATATAAAAGAATTTTAAAGATTAGCAAAAAAAGACGACAATGTATTCAATGTTTATAATGTTATCAAATGTTTACAAAAGAACAATGACATTTCGCCAAGAAAGGTAACATTATGGTTACTAACCGGACTCACCGTATTTCGATTTCGGTCGAAGCGGTCGCGACCGAGCCGGTCGACCGCTAAAACGACCGGAGCTTTACGAACACGGTAAAGCTCCGTAAAGCTCCGGTCGACCGGCTCGGTCGCGACCGCTTCGACCGAAATCGAAATACGGTGAGTCCGGTTAGTAACCATAATGTTGTTTAGGTTGGTGTTTCCGGACACACCGGTTACTTCTCGGTCGATCTGGTTAGTGTTTCCGAACGCACCCTTAGTAACCTATATGAAGTACGAAGCTAAGAATCTTTAAATGCAAGGTATAATCATGAAGAGCAACGAAAATCATTGTGAAAAACAAACTAAAAGTTCGGTTAGAAGTAAAAGATTTTCATTTAATCAATGCCCAGGATCAGTTCATTCGACAACGTTATCCGCCCAAGCGATCTTGCGCAACGCTCGCGTAAACGTGAGCTTCAAATGCAAAATTGGAATTTCAGGACGGGAAAAGATTCTACCATCACCTATTCTATGAGACGAACATTTTTTTCAAAAATAATTTTTTAGTAAAACCAAGATCGACACCGCTATGAATTAATAAATATCGTTAAAACTATTAAAGCGGACCTAAACGTTTAAAGTAGAGAAAACACCGTTTTTACAGATATCTTACGTTCTAACTTAACGATTTTAATAAAACTACATACAACGTCGTCCTGAATGATTGAAGAACAATTAAAACAGGCATGTAAAATTTAAACTTGATACATGCAGAAGTTTTTGTGTAGCGAAGTAATACATTTTATAATATTTAAATAGAATGGCCTTGACGTGTCGGGTGAGTTAAGGAATAGTGGAAAGACCCTTTTCCCCCACTACACGGCTCTATTACAAACATATTCTTTAAATATCACCTCATCATGATTAACCTATCTAATATTTATTCCATTACGCTCGCTTCAATGATAGAGCCACGCGATGCCTAGTGATATACATTGTGACCAACTCTGCTCTTTCTTTAGACCATAACCTCATTTTACCCCAACTTTCATGAGCAACTCTGCTCTTTTATTAGGGTTTCGTAGGTCATCCTTGAAAACCTTATGCCGAGGGTGATGTGTCTGTCTGTCGTACTTTGGTTCATATCCCCAGAACCGTTCACGCTAAAAATGTTTGTGAAATTTAAAATATGTACTGGCATAACTCTTTGACTCACACATAGCAAAAATATTAAATATTTAACATTCGCCATAAACATTAACACAACATTAAACATTTAACATAATCGGCCGATCGGCTCGGTCTCGCGCGCAGTGTGAATACAAAAACGCTCGGCCCGGCCTCGCTCGGTGTCGCGCGCAATGTGAAAGCCGCTTAATGCGTAAAAATGTGCAAAGCTAGGCATAGTATTTAATTCTTTTTAATTTTCGAGATAGATATCAAGTGAAAGCTACTAGAGAGTAGATTTCAAACATATATATAACATATAACATTTTTAGACTATTCTTACCCCAATATTGTGTTTTTAGCGCCAAAACTTCACCCAAAAAAAGTTTTTTTTGTTTATTTTGGGGTCATCCATTTAAATTTGTATATACTATATACATATTTTTTTAATTTCATATAGGGCGGGATGGAGAAATAATAAAATGTTATTTCATGCCTAATAATCTACGAAACCCTAAAAAGTTCTTTGATGAAAGTACTTCCCTGTGATTTTTTGCTTCCGAGCTTACCGAAGGTAACGGAAGTATTGTGTTCACTTTTGAGAACAAAAAAGTTTTATGCCTCCGATTTTAAAAATTCCAAGACAGATTTCCGTTTCAGACATCAGGGAACATTTTTGGTTCCATGTCTGTCTGTCTGTCTGTCTGTCGGTCTTTGTGTCCGCGAATCGTGAAACGTGCGACGATAGCTTGAGTAAATGTTTCCCGATTTTGATGAAATTTGGTAGACATGTTTATTTTACCAATGCTCAGGTCGAGATCGTTGGACAACGTTATCCGTTCAAGCGTTCATGCGCAACGCTCGCGTAAACGTGAACTTCAAATTTAAAATTGGAATGTTCGGTCGGGAAAAAAATTAAACCTTATCTATTCAATGAGACAAACATTTTTTTCAAATACAATTTTTTAGTAAAACCTACAGCGACACCCCTATAAAGTGTTAAAGATCGCTAAAAAATGTTAATTGTTCTTACACAATAAACAATATAACAATAAAGTAATAAAACTTTAATGTTAATATAACAATAAAGTACATGATATGATGCGAGGAAGCTATGTGCCACACTAATTGGCAGTGTATTTTTATTGTTAAACACTTTGTCAGTTTCTGAATGAGGCATAAAAATAGACTTGGCCGCTATGTGCTGACATTTTTGGGACGGGCCGGGCCTATAATTTTTTTATAATTTCTTCTAATTTCTCGCCTTCCAATTACCAACATAATTCATATGGGACTACACACATATATATAATATAAATACTGATTGCTTATGTCTTATTCAGAAATACGTTTTACTACGTAATAATTGAAGGATCCAATCTTTTTGAGCTCACATTTCAAAAGATAGTTAATTTTGACAGTTTTAGCGTTCACATAACAACAAATATCAGTTCAGTACTGCTCCTGATTGATCAATATTAATTAATGATTTCTTACCAAAAAATTCTCACGCTATTATTTGACTCGATTGATATAGAATAAGAGATTATTAAAAATGAATATTTCTCAATATTTAATGATAACGTAAGTACGATAAAAAAAATAAAACTCTCCTGCAGCCATAATCACATAATATACATCTGGAAACTATATTTTCTCACGAATACTTCTGTAAATAAATTTGACGTAGAACAACAGTAAAATAAAAAAAAAATCTAAAATTAAATAAAATTATAATTATTGATTTTAAAATCAAATAGAATAATTTAATTTATATTCGTGCTACTCAATAACGTTTTTTGAATGAATACATGCTTAGCAATCAAATGAGTTAAATTTATAATTAAGCCAATTAAAATATTTTTATAGTTAACTTTTTTTTCAAAAAAGTTAAATGAAATATAATAGATAATTAATCCTAAATAAACAAAACTTTGTCTTTGTTAAATCGTAATCTTTCCAATTAAGTTTTCAAATTAAGTTGCTTTCACAAGATATTAAGATCAGTAGGTTCGTAAGGTTTATTTGAAAGTAGATATTACGTTTTTTTGATAACCCTCCGGAGACAAAATTGGGTTCACACGGACCCAAACTACTTTTCAACTACACAAGCGCCTGCTCGTCCCACACAAACCACACTTTGAGTGTACTGTTCTCTCAGTTGTCCTTTGATTTTTAGTAAATTAAGAATTAAGTCTAGATTGTATTATAGTAAATTAGGTTTAAAAGGGTTCCTAATGCCTGAGGAATTTCATAAATGGGAAAAACCCCTAAGCCTAGGGGCTAGCTGCACGAGGTACATTGATGGCAGGTTCTACAAACCCTAGATCAGCGGTTCCCAACGGGGTCCAGGAGGACCCCTTTGGGGTCTATGGAAATTTAAAAGGGCTCTATAATATTCCAGGGATCTATTGGGGGTCTTTGATAAAATTTAAAATGTTTGAAGATTGATTATTTTAAGAATCTAAAAAAAAAAATTTCGTATTGTTCCACAACGAAAATTAAATAATTTATTAAGCCGTCAACTTCAGTAAATAATGCTGGTGGATTAGAAGCCTCTTACAATATTTCTTTGTTAATTGCAAAAGCCGGATATCCACATACCACTGGTGAAAAAATAATATCGCCCACCAGCAATAAAAAAGGTAATAAAAACAGTCATGAAAATGAACCCTGAACCAGTTTTAAAAAATATTCCGCACAGTAATTACTCCATACAACGTCGTATGAATGAAATGTCAGAAGATACTAAAAATTCCTAAATTTGTGAATTGAAAATTAGTAAATTATTTGTGCAGTTTGGTGAATCCACATTTTGTAGAAACAGCATTTTGATGTTATACCTATGTTCGATATTATAAATCCAGATTAAGAGAAATTGCAGAAGAATTTCTTTCAGCGAACTGTTACAAATGTACACTACAGGTGAAAATATACTTGTTTTGATTAATTTTTTAAAAAAAATATACACTGAACACTTAGAACAATTAAAAGAGATATGTTATGTTAGCTATATAGTGACTTTACAATGATAGGTCAAATGTTAAAAAAAAAATCAATATATCACAGAATGACCACATTAATAAAAATCTATCTATTGTCCAATTACAGTATCTATACATCTGAAATCAAGTTTATATCTGTTATCTGAAATCTTATATAAGCCAATTTATTCTAATTTTTTGTCCAAGTTCTTAGCACAATTTTTATCTTTTAGGATTTTTAAGTGCAATATTTAAAATTCTGTTAACGTTTTATGCTTTATATTAATGCACATTAATGCTTTATTTTATGCATTTTTTTAAAGGGGTCGATGAAGGGAAAAGGTTGGGAACCCCTGCCCTAGATGATGAAATCTCTTCTATAATTTCTTTACTATCATCAACCCTTGCTCTATCTACTGGGCTCTTTTGTGAACATTCATAATACACCGGACGGCCAAGAGATAAGCACTAAATATACTTAAATAAATTTGCACTGACAGTAGTACTATGCCTCCAAACTAATTAAGGACGTAAATTTACGCCTATAGGCCTTTTGGAAAGAAATATTGAAAATACTTCTTGCATACGATTCCGCAAGACAGTGAAACTTTTTCATGTTATCGCTCTGCGTAAACTACCGACATAAAATGAAATAAAATCGGTAATTTATTCAAGTAATTGATAAAAGTAGATGGAAGATAATTTTTATTCTTATCTCCACACCGGCACTGCCGCGGCTTGATTACAAACGACTAAATTCAAAGGCCCCGGCGCGCCTTCTACGAATTGTTAGTATGCCTTCATACTAGGTAGGGCCGAGAGGGCTGAGAGTTGATGGCAACCTCTTGTACTTTCCTAACTCCCTGTCACACGTATACATTTTTTCGACTTTCTTCGGCCCTATGACGTGCGGTGGAGGGAGGTCCAACAGCTGGAGACTGGATTACACACCTCCTATAGCTTTTTAACTACCTATTATACTTTTCTGAGTTTTTAAGCTAAAAGTAACGAAACGTTTTTGACTTATGTTCCATAGCCTAAACATGAAAATGTCCTTTTGCAAAGAAAATTGAAAACGTAAATTTACGCCAATAGGGCTTAAAGGGATTTGTATACACCCGTTCTTATTTTGTCTTCAAACCATAATTTTTATTAGGGCAATTAGCAATTATAAAATTGATTACCATTTCATTGACAATGTAAATTACACTATCCTAAATTCTTAGAATACTATTACCATAAAAAATTATTAATATTTGGATATATTTCTAAATAAACTATTAATTTAGGAGTATTAAAGCAGTTGCGCATATTTCTCTACGCTATTCGAATCAAAAAATAACTTTAATTTGTTGCAAAAGAACCATCAAAGACTAGAAACCTAAATATTTTTCATGGGTTTCGAAAGATTTGGACCACTTTCTATTATTTTTTTTTTTTTTTAGTTTTGAAATCTGTGGCAAGTGGCTAGTATACACCTTGCTCTTGCTATATTGAATTAACTTTTGATTGATACAGAAAGAACAGAGGTGATGCAAATTTAATAAGAAGTCCTTTGATGCAAGCAGAAACCCTTATTAAGTCATTATTAAGTTCTTATCAGTGCTTTAAACAAAACGAGCTTCCAATATGTCTATATACTTAACTACTTAACTAGGATTAAGTCTTTTCGCTTCTATATTTGTTTAACACTTCAAATATGAAATGTTCAAGTTAACAGTTTGACCTTGCATATTATTTAGATAATATAAAACAAGTATAATAATAGAATAATTAAAGTCACGTCGAAACCTTAGTGTTTTTAATTATAAAAGACAAAATTTTAATAATTGATGCCTGAACAAAATTGAAGAGAGTAAACAAAAATTGAATTTGTCCTCGTGGAGCTGACCTTCTTAGAAATATAAATATAGTGATTAAATATTTAAATAGTTAAATATTTTATCTTGACACAAAACTGTTATAACCAAATTTAAAAAAAAAACTGTTTATTTGTTTTTGAGTAAAATATAAAAAATATTTCATTACCTACTTGATAGAGGGATTTGACACTATACACATATGAATGCGTTTATTAGAGAAAAATGTGTCACCTCGCTGAGAATCTTATTAAATTTTTTTAAATAGATTTCAGCCCTTTAATCGGTCTGAAACAATTTTTAAGTAAATCTATTTAAACCAGGTTACATCAAATGTATTTATATGAAACAAACAAAAGCCTAATTCATTTTAGCCAGATTATTTAAAAGTTTTAAATTTTTATTGCATTCGATCCATGTGATCGTTTTAAAGAACGAAATATTTTGAGAGTTCAAAAACTCCAAGACAGAAATCCGTTTCAGACAGGGAACAATTTTGGTTCCGTGTCTGTCTGTCGGTCTTTTTATCCCCAAAGGATCCAAATAAGTTCATACCTAAGATGCTAAAGGATAAATATTGTTCACCTTGTTCCTCCAAAGTGCATATTTTTAAACATATTTTAGTAAATAAATAATAAAGGCGGAGATACACATGCCGTCAAATTGGGCTAGTAGCTTGCATGCCAAAAGAGGGTATTTGCCAGTAACTGGCATACTAAAGATTTTTATTTATTCAGTAGCAAGTAAAATTGCATGCAACCTGCATTGTGCAATGCCTAAATGGCAAACTGAAGATACATTTGCAAGTAAAATTGCATGCAAGCTGATTCGTGGCATTATTTATACATAAACTCAGAAGTTTTTTTAAGAACTGTCATAAATTCTATTACCACACAATACAAAACCATAAATAAATAACGCAATTTTTACGTCCACAATCGGTGGCAGCCAGCTACTGGAATGACCGCCCTTGTAGCTGTCACATGCGTTTACACATTCCTTTTGTCATGCGGTTTGTAGCCCCCACCACACCACTTGCTCGTTGCATGCCAAAAAATAAAACCTCGTGCAATCTGCTTGCTTGCCAGCTACTGGCATGCCATTTAACATATACACGTACAAGTAGCTGGCATGTTTTTGTTCAAGCTACAGGCATGTGTATTAGGGTGGTTCGAAAAACATCAAACTTTTTTTTTTCGAGTTGCTATAGGGCGAAAAAGTTGCTTCTGGTGTCAAATATAAAGAAAAAAGTGTTTTTGATTTTTTAAAACAAAATTTTCTGATCGCGCAGAGCCTTTAAAGTTTTGAAAAAATTAAAAATTTCACAATTTTTCGGATTTTTTAAAAAACATACTCCATATAATATTTTTAAGTGCTATACTCAAAAACCCTTTCTACAAATAGATGTTATTAAGAAAACAAAAAAAATATTTGCAGTCTAACAACACATTCCGATCGCGCATGCGTACTGCAAATATCAGTAAAAACTGTATTTTCGTCTTATTTTCGTTCGAGGCTTGTAATTGTGTGAAGTGATTTTTTCATAAAAAGTTCATTTATACACGTTCATGTTTCTATTTTATCTACTGTAAGATTATATAAAATGGTTAAAATATGCAGCTCCTCGCCCGTTTTGACGTTTTAAAACGACCAAGAACTCACCACGAGGAGGTGGCTGCACTTCAAGTTCTACCCACGCCCTTTCCGACCAACTAACCATGAAGAGTGTGTTTTTACAATACTAACATTACAGATTTTCACTATTTACATTTTACCCTCTTAATCTTTCTCTCAATCACTATTATTTACACATTAATCCTTCATCTCTATGGATGCAAATTTCTATTGTATCATATGGGAAAAGTCTGGCATCAACGATCTTGATTTTAGAGTGGTTCTAATAAAACCATCTCTCGATTGAGAATCGCAAACTTTCAGTAAAGTTTCTGATAAATGCAGATTCTCTGTACGTAATACCGTGAAGTCTGAATAGTCTAAAAAACAAGCTTTGGCCCTTATAATATATATTAACTTGATCTTGCAAGAAACCAACATGGCATACAGGACTTCAAATCAAAATTCGCTATCACTTTCAATTCATCAGACGTATCTTGATCACTGGCATATAGTCTTTGCACTAATTTGTTGTCGTGAGCCATCGAGAATAAGCAAGTGATGTGCTATGTTAGTTTCTTACAAAATCAAGTTATCACAGAAGAAGCAAACCTTGTTTTTAAGACTATCCAGACTTCACGTCATTTGCTAGATAGCCTGAAAAAAGTTGTGGATCCAGTAATTGAAAGGATCGCTTTCTCAACTCACTTAAAGGATCTGCTTTTATCAGAAACTTTTCTGAAAGTTTGCGATTCTCAATCGAGAGATGGTTTTATTAGAACCACTCTAAAATCAAGATCGTTGATGCCAGACTTTTCCCATATGATACAATAGAAATTTGCATCCATAGAGATGAAGGATTAATGTGTAAATAATAGTGATTGAGAGAAAGATTAAGAGGGTAAAATGTAAATAGTGAAAATCTGTAATGTTAGTATTGTAAAAACACACTCTTCATGGTTAGTTGGTCGGAAAGGGCGTGGGTAGAACTTGAAGTGCAGCCACCTCCTCGTGGTGAGTTCTTGGTCGTTTTAAAACGTCAAAACGGGCGAGGAGCTGCATATTTTAACCATTTTATATAATCTTACAGTAGATAAAATAGAAACATGAACGTGTATAAATGAACTTTTTATGAAAAAATCACTTCACACAATTACAAGCCTCGAACAAAAATAAGACGAAAATACAGTTTTTACTGATATTTGCAGTACGCATGCGCGATCGGAATGCGTTGTTAGACTGCAAATATTTTTTTGTTTTCTTAAGAGCCCACGGGAGTGAGTTGTGTTGACACCTTCTCTCCAGAGATAGCGCTGCTTTTCACAAGTTTTTTTTCAACCCCTTGTTTATTTTGGGAGGAAAAGGAAACGCCCACATTACCCCTCCCATTATTATGACATAACGCCAGCCATTGCATTTTTTTAAAGATAAATAAAAAATCAGAAATGTATAAATATTAATTTCTTTAATTTATGTCACTTTACGGAAATATTAGAAAATTGAGATTTTAATTGATAAAATATTTTTATAAATAAGAATTTTAATTAATATATTTAAATTTAATAATATAGGTAATTGGTGCTGCAATAACTAGATTATTAAGTAAAGTAGATAATTTATTTTCGACGACAACGGCACCCCATTATAAATTTGGTTTTAAACTGATAATCAACACATACAACTTTTAATTTTTTTGTTGTAAATTATTATTTAAAAAAAAAGCTTGTATGTTACAAAAAAAAATCTCAGTTGAAATAGCATGGATTTCAAAGGAATTGCGCTGCTTTTATAATTAAAGTAAAAATGTAATTCTACTCTTAATAAAACCTTCCTGCTAAAAATTTTATATTTTACTCGTCTGCTAAATATTTGTTAAACAAATTTTAGACAAAAGCTCTATAAGCGTATATAGATCTACTAGGTAATATACAAAGTGGACACTAAAGTGGATTTTCCTATATAATAAAATTACTATCCAGTTCCTAAGATGTTTATAGCAACATTTCATGGCAGCTAATATATAAATTGGATAAAAAAAATATTTTGCTTTGAATATATTTTTTATTCAAACTATTCTCTTTTTTTTATTTTTCACTCTAATTTCTCGTATTGTAAACGTTCGAGATTTCTACTTACTCTTATAAGAGGCAAGAAATGGAGTCATTAAACCCTTTTTTAATTTCAGGTTTTTTGTAAAACTAAGTTAGATGTTGTTTTACCAACTGATTGATCTAAGCTCCGTCCATTATTCCATCATTAATTCCTTGTGAATATTTTCTCAAACTATTGTCGCCGGTTAGTAATGTGCCGAGATATAGAAAAAGCTCTTTAATACTTTGACTGTATCATTTCCTTTGTTTAGTGGCCTGGCAGTCTACCTTTATTATTTATTGGATGTATTAAGTTTTTGCCATACTCACTTTCAGCCTCACCTCTTAATAGTATCATACTAAGTAGACCTGGAAAGTAATCCTACACATGATAACTACACCATTCCCGTATGCTTGACTTATCAAATATTAATTATCATGTGTTGCTAGGTTGAACTGAAAATTTTTCGCTTTGTTTTATTCGAATATTAAATCGAAATGCTAAATTTAGTCTATGCTGCATCTTAAACCATTTGAATGGCATGCTTCTCGCTTATGTCGAGTCCAACCAGAAGGATAAGATTTGGTGGTTTACGAAGCTCTCTTAGAATTTTGCTTTACCTCAATTCGCTTGACAATGTCAAATTCAATTCGTATTAACCCCCCCCCCCCTAAAAAAAATCAACTTTCTGCTTCCAAGGATTTGGGTGGAGCGTTAGTTCTATCTAAGTCAGTTTAGATTTTAGGCTCTTTCGTCAAAAAGATAATTTTTCTAAAATTTTAATTTCTAGTTCCACGGGTCTGGCTCAAACGTTGAATATACTTGTGAGTTGTACTTCTTTTTTTTTCTTTTTGCCATGGGCTTTGATAGCCATACAGCCATAAGATTATAAATTATATGATAGTTTATTTTCTAGTCGTTTCATGAATATTTGTTGTCTAATTATATGATTTTTTTTTTTTAATAAGCTATTTATTCCTTTATTTTAGTTCATATTTTACAAGTCAATTAGATTTTAATTTTAATTTCTGTAAAAAACTGAAAAAATGGATTTATAAATATTGATTGATCTACTGAACAAAAGTGTTGTAAAGCTAAAGGTGAAGCTATGATTTTGTATGCGCTGAAATAAAACATGTCTCTGCTTAGCAAATTTCTTACAAGACATAACAATGTGAGTTAGATTTGATACATACATATTACTTCAGCTTCATATAAAGCCCAAGCTTAACAACGGAGTATGTTATTTTTAATGTATTTTAATTTGAAGGGGGTATACACTACCGTTAAAAAACATTAAAATTGTTTTACTAAGCGAGAATATGCCACAATTTATTATGTTAAATGAATAAATGCTACATCATCGGAAAGCTAAAACCATTTAGGTATATTATTTAATTTTTTCATTATCTGTTTCTATTGAAATGAAAAATTATATTTGCTGTAATTAATTCAAAAATAAGTTCAATCAATTTTGTATTGATCATTAATTTTACAATTTGTACAAACTGGTTCAGACATATGTAATCTGATAGGATATTGTCTCAGCTTTAATTTATATTTTAAACCATTTTTTTATAAGTTGCATTTTAAAATAGCAAAAAATAAAAATAAACTCTTTTCTTTAAACCACTAAGAAAGGTGATACATGGAAAGTTTATCTCTACCTGGCCATGGTAACACCACGATTTTACCTGCAAATACCTTTAATACCTTTAGAGTTATCAATAAAAATTATTAAAACCTTTTATAGTAGACAATTATACTCGTATGTGCTTTAATTTGATATGAAATAACTTCTTTGGTAAACTTAATTATTTTAAAACCGATATATCGGACCTATTTGCCATGAAACTAAGCCAACAAGAACTTTTCGGTCTGTTGAAATTTTTATTTATCAGCATCAATAAACAAATATGCTAAAAATAAAATCTTTCCGATTTAGTTCCCCAAATTTTTCTTACCTCAAATAGGTTAAAATAGTCTGCCAATTAGTGTGGCACATAGCATACTCACGACCTATATTGTATGAATGGTCACCTAGTATAAAATAATGACTTTCCAATAGGTTCCTATCATTTTTATATGTCACTAATAAATGTGTGCAGATGGTTAACTTAATACGGAATCATGAGTGGGTTGCATTGGTTTTTTAAGATATGATGGTTCGAAAAAATGTTTAACGACAAACTGCGATATAAAGAAAATGTCCGTGTTGTCTGGAACGGATTTCTGTTCAGGAAATTTTTAATTCAGAGACATACAAAAATTCGTTCTTCAAAATAATGATAATGCTTTCGTTTCGTGACCTTCGTTAAACTCGGAAGCAAACATAATGTGATTATAAATATAACTTAAATCAAATTAATAATTTTTAAATTTTAGTTTTCAATTCTTGAGTAGGTGGTCTAAAAGGAAATAATCGCCTTACTATTGCGAAATTCCTTTCCTTGGTTAATTTTCAAGCTGTGTTAGAGAAAATAAGGTGGCTTAATTTTTGGCACTGTGCGCTTACCAAAAATCAACCCAAAAAAATTTTAATATTTTCTTCTCAAACTTGTTTTTATCAACTAGCATTCAATCCTTCCTCTCATCTTTATGTTTTTTGTATTATATAATCTTCTTTAATCTGTTTCAATATATTATGTAAATTTAAATAACAATTCTTTTTATTTTTGAATTGTTTTCATTTCATTTGTCAGAATAAAAGGGTGAAAAACATCGGTGGGTGTGGCTTAAATTGGAAAATCAACAAATCAGAATTTAATAAATTGTATTTTTAAAAAAATCCGCTAGGGTCAGCACTTTCCAGATAATAAATAAAAAAAAGTTCCCCTAAAATTACGCCTCACCAGCTTAATACTTTTTGACCAAAATTCACACAATTTCTCTTTGTAAAAATATAAATTTCCGCCTGTTTTTAAAATTTTGAAATTTATATTTTAATTTTTTTTTCTCTCACATTTTATTTTTTATCAAAAAAACTAAAGCCGATAAGAAAAAATCAAAAACTAACAACCCTCTGGCTTTTCCCAAACTATACGCATACAAATTTTCAAGTCTCTAGGTTTAATATTAGAGGCGTGAGCTTATGGCGCGTGTGACGACCCCCGTTCCCGTGCAGCCTTAATAACATCTATTTGTAGAAAGGGTTTTTGAGTATAGCACTTAAAAATATTATATGGAGTATGTTTTTTAAAAAATCCGAAAAATTGTGAAATTTTTAATTTTTTCAAAACTTTAAAGGCTATGCGCGATCGGAAAATTTTGTTTTAAAAAATCAAAAACACTTTTTTCTTTATATTTGACACCAGAAGCAACTTTTTCGCCCTATAGCAACTCGAAAAAAAAAGTTTGATGTTTTTCGAACCACCCTAGTGTGTATCTCCGCCTTAATGTAGGAAATATGAATTTTTAAGACCGAAGAAACCCTTTTAGTAGCTTGCTGGCAAGTACTAGACGGGATTTTTATAAAAAAATATATCTTTTTTTTTAAGTCAAATTATAATTATTATTAACAACGGGAAACAGACAGAGAAAAATAGACTCCAGCGCCAGAATTTGAACCACGGGCCTCTATATTTCCAGTATAGCGCTCTGGTGGTTCAAATCCCGGCGCTGGTGTCTATTTTTCGCTGTCTGTTTGCCGTAGTTAATAATAATTATAATTTAATTTAAATTAAAATTTAATCTTTTCGTAGTATGAATACTACCAAAATCGTAAAATATGAAAAATATATCTTGTATAATAACATTCTTCAAACAATACGTGAACATTATTGGAATTTCTAGCAAGGTTTATAAAAGCTGGTCAATTGTTAAATGTAACCTCTTACTGGTGATTATAGTTTGTAATATTACGATTACATTATGTACCTTTGCAAGAAAGATCTTTAAATTCTTTTTTGTTCTCCGAGCTTTTGAATGTTTAATCAATGTCACTGCTTTTGATATTTTTACTCAAAAGATATTTTGATAATTACGAGTCAATAATTTTGAAGAGCTTTTATAAATATATTTCTATTTAAAGTCATAGAGTATAAAAAGAAGAAAAGTACAAAAACAATGAGAACAAAGGATATAATAATTAATAGAGTAAGTATTTGTTTTAAAATGAAAGAGGTACCTTGTTAGCGATGTAACCTTGA
This sequence comes from Gerris lacustris, assembly GCA_951217055.1. Classification (NCBI taxonomy): domain Eukaryota; kingdom Metazoa; phylum Arthropoda; class Insecta; order Hemiptera; family Gerridae; genus Gerris; species Gerris lacustris. Next base: position 3,624,109 of record OX578281.1, on the reverse strand, counting down.
CACAATGAAGTAAAACAAACAGGGTTATTCAACTTATTACCTCTTTGTCTGTCTCGAGACGGGTTCTTATTGCCTCTTTCTGTCTCGAGACTGGATGAAACTCCGGAGCAAAGAATAAACAGATTCAATGAAACATTTTAAATCTTGTTGCCCCAGCCAGTTCTTAAGGTTAACACGTAAAATGTCAATCTTCAAGTTGTTATTTTCGTAAACAAAACGTATTTGCTTTAAACTAAATTAATTTTCTTTTCAGGTAAAGCATATTGTGTGTACTTAAAATCAAATTTGAGGTACCTAAGTGATGTCCAAATATTTTTTGAAACTCTTTTTGACTTTGAAACTGATTTTTATGAAATTTGTACGGTTTGTCGAAAGTTGATCACAAATAGACCACAGATTAATTTTTGAAACGTCTGCTATCTTCAAATTTTTCCAAATTCATTCTTTAAGTCATGTAAAAAATCAAAACCATTTTGATAGATTTAAAAAAAGGGGGGGGGGGGGGGGATTAAATAAAATTGACAATCATAGGTTATAAAAGCATAAAATTATTGAAGTATACGAAAAAGGACGCTAGGAATAATCTATCTCGCATCTTACATTATATTTAATTTTTTGATACAGAAATTGTTCATTAATCTTAGTTGGTTAGTTGACATTGTCGTACAGGATAAAATGTTAACCATTTCGCCTATGCTTAATACATGTAAAATAGACTGCTAATTAGTTTGGCACATAGCTTCCTCGCATCCTATCATATACTTTATTGTTATATTAACATTAAAATTATAAAAACTATTAATAGTTTTAGCGATCTTTAACACTTCATAACGGTGTCGCTGATAGTTTTACTAAAAAATTGTATTTGAAAAAAATGTTTGTCTCATTGAATAGATGAAGTTAGATTTTTTCCCCCATCTAAAATTCCAATTTTAAATTTGAAGTTCTCGTTTACGCGAGAGTTCCTCGTGAACGCTTGGACGGATAACGTTGTCCAACGAACTCGTCCTGGGCATTGGTATTGGTAAAATGAACATGTCTACCAAATTTCATCAAAATCGGTCGACATTTACTCAAGTTATCGTCGCACGTTTCATAATTCGCGGACACACAGACCGACAGACTGACAGACAGACAGACAGACACTAGACCAAACATTTTCCTTGATGTCTGAAACGGATTTCTATCTTGGAATTTTTGATAACGGTGACATAAAATATTTTCGTTCTTTAGAACGATCACATAGCTTCCTTTACCTTCGGTAAGCTTGGAAGCAAAATTATAATTGAAGCGTCAATGACTAAAGAATATTTATGTTTCTAATATTTTTATGTGTTTTGTAATTTTTGAGTTGTGTATCAATTTAAAGGCATTGAAATGCAGATCACAAATAAACATCGGTAAATCATGATTAGCCCATTTTTGGTCCCATATAAGTTTCAACCTTCTGCGCCCATTTGTTTCTCTTCAACATGCGCACAAACATACATTGTACAAACATACAGGTGTAAATACCTATATCTTCAAACGTACTCATCTAATGTTTATGAAATTTGGATGTTTTGTCGAAAGTAGACCGCAGAGTAGCACCAGGCTATTTCAACCGTCGCGTCGGCGCTCTTTAACTTTTGCTAAATTGATACTTAATTTATGTAAAAAATCAAAACAATTTTGACATATTAAAAAACCGGGGAAATAATTAGACATTAGACCACATTAGACATTAGACAATGGCTTGTAAAAGCATAAAATTAATATAGTACGTGCTAGGATGCGAGGAAGCTATGTGCCACACCAATTGGCAGTTAACTTTTTCTATCTTCATCGGGGGAAGTAAAATCGTATATCAATTTAAAAAAATTATAACTCCCATATATTATTAAAGGATTTATTCCATAATTAATCCAACATCTAACAAAAAAAAAAATTAAAACCAAGAGCAGAAGTTTTGATGTTTATTTATTATATTTAATATAATTTTATAAAAAAGAATAAAACCCTAAAAAGGCCAATTCCAAACAAGAAATTAATCTACAAAAATTAAAACAGTTCGTTTATTAAAATAGTAGTTTGGTTAATTTTTGCATCTACAATCTCATCAGACATCTGATTTGCCATGTAAATAGTTACGTAGATGTATTTATGTAAGACTGAAGGATGAAAAAGCACAGATCGTCATGAAAAGAAAAATTATTTATTTATTTCTAACAAGTTTTATATAACTTAAGTTATGTAAGTTATACAAGAGCAACATTAATGTTATATTAATGTTGGTCATATTTTTCCAGTGAAATTTATCATAATGGTTTGGAATTTTTAATGTAAATTATAAACTTATTTAATTTTCAAGAATTTAAATTGCAATTAGTGAGGAAAATAATATTAATTGTGATTACCCTGTGAAAATTCCAAGTTTCTTTTCATTTATAAAAAAAAGTAAATTCCATTTTTTTATTACGTGATAATTTGATTTATTTAATTAGTTTATAATTGTTTATTCTTTTCTTCTTTTTCTTGTAACTTAATCCATTATTAATGATTATTGTTTTGTCAAGCATGGAATTTTCCTTCTTTAAATATAACTATTTATTAAAAAAAAAATGGTGAATATTAAATAATAATAAACTGTGTTACATCAAGATAAGTTATATAATATAACAATTAAATTTCATTAATTTACACATAATCTCTTTAATTTTATGTACATATTATATAAAATAATAATGAAATGACTTGGACAAGTTTGAAATCATAAAGTACTTTAAATAATTAATAGTAAAAACATTTCTAAAAACAAGCTTTTATCTTGGGTCATCCCCCATATTGGATTTAGAGTGAAGAAATTTTATTTTTCGTATTCTTCTCAGCAAACCCTTTCATTTGATACCCATATCATGGGCGTGCTTAAAAAAATAACTAGTCCCCCATCATGGGCTGTCCGCCATATTGGATTTAGAATGACGTCACTTAGCTAATCATGCATTATCATCCAAACTAAACGTGTATCCAAAATTTCAATACAATCGGTTGAGGATAAATGCTTTAAAATTCAGTTGCAAGATTTAACCCCGAACATAATATATACATACATACATACAAACATTGCAAGTTAAATATAAGCTTGTAAAATCACAACAAATAAAACCTACAATTAAATTTTTATTTCAATCAAGATTTCGTTGAACGAGTATAACTAGTGATGTTTTTTTAAAAGTCTTAACTAATGATGTGGCGCTTAAAGAACTTGCGTAGAAACTAAGAAACATTTTGTTCAAATTGTTTCATTTTTACGCCAATTATCGTAAGACAAACAATCTTTTCAAAGCCAAAATCTCTGAATTGAAGAATTCACTAAAGAGAAAGAATAATCAGTAAATTGTCGGAAAACACAATAACTATTGTTGAACGAGCGTAGTGAGTTCTTTATTTCAGAGACTTGCGGTCTTTGAAAAGTTTTTATTTGTTTGTTTGTCTAACGATAAATGGTGTAAAAATACACCGATCTCATGCAGGAAAATTTTAGAATGGTATCCAAGTGGCTTGACTCGCAACAGAGGTAGACCTGCTCAACAGTGGGATGAAGAAATGAGGAAATGTTGTGGAGGAGCTACGTGGAAAAGAGTAGCAATAGACAGGACAGAGTGGCACAGCATGGAAAATGTCTATGTCCAAGCTTGCCTATCTCCGGCATGAAAAAATAGTTTTAGAAAAATGTAAATAAGTATAATTTTATATAAGTAGTTGGTTGTTTTTTGGAATGAAAGTCCTTTATTATATTTTATTCAAACAAGCTTTCGTCCAGGGAACCTGGACTTCTTCAGGTTTTGGAAATACTGTAAATTTAGAGAAACAAATGGTCAAAATGAAAACGAATTTTGGAAATGAAAGTCTAACCAAGTTAATTTTGATTGTTTTTATGTTTTTTTTTTAAAAGAATAATTTTATTTTTTTAACTAACATACGTAATAAAAAATTTTGAATTATTTATTTTTATTTGTATTAAATATAATATTTGTGTAAATGTTGCTTAATTTATTGGTGTCTTGTTTCAAGTTTATGTTGTTAGTATTTGATTTTATGTATAACATTTCCAGTGTAAGTCGTTTTTGGTGGATTTAAAACAAATAAAAATAAATAATTCAAAATTTTTGATTAGGTATGTCCACCTTCCTGTTTCAATTGTACTTTAGACAATGTGTAAGAAGTTTTATTAAAATCGTTATACGTTAGAACGGAAGATAGCGGTAAACACGTTGTTTTCTTTATTTTAAACGTTTGGGTCCACTTTAATAAATTTTGCGATCTTCATCACTTCATAACAGTGTCAGGATTCGTTTTACAAAACAACTTATTCAAAAAAGTTGTTTGTCTCATTAAATAGATGAAGTTAGATTTTTTCTTGGATTAAGTACGCTGAATTATAATAATTTAATTGAAATAATCGTCAGCACAGATCAATTTTACTTTTAACAAGACCGTGATTATGTTTTCTTATATTTACAAAACCAAGTGACATTTTGACATATATAACAAAAAAAAAAAAAACAAGTCAAGTAACAGGCTTCCTTAATAACACTTTTTCCCGTCTTAAGATTTTTGAAGCTTTCGTTTACGCGAGCGTTGCGCGTGAACGCTTGGGCGGATAACGTTGTCCAACGAGCTTAGCCTGGGCATTGGTAAAATGAACATGTGTACCAAATTTCAACTCACTCGGTGATCTTTTACTCAAGTTATTGTCATCGGTAGATTTCGTGACGGTGATTTTGTGACGGGGATTTTGGTAGTTTTTTTTTCGGATTTACTCCCCGGCTCCAGAATGTGCCATAAGGAACTTCGTTCCAAAAACCACTCAAATCGGATAATTTCGTTGAAATATCGGTTTCAGACTTCTTGGGTTAAAACAATACAATTCCTTTAATTAAGGAAATGTAATTAGACACTGTTAGTGATAGCACTTACTCAAATAGAGAAGATAAATAATACTTCAAAGAAGAAAAAGGAAATTACATCTTATATATATATATATATATATATATATATATATATATATATATATATATATATATATATATATATATATATATATATATATATATATATATATATATATATATATATATATTAAGATGATAGATTCTTATATAAGAGCTATACTTAATAACAAAAATATACAAAGATTATCCATCAATCATAAATCAATGTCTTTAAAACAGATTAGGATATCGATGTTTTTATTACATAGATGATTTCTAATGGTAAATGATATGAAATATATATAATTTTATATAAATGTGTATGTTTTAACGAGTCATGTTGTTTATTGTTGTTATATGTTTTGTGGTCAAGTTAAGTGATTTAATAGTAAAATTGTCTAGAGTCAAGAACATGGGAGGAAATGACGATGCAATAACTTACTCATGTCAAATTGTGTTATTATTTTACGATTTAAGAGGAAAATTTCTTGGGAAGTATAAAATGACGTAATAATTGTTTATTACAGATGTCCAGCAACAGTTTATAAACATATAATATGAAAGATGAAAATAGTAATAATTTGAGTTTAAGGAAACTTTATGACAAAACTTATAATTATCCTGATATAGTGTATAATTTTGAACAAATACTGATTTTAAATTTTTCACAGAAATAAAAAGATTGCTAAACGTTTTTATTGCCTTGCTATGTTATACAGTAAGTTGTTTTATCATTTTATGATAACCTAAGATTCATTTTAAGAAAGCGTTCAACACATTGGAATCCAGAAAAATTAATGATTACCTATACATATTCATATGGAAGAATATCATCCATAGGTATTAAATTTAAAAAGAGCATTTAGTCCTTCAGTCTTTACTTATTACCTCTACCCATGGGCGTAGCCAGGGGGGGGCAGGGGGGGGGCCATGGCCCCCCCCTAGGCCGGCTCAACTCTCTAAAAAAATACGATTATTATACATATACAGGTTAAAATAAAATATAAATAAATAAAAATAATTCTTTATAATAATAATAATATTTAATATATTATTATTATTATTATTATTATACAAATTTATTTTATGACTAAAGGGGGTCTTCAGGTAAAAAAATGTAAATCTCGTTTTAGTTGTCAAGTTACTACAGCTGTGGCGTGGCTGCACTGGTTTGGTTAGCATTGCTTTGATAAGAAAGATGCCTATGATATGAATAGAAGCTGGACAATAATTATGTTTTCCTTCTCTCAGCCAGTGGCGAACCCAGGGGGGGGGGGGGGGCACAGGGGGCCCGGGGCACTAAGTACAAATACTTCCTGGGTAAAAATGTGTCGTCTATTATAGTCTATAGAACTTGGAAAAAAATCTAACATAAAATTACGACTGCGCATGGTCAGAACTTTTTAGTGGGACGAATTTCTTCCCGAGTATTATTATCCATTGTTTATTTTGAATGAAAGGTTACAATATAAAATTTTTAGATCAAGTTTTTAATTAAATATTTTCTTGTTTTAAGGGTTTTTATTTTAATCTACAGTTTTACTTTAATATATTAATTAAATTTAATTAAAATAGTTAGTAGCAGTCATTAGAATAGTTTTTAATTATCGAATAATTAATAATATTAATTAATTTGGAAACGGGTTCAATTGTAGAATAAGATATTAAAAATTGCAGATACCCGACCTTTCGCAAGGAAGACTATTTTTTGTATTGATTGACTGGACTGTTAGATAGCCTACTATTTTTATATGGTTATGGTTTTGCAATAAAACTCAGTATGGTTCTGCATATTTGATTCTTAAAAAATATTTAATTACTATTTATTTAAAATTTAAAATTAGAGATGTAGTAGTTCAGACAATATCTCATAGGAAACGCTAACGTCGCTTCAAATACTCTCTGTCCAATCTTAATATGAACTATTTTACATTAAGAGTGGATTTAAACAGCAAGTTTTCCTTAAAAAAATATATTTCAAATAAACAAAACACTTTTTTGGTTTTACATACACCACACACACATAATATATATGTGTATATATATATATATAGGGTGGTCCGAAAGTCTCCCCCCCCCCCTCTTAACTTTTGAACGGGATGAGATAAATTAATGAAACTTGGGGGATCTCTACCATGCAAAGGGAAGTTTGTTTCAACCATCCACTTTGCCCCTAGGCCACCCAACTTCAAAATTTTAAATTGGAGTGTATATTTTTGATAGTATATTTGGATTCTACGGTGAAAAATAATGAACTTTTACTAGAAACTTTTTTTTCTATTTCCAATATTTTGCCCCCTATAGGGGGGCAAAGATAGCAAAATAACCCTTCCGATAATACATTGTAAAATCTAAACGGTTAGAGATAATTTAATGAAACTTAGGGGATCCGTACCATGTAAAGGGAAGTGTGTTTTCATGCAATCGCGCAGTAGGGGCAACCACCCATTTTGCCCCCAGGCCACCTAACTTCAACATTTTAACCTAGAGTGTATATTTTTAAAAGCAGATTTAGATTCTACGGCGGAAAAATAAAAATATTTTATTTCTAGCTTTTTTTTCCATCTCCAATATTTTGCCCCCTATAGGGGGGCAAAGGTATAAAAATGGTAAATTTCATCACCTGGGGGCAAAATGGTGGTTGCCCCTAGTTAGCGGGTGGATGAATACACACTTCCCTTTACATGGCACAGATCCTCCAAGTTTCATTGCTTTATTTCTAACCGTTTAGATTTTATAACGATCTAAGTGCTATTTTTTTACTATTTCGGAAGGGTTATTTTGCTATCTTTGCCCCCCTGTAGGAGGCAAAATATTGGAGATAGAAAAAATAGTTAAAATTAAAAGTTTATTATTTTTTACTGTAGAATCCAAATATGCTATCAAAAATATTCATTCCCATTTGAAATTTTGAAGGTGGGTGGCCTGGGGGCAAAGTGGGTGGTTGCCCCTTGTGCCCACAAGGATTGTATGAAAACAAACTTCCCTTTGCATAGTAGCGATCCCCCAAGTTTCATTAATTTATCTCAAACCGTTCAAATGTTAAGAGGGGGGGGGGAGACTTTTGGACCACCCTGTATATATATATATATATATATATATATATATATATATATATATATATATATATATATATATATATATATATATATATATATATATTTATATATATATATATATACATATATATATATATATATATATATATATATATATATATATATATATATATATATATATATATATATATATATATATATATATATATATATATATTGTATATGAATAAATTCTCGACCGTAAATATAAACAGAAAACAAACAAAACTCAGGTTTCGGTCACAAAAATCGTCTTTATGTTACAATCCCGACGTTTCGGTTTTTACTTAAAACCTTCTTCAGGGGCCGTAAAACATCTAAACAACGACTGAGAGCCGAGTCGTTGTGAGAGCTGAAGTCGTTGTTTAGATGTTTTACGGCCCCTGAAGAAGGTTTTAAGTAAAAACCGAAACGTCGGGATTGTAACATAAAGACGATTTTTGTGACCGAAACCTGAGTTTTGTTTGTTTTCTGTATATATATTGTATATAGATACATATATATGTATATGTATTATATATATATATATATATATATATATATATATATATATATATATATATATATATATATATATATATATATATATATATATATATATATATATATATATATATATCCAAAAAAAATTAGCCCCCCCCTAAAGGCAACCCTGGCTACGCCCATGCTCTACCTTCCTATTTCCTACAAAGTAATATTGGGGTGATATATAATACGTAAGGAATATAGGTAATATACCTCAAAATGCATTTGAAATTTAAAATGAAAGCTCACATGGAACGCACATAAAAAAGTGAAGCAATCAAAAGTACGTACAAGACTGAAGTGTTTGTTGTTGAAGATAATTGGGGAATACACAACGTTTGGATATGAAATAGTATGTTTACGATTGTAGTGTTTAAACTTTCTAGATAGTTATAGAACATACAATACAATTAAAACGATTGGACATGAAATAGTATGTCTACGACTGTAGTGTTTAGATTTCTAGGTAGTTATGAAACATACACTACACATACGATTCAAACGATTTAACATGAAATGGTATATTTACGACTGTAGTGTTTAGATTTCTAGATAGTTATGGAACATACATATACGATTTAGACGATTTTACATGAAGTAGTATGTTCACGATGGTAGTGTTTAGATCTCTAGATAGTTATCAAACACATATACAATTAAAACGATTAGACATAAAATAGTATGTTTACGATTATAGCATTTAAATTTCTGGATAGCTATGAAACATAGATAAGCAATTAAATCGATTGGACGTGAAATAGTATGTTTACGACTGTAGTGTTTAGATTTCTAGATAGTTATGGAACATACATATACGATTTAGACGATTTTACATGAAGTAGTATGTTCACAACTGTAGTATTTAGATATTTCTAGGTAGTTATAGAACATACATGTTAAAACGATTTTACATGAAATGGTATGCTTACAGCAGTATAGTGTTTAGATTTCTAGATAGTTATGAAACATACATATACGATTAAAATGATTTGACATGAAATAGTATGTTTATATGACTGTAGTGTTTAGATTTCTAGATATGTATGGAACATACTTATATACGAGTAAAGCGATTAGACATGAAGTAGTATGTTTACGATTGAAGTGTTTAAATTTCTGGATAGCTATGAAACATACATATACATTTTACGATTGGACAAGAAATAGTATGCTTACGACTGTAGCGTTTAGATTTCTGATCTTAAAAACATACATACATTACTTATATTCTTTATTGTGAAACTATTCAAATTTTAGGAATACTTGTTGAAGCGAGTTCTTACATTCAACGAAATATCCACCTTGTCTGTCTGTGTGTAACGTTTACGTGTCCGACGATAACTTGAGTAAAAGTTGACCGATTTAGATGAAATTTGGTATACATCTTCCTTTTACTAATACTCAGGCTAAGTTCGTTGGGTAGCGTGATCCGTCCAAGAGTTCGCACGCAATGCTCGCGTAAACGTGAGCTTCAAATTTAAAATTGGAATTTCAGGTCGGGAAATAATTCTATCATCACCTATTCGATGAGACAAACATTTTTTTCAAATAACATTTTTTTAGTAAAACCTACAACGACACTGCTATGGATTAATAAAGATCGCTAAAACTATTAAAGCGGACCTAAACGTTTAAAATAGAGAAAACAACCTTTTTACCGATATCTTACGTTCTAACGTAACGATTTTAATAAAACTTCATGTACATTCATGTACATCATGAAGTGATACATTTATAATATTAGTTTAAAAGCTATTTCGGGTGGTTAAGATTCTTATAGTCGTAGGTTTGTTTAGGAAGTAAAGCTTTGTACCGAGAACCCCCACTCTACCTCACACTACCCTCTTCCACTTATCTTCAACTATGATTCTATGATATTCATCATGATTAACAAATTTCAATATTCACTATTTTATTGCAATACGCTCGCTTCAATGATAGAGCCACGCGATGCCTAGTAATAGTTTAAAAGCTATTGCGGTTTGTTTAGGAAGTAAAGCTTTGTACCGAGTAACCCCCACTCTACTCCACACTACCCTCTTCCACTTATATTCAACTATGACATTCATCATGATTAACAAATTTCAATGGTCAGTATTTTATTGAAATACGCTAGCTTCAATGATAGAGCCACGCGATGCCTAGTTTAAATATAATTTCAAATTTCTTTACTGTTTTTTAATTTAGGTAAATAGTTATGAAACATACACTACACATACGATTAAAACAGAAGTAAACAGTACGCATTGAGTAAACTACTGAAGTGTTAAGACATGTTGATAATTATAGGGTGTTCACATACTATTGAAACGTTCGGACTTGGACACAAATAGAACGTACACAACTTAAGTATTCGTATTTATAGACTGCTATGGAATATGCATACACGAATAAAATTTACGATTATAAATTGACAATCAATCTTGACGATGGAATTGAATAAATATTGACTATATTCATTTAATGCCATATTTACTGTACACCATTAGCCATTAGTGACGGGATATAAAATATATATTTTATTATTTACCTACCAAATTTTTGTAGGACTATTATAAATTCTAAATCAATATTAATCTAAATTGGCATCACTTCATCATGTAGATATTTTATCTACTTCAATTTAAGAGACTAACTGAAGATATTTAGACGTAGATAGAATCTATTTTATTACTATTCTATTTATTCTACTGCTTATTTTAATATAAAATACGTTATTGAATTTATTTTATTCTATCTTACAACTTATTACGATTTACTCCAACTATTTATTTCCATCTTAGCCTTGGAATTATAAATATTAAAGTAATATTACTGCAAAAATGCGCTACTCTCTTACGCATGGATTATACAATACAAAAATATACATAATAAATCTAGACACGCCATATTGCTCATATTTTTTTTATAATCTTTAAAATAAGACTATTCAAATTTTAGGAATACTTGTTTAAATAAAATTTCAAATTTATTTACTGTTTTATAAATTTTTATATAACCATTAATGTAATAAACAGGTCAAGTGTGTGCTGGTCAGCACACAGCGAGGGTCCGTAGGCCACACTGTATAGTTTAAGTAGTACCCTATAGATGGTGTTTTTTAAAATGCTAAAAAGCTTACTTTGAACTATCCTATGGGTCTGATATTCTCAACACACATAAACAAACTTCTGATAAAGTATTTTTTTGCCACTGAACCGGACTACAACCATATAAATACATCGAAAAGACCATAGTTATAAAAAAACGTATTTTGTCAATAAAAAATAAAATAATATTTTTTTCGAAATTTCCAAAAAGTGGTATCTTTACTTTTGGTCGAAGAATATTCAGGAATTTTTTCAGATTTTTTTCACTTCACATAAGCGAGATAGAAGGGGGGGACACGTTTCACACCCACTTCAAACTTGCCTACGCTCGCCCTATCAAAGTTATATCCAAAGAATTATATATTTTTGTAATCAGCTCGACGTACCCTTTCGTATGATACCCCTCACGGTGTCGAAAAAAAAAAAAAATTAACCCTAAAGTTTTTTTACCCTAATTTTTTTGAAAAATATTTTTTTTAGGGCGCTATATTTTTAAAATATGTGGGCAGGTACAAGACACATACATGCCAAATTTCAAAGTGATCGGACGAAAGGTGTAGCCGTGAGAGCACGCGAGAGGACGGACGGACAGACACACGCAGGAAAATATAAGGGCCTTGGTTTTGCCTACGGACCCTAAAAATACAAAGTTAACGTAAAGAATTTTGACTAGAAAATAACACAACAATATTGTCACACGACAAAATTATTTAGATTTTTTACTTGAATTAAAGTATCATTCTAGCAAAAGTTAAAGAGCGCAGACGGTTAAAATTAATCTGGGGATATCTGTAGGTTACTTTCAATAAACTATAAAAGTTTCATACAAATCACATAGTACATTTGAAGCTTTAGGTGTAAATAAATGTATGTTTGTGTGCATGTGGATGAGAAACAAATGGGCACAGAAGGTTAAAACTTATATGCTACCAACAATGATCTAATTATGATCTACCATACAAATTTCATTAAAATCGGACGTGTAGTTTTTAAAGTTTTTAATATGTTGATAAGTTGGTTCGTAAAATTGATCGTCAGACCGACAGACCAACAGACAGACACGAGACACGGAACCAAAAATGTTCCCTAATGTCTAAAACGGATTTCTGTCTTGGAATTTTTGAAATCGGAGACAAAATATTTTCGTTCTTCAGAACGATCTCATAGCTTCAGTTAATATAGGTAAGCTCGGAAGCAAACCTACATATAGAAAAATGCCTTATACTGGAATATTCTTATTCAGAGATTATAAACGGAATTAGCAACACAGTGCCGGAACTAGCCGTGTGCATGGAGTCAGCCGCACACGGGCCTCGGGATAAGGGGGGCCTCACTTCCGCTCGGCCAGTTATAAAAAAATTAATAAAATAATAATAAATGAATAAAAAATAAAGAATAATTTTACTAAAAAGGTGAAGTTAGTTTATATTTCATTGATTACCATTGTTATTATTAATATTATTTTTATGTGGTAGGTACATATCTATATTCTTTTCCACATAATAATAATTATTATTATTATCATTTTTTGAGACAATAATTGATGTTAAATGCTTATTAGATAATATTAATAATATAAAAAATTGACTTACAACATGAAGTGATTTTTATACATTTGGGTATTTTAGACTGATAATGTTTAAGTTAAGTTAAAGTTTTGTATTATCTTGTATATGTTTCATCAAAACGTAACTATCTTTAGTAAGTTTTTAAATTAATTATACATTTTTAACTTGTAAAATATGCCTACACAGGGGCCACCTAACACGATCCACTCAATATCTCCGGAATCTACTGCAGGAAGAAAGACGCGGTTTGCTGGGTTCTATGTTAACTTAAAATGCGCTTACAGAAAAAATGCTAAGCACTTTGAGCGCTAAAATGCTCTGCAGCAGTTCTTAAAATATGAAAAAGTTCTACCTCCAAATTTGTGGGCGGCTACTCCTTAAAAACTATGAAAAAAAGTGAAAAAAGTATTTCTCGAAAACGGTTCCGACGATTTTGATTAAAATATTCTAAAATGTAGTCCATTTATATACGAATTTAATTTATTTTGTTTTTTTATCATAAAATAATGTTTTTTTGCTGCAATTTATTACAAATCTTATGTGTATCCTGAAAAATGAGGCGACAAAAATGTTTGGTCATCTTGGAGGGGGGGGGGGGGGGGGGGGGGCTAAAAAAAAATCTTGCACACGGGCCTGAGCAGGTCTAGTTCCGTCTCTGTAGCAACATAGCGTGTGTGGATTTATCATGCTCATATTTTATCATAATAATATGCTGGATCATTCTTCTCAACTTGACATTGAATTTTGTAAAATAACATACGTGATGTTATTTTAACCTTCCATCGAATATCTTGACCTTTTATTACGGATTAGTTGACCTGTAAAGAAAGAACTAAGGTTTTTACTTTTTTTAAGATGTGGTCACTTTAATGATCATTAATATGTGACCTATTCATTGCCATTTATATGCGAACTATTTACTGTTTTCTATAATTATGTACAATAATTTATTATGATTTTTTTTTAAACAATATTTTGACTAAGATAAGTGGTACATATTATATTAATAATAAGGGTCAATCCTACAGCTACATATGTTTTGGTCTGTTTAACGAAACAATTACTACGTTCACACATCGTTTTGAAAACGATCCGCTAGTGCAAAACGCTGTATGAAGGGAGAACAACGGATCGTATCGGTTGAAATCCGCTCCACCAAAAATACGTCATCGGAACGGGGATCGAGTTAAAAACGCTCGTATGAACAGGATCGAGATATATTTCGTGAGCTTCCGTTTCTTTTTTTTAAACTGCAAAAACGTTTTTAAACAAAAGTTAATACTATAAAGAACCTGTAACAACTTTTAATAACGTAAATAAAATGTAAAAATTCGCGGACTTATAAGGTAATAAGAAAGGTTTTACTCGTACCGTCACCGTTATGAGATATCGAAATAGTACATTACGCGTCGAGTGCGGAAAGTAGCATTTTGCATGCGAGTCTGGAGTTTGCACCCGAGCAACAGCGAGGGTAGTAAAACAACACAAGCAATGCAAAATGCCGTTTTCGCACGAGTTGCGTACCGTACTTTATCTACGATTGTTAGATTTAAATAATAAATACAGAAAAAAATAAACTTGCTGTATGTTAGTTCGTATCTCTTCTCTTGATAAAGATGGCATTAATTCTTGAGTTATATTTTTTGCCGAATTAATTATTTCTGAAGGAGTATTATTCTCCACATTTTCGTAAGTCACTTGATTCACTCATTGTTTTTCACTAAAAACTCGATATAAACAGTTACTTTAATAAAAGAACAGCAAATTAGTTTTGTTAAATGTAAACAAACTCGGTAATCGTGCGTAAAGCTGAAGAATTCCTCTTCTTTACCGCGCTAGCGTGGTAAAGAAGAGGAATTCTTCAGAACTATGAGACGCGCATGCGCAATGAATACAAGTACGTAAATAACTACTTTCTACGCATCTAAACAGAGATACAATGTTTATATTTCGTATCAATCGTAGATAAACAAATATTTCGATCACCTGTATTTTTTAATTGTGTGAACACGAATCGTTTTGAAAACTAATTGGATCCGAAACGCATTCAAAACGATGTGTGAACGTATTAAATGAAAACCGACAAGGAAATCGTTGAACATTCTACGCACAATCATTGAGGGAATAAAGCTTCACAAACAAATAATTAAAACGTGTAATATATTTGTTAGTCTTGCTGACAGAGTATTGTTTTTGAGTTTATTACACTACCACTATATATTTATCTTTATAGAAAAATCAATTGCCAATAATATTAGTAATAATACTTTGCATATAATAATAACAATCATTTTAGGGGAAAAAACATACACCGTTTTATTTTTTTATTTATTAAGTATGGTATAACTTAATGAAACGACACTAATTATGATAGAAATAAAAATCAAATTAATATGTTCCCTGTCGATATTTGCATAAAACTAAAAGAAATGATACAACGATACCTTGTACTTTTGTAATTTGTTGATTAATTAATTTCAGCGTTGGGAAATGAATAACTTATCCCTCGGTTCCCCTGTGAGTGTTATAGAGGAGAAATGGCATTTATCTATATATCATAATATAATGCTAATTATAAATGAATGTAATGTCTAAGTATAGAAATTACATATATAGATTTATAATATAGACTTTACTATAATACATAGATTAATTCCACTGCGACATCGAGGTTTTGCTACTTCTTTTCAGTGTTACTCCCCTGTTTTTTAAAGAATATAAATGGATATAATTATATTTATCTACGATTGATACGAAATATAAACATTATATCTTTGTTTAGATGCGTAGAAAGTGATTATTTACGTACTTGTATTCATTGCGCATGCGCGTCTCATAGTTCTAAATAATTTCTCTTCTTTACCACGCTAGTGCGGTAAAGAAGAGGAATTCTTCAGCTTTACGCACGATTAGTGAGTTTGTTTACATTTAACAAAACTAATTTGGTGTTCTTTTATTAAAGTAACTGTTTATATAGAGTTTTTAGTGAAAAACAATGAGTGAATCAAGTGACTTTGACGAAAATGTGGAGAATAATACTCCTCCAGAAATAATTAATTCGGCAAAAAATACAACTAATGAATTAATGCCATCATTATCCAGAGAGAGATACGAACTTACATACAGCAAGTTTATTTGTTTCTGTATTTATTATTTAAATCTAACAATCGTAGATAAAGTACGGTACGCAACTCGTGCGAAAACGGCATTTTGCATTGCTCGTGTGGTTTTACTACCCTCGCTATCGCTCGGGTGCAAACTCCACACTCGCATGCAAAATGCTACTTTCCGCACTCTACGCGTAATGTACTATTATATATATTCCTTTGTCTAAATAACTATTAAGAAGACAAAGGGATGTTTAGTCCAATGTACTTTGGGACAAAGGAATATCACACTTCTGTTTTTATAAGGGGAGAAACAGTCTAAAGTTGTTCCGAGTTTTTATATCACAGACAGATTTGGGCAAATTAAAAACATTTATCAGTGGTTAGAGCACTTTCGTGGAAATTGAGAAAACACGAGCAACTACTGGAGTGGTAGCGAGAAGCGAAGAGAGTGAGACGTGGTAGGTAGACGATCGGGAGGCAGGGGTGGGTAGGCCTTACCAAGCGCGGTAGTGGGAGACACTATACCTACCTAGAGAGGGCAGACTCGATTAAACACCACCTAAATCTTCCTTACTCGTGTAACGCTAGAGTTTCGTATCGCTTTTCGAAGTTATGTGCTATAGCCAAGACATATAAATATCAAAAAATTAAATTTATAAAATAATTAAAAATTTATTTTAAAATCAAATGATAATGTTTATTCTAATGTTATCACCAGGTACACACAAAGGTATTAACAAAATGGAAAAAAAATATATTTTAATTAAACTTATTCAAATACACTTGAAATCGCTTATAACGACTTACTGCTTATAACGACGGAAATCCTTTGTCCCTTAATTCATGTTATATAAAAACATGCATTTTCTATCGGATATAACGACATCATATACAACGACGAATCGGTTATTGCGACAATTTATTTTATATCTGAAAGAAAAACATCGGATATAACGTCAGAAGTATAAAACTATTTCTAGGAAGTTGGTTTTAACTAGTCGGGTCAGTAGGGCGGATCACGTTCTACGAACGCGCGCTCCATCTACACTTCTAAGTGTACCTATTTTTCTATTTAGTTAGCCCTGTAGAGCGCATCGGTACGGTTGTATACATACTTTTCGCTCTCTCTTAGCTTTTTTTGTTATTTAAAATTGATTTTTTGGTTTATTCCCCCGGTATTGCTCGATCGTGTTAATCCACTCCTTTCGCTAAATCATAGTTGTTGATGTTATTAACATTTTTATTTGGTTATTGTGTGTTTTTTGTTCAATTTTATGTCGTGTTTTACGTCGTTATATTGTCTCTAACATTGTTATCGCGTATCGCGCACTGGTTAGATCAAGTTGAATTCATTTAAAATGTCTAAACGAAAACATTTCACTCTAGAGGAGAAACTTCACATCTGTTGTCGTCTCGAAAACGGGGAAAGCAATGCAAAAATAGCACAAGAATTGAAATGCAGTTACTCTACAATTTCAACCATTTTCAAAAATAAAGATGCTATTAAAGCAGCTGTAGAACGAGGTGATTCATTAAAGATCAAAAAGCAAAGGCGTTCTTCTCACGATGAGATTGAAGAGCGGCTTTTATTGTGGTTTCGTATTCAGCGAAGTGAAAACATTCCAATATCTGGTAACATATTACACGGGAAAGCCAATGATTTTATAAAGTTAGTGAATCCTGGAACAAATGAAGAAATTTCAAAAAGCTGGATTCAGCGATTTTGTCAAAGGCACAATATTATTTTTAAAAAAATTAGTGGTGAGTCAGCGAGTGTTCCGGTTGAAGCAGTTGACAATTGGTTGTCTACAGTATGGCCAACGATTTGTCAAGGCTACGAAGCAGATGATATATTCAATGCAGACGAAACAGGTTTGTTCTATAAGTTGACACCAGATCGCACACTTCACTTTAAGGGAGAGAGATGCTCAACTGGGAAATTATCAAAAGACAGAATTACTGTGCTTGTGACAGCAAATCTTACCGGAACAATTAAAAAGCGTCTTTTAGTTATCGGAAAATCTAAGAAACCCCGCTCTTTAAAAGGTGTAAAAAAACTGCCTGTAGATTACCAAAATAATAGAAAAGCATGGATGACAACTCCATTATTCAATCAATTTTTAAGAGATTGGGATAACGAGTTGGCAAAGAAAAATAAAAAAATTCTATTACTGATAGACAATTGTCCATCGCATATCAATCTTGACACACTTAAATTTATAAAAATTTCCTTTTTACCGCCAAACACAACTTCGGTTTTGCAGCCCATGGATCAAGGAATTATACAGAGACTAAAATCAAATTTTCGTAAACAACTTGTTATAAAATATATACAAGACCTTGAAGAAAAATTGACCACCAAAATATCTGTTCTTGACGCTATAATGATGTTACATAGAGCATGGAACGATGTTTCTCAAACAAACATAGCAAATTGTTTTCGCAAAAGTGGTTTAGTAAAAACATCTGATGATTTTGATCAAGAACAAGAAATAGAACCCACACTTCAAGAATGGGGCGAGTCCCTAGAACTTCCAACTTCTATAAATAGAGAAGTTCTGAACATTTATGCAGACATAGGATAACGAAGTTAGCACAGAATGCGGAGTCTCTGATGAGGAAATAAATGATATGCTTCAAGCAACGGAGGATGATGAAGAGGTGGAAGAAATGAATGGAGAAGAAGAAAGAGGAGGAAGAGTTGCCATCCCTTGTGCAAGTTTTAAAATCAGCACAAATTGTGACGAAGCATCTTTTTATTAATCAAAACTTGTATTCTGAAGAAATGTATAAGCGTATGGAGGATATAGAAAAAACTGTTTCAGAACAGTTTTATCTTAAGAAATGCAGAAATCAAAGCTTCATTACCGATTTTTTCCGTAAAAATAATGAATAATTTGTTTTTTTTCTTCTAAATCTTAATTTTATATCTATAGATATTTCATTCTACATATTTCATTTTATTCAAAAATTGTTTAAGTGTGTTAAACTATATATTTTTAGTTATAATACACGTAAGTTATGTTTTATTCTCATTATTATTTATAGTTGTAGTTAACCTTTCCCTATGAATGTATATCGTTATATATATACGTGATATACATATTTCACCCTTTAACTTAGATTTTCAGTAGGTAAATTTGGAGCTTGTCAGTTATAACGTCGATCGGATATAACGACGTAAATTTCTTTCCCCCTTGAAGGTCGTTATAAGCGATTTCCAGTGTATTTTAAACTTTCTGCCATAAAGCAGAAATTCTAAAATATTTAGTTTGATTCATAGAATTTAATAAAAGAGTAACCATGAACAACAGCGTAAATTGAACAGTTTAATAAGTTTATAGTTAAATCTGTAATTAAAAACAGCTGAAATTATTCCTATTCCTTCAGAACTGTAAAACAAACGAATCGGTTTTGTTTTGTTTATAACCTGACTGAACGACGTGGGGGAAAACCTGTGAATACCTCTCAACGGATTCATGAATATATTGTTACTATATAGCAAGATTCGCGCCAAGATCCGCTACCTGTGAACCCACGTTTATAATCTCGCTGTCATGATAGAAGATTGGTATCTGACTCTAGTTATAAGGTTGATGTACGTACGTGCATAGTATGCGGGAGTATGGAGTTCACACAACACTCATTCGCTCTTGAAGTACCAACGTGAACAAAATGACTTTTGACCCAGGGACGTCCGGGTGTTGCGTAGCTGATATAGGTACCTTTATTTCGCTTATTTCTCTTACCTCGGGTTAGTATAATGATGCATTATATCGCCACTCGTTCTATAAAGCTAACTTAAGAATCTTGTTTTTGTTATTTTGCTAGTATCCTAGTCAAATAATATTTACTGGTAATACACGAAATCAGTCAAAACTAGAATTTCCTGGTAAGAACTAATTTTGAATAAGCGCTTTAGTCAAAACCATTTTTTTTTTTAAATTTATTTGAATATTGCGACTACATAAACTACATGTTATAAGCAGTAAAGATGATATAAGTTTGATACTGACTTGTTACACATGATGTGAGAAACTGTCCATTGACAGTACTCACGGTATTAGACATTTATATTACATGTTATTGATTGATGTTTAATAGATCAAGAGGCCACTGTGTTTTAAGGCGTCGAGGAGGGTTACCAGGCATGAATGGTGATGTTAGGTTGTGGATTAAAGGATTAGGATGATGGGAAATTGAGTCGTGGAAAGATTTGTATCGGGAGGTGGCTATAGAGGTGGTTAGAGATGGTTAGAGGTAGTTAGAGGTGGTTAGAGGTGGTTAGAGGTGGTTAGAGGTAGTTAGAGGTGGTTAGAGGTGGTTAGAGGTAGTTAGAGGTGGTTAGAGGTAGTTAGAGGTGGTTAGTGGTGGTTAGAGGTAGTTAGAGGTGGTTAGAGGTGGTTAGAGGTAGTTAGAGGTGGTTAGAGGTAGTTAGAGGTGGTTAGAGGTGGTTAGAGGTGGTTAGAGGTGGTTAGAGGTGGTTAGAGGTAGTTAGAGGTGGTTAGAGGTGGTTAGAGGTAGTTAGAGGTGGTTAGAGGTAGTTAGAGGTGGTTAGAGGTAGTTAGAGGTGGTTAGAGGTAGTTAGAGGTTGTTAGAGGTAGTTAGAGGTTGTTAGAGGTAGTTAGAGGTGGTTAGAGGTGGTTAGAGGTAGTTAGAGGTGGTTAGAGGTGGTTAGAGGTGGTTAGAGGGGGTTAGAGGTGGTTAGAGGTAGTTAGAGGTGGTTAGAGGTGGTTAGAGGTGGTTAGAGGTGGTTAGAGGTGGTTAGAGGTGGTTAGAGGTGGTTAGAGGTCGTGGCTAGGTCGCGAACAAAGGCAACTTTGAGGTCGTTGTGAAGGGTAAAGTAGGAGACATAGAAAGGAGCGTTAGTTATTCTTCTAAGGAAAACCGCTTTAGGAGTAAAGAAAAATGTTGCTTTATAAATTAAGGGGCGTATTTGAGAATTGAAAGTTGAAAAGTTGAAACAATTCCTAGGCCAACATTTGATCATTAGTATGGTGGTAGAGTGTAAAATGTCAAAAATCTTTCTCTAGCATAACTTCAATGATATGAGCTTTCTTTTGGCCACATCCTGCTACGGTATCATACGATGCAACGTTTCTTTTATATTATATATTAATTTATTATTTAAGAATATTTGAAGGAGTGGTTTTAAAAAAAAAAAAAAAAAAGCAATAACAGTTCAGTTTTAATTATACTGAAATTAATATCGAGTCTGTTGAAATGTTTATTTTAGAAACGTGTCCTTGTAATGTCGTAGACGTGTAAATTTTCTGTCTCTTGAAATGAACCAATCTGCGACACACACTTTATCAAACAGACAAAAATTCTAATTCTCGTAAAACTAACTGAGTATAAACATCGTTCCGAAAAGTTCAGAATAGACGTCTTCATCATATGTATCATAACATACATATTGATGCTATATTTAAATATGAAAATATTTTATTTTATTATTATTACAGTGATTAAAACACCGTTATAAAAATAATATGACCCCGCTGAGTATTGAAGGATGGCCTTCGATTACCAATAAGGTCACATTTATTATCCATTCAATATCTCGGAAGCTGGATTTTTCAGTTAAAAGTGACTTATATAATTAAATGTGTGCTTTAATTTAAAAAAATAGACTACCAATTAGTGTGGCACATAGCTTCCTCTCATTATATCACGTACGTTATTCATTTTATGCTTTTACAAGACATTATTGTCTGAGTTATTTAATTGTTTCGCCGTTTTTTTTACATGAATTAAATTATCAATGAAGCAAAAGTTAAAGAGCGCAGACGGTTGAAACTAATCGGAATCTGGTGCTATATGCGGTCTACTTTCGACAAATCATCCTAATTTCAAAAAATCATATATACTTTTGAAGATATAGGTGAAGTTAAATGTATGAAACACCTATTATGAACCTGATAAACTATATGCAGATACAAACACTATAAATTAATAAACCTATGCAAACCTGGGTTTCTTAACAGGACTGTATCATATTTTTAAACTAGATAATATTCGGCTGGAGACTTGACCCACAATACACAGATTTTGTGCAGTTTAGCATTTCCCCCCTTTCTTAATACATGGCTCCAACAACGATACCTTTAACTCCAAATATGTAATTACCTTAAACCATATGCGTTTTGTATATGAGGGATACTTTTTGTGTTCTTACTTGTTTGAGCGTCAACACTTAAGTAAAGACTTATATTTGAAAAACTTAAGAAATTAGCCATATCTGTATGGCCCATGTAAGCCCCCAAACTTTTAAAGATTATTGAAGATAGCCCCAGATTAATTTGAACTGTCTGCGCTCTATAACTTTTGCTAAAGTGATACTTTAATTCATATAAAAAATCAAAACAATTTTGACATTAAAAATAGACTGCCAACTGGTGTGGCACATAGCTTCCTCGCATCCTATCATATACTTTATTGTTATACATATTAACATTCAAATTAGTGTTATATTGTTATTGTGTAAAAACTATTAGTAGTTTTAGCGATTTTTAACACTATAGCGGTGTCGCCGTTGGTTTTACTAAAAAAATGTATTTGAAAAAAATGTTTGTCTCATTGAATAGATGAAGTTATATTTTTTTCCCGACCTAAAATTCCATTTTAAATTTGAAGTTCACGTTTACACGAGCGTTGCTCATGAACGCTTGGACGGATAACGTTGTCCAACGAACTCGTCCTGGGCATTGGCAAAATGAACATGTCTACCAAATTTCATCCAAATCAGTCGACATTTACTCAAGTTATCGTCGCACGTTTCATAATTCGCGGACACACAGACCGACAGACAGACAGACAGACAGACAGACAGACAGACATACAGACACGAAACCAAAAATGTTCCCTGATGTCTGAAACGGATTTCTGTCTTGGAATTTTTCAAATCGGAGGCATAAAAGTTTTTCGTTCTCAAAAGTGAACACAATGCTTCCGTTACCTTCGGTGTGCTCGGAAGCAAAAACGGGTGAAATAATTAAATAAATTATACAATAATAGCTTGTAAAAGCATAAAATCAATAAAGTACGTGATAGGATACGAGAAAGCTATGTGCCACACCAATTGGCAGTCTACCTTTTCTATCTCTAGGGGGAGTCAATAAAATTTTATATAAATTTCAAAAATCTAAAACTACCACATAGTATTACAGAAATCATATTAATTATAAAATATAACAAAAAATGTTCATTAAAATAGTTGTTTCTCGTTATTTTTTGCATATTAGCAGGCATTTGACTTGCCATGCAAATTCTTAAGTGATGTATTTATGTAAGACTGAAGGATGAAAAAAAGACAGTCAATTTTATTTTTATATTGTATTATTATATTTTATTATTTATTTTACATTTTAAGTTTCACCAGAGATTAAGAAGAACTTTTTAAATTATTATGAAATTACCGGATTCAATAAAATAATTTGTAAAAAAAAAAAATAAATAAAACGTTACTGTTTTCTTAGTTACGTCAAATATAATAACAATTAAATAGTCTCCTTTCTATTTTATTACTTCTTTAATACAAGACTGCATCGGTTTCATAATGGTTTCTTCTGATGTCTCTATAGAACCGTGTGCATGGGGGTCACGTCGGGAGTGTGGTCTCGCTTTACTGTGAAACCCACATCTCTCTTATATAACAGTGGTTTCAAACACTCCGCAAAGGATTAAAAAATCAATTTACATTTCTTCATATTTCTACCTAATTCGGCAGCTAGAGAATAAGATAATGTCAGTCAGTCTGTAATTCAGTTTCGAAAACTAGTTTTTTTTACTAAACTGACTGTGTAATGTAAGGAATCAGGTGATTTTATTATTGGCACATACTCATATTAGGTAGCTGTCTAAAATATAGAGATTTTTTTGCCGCGATTAAAAAAAACAAACACTTTTTTTAAAATCATAGAATTAAGTAGGTACAAAAATTATATTTAAATATGTTTCTTTTTAATTTAAATCAAATAATTATTATCATTAACTACGGTTAATGATAATTATAATTTGATTTAATTCAAATTTAATCTTTCCGTAGTAAGAATACTAACTAAAACTTAAAAATAAGTTTCTTTTACCAACAAAGATCATTACTTTCTTTTAACATTCTCATATAAAGAGAAAGTATTGAGATGGTGCAAAAATCCGATTTTGAGATTTTGATGAATTTACACATTTTAAGGACCCCTGAGTCCACAAAAAGTGGTTTTGAAAAAATGTCTGTCTGTCGTCAGTACGAGTTTATAATTACTTATTCCAATGCTTTTCATTAATTAGTTTACGAGTTTTGTTGTTATGTTTAATTATCATTGAACATTTTATCAGAATTTATCATAAAAATAACTTATCCTCGGCAGGGAATCGAACCCGGCCTCTCTCCGTCCGTGTTTAAAGCTATTTTCTCAGGAAATAGACTTTTCCCGGGATAAGGGCTTATATACTGTAATTTAGAATTTTTTTAATCAAAATCGTCGGAACCGTTTTCGAGAAATAATTTTTTTTGGGGGTAGAACCCTTTATTTATTTTTTTACTCCGGTGGGCTTTTACACCCGAAGACGCAGGCCATTTAGGTGGGCCCATTGAACAAACCCGGGTTAAGGACCGAAATCTTCACACACTCGTGTGACGATATGGTCGTTAACCATGACTCCCCTCCTGGTTGTATTACAACCAAGAGTGTCATCATCATGGTTTCCAGGCCGAAACCTGGTGGCGCCACTCTTTCGAGGAGCTTCCCATTTGTTTAAAAATGCTGGGTGTACATTGAGTGGGGGGCCCGGTCCGGGAATCGAACCCAGAACTGTGGTCAGAAGCGGTCATCCTTCCATCTTCTGACCCTGCTCGAGGCTGCTTAACTTGCCTTATCGCTAGGAGAGCGCTCTAGCCTCCGAGCTTCCCAGGCCCCATGGGTAGAACCCTTAAGTTCGTAGCTAAAATTCATTTCTTAATTTCACCTCGGGGTATGATATTTCTGAACATGTATGCCAAATTTCGTAAAAATCGGCAAAATGGACCTCAGGGGACATCAAAACATACATCAAAATCTCACAATACTTTCTCTTTATAGGAAAAAGTGAAAAGTGGATAACCATGTTTAGTTAGGACAAGGAAATGAAGAAGTGTTATGCGGTGCAAGATGGCAAATGACCTACGTCTGGATGGCATAGAAAAGAACCAAGACATTAAACTGATTTATTACAAAGAAAACTAATAGTGAATTGTTTTAATAAATGTAGTTATGTATGTGAGAAAATAAATATGTTAGCAATTAATTTATAACATTTTTTATTGTTTAAATTATTATGTAATTGATTATTAGGTGCAACTCTAACCCCATGACGTGGAATGCAAGTAGTTTTCCATGTATTCTTGAATTTTTTAAAATTAATTGAATGTTTCAATGAATGTTATTATTATTAGATATTAGATATTGAAGAAATGACTATAAATAGATAATAAAATAGTAAAAATATCTATAAGAGTGTTGTTGTACCACTGGAAAAATAAACCTATTAAAATTAATTAAGATAAAATATTATATAAATAATACTAACAATAAAATCAAGAAAGAATAACCTTGTAATGTTATTCTATTTAATTAAATTTTTGCTTCCGCGCTTACCGAAGGTAACGGAGGCTATGTGATCGTTCTGAAGAACGAAAAATGTTTATATGTCTCCGATTTCAAAAATTTCAAGACAGAAATCCGTTTCAGACATCAGGGAACATTTTTGGTTCCGAGTCTGTCCGTGTGTCAGTCAGGCGCTCAATTACAACATATCTTAAAAACTGCACATCGAAAGATCAATATAGCAATAAAATATCTTCGATATTTTTGGGTCCGATATATCGATATTTTCAATATATCGGAATCGATGTCCCAACCCTAAATTATTATATAATTTCTCAAATGTTTAAATCAAAGCAATGTAATGTTTGACAAAGGAATATAATCTCTCAAGTGTATAAACTAAGTAAAGTTGTGCCAAGCGATTCTCGACCGTATCATTTCCTTCAGCCCCACTTTCTTTTTGAATGTCCTACAACGTCAACCCTAAGAAAAACGTATATCGAACCTTTCAGCCCTGAAGCTGAAAACTAACTTTTTCCATGATATGACCCAATCCAGATGAGAATTAAATTCTCTGTACCAGAACACCATTCAAGCATTACAAAAGATAATTTTATTTTTTTAAGATTTAACTGTATTTTATATTTTATTATTAATGATTGTATTTTTTATTTTTATTTTTTTGTATCATCAACTTCTTGCAGAAAAATGTATTTTATCTCCAGTAGGGAAAAAAAGTTACGATTTTGGATTAGTTTAGAGGGACTAAAGTCTTTTCTTCCCTGAACTCGAAAAGTTGGAAGAGAAAAAGTAAAACCAGGGAGAAAAAGAAGGATTGCCAACACAATTATTTATAAATATGTAGTAGAGAATGAATGGCTAATGTAGAGAAGTTGTTGAAATTGGGTTGGCGACACGCATTTTCGACCTTATTTGTAATTTTCGCTTATCGTTGTTTAAACCTACATATATAAATATCCTTCTACTTGATTTTAATTGCAATTCTTATTTGTTTTAAATATTGAATCTCATATATCTGCTATTAAAAGTGCTAACAGTTATTGTTATTTATTAAAATGAAGTAAATTTTATTTATTTATTATGTATTTTCTCCCTACTGGAGATAAAATATTGTATGTACCTCGGGATTAAAGTGTTATATAATTATAATATATAATATATAATACCTCACGATAATTATCTCCCTCGGCTTCACCTCAAGAACCAACTAATTCGCTCAGGGAATAATGGCTTAATTTACTCCCTAGGTGCATAATAGTTATTTATGCACCTAGGGAGTAAAGTAAGCCATTATTCCCTGAGCGAAAAAGTTCGGGAGGCGAAGCCGAGGGAATTAGATTTTTTAATTCCCGAGGCGCAGCCGAGGGAATAACTCTAATTAGCTCCCGAGGCGCAGCCGAGGGAGTTAATCATCGTGAGGGGAATAATGGCACTTTACTCACGAGGTACATACAATATTTTATCTCCAGTAGGAAGACAATACACATTTTCGTCCATTGCACAGTTTTTATTTATTATTTTAATAAATAACAATAATTATTAGAACCTTTAATAGCAGATATAAGAGATTCAATAGTAAAAACAAATAAGAATTGGAATTAAACTCAAATAAAAGGTTATTTAGATGCAGGTTATAATGTTGTAAACAAAGATTAACATGGTCAAAAAAGCGCAGTGCCGCCAACCTGATTTCAACAACTTCATTACATTAACCATACATTTTCTACTATTTATAAAATAATTAAGTTGCAATCTTTACTTTTTTGCCCTACTTTACTTTTTCGCCCTACTTTTACTTTTTCTCCCTACTTTTTGAGTCAGGGATGAAAAGACCTGTTTTAGTCCCTCTAAACTAATTCAAAATCATAACTTTTTTTCCCTACTGGAGATAAATAACTATTTTTTTAGCAAATAAAGAATTTATTTAAATTAAATCTTACATTATGCTTACCAATTGAACTTGTAATGAATAATGTTTTCTTATGTCAAATACATTCACATCCCATTCTTACTAGTTTTAAAATAGATGCGTTACTTCAGAACTGTTTCATCTTATTCTTAAAAATAAAGTTATTTAATTATAAGTGAATTGTAACTAAAGTGCTAATTGTTACGTGTTGAAGGAAAGTAAACAAAACAAGTGTAGAAACAAGTGACTGGTTGTAAGCAAGTGCTAAATGATAGACAAGGCCGGTTTCTTACTCCATCAGATCACAGGTCTTAATGAGTTGGCAGCACTGTGTTTGAATACCTCAAGAGAACATGAATAGCATTGAGTTAATAAAGCTTTGGAAACATGTTTATTGTCTTAATACTGAAAGAGAAGATGACAAGGTTGCAAGACGTTTGAATTAGGGAAATATTCATTGTCTTAACTACAGCATGAGAGGAACACTAGCATTGTATCTTGAAGTTGATAAGCTTTGGAAAATCTAATAACCTTGTTACTGCAAAAAGGTAGACTAGCTTGGTATCAATAATCCTTGAAAAGGGTATTATATTTCAACCGAAAAATTTAGTTATACTTTTGGAACGAAGTCCCTTATGACTTGTGACACTTTACAGCGTCTGGAGCCCGGAAATGAATCCGAAAAGAAAACGACCTTCACAAAACCGACCGTTACAAAAACAACCTCACGAAGTCGTCCGATGACGACAAGTTGAGTAAATACTGACCGATTTAGTTGAAATTTGGTAAACATGTTTATTTTACCAATGCCCAGGACGAATTCATTGGGCATCGTTATCCGCCAAAGCGTTTGCGCGCAACGCTCGCGTAAACGTAAGCTTCAAATGTAAAATTGGAATTTTAGATAAAATAGGATTCAAGATTCAACTGACATATTCAGCTATTGTTCTTTCTTAAAAAGATTAGGCTGACCTATTCAGGTATTTCTTTCGTAACAAGAGTCAATTGACATATTAAGCTATTGTTCTTTCGTAACAAAATTTGGCTGACATATTCAGTTATTTTTCTTTCGTAACAAGAGTCAATTGACATATTAAGCTATTGTTCTTTCGTAACAAGAGTCAATTGACATATTAAGCTATTGTTCTTTCGTAACAAGATTTGGCTGACATATTCAGCTATTTTTCTTTCGTAACAAGAGTCAATTGACATATTAAGCTATTGTTCTTTCGTAACAAGATTAGGCTGACATATTCAGCTATTTTTCTTTCGTAACAAGAGTCAATTGACATATTAAGCTATTATTCTTTCGTAACAAGATTTGTCAGCCCTTCTCCTATTCAGTTATTGCTTTTTTATCACAAGTTTTTGCAGAAATATTTAGCTATTAGTATATCTTTTGTAAGAAGCTTTCGATTGAAAATGAAAAACATAGCACTATTTCTTTTGGAATAAAGATTATTTTAAAAAATCAGTCATGCTTTCTTTATATTTAACTTATCAATGAAAAAATGAGCTAAACTTTTTTTTTTCCTGATACGTGGATACAAAACGATTGATGACATTTGTATGTTAAAGCTTCTTCTTTGCTGACACACATAATGTAAATGATCTAGTAACTACGCTGTTTTATGTATCTGACAAAATATAAATCTAATTTGATTAAATGATCTTCAAAACATCATGTAATGTAAAACTATTTATAATATTTGGAAATAATTAAGTTAGATTCGTCTCGGCTCATAAATTGTTTTGTTGCTTAACATAAACTTGTTTATTTATTCTAAGCCAAGGTGTGTGGTTTTGTTTTTTTATCGCGCACACCTTAATTTTTTTCCAGGTGAACAAACTTATATTAGTCTGGACAACTTATCAGATTAGAATAGATGTCAGTAAAAACACGTTAAATTAAGTATATATATTATAAAAAGTAATAAATAATTAATTTAGTTTATTTATTTTTCTTTCACAATATTCTTTTTATTGCATTTTACGTGACATTTTTTAAATTTTAAAAAGTATTGAAAGAAGATTTTTTCATCTTTTTGAATGATAATTTTAAAATTAAACAAATAAAAAAAAAAACATATCATGCACCATGATTTGAGCGAATTTCCGAAGAAATCCGCGTATTATTGGCTTATGATATTTTTAGGTTTTGAATTTGGATGGGTGAAAAAAAAAAAATAATAATAATAAAATTGTTACATAGGATGCAAAAGTTAAAATAATATTTACCCTTCAAGATGCATGTCGTTGGAAAGCTCTTTAAAAGAACAGTAATTGTTGTTATGTACACTTTTGTAATATTGTCATATAAGAGGGGGGTAAAATGGAAAAAAATCTATTTTCATTCACTATTCACCAAAGTGGCCTCTTCAATTAAATGTTTATACATTATTTTTATTTATTATATTTAATTTATTCAATTATTTGAATTTTGGCGGCATTTTGACAGATATGTAAACAAACTTTGACGTCATCAAAATCATCGCACTAATAAATAATTATATTCGCTTATAACTTTTAAACTAATTAATGGAATTTCATTGGGGTTTTTTTATATTTGTATGTTATAGGTCAAAAACGTAATTATACTTTCGGTATTATTAACCGTCAATGTTTTAAAATTCAAATATTATTAACTTTAAAATGGAGGCCAATATCTAAATGAAATTTGGTGGGCTTGTTTGTCATACAGAGAGGTATATTCGTGCCACATTTCAACTCGATCAGGAACATTTACGATTATTTTAGTATTTTTTTTTTTCAATTGGTGCTGACTCAGCAAACTGGGTTCAAGATGGAGGATAAAATTGATTTTCCGGGCGGTACCACAACAGGTAAGGAAGGACTGATTTGTCTGCCAAGTTTCAACTCTCTAGGTTAAATATACCTTGGGGGCTACGATGATAACATACACACATACATACATACACTCATACATACATACACACATACATACATACAGACGGCATGCTGAAAACCACTCAGGAGGTCTTAAAAACACCCAAAACTGATAATTCCGCTGAAATTTCTAAATTTTATTTTTTTGGTAAAACCAATACTTTTCCTATCATAGGTAGAGAGGAAAAGTAATAATAATGTTTGTAAGAATAAATTATTTGGTGAAAATAAATATAAATTTTACACACACACATATATATAGAAACAAACAAAACTCAGGTTTCGGTTAAAAAAAAACGTCATTATGTTACAATCCCGAGTTTCGGTTTTTTCTTAAAACCATCTTCAGGGGCCGTAAAACATCTAAACAACGACTGAAAAAGCAAAGGAAGGTTGTTTTGAAGGTTGTTTTTCAGTCGTTGATTAGATGTTTTACGGCCCCTGAAGAAGGTTTTATATAAAAACCGAAACATCGGGATTGTAACATAGTGACGTTTTTTTTTTTTAACCGAAACCTGAGTTTTGTTTGTTTCTGTTTATATATATATATATATATATATATATATATATATATATATATATATATATATATATATATATATATATATATATATATATATATATATATATATATATATATATATATATATATATATATATATATATATATATATAAATATATATATAATATATATATAATATATATATATATATATATATTTGAGTTTTGTTTGTTTCTGTTTATATTTACGGTCGAGTATTTATTCATTTATATATATATATATATATATATATATATATATATATATATATATATATATATATTTGAATTCTATATATTTAAAAATAGGATTATAATGTTTCTAAATATATTATTTCCTATAACTAATTATTTTTTCGTAATTTAATTTTATATTGCAGAAACTGCATGTAAGATAGTTTTTAGAAGTTATACTACCTATGTATTTAAAATTGATTATAAGGTTTAGCAGAGGAAAAACAGAACCGTAAAATATAGTTTTGTGGTTAAAATACTATAATAGTGAAGATGAAAATACCCTGAAGAAACTCATCAATTACTGTCCATTAGTTTAAATTTCAATGATTTGTTTTAAAAGTAATTTCCTGTTTAAAGGGATCAATCATAAAAAATATAGTAAAGTTCAATATTTATATTACAATTTTAAATAATTTCAAGATAAAAATAACTTTTTATATACTACGTTTTTAAATTTTCTGTTGAATCGTATGTAATGTTGATAATATAATTGTTATTGTTATATAATATATAATGTTAGTGAAAAAAAAAATAGTTCCTAATTTATTTACTTCACATAAATGACAACCATGTAGAAAGCTGATCTTAACCCTATAAAAGGATAAATCTTTGTACAACGGATCTCCCCAACACCAAATCTAAAGCATGCCATCGATATATTTGAAATAATATAATCGATAAATAATATAATCGATATTTCCTGTTTTGCTGTCATTCAATGTTTATCTATCAAAAATTTGAGACCCGTCAAAATGAAGATTGCGTAAATATTGGATATGACAAAACAAATAAAATAACTTGCGGATTTTTTCCAAACTAACTTTCCGCACAGCAAAATTTGCTGAAAACTAATTAAATTCTGCTGAAAGATGGCTAAAAGTATTAAAATAATGCACTGTC
This sequence comes from Gerris lacustris, assembly GCA_951217055.1. NCBI lineage: Eukaryota > Metazoa > Arthropoda > Insecta > Hemiptera > Gerridae > Gerris > Gerris lacustris. The sequence goes on along the minus strand of OX578281.1, from coordinate 3,591,650 downwards.
ATCGTGTTCTGAGCTATGCTAAAAGTTTCAAATGTCTAGCTATTCGGGAAGTTAGCTAGAAATCGATTGCCAGATTTGTACCGGACAAACAAACAAACAAACAAACAAGAATGCAAGCTAATAAAAACGTAGTTAAATGATACAACAGTAGACGAAGATAATAATAATGAAATAAAAAAATACGAGTGGTGTCGCGGGACACCCAGTAGGAACGAAGTTCCTTACATTTTTTATTAAATATAAATTATAAAATCAATTCGTATACATTGCTAACTACTTATACATGGCGGAGTTAGAAAAGAGACTAAATTTAAAGTAACGAACTGTTTGTACCTAGCAGAGTTAAGGCAAAATTAAAAGAAAATCATTATTTGTATCATTAAAGCAAGCGTCTTACTATAAATATATATTGAATATAAGAAAAAAGTTGGTCATGATGAGTTTATAGTGAAAGAGTATGTTTGTTAAAGGAGTTTGGATTGAAATAGGACTGTTTTCTACCTACCCGGCCAATTAATTTAAAATATTATAAAATATATCTCTTCCCTACTCTACAGCTTCTGCTTGTATCAGGGTGAAATTTTACATGATTATATTTTATTTATTTACAAAACAAAGTGACATTTTTTACTTATATAACAAAAATAATCAAAACAAGTCAAGTAATAGGCTTCCTTAATAACACTTTTGCCTATCTTTTAAAGCTTACGTTTACGCGAGCGTTGCGCGTGATCGCTTGGGCGGATAACGTTTTCCGACGAACTCAGCCTGGGCATTGGTAAAATAAACATGTGTACCAAATTTCATCTAACTCGGTGAGCTTTTACTCAAGTTATCGTCATCTGTAGATTTCGTGACTGATTTTGCGTGACGGTGATTTTGGTCGTTTTTTCGGATTCAGTCCCGGGCTCCAGAACGTGCCATAAGGAACTTCGTTCCAAAAATAGTGTGTAAAAATTTGTGTGGCACATAGCTTCCTCCCGTCCTATTATGATTTGACTAATAGTGACATTGGAATTGAAAGTGTGCTGGTTTAGAACTGTTTCATCACATTTATTTTTATTCCTCATTAAATTATTAATGATTAATGACAACCATTCAAAGTCATTTAAAATTTGATGAGTAGGGTAGAGCGGGGCTAGTTGAGCAATTTTTTATATAATCTATAATAACTCCTAAACGGTTCATCCGATTTACTTGATTACTTCAACGTTTGATAAGTAATTTACCCTTTTTTAAATGTATTTAGAAAATAAAACTATTTCAAATCTGGTTTAGAAAATATTATCATTAATGCGAGAAACCTCCTACTTGCTCAACCTGCCCCATAGTTGGGGTAAGTTGAGCAAGGGCATGGGGCAAGTTGGGTAATGGAAAGAATAGGTTAATAGTGATGTGGAAATTGCTCAAAACTACAGTAAAACTTCAGTTGATAATCAAATCCATCTCTAATTTAGGTGCAGAAACACACCAAACAAACAACAAAAAAATCTAAAGCAAATATAACACACTTTTACGACATAACTTATTATTTATCTGTGGATATTATTTAGTACACATATTCATGCCAAATTTCAAAGTGATCGGACGAAAGGTGTAGCCGTGAGAGCAGGCGACAGGACGGACGGACATACACACGCAGGAAAATATAAGGGTCCTTGGATTTTCTTACGGACCCTAAAAATCATTGAAATCGTTATTTCACATTTCATACTTAATATAAAATATCATAAGATATATTTTTTTAATAACTCATTGATTTAACATTATTTATTGATTGGTACAAGTATATACTTACAAATAGAAATAGAAATAATTTATTTTTTAAATGAAATATTTATTTATGAAAGTTTGTTATAGTATGTCGTTTAAGGCTGATTGTAGCCTTGCAATTAAATATAATATATACAAAAATTTTAATGCAAATTCATAATGGATTTACGTCGTACTTAACTTCATTTAATTGTTTTAATTGTAAAAACATAGTATTGTTGATTATTTCATATTATTTTCAGTGATATTCTCTTATGGAAATTTCTTGTTTTTCCAGTTTATTATATTTGCGGTTAAGACTTAATCTAAACTAATAATTATTTATAGTTTTGTAGATTTTACAGTTACTAATCAGGTATTGACTTAGAAAGGATAATTCAATAGTAAGGTTAAATTAATCAGGTAGGGCTAAGCAAGTTTAATGCAATTAGTTGTATTACCGGTCTTGTGACCAGAAATGCATAATAATTCAAAACTATTATATACAGATTTCAATAGTAGGGACATTATCATTGTTATATTATATAGGGTGATCCAAAAGTTAATAATCTTTTCCGCCATATTGGTTGCTCCCCTATTGGATCATCTTTGAAATTTTAAATTGGAACACACATAAAGTGTTAATTTTTTGGAAAGGTCTTAAAAAAGAACATTTGCCACCAACCCGAGTATTCTATCTACTTCCGTTCCTAGATGGCGGACACTCAAAGTTTAAAATTTACTCATTTTTCTAATTTTTACTACGTTTTTATTAGCTTGCATTCTTGTTTGTTTGTTTGTCCGGTACAAATCTGGCAATCGATTTCTTACTAACTTCCCGAATAGCTAGACATTTGAAACTTTTAGCATAGCTCAGAACACGATGACAATGCATTATTTTAATACGTTTAGCCATCTTTCAGCAGAATTTAATTAGTTTTCAGCAAATTTTGCTGTGCGGAAAGTTAGTTCGGAAAAAATCCGCCAGTTATTTTATTTGTTTTGCCATATCCAATATTTACGCAATCTTCATTTTGACGGGTCTCAAATTTGTGATAGATAAACATTGAATGACAGCAAAACAGGAAATATCGATTATATTATTTATCGATTATATTATTAATATTATTTCAAATATATCGATGGCATGCTTTAGATTTGGTGTTGGGGAGATCCGTTGTACAAAGATTTAACCTTTTATAGGTTTTAGATCAGCTCTCTGGATGGTTGTCATTTATGTGAAGTAAATAAATTCGAAACTATTTTTTTTACTAACATTATATTATATTATATAACAATAACAATTATATTATCAACATTACATACGATTCAACAGAAAATTTAAAAACGCAGTATATAAAAAGTTCTTTTTATCTTGAAATTATTATTACTACGTTTTTATTAGCTTGCTTTCTTGTTTGTTTGTCCAGTACAAATCTTGCAATCGATTATTTACTAACTTCCCGAGTAGCTAGACATTTGAAAGTTTTAGAATAGCTCAGAACACGACGACAATGCGCTATTTTAATACTTTTAGTCATCTTTCAGCAGAATTTAATTCGTTTTCAGCATATTTTGCTGTTAGAAAGTTACTTCGGAAAAAATCCGCACGATATTTTATTTGTTTTGACATATCCCATATTTACAATCTTCATTTTGACGGGTTTCAAATTAATGATTTATGACAGAACATTTAAAAACTTAGTATATAAAAAGTTCTTTTTATCTTGTAATTTTATTTAATAGTTTAGTTAGATATAAAAAATCGGTCCGAGATAACTCAGACTAACTTTCTCGGTCCCAGATCCCAGGAAACATAAATATAATATTAAATATTTATAGCATTAAGATCGCTTCAATGATAAACCTACGCGATGCTTAGTTAATTTATATTATTTAGAATGTGTTCAACAGGTGGTTGTTTACTTTATGTTTTTGATTTTCAACATAATCAGATTTATTTTTAATCAATATCTCAGAAAATATGACTTGATAACTAACTATGTTTTCTGAAGTCTGGGACCGAGGTTGTACGGGAAAGTTTTTCTGAGTTGTCTCGGACCGATTTATTTTTTTTTATCTCTATTTGAACTAATGAAAATAAGAAAAAAAGAGTAAATTTTTAAACTTTGAGTGTCCGCCATTTTGGAACTTGAGTAGATGGAAAGCTCGGGTTTGTGACAAATGTTTTCTTTTTTTAAGACCTTTTCAAAATATTTATCACTTTATGGGTGTCCCAATTTAAAATTTCTAAGTTGAATCCTATATGATGGCGACTAATATGGCGGAAACAAAAATCACCCTCCAAAAATGTATTTTTTTTATAAATGATAAAGATACCTGTAAACCGGAACTAAATATCTCAATTATAACCGCTGATATTAAGCAGTTTCCTAACTTTTGGACCCCCCTATATATATTTATATTAGGGATAAGGTACACATTTAACATTATATAATGTAGACATTTTCTCATTGATGACGGATGAGGTGTTGAAATAAAACATAGTAGCAAACTAAATCATATTTGACACGTTTCGGTTTTTATTTAAAACCATCTTCAGTCGTATTGATTTATTTAGTAGTCCAGTTAGTAAAAATATCTCTCTCTAAGAGGGAGTGCGTCTAGAGTTGTCAAGATCAAGAATATTTTATTTTAATAATTAGTAAAATAATTTAAAGCTGTTCCATAATGTAGTAAAATAATTAAAATTGACAATATTAAAAGCAGGTAAAAATTCAGAAAAAAATGCATTACATTATATATATACTTATGGTCTTTTAACTGTCATTTGATTTTTTCCAACGAAATGTAATTAGCTAAACATTTATTAAAATAGTCTGCTACTTAGTAATTTTGGAGACTATGTACATTAAATAAAATATCAATTTAGCAAAATTTATAGAATGCAGACGGTTGAAATTAATCTTGGTCTATATAAAGGCTACATTCGACAAGCCATCCAAATTCACGGATGGCTCATCATTTCATGGCTTTTCATTCATAAAAATCAGATGAGAAGGTACTTTTGAAGATATAAGTGTAAATAAAGAGATGTTTGTATGCATATGAAAGAGAAAAATCGGTCAGAGACAACTCAGACAAACTTTCTCATATACGAGTTCATATATTACTTAGCCCAGTGTTTTCCGCTTATTTGTTTTCGTTGGTACATTTAATCATTACTAAACATTTTATCAAAATATATCATAAAAATAACTTCTTATTTGCGGGGAATCGAACCCGGCCTCCCTCCCTCCACATTTAACGCTATTAAAGCCGACGATTTTGATTGAAAAATTCTAAAATGTAGTCCATTTAAATACAAATCTAACGGTATAAGCCGTTTTTCCGGGGAAAATCTAGTTCCTGAAAACACGTGGGCGGAGAGAGGCCGGGTTCAATTCCCCACCGAGGAGAAGTTATTTTTATGATAAATATCGACGAAATGTTGAATATTAATTAAATGTACTAGCGAAAACTAATAAATGGAAAAAACTGGGTTAAGTTATTATTAACTAGTATATGAGAAAGTTTGTCTGAGTTGTCTCGGACCGATATTTTCTTTCTCTTTTAAGAAATATAACTGAAACAATTTCGAAATTGTTTGAACCATCTTCTATCAAAGTGTGTTGAAATATATTTAAGATATATAGTAACAGAGAGAGGATAAGGTGTGGTATAGATTTTAATTAGTTTTCTTAAGAATCTATCAAAAAAGCGAAATACTTTCTTTAGTAAAGAAATTTTAAGCTATTATTTAATATTATTTATTTATTAATTTTTTTATAAGGGTTGGGTGCCAATTAAATATTACTTTATCTCTAAAAAAACCTATTAACCAGGAGTTACACTATCGCAGTGAGGACGTTAGTATAATAGGTAGTAACGAACGATGTATTGCACGAGCCCAATCTTCTGCAGACAAAAAAGGTGGCACCTTGGGGAAGGTGTACTATTGGTAACTATTGGATAACGATCTTTTTTTTAAAAAAGTTTGAACTTTCAAAAGTTAACTTCCTTGGTCAAGAAAGGGAGCGTCAGGTTCCTTGAAAATACGATATTGCACCATCTAACTACTTAGCAAATACCAAAGCTTTGCTTTAGTTTGACCATAGTAGCGTTACCTTTAAAAAAATTCGAAGCTAATGATAGCTCATTGAATCATGATTGCGGAGATAAGTTAGTAACAATTTGATATTTAATCATTCATATTATATTGAAAAAGTATTATTTTTGAATCTTTGTTCCACAATACTTTCCCTTTAATCGATTTTAACCATAAAGCTAAAGTAGGAAATATTAAAAGAGATTCCTGTTTCAGAATTTTATTCCTTTCACTCATAAAAAATAAGTCAGTTTTAAATAAAAGTTATTATCCACTGGAGAAGATAGGTTTTAAAATCATGTAAAAGGCAAGAAAAAATTAAAGTGATCACGAATTGCGAATAAATTTTAGCGTTAGTGTTAAGCATGTATTCAACCTAGAACATATAATATGCATTATCATCTTCTTACGACAGTTATCGTGCAAAAATCTTTTTTATTTATCTGAATTTGTAAGAAAGAAAATTTTCTCTTTCTACCCCATTAAATGACATCCATTTGATTTATAAGTAATTCCTTCATTGAAGCGAGCGTAGCGAGCTTCCTACATTCAACGAAATATGCTCCGTGTCTGTGTGTCTGTGTGTCTGAAACGTACGACGGATAACAACATTTTTACCGATATCTTACGTTCTAACGCAACGGTTTTAATAAAACTTCATATACATCGTCTAATGCACAATTGAAACAGGCATGTAAAATTTCAACTTGATAAGAGCAGAAGTTTTTGAGTAGCGAAGAGAAAATTTTTATAATAATTGAAGTGGAATGGCCGGGACGTGTAGAAGAGTTAAGGAATAGTAGAATAACCCTTCTCCCCCACTGCACGGCTCTCAATTACTAGCATATTCTTTAATTATATCAACTCATCATGATTAACTATCTAATATTTACTCCCATACGCTCGCTTCAATGATAGATAAAGATTTCAATGTAATTTACAAGATTTCAATGTAATTTACAAGATTTCACTGTTATTTACAAGATTTCAATGTTATTTACAAGATTTCGTTGTTATTTACAAGATTTCAATGTTATTTACAAGACTTCATGTTATTTACATGATGTCATTGTTATTTACAAGATTTCACTGTTATTTACAAGATTTCAATGTTATTTACAAGATGTAATTGTTATTTACAAGTTTTCAATGTTATTTACTAGATTTCACTGTTATTTACAAGACTTCATGTTATTTACATGATGTCATTGTTATTTACAAGATTTCACTGTTGCTTTCAAGTTTTCAATGTTATTTACAAGATTTCACTGTTGCTTTCAAGTTTTCAATGTTATTTACAAGATTTCAATGTTATTTACAAGATTTCATTGTTATTTACAAGATTTCAATGTTATTTACAAGATTTGATTATTACGAGAAAGTTGAATGGCAAACGAGGAAAGGAGGATTTATGGAACCGACCATTTTTTCTATTTAAGAATTTTTAATAAGAATCTTACATCGTATGAAAGAGCTTTACAGCAGAGAACCAAATTTTGAAGTAAGGTTAATCGAACGTCAGAATCAAACAGTACAATACTTCTTATATTTTTACTTTCTCATATAAAGAGAAAGTATTGTGATGTAACGAAAATTAGTTTTTTGATGGATTTCCGCTTTTTGAAGTCCCTTGAGCCCAAAAAAGTGGTTATCAAAAAATGTCTGTGTGGATGCGTTATATTATTGGGCCGATTTTGACGAAATTTAGCTTACATGATCAGAAAAATCATACCCCGAGGTGAAATCGAGAAATGAATTTTAGCTCTGAATTTGGGTGTTCTACCCTACCAAAACTCTGAAAATACGTGAAAAAAATAGTATATTATGTTACTAGGCTGTGAAGTGAGTTTTTTCTTTACCGCGGCAAATACATTTACTGTCGAGCGAAGCGAGACAGTAAATATTGCCAAGGTAAAGAAAAAACACTTCACAGTCGCGTAGCATATGCTATTTTTTCCGAGGTAGCAGACAATGAAAAAACATTAAATATTAATCACTAATCAATATATAATAATAACAAATATTAGTACATACTTAAGACTTAAAAAAAGAAACCTTAAAAAAAAGGTTACACTATAAGAAAAGATAAATAAAACGCATTGACATCTAGCGGATTTTAATCGTACTAGAAGCATTTCTACAAAGACTGCAGCGGTACCAACGGAAGTTTTGACAACTACCCGCCGGACATAAAAAATCTTTTAGTTCCTAGGACGAACTAGGGAAGATTTCCTAGGGAAGATTTTTTCTTTACAGCTAGGAGTAATGAAAAGATTTTTTAAGTCCACGTAATGAAAAAAATGGATTTTAGCTATGTCTTTTAGGCTCTAAAGTTACTATTTCACAGCCTATCACGGAAAAAATATATTTTTTGAACAGGTGAAAAACCTTTAAGATGTAGTCCATTTAAATATTCGAATCTTTGTGAACAATCACGTTCCTGTAAAAGTATAGCTTTGAACCCGTACGGAAAGAGTCCAGGTTCGATTCCCCGCCAAGGAGAAGTTATTTTTATGATACATTTTGATTAAATGTACCTACCAATGTAGCAAGGTACGATTTTTTTAAAAAAAATAACTAGACCATAAAATAAAATATTTAAGCTCACAGGAAATACTTAAGGTACAACGGAATCTTATCCACATGACATCTCATCAGATATTAAACACGTTAAAATTTGTGAAAATTGATGAAAATGAAGGGCCCGATAATAATATCCCGGAAAAATAAGAAAATTAGGAATAAAAAGTAAAACAATGATCCCAGCGATACTTTATATAAGTTCGTTGAAAAAAGATTGTTTGCTCACGCAACGTTCCTTACAGAAGAAACTGCTATTTAGATCTTTACACTTGAATTGATCGATTATAAAAGACGAATCCCGATTTTTGAAATTCAATAACGTAAAAAATAGGTCCTAAACAACTCAGACAAACTTTCTCTCATACGAGTTTATAATAAATTAGGTTATGTGTCCATCAATTAGTTTTCATGTTTTCGTGGGTACATTTAATTTATTATTGAACATTTCATCAAAAATAATCATAAAAAAAACTTCTCCTCAGCGGGGAATCGAACCCGGCCTGTCTCCGTTCACGATAAAAAGCTATTTTCTCTGGAACTAGATTTTTTTCGGGGGAAAAAGCTTATATCGTTACATTAGTATTTAAATCAAATACATTTTAGAATTTTTCAGTCAAAATCGTCGGAGCAATTTTTGAGAAATAATATTTTTCACGTTTTATCACAATTTTTGGGGGGTAGGTCCCCTCAAATTTGTATAGTTAAAATTAATTTCTCGATTTCGCCACTGTGTATGATTTTTTAAAAGATCAAAGAGATTTATGCCAAATTTCGTCGAAATCGGCCCAGTAGTTTATGCCCCAGGTATCTTCACAAACAATCGACAGACGAAAAACGACAAACAACAGATAGACAATTTTTTAAAATAACTTTTTCGGACTTAGGGGACCTCAAAACGTGTAAATCCATCAAAATCTCAAAACATAATTTTCGCGCCATCACAATACTTTCTCTTTATATGAGAAAGTAAAAAAAAATTGCGTCTTATATTCTAAGCAAAACAGTAATTGCTTTCTTTTATGATTATATTATTCTTTTATTTATTTTAATGCTAAGCGAGAAGTAACTTTTATACAAATTAAAATACAAATCAATGAATTAATTAATTATATACTTTAAAGTGCATGTAAACGAAAGAGTAGAAGCAATTAAGGAAATAGGAATTAATTACAGGGAAATAATTACAGAGGAAACTCTTAGGATAAGGTAGAGTAGTTTGATTGAAATTTGTACTTCGTTGTTTCAGTAATTTTATTTGCTTTTTACTTGTTAAAGCATTACCTGATAACTGTTTTTATTTATTTTTTAAGCTTACTTCTTTTTAACCTTTGTAAACAAGCGTAAACTTCTGTGTAAGATTCCTTGCTCAATTTCCGTTTTCAACTGATTCTGAATGCTTTTACGTCTGGTGCAAATCTAAACTTATAAGATTTATTCAAGGTTTCGTAGTTTGATTCAGGTTTATTTTAAAAAAGAAGTGGTTTTAAGAATACGGAGAATGTAAACCAATTGTGTAGTAAGAGACCTCGAATCGTGTTAAGTAAGACTAGGTCGTAGCTTCGGACGCCTCAAGAACCTCCGACGAAGGCTTCTATAGTCACAGAAGAAAGTTACCTAACCCACGATGATCCTACCCCAGAGAAATGGGATTGACCTTGGAGATATCTTACCTATTACAGCCTTCATGAGTCTCAGACTTCGGCCTTCTTTCGTCAGACAAGATTATTCAACGCGTATGTAAAAATATAAAGTCCTTTTGAGAGTTTGTTTTTAAATAAGAGTGAAGCAACTTAATACTTGACGAGTCACTACTTAATTATAAAGTACGAAGATTATTTGATGAGTAAACTTGCAGTGGTTATCCAAGACTTTGGCAATCTTTATACAATATTTTGTCTAGGCTTGAATAAGTTGATTATAAAAAAAATATTTAAAAAAATTTAGTTATACTTTTGGAACGAAGTCCCTTATGACTTATAACACTTTACAGCGTCTGAAGCCCGGGAATGTATCGGAAAACCTTCACAAAACCGACCGTCTCCAAACCGCAACCTAACGAAATCGACCGATGACGATAACTTAAGTAAATGTCGACCGATTTTGATGAAATTTGGTAAACATGTTCATTTTACCAATGCCCAGGACGAATTCGTTGGACAATGTTATCCGTCCAAGCGTACACGCACAACACTCGCGACATTTTTTTCAACATTTTTTAGGGTCCGTAGGCAAAACCAAGGACCCTTATATTTTCCTCCGTGTGTCTGTCCGTCCGTCCTCTCGCGTGCTCTCAAGGCTACACCTTTCGTCCGATCACTTTGAAATTTGGCATGTATGTGTCTTGTACCTACCCACATATTTTAAAAATATAGCGACTAAAAAAAAAATTTTAAAAAAACTTAAGGGTTAACATTTTTTTATTTTTTTTCGACACCGTGAGGGGTATCATATGAAAGGGTACGTCGAGCTGATTACAAAAATATATAATTCTTTGGATATAACTTTGATAGGGCGAGCGTAGGCAAGTTTGAAGTGGGTGTGAAACGTGCCCCCCCCCCCTCTATCTCGCTTATGTGAAGTGCGAAAAATCTGAAAAAATTCCTGAACATTCTTCGACCAAAAGTAAAGATACCACTTTTTGGAAATTTCGAAAAAAATATTATTTTATTTTTTATTGACAAAATACGTTTTTTTATAATTATGGTCTTTTCGATGTATTTATATGGTTTTAGTCCGGTTCAGTGGCAAAAAAAATACTTTATCAGAGTGTGTTTTGAGAATATCAGACCCTTAGAATGGTTCAAAGTAAGCTTTTTAGCATTTTAAAAAAAACACTGTTTATACACTTTCCAGTTAAACACTATGTAGAGTGGCCTACGGACCCTCGCTGTGTGCTGACTAGCACACAGCACTTGACCTGTTTATTTCAAATTCAATTTTTTAGTAAAACAAACAGCGACAGCGCCATGAAGTGTTAAAGATCGCTAAAACTATTAATAGTTTTTACACAATAAACAATATAACAATAAAATAACATAACAATAATTTGAATGTTAATATAACAATAAAGTACATGATAGGATGCGAGGAAGCTATGTGCCACACTAATTGGCAGTTTATTTGTTAATTATCTATAGGCTTAAAAAAGGGAACTAAAGATACATTTTTATACTTAACTATACCTATCATTTTATTACAAAAGCAGTAAGTAAAGGTTATAGGAACTTCTTTAGATTGTTACTCCCCCATGTTTTTTTTATAATAAAATGATTGACTAAATAACTATTAAGACAAAGGGATGATTAGTCCAATGTACTTTGGGACAAAGGAATATTCCACTTCTATTTTGATAAGGGGAGTAACAGTCTAAAGAAGAACATTCCGTACACCTTCTTTAGATTGTTACTCCCCTATGTTGTTTTATAATAAAAATGAGTTTGACTAAATAACAATTAAGACAAAGGGATGATTAGTGCAATGTACTTTAGGACAAAGTAATATCACACTTCTGTTTTGATAAGGGGAGTAACAGTCTAAAGAAGAACATTCAGTACACCTTCTTTAGATTGTTACTCCTCTCTTTTTTTTATAAGGAAAGTAACAATCTAAAGAAGTGCCTAAATATAAAAATAAAAGTACTTTTGAGAGTTTGTTTTTAAATAAGAGTGAAGCAACTTAATACTTCACAAGTAACTACTTAATTATAAAGTATAAAGATTATTTTGATGAGTAAAGTTGCCAAGACTTTGGCAATCTTAAGTTCACAACGTCATTACAGTATTTTTTTATTATTTCTATTTAATTATCTAAGCTAAAAAAAAGGAACTAATGGTAGATATTTATACTTAACTATATCACTTTATTGCAAAAACGGATGTAGATAATGGTGCAGTAAAGGTTATCTATAATAATTACCCCTTGTACACCCTGGACAAGCTAGAAGTAAAGACTCATGTGAATAACCTGATCACATTTTAAATCTCCCCCTCCCCCCCATTAGCCTTCAAAAATGAACTCTACAAAATGGCTTAAACTTAGCATTTAGTTCACGTTTTTTTTTTCCAGATGTAATTAAAGTTCATTACATTTTAGATATAAATAGATATATATATGGGTTTATTTCTTTAAAGTGCTGTGAGAAATGGCCAGATGAATATAAAGTTGAACTATTTAAAAGTCCTTAAACTGTTAAGTATGTGAGGGTCTTGCAAGTTCTCATGCCTCTTATTTAAAAATGGCTTTTGTACGCTCATTTAGAACTTTACTTAGCTCAAATTATTTTTAAGAGAACTTTAATCTTTAAAGGACTTTACAGAATATGTATTTTTAGACTTTCCTTGAATAAATAAAAAAATCATTCCGAGCAAACTCAGACAAACTTTCTCATATACGAGATCATAATTACTTAGCCAAGTGTTTTCCATTTATTAGTTTTTGTATGTACATTTAATTAATACTGAACATTTCATCAAAATTTACCATAAAAATTACTTCTCCTTGGCGGGGAATCGAACCCGGGCTCTCCCTGTCCGCGTTTTAAGCTATTTTCTCAGGAACTAGATTTTTTCCGGGAAAACGCGTTATATCGTTACATTCGTATTTAAATGGACTATATTTTAGAATTTTTTAATCAAAATCGTCGGAACCGTTTTCGAGAAATAATTTTTTTTCACATTTTTTTTTAGAGTTTTTCGGGGGTAGCCCCCCAAATTTGGAGCTAAACTTCATTTCTCGATTTCGCCTTGGGGTATAATTTTTCTGAACATGTATGCCAAATTTGGTCAAAATCGGCCCAGAAGTTTAAGCTCCAGGCGTCTGCACAGACGACAGACGACAGACGACAGACGACAGACAGACAACAGACAGACATTTTTTAAAAACCACTTTTTTGGACTCAGGGGACCTCAAAACGTGTAAATCCATCAAAATCTCAAAATCGAATTTTCGCACCATCACAATACTTTCTCTTTATATGAGAAAGTAAAAATTAGTTTGGCGATACTTTGGTTGTTGTTATAACATTGTACTGGTTTGTGTTTGTAAATTATAGGATTTCTGCTTATAATAAACATCGAACAAAATAATAGGATGGTTCTGTAACAATTATTATTGTCATGCAGTAAAATAAACCATTTTTATGAGGATTATAGTGTTCAAAAGTCTTAAGCGTTATCTAAGAAATAATACAATTGCAATCGCCAACATTTGCTTTCACCAACCGAAGGATACTAGGATAAAGCACTTACAGTGGTAAGTCACTCAAGTAATTAACGTATGCTTATAATCTGAAGATCTTTGCCTATTAATAAATTACATGCATGCGGCAAAACTTAAGTCTTAAAAACACCTAAAACGGATAATTCTGTGGAAATCTGGGTTTCGGATTTTTGGGTGAAAAAAAATACTTATAAGAAAAAGTAAAAAATGGTCCAGTCATGCACCATGACTTAATGAGCGCATTTTCAAAGAAATCTGCGTATTATTGGCTTAAGATAATGTAGGGAGATTTTGGTTTAGAATTGGATGGGTGAAAAAAAAAAAATGTTTGGTACACATTGGTACGAGGTACAAAAGTCAAAATAGTATTTACCCTTTAAGAGGCTTGCCGTTGGAAAGCTCTGTAAGAGTACAGTAATTGTTGTTATTTACACTTATATCATATTTTCATATAAGAGGGTGGTAAATTGGAAAAACAAAAAAAAAAACCACGTTTTTATGCTATTTTTTTTACCTAAATTGTCAAAATTTGACCCCTAAATGAACTCAAACAATTCTGGTCAACGAACTCATCCTTTCTTTTGATATTATTGACATTTTAAAATTTGTTTGACATTTTTAAGTGCATCCTAAGGGGGGTTATCGTCTGGAGTGACACATATATTCATACATATATAGGAAATAGGAAAGAACAAGGGTTATTAATGGCTTTACAGCTAAATAACCAAGAAAAAAAAAACATACATACATTAAATACATATATACATACATACATAAAAAAGTGTTACATTTTAGGAATCGATTCAGAATGGTCTAAAATGAATTTCCATGGAAACATTGTTCAAAAAATTTAAAGCCATTGCAATGGCTTAATTTTCTTAGAAAATTCGCTAACAACAAATATTTTTGAAAATCACAAAGGAAAAACATTATAAAATGTGTACAAAAACCACAGGTTAATTACTTAATTCATTTATTATTATTGAAATTAATACTAACATTTGTAATACAATTTTGCTTTGACTACTATGATATTAGTATTAGTTGAGTATATGATATTTGGAGTAATATTTGAATAACTAACCTATATCCAGTAACAAACTAACATCAACTTGATTATTGGTCTTGGTCTACTAACTAATTTTGTACTCAGGATCATGAAAATCACATTGTCCACCATAATTGGCGGGACATGGCCGCTCTCCACTGGGTTGTTTTTTTGTTCACAGACGAACTTAGTCGACCACATAAGACGCAACTAAAAGAATAACTTATTCACAAAATTTTATTTTGCACGCTATCTCCTGCGAAGTAAGGGACCAATTCGACCTCTCCATAATACTAACAGACTTTCTAGATGATAACTAGGGCATTATACATATATGTATATAATAAATGAATTTCTCAAAGATCGTGACTTATTTGACAGCATATAATACGTTTATTACGTTGATTCTGAGAATATAATTGTTTTAATAGGCGGATTCAGTTTTACTAACGCGAGCCTCAAAAAAATCCAGGATGTTCACTATTTTTTAGGGTCCGTAGGCAAAACCAAGGACCCTTATATTTTCCTGCGTGTGTCTGTCCGTCCGTCCGGTCACGTGCTCTCACGGCTACACCTTTCGTCCGATCACTTTGAAATTTGGCATGTATGTATCTTGTACCTACCCACATATTTTAAAAATATAGCGACCCAAAAAAATATTTTTCAAAAAAATTAGGGTAAAAAAACTTAAGGGTTAACATTTTTTTATTTTTTTTCGACACCGTGAGGGGTATCATATGAAAGGGTACGTCGAGCTGATTACAAAAATATATAATTCTTTGGTTATAGTTATAACTTTGATAGGGCGAGCGTAGGCAAGTTTGAAGTGGGTGTGAAACGTGTCACCCCCCCCCTCTATCTCGCTTATGTGAAGTGCAAAGAGTCTGAAAAAATTCCTGAACATTCTTCGACCAAAAGTAAAGATAGGTACCACTTTTTGGAAATTTCGAAAAAAATATTATTTTATTTTTTATTGACAAAATACGTTTTTTTATAACTATGGTCTTTTCGAAGTATTTATATGGCTGTAGTTCGGTTCAGTGGCAAAATAAATACTTTATCAGAAGTTTGTTTATGTGTTTTGAGAATATCAGACCCATAGGATAGTTCAAAGTAAGCTTTTTAGCAATTTAAAAAACACCATCAATAGGGTACTACTTAAAGTTTAAGTAGTACCCTACTACATATAACTTCATAGAAGTTCAAGTCTTAAACTATACAGTGTGGCCTACGGACCCTCGCTGTGTGCTCACTAGCACACACTTGACCTGTTTATTATTACATTGTATTTAAAACAATGTTTTTATAACATTGGTTTAATTTTATAGCTTATCCTTAGAAAATGACGTAAAGACGCAAGATCTTACTTATTTTATGTCTTGGACTACGATAACTACCACTTATGGGTTTTCTTGACGCTCTTTAACTGCAAAAGACCAGATTAAGGAGTTGGAAGATAATAGTATCTTGACAATGTATCTTGTCTATAAGTGTCCACTTAAGTATTATATATCAGCTGCATAAGGAAATAAATACTGTAAATTGAAACCTTGTCTGACTATTTGAAACTATGACAAACTCTGACATAATTATAATGATATTTGTATATAAAAGAATCTGCAACTGACATATTAGGTTCTTCTTCACTATTATAGAAGTGGAAATATTTCTTTTCTTATTTGTGTCAATGGGGCAAATAGTCGTAAAATGTATCTAAACTTTCTGAGAATCGAACTGAATTTATTTTAAGACCTTGATAATTGATTTTTGAAAGAGATTTTAGCCAACTTATTGAATTAAAGACCTCGCCCGTTACTGATATATATTTAATACTGTTATGGAAACAGAACAGGTCTATATCATAACACAAAGTCGGTTGTCTTTAGTGTGATTATATTTTAATTTGATTACACATCTAAATATAAAGTTAGGCAAATTAGAACTTTTTTTGGAAATTCCTTAATTGGTTACAGAAAGGTAATTCTACTGTAGCCTTCGTTTATTAAGACAAACTTACTGATTTTTTTTTCTTTCTTCTCTTTCTTGAATATTAATTATCAATGTCATTTTATTGATTTAGTAATATCAAATTAGTTTTATCCGAGATACAATAAAAAAACTAGTCTAACTGCATTTCACAAAACATGATCGTCCTTCCATCAAGTCCCTCGATAATTTATATATTTCAAAATCAAGTATGGTTTAATGATACCCCCAAGGAGAATGTGAAAGTTTTTATTATTATAGAAAAGATGAAATTATCTGACACACTTAATCCGAAAAACCACCTCTAACCACCTCTAACCACCTCTAACCACCTCTAACCACCTCTAACCCCCTCTAACCACCTCTAACCACCTCTAACCACCTCTAACCCCATCTAACCACCTCTAACCACCTCTAACCACCTCTAGCCACCTCTAACCACCTCTAACCACCTCTAACCACCTCTAACCACCTCTAACCACCTCTAACCATCTCTAACCACCTCTAGCCACCTCTAACCACCTCTAACCACCTCTAACTACCTCTAACCACCTCTAACCACCTCAAACCACCTCTAACCAATATAAACTAAAACTTTACAATTCGATCGAATAAAGACAATCACTCGATAACCTATTTCGAATGTTTTAAAGGAAGAACACATAAGAAAAGTTATCATTTGCACACCTAGCTAACACCATTAAGAGACCTGTTAGATAAATAACGTATGATGACTATACTTATCTAAGTTAGTTTTGTAACTCTTATATAAACAGCTGATTAGCTCTATTCATTAAATTTCATCTCACAGATCTGTGTCTAGTTTTCTCTTAGCTCGCAAGTCTTAAAATGAATATCCAATCAATTAATTTCCTTGTAAAAAAATATCTTTTATAAGTTTCCTTTGATAGATTGGAAAGTGTTACTTTTAGTCAATATTTTTTTAATAAATGTGATGAATATTTTTACGTCCGAGCTTACCGAGAGTAACGGAAGCTATGTGATCGTTCTGAACAACGGACATTTTTGTATGATTCCGATTTCAAAAATTCCAAGACAGAAATCAGCTTCAGACATCAAGGAAACTTTTTTGGTCCCTTGTCTGTCATTCAGTCTGTGTCTGTCTGTCTCTAAATTTTTGCGTATTAACATATTTTATGTTACTTCGTCTTTATTAGCTTATTTTCTTGTTTGTTTGTTTGTCCAGTACAAATACTGCAATCGATTTTTAACTAACTTCCCGAATAGCTAGGCATTTGAAACTTTTAGAATAGCTCAGAACACGATGACAATGCATTATTTCAATTCTTTTAGTCATCTTTCAGTTTTTAGCAAATTTTGCTATATGGAAAGTTAGTTCGGAAAAAATCCGCAAGTTATTTTATTTGTTTTGACAAATCCCATATTTACGATCTTCATTTTGACGGGTTTCAAATTTGTGATTTTTTATTGAGATAAACATTGAATGACAGTGAAACTGGAAAAGTAAACAAAGAAATAAATTAATTGACGTGTGACAACCAGGTTTGTTTCCCTGGTTGTCACACCAGGGGAACAAACCTCCCTTTGTCTTAATAGTTATTTAGAGAAATTAATTTATATTCTAAAAAAAACATAGGAGAGTAACAATCTAAAGAAGTAACGAATATTAATTTTCATAAATGCTGGGCCGATTATAGGGTTTAAGTAAGAACGGGTCAAATAAACAACATATTTAGTCATTGATAAATATGATATAAATAAGAACATAAATAATACAAGATATAAAATATCACATATGTGTAATTTATATCAAACTCGTTTTTGAAGAAGAACCTGAAAAATGTCGACATATTAATTTAGTTTTAAATCCAGTTTCTGTCCTTATTTCAAAACTCTATAATATTCTGTAAAATTCTTAAGAAATAATCAAACTAAAATCCAACAGGTGGTAAAGATATTATTAAAGGCAATAAAAAAGTCGAACGTGATATTTTCAGACTAATCAATAGCTTACTATCGAAGTTTAAAATAAAAGATGATTTTAAAATCTGCTCTTTATCTAGGCGTATCATTAACAATTTATAATACATTGTAAAAAATTCGGTCCGAGACAACTCAGACTAACTTTCTCATATAATCTCGGCCCCAGATCCCGGAAACCATGAATATATTGTTATAGAAGGGGTGCAGTTCAATAACCAAAACAACGTCTCCACACAAACTAATTGTATTTGTAACAATTGACGGGTTTCGGCTGTTCTAATGCAGCCTTCTTCAGATAAACTCTGTAGGTTATAAGTAGACTTCCAAAATGCAAGTCCTCTCTAAGGATAAGGACTCTATGCAAGTCCTCTCTAAGGATAAGGACTCTATGCAAGTCCTCTCTAAGGATAAGGACTCTATGCAAGTCCTCTCTAAGGATAAGGACTCTATGCAAGTCCTCTCTAAGGATAAGGACTCTATGCAAGTCCTCTCTAAGGATAAGGACTCTATGCAAGTCCTCTCTAAGGATAAGGACTCTATGCAAGTCCTCTCTAAGGATAAGGACTCTGTGCAAGTCCTCTCTAAGGATAAGGACTCTATGCAAGTCCTCTCTAAGGATAAGGACTCTGTGCAAGTCCTCTCTAAGGATAAGGACTCTATGCAAGTCCTCTCTAAGGATAAGGACTCTATGCAAGTCCTCTCTAAGGATAAGGACTCTATGCAAGTCCTCTCTAAGGATAAGGACTCTATGCAAGTCCTCTCTAAGGATAAGGACTCTATGCAAGTCCTCTCTAAAAATAAGGACTCTATGCAAGTCCTCTCTAAGGATAAGGACTCTATGCAAGTCCTCTCTAAGGATAAGGACTCTATGCAAGTCCTCTCTAAGGATAAGGACTCTGTGCAAGTCCTCTCTAAGGATAAGGACTCTATGCAAGTCCTCTCTAAGGATAAGGACTCTATGCAAGTCCTCTCTAAGGAAGAATGCTGCATTAGAAGAGCCGAAACCGGTCAATTGTTACAAATATAATTATTTTGTGTGAAGACGTTGTTTGGTTATTGAACTAAACCTCTTCTGTGATGAGTCGCTATCACACACTGGAGAAAAACACAGTCGAGAATATATTGTTATTTATGTAGACGGATACGTGATACGTGTTTCGATTTGCTAGCTGTGAGTGTACAGTGTACACCAACCTTAAGGCACTACCGCTCTTTGAGGTTAGGAAAAACAGTAAAATTAAAATTATACTGGTTCTAAGCAAGATATCAAAAATCTAATCACAGGCTTCATTCCTAATTTTAATTCTGCACAATTTGAGCCCTATTTCAACTTCCTATGATAAATAGTACAGGCGCCATTTTAATACAACGATAAAACTCGATGTATTAAAATGGCGCCTGTACTATTTATCATAGGAAGTTGAAATAGGGCTCAAATTGAGCAGTATTAAAATTAGGAATGAAGCCTGTGATTAGATTTTTGATATCTTGCTTAGAACCAATAAAAATTTCAATTTAATGATTTTTCTAACCTCAAAGAGCGGTAGAGCCTTAAGAAGGGTTACAATAGAACCTTCTAAAATGAAATGAGAATCACCCAGCACTACCGTCTACTCCAATCATCCTTTTAAGCTAAAAACGCTTCATGATTAACTATTAATTTGCTTAATATTAAATATTAATTGCATTAAGCTCGTTTATCTAAACCTACGCGATGCTTAGTTAATATTATATTATTTTAAAATTAAATTATAATTATTATTAACAACGGGAATTGGGTACTCTATAATTATAAACGATATTTCTCGGTCTAGTTCTATTGTCGTAAATGTCGACTCCTAGACTTGTGGAAAAATTGAAAGCTTAATTTGGGACTAGGTATCGTTATTGACAGAGGAAATTATTTTTCAGTGTAGCTCAGTTAGTAAGAGCGCTATACTGGAAATATAGAGGCCAGTGGTTCGAGTCCCGGAGCTGGAATCTATTTTTCTTTGTCTATTTCTCGTTGTTAATAATAATTATAATTTGATTTAAATTTAAATTTCAACTTTCCGTAGTATGAATACCACCTAAAACTTAAATAGACTGCCAATTAGTGTGTCACATAGCTTCCTCGCATCCTATCATGTACTGTATTGTTATATTAACATTAAAATTATTGTTATATTAACATTAAAATTATTGTTACATTGTTAATTGTGTGAAAATTATTAATAGTTTTAGAGATCTTTAACACTTCATAGCGGTGTCGCTGCTGGTTTTATTAAAAAATTGTATTTAAAAAAAAATGTTTGTCTCATTGAATAGATGAAGTTAGATTTTTTCCCCGACCTAAAATTCTAATTTTAAATTTGAAGTTCACGTTTACGCGAGCGTTGCTCGTGAACGCTTGGACGGATAACGTTGTCCAACGAACTCGTCCTGGGCATTGGTAAAATGAACATGTCTACCAAATTTCATTAAAATCGGTCGACATTTACTCAAGATATCGTCGCACGTTTCATAATTCGCGGACACACAGACCGACAGACAGACAGACAGATAGACAGACACGAGACCAAAAATGTTCCCTGATGTCTGAAACGGATTTCTGTCTTGGAATTTTTAAAATCGGAGGCATAAAAGTTTTTCGTTCTCAAAAGTGAACACAATGCTTCCGTTACCTTCGGTAAGCTCGGAAGCAAAATTAATATAACATTATTAAATGCATTCAACAGGTGGTTGTTTCCTTTTTGTTTTAGATTTTTATCAAAATCAGATTTATTTTCATCAATATCTCGGAAACTATATTTTTCCCGGGAAAACGGCTTATATTGTTAGATTCGTATTTAAATGGACTACATTTTAGAATTTTTTAATTAAAATCCTCGGAACCGTTTTTGATAAATACTTTTTTTCAGAGTTTTTGAGGGTACTGTCTCCAAATTTTGAGAAAACTAATTTCTCGATTTCCCCTCTGGGGTATGATTTTTCTAAACATGAATGCCATAATTTCGTCAAAATCAGCCATTACTTTAGGCTCTAGAGGGAGCTAGCGTAGCCGTGTGGGTTATACCACGTCTGCTCGGCCATCACTGAATCTCGAGTGGAACGAGACGGGGTTCGATTCCTCGCCGTGACACTCTGATTTATATGGCTCACTATTGATCACATCATACTCGCTTTGGAGGTACTATGTACAGAGGTATGATGTGTGAAGTGGCTGGAACTCTCTACCGCGGGGCGTAAAAAGGGCCTAAGCGATGGCCTAATTGCAAGGTTCGAACAAGTGGTTCGTCCTACCCGTCCTAGTAGAAAGTACTAGACTACTACTACTACTACTACTTAGGCTCTAGACGTCTGCACTGACAGACGACAGACGACAGACAGAATTTTATAAAAACCACTTTTTTGGACTCAGGGAACCTCAAAACTTGTAAATCCATCAAAATCTCAAAATCGAATTTTCTCGGCATCACAATACTTTCTCTTTATATGAGAAAGTAAAAACATGTCCATTCTTACTCGTTTCATGCTTAGTTAATGTTTGATGCATTTGAAATGTTACGAAATATGTTGAATTTCTAAAGAGTGCACTTGATTAGGTAGTCGTTATGATTATAGCAAGTAAAAGAAACTCTATTGGCCTTTTTAAGCATTATGCGGCCACTTTGATTCTATCAGACCTGATTCTAACAAATACCAGATCAATTTATTTCCTGTCAACCCAAATTTAATTTTTTTATCTGAATTTATTGGAATATAAATGATGTTTTGGACATGTACGAGAGATGTGATTTCAACATTAAATAAATGAATTAAAATGCATTTTGACAAATGATACAACCGTATGTTATAAATAAGTAATGTATGAAGTTGAATTATTGAAGTATTTAATTTATTATGAAACAGTAACCATTAATTAACTTGTGCATTTTTTTCCTATCTCTGCAACTGCGATCGTTACATTATGTCATTCTAAAATTAAAAGAATGATTATATATAATTATACATATATGCATGCATACATATAAACATATATATATATACATACAGGGTGGTCCAAAAGTCTTTACCCACTCCTCTTAACTTTAGAACAGTTTGAGATAAATTAATGAAACTTTAGGGATCCGTAATATGTAAAGGGAAGTTTGTTTTCATGCAATCGCACACTGGGGGCAACCATTCACTTTGCCCCAGGCCACCCAACTTCAAAAGTTAAAATTGGACTGTATATTTTTGATAGCATATTTGGATTCTAGCGTGAAAAATAATAAAATTTACTTAAACCTTTTTTACTATCTCCAATATTTTGCCCCTTATAGGGAGGGGGGGGGGGGACAAAGATATATAAATAACCCGAAAGTAGTAAAAAAATGATATTTTTTAGTTATAAAGGTACTTCTTTAGATTGTTACTCCCCCTATGTTTTTTTTAGAATATAAATGACTGACTGAATAACTATTAAGAAAAAGGGATGTCTAGTCCAATGTACTTTGGGATATAAGGAATATCACACTTCTATTTTATAAGGGGAATAACAGTTTAAAGAAGAACATTCTGTACACCTGCTTTAGATTGTTACTCCCCCTCTATTTGTTTAATAAGGGGAGTAATAATCCATAGAAGTGCCGTTATAAAATCAAAACGGTTTGATATAAATTAATGGAACTTGGGGAATCTGTACCGTGTAAAGGGAAGTGTGTATTCATCCACTCGCGTACCTGGGGCAACAACATATTTTGCCCCCAGCCGTTGAAATCCACAATTTTTATACTATTACCTCAGTGTTATAACAAACATTGAAGATGGGTTAAGCACAATTTTACCTGAAATTAAAGATCAAATGCTAAATTACACGTTTATGCTAGATGTTACCCCGTCCCATCGCTTCTTGCAAACAATTCAATACTTGCAAGAGAATTGCTCAGACTTCAGGCAACATTGTGCTCAACACATCTTCAATGTTTGTTATAACACTGAGGGACTCCTCCCACTTACCTACAAAAAACCCTCGCCCCCCCCTCTACCATATGGTAATTTATTCTATCAAAACTATAAGACCAAACAACGATTACTACCCGGACAACGACTTTTTTCAAGACCCTATTTCAAACCGTCATTGCATGGCTTTCACCCAATAGTTAAAGTTATAGATATGAAATTTAAAGTAGAAGAATGTAGTTTTCAGAATTAAAGTATGACCTATTATAATTACACAAAGACAATTATTGAAAAACTAAGAGACAATTTTAATTGAACCTCACAGTATTAAAACTGAAAAAACAATACAGAATGCTTCTGACAAGGAATGTCAAGTTAATAAAAAATACTTGACATTACTTGCTACATAATTATGAAAATGCACTAAACCTCAACACCTTCCCTCATTTAATAATTAGGGCCAGACCCATGCCCTGACATAGAAAAAGGTGTCTTGGCTTAAATAAAGGCTTAGTCAGTATGTCAGCAAGTTGATGTTCAGTATCAACTCGCATGATACTAACTTCTCCTTCAGTTACCATCTCACGAACGAAGAAGTGTCGCGTTCTAATGTGTTTGGTTCTGCGGTGGTACTCAGGGTTCTGCGCAAGTCGTATGGCTGCTTCGTTGTCTACCTGTAACGCTGGAACTTCAAGCTTCACAACTTCACTAAGTAATCGTTTCAGCCATACCACCTCACGAGCACCTTCACTTGCAGCAACGACTTCTGCTTCAGTTGTTGAGATGGCCACTGAAGTCTGTCTCTGGCTGAGCCAGGATATCGCTCCTCCTGCGTACATACACACGACCCCGGTTGTTGATCGACCTGTGGACTCATCCCCCCCGTGGTCAGCATCACTATAGCACTCAAGGACTCCCCTCTTACAGTTTGGCTTGTAAGTGATACCAAAATCCTCAGTACCTTTCAGGTATCTAAAAATTCTTTTGACACGGGTCCAGTCGCTTTTACTTGGGTGCTCTAGGGTTCTTGACACTACTCCCACAGCATAGGCGATATCCGGACGGGTAGAAACCATAAGGTACATAAGTGCACCAACAGCTTGACGATATTTTAAATTATCTTCAGAGACTTCAGCTTCACTTTCAACGCTGACCTTCCCTGCTTCAAAGTTTTCTTTTACTATAGGTGTGGAGACTGGTCTACAGTTGTTCATTCCAAACCTTTCTAGCACCTTCTTTGTGTAGGCAGGTTGTCTAACTGAGATAGCTCCATCAGCATGACAGTCCAGCTCTATTCCTAGATAATATGATGCTGGTTTTACAGTGATTTTAAATTCCTTCTTCAGATCTTCGATAACTTTTTCTTTTTCCTTCGGATCTGTTGTAGCTATGAGACCGTCATCAACATACAACACTATAATTGTTGTACTTTTATCATCTTTTCTGATAAACATGCACGGATCTGCTCCACTACGTTTAAAATTAATTTTCAGCAAATAATCGCAAAAGCGCTTGTTCCAGCACCTTGGCGCCTGTTTTAAACCATATATGCTTCTTTTAAGACGACACACATTATCTGTTCCATCTGTGTACCCCTCCGGCTGTTTCATGTAGATTTCTTCATCGAGTTGACCATAAAGAAACGCGCTCGTTACGTCAAACTGCGATAAAGTCATCTTTTCACTTGCAGCTAAGCTTATTACGGCTCTCACAGTACCTGCTTTTGCTACTGGGCTAAAAGTCTGATCGTAGTCTACGCCTTTCTTTTGTGTAAACCCTTTCGCCACAAGACGTGCTTTAAATCTCTCGATTGAGCCATCTGGGTTCATTTTGACTTTATACACCCATCTACATGAAATAGCTTTCTTACCTTTCGGCAGTGACTCAAGCTTCCATGTTTTGTTGTCATCTAAAGCTTTGATTTCAACTTCCATAGCTTTACGCCACTTAGCTTCATGTTCACTTGCTACAGCTTCTTTGAATGTACTAGGCTCAGCAACGTCCGACTTACAGGCTGACATAATGTAGTCCTCAAACCTCTTTGGTAGCTTGATTTTTGTACGATCCCTTAAGTTCATATGTGTTCCAGATATGTTGTCTTTTTGATTGTCTTCTGTTTCCTCTTCTGGCACAGGCAAACTTCCATCATCATCTTCGTCTTCAATTTGAACTGGTTCCGGCTCAAACTCTGTAGAAGGTTTTTCATTACTCTCTATTTCATTTCGAGTACTGCCCTCTTCAGTTTGAGTGCCCATCTCTAATTTTACCATGGTTGTTCTTATCAATGGCTCTTCGCAAAAATCAACATCTCTAGACCTAATGAGTCTGTGTTGGTCTTTCACCCAGATACGATAACCGTAATCATCGTACCCAACAAGCACACCTTGAACAGCCTTCTTTTCCATCTTCCTCCGTTTCTGTTTCGGAATGTGTGCATAGCATTTACTTCCTATAACACGTAGATGTTTTAATGATGGCTTCTTACCAGTCCAAACTTCATATGGTGACTTATTTTTTTCTGACGATGGTCCTGATCTGTTTAAAATATAAGTAGCAGTATTGACTAATTCTGCCCACAGACTTTGTGATAATCCTCCATGTGCATGAAACATTGCACGAGCAGCCTCTACAATTGTTCTGTTTTCTCGCTCACACAGCCCATTCTGCTCAGGTGTGTATGGCATAGTGAATCGTTGAGAAATTCCTTCATACCTAAGAATCTTACGAACTGCTTTGTTGTCGAACTCACCTCCATTGTCACAGAGTAATTCTTTTATATTATGACCAGCAGTCTTAGCTAAGGCTAACATTTCTTTCAGCTTCTCAGCTACTTCAGACTTTTCTTTAAGGAAAAACACAAACCGAAACCGACTATAATCGTCTTTAAACAGCACGAAATACCTATAACCCGACATCGATTTAGTTTCGAACGGACCGCACACATCTGCCGCAACCGTTTCACCTGGTTTCTTAGCTCTAGTTCTAGTACTAAAAGGACGTCTATGTGATTTCCCATAAATACAGCCTTCACACACTTCACTGTCTGCTTCAACTTTAACTCCAAGTTCTTTTGACAACCACTCCTTTACATGACGCTTGTTTTGATGCCCTAATCTCTCGTGATAGAGTTGTAATAAATCACTTTTAGACAATGAATTTAGATGTTCAGTTTTCGGAATAAAATGTTCAAAATTTAATTTAAATAATCCTCCAAAACGATTTCTAAATCCTTCAATCACTACTTCATTATTTATTTTTAGTTGACATTGAGTAGCAGTTGATGTAAACAAACTTCTGTCATATTTGTCTTGAGCAGCTAAAGTTGAAAATAAATTTTTCTTTAAACTGGGAACATACCAGACTTCAGTTAAAGTTAGTCTACGCTTTTGGTTTTTGATAGTTGCTAAAAAATCTATTTCACCTGATCCTGTAGCACTCACAAATTCACCATTAGCAGTGACTATAGTGTGTGGTGTAGAAAAGTTTTTAAAAGATTTAAATAAATGTTTTTGAAATGTCACATGATTAGTTGCGCCATTGTCAACGAACCATTCTTCATTTGTTTCTTCTTTTTCCAAAATATTTAAATTTAATGATGTTGATGTCAATGCCACACTATTTATAAATTTATTTTGATTTTCACTTTTAGGAGGCTTTGGGGGCTTCCCATCTGCTATCCATTTTGCACATTGTTTGATCCTATGATTTGGCGCCTTGCAGTATTTACAAAAAACTTTGTGAAGCTTTTGGTACTTCTTACTAGTGGAAGGCACTTTAACAGTTAATGCTGCACCACTTGCACTCGCTCCACCAACTTCTTTACTACTCAGGGCTCTTTCATAGGCACACAGCTGAATGGTTAGATTTTCGATTGTTCTCTCTGTCTTTGTCATAAGCATCCAGCTCGACTTAAACGAGAAGTACTCGACTGGTAGAGTACCTAAAATCTTGCAGATTAAAAAAAGTTCTGGTAAATCTGGTTTCTGGTCCTTTTTAATTTCTCTTTTCAATTCATCCCAAAGATTTTTCAATTTAGACATATGACTTGACATGTCATCTCCTGCCTGTCTTTGGTAACTAAAAAACTGTTGGCACAGATCGTAGGCTTTATCTTCACAAACACCATCAAACAAGCGCTGAAGTTCTTGCCAGACTTCTCTTGCCGTATTAAACCTCATAACTTTCTGAAGAGTCTCTTCTGTCATATTTGTCGTCATAATTATAAGGGCAATACTGTCTGCTTTTAAAAATTTGGCTAAGTTTTCTTCGTATTTAGTCACAGTTGCCACATTCGCGTCCTCTTCAGGCTCATTGGGCCTCGTTAGAGTACCATTGACGACGTCCATGGCTCCTGGCACACCACGAAGTAACACTAGAACCTTATATTGCCAGCTATTCCAGTTATTTTTACCCTCTAAAAGACCGATTTGAATTTTGGTAAATTCCATCTTTTTGAATTTATTTTTCAAATTTTAAATATGACAGATTTATGAAAATTTTGAAAGTTTGAGAAAAAAAATTGAGTTTAGAATTTTGAGTTAACACACAACCTGAAAGTATACTGAACCCATAACCAATTAAAGTATGACCTATTATAATTACACAAAGACAATTATTGAAAAACTAAGAGACAATTTTAATTGAACCTCACAGTATTAAAACTGAAAAAACAATACAGAATGCTTCTGACAAGGAATGTCAAGTTAATAAAAAATACTTGACATTACTTGCTACATAATTATGAAAATGCACTAAACCTCAACATTCAGAGCCCGCAAACCCCAAATCTCTATCTACAGATGCTGAGCTATAAGTGTTCAAAAAGTGCGGTTTTTTTTGGCCCACCCTGTATTGACATAAGTATTGTAGATGACATAAGCTTTGCAAGTGATAAGATTATAAATTAAGTTTATAGGTAGATGGTAGATGAAGTATGAAGTATTAAGTAAGTGTTTAAGACGATAGTGTAAGTATAAGGAAAACGAGAGTGTGTACTTTATAAGTCGTGTAGAAGCAATAGAAGCCCCCGTGGTTTTTGGGATGTAGGTCAAATCCATCTACTTTCATTTTTTATTTACCTTGCCAGTCGATCTACCGTCTTCCTCTGCACCGACTTCAAATTTATCCTTCGTGTCAGTGAACCGAGCGAAACGGTGTTTTAGGCCGCAGGATGACATAAGGTGTCCTTTTCATAGAAACACGAAACATCTTCTTGTTACAGACTTCCTTCGATGAAATTCCCCAAGATACGGTCATAGGACTTTGATAAATGAGTTGTAAATGAAGTGAATGATTTATGTACGTATTCAATATTTATAGTCACATAGAAGAAATTCTCCTTTATATCGAATGAATAAATAGTCAGCCAATTAGTGTGGCACATAGCTTCCTTGAATCCTATCACATGCTTTATTGAAGTTACGTTTTTACCACCCATTCTTTTCTAATATACTTAATTCTTTTACAATCTTAAAAACTACGCATCTGATTTTTATAAAATTTGGATGGTAGGTCAAAATTTGCACATTGGTGGTCCCTTATAAGTTGCAACCTTCTGCCCTCATTTGTTTCTCTTCCACATGCCCACAAACATACACCTATAGCTTTAAAAGTACTTATCTGATTTGTATGAAACTTTTATAGTTTATCGAAAGAAACCCGCAGATAGCCCCAGAGTTTTGCTAAATTGATACTTTAATTCATGTAAAAAATCAAAATAACTTTGACAGATTAAAGAAACGGGAGAAACAATTAAACTAATTAAAAAATAATGGTTTGCATAAGCATAAAATCAATAAAGTACGTGGAGGGGATGCGAGGAAGCTATGTGCCACATCAATTGGCAGTATATATATCTTAATCTCGTTCTTCAGAACGATCACATAGCTTCCATTACCTCGGTAAGCAAAACGTATCAATTAAATTTAAACATTTGTTAATGTCTAGGTATTTACTAGGTCTTGCTATTATTTTTAACTGAAGTATTACATCTAATCTGTATTGTTGCCATCATTATAATTGGGTTCAATGTTATAATGACATTATTCTGTTGTCTGTGTAAAGTGTGCTTAATAATATTAATACCCCTGAGAAGTGTGTTGCATTGTCATATCAATGTTATTCATCCGGTAGTGTTAATTGAAACAGATTGCAAGACTGTAAAATAACACGAAAAAAAGTAATTATCATTTATGATCGCATTATTTACATTACACTGTAACACTCTATTAACCATTCATACTATTTCTTCGCCATTTCCGTCTTGATTAATGTAATATTTTGCACTGTTTTATACCATTAACATTGGCCAACATCCTTGCGTTTATAAAAATAGCACAATCAGCACCTCATTACCCAAAAATATATTCTATTTGCTTTCTTTCATATGTAAGATATTCTATTTGCTTTCTGTCATATGTAAGATATTCTATTTGCTTTCTTTCATATGCATTGGCGTAACTAGGGGGGTGCTAGGATGGGCTAAGCCCACTCTAGACGAAAATTAGCGCCCCCTAGAAAAATAATTATACGGTGAAAAAAATCCCGCCTCTTTATTTTCGGGTTGGTAAGGTCAAAATCGCTTGACCTAACATTGGGTAAGGGCAATTTTAAACCACTCCTTAAGGGTGAAAATCGGCCCTAAAGGGAAAAATAGTGTGTTTTTTTTTTGATTTTTGTACTGATAGGTGTGTTTGTCGTGGAGACATGCAGTTTTCTGGAAAATGCTATATGCCGGGAAATGGGTTTATTTTTAACGGGAAATCGGATACGGTCAAAAAAGGCGTTTATTTAACACGTGTTTACGTAAAACTTTTGAAATTATTGTGGTAAAAGTTATTGGTTAAAAGTTAGTTTGTTAAAAAGTCTTTTATAGGTTTTAATGCTATTTTATAATTGTTTACTTCTTTGCTCTAATAACTGGGACTAGAGAACATTTTCAAACAATTTATATCTTATACTAGAAGATTTAAATTTTTTTGTTACTTTTTAAAATGTACCTACATTTTTATTAGGTAAAAAGAACCCCTAGAATTTGATTTTAGGGTATCGAAATTTCATAATTTTCCCGGACCCCCGGGAAAATTTTCTAGGGATGGCTTAGCCCCTTCTAGACTTTTATCTTAGTTACGCCAATGTTCATAATATGTAAGATATTATATTTGTTTCTATTCACATATTTTTTAGTCCAAACGTAAAATAATGTTTTTTTCTAAAATTCCATTGATATGCTATGATTGTCACTATTGGCATAATGTATTAAAATTAAAACAAATTTATTAAAAAATTAAAATCACTTTCACTTCACCCAATACAACTTCCAACTTCCATTGTATTGGGTGAAGTAAAAGTAATTTTAATTTTTTTAAATAAATTTGTTTGAATTTTAATACATACACCAATAATTATATCAGATATCAGGAAATGTTTTTGGTCCTCTTTCTGTCTGTCTGTCGCTAAATTTTAACGAACTATCATTTCTTAAAAACTATTCCTCCAATTTTAATAAAATTTAGTTTGTAGGTTTTAATTAGCCCATTTTTGGTCCCAAACAAGATTCAACCCTCTGCGTCTATTAGTTTCTCTACATCTATGTACACCTACATTATTTAATTCAATGAGCGCAGGTAGCTGAAATAATTCTAGGACTATGTGATGGCTACTTTCGACAAACCATCCCATTTTTTTAAAAATCACAGGGAAGTACTTGCGTCCAAGTACTTTTTAGGGTTTTGTAGATGATTAAGCAAACCCGTTATGAAATAATTTTTTTTTTCTTCGATCCTAAGGGTCCCGGGTTCGATCCCCCGGGAGGTCACAATGTTTTTTATAGGTAATAACGACAAGATAAATTACATTTTTTAGGAAATTTTCATCGCCCAACCATACGGTGTAACCATGAATCATTTCAAAATTTTAGGACCAGCCCTTATATAAAATTGGGGGGGAGATTTTTTTGAGGGTATATTTTGACTTATAAAACCAATGAAGAATTAAAAATTTAAAAAAGCAAATATATATTTGTATCCTACTCTTCAGCAGCTTTCATTTGATACCCAACTCCAAATTTTTAGAAAATAAAATTTTGGGCGCACTCCAAATTTTCGCGCACAAAATTGGTAATTTTTAAAACCTGGGAATGAACTCCCGGAAATATCATTGCCCCACTATAAGGTATTAGTATGAATTATTTCGAAATTTTAGCACCAGCCGATCTATAGTGGTTGGGGGGGGGGGGATTTTTTAGGGGTATATTTTGATTTTTTTCCCGTATAAGAAATGCAAATTTTAAAAAAGCATATATATATTTGTGTCCTACTCTTCAGCAGCTTTCATTTGATACCCTACTCAAAAATTAAAAAAAATATAAATTTTTGAGTTTACCACATTTTTTCGAATTGCGCATGTGCAAATCAAATTATGAACTTCTGTATATTTTTCCTGTGGTTGGGTCAAAAAGTTGCACCAGTGTTTCAAATTTCAGTACTTTCGCTTAAACGGTTCGGGCCCTATAAACCAAAGAGTGACGGACGGACGGACACATCACCCTCGGTATAAGGGTTTTGAGAAGAATCTACAAAACCCTAAAAATGAGAAGAGTACTTTTAAAGATATAGGTGTAAATAAATTTATATTTGTACACACGAACTTTATATTGGACGAACAAGAAACTAATTATTTACTTACTTCCTTAGTTGGTGACCCTTCCACCGGTCCCGGTCCTTATCTTCCAGGACATGCCTCTACTAATTATTTCCATCCAAATTTTACTAATATACACATGATGAATTACATTAACAGACTATTATGTTGGTAATAAAATCCGCTGGTTCCAAAAAAAAAAAGACCAACAGACAGACACGGGACCCAGTGGCGTATCTATAGCGGCTAGGTCTGGAGAGGCCACATTCTAAGTCAGTTTAGATGGGAGGAGGGGGGGGGGATCGTAGTGGTAACAAGAAAAAGGAACTATTTATTAAATTGGAATACTTGTGTTACTCTATTTGGTAATATAATAATAAAGTTTTTTTTTTTTAAAAAAAACTTAACTATTGCGAACTCAAATTATCAGCTGTTCAAATTCAAAATGGCGGATAGTTCATGTCACTGTTATTTTTTTTTAATTTTGAGTAGGGTATCAAATAAAGTATTAAAGAGTAGATTACAAAAATATATAATACTTGTGTAAATTGTTTAATTTTCCACGCCATTTTGTCAAAAAGCATCAACATTCCTCCCCCCCCCCCTCCCTATTCTAACTAATTTCATGTTCACAATACCAACGAAACTCTTTTCATGTGAGACTTCAAGCACGACCATTTTTTTCCGCTTTTCTGAATGTTACTAACTAAAAGAACTGCAGTTTATAATAATAAACTGCTGTAAACTAAAAACTGCTGTAAACTAAATAACAAACTTGACTTGTATAAAAACAAAATTCCATTCACTACGATACAGAATAGAAACTGATCATAGACTTTTTTTTAATAATTTTTTAATAGCCTTAAACAGTTTTTAAAAAAGCTACAAGTTAAGCGCTATAGAGAAGTTGTTTGAAGTTAAGAGTAAAAAAATCAAAGATTAAGTATGATGAGAAAAAATATGATGACTGTCAATTGAAGGAACACATGACAACTAGGATTGATTTAAGGTTGGACAGAGTGGTAATGGAAATGTTATTATTGCAGTGGAATAAATTATTAATTTGATAGACAGAGCGGACAAGAGGGCTGATATTGGATTACTCCTTAATGTAAGCAAATCTACTGGCACGTTTTCCTAAAGGAAGGACAATAACATGGGACTTAACCTCATGACAGCAGTAGTCACCTATTAGATTAGAGCCTTGGATAGATACAAAATTTCAAAAGCCCTTCTTCTATCGTATAAGGTGTAAAGACCCAGGGCGTTAGAAGAAAACGAAGAATTAGACTTGATAGTAAAACGATGATTTACAGAAACTCTCCCATATCCTATAACAGATATTTGGACTATCATCGTTCTTACCCCTTGGTACTTATTTTAAAAGCGTTTTTTAAGAGGGTAATAATGGTTTTTTCACTTTATTCTTTATAAATATCGATAGTTTACCTCGCAAACAAACAGATAGCCTTAATAGTTCATTTTTTCAAAAAATAGACTATCGTCGTTATTCGCCCCGACCCTTCATTTGTTCTCTATTATTAATAAATGTATACTAGTACAAACTCAACAAAACTGATCATATTTAACTCCGCTGCTCTGACATTATCTACGAATGAATATTTTTTCTCAACAGTTCCACCTGTATTTTCCATATAATATAGTGTTAACCATAATTGCAAACAATTACGTGATAATGAGTGAAATACTACGAATTAATTATGACAGCAATGAACGGTTCACACTTCAATGTGACACTCTACTAAACTAACACCATTTCTTTGACATTTCCGTTTTAATTTTACAATTTCACAGTATTGCCAACATCCCTTTCCTTTGTTTAATAATTATAATGCAACTTATTTATTATTATTAATGATTCTAATATTAATAATAGAAGGTAATTCATTTTATTTATCTTGATGTAGTTTTTATGCAAGAATTATTTATAGTTACGTTTTGAACAAAAAGTGTCGTTAAAAATAGAATTGTATTTTTTAAATTAGTATCTTAAGCTTATAGAACTTTATAATATTATTATATAAAAATATTTAAATAATACGAGATTTACTCTTGGCACATTCCCTTTTTCTTATATTATTCTTAAGAAATATTATATCCCTCGCGTATCGTTATGAGCCTAGCGTAAAAAGATTATAAATGTTCATTTTTGAATTTTAATATTGAGAAATATTTATTTTATTTTATTCATTTTATCATCTAAAGAAATGATGTTACTAATATGGGACTAGGTTATAATGTTGAATATTGGGATAGCCACACATGTTTAATATGCGATTATGTGTGTTGCGACGTCTGCTCTAATTCCCTGCTGAACATATCATCCTTTTTGCAATTGGAATTTCCTCAGATTAACCCAGGATGTAATAAAAAGTTGCATTAATATCCTGAACCTGAGTGGAAATTATATAATTTTTCTTTCAATAATAGTTAGAGTTTGCAGCCTTAAAGATATTAAATGCTTCTAATGTTTTGCGGTTTTACAATTTATTCACTGGGTTTTTTTTTTATTTGTAAAAAATGTTATTATAATTTAGTTAACTTCTTGTTGTTTATTTAATTATTTATATAACAATAATAATTATAATTGATGGGATAACCTTCAATACATTTTTATTTTTATGCTGATTTTTCTTTCTTTCACGCATTATTCTCCGATGCAAGGTCTTAATGCAATTTTCTGTTGATCATATTCGGTGGATTTGAATTAAATACTCTGGAAATTAGTGTGGCACATGGCTTCCTTGCGTCCTATTTTCGTAAAATTTAATGATTTTTAGGCTTTTAAAATTTATTATTATCAAATTTATTTCATTTTCCCCGTTTTTTTAATTTGTTAAATTTTTTTTTATTTTTTTTTACATTAATTAACGTATCAATTTAGCAAAATTTAAAGTGAGCGGAAGGTTGAAATTAATACGGGGCAATCTGCTGACTACTTACGACAAACTAAAAAAATATCAAATAAATCAGATAAGAAACTAAATTGTTTGTGCGCTTGTGGCAGAGAAACAAATGGGTGTAGAAGGTTAAAACTTAAATGGACACCCCTCTACAATAGACACCCTTCTATACTGGACATGGATACTTAAATATGGTCCCATGGGCCCTAAACACCGTTAATTTAACTTTAGTAAAAATTGGTATTTTTAAAATTCAAAATATATATGTGTATTGTGTAAGTACAATTTTTTTACTTTCTCATATAAAGAGAAAGTCCTGTGATGGCGCGAAAACTCAATTTGGAGATTTTAATGGATTTTCACGTTTTGGGGTCCCCTGAGTCCAAAAAAGTGGTTTTTAACAAATGTATGTCTTTCTGTCGTCTGTGCAGACGCCTGACGCCTAAACTCTACTGGGCCAATTTTCACGAAATTTGGCATACATGTTAAGAAAAATCATACCCCGGGGCGAAATCGAGAAATCACTTTTGGTTCCAAATTTGGGGGCGCAACCCCCCAAAAACTCTTAAAGAAACGTGAAAAAAATATTTCTCGAAAATGGTTCCGACAATTTTGATTGAAAAATTATTAAATTTAGTCATTTAAATACGAATCTAACGATATAAGCCCGGGAAAAATCTAGTTTCTGAGAAAATAGTTTTAAAAGTGGAGGGAGAGAGGCCGGGTTCGATTCCCTGCCGAGGAGGAGCTATTCTCAATCCTACCTACTTTTGCTTTACGAATTTAAACACTTTGAATATTGCCACTGCTCTTCCCTTTCGTTATATTTATTTTACATAACCTCATTAACATTATTTAAAATAATGTTGATATAATACATATAACAATAAAGTAATATAACAATAATGTTAATATATTAATAAAGTACTTGATAGAATGTGAGGAATTACGTGCCACACTAATTGGCAGTCTATTTGTTTGGATTTATTCACAATGCCACTACATGTTACTAGAATGACTTATTTAATTTATTTAGAATTAATTATTTTTATTTATGTCCTTATCTATTAGATAATACAGCGTTTTTACTAATAGACCTTTTCTTTCCCTCTTCTATGGGTAGCGTACGTTTCTCCCATTGGAAGAAACCGGCGGGAAATAAGGAGCGGGAACCAATGAAAACTAAAAGTCTTGGCGGGAGTTATTGTCCTTTACCCGCTAATATTTCTCCTACTATGAGCAACAGGCGGGAAAACATTGTCAATCGTATTATCCAATATTCTAAATTTCAACAGATAATGCTCACCTTCAGCGTAAACTTTTTACACAAATTGAATATTTTAGTTGAAATATATTATGTCTTAGTCTAAACTGTCATTTTATAAAATTACACGCCGATGTAATTGAAAATAACTAATGTACAAAATAACTTTGTTTCGCCTATTCCATGATATTAGAAATGTTTCCTTTAAAATCATATTTCTAAATTTTTAAAATAAAGTACACAAATAAATATTTAGTTCTTTCGAATTGATTCGATTTAAAACAGCTATGAAAATATAATTTAAATCTAACATCGATATAGTTTAAGAAATAGTAACGTTGAAGAGTTCAAAACTTCTAAACAAATCAAAATTCATAAAATTTGGCACAATATAAATATGAACTAACTATAACACAAAATAATTTACAAACTAAATAGTGAAAAAATATACGAAAGTCACTACGTACCTTGAAAGCACAATTCCTTTAACCTGGCATTACCACTGAATAAATATTATTTTGACATCGATATTATATGTATTATATACGTAAAAAACATTATATTTATCTTTAAAAGTAACGGCAAACTAAAATGTCCGACAAAAACTTAAATTAAAACTTTTATACGTTAACTTAAACTAAAAACAATTAAGTATGTTAACATAATGGCGGATAAAAAATACTGAGGAATAAAAATCTTTACAATAAAATAACTGTTGCCAAAAATTAAATTTTCTAAAATAATTATTCTTTTTTCATTATTTAATTGAAATATTTTTCCTAAAAAATAAAGAATATTTTTAAAATAAGAATGATGAAATAAGATATTTTTGTTGTTGTTAAAAATAGGTAATATTTATAATCGAAGAAAATAAAATATTTCACATGCAGGGGTTGTCTACCCTTATTTTTGGATCAGCTGTTAGGATTTCTTTTTGTTCATTTTTCGTCGAATCTACCACGTCACTATCTGTTCGTTTTAGAAAAGTTAACATTCGGATTTTTCTTAATTTATTTAAAGTATTAAATAGTTAAAACAGGTTATTTAATCGTTATTATTTACTTTAAAACAACAACATCTACAAATACTTCATTTTTAATTAATTTTTGTGTTCTCTTCTTGTGTTTTTATTTAAGAAAGTGAATTATTCAAGTGGAATTTTTTAGATTATAGATCGTTTTAATTATTTTTTCTTCAAACGTACAAATAAAAGGATGTTAGAGAGGACATCAAAGTACCTGAGGTAAGCAAATAATTAAAATAACATTTTAAAACTAAGGAAAAAGTAAATTTTTTGATGAAATGAAGAACATTAAGTGAATATCCTGTAATATAATTATTTTATATATACTTTTCTTGAAAACTTTTAGTTAACTACATACGGACCTTTTTCTTGATTTTTTCTTAGTGAACTCGGTAACAACTTCGGAATTAATAGTTAATAGTTATTCTGGAAATAATAGTACTAATAATAAAATATCCGAAAATATTCCGCCCCCCCCCCCCCCAGAAATTGCCGCCCTGGGCAATTGCCCAGTTGGTAAATTGTCTAAAGTACCATAAAGTCTGCCCATTAGTAAATTGGGGCCTGGACTTGACCGATATAAGAGATAAAATAAATATTAATTTTTATTTTAAATCAAATTATAATTATTATTAACTACGGGAAACAGACAGTGAAAAATACACTCCAGCGCCGGGATCCCGGCGCTGGAGTGTATTTTTCACTGTCTGTTTCCCGTAGTTAATAATAATTATAATTTGATTTAAATTAAAATTTAACTTTCCGTAGTATGAAAACTACCAAAAACTTAAAAATTGAATTTCGTATTAATTTTTAATATATGGAGTTCGTTGTTGCTTGGAATGAAAGTCCTTTTTTCTTTTCTTATTATAGAATATTATATATATATTAGAATATTATATATCATATTATAGAATATATTTTATTGAACAAGCATTCGTCCAGGTAACCTGGGCTTCTTCAGGTTTTGAATGTTAGAAATACTGCAAAATTTAGAGAAAAATGTTCAAAATGAAAAAAAGTAAAAACGAATTTTGGAAATGAAAGTCTTACCAAGTTAATAAGTTAATTTTGATTGTTTTTATATATGTTTTTTTGAAAAGACATAAAAACCTGAAGAAGCCCAGGTTCCCTGGACGAAAGCTTGTTTAATAAAATATAATAAGAAAAGAAAAAAGGACTTTCATTCCAAACAACAACGAACTCCATATAAGAAACCTCAAGTCCACAAAAGAAAAACTTCAATTAATTTTTAAGTTGAATTCAATAAAAGATGAAAACAATAAATTAATAAAGCTTCAAATTATTCTCAAGGCTCTAGAATATTTCCTTCCTAACACAAGAATCAATATTTAACAATAGAAAAAGTATTATTAATTTAAAACCGGAAGCGTTAAGGCCCCCGCAGACGACCGACTTTTTGTCGGCCGACAAAAAGTCGGTAGGTGACGGTACGAATGGAAGCAATAGAAACAGGTGGGACCGCGCACACGGCCGACAAAAAGTCGGGCCGACTTTTTGTAGGTAGCGAAAGTCGGTGAGGTTCTATTTTTTGACCGATCCGATTGTCGGTGGAGGGGATGGAACACATGCTACACTATGGGGTGGCGCACACCACCGACTTTCCACCGACTTTTTGTCGGTCGAGAGTCAATCTGAGCCCGGCTCGTCCTGTGTTTCTACCTTTCTGTTTTCAACGATTGAGAATAATAATATTTATTTTCACCAAAAGACATGGTGAAGGCCCTCAGTAGGTGTTTTTTTTTTTTGCCTAGGGAGAGGACCCTTTCTCTACATATCTAATATTATGATTAACTAATATAATAACTTTAAACATAAGATATACATATCAATGATTTTTTTTTTTTTTTTCATATACATTTAATCTTATACAATATAAACAAAATGTGTTTAATATTATTATTTATTTATTCATTCATTTAGTTTATATACGAAAAAAATAAGTGACAAGTGACAAATTACGAAGGAACGATAAAAAAATGAATATAAAAATAAGAAATTAATTTATTGTTGTTTGATAGAGGTATTTAGAGATATTAGTTTTAAATGAATTGCATATTTTTATCGATTGAATTGATAACGGAAGTTGATTAAAATAAACAGACAAGCAAAGTTATTTTTTAACGATGGAGATTGATCCGGAACTTATATGTGAAGTGGAGCTGAGACCTTCGCTCTATGATACGTTCGAGTCTCAGTATCGCGACAAAAATGTGAAGTAAAGCTGTAAGAGGAAATTTGTCGTGAGGTTATTCCAAACTGGGGACTTACAGACTTAAAAATCGACATCCTATAACAGTTGGAAAACTTATCTGGATGGTCCCTGAGATCGAGATGTAGGGTATGAAATTTACCTTTTAGCAATATTTGATTTTACTCAAGCTTGGATGTACCCACCACTTGCGTGAATAACATCTTTTCCCGTCTCTTCTCTTAAGGAGATAAATGGCTAAGGACCGAACTCTTTGAATATATTCAATATCCGTGTCTGCAAGCGTAATGAGAAAATACTAAAGAGATTCTCTAGGGCTGTGCGGTAGTCGGTGGAAAATCGGAACCACGTGTGCGTTGAGTCGGTGGGGACCGATTAAAAGTCGGTCAGAACGTATAATGGCACTACCTACAAAAAGTCGGTCGTCTGCGGGGGCCTTTAAAACGATCGTTTCACTATTAAAATCCACGCAAGACTAAAGTCAAAGTCTTGTCTATTAGATTGATTTGAAAGAAAACACATCTGTCCCTCCCACCTGGTTCCTCCATCCTACTTTTATACGTTTTTCAAGAGAAATGGATGGATTCCAGCAAGATAAATATAAAAAACAACAAAAAGACACCTTACTTAGTTACAAAATCAACACAAATAAAGAACAATATAGTTGTTCACTATTCTCTAGTAAAAAAAAGAGTCGAAAGGAGTTAGATAAAATGTAGAGATTTATAGACTTCTAGGAATCAGCTATTACAAAATTAACGTTTAGTATTTTTTTTTTTTTTCTTAAAAATAATTTAAAAAAGAGGATATTATTTAGATGTCTTGTAATTCCAAGAAACAAACCTTAATTAATTGAAGATTAAATTACAAGATAAAAAGAACTTTTTATATACTACGTTTTTAAATTTTCTGTTGAATCATATGTAATGTTGATAATGTAATTGTCATTGTTATATTATAATGTTAGTGGAAAAAAATACATAGTTCCGAATTTATTTACTTCACATAATAATGACAACCATCTAGAATCTAGAGAGCTTTATTTCTTTGTTTACTTTTCGCTGTCATTCAATGTTTAACTCTTAATAAAAAATCACAATTTTGAAACACGTCAAAATGGAGATTGTAAATACTATGGGATATGACAAAACAAATAAAATAACTTGCGGATTTTTTTCCAAACTAATTTTCCATACGGCAAAATTTGCTGAAACCCAAATAAATTCTGCTTAAAGATAGCTAAAAGTATTATAATAATGCATTGTCATCGTGTTCTGAGCTATGCTAAAAGTTTCAAATGTCTAGCTATTCGGGAAGTTAGTTAGAAATTGATTGCCAGATTTGTACCGGATAAACAAACAAACAAACAAACAAACAAGAAAACAAGCTAATAAAAACCTAGTAATAAATAGAGGTACGGAAATTTCGCTGAAATTCGCATATATATTACATATATGAAATAAAACATTTTCTTATACACTTAAAATTAACCTTTCATCTTAATTAAATGATAAAATTGTTGTTATTTTAATACTTGATTCTGTTAGAGTCGTTCTTCTGTCAGTAACAACGTCATTATATTTACTAAAGAAGCGTTCTACGTCTACACTGTTAGTTGGACTCCAAATGCTCGGTAACGCTGCTTCAGCAAAGGTTAGAAATCGGCATTTAGTAGCCCACAAAATGTCCTTAACATTGGCATCTTCATTCCTCTCTATTGATTGAAGCATTGTGCAATGAAATTGAGAACCCATCACTGAGCTCATTTTAAGGAAGCGCTCTGAAGAAAGGAAGTTTTGAGAAGCTTTCGAGAAATGTATTTTGATTTTACAGTGATACCTCGTGTTGAGCTATTCATGAGATATTCATGTTACGAGCATCTAAGATGGCGCCGGAAACTAACCTAGCCTAGTTATTTCGAAGCTTCAGCAAATGCCGAGATGAAACCCTTTTTCGTTTCTGACTATTTACACTGTATACATACAATGCCATTGGCTTCAAGGCAATTGATAAATTATAATTTTTTTTTTTTTAATATATTTTCCTTTATCGTCCACCTAATTGTTTTTGTTAAATATATTATTACATTAATTGAAAATATGGTTCTTAGAGAAGATATCTGTCTGCGCGGCAATAAAAACTATTGTTTGTAAAATATGTGTGTTACGTAATTAATAAAATTTATTAATATTTTAATATGTACATTTCGCATCTATTCGCATCTATAAGCAATTTTCGCATAAATTCGCGTCTATTTCGTAAAAACCAAAATTCCGTACCGTATAAATATTACAATAATCATCATCTAATAAAAAAAAAAAATATTTTTTGCAACAACAGGAAAGACTATTTTTATATTCCAATGAATTTCATGGGCGCCCATGAATATTCAAGGGAGGAAGGAGGGGCGCGTCCCCCCTTACTCACAGGAAAAGAGGAAAAATATATATTATATTACCATAGTCAAGTCAGGTGTTTTACTTTCAAGAAAAATATTTACGTATTGGTATAAGATACACTAATTTTTTTTTGTTTATGTACGTTATTATGAAGCAATATCATTTTGCTTCCGAGCTTACCGAAGGTAACGCAAGCTATGTGATCGTTTCGAAGAACGAAAAATATTTTAGGTCTCCGATTTCAAAAATTTCAAGACAGAAATCCGTTTCAGACATCAGGGAACACTTTTGGTTCCGTGTCTGTCTGTCGGTCTGTCGTTCGATTTTTGCGAACCAACATATCTTAAAAAGTACACATCCGATTTTAATGAAATTTAGATGGTAGGTCATAATTAGCCCATTGTTGGTCCCATATAAGTTTCAACCTTCTGCGCATATTTGTTTCTCTTCCACATGCGCACAAACATACATTTATTTACACCTATATCTTCAAAAGTACTTATCTGATTTGAATGAAACTTTTACAGTTTATCGAAAATAACCCGCAGATATACCAAGATATATTTGAACCGTCTACGCTCTTTAACTTTTGCTAAATTGATACTTTAATTCAAGTAAAAAATCAAAACAATTTTGACAGATTAAAGAACGGGGAAACAATTTAACAAATTAGACAATAATGGCTTGTAAAAATAGAATAAAACCAATACAGTACATGGATAGGATGCGAGGAAGCTATGTGCCACACCAATTGGCAGTCTATTTTTTTAAAACTTCAGTTAAATTGGTTTTGATTTTGAAAGATACCTAACTTATTGTGATTAATTTAGGTAGCGATTGGAATAGGTTGTAAATATCTAATTTAAATAATAAAATAACTGTGGGACATTTGAATACAGGTTTGATATTGGCAGCTACAACTTATAATCTACAAAATATTTAAAGGTCAAAATGATATTTAGCGTAACTAACAGTTCTAATCTTGCTAATGTCATTTTGCTATTAAATATTTGACCTATTCATTTTGCTTATGTTTATTCAAACTGTCCATCTAAAAGATTAAAAAGAGAGTAGATTGCAAAAAATAAATAAAACAATTATTATTATTATTATTTTGCTTTATTTTGCCTTACGTAAAGCTCTAGCTAATTGTTTGTCTTGATCTTATTTTAATGAGCAGACTTGCAATTAGCTAGCGGCAGAAAATTAAAGAAAAATTAAGAGCTTTTTCTTTTATATTTTTCCAACATTGATGATGGTAATTTGTGGTTAATATTGCTCTGTAAAATATACCATCATTAGTACGGCGACGGTGATTTGATTATTTCAACTATTTACTCTACTTAAGATAATGGATCGTTAGAAATCCATACAATTAATTTTTACTACGCACTTCTATACAAGTATAATATATATAGTAGCTGGATACCCGTGCTTCGCTACGAAGTGTATTATTTTCAATTTGATGGGTTTATAAACTACCATCAAGAAACATTTAAATTATTTTACTATGAAAAAATGTCTAGATTCTATCCCTCTCCCTTATTTCTATAACCCCCTCCCCTTTAATAAGATAATTTTAAAATATCCCAATTAGTAATAATTGATTCCGACTACAGAAGAAGAGACTATTTTGGCGAGATACCTATGTTAAACAGAGATTTGTCCTTTTGTTTATT
Organism: Gerris lacustris; assembly: GCA_951217055.1. Lineage (NCBI taxonomy): Eukaryota > Metazoa > Arthropoda > Insecta > Hemiptera > Gerridae > Gerris > Gerris lacustris. Next base: position 3,547,905 of record OX578281.1, on the reverse strand, counting down.
GAAGATAATGTCAATGGTTTAAATTAACTCATTGATCCTAGATGAATTTTTCAATAAACTTCTGAACCCCAGCTAAGATGATAAGGTTCATTATTTGTGTGGGAGTTAAAATTTTGATAAAATTCTTCTAATCAATATATGCAAAAGCCTAATACTACTGACTGATGACTCATCACTATATTTCTAGAACACTTGACCTATTATATCCATGACATTTTTGATGAAATTATTAATAAAAATGTTCGCTGTCTTGAATCAAGATCGCGGATTGCTGTAGAGTTTTGAAGATGGCTTCCTTTTATGACAAAATTTTAATGAAATGGTTTTCCAACCACTTTATTTGGTATAATAATTTATTTAAGTTATTTTGATGAAATCTAGAGACTATAAGGAAAACAGAGTATCAGAAACAAAGTATGTACCTATATCAGAGTTACAAAAATATAAAAACGGTCCGAGACAACTCAGACAAACTTTCTCATATACGAGTTCATAATTACTTAGCCCAGTGTTTTCCATTTATTAGATTTCGAGTTTTCGTAGTTTTATTCAATTATTATTCATCAATTATATTAAACATTTTATCAAAATTTATCGTACAAATAATATCTCCTCGGCGGGTAATCGAACCCGGCCTTTCTCTTCTGCTTTTAAAGCTATTTTCTCAGGAACTAGATCTTTCCCGGGAATAATACGGCTTATACGTATATTGCTAGATTCGTATTTAAATGGCCAAAAATTTAGATTTTTTTTTTTTTATCAAAATCGTTGGAAACGTTTTCGAGAAATATATTTTTTTCACGTTTTTCTAAGAGTCTCTAAAGGTTGCGCCTCCCAAATGTGGAGCTAAAATTAATTTCATGATTTCACCTCGGGGTATGATTTTTCTGAACATGTGTGCCAAATTTGGTCAAAATCGGCCCAGTAGTGTAGGTTCTATGCGTCTGTACAGACGACACAGACATATTTTAAATACCACTTTATTTGGACTCAGGAGACCTTAAAGCGTGTAAATCCATCAAAATCTAAAAAATCGAATTTTCCCGCTGTCACAATACTTTATCTTTATAAGAGAAAGTAAAAATCAGAATTACAGGAAAGAAAAGAAATCAGTTAATAGTAAGAAATGAATGAGGCCAATTATTGCTACTTTTTTAACCAAGGAAATTAATTAATCTGTATTCATTTAATTAATCGCATTTATTTAATTAATTTATATTAATTCAAATTTAGAGAAGAAAAACTGAAATATATTTATTGTTTACATCTTAAGTTCCATGCTTAATATATTCTATTATCACTTCCTGATAAATCTAACCACTTGACCAGGAAACTATTAATTACCTTCACTCCGTTTATACTGTTACCGTTTTAACGGATATCGTTAAAATAGGAGAAATCTATAAGAAAAAAAAAAAAAAATAAATAAATAAAAGTAGTTCTAATAAAAAAAAAGAACAAGGCGAGAAAATTTATAAATGTCAGTGTGGTATGGTTTCTATTACATGTAATAGTTATAAAGTTTACAAGGAGATAAGTTTACATTATATCCTTATATACTTACAATCTTTACTTCCCTCTTTATAGTGAACATCGGAAATGATAAATATTTATGATACCAATATTAACGAATAAGAAACTGTCCATGTTAATTGGAGGGTATTTCATGCCGGTATCAAATTACCTGAGAGTTCATTTACTCATTATATTTTGTAAGGTTGACTTTGTTTTACCAAGGTCTAAACACTTAGTTTTAGATTACTCTGGTAAGCTTGTCCTTTCTACACTCAATGTTTCTTCTAGACTTCAACCATACTTAAATCAAGTTCAACCATACTTATTTATCACTTCATATACTAAGTAGGATAATATATTTTATCATTAAAATATTTTTACTTCCGAGCTTATAGAAGGTAACGGAAGCTGTGGTCGTTTTGAAGAACGACAATTTTTTTATGTCTTCGATTTCAAAAATTCCAAAACAGCAAATCCATTTCAGACATCAGGGAACATTTTTGGTTCCATGTGTGTCTGTCGCTCTGTCGGTATGTCTATCTTTCACTCAATTTTTGCGAATCGACAAATCTTATGACCAACTTTAATGAAATTTAGATAGTAGGTCATAATTAGCCCATTGTTCGACCTAAATAAGTTTCAACTTTCTGCGTCTATTGGTATTTCTTCCACATTCACTCAATTTTATTTTATTATTACCTATATATCTACCTATTTTATAAACAATTTGCTTCTTTTCAACATGCGTAGGTATATAGCTCTAGATAATATGAATTGTCTATACTCTCTACTTTAACTATTGCATAATTGATACTTTAATTGGTACTTCTTTAGATTGTTACTCCCCTATGATTTTTTAGAATATAAATAACTTTGACTAAATAACTATTAAGACAATAGAATGTTTAGTCCAATGTACTTTGGGACAAAGGAACATACTTCTGTTTATATAAGGGGAGTAACAGGTTAAAGAAGAACATTCCACACACCTTCTTTAGATTGTTACTCCCCCCTGTTTCATTATAAGGGCAGTAGCAATTTAAATCAGTTCCCTTTAATTTATGTAAAAATTCAAAACAATTTTGACATACCAAAAAAAACTAGGGGAAATGATAAGACCATAATTGGCTATAGAAGCATAAAATCAATTAAGTAAGTGATAGCGAGCCAGGAAGCTATGTGCCACACTGATTGGTAGTCTATTTTAACAAATCAACGGAAAAACTAAAGAAAAAACATATGTTTTTGTCGTATATTTTGTGAGAATAAAATGCTCTCCCCCACCCAAAAAAATAAATTAAAATGTATAGCCTAGGGCTAGGCTGATCGTTCAGAGGGATGAAACTTTTTTTTTTTTGTCTCCGATTTTAGAAATCCATTTAAGACATCCGGGAACATTTCTGGTCCCTTGTCTGTCTGTCGGTCTATCTAGATAGGTTGTTTGCAAAAAATCAATTATCAATAATTTTTGTGAACTAACATGTCTTAAGACTTGAATGAAATTTGAATGGTAGGTCATAATTAGCCCATTATTGATCCCGCATATAAGTTTTAATATGGCCAATTGAAACAAATGGCCATATTAACATATATACTATGAACATACATTACATATAATTACATCTTCAAAAGTGCTCATCTGATTTTCGTTTATTTATGTAAAATATCAAAACGCTTTCCACAGATTTTACAAAAAGGGGGGAGGGGGGTTGAACTAAATGAGACAATAATGGAGTGTAAAAGCGAAACTCATTAAAGTATAAGATATAGTACGCGAGGAAGCTATGTGCCACACTGATTGGCAGACTATTTCCTTTTCTTCTGAAATTCAGTATCTAATTTATATTTATAGAATGTGCCGTTTGTAAAAGATTTCTATTTGTAAAACAAGTTTTTGGACAGAGAAATAGTCAGGATTAATGTTTTTGTCCGTGAAATATTTTTATACTATTAAATGCTAAGTTACGACGAAATTCTTTTTTATATTCTACACTATTATATTTTAAGTTATGACTGCAAAATTCTCTTTTATATTATTTTAAATTCTGTAGAAAATGAAATTTAAATTCTTATTTTATGACCTTTACCAAAAAGATGATGAAACAGGATTAAAGTGTTTTTTTTTTATATTTAAGGAAAAAGCCTCCAAAGCAAAAACAGGCTCGAGATTATATTTGAATACTAAACATCCGAAATATAAGCAATAACATAGAGGACACAATATTAACCATTAAATTTTTAAACAGCAAGATTTTTAATTTTTACAGCAAACTATATTTTTTTTTTAAACTTTATAATAGATAAATAAGTTTAAATTTATTTATTATTTCATTTTAATATATAAACAATAATAATTTTGATAGAGTCTCTGAGAAAGGAGAGATTAGAATATAGTATGTAACTTGGAAGGTAGAAATCGATTTTTAAATAATAAATAAAACAAATGTATAGTATATATAATAAGCAGGAAATAAAATAATTAAGTATTGTCAACAAAATTAAAAAAAATGGCTTAAAAATTGTTTGATGTAAGGCAGAGAAAATGGTCTGAATTCAAAAGGTAAAACTGAATTCAGAAGATACAATAAATTACAAGTTAACCCCCCCCCCCCAAACAAAAAGAAATGGAATAAAGAATAATAATCGGCTCCATAAGTGAAGTTAAAATTTACGGAAAATAAAAAAAAAAAAAAAAAAAAAAAATCTAAATTTCTTAAAGATCAGACAAGAATTTTTGAATATATAGGTGTAAGTAAATGTATGTCTGTGTGCATGTGGAAGAGAACAAATAGGCGCAGAAGGTTGAAACTTTTATAGGACCAACAATGAGCTAACCATTTAAATTTCATTAAAATTGGACGAGTCGTTTTTAAGACTAATAGATTGACAGACCGACAGACAGACATAGCGTATACATTACACTTAGCATATATTTAATATTCCTTTATCTTAATAGTTAATTAGACTAAGGGATATTATCACTATTATATACTCAAGGGTGACATTCGACATTCCTTTCTCCCAAGATACATTGGAAAAAATATCCCTGGGTGTTAATAGTAATTTTTACTAAGGAGTATTCACTTCTCTGTGTATGTTCCTTTGTCTAAATAACTATCAAGACAAAGGGATATAGGGAGGTGCTTAAGTAAAATAGTACCTAACATTCTGTGTTAAATTTTAATTAATGTTTCCTCAAAAAAACATTTTATGTTTTTTTGCGTTTTTAAATTTTATTTTCTACGCCAAATTAGTTAAGATGGCCGCAAGATATTATCTATTTGATGACTAAAATTTCAGGTTTTTACATAAACTTGTTTAACATAAGGTCAAATACAAGAATAATATGAAACAATTAATTGAAAAGAATTTGTTAAATGTCAATGAACTTCTTATAAGAAAAAAAAATTAATTTAGAGAACAACCTTATATGAATAATTTATAAATTAGGTTGTTATTCTGAATGAGATATAGATTCTTTTACATTTTAGAGAACGTGTAAAAATGCGAATTGCTAAAAATTATAAGTTAAAACACCGCCGCTGAGAGAAGTTTCTATTTAAAATATTATGTCTGCTAATAAATTAGTTAAATTATTGATATATTGCTTGGCGATTTACAGTTATATGTTTCTTTTTTTTAAATTATGCTAATATTGTTCAAGTATAATATACAATTATTAAGGTAATAAATCGTTCAGTGCATATTTTCTGGTCTGAGATTCAGTGGCTTAGCTAGAGTATTGGGCGCCCCCGCAATAACTTTTTGGGTGGCCCTCGCCCCAAAAAAGAGAAACAAAGACCCCCTGACAATGGTATAGAAGTGTGATTCCAAGTTAGATTTTTATTAGGCTCTAAAAGGGCCCCCATCGGCATTTCTACAAAGATAGTAATTTCATGTTAATTCAATTATTTTGGATTTGGGGGCCCACGGGGCATCCTGCAATGCGGGCCCACTGCTGAGATTTCAAAGTTCATAGTGTCTTTTTATCGATATTTTTATCGACGCTTTTACCTTGCTTCTAACATCGATAGGATATATGTTTTAGCCCTGGCGTACAAAAGAAATTTCCGTCGTTCAAAAAACGACATGAAAAATGCGACGCTCTTAAATATTTAAGTTAGAATATAATTGGAGGTAGATTGGTTTTCACTTGTATTCATTGTAGTACTATAATCCGCTGATAGAAGTTCTAAATTTTATATAAAATTATATCAAAGCTGGATTAAATGTTTTTATAATTTCACAGCTTAAGATCCATCTACTATATCAATTAGACAAATCAATACTGATTTTCTCTACTTCATAGAAAAACATGGAAATGTCGATACGAGGATTCAATGCCCAATAAAATATTTATCCATGATTCAATATTTTTCCAAGAAATGGATAAAATCAGTATATTATTCTCTTGTTCGTAACATTTTAAGAATATTGTGGTTGATGTGAGAAACGTGCGAATATTTCGAGTTGAGGAAAACGTTAGTTAGTCGCCTCTATTGTTACTATCTATTTGAGAACCTTCTTATAGTCGCGTCCGGCTATTATATTAGACAGAGCTCTACTTGGAACCGTTAAACCTCTATACACCAAGACGCTGCTATGTTATTTAAAATCTGAATTAGTACAATTAGATTTTACAATTGTTGGGTCATGGAAAAATTGCTGTTTGATACAATCAGATCAGAGAATGTTTCTGAGTTTTTATAAAACTTAAAGTAAATAAAATTCAAGTAAACTATACACTATACATACTTCGTACAGAAAAGCCCAACTAAGAATATTTTAGTGCGTATGGCTTTCAATCTTGTACATTTGTCACTCAAATTTGAAGTAGTCTAAAATATGATTGACAAAGATGTTGGGTTCGAAACACGGCCATGAGACATAATTTTTTATCATCCTATTAAGAAGAAGGGATGGATAATAATACATTTCTTGAAGCAAAGTGTTCACTGACGCTTTGATAAACTATAACATGATGAGCATCACTAGGTAACGGCACTTGTATTGAAGTGACAATACAAGTGCTTACCGGTAAGATATCGCAGTCGCTAAAGTATCACTTGAGTGCTGATCTTCTACAACCTTTGTTTTTTTTTTAAACTTTGCAAAGGAGAAATGATGGAAAAATGTAGTACATAACTTTGATGACTTCATTTTTGAAATTTTCATAAGATTACTTCTGTTAATGGAATTCAAGCTGTTTGGTCACGTCCGGCAACTTTTTATTTCATGAAAATTCTTTTGGCTTTGAGACAGTTCAGCAGAAAATCACTTCACAATGGTGTTTAATATTTATTAACGGTGATAAAAGTAACTTTCCAGTACGTTTCTTTAAATATCTCATCTTCACTTAAAAACTCAGTAGGCTTCCGCGGGTTGAATCGTAATCATAAAAATTGGTAAATTGGAAACTCGCGTCACGAAGTTGTTAAAGTCCGACGTTTCGCTTCTTTTACTGGAAGCATCTTCAGAGCAGAGGTGCATCGTGATGTTAACTCAAAGCAAACACAGTAGTAGTCAGTATATCTTGTGTTTGCATCAAGTCAACATCAAGATGCAACCACACCCCTGAAGATGCTTCCAGTAGTGGAAGCGAAACTAAGGACTTAAACCCCTTTGGAAAGTGGATTTCACAACAAAAAAAACAAGTTATTTTCTCTTGAAAAGGTCATTATTAGAACTGAGCCATAAGAACATTCCTTTCTATGCATTGAATGTCGCTTTTATACTATCGTCTACCGTATCGTCTGATAAAAATTTACTCCCCCAGAGGGAATTGAACCACAAGTCTCTAAGCTTTCCGGAAAAATACTCTTAGCACTTAGCACCTTCCGGAGTAAACAACTGGTGAAAGAATCCACACAAAAGGAAAGATCTGTGATTCAATCTCACAGAGACTGAGTGTATTGCTTCCGAGCTTACAGAAAATAAGAGATGTATTTTGGTGGTTATGAAGAACGACATTTTCTTCATGACTTCGGAGTCAAATATTCTCAAGACAGAAATCCGTTTCAGACATCTAGGAACATTTTTGGCCCCATGTCTATCTGTCGGTCTATCAGATTATAGATTGCGAACCAACATCCAACATATCTTTAAAACTACACATCTGATTTAATGAAAATTGGATGGTAGGTCATAATTTGACCATTGTTGGTTCCATGTAAGTTTCAACCTTCTACGTCAATGGGTTTTTCTTCCACACTCACTCAATTTTTATTATTATTATCACTTATATCTTAATACTAAACCGAATTTTAAGAAATTTGTATGGTTTGTCCGAAAGTAACCCATAGATGGTCCCATATTAATTTTAACCTTCTTGATCAGCAGCAAGTTAAACATTTAAAAACACATGTTAAAGCAATGTTAAACATTTAATAAGATAGATAATAATTGGTTTTAAAGGAAAAATATCATTGAAGGATACGAGACAAGACGCGAGGAAGTTATGTGCCACACTAATTGACAGTCTATTTTTATCTTTTAATAATAATAGTAATAAAAATATTAAAAGAACATTTTAATAAATTCAAAACTAAAATCGTATTTATAATTATCATTTTATTAATTGAAACAATAAAATATTATTGAGATTATTAAATAATTAATATTTACTAATAGAAATCATTTCATCATTAATATTCAAATCAAAGAAATTAATTGATAAACTATCAAAGTAAAAATAATAATTGACACATTCGCTTTCATTATTTTCTCAGTAATACACATAATAATTATGTATTTATATCTCTTCAATTTATCTGATTTATATTCCAGCACTTTCCTATTAAATATAATGATAAAAGTAATTAAATTATGGTTAAAAATTATAAAAAATAATGTTATTTATAAACGTATTTGATATATTATTTGTTTTCAAGTTTCCTTGATGATTATATGATAAATGCATATGATGATAATAGTCCAGGAGATAGCGGGCAAAAAAGTGTCTGACTAACATCAAGCTAGAATTTTGTATACAAGTCAATCTTTTAGCGCCTTTTAAGAATATGTGGTCTGCTAAGTTCGTCTGCGGGACATAGCTTGGCAATAGGCGTTTGAAAACAAACAAACCGGTGGAGAGCGGCCATGTCTCACCAATTATGGTGGACAATGTGATTTTCATGATCCTGAGTACAGAATTAGTTAGTAGACCAAAAATCAAGTCGATGTTATTTTCACACTTGATAGGTTAGTTATTCAAATATTACTAAAAAACAACGAGGTCACCTGTCAAGGGACAAACTAACATCAACTTGATTTTCGGCCTACAATCTAATTCTTTACTCAGGATCATGAAAAGCACACTGTCCACCATAATTGGTGAGACATGGTCGCTCTCCATCGGTTTTTTTTTTTTCAAACGCCTATTGCCAAGCTATGTCCCGCAGACGGACTTAGCCGACCACATATTCTTAAAAGGGGCTAAAAGATTGTGACTTGTATACATAATTCTAGCTGGATGTTAGTCAGACACTTTTTTCCACGCTATCTCCAGGACTATAAAAGTAATTAAAATATGGTTAAAAATGATAAAAATAATGTTATTTATAAACGTATTTGATATATTATTGGTTGTCAAGTTTCCTTGACATATTTGTAATCAACCTATCTAGTTAGGCATCGAAAGATAATATTTCGTTATGCCCGACATTAAAATTGTTTATAATTAAATACATACATTTATATACTATTTTTTACTAAAGGTCGACCAAGAAGTCATGAACACGGGAAAAACTGAAAGCTTAGCTTCGGTTAAAGTCGGAACATCCGAGTATTGCCGAAGTCAGTACAGTCGGGTGCTAAGACAATAACCATTTCTAGTTTGTATGACATGCACAGTTATGTCAAATCTCACGAATAACAACAGGAAGGTTTCCAATCTGTTAGGTTTCCTGTTTTGTTTGTTTTTATACAGTACGAATTATAGTCACACCTGTCCTAAATCCAAATAACTCAGAAATAAAGAGGAAGAAAAAATTGATTAAGAAAGAAGAAAATCGATTTAAATTTAAAGAATATTATTATGAATAATCAATAAATAATAATGTAAAGATATTATCGTACATTATTAGTGATTTCTTATCAGGTACAGTGTTGCCTGTTGCAAACAATATAAAATAAATATAGAAGTTATTAAAAATAAACTTATTAATAACAAAAGAACAACACTGTGTTTTTTGTCAGTGGTCAATTTTATTAAAAACTGACTATACATGGCACCAAAACAACGACACTAGCGCACTCCTCAGATTTCCATGACTTCTTGGTCGGCCTTTAGTACATAAATATATAGAATATTTGCTTTATTTACCAATTATCATTTGGCTCTTACAAAAATAGAGACAATGTATTCTTTTTCACATCTTGCGTATAAAAAGCAATGAGCATGTTAAGGGAGAAAATAAAAATAACAAGGTTGCGTGTTCAAATCACGACGTGGACACATATTTGTAGAGGTTGAGTAGAAGCATAATTTATAAATGACCTTTATATAGTTCAAAGTTTCAGGTTTTTATCTCTTTTAATTAAAAAAATTATTGGAACACAGGAACGAAACTATAAAGGTTTATTTTTTGGGAGTTTTAATAATGAAACCCTATAAAAAAAGGACGTTAAAATTTTGACTCAGAAAAAAAAAATACGTGTAGTGTCGCGGGACACCCGGTAGGAACGAAGCTCCTTACAGTTTTCATTAATTATAATATAAATTATAAAATCACACTGCTAAGTACGTATACGTTGCTAACTACTTATACATGGCGGAGTTAGAAAAGAGATAAAATTTAAAGTAACGAACTGTTTGTACCTAGCAGAGTTAAGGCAAAATTAAAAGAAAATCATTATTTGTATAGTTAAAGCAAGCGTCTTACTATAAATATATATTGAATATAAGAAAAAAGTTGATCATGATGAGTTTATAGTTTAAGTTAGTGAAAGAGTATTTTTGTTAAACATACAAAAAGAGTATGTGTGTGCTACTTATATATGGCCGAGTTAGAAAAGAGACAAAAAAATGATTTTCACAATGGTAGGGAATATGGATAATAAGCTCATAAACCATAATATACATTTCTGCTAAAAAAACAAAAAAAAAAACATATAACACTCGTACTGGATTTTTTTACTTTCTCATATAAAGAGAAAGTATTGTGACGGAGTAGTATTTTGATTTGGAGACTTTAATCATTTTGAATTAGATTTTGCAGGTTTTGAAGTCTCCTGAGACCAAAAAAGTGGTATTTAAAAAATGTATTGTCGTCTGTGCAAACACATGGAGCCTATACTACTGCCTAACTTGACAAAAATTAGGCGCATACATGTTCAGAAAAATCATACCCCGAGGCGATAACGAGAAATTGATTTTAGCTTAAAATTTTGGTGCGCTACCTCTCAAAAACTCTAAACAATGTGGAAAAAAATTATTAATGGAAAACGGTTCCGACGATTTTGATTAAAAAATTCTAAAATACGAATCCAACGATATAAGCTGTTTTCCCGGGAAAAATCTAGTTCCTAAGAAAATAGCTTTAAACGCCGAAGAGAAGTTTTTTTTATGATAAATTGTTAGTTGTATGATAAAGTTTGATACTATTTTCAATAATACTTAAATGAACCTACGAAAACTTTAAAACTAATAAATGGAAAACACTGGGCTAAGTAATTATGAACTCATATATGACAAATGTTTGTCTGAATTTTCTCGAACCAATTTTTAATGTTTGAAATGGTATTTTACCATGGAAAACTTATAAATGTGCATTGTTTAGGTTCGTTTTCAACTTTTTTTCGTGGCGTAGCGGTCAGAATGAACACGTTTTACGAACGTCCGGACCGCAGGCCGTAGTTCGGAGACCCCTGTTTTAGGGAATAATGACATACATTATTTTCTTGGTGCGTAAATAACTATAACGTTTGTATTCATTCTCAAATCTGAGCGAAAAGTTTAACAGGGTTGTATTTAATTTATATAAGCTTAAATTAAAAGTAGATCTTTATTTAGAAATAAAAACCACCTTGAGTTTACAAACCTGTTTAAGCTTTTATAATGAGATTTTGACAGCAAGGTTCGTTTAAAGATTGAGTGCGTTAAACACCGAGCAAAAAAACTAAGATTAAAATTAGTATAACTTGTTTCAAACGACTTCTTTATCCCATAAAGATTATCATTATTTTATTTTATAAATTTATAATTATGCCTGTTTCAATGAACGCAACACAGACTTGGAAGTTTTGAACCGGTATATAAAAAGATATCTCATCCCCACTTATTTTGTTTGCAAACCCAACCCTAATATTAGTTATTCCATATTTATCATATGTTCACTTCATAATAGAAGCAGCTGAGTAGTAATTAATGTAGTAAATAAAAATATATTTGTTTCAAAATACCATGTTTTAAGAAGTAGGTCGTTATGAAAGCCATGATTATAAAGTAAATAATCGGTCCGAGACAACACTGACAGACTTTTTCATATAATATATACAAATTCATAATTACTAAGCTCAGTGATTTCCATTATTAAATTTCGTGTTTTCGTAGGTACATTTAATTATTATTGAATATTTCATCAAAATTTATCATCAACATTTTGCCACAGCTCAGGCTGATTTAAATTGGCCGAATGTAGCAAAATTTCAGATTATGAATTGTAATATTACGTCACGTTAAACAAATGGATATTATTATCATAAAAATTACTTCTCCTGGGCGGGTAATCAACCCCAGTCTCTCTCCTTCCGCGTTTAAAGCAATTTTCTTTAGGGATTAGATAGATTTTTCCCGGTAAAACGGCTCATATCTTTAGATATGCATTTAATTTAACTACAGTTTAAAATTTGTTAATCAAAATAAATGGACGGAACCATTTTCGAGAAATATTTTCTTAGGGGGAGTTTTTGGAGAGTAGCACCCCTATATTTGCAGCTAAAATTAATTTCTCGATTTCGCCTCGAGGTATGATTTTTCTGAACATGTATGCCAAATTTCGTCATAATAGGCCCAGTATTTAGGTTCCACGTGTCTGCACAGACAGACGACAGACCGACATTTTTGAAAAACCACTTTTTTGGACTCAGGGGACCTCAAACCGTGTAAATCCATAAAAATCTTAAAATAGAATTTTCGCGTCAACACATTACTTTGTCTTTATAGGAGAAAATAAAAGTATTGTATTTAATAAATTAGATATTTTTTTAATATTAAATACATATATTTGTTCGGAGAAAAAATAACTCTGTTTTGTAAAATGACGTGACTAGTCGTTGAGAGATGAAAATAACATATTAATTAGTTATCAAGAATTCTTTTTTATCTTTTGGTCGAAAATTGGCCCCAACCGACTGAAAAAATCAAAAAAGTTATTTTTTGTTTTACCCAGCTTAAAAAAAATAAAGATAGTGGACGCAACTTTAAAGGTTATTTTGAATGCTTATTACGGCTAAACAGTAAGTCATATCGAAAAGCAGATTGCACCAGCGGTAACTGATTTTAAAAGATCTACAACTTTGGTCCTATGACTTTTTGTCGAACCTCCACCGGTTCAACCATAAATAGAGCTAAATTGCATTATAATTTTTTACTTTAAATCTTATGGGGCCTGCAATTGTTAACCGATTTAATTTCTGATTGGGGCGCTTAATCTTCACGCTAATGCTCTTTAAATCAAATATTTATTATTTGAAGACGGGGTGAAGGCTAGTTATCTATAAATGTGTATTGTGTTTGCCATAGATATTAATTACATCCTGACAAATCATTGATAAATATATCACAAATCATCTTATTACGAACAGTGTTTTCAAACTATAACAAAAACCACTTTGGTCCACAAATAGCAATCTAGAGGAGATGGCTATATATGGTATGTTTAATAACAGAAACCCATTAAGTATTACATTAATTAATGGGCTTTTATTATATTAATTAATGGGCTTTTATTATATTAATTAATGGGCTTTTATTACATCAATTAATTTAATTAAACGGAACTAATACCAAAAAAAAGAGAAATTATTACATTAATATGTTCGAATAATATTCATGAAAATTATAAATACTTATGAATATATATTACTAATGAATATATACTTACATTTTTTCCTATGTTCTGTTCCTGAATCGGTCCTTGATTGAAGTATATCCACTAATACATGCTGGGCATCCACTAATACTTGCTGAGCATTGTTGGCAAGGGAATGTCTTCCATCATTGGTAGACACATTATTATCTGCTTGTCCAACAGCTGTATAACTTACACTGCTATCAGATTTTTCACGCATTTTGAACTAGTTATTTTACTAACAGGTTTAAATCTTGTTTGTATTTAGCTTAAAAATCACTTTGTAATAAATATATTTGTTTAAGAAAGGTGTGCAATTTAAAGTTTATATAAAATTTAATTGTATATTAAATTAAGAAAAATTAATATTATATTAAATATTTATATTATTAATTGTGTAAAATTTATTTTGGTATAAAGTCTTAGGTATTGTTTACAATTATTTAATTAGTACAAAAGTATAGTAGTAAAAAGTAGTAGTAAATACAAAATATTGAAGTAATTTACCAAAAACAGATTTTATTTCTTTTTACTACAAATATAATTTAAGTTATATTAAATTTATTTTTTTGTAATAAATCTCCAAATTTTTAATAAATCAACAAATTTAACAATTAAAATGTAATAATCTCACTTAAAAATAAGTATTTACAATTTAATTTAAATAAATTTATCAAATTAGATAAATTTAAATGTTTTTCCACAAACATGACCATATGTTTACTTTTTTTGTCGTTTAAAATATATTAAAGATAATTGAAAATTTCTATGTAAATTCCTATTTTTTCCACAAAAAAAATTGTTCATATAAAGAATGGAGCTTTTTACATAAATGATTAACTATGTATTTATCCGAAATATATTTAATTGTAAGAAATGTATAGTTTAATTAATGTTATATGTAATTTTAAATAAACAATTACACTTTAGAACTTTTTAAATATATTTGTTATTATTATTATGAGTACACCAATAATAATAATTATTGTTGTTAATTTTTATGGTTTGTATATCTAGATATAATTTTTATATACTTTGATATGAGTTGAACACACTTATGAATTATATAACGTATAACGATGTCTTTAAGAAGATAAAAGAACGCGCGTTATTCGAACGTTTATTTTCGTTTTAACTCGCGATCGTTCACGTACGAACGCACTTACCGGTTTACAAAGCGTACTCGAGTCGAAACGTTTGTTGTGACCGTTCAATGGCTGATGTGGGATCTTTGTTTAAGTCCAAGACTGAGTCCGTTCGATCCCACCACATGATCTCCCACTTCTTTACCTTATGCAACGATCCTGGTAGCAGTTTTACCCCACTTGAGTTCAGGGTTTAATCCCTTTAATTCTTCACCTAAATAAATCTTTAATATTAATAATTTAATGGAAGATAAATGTTTACATGTGACCACCAATGTTTTTTCACTAAATTTAATTGAATTATTTTTGCCAAACGAAAATTAAAAAGTAACAATAAATGTGAGAAAAACTGAGAAGAATATAATAATGTAATATATTGCAACAGTCAATCCTTAACATTCGCGTGATTAACTTTCGCGAATTTACCTATTCGCGAGAATTTATTTGTCACTTAATATTTAACATTCGCGTACCCTGATTATTCGCGGATAGCTATATTGAAGCGACTCTGAACATCAGAAAAAAATAAAAAATAGACTGCCAATTAGTGTGGCACATAGCTTCCTCACATCCTATCATGTACTTTTTCGCCTATATTAACATTAACGTTATTGTTATATTGTTTATTGTGTGAAAACTATTAATAGTTTTAGCAATCTTTAACACTTCATAGCGGTGTCGCTGTTGGTTTTACTGAAAAATTATATTTTAAAATAATTGTTTTCTCATTGAATAGACGAAGTTTGATTATTTTCTCGGCACTTCTTGAGATTGTTACTCCCCTTATAAAGAAAACAGAGGGGAGTAACAATCTAAAGAAGGTGTTCGGAGCATTCTTCTTTTGACTGTTACTCCCCTTATAAAAACATAAGTGTGATGTTCCTTTGTCCCAAAGTACATTGGACTAAACATCATTTTGTCTTAATTGTTATTTAGTCAAAGTCATTTATATTCTAAAAATACATAGGGGAGTAACAATCTAAAGAAGTACCATTTTCTCGACCTAAAATTCCAAATTTAAATTTTAAGTTCACGTTTATGCGAGCGTTGCTCGTGAACGCTTGGACGGATAACGTTGTCTAACGAACTCGTCCTGAGCATTGGTAAAATGATCATGTCTACTAAATTTCATCAAAATTAGTCGATATTTACTCAAGTTATCGTCACACGTTTCATAATTCGCGGACACACAGACTGACAGACAGACAGACGGACTGACAGACAGACACGAGACCAAAAATATTCCCTGATGTCTGAGACGGATTTCTGTCTTGGAATTTTTAAAATCGGAGAAATAATTTTTTTTGTTCTCAAAAGTGAACACAATGCTTCCGTTACCTTCAGTAAACTCGGAAGCAAAATAAATAAAGACAAAAGTTTATTGGGCAAAAATGTATTATATCTCCGTCAAAAATTCCGTTTCAGAGATCAGGGAATATTTTTAGTTCCGTGTCTGTCTGTCGGCCTTGTTGCCCAATTTTGACTAACCAACATCTCTATAACTTCTCATCTGATTTTATTGAAATTTGTATGGTAGGTCATAATTAGCTTATTGTTGGTCCTAAATAGGTTTCAACCTTCTGCGCCTATTTGTTTCTCTTCTACGTACACGCAAACATACATTTATTTACATCTATATATAATTAAAATACTTATTTGATTATTACGAACTTTGGATGATTTGTCGAAAGTAGCCGGCAGATAGCCCCCTAGATTAATTTTAACCGTCGCGTCTGTTTAAATTTTGTCTGCCTTAAATTTTGCTAATTTTATACTTTAATGAACACAACGATTCTATTACATTTGCTAAAAAAAAATATTATAAGTAATTTATAAATGGCTTTATATAATCAATGTTGGTTGGAAGTAAAATAAAAATAGACTGCCAATTAGTGTGGCACATAGCTTCCTCGCGTCCTATCATGTACTATAACAATTATTGTTATATTACTTTATTGTTATATTGTTTATTGTGTAAAAACTATTAATATAGTTTTAGCGATCTTTAACACTTCTTAGTGGTGTCACTGTTGGTTTCACTAAGAAATTGTATTTGAAAAAAATGTTTGTCTCATTCAAAAGATATGAAGTTAGATTTTTCCCCGACCTAATATTCCAATTTTCAATTTGAAGTTCACGTTTACGCGAGCGTTGCTCGTGAACGCTTGGACGGATAACGTTGTCCAACGAACTCGTCCTGGGCATTGGTAAAATAAATATATCTACCAAATTTCATCAAAATCGGTCGACATTTACTCAAGGTATCGTCGCACGTTTCATAATTCGCGGACACACAGACCGACAGACAGACAGACACAAGACCAAAAATGTTCCCTGATGTCTGAAACGGAATTCTGTCTTGGAATTTTTGAAATCGAAGGCATACAAGTTTTTCGTTCTCAAAAGTGAACACAATGCTTCCGTTACCTTCGGTAAGCTCGGAAGCAATATAAAGAAACATAAAAATAAATAAATATAGGTATATCTTAATGAACTTAGACTTCATTTAACGACCCACAATTGATAGGGGTGATGATATTGTAATATATTCCTACTTATAACTTATGTTTCAACAGTGGAAGTCATTTGTGTCATTAGAGAAAAAGACATAAGGATATGTCGATGTGGTTTCACAGGTAATAATTGATGATGGTTCATTCTTCCATGTCGGAAATGTTTGTAATTAAGATGATAAATAATCAAATATACAATCAGAGGAGTCGATATTCTTGTTCGTTTTAAATATTCGTATATATTAAAAAAAAGAGATTTAAATATTATTATATTTTAAATAATTTCAAGATAAAAAGAACTTTTTATATACTACGTTTTTAAATGTTCTGTTGAATCGTATGTAATGTTGATAATATAATTGTTATTGTTATATAATATATAATGTTAGTGAAAAAAATAGTTCCGAATTTATTTACTTCACATAAATGATAACCATCCAGAGAGCTGATCTTAAACCTATAAAAGGACAAACCTTTGTACAACGGATCTCCCCAACATCAAATCTAAACCGTGCCATCGATATATTTGTAATAATATAAATAATATAATCGATATTTCCTGTTTTGCTGTCATTCAATGTTTATCTATCACAAATTTGAGACCCGTCAAAATGAAGATTGCGTAAATATGGGACACGGCAAAACAAATAAAATAACTTGCGGATATTTTCCGAACTGACTTTCCGTACAGCAAAATTTGCTCAAAACCAATTAAATTCTGCTGAAAGATGGCTAAAAGTATTAAAATAATGCATTGTCTTCGTGTTCTGAGCTATGCTAAAAGTTTCAAATGTCTAGCTATTGGGAAGTTAGTATATTGGAGTTAGTATATAAGTAGTATATTGGATTATATATATATATATATATATATATATATATATATATATATATATATATATATATATATTTATATTAACATACGAGTATTATATATATATATATATATATATATATATATATATATATATATATATATATATATATAATATTTTTTGCATATTAAGGATGAATACTCATGAATTTACAGCTCTCTCGTTCAGTAACAATATGATCTTTATTTAAATTTAAATCGTAGGAGTATTTGATTATCGATTGAGTCGTAACTGTTTATCTTTAACTAGATTGTGAGGATTGAATATGCAAAGGAATAATGTAAGAACTAAGTGCTTGAATGTCAACAAGTCACTGGAATAACATATAATTTACACACTAAATATGTCGAACAGCATTTTCCATACGTTATCTATTTTAATATTCTATAATTTGATTCATTAAGCTTTATTTGTTATAGTAATTACTAAAAATTGAATATAGTGATTAACCTTTTATTATTGTGTTCATATGAAATGTATGTACACTATCTAATTTCACTAAGATTATTATTACAGGCGATATTTCTGACTTAATATAACTCTTGAAAATGAACATCTTGTATAGAGCTTGAAGTTATACACAGATAGTTTTTGTTTGGTCCGACTTCTCCAACGCTATCTCGTATCGAAAAATCGGTACAAGACGACTCAGACAAACTTTCTCATGCATATACGAGTTCATAGTTACTTAGCCCAGTGGTTTCTATTTATTTGTTTTCGTAGGTACATTTAATAATTATTGAACATTTTTTATCATAAAAATAACTTCTCCTCGGCAGGACAGATTTTTCATTTTTAAAAAAAAAAAAAAAAAAAAAACAATTTCTCTTTACTCAGGGGACCTCAAAACGTGCGTAAATCCATCAACATCTCAAAACCAAATTTTTGCGCTTCCTCAATACTTTCTTTTTATATGAGAATGTAAAAAGGTATTTTTACATATACCTACTACATAGTAGGTATATCGTGTGGCGCAGTACTCTGTCCTGCTCTGAGTCTTAATTCGCGCAGTCTCCTTTATTTCTTCTACTTTTCAATGTGCACCCGTCCTTGTAATTATAAAAACTGTCAAAATACAATTGTCTACAACCTTAGAATAATACTATATATAGAAGGAGCATAGAATCGGAATCCTAAGCAATTACTGATAAGAGACTGAAGCCAACTTTTGCCGAGAGGTTGTGTCCTTAAGACCAGGCTGCCAACATAACAACACTCATTTTTTTCATTTAAACAGGAGAAGGTTGGCCATGCTTTAGTAACTATTCAAAGCCCGCTCACAAACATCAAGAAGAAAAACCCTGTCATTGGTTATTGTTTACGTTTCACTCTGACGTAATTTTTTACAACTCGCCCAGCATGATATAATAATAGTATATTATGTTACTAGGCTGTGAAGTGAGTTTTTTCTTTACCGCGGCAATTACATTTACTGTCGAGGGAAGCGAGACAGTAAATATTGCCGCGGTAAAGAAAAAACACTTCACAGTCGCGTAGCATATGCTATTTTTTCCGAGGTGGATGGACTATACACTATACCTTTCTACAATTTGAATGTATGCCAAATTTCGTCAAAATTGGCCCAGTAGTTTAGGCTCCAGGGGTTTGCACAGGCAGACGACAGGCGACAGACAGACATTTTTTAAAAACTACTTTTTGGACTCAAGGGGACCTTAAAACTTGTAAATCCATCAAAATTGAATTTTACGCCATCACGATACTTTCTCTTTATATGAGAAAGTAAAAAATGTGTCACACTTTCAGAAATTTATTTGAATTATGTTCTGCTCTCAATCTTATTTTCTAAAGGTATTTTTAGTGTTTAAATATTCTGATTTTTATGCAACAGATCTATTTATTTCTCTCCATCTTATGAAAATCATGTTCTTAATGGTAAAGATAAACTAGTTTTTTTCTGTGAATAAATTATTTTTACATGTTGCAAGGATATTAATTTTTTGAGTTTGCATCTACTCCGATTAACTCATATGATTCCCTTCATGAGAATACTTTTTACAACAAATTATAATGATCACAGAATCACAGGTTAAACAAGAAACCAACAGTAATATAAATCTATGGAATTTTCCAATTTACATATCATAAATAATAATTGCTTTCCATATAAATTTTATACCCATATTAGTTGCAAATAAATAATAATCTTTACGTAGAAGTAAAGATTTATTCATAAAGCATAATAGCAAGCATGGCTCTACTGACAAGTATAAATACATCTACATCTTTCATCCTGTTTATTTTTAATTTGGATTCATGAATCCTACTACGGGTGTGGTAAATTTTAAATTAAGCATTTCCTAGCATTTTTTTTTGCTGTGCTTTTTACGCACAAGACAGTCATTTATATAAAGAATTTTTTCAGGCTCTAAAATAGAGTAAATTTATCAAAATATGTCTCTCTCTCTCTCTCTCTCTCTCTCTCTCTATATATATATATATATATATATATATATATATATATATATATATATATATATATATATATATATATGTGTGTGTCAGCAGGGCTCGATTTGAGGCGGAACGCGACGGAACGGCGTTCCGGGACCTCTCTCTCTCGATAAATAAAAAAAAAAAAATCGGCATTAAGATTTGCACTAAGAGTGTGGGTTATGTCTAAAACTGCTTAAAATGCTCTTTTTGAACGTTTATTTTTCAAAATTTTCCCCGGACCCCCCTTCTATAGGGGGTGGGGGAGAGGGTAGGTTGTAGTTCCGGCACCTCAGTTTCTAGAAATCAAGCACTTTGTGTGTGTATATATATGTATGTAAGACTTCTTCTTCAAACTCAGGAGGGGAACGGTGAGGTGTAAGAAAATACAACATTGCATAAAGACGACGTTTCGACTTCTATTTAATGTTGTCATCATCAGAGCAATTATAATATACATTAAATAAGAGTATTGATACAAGAAACACTGGCCAGAGCCATAGAGCAAGGTAAATGAAAAGACACAAACGGCAGTATAAAATAAATACCTGTGACAAAATATAAAAAATCAGTCCCAGACTACGTAGACCAACTTTCTTATATACTAGTTCATAATTCTCATATAGAGTTCATAATTACTAGAGCCCAGTATTTTCTATTTATTAGTTTTCGTAAGTACATTTAATTATTATTTAACATTTCATAAAAAAAATAACTTCTCCTCAATGGGAAATCGAACCCGGCCACTCTCCGTCCGCGTTTAAAGCTATTTTTCTCAGGAACTAGATTTTTCCCGGGAAAACGGCTTATATCGTTATATTCTTCTTTAAATGGACTACAATATATATATATATATATATATATATATATATATATATATATATATATATATATATATAATACTCGTATGTTAATATAAATATATATATATATATATATATATATATATATAATATATATATATATATATATATATATATATATATAATCCAATATACTACTTATATACTAACTCCAATATACTAACTTCCCAATAGCTAGACATTTGAAACTTTTAGCATAGCTCAGAACACGAAGAGTTCTGAGAAGTTTTTAGGGGCAGGCGCACCCAAATTTGGAGCTAAATATCATTTCTCGATTTTGCCCCGGGACATGATTTGATTGAACAAGTTTTTCAATTTTTTGTCTGCCCCAGTAGTTTAGGCTCCAGGTGTCTGCCCAGACAGAAGACAAACAACGGACAGCCATCTTTTGGACTCAGGTGACCTCATAACGTATAAATCCATCAAAATCGAATATTGACACTATCACAATACTTTCTCTTTATATGTATATTTACAAAGTAAATACGGAACAACAAATATAACTTACATTAAGATGAAGAAATAACACACTAACATTTATATATATAAAGTCAAATATATGTATGTATATATGAGTACATAATATAAACTATTTACTTTTGAAAAAATTAGAGTTGCAAAATTTTTAATTTTAACTACAATTATTGAACAAACTTATATCAATTAAATCTTTATATTTTTAGGGAAATTTAATTAAGAGTACCCACTTAGCGTTAAGTAAAATAAATTTCACCTTTACAAAAATATTCAATGAATTATATAACTTTTCTTTAAAAGATTTGTATACAAGTATATTAGTATTTAAGTATTTGAAAAGATGTTGAGAGTTGGAAGTTCAATGTCATGGTATTTCCGAAATGTCAGAATAACATTATGTCATTAAACATAACTTTAAATCATAAATTTCCCTAATCGTCATTTTAAAAAAAAGTTGATTTCACTGACTACAATACTTCACAATGGGTTTTTACCATACAAATAAAAGGCAATAAATATCTTAATATTTTTTAGAAAAGTAAATTTTTATTCAAATATACTGCTAATAACTAATTATGTATACAAAATTAGTTGTTTGGAATTCGTCAATATGATTACAAAGTTTGTAAACCTGTTTTCCAGGTAAATAAAATATTTGCGTCGAATGTATCATACTTGTCCATAAAGAATATTTCGTTATTTTAAACAATCGGCCAAGTAGTGTGGCACATAGCTTCCTCGCGACCTATTTCGAACACTGATTTTATTAAAAAACTAATGAAAATTAAATGTGAAAATTCGTGCAAAACTGATTTTATTTTAAAGAAAAATAAGTTGGCTCTACTGTCTAACAATCTTTTTATTTTATTATTTCTTAAAACTGACGTCAGGATTATTATTAACTCAAGCTGATGGGGGTACTCGGGTAATTATTTTCTCCCTTTTTGCTTCCGAGCACACCGAAGGTAAAGGAAGCTATGTGATCGTTCCGAAGAAAAAAATATTATTAGGTCTTCAATTTCAAAAATTCCGAGACGGAAATCCGTTTCATACATGAGGGAAAATTTTTGGTTCCGTGTCTGTCGTTCACTTTTTTCGACTAACGTATCTTAAAAACTACTCGTCCGATTTTATTGAAATTTGTATGGTAGGTCATAATTAGTCCATTGTTGGTCCCATATAAGTTTAACATTCTGCGCCTATTAGTTTCTCTTCCACATGCGCACAAACATACATTTATTTACACCAATATCTTTAAAAGTACTTCTATCTAATTTTAATGAAATTTTGATGGTTTGACGAAAGTTGCCTACAGGTGGCCTCATATTAATTTCAACCTTCTGTACTCCTTAAATTTTGATAAATTGATACTTTAATTAATGTAACAAATCAAAAATAGACCGTCAATTGGAGTGGCACATAGCTTCCTATCACGTACTTTATTGATTTTATACTTTTACAAGCTATTATTGTCTAATTTGTATAATTGTTTTCCCCGTTTTTTTAATCAGTCATAATTGTTTTGATTTTTTACATGAATTAAGTATCAATTTAGCAAAATTTAAAGAGCGCAGACAGTTCAATTAATCTAGGGCTATCTGCGGGCTACTCTCGATAAACTATAAATATTTCGTACAAATCAGATAAGTACTTTTGAAGCTATAGGTGTAGAAAAGAAACAAATGATCACAGAAGGTTGAAACTTATACGGGGCCAACCATGAGCTAATTATGACCTACCATCCAAATTTGATTGAAATTGGACGTGTAGTTTTTAAGATATGTAGGTTCGCAAAAATTGAACGACAGACAGACACGGAACCACAAATGTTCCCTGATGTCTAAAACGGATTTCTGTCTTTGAATTTTTGAAGTCGGAGACCTAAAATTTGTTCGTTCTTCAGGACGATCACATAGCTTCCGTTACCTTCGGTAAGCTCGGAAGCAAAAAATTTGACAGTTTTGAAAAACGGGGAAAATTAAATAAATCTGACAATAATAGGCCTTAATAGTATAAAATCATTGAAGTATACAAAATAGATCGACAAGAAGCTATGTGCCACACTAATGGGCAGAGTATTTTTTATAAATTATTAACAACTTTAGTTCAACTCAATATGTTTTGATGAAACCAAGTTTATAACATGTGCAACATGTTGCGCTTACCTATAAAGTCGGACTGATGGTGACATATATATTAAAATTTAGTTTTATATCAATATTTATATGGAAGGACGAAGGTCCTTACCAGGTTTAAATCCTTGGTTTCTTATAAATCATTTACATTTAATTATGACAAAGTCACTTCATCTTGTCCGTATTTCAATTAGAAGTACATTCCAGAGTCAGTGTAATTTTCAAGGACTTCTTCAAACTGCTAAATCACTTATCTATTCACTGTCCTGTCAAAAATGACTTGAAATAAACCGCCACAAATATTTTTATGACTGTAGTTTTGAATCTTATTTAAACCAAATGCTGTTATAAGGTAATATTGATAGAACTCCTTTTTTTAAAAAAATATTATTTATTTTACACAATAACTCAATATAAATCTATGAAAACCATAAATCTCTAGTAGCAAAAACTTATTTTATCTCCAGTAGGGAGAAAAAGTTATAATTTTGAATTAGTTTAGAGGGACTAATGTAAGTCTTTTCATCCCTGAACTCAAAAAGTAGGGAGAAAAAGTAAAAGTAGGGCAAAAGAGTAAAGTAGGGCGAAAAAGTAAAGATTGCAACTTAATTATTTTATAAATAGTAGAAAATGAATGGCTAATATAACGAAGTTGTTGAAATCAGGTTGGCGACACTGCTTTTTTGACCATGTTTATATTTGTTTATAACCTGCATCTAAATAATCTTCTATTTGAGTTTAATTCCAATTCTTATTTGATTTTAATATTGAATCTCTTATATCTGCTATTAAAAGTGCTAATAATTATTGTTATTTATCAAAATAATTAATAAAAACTGTGCTATGGACGAAAATGTGTACTTTCTCCCTACTAGAGATAAAATATTGTATGTACCTCGTGAGTAAAGTACCATTATCCCCTCGGCTGCGCCTAGGGAGCTAATTAGCTAATTTTTAAAGAGTCTAATTCCCTCGGCTTCGCCTCGGGATTTAGGGACCATGGTTCCTTTGGCTTCGCCTCAAGAACCTACTTTTTCGCTCAGGAATGGCTTACTTTACTCCCTAGGTGCATAAATAACTATTATTTTACACAATAACTCAATATAAATCTATGAAAACCATAAATCTCTACTAGCAAAAACTTTTATTTGTACCGAATGAACTTATTTTTGACTAAATAACTTAAGAAATAAATGAATATTTAAACGCATTGAAGAAGAGCTAGCGTGGCCAAGGTGCTCTAGGCACTCGCCCAGCTAACAATGAGTCGAGAAGAATCAAGATCATGGGTTCGAACCCTCACTATGTTACTCTGATTTAAATAACTTACTAATGACTAATGACCAAACTATACCCGCTTCAGCGGTACAAATTACGGGTATGATGAGGAAACTGACTGGAACCCTTCACCACGTTGTTAGTAAAATGGGCTTACTGTGTCCTGATTGCAAGTTTCGAACAAGTGACCGTCTAACCACTACTACTACTAAACACATTGTAAGTTAAAATTCACCTTAATTTTTTTTTTTTTTAATTACTCAGACTAAATGAGTTGATTGAATAATTATTGTTTTATGCTACATAATTGACTGAAATGTAAAAACAATTCTTTATCTACGATTGATACGAAATATAAACATTATATCTCTGTTTAAATGCATAGAAAGTGATTCTTTTCGTATCTGTATTCATTGCGCATGCGCGTTCATAATGAGGTGAAGAATTCCTCTTTTTTTCCGCCCTAGGTCGGAAAAAAGAGGAATTCTTCATCGTAACGCACGATTAGCGAGTTTGTTTACATTCTAATTTACTGTTTGTTTAATTAAAGTAACTGTTTATATAGAGTTTTTAGAGAAAGTATGAATGATTTAAGTGTTTATGAAAAAATTGAAAAGAATTATACGCCTTCTGAAATAATTAATTCGGCACAAAATACAACTAATGAATTAATATCATCTTAATCAAAAGAGAAATACGGACTTACATACAGGAAGTTTCTTAAGTTTTTTTCTGTATTTATTATTAAAATCCACAATCGTAGATAAAGTACGGTACGCAACTCGTGCGAAAACACACTCGCATGCAAACCGCTTCTTTCCATACTCGACGTAATATTCTATTTACAATATCTAATGTGGTTTTTGAACAAAATATAAGTTTTAATTTTCAAATTTTTCCAGTATTACCAAACTCTAGATAATCTTGCTCTATTATAAATTAGAAGTGTTCAAGATGGTAACTTAATATTGGATTTGTTATTTAAAAAAATTATTTATGTTAGTGAATTTTCAAAGAAAATTACGCTATTGCAATGGCTTCAAAATTTTTGCAATGCGAATATTTTCCATGGAAATCCGTTTTAGACCATTCTAAATTGGTTCCTAAAATTTAACACTTTTTTTATGTATATATGTATATATATGTATGTATATGTGTATGTATATATGTATGTGTATATGTATATATATATATTTATGTATATATTTATGTATATATGTATATATGTATGTATATATGTATATATGTATGTGTATATGTATATATATATATTTATGTATATATTTATGTATATATGTATGTATATATGTATATATGTGTCACTCCAGACTATTTCTCCCCTTAGGATGCACTTAAAAATTATAAACAAATTTTAAAATGTCAATAATATCAAAAGAAAGGATGAGTTCGTTGCCCAGAAATTTTGGGGTTCATTTAGGTGTCAAATGTTTACAATTTAAGGTAAAAAAAAGCATGAAAAACGTGTTTTTCCATTTTACCCCCCTTTTATATGAAAATATGAGAAAAGTGTACACCACAACAGTTACTGTACTCTTAAAGAGCTTTCCAAAGTCATGCATTTTGAAGGGTAAATACTAATTTGACTTTGTACCCCTGTGTACCAATTATTTTTTTCACCCATGGAAATTCTAAACCAAAATATTCCTATATTTATCATAAGACAATAATACGCAGATTTCTTTGAAAATTCGCTCATTAAGTCATGGTGCTTGACTGGATTTTTTAAATAATACTTTTTTTGTACTTATTCATTCTAAAATAAAAACTTTTTTAATGCAAATATAGCCACAATAATTAAAATTGTTTTTCAACGCTAGTTTAATAATTTGATTAATGATGAAGCTTTGATTTCATATCACTTAAGTACTACAAAGAATAAACTTGAACCGCTTAATTGTCTATTCACATTGTAGTACAGATCTACTGATTAAAAAAATCTCTAAGAATAATAATTCAATTGATTATGACCAATTAAAATGTTTGAAGTAAGTATTCAGTGGTTAGTTGAATAATTACTCCTTGAAGTCAGGGTCGTAACTGTTTTTGGTGGGTTCGATGCATTGTTTATATAACAATATAATTATACATTAAGTATCTTTTGAAGATTTTTTTTTTTTTTAAAAAAAAGGAACTTTTGTTGTCTATTTTTTAAAGTTGATGTATCAAAATGTTGATGAAAGATTGGATCACTTGTTTTTTAAAAGCATCTTATGATCAAAAATGTTTTTTTTTTTTTTTTTTTTTTGGATGTCAAGGTTGAAAATCTTGGGATGAATTTTCCCATCGACCTGATGCATGACCTCTCTATCACATACTCTTTATATTGATACTAATGTCATTGTGCCTGCATTGTATAATATAATAAGCTTCCCAGTTTGTTTTCATTCATATTATTACTTGAATGACGTGGATGATTAGCAATGCTAATTGATAATTGTCTGTTAGCTTATCAGATTGATAACATTGATCGTTATCAGTACAATAATCAATATTATGAATCTTACAGATTTCCTTCTAATATAAAATAATATTTATATCACAGGCAAAAAAAGGAATAGCTGTTTACAATTGATATATTTAAATAACTACATCATATAACTAGATAAGATAGCTTTTATCTAGACTAAATTAAAAATTCCCGATAATTATAGATTATTGCAGAGGTCGTCCAACTAAAATTTCGCACGCCAAAGCGTTTTATCCGACCCCATAATAAAAATAATAAATTATTTAAAAGAACCCAGAAGTTAAAGCCTTAGGAATATATATATATGTATATAATTACTGACTTACTTTCTTCCATAGAATAGAATTTCAGATTTTATTATTTTTTTTTTCTGAATTTATAATTATCTAACTAAATTATAATAAGATAAGACAGCTTCTATCTAGACTACATTGAAAAATCGGTCCGAGACATCTGAGACAAACTTTCTCATACACGAGTTCATAATAACTAAACCTATGTGTCTCTATTTATTAGTTTTCGTAGGTACATTTAATTATTATTGAATATTTCATCAACATTTATCATAAAAATAACTTGTTTCGGGGCCTCTCTTCATCCGCGTTTAAAGCTATTTTCTCAGGAACTAGATTTTTTCCGGGAAAACGGCTTATATCGTTAGATTCGTATTTAAATGGACTACATTTTTTGAATTTTTTTAATAAAAATCGTCGGAACTGTTTTCGAGAAATATTTTTTTTTCACGTTTTTTCAGGGTTTTTTGGGGGTAGCGCCCCCAAATTTTGGGCTTAAATTAATTTCTCAATTGGGCCTCGGGGTATGATTTTTTTGAACATATATGCCAAAATCGACCCAGTAGTTTAGGCTCCAGGTGTCTTCACAGACATACGACAGACGCAGACAGACATTCTTTAAAAAACACTTTCTTGGACTCAGGGAACCTCAGTGTAAATCCATCTTTTTTTGTGCCATCTTTATATGAGAAAGTAACAAGGGCCAAATTTCAACTCGATCGGACCACTTTTAGATTTTTTACGTTTTTATTAATTTTTGCGGACTCAGAAAAATGGATTCAAGATGGCGGAAAATGCTAATTTTCTGGGCAGCACAACTAGCAGTAAGGAGTGATTTTTCTGTCTAGTTTCAATTCTCTACGTTAAATACCTTGGGCGCTACGATGATATCGTACACACACAGAGAAGTCATGCAGAAAACGCCACAGGAGGTCTTAATAACACTCAAAACGGATAATTCATTTGAAATTTCAAAACCAATTTTTGGTGAAAACATAACTTTTCCTACCAGTGGCATATCCAGGGGGGAGGCACATGGGGCATGTGCCCCCCCCCCCCCAGACCCAATAGAGAAAATAAAAGAACCGCCGAATTTGTTTTTTTTTAATACATATTTTTTTACATTCACTTCATATTTCATTCATATTTTACGATTTTGGTAGTATTCATACTACGGAATGATTAAATTTTAATTTAAATCAAATTATAATTATTAACAACTATACGGGAAACAGACAGAGAAAAATACACTCCAGCGCTGGGATATGAACCACAGGCCTCTATATTTCCAGTATAGCGCTCTACCAACTAAGCTACGCAGGAGAATGATTTTCTCTGACGTTATTGATACCTGGTCCCGAATTTAAGCTTTCAATTTGCCACAAATCTGAGAAGTCAACATTAATGACATAGAACCATACCGAGAAATAACGCTTGTAATTATAAAGTACCCAATTAGTACCTGTACCTAGTACAATCAATTAGAAATTTTACGATTTTGGTAGTATTCATACTACGGAAAGATTAAATTTTAATTTAAATCAAATTATAATTATTAACAACTACGGGAAACAGACAGAAAAAAATACACTCCAGCGCTGGGATATTTAATTTATATACATATTTAATTTCACCTAAGAGGGCTGTTTTGAGAGGTCATTTTTTAAAAATTTTCCGGGGGAGGACCCCCCCTCCTCCCCCATAAATGATCTGTAAACGACGCCCATGATTTACAGTTAGATATTGTACCGCAGTAAGCATCAGCATAACATTTTATAACGAATACGTTCTAAAACAGTTTTTGTTACTTGGGCGCGGAGATTTTTTTTTGTTTATTAGCTACATTTGTTTGGGGGGGGGGGGGGGGGGGGGAGGGGAGCTGTTTTGTTGAATAAGTAGTTCCCTTTTCTTTTTACCACTACAAATACCCCCCCCCCCTCCTCTAATCTAAACTGACAGAATGTGCCCCTCCCCCCCCAGACCATGCGCTGGATACGCCACTGTTTCCTACCATACGTGAGGAAAAGTAAAAAAAGGAAAAATGTTGCGGGCAAGTCATATGATAGGTTTGTTCCAACCACCAGTTCCGAATCAGTTTTGGATTAGTCCGTGATTGACGTAATGCGCATGCGCGATCATTGACCGTTGGGAATTGATTTGTGATTTCGTTTTTGTTGGAACGCTCCTTTCTCGAACCAAACTGCTTGCTGTGGTAGGTTTTAGCACTGTTATCAGAACAACTTTTTGAGTTGATCGTTTATGTGATTTTGCGTTCCTGTGCTATCAAAAATACCTGAATTTATTAATATTAAAGATATGGATGAGTCAATAGTTGATGAAGATAAGTGCCAGTCGCTTAAATCAGGGCATGATGTAGGCCGCCTAGGGGCTCGCACAACAAGGGGGGGCCACACCACAAAAGTTTCATTTTCTAATGCTAACTAAGCTCGAAAGTTGGAAGTAAAACCTACATACTCATAGAGGATATGACGAAAATACATGCACACATTTTAGAAATGTTTATTTAATAAATGAATACACGATTTCATTTCGATTTACGCAATTCACAATTTTCGGGTTTACTGAGGTGAACCAGTTTTAGTAGACTCACGGCACACTCGCATTTTTATTGATATAATCCTAAATGCTCTTTTGTTTTAAATACAAATATTAATCTTAGGCCAGTTAACGAAAGAAATATTGTGGAAATAAATCGGATTCTTTCTATATTTGTTTGAAAATGGAATAAGTATCAAAAGTCTATCTTGGAAAATAGGTCCAATTTTTATTTTTTTCAGAAATATTTAGAAAATGCCATTATATGCACAACAATTCACTGTCGCATTCGTACAAAAACATTTAAAAAAAGATTTGATTCGCAAGAGAGGAGAATAATAAGCGAGCGAAATCAAAACAAAAACAATGAAGCGGAGCGGAAGGTTACGTTTCTGTTCACCCAAACTCAATCCCAAACTACTAGTCCCTGCCACCGATCGCTGACTGCTCTGACTGGTTCCAAACTAATCCGTGATTTAATCAGAGCGTGGTTGGAACAGCTGATTAACAGTCGGAGTCAGTCAGAGTTTGAGTTTGGGCTCGTTGGAACGCTTTTTTCCAAATGCGCATGCGTCGGATAGTTCCAAACCAGTTTGAAGAGTGGTTGGAACAAACCTGATGTCGGAGGCTAACGTAAGACTTATAATGTATAACTGTAGATGTTCGAAAATCGGCACTGATGATGGCTTTAAACAGCAGAAAGCTGCTTTGATAAATAAACAATTATTATATTCCGTGGATATTTAGTATTGAATTTTAAATATTTATATTAGCTTGCTTTCTTGTTTGTTGATTTGTTTGTTTGTTTGTCCAGTACAAATCTTGCAATCGATTTTTTACTAACTTCCCGAGTAGCTAGACATTTGAAACTTTTAGAATAGCTCAGAACACGATGACAATGCATTATTTTAATACTTTTAGCCATCGATTATATTATTTATATTATTTCAAATATGTCGACGGCACGGTTTAGATTTGGTGTTGGGGAGATCCGTTGTACAAAGATTTGTCCTTTTATAGGTTTAAGATCAGCTCTCTAGATGGTTGTTGACATGTCGCTGTCATGTCATTGTTTTGTTTTGGTTTTGTTATATGTATAATTTGAGTTGATGTGTGACCACAGTTTATTTATGAAATATAATAGTGTTTTAATTAGTCTCATATACTTCAATGGCGACGAGGATGGGATAAGAACCGCGACGCAGACGAAGAGCAGATCGAAAAATACACGAAGCTGATAAAACTGCGCACGGGAGTAAGTAAACAAATAAACCGCATAAATGATTTTTTAGAAAATAAAGAAATAGAAATTTCAGAAGTAAAAGCTCGAGAGACATTTCTTGAACAATTGTGGGAAAAGATCGCGAACTTACAAGAAGAGATACTGGACCTCCCACTGAATGATAGGCTGTTGTCAAAGGATGAGAAAGATTTTATTTTAATAGAAAAATCGTACTTCCAAGGAAGGGCAGCAATAATAAAATTGATAAAAGAACATGATGAGTCTGCCAGGACTAATAAGGTAGTAAGTAAAGGTGAGACTTCAGGAATAAATTTACCTTTTACCCATTTTCAAGAGGAAGAGGCATTTGGAAATTTTATTACGCGATTCGAAAACTATTTAGAAATAAAAAGTGAGGTTACACCTAAAATGAAAGTATTAACTTTTTTAAATGCCCTTAATCCAAAATTACACCAAATTACGTATGAGCTTTGCGCGCCGGAAAAACAATTTGAAGAGTTGTCATTGATGTGAAGTAAATAAATTCGGAACTATTTTTTTTTTCACTATCATTATATATTATACAACAATAACAATTATATTATCAACATTACATACGAATCAACAGAAAATTTAAAAACGTAGTATATAAAAAGTTCTTTTTATCTTGAAATTAGTAGTATTGAATTTTAAGTATT
The DNA here is from genome assembly GCA_951217055.1 of Gerris lacustris. NCBI lineage: Eukaryota > Metazoa > Arthropoda > Insecta > Hemiptera > Gerridae > Gerris > Gerris lacustris. The sequence goes on along the minus strand of OX578281.1, from coordinate 3,515,328 downwards.
ATGTATCTATAATTCATCATTTTATTCATTTATGCCAAACCATAAATACCAATGTTATAATTATTTTTTCGTTAATTCTGTATCTTTATGAAGTCATTATGAGGATCGTTTTGAATATAATTGGAAGAACAGTTGGATGGGTGAATCAGTCAGGGTGGATTGCGTGACTTGTTATGCAAGTTACAGGAGAATCGAAGGTATCGGCTGACTGGTTCCCAGCTCAGCCTGTCCGGTCCATACCACGAGTCTCCCGGTCACATCGGAGAGGTCACGGTTACTGGGCTAAGAGGCTAACACAACAATCTGACACAGAATAACACTCTCTGAAGGATACCCACCTCCAAAATATCATTTTTTTTTTGTGCCCTCTACCCTATTTTTTCTTTAATAAAAAAGATAATACGAAACATAAGTCTAGTGAGTACGCAAGAAAGAGAATTAAGAAAAAAAATCACATTTAACAAAGATATTCTGAAACAGTTTGTTATCACAAGATTAATATTTTCCTCGAAATACGAAGGAACAAACTTGATTAGTCAATGGAACCTGAAAAAAATAATATGTCATCTACATCTAACGCAATGTTGAGTCAAGTTTACAGCGTGGTTGTAGTCACGTGTCACGTATTGCAATGCTAATGTTGAAATGAAACATGTTGTTCAATAATCCGGTGTAAAACTTAACATGCCGTGGCTTGACATTGAGTAATTATCGTCATCCATTTTTTACTACGTTTTTATTAGCTTGCTTTCTTGTTTGTTTGTTTGTTTGTCCAGTACAAATCTTGCAATCGATTTTTAACTAACTTCCCGAGTAGCTAGACATTTGAAACTTTTAGAATAGCTCAGAACATGCTGACAATAAATTATTTTAATACTTTTACCTATCTTTCAGCAGAATTTTGCTATATGGAAAGTTAGTTCAGAAACAATCCGCAAATTTATTTTATTTGTTTTGACATGTCAATATTTTCAATCTTCATTTCGACGGGTTTCAAATTTATGATTTATGACAGAAAATTTAAAAACGTAGTATTATAAAAAGTTCTTTTTATCTTGTGATTATTTAATTTTTGCTTCCGGGTTTACCGAAGGTAACGGAAGCATTGTGTTCACTTTTGAGAACGAAAAAATTTTATGTCTCCGATTTTAAAAATTTAAAGACAGAAATCCGTTTCAGACATCAGGGAACATTTTTGGTCTCGTGTCTGTCTGTCTATCTGTCTTGCAGTCGGTCTGTGTGTCAGCGAATTCTTGATATGTGTGACGATAACTTGAGTAAATGTCGACCGATTTTGATGAAATTTGGTAGACATGTTCACATTACCAATGCCCAAGACTAGTTCGTTGGACAACATTATCCGTCAAAGCGTTCACTCGCAACGCTCGCGTAAACGTGAACTTCAAATTTAAAATTGGAATTTTAGATCGGGGAAAAATCTAACTTCATCTATTCAATGAGAAAAAACATTTTTTTCAAAATACAAATTTATAGTAAAACTGCGACACCGCTATGAAGTGTTAAAGATCGCTAAAACTATAATAGTTTTTTACAAAATAAACAATACAACAATAATGTTAATGTTAAAATAACAATAAAGTACATGATAGGATGCGAGGAAGCTATGTGCCACACTAATTGGCAGTCTATTTTAAACCGATACGAAAATGTTTCTTTAGAATTAGGAAATACGCTGAATAAGGATGAGGGACAAGAATTAGGATTGTTTGGTTAATTTATTCAATTTTATTATCTTGATAGAATAAGGTTAATTGAGGTTATGAAACAGCTTTGACCAAAATGAAGGTTATCTATAATTGATTTTTTGTTTCTTTTATGTCATGATCACCATGAGGTTATTTACTGAACAGGGGATTCAACCACTTCGCTCATCTACTTCTTTGTCTTTAACAGATGACTCTACAGATTCTACTGATAACAATGTGAATCTTGAGTCACTTCTCCTGGGATTCGAATTCACAAGGTATGTCAGTGCAAAATAGACCCCCGCACCGTGACTTGAACCACGGGCCTCCTATTAAACCGTTACAGGCGCTCTTACTAACTGAGCTATACTGGAGAATGATTTTTTTCTGTCGTTGCCGATACAAATTCCCCGAATCCAAGCTTTCAATCTTGTCTACAAGTCCAGCAAGCCAATATTCACGGCAATAGAACTAGACCGAGAATTAACGCTGATAATTATAAAGTACTCAATTAGTACCTGTACCTAATACAGTCAATTAGAAATTCAAATTATTAAGTTTTAGGTAGTATTCAGAGATTTGCACGTTAAAGGACTTTGGTTTGGTTCAAGAGGCACTATACCTTTACAGTGTTTACCACAGTGATTTCTTCGATGAGATAGGTATAGATAAAAAGGAACTGACAAGAATAGCCGAATCAATTATTTTAGATTCGCTTGGCATTTTAAATCATCATATATACGGCTAAACTTAATTTTATTTTTGACATTTTGTTTATTTATTTTTTTGACAAAACAAATATATTGACTAAGTTAATTTTTACAAGTTACTATTTTGACAAATGTATAATGATGATTATATACTTAAATTTCTTGTAAATTTTGCACTATTCAATAGGTTATTGTCTGTTAAAAGATTGCTTTAGTATAAGCTGTGTATTTAGCAACTCATTATAAATGAGCAGCCTCTTGTATGTTTTTTTTGTAAAATATATTATGTTTCTCTCTACGTAAAGATTAAATTTTACTTTAAATCCAATTATAATTATCATTAACTACGGGAGACATACAGACATACCTGTAACGGATTAATAGGAGCACCGTGGTTCAAGTCCCGGTGCGGGGGTCAATTTTTCTCTGTATGTCTCCCGTAGTTAATGATAATTATAATTTGATTTAAAGTCAAATTTAATCTATCCGTAGTATGAATACTACCTCAAACTTAAAAATTTGAATTGGCACTTCAGTGTTAAACCTAGGTTTCATGTGAGTTGTGATTATGCTTATCAGACAGTATCCATGAATGTGATTTCGAAAACACCAAATTTAGTTTTAAACAAGCAATCCAAATCCGAATTTCCTATAAATATTGCTGCTATACCTTAATTTCTTTTGGTGTGCGTATGATATGCCATACTGCTTTCTTTCTGGCGAAGGACCATTATAATACAGTAATACTTTATCTAAGTGGCTGGATATTTATTTCTTATCGTATTGTTTCTTATAGTCCAAGCAAAAAAGTGTTAATAGTAAAAAACGTTAGTAATAGTCCAGGACAGTGTTTCCCAAAGTGTGGGTCGCGAACCGGCACTGGGTCCTAGAAAAATTTTGCCGGGTCGAGAAAACAAATTGTAAAAACATGAAAAAAATGTTTTCGGTTAAAAATTCGGTGTTATATTATAGTCCAGGAAAATTAGTAAAAAAAAACAGCAAATGTAGGAAATAATTTATAAAGTTTTGAAACTTTGTGAAAACACTATTAAGGGGTCTAGTATTAAGAAACAGTAAAGTTCCCCCCTCTGGAGGGGGCGCGTCCCCCCCTCCCCCCTCCTTAAAGTCCAAAATTTACTTATTTTTCACTTTTTACCCAAAACGGTTTTTTTTTTTTTAAAAAGAAGTGATATTACCAAAATTATTCCTCACATAATTCTGCACAAAAAAGGTCCTATGCATGTTTGAAGTGGGACATACCGTTTTCGAGATATGTATTGTAGTTGGATAGAGATAAAACGTATTTTTGCGAACCAAGATATCTTAAAAACAACACATCCGATATTAATGAAACTGGGATGGTAGGTTATACTTAGCCCATGGTTGATCCCATATAAGTTTCAACCTTCTGCGCCCAATATTTTATCCTCCACATGCGCACAAACATACATTTATTTAGACCTATATCTTAAAAAGTACTCAACAGATTATTATGAAATTTGGATGGTTTGTCGAAAGTAGCTCGCAGATAGCCTCAAATTAATTTCAACCGTCTGCGCTCTTTACATTTTCTAAATTGGTTCCCTTTCTGTCTGTCTGTTGATAAATTTTTTGTGTGTCTGTTATGAATTAAAGTATCAATTTATCAAAAAGAAAAGAGCGCAGAGGGTTGAAATTAATATGAGGCTATTTGCGGCCTACTTTCGACAAACCATCCAAATTTCATAATAATCTGTTGAGTACTTTTGAAGATATAGGTCTAAATAAATGTATGTTTGTGCGCATGTCGAGGATAAAATAATGGGTACAGAAGGTTGAAACATATATGGGATCAACCATGGGCTAAGTATAATCTATCATCCCAATTTCATTAAAATCTGATGTGTGGTTTTTAAGATATCTTGGTTCGCAAAAATAGGTTTTATCTCTATCCAACTACAATATCTCGAAAACGGTATGTCCCACTTCAAACATGCATAGGACCTTTTTTGTGCAGAATTATGTGAGAAATAATTTTGGTAATAACACTTCTCTTCAAGAAATAAACCGTTTTGCGTAAAAAGTAAAAAATAAGTAAATTTTGGACTTTAAGGAGGGGGGAGGGGGGGACGCGCAGTAAGTTCCCCCCTCAAAAGGGGGGAACTTTACTGTTTCTTACTACTACACCCCTTAAAAGTGTTTTCACAAAGTTTCAAAAGTTTATAAATTATTTCCCGTATTATTCCTTATTTTCCTGGACTATTATAAACATTAAAATGAAATTATTATAAATAAATATTTGAAATATATAAAAAGGAAGAAATGTTAAATCTTAGTGAACAATAAGTTGATAATGTAATTGAAATTTCATGCGCAACCGATCTGAAAAAAGTGTTGGAAACTGTACCACTAATTAATTTTTGGTTGCGCTGTCAAAAGGCGTATCCAAGCGCATATGAAAAAGCAGTACAATTATTAATGCCTTTTGTCACTACTTATACGTGTGAAGCTGTGTTCTCAACCTTGGTGTACTTAAAAAATAAGTATCAAAACATATTGGATGTGGAACCTAATTTAAGAATATAATTAACATCATTACCTCCTAATTTAAATTTGTTAGGTGATAACAAACAACATCACCCTTCGCACTAAGTACAAAATATGAGGAAAGCAAAGCTTACTTCATTTATTGAAGTTTTTAATCAATATTATTGTTAATTCTTTAATTATATATTTTTCTTTTATTATATATTTATTTTGCAATTTTAGAGTATGAATAAACAAACAAATAACTTGATTTTTATTAAAATTTTTTTTTTTGTTTTGAAAATGCATACATTTTTTTCAAGGTGGGTCGGGAAAAATTTTAAAATTTCGTACCGGGTGGCGGTCAAAAAGGTTTGGGAAACGCTGATCCAGGAGATAGCGTGAAAAAAAGTAACTGACTAACATCGAGCTAGAATTTTGTGTAAATTGTATAGTGCCTTTTAAGAATATGAGGCAATATGGTGGAAAATGTGATTTTCATGATCCTGATTACGAAATTAGTTAGTAGACCAAAAATCAAGTTGATGGTAGTTCGTCACTTAATGCAAATGCAGCTCAAATCTACTTCTGCACTTGAATTTTAGTAACTTGTGCAGTGGCGTAGCTAGCTCTGATAGCGCCCGCCCACAAGATAAAAAAGTGCGCCCCTTACTTTTAATCCACTCCCTTTAGCTTAATAATGTAAATAGATATTATTATCAAGTAACAAGTGAGTTGTAACAGTAAGAATCAAATAAGTAGCTTAGGCAATCTTAAGGAAATTCTTAAACAAATTAGTAACAGACTTAAAAAAAATATATAATAATAATACTGAATAAATAAAAATATAAAATACAATTGAAGGAAAAAAGTTTAACTTTTGTAATTAGACACAATTTATTTAAGAAATTTATTAGCACATAACAAGCACGTAACAAAAAATATCAATATGCTTTTACAAAAATGTTAGGTAACTAATTTTTATTAAAGGAACGAGTAATGAAATTTAAATAATTTAGGTCAAAATAGAACACATTACAAAAAAGCATTAAGTTTTAGATTATACTTAATAACTAAAAAAATGTATAACACTTGTGGAACATGATAAATTTTACATGCCATTTTGACAAAATACATCAAAATTTTTCGTCAGCCCCCTCCTTGTACTAATTTCATGTTCACGTTACGACGAAACCCTTTTTACATGAGACTTCACGCCTCACCAATTTATTGAGGGAATGTGTCCATCAAATCATTCATGGATCACTTAACTCTTTTGAATTACTAAACAGGTCGTCTATTTATTTTTTATTTATTTTTTTTTTCACTTTCTCTATTTTTCAAATTCTACCAATTTTTTTCTTCTCCAATTTTGCGCCCCCTCAAGCCTGCGGCCGCGGGCGCTGCGGCCCGATAGCTACGCCCCTGAACTTGTGCAACAATAAAAATATCCAGACTTAAACAAAGCTGCTTATAGTATAATTTCATTTTTTGGCCCAACATATTGCTATGAATGAATTCTTGTACAACAGAATGAAGTTAATGAGGTTAAAATATCCTTCGAAGTTGACCAATCATCTCACAGAATTGCTGAGGGCGTATTTAATAAATTTTGCGTAATATTTCCAAGATTTTCGATGGTAGTGCAAGTGCTTAACGAGATATTATTGACTAATTGATATTTTAATTGAAAAAGATTAGCGAAATTTATACATTTTATTAAAGATTTGTATAAACTAACTTAGACATTACTCTAATAGTCCAGGAAATAGCGTGCAATAAAGTGTCTGACTAACATCAAGCTAGAGTTTTGTATACAAGTAAATGTTTTGGAGCCTTTTAAGAATATTTGGTCGGCTAAGTTCGTCTGCGGGACATAGATTGGCATTTGAAAAAAAAAAAAACCAGCGGAGAGCGGCCATGTCCCGCCCTTTTTGGTGGACAATGTGATTTTCATGATCCTGAGTACGAAATTAGTTAGTAGACCAAAAATCAAGTTGATGGTAGTTCGTCACTTAATATGAGGCCTCTTGGATTTGAAGTAATATTTGACTAACTAACCTATTAAGTGAAAAACTATCATTAACTTGATTTTATGTCTACTAACTAATTTCGTACTCAGGATCATGAAAATCACATTGTCCGCCAAAAGGGGCAGGCCATGGCCGCTCACCACAGATTTGTTCTTTTTCAAATGCCTATTGCCAAACTATGTCCCTCAGACGAACGTAGTCGACCACATATTCTTAAAAGGCGCCAAAACATTTACTTATACACGAAATTCTAGCTTGATGTTAGTCACACACTTTTTTGCACGCTCTCCTGGACTATAATGTTTTGCATGTTCTAAATAACTTATAGAGATATATCATATAGAGATATATCAAATGTACGCTTGCTTTAAAATCATTAAAGCAAGTATCCATAGTAGGTTTTTAATTATAAAACCAGGTTAACAGGTTTTTAAGCATTATAACATCAGTCAAGGAAATTTGACCAACATAAGTCAAGCTAATCGAACAGATGTAAAAAAATAAAATTAATTTTCACTGCTGCCTTGTAATTAAAAATATTTAGCTAAAGTTTCTTACTTCTAGTTTAAAATTAGAAAGTACAGTTAATAAGTCTTATTTTTTTATTTAGACTTATTTTATTTGAAGAATTGATGGATATAGTTTTACTGCTTGTCTTGTAGTTACATAAAATTATTTTGTTTACATAACTTATATATAATTGTACTAATGAATTCACACTTAGTTACAAATAAGTATAGTTATTATGAAAGAGGGATTAAAAATCATTATTGATTATATAATTAATATTAAGATTTACTTTTTCATTACACAATTCGAAATGTTAAGTATATTAGGATTAACTCAAAATGAGAGAACATAAAATTATGAAATTAATAACGATATTTTATTAGTAAGGTAGATGGATCTTTAGTCGTGATAATTAAAACATTAATCCATTTCTATTAACGTTTCGACCCCTCATCATAACGTCATCATCCGTCTTTATTTAAAAGTTATTGTACAACATGAGTCATTGAGTATCTCTATGAGAGTGTCATTATATCAATTAATATACTCGTAGTAGTTAATGTATATATTAAAAAAGGTATTTTAAACATCTACTTTTACTTTATAACAATGTACTATGATAATAACAATTTAAACGCAAACAACAAAATAACACTATCAAATAAAGATCCTTATCAACAATTCAATTAAAAAGGTGTTGACTTCAAGGAATTCTTTAACGATGATTTAGTAAAACATATTGTGCTGAGATTTAAAATTAAATAAAGAGAGAGAAAATTTAAAATCAATGGATTAGATTTGATTGCTTCCGAAAGGTAACGGAAGCTATGTGCTGCCTCTGAAGAACGAATAGTTATTTATGTTACTAGGCAGCAAAATGGAATTTTGCTGACGTTTTTTAAGTGTTAGCTCCGAGCCGAAGGCGAGGAAAGGCTAAACAAATTTACTGCAGAGGCGAAGCCGAGGAACGAAAATGTTAATTACCTGCTTAGGTGTTTCCCAAGCAGGTAATCTTTAAATAAGTCAGGAATGATTCCTTTGCTGCATAGATACATTCAATATTTTATCTTCTAACGGCAGAAAAATTAAATAAATTAGACAATAGTGGCATTTAAAAGCATAAAATCAATAAAGTACATGATAGGATGCGAGGAAGCTATGTGCAACACTAATTGGCAGTCTATTTTTTAGTTTTATTATAAAAAAACATTTCATACTTGTACATTGTACATGCCACAAAACTATCATTTATATAATCGAGTAGTGTCCCAACGACGGCGACGACGACTCACCTCGAAATGATTTGTTATTGCTAAGCTAGGCAAACCACATTTATTCCAATAAAAATAAATGTTTGTTTTGATTCGTTGGTCTTCAAATAGATATAATAACTTATCTAAATTAATTTACTTAATTTTAGTTCTAAATATAAAATATAAGCCCATTGCCACGGGTTTAATTATACAATTTAAGCTAATTCAACACTGAGAACATTTTAAGTACAGCATTTAAGTTATATACCTGACCTTATCTAATATAATGAAAGAAGTTAACAAAATATTCACATAATCATTTTTAGTTCTTAAATACAGTGGAGAAGCTAAATATCATATAATATTTGTTGGTCTGATTTTGTCATTGAAATGTCGCAATGCTTAGTAGGAAGGGGTGAAAGTCGCCCTCGTTTTCAATATCTTATTCCTATATTATAAGAAGAGTCCTTGATTTTTTATGAAATAACTTTTTTACCAAATTGTTCGTGATATTTGCCTCTTAATATTATTTGATTAATATTTTGTTATAAGATTCCTAATTTATTTTTTCTATTTTTTCACTCATGTTTGGATTATAAAAAGTGGTAATTAATTTATTGCTTTCGAGCTTATACTGAAGGTAACAGAACCTACGTCATCGTTCTAGAGAACGACAATTATCTCTATCTCAGATTTCAAAAAATCCAAGACAGAAATCCGTTTTAGAGACATCAGGAAACATTTCTTTTGGTTCCGTGACTGTCTGCCGGTCTGTCACTAATTTTTTACGAATTAACATATATTGAATAACACCTATGAAATTAGTTTGTGAATTGATAGGTGACCACTTTGATCTGGAGTAATATTTGAATAAAAGACCTATCAAATGACAAACCAACATCAACTTGATTTTTGGTCTGCTAACTAATTTCATACTTTGGATCATTAACTCACATTGTCCACAATAATAAGCGGGACATGACCGCTCTCCACCGGTTTGTTTTTTTCAAATACCTATGCCGAGCTATATCCCGCAGACGAACTTAGCCGTCCACATATTATTAAAAGGCACTAAAAGATTAACTTACACACAAAATTCTAGTTTGATATTAGTCAGACGTCTTTCATGTAGGTATAATAATAAAGATAATAATATATATTTTTTATTAAATATTAAAATGTCAGTGTTGCCTTTTGAAATTTGAATGGTTTGTTTACTTATTATTTCTCCTTTATTTCTGAATTAGTTTCTACTTATATATTAGCAACATTTGTTGGTCCTTTGGGCCGGATCCAGAGTGGTTTAAATATAGACTAGGTGTGCAATGCAGTTGTCTGCTTGCAATATTGAGCTGAGCGTGCATTTTAATCTTAACCAATAAACATTTGTATTTATAAACAGCTAAAATCGAATCAAAAATAGTAAAATCTCTAATTTTAATTAAAAAACATTTTTTCCTGTTTTTCTATCCCCTCTTAAATGAAAATATGACAAAAGTGAACATAACAACAATAACTGTACTCGTAAAGAGCTTTCCAACGACAAGCATCATGAAGGGCATATACTATTTTCACTTTTGTACCCCGTACCCCTGTTTACGAATTTAGACCATTTCAGATTTATAATACCTTCCTGTGGTTGGTCACTATGACCGTGCCGAATTTCGTGCGAATCAGTTCAGCCGTTCAGGAGATAACTTTTGTACCCCGTACCCCGTACCCCTGTGTACCCCTGGGTACCAATTTGGACCATTTCAGATTTATACTCTCCTGTGGTTGATACTATGACCGTGCCGAATTTCGTGCGAATCGGTTCAGCCGTTCAGGAGAAAACTTTTGTACCCCGTACCCCATACCCCTGTGTACCAAATTGGAGCATTTTAGATTTATACCTTCCTGTGGTTGGTCACTATGACCGTGCCGAATTTCGTGTGAATCGGTTCAGCCGTTAAGGAGGAAACTTTTGTACCCCGTACCTCGTACCCCTGTGTACCAATTTGGACCATTTCAGATTTATTCGTTCCTGTGGTTAGTCACTATGACCGTGCCAAATGTTGTGCAGATAGGTTCAGCCGTTCAGGAGGAGTATGCGACAGAAAAAATGCAACGTGTAGTATAAGAGCTTCGCTTCGCTCAGCTCAATAAGAATATCGAATCATGCCAAGTGTAGTAGGTTACCTTGGAAATATAAAAAAGATTAACATACGAATATTGTTGACATCTCAAAAACAAACAAAATATTTTATAATTAAAGGTTTGTAAATATTTTAAATTGATATATTTAAATACAAGTCGTATAAACGGTGCTTTCAGGTAAATAATACCCTCACCTTAACACTCACATCATACCTATCTACAGGTATATAGGTATAAAAATAACACGTTCTATTTTGTATGATTTTTGGAGGTCGTGGGAAGTTGTGATTAAAAAAAAGTAAGTGCTCTCACGAGTGTTGATTTTTTAGATAATTTATTTATTTTTTCTCACATGCAGTTTTTATATCAATGTCAAAGAATTATGGTTTGTTATTAACCTATAGCCATATATAAGGGGGAAATCCTTTCTTATATTATTCGAGATAATGTGTTTAGATAATTATTTCATGACTAAACTTTCATTCCTTAAAGATAATTGAAAAAAAAAAAAAAAAAAAAAAAAAATATATATATATATATATATATATATATATGCACCAGTGTATAGTTATTTCCATTTATTGTTACATGATTTGGTAAATTATGTATTTGTAATTAGTTGTTGTGATATAGGTTTGGATTTTAATGTATTCCGTGCATTGTTGGTTTAGTTAGTCTAATTGTAGCCTTAATTCTTGGCGACAAGTTTTTAAAATAAGTATTCCGGCAGATATTGTTGACATATTATTACCGACCAATGAGAAAAGACATACTCTAATTGTAGCCTTTATTCTTGGCGACAAGTTTTCTAAATAATTTTTCCTGGAGTTTATGTTGACATATTATGACCGACCAATGAGAAAAGACTTTCTCAAATTGTAGCCTTTATTCTTGGCGACAAGTTTTTTAAATCAATTTTCCTTGAGTTTATGTTGACATATTATGACCGACCAATGAGAAAAGACTTTAATTTATTTTAACAGGAGCTCCATTGCTTTGTTTATTTTTTACACATTTTGACAGTTTTTGACACGTTAATTAAATGAAAAGTGCAAAATATTACGACAAAAATGAAAAAAATCCTATTTATATATAAATCAAAAGGTAAGTCCAACCTAATATATTTGACTGACCACTAGACGGAGACAGATATATATAGATATCAAGCGATTTTTTTTATAAATGAAACAGTCAAAGTAAAAAATAGAACAAAATCTGGACAAAGAGTTGAATATGCCTATATTTATAGTTTTTATAAATTGATATCGTACATGACCTATATATTGCTGGTCCTTTGGGCCGGATCCAGAGTATTTAGGTCCTTAACACATTAAGGCGCTTCTACATGATCCAAGTTGACTTGGACCGAGTAACTTAAATCAAATCTACTTGGTCAAAGTAAAAATAAATTTTTGATGCAGTGTTCACACGATTCAAGTATACTTGGTCCAAGTAGGGGAACTGGTAAAAAAAATCATTAAGAAGCAAAGGAATAAAAACAAAAATGTGAAAGAAATAAAAGCTGTCAATAACCTTCTTATAAACAAATCCGTCACAACTTTTCACGTCTTTTCTCATTTTTGACAGCTTTCTTGTCATAATCATATGGTTGACGCCATCCAAGTCTACTTAGATCAAATAACGTCTAACTCAACTTGGATGTCCAAGTTGACTTTGATAACCTGTTTACACGATCCAAGTAGCGTCAAAATAGTGTCAAAACTGATTCGGTCCAAGTCAACTTGGATCGTGTAGACGCGGCTTTAAGGTCCTTACACATGAGATTAAAAAAATACTGAAGTTAGAGATAGAAATGTGAAACAGAAATTGCATCTGTCGCTATAAATAAAATTGGGGGTACAGAGTTTAAGTTTGAGTATCGATATAAATATGAAACTGAAAAATATATTTTCTAAAATCTATTTAAAAAATCTAAAAAGAAAAAAATAGTCTGCTTAGAAGTGAGGCACATAGCTTCCTCGCAGTCTGTGGCACATACTTTAATGATTATATGCATTTAACAACCGATTATTGTCAAATTTAATAATTCCTCTCCCCCACTGTTTCTTAAATCTCAAAATTGTTTTTACATGAATTGAAGTATCAATTTAACAATATATAAAGAGCGGAGATGGTTTGTAATTAATCTGGGGATAATACTTTCTACACACTATAAAAATTTCTTAAAAATTCAGATGATTAATTCGAAGATATAGGTTTATAATTAAATGTACTCGTATGTTTGTGCACATGAAGAAGAGAAAAAAACGGGCGCAAATGGTTTATAGGAACAAATGGGCTAATTATGACCTATCATCCAAATATAATTAAAATCGGGCTATTGGTTTTTAATATATGTTGGTCCCCCCAAAATTGAGCGACAGACACAGAACCAAAAATTATTCCCTGATGTCTTAAACAGATTTTTTCTTGGATTTTTTTTAAAGCAGAGACATAAAATTTTCATTCATCAAAACGATAACATAGCTTTCGTTACCTTAGGTAAGGTCGGAAGCAAAAATGTAGATCAAATTTCATTTATAAATAGTGAAGTATAATATAAATTTATTTTAAGGATTCTTTTACAAATATTTGTTATTATTATATTGATTATTGATTAATATTTAATGTTTTTTCATTGTCTGCTACCTCGGAAAAAATAGCATATGCTACACTACTTTGAAGTGTTTTTTCTTTACCGCGGCAATATTTACTGACTCGCTTCGCTTGACAGTAATGTAATTGCCGCGGTAAAGAAAAAACTCACTTCACAGCCTAGTAACATAATATACTATTTTCCGTGGTAGGCTGTGAAATAGTAACTTTGGAGCCTAAAAAACATAGCTAAAATCCATTTTTTCATTACGTGGACTTAAAAAATCTTTTCATTACCTCTAGCTGTAAAGAAAAAATTTTACGTCCTAGGAACTAAAAGATTTTTATTTTCCGGCGGGTAGTTGTCAAAACTTCCGTTAGTAGCGCTGCAGTCTTTGTAGAAATGCTTCTAGTACGATTAAAATCCGCTAGATGTCAATGCGTTTTATTTATCTTTTCTTATAGTGTAACCTCTTTTTAAGGTTTATTTTTTTAAGTCTTAAGTAGGTACTAATATTTGTTATTATTATATATTGATTAGTGATTAATATTTAATGTTTTTTCATTGTCTGCTACCTCGGAAAAAATAGCATATGCTACGCGACTGTGAAGTGTTTTTTCTTTATCTTGGCAATATTTACTGTATCGCTTCGCTCGACAGTAAATGTAATTGCCGCGGTAAAGAAAAAACTCACTTCACAGCCTAGTAACATAATATACTATTACATTCGTTACAACGAAAGATTAAAAGATTTTTTTTTTAGCTGTAAAGTATAAAATTAGTTACTTCATTCAAGAAGAGTAACTTATAATTAATAATGAATCTGTTTAATGAAGAGTTTTTTTTAAAAAAACATTTTGAAGTAAGTAATTTTTGTAGTAAGCATTTATACGGTATGAAATATCTCGTGATATCTTAATTATAGAACAATTTTTCAAACTCGTAATTGCCAATTGATCTGAAATCTTACTTGATAAATGGTTTTATACGGGTTGTAAATTGTGAATTTATTACTCTATTCATTTACGATTTATAAGTTCAATTTATTGATGCAGGTTAAAAGATTCAGATTGAGGAACGAGTTTTAATAATTTGAAATACTTGTTTTTTTTTTTAAGTTTAGAATACTTATGCATTGTAAAACTTACAAGTTTGAAGGTCTAAATGTGGTTTTATTCAATTTTTTTTTTCTTATTTAACAATGTATGTCAGGAGGTTAAAGTGATGTAACTATTATTTATTTGAACCAATTCTTCTTTTTAATGATAATAAAATGTAATTTATTGTATTTATATTCTATGTGGTAATATTATAAGATATTCCTTTGATACACTTCTATGACTAAAACCGTATGTTTCAAAACAACTAATTCAACACTTCCTTCTACAGTAAAAACGAGATAGAAAAAATATAAATATATTAATATCCGACCAGTGATATTATTAAAGTCATATGGGAATTTAGGTCGTGCTTTGCTACGGAATATATTGTGAATTGTTCTTTAGGATCCGTTCTCTCTTAACTCCCCTTACTATACTAACTATAGGCTTGTTATGTTAACAATGCAATGTGGATATTCAAACAACAACCAATTCACTCCTTAATCCCAAAAATAATTGTGGGGACAAAATCACTAATGTAAAAAAATAAGCCAAGTCTCGCGTAAAAATTTGTGAGAGCATTGGTTTAGCCAAGTCTCCCACTATCCGAGTAAGTTCTACTAGGTCTAATTTATCCAGTGTAAGCACATGATGTTTGTCTGTCCCTATCTCTATTCTCTTTCCCAAATTTATTTACACGTTTAAATTTAAAAACATTTTCTGACTTGGCAAATACACACCACAAAGAGGCTAAAATTAAATCTAGTGTCATATACAAATTTGAATCCTTGTGGTGCGACGCTCAAATGAAAAAAATAATATTAATTATTTGATTTAAGTTTGTGGTGTGTATTTGCCAAGTCAGAAAATGTTTTT
The DNA here is from genome assembly GCA_951217055.1 of Gerris lacustris. NCBI lineage: Eukaryota > Metazoa > Arthropoda > Insecta > Hemiptera > Gerridae > Gerris > Gerris lacustris. The sequence goes on along the minus strand of OX578281.1, from coordinate 3,499,903 downwards.
AAATTTAAACGTGTAGAGTGATTTGGTAAAGAGAATAGAGAGAGGGACAGACAAACATCATGTACTTGCACTCGATAAATTAGACCTAGTAGAACTTACTCGGACAGTGGGAGACTTGGCTAAACCTATCATCTCACACAGGGCCGCCCTAAGATATTTGGAGCCCGTGGGCTACAACAAATTATGCGCCCCTCTTCATAAGAAAATACACGGAATGGCAGGAGGGATCGGGGCATAGTTATTTATTCAAGTTATCAAATAAGTCACTCTCTATGGATAAAATACTTAAATCATTTAATTTGCTCTGTCCCAAAGAAGACCGTAAAACATTTTTTGCTCTTTTTAGTGCTGAGAAAGATCTTTCGCCGCTTCAATTTGTAGAGGAAATACTTTTTAAAAAAATGCGCAGTGCTGTGGCCACGTTAGGAAAGGTGGTCAATTTTAAAGTCGATTATCGTCCTTAAACTAAGTTCCACAGTAGATATATTTTAGTATTTTCCAATAAATAAACGTTTTTACAATGAAGGCATTCCTCAATAATAATTATTTATGTAACTAGGCAGCAAAATGGAATTTTTCTGACGAATGATTAAGTTAGCCTCCGAGCCGGAGGCGAGGTCAGGCTATGGAAATTAACTGCCTCGGCTTCGCCTCGGCAGGTAATTTATCCGATTGACTGCCGAGGCGAAGCCGAGGCAGGCAATATATCAATATGAGGCAGAAATGTTTCCTTTGCTGCCTTGTTGCATACAATATTTTTCCTACTGGCGGCAGAAAAATATGTTTCCTATAAATAATATTCATTTCATAATACTTACTTAACAAATACTATTATTGAACTATTCAAATTAAAAAAAACAAAACAAGAAACTATATCAAATGTTACAATTTTAAAAAATGAATTGACAGAAATACAGTAAAAACAAAACAAAATGATGATAATAGAAGAGCCTGCAGTGTTGCCACTAATTTAATTATTTATGATTATTTTAAGACCTACCTACTACTTTTTTGTAATATGTATTTTTATTTCTTTTTTATCTTTTTACTCCATTTATATTTTATAAATATAATCTATAATAAGTATTTATAAACCTTTTTTTAAAAATTCGTAATATTTTTAAGGTAAATTGTTTAAATAATTTAGGTTAAAGATAATATAAAAGAAAAGGTTGATTGTGTATTTATTTGTAGCGGGGAATGTGGGCGTGGCTTAGCCTGGAAGAATCCTCAGCAAAATACGATTTTGCCGCCTAGGCAGCAAAATCGTATTTTGCTGCGTATTGTAAAGTTTTCTTGAAACCTCAGAGAAATTAAACTTTCATGCCTAAAAACAGTTCAATAATGCGTAATTTTGCTGCCGCTAGTAGGAAAAATTATTTTCTACATCGTCCTTATATACACACATTTTTGCAGCATTCTTTCTAATTGTGTCTTAATTGATCAGAAACCTAAATATTGAGTAAATGTCATCATAGGCACACCTTTTCTTTTGTACTTCTACTAGAAGTTTATCAATAATAGCATGATATGTATTTTTTTTCATAATATGTATTGAATTCGGCATTGGCATTAAATTTAACTTCCGATGTATTTTTGCCGTACTGTTTTTTTCTTTTGCGTATTCGTTTCTACTTATCACATCCGGACCCAGACAATTTTATACCTTCAGATTTGTAAAGGTTAATGATTCTGGATTTCATTTGGACTGTAAACATTTTTTTCTAAAGAAGTGTATAATCTAATAATGCTTTCAATTGTAGTATCAACTTTTTAAAGTGATTTTATAGTTTTATCTGGATTTCGCTCCAAAATGCTACCATAATAGAAGTTTCCAGTGGCTTGAACTCATTTAACAGCCCCTTAGCTTCAACTCTTGTTTCAGGCTTTTGAAAATTATCTTTGTATAATTTGTTGAAAGCATCTTTAAAATTTTCGTAATCGGAAACCTAATACAACACTGATAAATAGTGCCGCCCCCAAAAAGCTTGCGCCCCGGGGCTATAGCCCATTTAGCCCTGTGGTTAGGGTGGCTTTCATCTTTTTACGCGAGACAAGGCTTATTTTTTTACACTAGTATTTTTGTTGGGATCTATATTTTTCCTAATTAATATTTATTTTTCAACAAAATTTGTAGTAATCATATGTTTCTATTAATCAATGAATCAGATGAATCAGAAGTGTTTCAAATGTAACCAAAATGAACATGAGAAGCTATTAATAATATAAATTAAAAGGGTTAGGAGCACAGATTGGGTGTTATCAGATGCTGTATCAGAATAGAAATGATAACCTCATCTGACCTTGCGCCAAATCCAAACTGGTTCTCACGATACTTGTTTTCATTTTTTTTTGTTTTCTTATAAAATCAATTACAAAACAAAACAAATTATAATTATTATTTTTTTGATGATTATTTGAAGATTATCGCAGTATTTTATCCTCATTATCCATAAGAGTAAGTAGTTATCAATGCATTTTATTTAATTATAATTATTTATCTCCAGTAGGGGCTGTAAAGAAATGAAAAGGAGGGCAACCCAAGCTACATACAGAGTCCACGACTTACTAAAAACAACTGGATCAGATGCTCTGTGCACAAAGAAACAGCTCTTCAGATCAGTAGTCCGATCTACATTGTTATACGCTTCCGAAATTTGGGCATTGCAATATATGAAGGAAATTGAAAGTGTTCAAATGTCATACTACAAGCGAATCTTCCATTGGCCGTGGAACACCCCTAATCATTTTGTAAGGCTTGAACTAGGGATTGAAGCTTTAAGTGTCGATGTTATTAAAAGGGCCCTCAACTGGATGAAGACGCTACTAGAACAGCCTCAAACAAGTATACTCCGCCTATGTCTGTCTGCATTAGTAAAGCTGGACAGAAAAAGTACCACCAAAGTCAACTTCAACTGGTTTAGTCAATTAAAGCAACACCTCGTGAAGGTAGGAATAGACAATCTAGATCCAGATCAGAACACATTCAAGCTCACCAAAATCTTTTTAAAAAATTCCCTAGATTCGTGGTCCTGCCACTGCCTATCTTTGGACGTAGAATCTGCACTAGCATCCTCATACAACCCTCTGTACAGGCGACTAAGTTCGTTAGGTGTGGGCGAGGATTACATTGAGCAAAGAATGTCTATACATAAACTTAGAGTCGTTAGCCAATTAAGAATAAGCCACAAAGAAAAGATCCGAATTTACCATAAGGGGTACAAGTATGAAATGGATTCAACTTCACTATGTTCTATATGCAACTTACAGCAAAATGAAGATCTAACTCATTTCCTATTTATCTGCCCAATTTACGACTCGCTTAGAAAGCATTACTTACAGCACCCGCAATTGCTCAACAATGAAATGGACTGCGCTCTAGAGGAACTCCTAACAGACTTAAATTTAAACAAAATTAATAATATTTATTATTATACCTTAGGGGCTCTTAAAATAAGATCATTTATTATGAACGAGTAATTATATAAATGTTACCTCGGTCTTAACATAATTTATAGATAATACAAATAATTATAATATAAATATGATTTACAACAACAACAATAATAATAAGGCATTTAAATAAACAAATAATTAAAACAATAATAATAACATTGAAACTTGCAATAATGAAGTTATCATAATAATATTGGAAAAAGGTATAATCTTTACATAAACAAACATGTTCTAGAAGCCACAATGATTTTATTTACTCCTATCATTTGTTTATAGTTATATATAGTTATGTCTACGTTATATTATAATCAATAACTATGTAGTCACTACTAAGTTTAGTCTTTTTCTTTTATGTAAGTGTTTATCAGTATATACTTATTTGTATAATATTATGTATGGTATATATGAAAGGTGTTATTTTCTTTTAATTTATAGAGTGCTAAATTATTATTTATGTAATGTCTCCAAACTCCGATTTGTAAAAGTTTGTAACTTAAACAAATAAACATATCTATCTATCTCCAGTAGGGAGAAAAAGTTATGATTTTGGATTAGTTTAGGTTTAGAGGGACTAAAGTAAGTCTCTTCTTCCCTGATCTCAAAAAGTTGGGAGAAAATGTAAAACCAAGGAAAAAAAGAAGGATTGCCAACTTAATTATTTTATAAATAGTAGAGAATGAATGGCTAATGTAGTGAAGCTATTGAAATCAGGTTTATGACAGTGCTTTTTCGACCTGCATTGAAATAACCTTCTATTTGAGTTTAATTGCAATTCTTATTTGTTTTATTGAATCTCTTATACAGAGTGGTCCAAAAGTCTCCCCCCCCCTTTTTAACTTTTGAACGGTTTGAGATAAATTAATGAAACTTGGGGGATCACTACCATGCAAAGGGAAGTTTGTTTTCATGCAATCGCCCACTAGGGGCAACCACCCACATTGCCCCCAAGCCACCCAACTTCAAAATTTCAAATTGGAATGTATATTTTTGATAGCATATTTGGATTCTACAGTGAAAAATAATAAACTTTTACTTGAATCTAAATCTACTATCAAAAATGTACACTTTAGGTTAAAATGTTGAAGTTAGGTGGCCTGGGGGCAAAATGGGTGGTTGCCCCTACTGCGCGATTGCATGAAAACAAACTTCCCTTTACATGGTACTGATCCCCTAAGTTTCATTAATTTATCTCTAACCGTTTAGATTTTACAACGTATTATCGGAAGGATTACTTTGCTATCTTTGCCCCCCTATAGAGGGCAAAATATTGGAAATAGAAAAAAAAGTTACAAGTAAAAGTTTATTATTTTTCACTGTAGAATCCAAATATGTTATCAAAAATATACACTCCAATTTGAAATTTTGAAGTTGGGTGGCCTGGGGGCAAAGTGGGCGGTTGCCCCTAGTGGGCGATTGCATGAAAACAAACTTCCCTTTGCATGGTAGAGATCCCCCAAGTTTCATTAACTTATCTCAAACCGTTCAAAAGTGGGGGGGATCAATCAAAGGGGGGGAGACTTTTGGACCACCCTGTATATGTGCTATTAAAAGTGCTAACAATTATTGTTATTTATTAAAATAATAACTAAAAACTGTGCAATGGGATGAAGATACGTTTTCTCCCTACTGGAGATAAAATATTGTATGTATTTCGGGAGTAAAGTGCCGTAATTCCCCTCGCGATAATTATCTCCCTAGGCTGCGCCTCGGGAATTAAAAAGTCTAATTCCTCGGCTTCGCCTCAAAAACCAACTTACTCGATCAGGGAATAATGGCTTACTTTACTCCCTCGGTGGCACCATGTTGGTGCATACATAACTATTTTTCCTCATCAACTTTCTTTGTTGAACGAGGTCAACAGGTATATTTTTCATGGTATTAGGGTCCATACTAAAAAACAAGGGCCCTTATCCTTTCCTGCGCATGTCTGTCGTTCCGTATGTTATAATTTTATTGTTGATGAGTTGTAATAATCGTCCCATCACCCTATCATATGGTATTAGCATGGATTATTTCATAATTTTAGGACTAGCCATTATAGGGTGGTTGGGGGAGGCGGGACATATGTTTTGGTGAAATTTTGGCGCTAAAAACACAATATTGGCGGTATAAAGCACGATATAAAAGTCATAAAATCTTTAGATTGTTACTCTTCCACATTTTTTGTAGAATATAAATGACTAACTAAATAACAATTGAGACAAAGGTATATTTAATCCAATGTACTTTGGGACAAAGGAATATAACACTCCTATTTTTATAATAATAATAAAAACTGCTTTTTATTTAAAGATAACATTCCTTTTTACATTATTTTATGCCATTGTAAACAGTTCAGGCTATGGCTTTCAGCCGTCAGCCGGAGTGGAGTATATATTTTATTAATTTAGTTTAAATTAAGTATATACATATTTCTTCTCTACTTTCTTAATATCATGCCTTAGAAAAAAATAACTTCAAAAAATAACAAAACGAAAAGACAGCTCACATTATAACATAAATAATCGATAACTGTAAACATGCAAACTCTATAACCGATAACAGCATACGTGTGTATAAATATATAAATACATGACAATTAATACAATAACAAATCAAATAGGTAAATACAATTTTTTTTCTTTTTTGACGACAAGGTCTGCATACCATAAATATTTATATAAACAAAAACATGGAATAATTAACAGAAAAATAAACTAAAAATTAAACTCTTTGACTAACATGGTTCTATACTTCATCGCATCTCTAATGTACCCGTATAACTTATTTGTATGATTACTATTCAAATAGCTCATTAAGGCCTGAGTTTCTAAAATATCTGTACCGAAATAATGGATACGGTAGGGCCTCAAAATGGGACAGCTTCCTAGAAAATGAAAAATATCTTCTACTTCCCTTAAGTTACACATGGAACAGAATCTACTGGTTGGCTCCCTCCATGGTTTGTTGTTAAGGTTGAACAACTGACCTCTGGCTTTGAATATAGTACTAATTTCTTTAATGCTGTTTCTGTCATTTATATAGGATCTACCTTGGTCTCCGTAGTCCAACTGCTTGTATAGCTCTCGAGAAGAATTCCTGGCCGCTAGAATGCAATTTTCCATAGCTTCCGCTCCCATTACCTCTAATAGCTTTAACATATTCATTTCCCAACGATTTATATTCATATCTCTCCAATCATTCTCAATATTATGTTTTGCCATCAGTGTCTTCCATTCCCTAAACCAAGATACATTTTTCCCAATTATTCCCTTCGCCAATATATTCGGTATTCTATGGTCTGGAAGTTTTAACACATTTATTATATACCTGATGTGTAGTTGAAAGGTGTAATGTATCAGAGGAAGGAGTCCGGTTTCGATTTGTAGGATATAATTAGGCGTGTAAGTAGGAAGTGAAAACATTTTTTTAAGAAACCATCTTTGTAATTTTTCGATTTCCTCAAATTGCATGTAGCCCCATACCTGAGCCCCGTAACATACTGCTGCGCGTACAACAGAATTGAAAACTAGTATCTTCTTGGAGTAACTTACATATTTATTATTAAGGACTGATTTCCAAGTTTCTGTTAGACTAAATTTAGACGCAGTAACTTTTTCCGCGAAATGTTTTGAAAATGACAGCTTTGACGTCATGGTCATACCCAAATACGTATGTTGGTTAACTACATCTATCGTCTTACTAGCGAAGTGCCACCTTTCCTTTCTTCTTAATTTACCCCCTTTTCTAAATACTACAATTTTAGATTTCTGCAAATTGACTATTAAATTCCACGTTGTGCAATACGTTTCAAGCTTACTTATCATTTGCTGTAATATTAAAGGGTGATCGCTTAATATGACCAAATCATCTGCGTAAGCTAGTAACCTAATTGTTTAACTACCTACTTTTATACCTCCTTCCAGCTCGTCGTGCAAATCATTTATAAAAAGAGAAAATAATAAAGGGCTTAATTGGCAACCTTGCTTCAGACCTGTGTAGGTTTTAAAGGCTTCTGTGACACCCTCCTTACACCATACCCCCGACTTAGTAGCTTAGTACAGCCCCCTTAACAGATTAATAAATTTAGTTGATATACCTAGGTTGGATAATTTGTAAAAAAACGCGTTCCTATCCACTGAGTCAAAGGCGGTTTTTAAATCAACAAAAAACGCATATAATCTTTGATTGTCTCGCTTCACTTTCAAATCTATTATTGAGACCAAAGAAAATATTTGATCCAGGGTGGAATATCCTTTTCGAAACCCTGCCTGATACTCATTCAGTATTGCATTGTTATCTATCTAGCATTGTCATCCTATTTTTATAAGGGGAGTAACAGTCTAAAAAAGAACATTTCGTACACCTTCTTTAGATTGGTACTTCCCTCTATATGTTTTTTTTTTTATAAGGGAAGTGACAATCTAAAGAAGTTTTATCTACCTCTTCCGTGGCTTTCATTTGATGCACCTCAAAATTAAAAAAAAAAAAAATTGTCTCATCTTAAAAATACCCGTAACAGGTATTTCAGTTGAATTCTAGGTTTCAGTTTTATTGATAGAAAATAAAACTTATCTACGATTGATACAAAATATAAAAATTTTATCTCTGTTTAGATGCTTAGAAAGTGATTCTTTTCGTAGTTGTATTCATTGCGCATGCGTGTTTCATAATTCTTATTTATTTCCGTATTCGTTTGTTTACATTTAACAAAACTAATTTGCTGTTTGTTTAATTAAAGTAACTGTTTCTGAATTTATTATTAAAATCCAAAATCGTAGATAAAGTACGGTATACGCAACTCGTGCGAAAACTACATTTTGCATTTTTCGTGTGGCTCGCATGCAAAATGCTACGTTCCGTACTAGACGCGTAATGTAATATTTCCTACATACCTTCGTAAAATGAGGGAAAAACTAAAAAAGAACAATGAGTATACAAATTAAAATGGATTGAAAATAAAAAGTCCAGGCCATGCACCATGACTTAATGAGCGAATTTTCAAAGAAAGCTACGTATTATTGGCTTATCATAATATAGGAAAGTTTTGGTTTAAAATTTTGATAAGTGAAAAATAAAAAAAATAAAATGGTTCTCAGGGGTACGGAGTACCAGGGCCGGATATAGCTACCGCCAGCCCCCGCGGTGCGGGGGGGCCCACGGTCCTGGGGGGCCCAGTCAGAGATGTTGAAAAAGGTTTTTTTTTACAACAAAAAAGCCAAGAAGGATATTGTGATCAGTGGCGTAGCTATGGGCCCGAATTGCGGGCACGTCCCCGGTGCCAGGGGGGCCCACAAAAAAAACATGCACTACAACTATCTTTGTAGCGCAATGTCGATGGGGACCCTTTAGAGTATAATTAAATCTAAACTGGAATTATACTCATATACCTTTGTCAGGGGGCCCCATTCAGTGCTGAACGCAAATGTTTCAATTATCATTTTTTTTGGGGCCCACTGCCCTAGGCACGCCACTGATTGAGATAAACTTAAAATTTTTCCTAACGTGCCATGAGTACGAAAGTTTGCATTTTTTTTGTTTCATTTAGTTACTTAGATTTTTGTGATGTTTTCACCTTATTCATTATGGTCAATGCTAATTTAAAGGAGAGAAACTGACTGACAAATCATATTAACTGATATTAATACATTTTACATTTTTTACTTGTAATGCAATTTTTAAGCTTGCCAGCTACAAAACAACTTAATTATTTGTGTTTTTTAGCCCACCTTAGTTAAACTTCAAAATTCGTCCCCGCGCCAAACCTCTTTTCCTGTAAGGACAAACTTGCCCTCAGAAGTCCTTAAAACTCATCTTTTTGCACTTAAATTTTAAAAAATTTCCGGGGGAGGACCCCCGGACCCCCAGCCGTTTTTTGTTCACAGGGGTCCAGATACTAACTTGCCCTGGGGCCCAGAAATCCTCTCAGCGGCCCTGATATATAATACATATATGTGCTCATTATACATAATAACTAAATCAGCTCAGTTTTTATTTTACCTAAACGATAAAATAGGTATCTTCGAAAAGGACTAACGAAAAAAATTTAAGACTCCATTTTCGGATAAGCTTGAAAAATTTTTTACTTGAAATATTACAAAAGTTAATAAGGAAGGGGAGTTGTTATAGGACACCCGGTATAATATTTTTTTTGTTGTGAGGAGGTAAATTGCATTTTTATTTATTTGATAGATAGTCGCAGTATATTACCCTTCATTTCCATACTATGCTTATTATTCTTATTTTTTAGGGCATTAATAGTGAAGACCTAATTAGGAATAAGTTTTTTTTAATGCAATTACCTCTTTCTTATTTCGGCGAGGTAGTTCAAAAGCGAATTTGAGATGAAGAATGAATGCGGTGCGTGTAAAATTAGGTTGTGGTGTGTAGTTTTCTTACTTTCTTTGGCCATCACGAGGCTCCCCGATAGTGTAGGACTCCCATTCTACGGTGCACTAACCAGTAAACTACCTCCCCCCTCCCCTTCCTAATTGGACCTGGCCTGGGTAGGTTGGGGGCCCATTGGAGATTTTCGCGGGGGGGCCCGAAAATTGAAAATCCGGCCCTGCGGAGTACAAAAGTCAAAATAGTATTTACCCTTTAAGAAGCATGTCGTTGGAAAGCTCTTAAAGCGTACAGTAATTGTTGTAGTACACTTTTGTCATATTTTCATATAAAGGGGGGTAAAATGGAAAAAACATGTTTTTGACCCTAAATGGTCAAAATTTGACCCCTAAATGAACTCTAAAAAATCTGGCCAACGAACTCATCCCTTCTTTTGATATTATTGACATTTAAAAATTTGTTTGAAATTTTAAAGTGCATCGTAAGGGGAGATATCGTCTGGAGTGACACATAATATATGTATATATGCATATATATAGATACATACATACATACATACATATAAATACTGAAAAAAGTGTTGAAACTTTAGGAATCGATTCAGAATGGTCCAAAATGGATTTCCATGGAGAAAATATTCAAAAATTTGCATTACAAACATTTTGAAGCCATTGCAATCGCTTAATTTTCTTCGAAAATTCACTAAAAGTAAAAATATTTGATGCTTTGAGACTTAATATTATCCTAAAGATAAGAGAAGTTAGGATCTATAATGTTTTAGCAGATTAGAAATAATGATTTCACACTATAAATTGTAATTTCAAAAACGTTTGAATTAATTAACTTTTAATTAATTCACGGTTGTATTAAGTTTTAATTAATATTCATTCTCAAAAAGTACTGAATGCCTTTCACCTTGAGCATTGTTTGTTTTCAAGAAAAAATTCAATCATTATTATATATAGATCCTTAACCTATTTTAAAATTTTCATGTAACTTAATAAAATTTAATTATGATAATTAAATCTTACCTCTATAAACATTTTCCAAGTCCGGTGCATTTGTTTTATGCATCGTAGTGCTCTCCATGTATTTACACAAATTAACAAAATTATATTAACACTTAAAAATAAATATATAAAGTAAATTTTATATATACAAGCTTTTAAATATATATATGTCCAATTTTTGAAACGTAAGTTTTATCTAATATTTAAAATTTAATATAAAATATAGTTTTATATTATATAAAATAAATTTTGCGTATTTCGTTTAAATATAATATATTAGACTAATTCAGATTCGTTGTTTCGGTTATCAGGCTACTGATAGTACTATTCGCAATATATTCTTACCATGGGAATAAATTTTACTATATCTCAAATTATACCAATCGCTTCGCGCCATCACATTACAGATAAAATTTATATTAAGAGGAAAAGTGATATAATAAGGATCATTGCATATCACATGGATAACGTAAATCGGCGATAAGCCGGCTTCTTTCGGGTAAAGATTATATATATATATATATATATATATATATATATATATATATATATATATATATATATATATATATATATATATGTAGGAGCTAGTAATAATTATATATTTGTTTTATTTATTTATTCTTGAATTAGTTTATGAATATTCTATTATTAGCTATAATTTTATGGTCTTATAATGTTGATTTTTTTTTTTTGACAAAATAACATGAAAAATTAACCACTTTCCATAAGTGATATATATATTTGTAATCTACTCTTCAATACCTTTAATTTGGTACCCCACTTAATATTTAAAAAAGCAAAAATTGGCGTTACATGAATTATGTCATTTTGGATTTGAAGAGCTGATAATATTGATTTTCCTATAATTTTTTTCTGTGTGCGCGTCAAAACAGTCTTTAATACAGCAAAGTTTCATGTTAGTAACTATTATAATTAAAAAAATTATTGGATCTGTACAGACTGACAGATACTGGAACGAAACTATAAGGGTTTCTTTTTTTTTGGTTTTACCAACGAAACCCTAAAAATTGACAGGAGAAAATCTAGATTGATTGCCACGGCTACGGTGCCCAGCTAGCTTATTTAAATTTTCTCTAAATTAAGTTTTTATGTGGATTATTTAATCTTGTTAATCCTAATCTAATTAATATTCTTGTTCATCCAAATTTGGCTAATGTTTGCATATCACACTTCAAATGCTATAATCTTCTTATCAATTCGTTGTATCAATTTACTACCTTAAATTAAGTGTTCAATATGATAAATATAGTTGAACATTTTTTGTAAGCACATAATGTAAACAAAATACCTACGCATATAAATGCTCAAAATACCTTCAATTATGTGTCCAATATTATGAATGCAGTTGAACATCTTTTGTAAGCACATAATGTTAACATAATATAAACAAAATACGCATACAGGGTGTTCCACATAAGTACCTTCACAGAAAATCCTATGAATCTTCTTCAAATTTCTGACCAAAAATGTCAAATAAACTTAGGTCCTATGGACCTTCGTTTTCAAGTGGTATCGATATACCGATTTTTTAATTTAGGTCTTGTTTTAAGCCATAAACTAACTGATAAATAAAAATCTAAAAAAGATAGAAATATGTGGTTTGCTGAATCGTAAAGAGCATTAAATTTTCTTTAAAAAATCACAAATTTTAGTACTTAATACGTTTATTAGCTTAGTGATAATGCAAGACAAACATTAAAATTGGAAATTATATCAATTGCTTACACTACTTTGAGCTTCCATAACTTCTATATTTTTATAGCTATCGTAATTTTTTAAAATGCAGTTTTATAAGCTTTAATTCGATATAGTATTGTCTACAGTTTACAAAAGTGTTAATAGAGAAAAACTATTAGGAAATCAACTTATTAAGTTACAGCTCTATGAATTTTCCTGCAATTTTGAAATTAAACTATGATTTTTTTTCTAATTACATTTCTTGTTACACATTGTTACATTTGTTGTTTCTAATACTGGTCCTAGGATCCGTATGAAAATGATTCAGAACTAATTCTTCGTTGAGAACCCCAGCAGCCAAAGGTCGTTCATGATGACGAGGAGATTCAATAGAACCAGTTGCTCGGCATCTTATTTCGATAACGAAAAATTTACTGGAAAGGATGTAACAAGAAATGTAATTAGAAAAAAGTCATATTTTAATTTCAAAATTGCAGGAAAATTCATAGAGCTTTTACTTAATAAGTTGATTTCCTAATAGTTTTTCTCTATGAACACTTATATAAGCTGTAGACCCGGGGTTCCCAACCTTTTTCCTTCATCGACCTCTTTTAATAAAATATTTTCTTCATCAACCCCCTTGCATTTTTCCATTAATATACAGAATACTAATAATTGCACTTAAAAATCTTAAAGATAACAATTTGTGCTAAGAACTTGGACAAAAAATTTGAAAAAAGTGGTTTATATAAGATTTCAGGTATATCAATATTGGACAATAGTTCAATTTTACTTTCTCATATAAAGAGAAAGTATTGTGATGGCGCGAAAATTCGATTTTGAGATTTTGATGGATTTACTCGTTTTGAGGTCCCCTGAGTCCAAAAAAGTGGTTTTTAAAAAATGTCTGTCTGTCGTCTGTCTGTCGTCTGTCTGTCGTCTGTGCAGACGCCTGGAGCCGAAACTACTGGGCCGATTTTGATGAAATTTGGCATACATGTTCAGAAAAATCATACCCCGAGGCGAAATCGAGAAATGAATTTTAGCTCTAATTTTGGGGGCGCTACCCCCCAAAAACTCTGAAAAAACATGAAAAAAAATTATTTCTCGAAAACGGTTCCGACGATTTTGATTAAAAAATTCTAAAATGTAGTCAATTTGAATACGAATCCAACGATATAAGCCGTTTTCGAGACACTTTACAGTTAAACACTATATAGTGTGGCCTACGGACCCTTGCTGTGTGCTGACTAGCACACACTTGACCTGTTTATTATTACCTCTTTTATTGCTGGTGGCCGATATTATTTTTTCACCAGTGCTGATGTGAATATCCGGCTTTTGCAATTAACAAAGAAATATTGTAAGACTTCTAATTCACCAGCATTATTTATAGAAGTTGACGGCTTAAGAAATTATACGCAAATTTTTCTTTTAGATTCTTGAAATAATCAATATTCAAACCGTTTAAATTTATCAAATGACCCCCAATAGACCCCTGGGATACTATAGACCCCTTTTAAATTTCCATAGACCCCCAAAGGGTCCACCTGGATCCCGTTGGGAACCCCTACTGTGGACAATACTATATCGAATTAAAGCTTATAAAACTGCGCAGTTTATTAAGCATTTTAAAAATTACGATAGCTATAAAAATATAGAAGTTATGGAAGCTCAAAGTTGTATAACAATTGATATAATTTCCAATTATAATGTTTGTCTTGTATTATCACTAAGCTAATAAACGTATTAAGTACTAAAATTAGTGTTTTTTTTTTTAAGAAAATTTAATGCTCTTTACGATTCTGTAAAACCGCATTTTTCTATCATTTTTAGATTTTTATTTATCAGGTAGTTTATGGCTTAAAACAAGAAAATGAACAAATAGATACATCGATATATCTCGAAAACGAAGGTCCATAGTACCTAAGTTTATTCGACAGTTTTGGTCAGAAATTTGATGTAGATTCATAGGTTTTTCTGTGTATGAACTAATGCGGAACACCCTGTATAAATAACGCTGTACATGTACATTGGTCCAAAATAAATTAAATTTGTTATTAATTGAAGTATACTAACGACGAGGCCTACTTACATAGTGACCCTGTTTGTTTAGTAGAGAGTAAAAAGTCTTACTAATAATTTATAGTTGAAGAATTAATGTAGTTAGATACATGTCAAAGAATAAGATATTGTCGCTGTTTTTACTACACGATAATCCAAACCGTATAAGAATTGAACGATACTTGTGTGAGGTATGTCATCTATTCATTATTCTCTGTTTCATTTCGTCATTAAGTTTACGCCTGTTAATGTACGAAGGAACACTTTGATAAATTATACGTGTTTCGTACATTATGCCGGTACTAGGATTGTTCCTTATACGTACATGTACGTATATTTTGTAGGTACCACTTATTTTCTTTAAGTAAAAGTTAATTAGTGATTGCTTAGTCTTTGTAAAAAAATGTTACATTCACAATTCACAGAGATAGTTTGTAAGTTCTGTCTCCTTCTTTAGGAAGATTTTCAACTTATCTACTTGAAGCATCTGACTTTTTTTTTATCTTCCTGGATCTTGCTCAAGACTTGAAGAAGTCAATTGCAATAAAAGGACCTTTGGTCCAAGACCGGTCTGAGGTGACGTGATAGTTTGGATTCTAAGCAAACATCTTCCCCGCTGTTTACGATACATCCCAGACGGCATGTGTTTCATACTCTTACAGTGTTATATAACATTTTCTTCTTGAGTTTTGAAACAAGTTTGTTTTAGAATGAAGCAAACCAGCAGAACTAATTGAATCCTAATGTCAATTAAACATGTATACTCATTTCATTTTTTAAGTGACACAGAAAGAAAGAATAATTACATCATTATCGTCAAATCTACTCTATAACTAGTTTTTAAATTATTTATTTAAAAAAAAAAAAAAAAAAATCAAAAAATATTATTTCTGCTTTCCAGATTTTTTGGGAATGTTAGATCACAACCACGAAAAAAAGCAATATACTATTTGGTTTAATAATTTAAAATTAGTTATTCTCGTGACTTTATACTTGCTACTATTACTTAAGTTCAAATTTTAACTGCTAAGTCCTGCTATATATTTCCTTGTTTCTAAAACTTCCTGATCAACACAATTTAAGTTATTACAGGACAGCTACTTTACACATTAACTAAATGTCTTCGTCTGCATCAACTAAATGATGTGATAATTAGTGTGCAACATGTATCACTTTTCTCGGCATCGATCCTAAGTTATATTGTAGTTTGAACAGTAGATTCAAGTGATATTAATATTACGCTGATCTCTTCACTATGCCAGTAAGATTCAAGTGATATTAATATTACTCTGATCTCTTCACTATGCCAGTAAGATTCAAGTGATATTAATATTACGCTGATCTCTTCACTGCCATTAAGATTCAAGTGATATTAATATAACGCTGATCTCTTCACTGCCAGTAAGATTCAAGTGATATTAATATTACGCTGATCTCTTCACTGCCAGTAAGATTCAAGTGATATTAATATTACGCTGATCTCTTCACTGCCACTAAGCTTTAAGTGATATTGATTTTACGCTGATCTCTTCACTGCCACTAAGCTTTAAGTGATATTGATTTTACGCTGATCTCTTCACTGCCACTAAGCTTTAAGTGATATTAATATTACGCTGATCTCTTCACTGTCACTAAGATTCAAGTGTTAGTTATATTACGCTGATCTCTTCACTGTCACTAAGATTCAAGTGTTAGTTATATTACGCTGATCTCTTCACTGTCACTAAGATTCAAGTGTTAGTTATATTACGCTGATCTCTTCACTGTCACTAAGATTCAAGTGTTAGTTATATTACGCTGATCTCTTCACTGCCACTAAGATTCAAGTGTTAGTTATATTACGCTGATCTCTTCACTGTCACTAAGATTCAAGTGTTAGTTATATTATGCTGATCTCTTCACTGCCACTAAGATTCAAGTGTTAGTTATGTTATGCTGATCTCTTCACTGCCACTAAGATTCAAGTGTTAGTTATATTACGCTGATCTCTTCACTGTCACTAAGATTCAAGTGTTAGTTATATTATGCTGATCTCTTCACTGTCACTAAGATTCAAGTGTTAGTTATATTACGCTGATCTCTTCACTGTCACTAAGATTCAAGTGTTAGTTATATTACGCTGATCTCTTCACTGCCACTAAGATTCAAGTGTTAGTTATATTATGCTGATCTCTTCACTGCCACTAAGATTCAAGTGTTAGTTATATTATGCTGATCTCTTCACTGTCACTAAGATTCAAGTGTTAGTTATATTATGCTGATCTCTTCACTGCCACTAAGATTCAAGTGTTAGTTATATTATGCTGATCTCTTCACTGTCACTAAGATTCAAGTGTTAGTTATATTACGCTGATCTCTTCACTGTCACTAAGATTCAAGTGTTAGTTATATTACGCTGATCTCTTCACTGTCACTAAGATTCAAGTGTTAGTTATATTATGCTGATCTCTTCACTGCCACTAAGATTCAAGTGTTAGTTATATTATGCTGATCTCTTCACTGTCACTAAGATTCAAGTGTTAGTTATATTACGCTGATCTCTTCACTGTCACTAAGATTCAAGTGTTAGTTATATTATGCTGATCTCTTCACTGCCACTAAGATTCAAGTGTTAGTTATATTATGCTGATCTCTTCACTGCCACTAATATAAAGATTACTTTTTACCCTTTTCAGATTCAACGATTCTTTCCCTTCAATCATTCAGAAATTCTTCTTTAATTTTATTATTTGGCACTTTTTTACTTTAGCACCCCCCTTGGTTCTAAACAATAGTCTGCCTACAAAACTCACAAAGATTTATGTGTTTGTCTCCCCGAGACATTGAGACTCCTGGGGTAGTTTTATATTTAATATTCCTTTATCTTAATAGTTGATTAGATTAAGGGATATGATCACAATTATACACAAGTATGATATTCCTTTGTCCCAAGGTACATTGGAATAAATATCCCTTTGTCTGTATAGTAATTTAGACTAAGGAGTAATATGCTACTCTGTATATGTTCCTTAGTCTAAATAGCTATTAACACAACGGGATATAGGGGGGTGCTAAAGTAAAAAAGTACCATTATTGAAAGTATCCTTGTAAACTGGGGAGGGAAGTTACTCATTGCACCCAGTCTGGTTGAACAGGGAGTAATGGAAAATAAGGGAATCATGAACTCTCATGGTTTCCCTAGATAAAGCACTATAGTAACTAAAGCTGGTGTTAATATATAAAACATAATATATAATAATAATAATATATATATATATATATATATATATATATATATATATATATATATATATATATATATATATATATATATATATATATATATTAGGAATGAAAATACTGTGTTTGCACACTGCAATTAGCTACACAATTTGTGTGAGTGAGAGACACCAAGGGATGTGCCACGCAGAGAATGGCACATAGGAACTGTTCCAACATCAGACTTGCGTCATCAAGATGTGTTGGCTCGGCATTACGCCATGTCCTGCATCGTTTCGTCGCGTCCGACTCATCAGGGGCCCGACGATGCCACCCAACTCTGGACCTATACCAGACCAAGAAGATCAGATATAGGACTTATCAGAGACGATTGTGCTCTCACACCGCCATATTTGCCTGGCTGGCAAAACACATTAGCAATGAAAATACTGTGTTTGCACACTGCAATTAGCTACACAATTTGTGTGAGTAAGAGACACCAAGAGATGTGCCACGCAGAGAATGGCACATAGGAACTGTGCGTGCACAACACACATTTTTTTAAGTGTGGGAATTTTGCGAACTAAATATTTTCGTCTCATAGCAAATTCAACACACACTTATTTTTACTTTCTCATATAAAGAGAAAGTATTGTGATGGCGCGAAAATTCGATTTTGAGATTTTGATGGATTTACACGTTTTGAGGTCCCCTGAGTCCAAAAAAGTGGTTTTTAAAAAATGTCTGTCCGTCGTCTGTCGTCTGTCTGTGCAGACGCCTGGAGCCTAAACTACTGGGCCGATTTTGACGAAATTTGGCATACATGTCCAGAAAAATCATACCCCGAGGAGAAATCGAGAAATTAATTTTAGCCCAAAATTTGGGGGCGCTACCCCCAAAAAACCCTGAAAAAACGTGAAAAACGGTTTTGATTAAAAAATTCTAAAATGTAGTCCATTTGAATACGGATCCAACGATATAAGCCGTTTTCCCGGGAAAAATCTAGTTCCTGAGAAATTAGCTTAAAACGCGGACGGAGAGAGCCCGGGTTCGATTCCCCGCCCAGGAGAAGTTATTTTTATGATAAATTTTGATGAAATGTTCAATAATATTTAAATGCACATTTGAAAACTAATAAATGGAAACACTGGGCTAAGTAATTATAAACTCGTATATGAGAAAGTTTGTCTGAGTTGTCTCGGACCGATTTTTTTACTGGTGAGGACCCAACAATAATCAATGAAAAAAAAGCTTTAAAAAAAATTGTTTTAATCCTGGGCTTTAGTGAAAGAATAGCTAATTTTATATTTATTTAGAAAAGATCAGAAAAATAAAGGTGGAATTTATTATACCTTATCTAATTATCACGAATTTAAAGGCTAAACCTTCAACACACGAATGCATGGCTACTGAATCGTAACATAAAACATTCAGTTTATATTAAAAAATTACAGTCTCCCGTCTGTCTGTCAACTGTCATCTGTGCAGACGCGTGAAGCCTAGACTACAGGACCGATTTTGACGATATTAGGCATACATATTCAGAATAATAATAAAAAAAAATAATTTCAGCTCCAAATTTGGGGGGTGCTACCCATCAAAAACTCTGAAACAACTTCAAAAAAATAGACTGCCAATTGGTGTGGCACATAGCTTCCTCGCATCCTATCACGTACTTAATTGATTTTATACTTTTAAAAGTCATTATTGTCTAATTTGTTTAATTATTTCCCCCGTTTAATCTGTTAAAATTGCTAGGATTTTTTTACATAAATTGAAGTACCGATTTAGCATACGTTAAAGAGTGCAGAAGGTTCAAATTAATCTGTGGCTATCTGTGGACAACTTTCGATAAACTACAAAAGTTTCATACAAATCAGATAAGTACTTTTGAAGATATAGGTGTAAATAAATGTATGTTTGTGCTCACGTGGAAGAGAAACAAATAAGCCCAGAAGGTTGAAACTTATATGAGACCATCAATGAGCTAATTATGACATACAATCCAAATTTCAGTAGTTTTTAAGATATGTTGGTTCGCAAAAATTGAGCGACAGACTGACACGGAACCAAAAATGTTCCCTGATCGTCTTGAAACTGATTTCTGTCTTGGAATTTTTTAAATCGGAGACCTAAAAATGTTTCGTTCAGAACGATCACGTAGTTTCCGTTACCTTTGATAAGCTCGGAAGCAAAATGTATTTCTTGAAAAAGCTTCCAGCGATTTTGGATTTAAAAATACTCTAAATTGCAGTCCGTTTTTCTCGGGAAAAATCTAGTTTCTGAGATATTAATGAAAATAAATCTGATTTTCTTGAAAATCGAAAACAAAAATTAAACAACCACCTGTTGAACGCTTTTTATTTTTTTTTTTTTTAATTTAAATTAGATATTATGAATTTTAAATACAGTTTTAACAATATGAGAAAGTTTGTCTGAGTTGTCTTGGACCGACTTTTATTTAACATTATTAAATCAATTATTAAAATATCAATTATTATTCATCGCATGGATCTCTTTCATTACGTTAGTCAAGTAATTCAGTAGTAAAATCGGGTTCTTTCTAAATTATCATTTCTTTATAAGTTATTAATACTTAAAATGTTTAAAAATCAGTCGATATTCAAAAAATTTGGAAGACGAAATAGAATTAATTGTTCAATCGTAAAATAGCAATACCACTACTCAAAAATAGGTATGCATAGCACTTTAAAAAAAAAAAAACTTTTTGTGGGCTTCAAGAGTTTTTCATTTTCAATAAGAATTCCGGGATCTCCGTAAACTTTATGGACTTAGGGTATGATTACGAATATTATCGAACGTAGTCTTTAACCAATTATTCTTGTTATAAACGTTAAATATAAATATTTTCCTTCTTCAACCAATTATTATCGGAATAAGACAATTACCCTATTCTTCGACGTTAAAAGGCCAAGGGCAGTTTACAATTTCATACTTCAAGATCATCAGTGATTACCATAATTGAATCTACAATAGATTTTTTTACTTTCTCATATACGTATGTATTTATAAAGAGAAAAGTATTGTGATGGCGTGAAAATTAAATTTTGAGATTATGATGGGATTTTACACGTTTTGAAGTCCCCTGAGTTCAAAAAATTTTCTGAAGTCTCTCGTCTGTGCAGATGACATGGAGCTTAAACTGCAGGACTGATTACGGTCAAATTTGGCATATTTGTTCAGAAAAATCCTACCCATTGGAAATAATTGCTTGCATACGAGTCTGCAAGACAGTGAGACATTTTCTTGAAACGCTTTTTGGTGTCGTTTTTTGGTAACGCTTTTCGAGTTTATATGCCAAAGTAAAGACACGAAAATCATAACTTTAATCTATTTTGACCTAATGGCATCACCGGGGTCACCTGCCCCCAATATATCATGTCAAAAAATTTGAGCGTGCAGATTCTTGCATTTGTATATTAGGAATTAAATCAAACATTTGTAGTGCACGAAGAAAGAAAGTACTTTTCTTCTTTTCCAGTTTATTAAGAAGTAATCTTTTTGCTTGTTCACCCATATTTTTATAAAAAATTATAGTTTAACGAAAATAAAAAATATACTTAGGCATACATAAAATTTATCGAAATCGGTTGTTGTTTAGGTTGTGAGTGGATGATAGCTAGACACAAAAAACACTTTTTTTTACAGATTATGTAACTTTAATAGTCATACGAAGAATTAATATATTTTAAAATAAAATCTGCAAAATAGATGTGACTGCGCAAGTGAAGTTAATATAAAATAATTTCAAGATAAAAAGAACTTTTTATATACTACGTTTTTAAATTTTCTGTTGAATCGTATGTAATGTTGATAATATAATTGTTATTGTTATATAATAAATATATAATGTTAGTGAAAAAAAAAAAAAAATAGTTCCGAATTTATTTACTTCACATAAATGACAACCATCTAGAGAGCTGATCTTAAACCTATAAAAGGACAAATCTTTGTGCAACGGATCTCCCCAACACCAAATCTAAACCGTGCCATCGATATATTTGATATAATATAAATAATATAATCGATATTTCCTGTTTTGCTGTCATTCAATGTTTATCTATCACAAATTTGAGACCCGTCAAAATGAAGATTGAAAATACTATGGGATATGTCAAAACAAAAAAAATAACTTGTGGATTTTTTCCGAACTAACTTTCCGTACAGCAAAATTTGCTGAAAACCAATTAAATATTGCTGAAAGATGGCTAAAAATATTAAGATAATGCATTGTCATCGTGTTCTGAGCTATGCTAAAAGTTTCAAATGTCTAGCTATTTGGGAAGTTAGTTAGAAATCGATTGCCAGATTTGTACCGGACAAACAAACAAACAAACAAACAAACAAGAAAGCAAGCTAATAAAAACGTAGTAAAAATCGAGATAAATTAATTCGATAATGAAATTAATATCGAAACCTTACATCCGGGTTCCTACAAAATGATCAAAACAAGTTATTAGAATTTTATAAAAAATATTATATTTCAATATATACAAAAAAATAATAAGGCATTACATAAATAAAAATATATTCTACACGAGTACATATTTTTCTTATTAACACAACTACAATTTATTTAACGAACAACAATAAAATACATAACTAACAATTAAAAAATACTGAAAAAGAGAATCAACAAAAAAACCTACTAAATCTACTGGCATTATAATATCACAATATATCATTCCTTTTACTTCAAATACTAATAATTAAAACTAATAATTAACTAAAATTATTTATTTACAATACTACATTAAATAATACCCTACATTAATTAATTACCTTTAAATCAAAATAAACTATTTTTACATAATACATATTTTATTATATCGATACATTTTTATTTTTTTTTTAGATTACATAACTAAAATGTAGAGTATTTTTAAAAATATATTTATAAAAAGAATTCTCCTAAAATCTAAAAGTGTATGCATACATACATGTATACCCTCACATATCTGTATGATGAATATAACATTATTTTATTGAAATACTATACATATAATGTTGCAGTTATATGTTTTATATAAAAAATATATATTTCATAGTTATGACAAGAGTACTTTTTAGACTTAGATAAAAAAAATGTTCAAATTAAAAGTTCATTTAATTTTATAATAATTATGAAATAATGATAAATTATTGTAAATATTTTGATTTGTATAAATATACACTTACAAAATAATATTTAGATGAATTTCCAGTTTAAATATAAAATAACAGTAATAAAATTGTGATTATTTATAACAGATTATGGTTTTTACACCTTTTTAATTTGTGAATTAAATAGTTATATATGCACATAGGGAGTAAAGTAAGCCATTATTCCCTGAGCGAAGAAGTTGGTTCTTGAGGCGAAGCCGAAGGAACCATGGTCCCTAAATCCCGAGGCGAAGCCGAGGGAATAACACTAATTAGCTCCCGAGGTGAGGCCGAGGGAGATAATTATCCCGAGGGGAATAATGGCACTTTACTCACGAGGTACATACAATATTTTATCTCCAGTAGGGAGAAAATACACATTTTCGTCCATTGCACAGTTTTTATTTATTATTTAAATAAATAACAGTAATTATTAACACTTTTAACAGCTGATGTAAGGGATTCAATATTAAAAACAAATAAGAATTGCAGTTAAACTCAAATAGAAGGTCAAAAATGATAAACAAGGTCGAAAAAGCAGTGTCGCCAACCTGATTTCTACAACCTCACTACATTAGCCATTCATTTTCTACTATTTATAAAATAATTAAGTTACAATCTTTACTTTTTCGCCCTACTTTTACTTTTTCTCCCAACTTTTTGAGTTCAGGGATGAAAAGACTTACTTTAGTCCCTCTAAACTAATTCAAAATCATAACTTTTTCTCCCTACTGGAGATAAAATATATACATATATTTTTTTTTATAAATAGATTTCTCTTATTTCCTGAGAACTTTATAATAAAGCCCGAAACAGAATGACCTCACATGAGGCCAAGATGTATAGCTTGATAAAAATATATATAATAATTAGATTTAATATTCTTAGTTTACATTGATAGGTGTATTTTAACGATCTACTATTTCTTTTATATAATTAATAAATAATCCATTATAGGTATTATGAAACAATAAAAAATAGTTAAAAAAGTGGTTTATAAAAAAAAAATAATAATAATAAAATAAATCCACTAAACAGTTTGTTATTTTTTAAAAAAATAGTAAATATAAATATTGTATATTATTTATTGTTATTTTAGGCCTGAAGTTGCCCAGGTATGGGCGAAATATAGCAGAAAATAAATTTAAAATGAAAAATATTAACGATTTTATTTATCATCCCTTCAGGCCCATAGAGATAGGAAGAAATTTAAATTAAACAGATCAAACGACATTTTAAACTTTAATGTTAGTTACTAAAACTTTAGAGTTTACTAAAAATAATTAAAAAAATAAAGATTAAAATGGAATTAATCGAATTCTGTGGACAATGCATTATCTAACTCTAATTATATAAAAATAGATAACAATTTATTATAAAATATATTTGTAACTGGTATTATTGTACTATTAATTATGAATATTGAGCTTATATTATTTTATTTTTTAATATTGAGCATTTTAAATTTGGCAAGAATATTGACATTTTTAGGAATCTAAATTTACAAGTTCAAAATAGACTTACAGACATACTATTATAATGTACATTTTATATGATGGCAATCAATATGATAGTTATCACTTTAATATGATCGCAATCAATATGATAGTTATCACTTTAATATGATCGCAATCAATAATCAATATGATAGTTATCACTTTAATATGATCGCAATCAATATGATAGTTATCACTATAATATTATCGCAATCAATAATCAATATGATCGTTCTCTTTAATATGATGGCAATTAATATGATAGTTATCACTTTAATATGATCGCAATCAATAATCAATATGATCGTTATCTCTTTAATATGATGGCAATTAATATGATAGTTATCACTTTAATATGATCGCAATCAATAATCAATATGATAGTTATCACTTTAATATGATGGCAATTAATATGATAGTTATCACTTTAATATGATGACAATTAATATGATAGTTATCATTTTAATATGATGGCAATTAATGTGATAGTTATCACTTTAATATGATCGCAATCAATAATCAATATGATAGTTATCACTTAAATATTATGGCAATTAATATGATAGTTATCACTTTAATATGATCGCAATCAATAATCAATATGATAGTTATCATTTTAATATGATGGTAATCTATATGATAGTTATAACTTTAATATGATGGCAATAAATATGATAGTTATCATTTTAATATGATGCGGTAATCAATATCCTAGTTATCATTTCAATATGATCGTTATCAATTTTAGATTAGTTATCTTTTTTCAATAAACTTTTTTAAAATAATAGAATATACTTGCTTAAATGTAAAAAGAAAAAATAAAATATAAATCTCGAATTCAAATTGAACCATGTACAAAGATCATGATTTATAAGTTTATTGCATCTCGTTGAATATAAAGTAGCATAATGCAATATTGCAATATTGAGCATTTACTTTGATAAAGATGAATTCATAACTATTAATAAATTTGGTACTTAAAATATAAATAAATAGGTTTCAAAACATTTAAGAAATAATAATAAATAAGAATGATAACAATCCTAGTTTTAAAGATAAAGGTACTGATCTCAAAGTTTTTTTTTATTTTTATCGACAGGTAATGTAGATGTGCGTTATTTACGTTCACAGTACATTATTATATTAAAATTGGTTATTATTTATTTTATTAAAGTATCCTAGGATATTCTGTTTCTATTTAAATAGAAATTATTAAGAACTAAGGGCCTAAGGATAAATTTACAATTACTGTAAGGCATTTACAATTTTATAAATTTACAATTGTATGAATTTACAATTGTAAGACATTTGAAATTGTTTAAATTCATGTAATTGTAAGACATAATATGATTGTATAAATAAACAAGTGTAAGACATTTTCAATTGTACAAATTTATAAGTGAATAACATTTACAATTGTATAAATTTACAAGTGTAAGAGATTTACAATTATATAAATTTATAATTGTAAGACATTTACAATTATATAAAATTACAAGTGTAACCATTTATAATTATATAAATTTACAATTATATAAATTTACAATTGAAGGCACTTACTACATATATAGGATACTTAATTCATATATATGTAAGACATAATATGATTGTATAAATAAACAAGTGTAAGACATTTTCAATTGTACAAATTTATAAGTGAATAACATTTACAATTGTATAAATTTACAAGTGTAAGAGATTTACAATTATATAAATTTATAATTGTAAGACATTTACAATTATATAAAATTACAAGTGTAACCATTTATAATTATATAAATTTACAATTATATAAATTTACAATTGAAGGCACTTACAATTGTAATACATTTTCAATAATATAAATTTACTAATGAAAGATATTTACATTTGTATTAAAAAAAACTTGTATGAAATATGGCTAATAGATTCTCAATTCTTGTGACAATTTTGGTTGAGGTGTCTAGAACAGTATTAAACTTCTAATATTTTATCTTACTTGATATTTACAATTTTAAGACACTTAAAATTGTACGAAATTTACAATTACATGAATTTACAATTGTAAAGCATTCACAATAGTATTAATTAAACTTATTTAAAATATGTCATATTATAAATCACTCAATTCTTGTGATTATTTTGGGTTGAGGTGTCTAGAACAGTATTTCTTTTAACGTTCATCTTACTTGAATGAAATGATTACTTAATTTTTTAAAAATTACTTCATTTCGGAATGTAACTTAATCTAAGTTTAACAGCTTGAAACATCGACGAATAAAATCTGTTATCATGTTTATTTTTTTTTTTTAATTATTGTTCGAATAATTATTTTTTCTTGGTATTGTTATTTTGAAATAATTTTATTTCGTAGAACATTTTAGCTTTTTATAAATTCTTGGATTATTGCTTATAATTTTTTTTGGTTAGTATTTTATCCATAGACTACATTCTTTTTATTACACATTTATTCTTTTAATCATTCTGGAATAATTGTTTTTTAAAGCTCATTCAATTTTATTATCTCAAATAGATATTTTCTTCATAAAAATCTATCTTCTAGTCGTTTCAATAACATTGATGAAATAAGCTTATCATTATCAGTTCTGCAATGATTTCATTTATAATCCGAATATAAAATTTATATTTCGTTTAGCTAAATTGGTAAAAATCGTTAGGAATTCTTTCACACACATTATTTAAGCAAACATCATTCTGTAATGATTTAAAATGATCTCCATTCATTGTCATTTTTTATTTAAACGAAACAATCCTTCATACATTCATTTATCATACTAGTCCAATACCTTTTTGTAATTTTATTTTACTATTAAATTGTATTATTTTGTAAAATAATTTTGCAATGTTGACATTCATAAGGTCACATTAGCGTACTTCTCTTTTAAATACATCTCATTCATTAAATCATTTTGGTAAAACATTCAAAATTCACTTAATTTCAACTGTTTTGTCAAAGTTTTTTAGGCTCTTTTTTACCAAGGTAAATTAATTCTTTGATCACTTGTAATTCAAAGTATTGAAGACTATCATTTTAAACCATTTTGGTCACTTTGGTTTATATAATTTTAGAACTTCTTCTTGCTCCATTCAACCTTAGAACTTTCTTGAACTATCTAATTCTTGGACTATTTATCCTTAAAATATTCTAGAATGATCTCATTTCTAGACTATCATCATCTATAATACAACATACAAGAATGATCTTCTTCTTGGTCTATTTACCTTAGAACATTCTTAAGTGATCTTATACTTGGTCTATTTACCTTAGAACATTCTTGAGTGATCTTATCCTTGGTCTATTTACCTTAGAACATTCTTGAGTGATCTTATCCTTGGTCAATTTACCTTAGAACATTCTTGAGTGATCTTATCCTTGGTCTATTTACCTTAGAACATTCTTGAGTGATCTTATCCTTGGTCTATTTACCTTAGAACATTCTTGAGTGATCTTATCCTTGGTCAATTTACCTTAGAACATTCTTGAGTGATCTTATCCTTGGTCTATTTACCTTAGAACATTCTTGAGTGATCTTCTTCTTGGTCTATTTACCTTAGAACATTCTTAAGTGATCTTATACTTGGTCTATTTACCTTAGAACATTCTTGAGTGATCTTATCCTTGGTCTATTTACCTTAGAACATTCTTGAGTGATCTTATCCTTGGTCAATTTACCTTAGAACATTCTTGAGTGATCTTATCCTTGGTCTATTTACCTTAGAACATTCTTGAGTGATCTTATCCTTGGTCTATTTACCTTAGAACATTCTTGAGTGATCTTATCCTTGGTCTATTTACCTTAGAACATTCTTGAGTGATCTTATCCTTGGTCTATTTACCTTAGAACATTCTTGAGTGATCTTATCCTTGGTCAATTTACCTTAGAACATTCTTGAGTGATCTTATCCTTGGTCAATTTACCTTAGAACATTCTTGAGTGATCTTATCCTTGGTCAATTTACCTTTGAACATTCTTGAGTGATCTTATCCTTGGTCTATTTACCTTAGAACATTCTTGAGTGATCTTCTTCTTGGTCTATTTACCTTAGAACATTCTTGAGTGATCTTATCCTTGGTCAATTTACCTTAGAACATTCTTGAGTGATCTTATCCTTGGTCAATTTACCTTAGAACATTCTTGAGTGATCTTATCCTTGGTCAATTTACCTTAGAACATTCTTGAGTGATCTTATCCTTGGTCTATTTACCTTAGAACATTCTTGAGTGATCTTCTTCTTGGTCTATTTACCTTAGAACATTCTTGAGTGATCTTATCCTTGGTCTATTTACCTTAGAACATTCTTGAGTGATCTTATACTTGGTCTATTTACCTTAGAACATTCTTGAGTGATCTTATCCTTGCTCTATTCACCTTAGAACATTCTTGAGTGATCTTATCCTTGCTCTATTCACCTTAGAACATTCTTGAGTGATCTTATACTTGGTCTATTTACCTTCAAACATTCTTGAGGGATCTTATTCTTGGTCTATTCACCTTAGAACATTCTTGAGTGATCTTATTCTTGGTCTATTCACCTTATAACATTCTTAAGTGATCTTATACTTGGTCTATTTACCTTAGAACATTCTTGAGTGATCTTATTTTTGGTCTATTTACCTTAGAACATTCTTGAGTGATCTTATCCTTGCTCTATTCACCTTAGAACATTCTTGAGTGATCTTATACTTGGTCTATTTACCTTCAAACATTCTTGAGGGATCTTATTCTTGGTCTATTTACCTTAGAACATTCTTGAGTGATCTTATTTTTGGTCTATTTACCTTAGAACATTCTTGAGTGATCTTATCCTTGCTCTATTCACCTTAGAACATTCTTGAGTGATCTTATACTTGGTCTATTTACCTTTAAACATTCTTGAGGGATCTTATTCTTGGTCTATTTACCTTAGAACATTCTTGAGTGATCTTATTCTTGGTCTATTCACCTAAGAACATTCTTAAGTGATCTTATACTTGGTCTATTTACCTTAGAACATTCTTGATTGATCTTATTCTTGGTCTATTTACCTTAGAGCATTCTTGAGTGATCATATTCTTGGTCTATTCATCTTAGAACATTCGAGAACGATCTTAATCCTATATAGTGGTGGGATCATGCGGTGGGATTTCTAACTACCATCTAACCTTAGATTCAACTGTTTAGATTGAATCATAGAATCTAAGAATCATTAATGTTAACTTCTCTAAATTATATTTTTCTAGACTCATTTCGGAATGACGAGTTGTTTAAGGAGAATAATACAGTTTTTCCCCTAAAATAATTTTCAGGATCTTGCTCTCGGGGCATCCATTGTTGAGAGGGGGATGAAGTGTTGCGACCTTGTTGACAATCTACAAAAAAAAAAAAAAAATAAATAAACATTTTTGTATTAAATATACACGTTATATAAGTATGTGAAAAAGGTTATAAACAAAGTAGTCGAATGAGTACTTGAAGAAAAGAAAACTATACTAAGATTTACAAATCAATGGAAAAGGAGGGAAAGAAGAGAGCCTTGATTTGTAAATCTGTGTATAGTTTTCTTTTCTTTAAGTAATCATTCGACAACACTGTTTATAACCTGTCTTACAAATTAAAACCTCACTGTTTTTGTGTTTTAACTTTTTTTATTAATATTCCTGGATAAAGAACATATAAAAAGGAATAGGCAGTAAGCCCACAAGATCTGTAACTCCTGAAGAACCTGCCAAAATAAGAAAACTTACTATGTGCTATGGACCTGTGCGGGATCTACAAAAGCCTTGAAAACAAATTTATAATTTAAATTATTTCAAAAGTTATACGTAAATACGTGTTAAAAAAACGCCCTTTTTGACGGTATACGATTTCCCGTTGTAAATAAAACCATTTCCTGGCATATAGCATTTTTCCCTAAAAATAGACTATAACCTTAACTATTTTCAGAAAACTCGCATGTCTCTACGACAAACCCACTTATCAGTACATTTACCCAATATTTGGTCAAGTAATTTTTAAATTTCCTAACCGATTTTGACATTACCAAATCAAAATTTTTCCGAAAATTATGAGGGGGGGGGGGGGGGGCGGGGGGGGGGAGGGGGTATAATTATTATTATTTTTTTTTTTTTGCTGTGGTGCCTTAAAATACAGTACATTTCCCATTTATTTTCAATACTATTAGATTATACAATAATTAAATGTATAAAATAAATGAAATATACCTTCTTGTTTCTTGTTTGATTCTGTAACTGATGATAGATGCTCTCTTCCTCGTATACAAGCCTCGTTCCCAAGGTTTGCTGTTCCACGCGTAGCGAATGTTCGCCGCGAATACAAGAAGCAATCCACCCGTTATACAACTGATTATAAGTACAAGCTGAGCTGTCGGTAGTACTTCTAAAAGCAGCCATATGAGTGTGTCGATATAACTAGGCAAGCCCTCTAATACCTGAAATATATAGAAAATTGAAACACTTAACAATCAGTTTAATAGTATAACCTTTAAATCTAAACAAAATAAGTTTTGACTATTGATACCAAAGATGTATATTGATAACATTAAAAATATCTTCTTCTCATTACCTTCTACAGAAAAATTGACTGATAATTAGTGTGGCACATAGCTTCCTCGCATCCTATCACGTACTTTATTGATTTTATGCTTTTACAAGCCATTATTGTCTAATTTATTTAATTGTTTCCCCTGTTTTTGCTTCCAAGTTTACCGAAGGTAAAGGAAGCTATGTGATCGTTCTGAAGAACGAACAATTTTTAGGTCTTGGATTTCAAAAATTCCATGATAGAAATCCGTTTTAGACATCAGGGAACATTTTTGGTTCTGTGTCTGTCTGTCGGTCTGTCGTTAAATTTTTGCGAATCAACATATCTTAAAAAATACACGTCCGATTTTAATGAAATTTAGATGGTAGGATATAATTAGCTCATTGTTGGTCCCATATAAGTTTCAACCTTCTGCGCTCATTTGTTTCTCTTCCGCATGCGCACAAACATACATTTATTTACACCTATATCTCCCAGTGTATTCATCAGATTCTTATGAAATTTGGATGGTTTGACAAAAGTAGCCCGCAGATAGCACCTGATTAATTTCAGACGCCTACGCTCTTTACCTTTTGCTAAATTGATACTTTAATTAATGTAAAAAATCAAAACCATTTTTACTTATTGAAAAAAGGTGGAAACAAAATTATTGAAGCGAGCGTAAGCGAGCTTCTTACATTTAACGAAATATGCATCTTGTCTGTCTGTCTGTCTATCTGTCTGTCTGTGTGTAACGTTTACGAGTCCGACGATAACTTGAGTAAAAGTTGACCGATTTAGTTGAAATTTGGTATACATGATCCTCTTACTAATACTCAGGCTAAGTCCGTTGGACAGCGTGATCCGTCCAAGAGTTCGCGCGCAACGCTCGCGTAAACGAGAGTTACAAAAATTAAATTGGAATTTCAGGACGTGAAAAGTTTCTATCATCATCTATTCGATGAGACGAACATTTTTTTCAATTTACATTTTTTAGTAAAACCAACAGCGCGACACCGCTATGAATTAATAAAGATCGCAAAAACTATTAAAGCGGACCTAAACGTTTATAATAGAAAAAACAACCTTCTTACCGATATCTTACGTTCTAACGTAACGATTTTAATAAAATATCATATACACCATCTAATGCACAATTGAAACAGGCATGCAAAATTTTAATTTGATACACTCAGTAGTTTTTTTTATAGCAAAAAGATACATTTTATAATAATTGAAAAGGAGATGTGTGGTTAGAGGAATAGTAAGAATACGGGGTGGTTCCCTTACTACTAGCCGCTGTACTAACTACTACTATACCCATTATCTATCAACTCATCATGATTCATGATTATCTATTTTTTCAATATTCAATACATATTTATTTATTTACTATAAGCTCGCTTCAATGATAAAGCCTCGCAATGCCTAGTAATACTAGAGAAGTTAACAGAAAGTAACAGAAATTGTGTTATTAAGAATTTAGATAGGACTCAGTGGGAATTGAAGAAAAAGAAAGATTATTTTGGTACATGATTATCTATTTTTTCAATATTCAATACATATTTATTACTATATACGCTCGCTTCAATGATAGAGCCACGCGATGCCTAGTTATAACTCAGTATACGTAGATCGGCCTATGAAATTCTGTTTGTTAGCAGATGCCTTAACCACGAGCTTGTATGTCATGTATTTAACGAACTAGTTACTGTCCTACCTCCTGGACGTAGAGCTGGCAGACATCTCTATATTCGTGAATTATCTCACCTCTGTCCTCTTGTCCGCTGTGTATGTTCCTATAATAACCTTCCTATTAATTTACCCGTCCTCCCCTCTCCTAGATCCCTTAAAAGTACACTCTGCATGATTATGAAATCATAGAAATATTGTATGTAGTTTTAACATTATTTAATTAATTTTAGGAATATTTATTTTATTTATTTATTTAGGAATTTTATTAATTTGTAAGCATTGTACTCTGTTATTTTATTCATTGTTATCCTGTTATTTTGTCATTGTTACTCATTTTTTCTTCTTGTTATTAGCTTGCTTTATTACGTTTTTATTTACTACATGTTCCTCATACTACTTTATCTTTCATTTATCTTTCACTTATCTTTTATCTATGTATTTTAATTAGATGTAATTTACCTTCCGAGTTACCACTTGTGGCTTTGCTGTTTGGCAACTCGATGTTATACAATAAACAATACACAATAATAAATGGTCCAAAAGTTATAGCTGAAACAAACTTTTAAATGGCCGTCATTTTGAAATGTCTAGGCCGATTATGTTTGCCAATGTACTCGTCCTATTTGTTATTGATTGCCTACTGATCCTTTGTTAGTGCTGCATGAACTTGGCCAATTAATTTAATTACGAGCCGTTAAGCCAACGTGGAACGTACTTAATTGCGTATTTTGAGAAAAAAATAAAATCAAGTAAATTAATTTAGATAAGTTAATATATCTACTTGAAGACCAACAAATCAAAACTAACATTTATTTTTATTAGAATAAATATGGTTGCCTTAGCTTAGCAATGATAAATTTCGAGATGAAGCGTCGCCGTCGTCGGGACACTATACTCGATATTATAAGTTATATGATTTTATATAGATGATTTAGTGGTATTTGACATTTATAAATATATCTCCTCTAAGAATAGGTTCTAATAAATCTCGGTAGAATTAATTAAAAATTAATACTCTATATTTAAGTATTTTATGTCTGTGGGTGTGTGCTAAAAAATGTAAAAAAAAAAAAAATTGGTTCTAATTATTACTCCTTGTCATATTATGTATACCTCACATGGTAGTCCCGCAATACAGTGTTGAACATTGGTTTAGTATATCTAAAAATTAACAAGAATCGAACTAGAGGTTTAGCCCTATATCTAAACTCCCTCAACACATTATGTCAAGTTTGAAACTATTAATAAAATAAAATAGTAATAATAATAAAAGTCATAAAATAGTCCTTAATGAGAGAGGGGAGGGTGGATAACTTTAGCTAAATTGGTACTTTAATTTTTGTAAAAAATTAAAACAATTTTGACAGATTAAAATAAACAGGTCAAAATGTTAAAAAGCTTACTTTGAACCATTCTAAGGGTCTGATATTCTCAAAACACACTCTGATAAAGTATTTTTTTGCCACTGAACCGGACTACAACCATATAAATACATCGAAAAGACCATAATTATAAAAAAAAAACTATTTTGTCAATAAAAAATAAAATAATATTTTTTTCGAAATTTCCAAAAAGTGGTATCTTTACTTTTAGTCGAAGAATCTTCAGGAATTTTTTCAGATTTTTTGCACTTCACATAAGCGAGATAGAGGGGGGGGGGGGCACGTTTCAAACCCGCTTCAAACTCGCCTACGCTCGCTCTATCAAAGTTATAACCAAAGAATTATATATTTTTGTAATCAGCACGACGTACCCTTTCATATGATACCCCTTACGGTGTCGAAAAAAACAAACAAATGTTAACCCTTAAGTTTTTTTACCCTAATTCTTTGAAAAATATTTTTTTTAAGTCGCTATATTTTTAAAATATGTGGGCAGGTACAAGACACATACATGCCAAATTTCAAAGTGATCGGACGAAAGGTGTAGCCGTGAGAGCACGCGAGAGGACGGACGGACAGACACACGCAGGAAAATATAAGGGTCCTTGGTTTTGCCTACGGACCCTAAAAACGGGAAAAAATTTAACAATAAAGGTTGTAAAAGCATAAAATCATTAAAGTATACGAAATAGGATGCGAGGAAGCTATGTGCCACACTAATTGCCAGTCTATTTTCCCCTTCGTTTACAATAGCTCATTATTTTTATTGTTACCTCTAATTAATAATTCATTTTAACTTTTTGGGATTGTTTATTATACAGAATTGCTTGTTTTTATATGGTACTTATGTAGCACTGATGGTAATTGAAGGCACTGATGATGGCCGAGAGGCCGAAAATTGGTCTTGTGAAATAAACACCACTCTGTGCAGAAACTTTCCAGTTTTTCACTGTTCTATTGATATCTACTCCTCTTGCGCTCTTGATCTTTAATATTTGATAATATTTGGCTCACCACTTCGACCCAGAAGAGAGGTATGACCATGTCATTAAAAGGTTTGACTCTGCCGATGAATCGAGTTCTCCGCACGATGATGTTAAGCTGAACTGGAATTCTTCCGTACAGTGGAATACCGATATCCTGCAAACAAACAATTAATAATTAAAAAGAACTAACATTTATAATTTGTTATTTAGATAATAAAACATAAAATTGACACCCGATCTCGAATCAAAGACGGATTATAAAATAAAAGGAAATTAATAAAAATTTAAAAAATATTTAAATCTGTCTTATAGAAGTTTAGGTACTATTTTAGATTGTTACTCCCCCTATAGTTCAGGAGATAGCGTGCAAAAAAGTGTCTGACTAACATCAAGCTAGAATTTTGTATACAAGTCAATCTTTTAGCGCCTTTTAAGAATATGTGGTCGGCTAAGTTCGTCTGCGGGACATAGCTTGGCAATTGGCGTTTGAAAAAAACAAACCGGTGGAGAGCGGCCATGTCTCACCAATTATGGTGGACAATGTAATTTTCATGATCCTGAGTACAGAGTTAGTTAGTAGACCAAAAATCAAGTCGATGTTATTTTCACACTTGATACGTTAGTTATTCAAATATTACTAAAAATCAACGTGGTCACCTGTCAAGGAACAAACTAACATCGACTTGATTTTCAGTGAAATATCTA
This sequence comes from Gerris lacustris, assembly GCA_951217055.1. Taxonomy (NCBI): domain Eukaryota; kingdom Metazoa; phylum Arthropoda; class Insecta; order Hemiptera; family Gerridae; genus Gerris; species Gerris lacustris. Next base: position 3,464,202 of record OX578281.1, on the reverse strand, counting down.
ATTCTGTACTCAGGATCATGAAAATCACATTGTCCACCAAAAAGGGCGGGATATGACCCCTCTCCACCGGTTTGTTTTTATCAAACGCCTATTGCCAAGCTATGTCCCGCAGACAAACTTAGCCGACCACATATTCTTAAAAGGCGCTAAAAGATTGACTTATATACAAAATTCTAGCTTGATGTTAGTCAGACACTTTTTTGCACGCTATCTCCTGGACTACTACGCTGTTTTAGAATAAAAATGACTTTAACTAAATAACTATTTAGACAAAGGGAGGTTTAGTCCAATGTACTTACTTAGGGACAATGGAATATCACACTTCTGTTTGTGCAAGAGGAGTAACAGTCTAATGAAGATAATTCCGTACACTTTCTTTAGATTGTTACTCCCCTGTTTTTTATAAGTGTGTAACAGTCTAAATAAGAACATTCTGTTCACCTTCTTTAGATTGTTACTCCCTTCTGTTTTTCTATAAGAGGAGTAACAGTCTAAAGAAGATAATTCCGTACACCTTCTTTAGATTGTTACTCCCTTCTGTTTTTCTATAAGAGGAGTAACAGTCTAAAGAAGATAATTCCGTACACCTTCTTTAGATTGTTACTCCCTTCTGTTTTTCTATAAGAGGAGTAACAGTCTAAAGAAGATAATTCCGTACACCTTCTTTAGATTGTTACTCCCTTCTGTTTTTCTATAAGAGGAGTAACAGTCTAAAGAAGATAATTCCGTTCACCTTCTTTAGATTGTTACTCCCTTCTGTTTTTCTATAAGAGGAGTAACAGTCTAAAGAAGATAATTCCGTACACCTTCTTTAGATTGTTACTCCCTTCTGTTTTTCTATAAGAGGAGTAACAGTCTAAAGAAGATAATTCCGTTCACCTTCTTTAGATTGTTACTCCCTTCTGTTTTTCTATAAGAGGAGTAACAGTCTAAAGAAGATAATTCCGTACACCTTCTTTAGATTGTTACTCCCTTCTGTTTTTCTATAAGAGGAGTAACAGTCTAAAGAAGATAATTCCGTACACCTTCTTTAGATTGTTACTCCCTTCGGTTTTTCTATAAGAGGAGTAACAGTCTAAAGAAGATAATTCCGTACACCTTCTTTAGATTGTTAATCCCTTCTGTTTTTCTATAAGAGGAGTAACAGTCTAAAGAAGATAATTCCGTACACCTTCTTTAGATTGTTACTCCCTTCTGTTTTTCTATAAGAGGAGTAACAGTCTAAAGAAGATAATTCCGTACACCTTCTTTAGATTGTTACTCCCTTCTGTTTTTCTATAAGAGGAGTAACAGTCTAAAGAAGATAATTCCGTACACCTTCTTTAGATTGTTACTCCCTTCTGTTTTTCTATAAGAGGAGTAACAGTCTAAAGAAGATAATTCCGTACACCTTCTTTAGATTGTTACTCCCTTCTGTTTTTTTTAAGGGGAGTAACAGTCTAAAGAAGAACATTCTGCACACCTTCTTTAGATTGTTACTGTCCTGTTTTTCTTTTTATTAGGGGAGTAACAGTCTAAATAAGAACATTCTGTACGCCTTCTTTAGATTGTTACTGTCCTGTTTTTCTTTTTATTAGGGGAGTAACAGTCTAAATAAGAACATTCTGTACGCCTTCTTTAGATTGTTACTGTCCTGTTTTTCTTTTTATTAGGGGAATAACAGTCTAAATCAGAACATTCTGTACGCCTTCTTTAGATTGTTACTGTACTGTTTTTCTTATTATTAGGGGAGTAACAATCTAAAGAAGTGCCAAAGTTATTTATTGTCTACATACCGGTTGTATTTGGAAGTAGGAGATGTGTTTCTTCTTGTCCGGTTTGATTCCATCAAGTTTGCTGTAGACTGACTTGTCTGCGCCTAAAAAATGAGGTAGTGACATTCCTACGGGAATACCTGAAAACATAATACAAAAACATAGCATCAGTTTCTATTTGCTTTACCCTAGAAAGCTAACCTGGAGTCAAAATTACTCCCATTTTTTTTTAACTACGAATGCACGGTGTCTGTTAAACACAGAACTCCCACATCTTAGCTATGCTATCACCCTTGAATGACCCTTCTACACTTCTATTAAGAGCCCAAAATTAAGAGCTAAAACGGCTGGTGACTGGACTATCACGGAGTCATTTTGACTCCTGTTTAGTCTTAAACGTAAATATTTTGTAGGTCATTTTGACGCAGAATAGTATTTTTTTGAATAGTATGTCGTGTTATTGTTTATTGTGACATTTTAAATTAAATATTATATAACTTTTAATTCAATAATTATTTCAAATTAAAGGTAATATAATTGTAATTTATTCATTTATAAGTATAAATTGTTATATTTTTTTTTTGTCGTTATATAAGTTAATAGAATATGAATATAGTCACATAATGGAGAACAAATACAATGATCTAAACGACATTTATCACTTGATGAAGGAAATGACCGATTCAGATACCGATTATGAAAAAGAGCGTATTCGACAATAATGTGACGGTTGTGATTTGGACCTTGATTTAAAAATAGAAAATGCCTTTTTTGATCCCATCAGCGATGATGAGGAAAATGATAAATTAATTGAAACAATTTACGAAATAGAAAAACCAAAGGAAAGAAAAAAAAAAGTAAATAAAACCACTCCGGTAGATAACAATACCGGATATGTAATAGTAGTGCAGTTTGAAAAACCGGAATTAAAAGGAAAAAATTGTTTTTTTATGGGAAACAAAGCACCCAAGTGTCCCTTCAACTAGCACTAAAACGTTTTAAAAAAAAATATTGTACATATTAGGCCTTTATATTTTAATAAAACTAGGTATAATAGATTTGGGAGTCAATATGACTCAAGGTTAGTCTTAAGAGGTAAAAAATATGGTTAGCGTTCTAGGGTTAAAAGGGTTTTGTGTTAGTGTGTTAGTTAATAAGTATAATTGGGATAATATCCTTTGTTAATAACTAGTAGAGGGTTTTTTTACAAAAAAGAAAATAAGAAAAATCCCGTCAAATACTTGCCAGCAAGTTACTAAAAGGATTTTTTCGGTCATAAGAATTCATAAAAATACATTATTGTTATTTTTTTAAACAAAAATATGTATAAAAAGTTTCACGTTTGAAACAATTTAATAATAATAATATTATCCTTTAGTATCTTCGGTATGCACTTATTTGGTAATTTTAGGGGTAAAAAGACCGCCATTTCGGAAACACGATATATTTTTGTGAACCAAATTTCAATACCAACTTCGAATTTTCAAATATAAAAATGTTGGGGCTCTGGAGTTTCGGCCCCCTAAAATTTCTATAATTTGACTTTTTTATATAATCTCCCGGAAATATCATTGGAATAAAATTTTATTGGACCATGACTCTCTTTCGATTCCCATCGAAATAGAGTCATGGTTAACGACCAGACACTTCACTCTAATGTGAAGAAGTTAGGTTTCTAACCCGGGTTTGTTCAATGGGCCCACCTAAGTGGCCTATGTCTTCGGGCGTAAAAGCCACCCGGAATAAAATAAAAAATAAATAAAGACGAGGTTTAGGACAAACATATCTCACAAGATATACAGAAACAAGAAGAAATTCCATCAGGAAAGTATATCTCAAGAGTATGTTATAAAATTCGCTTTGATCCTCAAGAGCATTACGTAACGCACACTAATAAAAAATAGACTGCCAATTAGTGTGGCACATAGCTTCCTCGCATCCTATTCACGTAGGTACTTTATTGATTATATGCTTAATAAAAATTGATACATTTTTTAAATTTTACCCCCTCAAAACTAGAAATAGCACAAAATAGAACGTAACAAAATGTAATCTACTATTCAAGAGCTTTTCGACGATATACCTCAAATTATAAAAGATTAACTTTGACATTTGTACCCCTGTACGTTGAGGAACCAAAATTATATTTTTAAAAAAACAAACAATACAAAAGGGTATTAATTAAACTAATAAATAAATATAAATAAGAAAACTAATAACAAAAAAATATTTAAACCCTTTAACCTACAACAAAATTAAAAATCGGTACAAAAGTATGTGCACAATTTTTTTTAAAAATATCCAATAAAATAGCTTTAATGTACATATCAAGGCCTTTCAAATGATATATGACACAATATTAAAAACCAAAAAAAGTGGTCACGTGACACGGCACACAGGAAAAAGTTTACTCTCATGTTCTCAGCAAATAGGATGAACTAATGAAATAAATATAATCAATTTAAAGAGAATTAGTGTAAGATTCAAGCGCCTCAATCAGAAATAAAATCGGTCAATTATTATAGAAACTATGGCCATTCTAAGACAAAAAAAAAAAATAATAATAAAACCAAAAAAATACCAAAATTATCACCTTCTGAGGTACAATCGATGATGATACGACAAAAAGTCATAGGACCAAAGTTGTACGACTTACCGTTTAGCCACAATAAGTCCCCAATACAGCTTTTCAACGATACGCATCATGAAGGGTTTCCATTACTTTGACATTCATACACCCCGTACCCCTATGTACCAAAGTTTTAATTTCTTAATCTTATGTAGGCAGTGACCTTGACCTTGTTTTGAAGAAAAAATGTGTAAATATTAGTCAAATTGAGATAAAACTGTAGATTTGTATAAAAGACATACCCTCATACACTCTTCTTTTTATATAAGATATAGCTATATTATTCCATTTTACCCCCCTCCTGAATGAAAATATGACAAAACTGTACATAACAACAATTACTGTACTTTTAAAGAGCTTTTCAACGATATGCATCATGAAGGGTATCCATTACTTTGACATTTGTACCCCGTACCCCTGTGTACCAACATTTTAACTTCATAATCTCATGTAGGCAGTGACCTTCCCCTTGTTTTGAAGGAAAGTGTGAAAATTCATCAAATTGGGATAAACTGTAGATTTGTATAAAAGACACTCATAGACACTCTTCATTTATATTAGATGTAGTTATAGATATTTTCCCATTTTACCCCCTCCTAAATGAAAATATGATAAAACTGTACATAACAACAATTACTGTACTTTTAAAGAGCTTTTTAACGATATACATCATTAAAAGTATTCATTACTTTGACATTTGTACCCCGTACCCCTGGGTACCAAAATAAAAATTTCGCAAAATCCTTTCTTAGTGGATGCCTATGATATGAACCGAGTATATCCTCGAAATTTCAAGTCTCTCGGTTAAGCAGATTTTGCTGTGCGTTGATTCTATGTCAGTCAGTCAGTCAGTCAATCAGGACATTGCCACTTATATTATAGATGTAGTTATAGATATTTTCCCATTTTACCCCCTCCTAAATGAAAATATGACAAAACTGTACATAATAACAATTACTGTACTTTTAAAGAGCTTTTCAACGATATACATCATTAAAAATATTCATTACTTTGACATTTGTACCCCGTACCCCTGGGTACAAAAATAAAAATTTCGCAAAATCCTTTCTTAGTGGATGCCTATGATATGAACCGAGTATATCCTCAAAATTTCAAGTTATACATTATAGATATGTATATATATATATATATATATATATATATATATATATATATATATATAGCAAGTAATAATTGTTATTACTTTAAACTAATTTTAAGATCAAATAAATAACTTATTATTGTTATTCAATCTGGAGATCCTATTCCAAAAATATCATCAAAATATCTCGACGAAAATAATTAAATAATTACTTGTCACAAATTAGCAGATTATCATAAATTAGGTTATCCTCCATAATGACATTTAAATTATACTTTTACATCAAATAATCATTAGAGGTTTCTTTCTTCATCCCATCTTAAGGGATAAAATTAAATAATAATATTTTTGTTAATTCCTATTTAATCATCTGAGTTATCAATTGTGTTGAAACAAGCTAAATGTTTATTTTAACTAATTAAAAATTATTTAATAGACATTATATATATATATATATATATATATATATATATATATATATATATATATATATATATATATATATATATATATATATATATATATATATATATGTAATTGATTTTTAGAGTATATAAGGTGTTACAGAGAAAACCAAGACATCAGTAGTGAAGTAAATCAGGGCTTGGTTCAACATGAAGTTGACTTGTTTTGTTTTCGTTCTAGTTCTGAGCCTTATGGCTCTACTACAGATGCAATCTGTAGATGGTTGCACTAAAGAAGGATACTCTGTAAGTAATTATAAGATATTTTATTTGATGTTATCATAAAAAAAGTATTTAAAGAAAAGCAGCTATAAATTTTAATATAAAATTATAATTTTCCATTTTACATAGAGTTGTTACAAACACAAACGCATGCTATTCACACAATACACAGCTAATTCTATCTACATAGGTTTAGTAGGAAAGCCTCCAAACTTTTGGTTTAGGAAAGGTTCCCTTACTATGGACAGCAAAAATCCCATATCGCTGATAACACTGATATAATAGCTGATAACACTGATATAATAGCTGATAACAGTGATATAATAGCTGATAACACTGATATAATAGCTGATAACACTGATATAATAGCTGATAACACTGATATAATAGCTGATAACACTGATATAATAGCTGATAACACTGATATAATAGCTGATAACACTGATATAATAGCTGATAACAGTTATATAATAGCTGATAACACTGATATAATAGCTGATAACACTGATATAATAGCTGATAACACTGATATAATAGCTGATAACACTGATATAATAGCTGATAACACTGATATAATAGCTGATAACAGTGATATAATAGCTGATAACACTGATATAATAGCTGATAACCCTGATATAATAGCTGATAACACTGATATAATAGCTGATAACACTGATATAATAGCTGATAACACTGATATAATAGCTGATAACACTGATATAATAGCTGATAACACTGATATAATAGCTGATAACACTGATATAATAGCTGATAACACTGATATAATAGCTGATAACACTGATATAATAGCTGATAACACTGATATAATAGCTGATAACACTGATATAATAGCTGATAACACTGATATAATAGCTGATAACACTGATATAATAGCTGATAACAGTGAAAAAAAAATCGGTCCGAGACAACTCAGACAAACTTTCTCATATACGATTTTATAATTACTTAACCCAGTATTTTCCATTTATTAGTTTTCAAATGTACATTTAAATATTATTGAACATTTCATCAAAATTTATCATAAAAATAACTTCTCCTGGGCGGGGAATCGAACTCGGGCTCTCTCCGTCCGCGTTTTAAGCTAATTTCTCAGGAACTAGATTTTTCCCGGGAAAACGGCTTATATCGTTAGATTCGCATTCAAATGGACTACATTTTAGAATTTTTTAATCAAAATCGTCGGAACCGTTGCGAGAAATATTTTTTTTTCATGTTATTTCAGAGTTTTTGGGGGGTAGCGCCCCCAAATTTAGAGCTAAAATTCATTTCTCGATTTCGCCTCGGGGTATGATTTTTCTGAAAATGTATGCCAAATTTCGTCAAAATCGGCCCAGTAGTTTAGGCTCCAGGCGTCTGCACAGACGACAGACAGACGACAGACGACAGACGACAGACGACAGACGACAGACAGACGACAGACAGACAGACATTTTTTAAAAACCACTTTTTTGGACTCAGAGGACCTCAAAACGTGTAAATCCATCAAAATCTCAAATCGAATTTTTGCGCCATCACAATACTTTCTCTTTATATGAGAAAGTAAAAAACAGTGATATAGTAACAACTGAAAACAGTGATGTAATAAATGGTGTAAAAAATAAAATCCGTTGAAATTATTAGAATTAGTGAAATCATTTTCTTTCTCCTTGGAATTGTTCTCGGGGCAAGTGTCTAAGGTAGATAACAGTCCTAAGTATAAGGGAATCTCCCTACACTATATTGGAATTGTTCTCGGGGCAAGTGTCTAAGGTAGATAACAGTCCTAGGTATAAGGGAATCTCCCTACACTATATTGGAATTGTTCTCGGGGCAAGTGTCTAAGGTAGATAACAGTCCTAGGTATAAGGTAATCTCCCTACACTATATTGGAATTGTTCTCGGGGCAAGTGTCCAAGGTAGATAACAGTCCTAGGTATAAGAGAATCTCCCTACACTATATTGGAATTGTTCTCGGAGCAGGTGTCTAAGGTAGATAACAGTCCTAGGTATAAGGGAATCTCCCTACACTATATTGGAATTGTTCTCGGGGCAAGTGTCTAAGGTAGATAACAGTCCTAGGTATAAGGTAATCTCCCTACACTATATTGGAATTGTTCTCGGAGCAGGTGTCTAAGGTAGATAACAGTCCTAGGTATAAGGGAATCTCCCTACACTATATTGGAATTGTTCTCGGGGCAAGTGTCTAAGGTAGATAACAGTCCTAGGTATAAGGTAATCTCCCTACACTATATTGGAATTGTTCTCGGGGCAAGTGTCCAAGGTAGATAACAGTCCTAGGTATAAGGGAATCTCCCTACACTATATTGGAATTGTTCTCGGAGCAAGTGTCTAAGGTAGATAACAGTCCTAGGTATAAGGGAACCTCCCTACACTATATTGGAATTGTTCTCGGGGCAAGTGTCTAAGGTAGATGACAGTCCTATTGGAATTCAATTTTATATGCACTAATTATTGATATTGTATGTTTTATTTTTGTAGTGTTATGATGTTGGTCAATGCTGTGAATCCTTGAAGTGTGTTTCTACACGTGACAGTACATATGGAAGTGGAAATTGTGTCCCCCTAGACTATTGATTCATGTAAGATGAGCATACAGGTGGAAATGAGTTGCTGCATGTATTTGCGGCTCAGGCAGAAATGTATTTATTTTTTTGATTAAATAGTCAATAAATTGTTATTGTCAATAAAATATTATTGTAACTGTTTTTGATTATTTTCCTATTAATATGGTATCTCTGTTTAAATGAAAGTTTTACTTTCACTTCTCTTTAATTTAACTATAATGGATTTATTTGACTATATTAATAGAGATTTATTTGACTATATTAGTAGAGTTACGGTCCCCTAAAATTTATAATATTTGACTTTTTTACATAAACTCCCGGAAATATCATTGGACTACAGCGATGCATATTTTTGTATTTTTGCCTTATTTTTTGAAACTACGCTAATGGGGTAGTGCAGGGCGACGTGGTAGGTAGCCGATCGGGAGGGCAGGGGTGGGTAGGCCCTACCAAACGTGGTAACCCTACCAACATGCTTGGATTGTTTTCGTACATTTGTCAAACGTGGTCCGTTAGATGAATTTTTAATTTAGAATGTTGAAGATGGTGAAGCGGGAGACTTCCTACATTTATCAGATAGTATCTTTTAGCTCCTGTTGAAATTGTAGTAGGCAAATCAGATCGAATTGGGGGTTATTCAAACGACAATGACGAATAGCCTATGACTAATACAAGCCCTACAACTCCTGCTTTCCCTGCTTTAGTTGCAACAGTAAGTTCCTGGTACTTCAAACTCAATGATGTTTGGATCAAAAATTGTGCAAAAATAGATGGAAGGAGATTTTGAGCAACCCCAGAGATTCAATTTATCAAAATTATTCAATTGATTTTGACTTATATCAAAGAAGATCTCGTGCAATTGAAAAGTATGATAGTTTGGGAGGGGGGGGGGGGGGGGGGGGCAAGTCTCATGTAACAAAATGTTAATGCGCAATTAGTTCGATGTATCATTACAACATGCTTGGATTGTTTTCGTACATTTGTCATTGTTTTTGTACATTTAATTGGATTGTTAAATAACACATTTAATCAGTCAGCTTATTTAAGACGAGGTTTAAGGGGGGCCTGGGTGGCTCGGAGGCTAGAGCGCTTGCCTTGCGATAAGGCAAGTTAAGCAGCATCGAGCCGGGTCAGATGGTTACCGCAGCTCTGGGTTCGATTCCCGGACCAGGCCCCCCGTTCAATGTTCACCCAGCATAGTTTAAATAAATGGGTAGCTGCTCGAAAGAGTAGCGCCACCAGGTTTCGGCCTGGAAACCATGAAATACACTCTCAGTTCGATTCACATCGAAAGAGAGTCATGGTTAACGACCAGACACTTCACTCTAATGTGAAGAAGTTAGGTTTCTAACCCGGGTTTGTTCAATGGGCCCACCTAAGTGGCCTATGTCTTCGGGCGTAAAAGCCACCCGGAATAAAATAAAAAATAAATAAAGACGAGGTTTAGGACAAACATATCTCACAAGATATACAGAAACAAGAAGAAATCCCTTCAGGAAAGTATATCTCAAGGGTATCTGATGAAATTCGCTTGGCACATAGCTTCCTCTCATCCTATTCTCGTACTTTATTAATTTTAAATGGGTTAGATCACTTTTGAATTAAAAAAATTTAAAAACGTACGTCAAAGAAACACCCAAAGGGTTGGGTGTTTCTTTTTATAATTTCTTCCCCACTTTAAGTTGGTTTAATCAAAAAAGTAATTATAACAACTTTTAATGTACAAAACAAGACCTTTAAAATGATACCTCATTTATCCAGTTTGAACAACTTTATATATTTTGCAATACTGAAGGGGGGGGGGGGGGATTTTTGACATCCGTTTTTAAATTTTTTTTATTAAAAAATGATTTTAGAATAGAAAATACTTATTTTTATAAAAAATAACATTTTCTCGAAAAATTAAAAATGAGTCCACTTCCCTCTTGACCAATTTCAGCAATTTGTACCTTTTGGGTACAGGGTGCATGGTACGAAATTTTTAATGCGATATATCTTCATTTCAAAACATGCTGGATACTTTATAAAGAATGACTTTTTTTCGAAATATGAAATTTTTTTGCATTTACACCTATAGGTAAGTCAATCCGGGGGCACCCTGTAGATATATATATATATATATATATATATATATATATATATATATATATATATATATATATATATATATATATATATATATATATATATATATATATATATATATATATATATACAAGCTGGGTACCCGTGCTTCGCTACGGGGTGTGTTATTTTCAATTTGATAGGTTTATAAACTACCATCAAGAAACATTTAAATTATTTTACTAAGCGAGAATATCTAGATTCTATCCCTCTCCCTTATTTCTATACCCCCTCCCCTTTGATAAGATAATTTGCTAGTCTCCCAAATTAGTAATGGATTCCGAGAAAATATATAAAAGATAACTTTTCGGGAAAGTTATTCATTACCCCCCCCCCCCCCCCCCCCCGCCATGCCTTTAGCCATCCCTTCTTCATGGATGTAATCATCACCTCTAATAACAAACATCATCTTACCGAAATAGCAAGGTGATATGTCTTGATTCTAGGGTGGGGTAGGTTTATTAAATGCACCTCTGCAGGAGGTGAATGTAAGGTTATAGTGGGAACTACAGTAAAAACTTAATGTTAGTCCTTTACCAACAATGATGATTAGACCCATCACCTCTTGATGATTGTAATCATCACCTCTAATAACAAACAACATCTTACCGAAGTAGCAAGGTGATATGTCTCCGATACCAGACGGGAAGCAGCCTCCCTTCTGGTAGCAGTAGCATTTATTATCAGGATTATCATTGTCCAGGGCGTCTTCAGCGATCATGTACTCCTTCACTCTTACACCGCTCTTACTCCTCGCTAACTTCCCACTCAGCGCTCTGATGGGGAATGGTCTGCAGAACAGCTTCCGGTACACTCGCATTCGATCTGGTGGATTCGGCGAAAACACCATTCCGTCGTAGGTTCCGTTCACCAAATCACAATTCCCTCTAAAACAAAAGAAAGTCTTCCAATTACTGTGGTTCATAGCTTCCTCCAATCTTATCACGTACTTTATCGATGTTATGCTTTTACAAACCCTTTTTGTAAAAGCAATTAGTAAATTGTTTTAATTCCAAGTTTACCGAAGCAAATGGAAGCAATGCGATCGTTTTTAAGAACGAAAATTTGTTGTCTCCAAATTCAAAAATTCCAAGACAGAAATCCGTTTCAGCCGTCAGGGAACTTTTTGGTCCCGTGTCGGTCTGACTGTCACTCAATTTATTCGAACCAACATAATATCATAAACTACTCGTCTATTTTAATGAAATTTAAATGGTAGGTCATAATTAGCCCATTATGGTCCCATACAAATTTCAACCATCATCACCCATTTGTTTGTTTTTTTCCCTCAAGCGCACACACATACATTTACTTACACTTATATCTTCAAAAAAACATCTGATTTTTAAGAAATTTGGATGGTTTGACGTAAATGGCCAACAGATATCCCCCGGATTAATTTCAACTGTCTGCGGTCATAAAATATTGCTACATTTACATTTAAATGTTTTTCCCAAAGTCTTAAAAATTTAATATCATAAGAATGAAGTGGGCTAGACACTTTTTGTGAGCTGAAAGCACGTAATAGGCCAATTTATTTAGTAAACGCTGGGGTGTCACCCACCTGTGAGTTAACTACCTTAGGCACACCTGGCGCCAGAGTTGTTAATGACGAAATTTAACTGTTTTTACAAACATTTAATTAACTTGCAGTGTTTGAATGTACGTATGTATGTTCGGGTCAAATCTTGCAACTGAATTTTAAAGCAATTATCCTCAACTGATTGAATTGAAATTTTGCATACACGTTTAGTTTAGATGACAATACATGGTTAGCTAAGTGACGTCATCCTAAATCCAATATAGTGCACAGCCCAAAATGGCGGACTAGTTATTTATTAAGCACAGCCATGATATGGGTATCAAATGAAAGGGTTTGCTGAGAAGAATACGAAAAATATAATGCCTTCACTCTAAATCTAAAATGGAGGATGGCCCAAGATAAAAACTTGTTTTTAAAAATGTTTCTTACAATTAATTTTATAGTTTGTTTTTTCACTATAAAACATTCATTTAAATATAATTATATTTCATCGTGTATTCGTTGAAATTAAAATAATATTGACGCACCTGTCTACATCGGGCCTGTAGCCCCAGTCAGTAAGTCCCTGCAACCCGTTCAACTTCTCTATCCTGAATCTGTTCTCTGTTCCTCCAGATATTGTAAGCCTGTTGTCGCCTTCGTCAAGCATCTGAAAATGTAACCTGCATTTAGTTTAAAATTTAAAGTTTACTAATAGTCTATGACGAAGGAGTCTATAACATTTTAAATTTATCTTTCTATAGTTAGTAATTAAGCTCAATGGTCATTGATGCATAGAAGGAAGAAGAGGATGCACTTATTTAGATTGTTACTTCCCTTAGAAAAAAAACAGAAGGGAGTAACAATCTAAAGAAGGTGTACGGAATGTTCTTCTTTAGACTGTTACTCCCCTTATAAAAACAGAAGTGTGATATTCCTTCATCCGTAAGTACATTGGACTAAGCATCCCTTTGTCTTAATAGTTATTTAGTTAAAGTCATTTATATTGAAAAGAAACCATAAGGGAGTAACAATCTAAAGAAGTACCGAAGAGGAAATTAATATACACTGAAAATAGTTATTTGTACAACTAGTCGAGAAAAATATTTATGTACGAGCCGCAGACGAGAGTGGAATGGTTTCTCGTGTGCAGCAAGGCAAAGGCACTTTAAGTTTGAGTTGAACTTTAAATTTTTCCTACAGTTAATTTTATATCAATTATTAAAATTATTAAAGTACAGCAATAAACAACTACAGACACTCGATGACAATATCAACTGCACCAGCTGTTTTGTATTTAGCCATTTTTGCCAACTTTATTTCAAGCTTATACGATGTTACCTAGCTACTAGAGGTATATTATGTTTGTAAGTTGGAACAGTGGAGAACAAGGAAGTAAAATCATTGCAGGGAAAACATATAAGTTGGGACACTGGAGTGCGGGAAAGTAAATGCAGGAATCTGGACACTTCTTTAGATTGTTACTCCCCTTATAAAAAACAGAAGAGAGTAACAATGTAAAGAAGGTGCACGGAATGTTAATTTTTAGACTGTCACTCCCCTTATAAAAACAGAAGTGTGATATTCAATGATATTCTGTATTTGTCCCAATTTACATTGGACTGAACATACCTTCTTAATAGTTATTTAGACAAAAGAATGTATAAATTATTATATCCATTTATATATTTTTTTAAAAAAAACTGGGGAGTAACAATCTAAAGGAGTATCGGAATCTGCTGTTTTGCGTACTATTTTGAGTGCAAGAACAAGCAATTTGTCGAGAAAAAAGTTATTTCCTCTTGTCAAGACCATAAATTATCCATTTAATGACGTTCATTACTATCTGTTAAAGTTCGTTACAAGTCATCATCATTTGAAAACTGCTGACTTCTAAAAACTCATGCTTACCCGATCAAGAATGCCAACTTTCTCGAAGTTGATCCACGTGGGGAAAAATTTGTGGGCAAGAGTGACGAGTGGCTCTTCGTAACCCCAGAGCAATTCATGGACGGTCATATTGAGGATGGTGGGTGGGTTTACGTAAGATATAGCGGAGGAGATACCCAGCACTACAGGCGTCGGAGCGTTGAATACCTTCGAAGAAAGAGCCTGAAACAAAATAAATAAAATCATTAAACAAAAGTGTAGAAAAATGTTTAATAATACTAGAGAAGTTAACAGAAAGTAACACAAATTGTGTTATTAAGAATTTAGATAGGACTCAGTGAGAATTGAAGAAAAAGAAAGATTATTTTGGTTAAGTTAAGAAAACTTTGGTAGAAGGAAAATCACGCCCCGGCCTACTCCATTTAAAATACTTTAGAGCAGATGCTTGTAGTGACGGAACACGACTGTTCCCTCAGACTCCGCCGGCATATTTATTACTCCATTTAAAATATTATAAAATATATCACTTCACGACACAAAAACTTTTGCTTGTATTAGGTTGAAGTTTCACATGCCTGTTTCAATTGTACTTTAGACGATGAGTATTAAGTTTCATTAAAATCGTATCGTTAGAACGTAAGATATCGGTAAAAACGTTGTTTTCTCTATTTTTAAACGTTTAGATCCATTTTAATAATTTTAGAGATCTTTAACACTTCGTAACGGTGTTGGTCTGGTTTTACTAAAACAATTTATTTTAAAAAGTTGTTTGTTTCATTGAAAAGATTTTTTCCCGTCCTAAAATTCCAATTTTACATTTGAAGTTTATGTATACACTAGCGTTGCAGGCGAACGCTTGGGCGGAATACGTTCTCCAACGAACTTAGTCTGGGAATTGGTAAAATGAACATTTAAACCAAATTTAAACTAAATCGGTCGACTTTTACTCAAGTTATCGTCAAAGGTCGGTTTTGTGACGGTCGATTCTGTTACCGCTCGTTTTTTTCGGATTCACTCCCGAGGGCTCCAGAGTATAATGCAGTGTAAGGCGCTATAAGGAACTTCGTTAAATAAAACATCCTTTCGGTGTTTATTTGTTAAAAAATAAGTGCAGTGGTGTTAAAAGTCAGGTACTGTTTCTCAACAGGACCAATTAGCACTACTGTAGCAAGCGACCACCATCAGGCAATATTCAGCGTCTATAGCTAGATTTTCAACTAGCGGAAAACTATCACGTCAGTTTTGTATCATAAATTATAAGTTACAATAACTTTATGCAGACTAAAATAGTCAGATCAATGGCAGTTAAACTACATACCAAAGTATACAAAATACTTAAATATAATATACTGATAACCTAAGTACTCACCAGAAGGGCAGCATTAGTAACGGTAATTCTTTCTTTGGATGGATCTGCTATAGAGAATTCTGGTTCGTACTGGAGACTGTGCCTTCCGATGAAGGAAAGTGAGTTATTCTTGTAAAACTTCACATCGTTATGTGTTATTTGATCACTGCAATCAAAAAAGTTTACAACAAAATAATTAACAACTTTGAGAAGGACTTAGATACCAGGGTGAACGCCTTATTCCATTTTAACTTATTGAAAAAACATGATAAAATAATGTGCCAATTAGTGTGGCACATAGCTTCCTCGTGTTCTATTTTGCATACTTTAATGATTTTATAATATTAAAACCTTATTATTGTCAAATTTATATAATTTTCCCCTGTTTATTCAAACTGTCAAAATTGTTTTGATTTTTTACCTTAATTAAAGCATCAATTTAGCAAAATTTAAGGAGCGCAGCCGGTTGAAATTAATCTAGTGCTATCTGCTGACTACTTTCGACAAACCATGCAAATTTTATAAAAATCAGATATGTGCTTTTGATGATATAGGTGTAAATAAATGAATGTTTATGCGCATGTGTGGAAGAGAAACAAATAAGCGCAGAAGGTTGAAACTTATATGGGACCAACAATAAGCTAATTATGACCTACCATACAAATTTCAATCAAATCAGATGAGTAGTTTTTTAAGATCTGTTGGTTTGTAAATATCAGAGCGACAGACCGACAGACAGACATGGAACCAAAAATGTTCCCTGATGTCTGAAACGTATTTTCTGTCTTAAAGTTTTTAAAATCTGAGACATAAAATATTTTCGTTCTTCAGAACGATCACATAGCTTCCGTTACCTTCGGTAAACTCGGAAGCAAATATTAGAAGAGTAACATTAATAAAGAAACGTATGCACCAGAAATAATTACATTTTGTTTTGAAAATGTACTTATAAGATCATTCACCATTAATAATAATAAAAAAAACAAAAATTTTATGTATCATACTTTTTTATCAAAATGGTCCAAAAAAGTTGAGTACAAAACGGATGTTTAACTTGGTGAAATAAGTCCGCAAATACCAATGATATATTATAGTGTATTATAAACATCGACATTTTTCTGAAACTGATTTTAGAATTATAGGAAATAGTTATTTAAATGTAACTAGGCAGCAAAATGGAATTTTACTGACGAGTGATTAGATTAGCCTCCGAGCCGAAGGCGAGGACAGGCTACGATAATTAACTGCCGAGGCGAAGCCGAGGCAGGTAATTTACCTATTTGACTGCCGAGGCGAAGCCGAGGCAGGCAATGAATAAACGAAGCAGAAATGTTTCCTTTGCTGCCTTGTTGCATACAATATTTTATCTACTTGCGGCAGAAAAATGAAGCTGCTAAAATGTTATCTTTATTAATATAACATAGTTAATAACTATGTGTCATATTAATAAAGATAATAACATATGTATTAACGAAAATTAATGTTCAAATAAGAAACGGGAATAATAACAATTAGTGAAAAGCAAACTCAATCTATAACAACAAAATACAAAACACACGTTTATAACACACATAACTTTTGAATGAATAATGCACGCAATATAAAATATTTATTTATATTTTTACTAAAAAATTAATAAAAGTGTTAAAGATATCTTCTATTGCTTAAAAGAAAAGAAGTAACTAGGATACATCAAGAAAAGTAGCTAGTCTAATCTAGAATGACTTCAATAATAAAAATAATATGGATGTTCAATGTTTACATGACGCTACAGTATAGCCAGTGACTCTACTATTTTTTTTAATTAAAGATCTACTAATCATTGAACTTATTTAACAGAATTAACAAATATAAACAAATTATTTTATTATTAAAACGTTTATTTATTAAATATTACTTATTTAACTATAATATATAATGTTATAAGATAGAGATAATAGTATAAACTGTTCTTGCCAAAATAAGAGGTTATGACACGCAGTGGTAAACACTGTTACTTTCTCTGCCTAGGCAGGGAAATATTTCCCTGCCTAGGCAGAGAAAGTATTTTCCTGACTGTTTTAACTACTTTCCTGCCTGTTTTTAATATTTTAATGACAAATCAGGGAAATAGTACTTTCCAGCCTAAAAACAGTTAAG
This sequence comes from Gerris lacustris, assembly GCA_951217055.1. Lineage (NCBI taxonomy): Eukaryota > Metazoa > Arthropoda > Insecta > Hemiptera > Gerridae > Gerris > Gerris lacustris. The sequence continues at coordinate 3,446,423 of OX578281.1, read as the reverse complement.
TAATGTTTAATTTTGCTGCCGCGAGTAGATAAATAGATTTACCGCTCTTTTGTTTATTGATAAGTCACCTACAAGCAGCCTGACCAAGTGTCCATGAATTCCTTGTAAGATGTCATTACTTGAAAAATGTTTAGTTTGTTTTTCAAATAAAATAAGGAAACCTTCACTTGTTGTGTGTCAAAGTTAGTTCAATACAATTGTATATTGTATTTAAATTTATAATCAGATAATACTTGAATTAACTGGGTTTTCCATTGACTTCTCGACCTTAGTGTCTAGATACCACTTTCTAAATACTAGAGCCAACGTGTATACTAGAGCTAGATCGGGTTAGCTAAGCTATAAATAGTGTAAATATTCGAAAGAGTAGCCATGGAAACATCAATAAACAGGTCAAGTGTGTGCTAGTCAGCACACAGCGAGGGTATGTAGGCAACACTGTATTGTTTAAGTAGTACACCTATTGATGGTGTTTTTTTAAATGCTACAATACCTATACTTTGAACTATCCTATGGGTCTGATATTCTCAAAACACATAAACAAACTTCTAATGAAGTATTTTTTGCCAGTGAACCGGACAATAAACATAAAAATACATCGATAAGAGCATAATAAAATAAACGTATTTAGCCAATATAAAAAATAGTTATTTATGCATCTAGGTCTAGGGAGTAAAGTAAGCCATTATTCCCTGAGCAAAAAAGTAGGTTCTTGAGGCGAAGCCGAAGGAACCATGGTCCCTAAATCCCGAGGGGAAACCAAGGGACTTAGACTCTTTAATTCCCGAGGAAATAACGCTAATTATCACGAGGGGAATAATAGCACTTTACTCACGAGGTATATACAATATTTTATCTTCAGTAGGGAGAAAATACACATTTTCGTCCATTGCACAGTTTTTATTTAATATTTTAATAATTATTAGCACTTTTAATAGCAGATATAAGAGATTCAATATTAAAAACAAATAAATATTGGAATTAAACTCAAATAGAAGGTTATTTAGATGCAGGTTATAAACAAAGATAAACATTGTCGAAAAAGTAGTGCCGCCAACCTGATTTCAACAACTTCATTACATTAGCCATTCATTTTCTACTATTTATAAAATAATTAAGTTGCAATCTTTAATTTTTCGCCTTACTTAACTTTTTCGCCCTACTTTTACTTTTTCTTCCTACTTTTTGAGTTCAGGGATGAAAATTCTTACTTCAGTTCCTCTATACTAATTTAAAATCATAACTTTTTCTCCTTACTGGAGATAAAAATCTTTACTATTTGTCGAAGTATTTTTTCAGATTTGTTTTTTGGTGAATTCGCTCACTATGTATGTATGACATACTGCTGTCGTACGGTGCAGACTTGTGCCCTAACCTAAAAGTGAACAAAACCGATCTGAACTAGAATATTCCCAATTTTATTCAGTTTTAAAGGCTATCGCGAATCTTTTAATCGCGCGTTGTAATGCGATTGTATCCACAATTACAATAATATATTCGTATATAATAATAAAAAACTATATTTACCTATAAACATATGGACCGATTTCTTTCATTTTCAACTTTGGATCAAGTCCATCGACGAATCTCTGTCCATTAGTTACATTGAAAACGTAAACTTTAATTAATGCTTTAAGTGGAGGAGCTCTCCAAAAATTATATATGAGGCTGCCATCTCGCAGACTAAATGCCTGAAACACAATATTAAAGTAAATCAATAAACTAATAAATAATAAGTTTTAATAGTTTAATATACATTTAATATATAGAATTTATTTATTAATAAAGTTGTCTTGACTTTCAATACTTTTAGTAATAATCAAATATAAAAGTTGTTACATTTTAGAAGTCTATTTATGGTTATTTTGTACTCAAACCAATGCCAGTAAAGTCTATGTGTCGTTTCTATATACAAACTAGGTGTCCAATTCAGTTGTCTGCTTGCAATATTGAGCTGAGCATGCAATTTAATCTTAAATTTTATTCAAGCGTTAAAATTCATATAACATTAATATGTTTGCATCACGCCATGATCACATTTATCAAAATCTTGCCCTACTGTTGTTGACGTTAGATGTAACTCCGCATACCTTTTTTTTTAGAATCTGCATTTGATAGATTATTTTATTTGGCTTAATAACTAATTAAATAATTTACAATGTCATTCGATGTTTTTATTAGCGAAACTAAAAAAAAAATATATATTAAACAGGTGATAGTTAAAAATAAACAATTTTATTTATAATAAACTGAAACGGATCAAAAATAGTAAAATTTCTAATTTTTAATTAAAAAGCATTATTTTCCTGTTTTTCTATTTTACCCCCCCACTTAAATGAAAAAATGATAAAATTGAACGTAACGACAATAACTGTACTCTTAAAGTGCTTTCCAACGACATGCATCATGAAGGGCATATACTATTTTAACTTTTGTACCCCGTACTCCTGTGTACCACTTTGGAGCATTTTAGATGTATACCTTCCTGTGGTTGGTCACTATGACCATGCCGAATTTATTCGGATCGGTTCAGCCGTTCAGGAGGAGTATGTGTCCAACCAAATGCAAAGTGTAGTATAAGAGCTTCGCTTCGCTCAGCTCAATAAAGAAGGTGTTTTATTTAAACAACGTTATTCGGAAATTTATTTTTAATTCTTTAGAGTAAATGGATGGAAATAAATTATAAATTTAGCTTAAAGGCGGAAATACACATGCTAGTTACTCGCACAAAAACATACGAGTAGCTCGCAGAGGAGAGCTACTGGCATGTTTATTCATCAAATCGCATGCGAGTAAAAAGCATGCGTGTAAATCGCACGAGGTTTGCCAGTGACACGAATCGAGGGGAGGGGGAACTGATAAGGCACGTGTAAACAGGCCTGCCAGCCCAAGGTTGATAGTAGCTAGCACGAGTCTCCCTTCAGCCCTTCAGTCTTCAGTTGCGTTTCTTCCTTTCGCGGGTATCTGACAACAACTCATCAACTTTCTCCGGAAGCATTCGCAATTGATTCCTAAAACTATTGACGTCCCCAAACCGCATTTCGTTAAGTAGGCACTGACTCGCTCCATGTTCTTAATCTTAATTCCCTTCTAGCTTTCCAATCATTTATCCACATTCTTCGTGTCTTTTTATTATTTTTCAAATGTTTTAAAACACAGTTCTTTGCAAGTAACTGAACAATCTGGTTAATTTCATTCCACATCGATAGATTCATAATGTACATTAAAACACAATTAATAAAACTATCAGAATTAATTAAATCAAATACAATTATTTAATAATTTATTCCGGCTAAGAGATAAGGCAAGAAACGTGTGCCTGTTTCAAAAGTAGAACTGTGACTCAATATTTGCTCAATATTTCAAGCAGACAACTGCATTGCACACAAGCTTTAAAAGCTTGTTAGGACAAAGTGTAGGTCCAGATAAAATAACTTACATCAGATTTCCTAGCTATTTCAGCAAAACGTGTAAGTATTGCTGGATTGCATAGCTTTGGAGACGTTTATTTTAAAAACATCTTAAAACCAATTGTACGTCCAGACATTTTTGACAACCTATGTTCGATTTCCTAGATGTTTTAGCAAAGGTTGTAGTTATTGCTAAATTGCATAACCTCTACAAATATATCTTAAAAGAATGAGCTTGTTCAAATTTTCATAAAAAGATTTAAGAGAATTATGCGCATTTTCTTAAACATAAAAATTTATGTTCTAAATTCAAAGTATGTACGCTGAATTAAGTCTATCCAAAGAGCACATTATACTATATTATTGGCACTTCTTTAGACTGTTAATCCCCTTATAAAAAAAAAACATAAGTGAGCAACAGTCTAAAGAATGTGGGCAGAATGTTCTTCTTTAGACTGTTACTCCCCTTATAAAAACATAAGTGTGATATTCCTGTGTTTCAAAGTACATTGGACTAAACAGCCCTTTGTCTTAATAGTTATTTAGACAAAGGATATAATTAATTATATCCATTTATAATGTCAAAAGAAATAGGGGAGTAACAATCTAAAGAAGTAACTTATTATTTTAATTTTTAACGTAAGACAATTATACATGTTTAATCAATTTAAAAAATAAATTTACTTGATTAGTTTGTCTGTGTTTAGATACAAATTATATTCGGTAACACTATATCAACTTATATAATATAATTATTATGAATATTATTATGAATACTTACAAAATCTAATATAAAATTAAAAGGATCTATGGCGTATATTAAAACTCCTAAAATTATCGCAACCACTCCAGGAATAAAAAGCTTTAGGTATTCTGAAACAAATAAAACAAAATTATAAAAATATAGAAAGAAAACAAAGCTAACAACAATAAAATTAATAGCATACTCAAATATTTATAAATTTAAGTATATAATGAAAATAATCATTTATAAAATCGAGTAGTGTCCCACGGAAGCGACTCACCTCAAAATGATTTGTTATTGCTAAGGTAGGGCAACCACATTTATTCCAATTAAAATAAATGTTCGTTTTGATATGTTGGTCTTCAAATAGATATAATAACTTATCTTAATTAATTGACTTAATTTTATTTTTCTTTCTAAAAATAAAATTCAATAGACAACTCTAAACTCAGTAATGAGTTTAAAACTGCCTAAATCAACTTTAGAACATAGTTTATTAATTCAATAGAAAAACAATTAACAACATATTATTGCTAACCATCTTTAACCAACTCTAACCACCTCTAACAATCTCTAACCACCTCTAACCATCTCTAACCATCTCTAATCACCTCTAATCACCTCTAACCACCTCTAACCACCACTAACCATCTCTAACCACCTCTAACCATCTCTAACCACCTCTAACCATCTCTAATCACCTCTAACCACCTCTAACCAACTCCAACCATCTCTAATCACCTCTAATCACCTCTAACCATCTCTAACCACTTCTAACCACCTCTAACCACCACTAACCATCTCTAACCACCTCTAACCATCTCTAATCACCTCTAACCATATGTAACCACTTCTACCTATCTCTAACCACCCCTACCCATCTCTAACCACCTCTAACCCTCTCTAACCACCTCCAGACTCCACCAAATGAGATGAAGCATATGACTTACTAAAACTTTGCAAGTTAGGAGATCTGGAGGGATTGTGGTTAGAGTTTCTAGAAACATAAAAACATGAGCCTCATAAATAAATCAGTCAGGAAATGTAAAAACAAATTATAAGCTCAAATTTTATTCTATAAGAATTAATAGAATAAAATTTCAATGTATTTAAACGTTGATAGTACCTATCTTATTATAAATGCGTTTTAAACAAAAACGCATTGAGCAACAAATTGAGTTATTCTAAAGCATCCTTCAGTAAATATTTGAAAATTTAAATCTATCTTTATTTGGTTATCTTGTGTGCGGAAATGTATGCATTTAGTCACGATTTTTTTAAGCATTTTACTTAAACTTTGTTAAACTCGTATGAACTCTGTCTCCTTGACGTGACCCTTATAGCTTGACCTTGACATTGTTATGCTATCTTAAATTATTACTCAGGCCATCTTTTCCCTTTTGTAAAATGAATATATACATATATTTTTATCAAGTTATTTAAAGGCATAAGTTACAAAAATTATTTTTGTATACCGGAGCCCATAATGCTATTTTGAGTGGGGTTATTTTGTGCCATTTTAAATAATTTATAAAGGATTGGAACTTTTTAATTAAAGTTCTAAAAGGGGATATATTGAATAATTTCGGAGTATATATTTTACTTTTTTATTTTTTTATTTTATTTGAAATAAAATTTTTTGATAGGAATTTTGTTATGTTTGTTTGCAGGTTTTCAAAGCATTTCATAGGCTGTCTGTGGACTGGCTTTAGAGGGATTCAACCTGGTAATTGCCTAGTAAACTGAGGAAACCACAGAAAACCTCAATTAGGTTAGACACGATTACTTTCAATAGAAAAAAGATTTGCTTCCGAGCTTACCGAAGGTAACGGAAGCTATGTGATCGTTCTGAAGAACGAAAATATTTTATGTCTCTGATTTCAAAAATTCCAAGAAAGAAATACGTTTCTGGCATCAGGGAACATTTTTGGTTCCGTGTCTGTCTGTCGCTCAATTTTAGTGAACAAACATATTTAAAGTCTACACGTCCGATTTTAATAAAATTTGTAGGTCATAATTAGCTCATTGTTGGTCCCATATAAGTTTCAACCTTATGCACTCATTTGTTTCTCTTCCAGATAAGCACAAACATACATTTATTTACTCCTATAGCTTCAAACGTACTCATCTGATTTGTATGAAACTTTTATAGTTTATCGAAAATAACCCACAGATAGCCCCAGATTAATTTGAACCGTTTCCGCTCTTTAACTTTTGCTAAATTAATACTACAATTCATGTAAAAAATCAAAACAATTTTTACAGATAAACAATACAGGGAAAACAATCAAAGAAATTAGACAATAATGGTTGTAAAAGCATAAAATCAATAAAGTTGTAATAGGATGTGAGAAAGCTATGTGCCACACCAATTGGCAGTCTAGTTTTTTAGTTTTTTTGAATAAAAATGTAGATCATCTTTGAATTTGAGAGTACAAACAGTTTTACATTTGTTAACTAGAGACCGCATTTAACTATTCTTTTGCAATCCTTGATATAAAACCTTTTCCCAGTTTGTAATAAGTGGCGCCCAACGTGGGGCACCTTTTTAAAAAATTGATAAGAGTTCTACAGTAAAGGATGGAAAAGAATAGTTTTATTTTTGATAACTAGAGGACGCATTAATCTATTCTTTTGCTTCCTTTGCAACCCTTACCACTGCTTCCTACTGCAACAAGCCGATACTACATTTTGATACCACATCTAAAGAACAATCATGTTTTGATAAGCTATTATTTCTGGGCTATTATCCGAACTATTAAAATATAGCCTCTTAATACTCTGACGAAAAAAAAAGAATATCCTGATCGTCGCTAAATCACCACTTCAATTTAGCTTTTTGATTGATCCTCATGATCAATCAAGCAAGGTTATTATACGAGCAATTAAACTACAGTTGATAAACCCATATTACTTGATCAAGTACAAATCATACGTCATATACAAAACCTGACGCGTGTGATAAAATTACATTTCCTAGCAAATTATCGGTTGTTAATATATTATTTGTAATTAGTGATTAATAGCTAACTAAATCGTATAATTAAGTTGCTAATTTCCTCACATCATTCCTTCTTTTATAAAGGTTAAGTAATATATAATTTTATCGTAATTATTCAGAAGTCAAAAGGATTACTTTAATTACTTTCAAATAGATTAAATAGCTGATTGATTTTTTTTTAAATATCCTGTGATTGAAGTTTTTACTTAACAATATTACGTAATTATCCTTCCTTATATTTAAATACATATACTTTATATTTAAGCGACTTCAACTAGTTTTAAAAAAAATATGTACAATGCCTTACATAATGCTAACATTGAAGAGTATTTGCGTCGAATGATTTGGCTAAAATGTGGTATGTAATTAAATTTAAATTATTTCTGTTTGTAAGCAAAGAAAACCCTAGATGACGCCACAGCTGACTGCAATTCACTAATTTTCTAAAGAAAAGGAAAATATATGAGGCAGTAGTTTAATAGTTATTTGCGCAACTAGTGCAGCAAAGTGGCACTTTGCTGCACTCGAGAGAAATATTTACGCACGAGCCGCAGGCGAGGGCGGAAAGGTTTCTCGAGTGCGCAGCAAAGACACTTTAAGCTCGAGTTGCATATTAAATTTTTCCTACAGTTAGTGTTTAATCTGTAAATAAAATATAAAATAATAGAGTGTACATCAACATGTAATAGTACATTACGCGTCGAGTGCGGAAAGTAGCATTTTGCATGCGAGTGTAGAGTTTGCACCCGAGCGACAGCGAGGGTAGTAAAACCACACGAGCAATGCAAAATGCTGTTTTCGCACGAGTTGCGTACCGTACTTTATCTACGATTGTTAGATTTAAATAATAAATACAGAAAAAATAAACTTGCTGCATGTAAGTTTGTATCTCTTCTCTTGATAAAGATGACATTAATTCATTAGTTGTATTTTGTGCAGAATTAATTATTTCTGGAGGTATTATTCTCTATATTTTCGTCAAAGCCACTTGATTCATTCATTGTTTGTCACTAAAAACTCGATATAAACAGTTTCTTTAATAAAAGAATAGCAAATTAGTTTTGTTAAATGTAAACAAACTCGCTAATCGTGCGTAAAGCTGAAGAATTCCTCTCTTTACCGCGCTAGCGTGGTAAAGAAGAGGAATTCTTCAGAACTATGAGACGCGCATGCGCAATGAATACAAGTACGTAAATAATCACTTTCTATGCATCTAAACAGAGATATTATAATGTTTATATTTCGTATCAATCGTAGATAAAAGGTTTTACAATATCAACTAAACCAGTTGTTCTGTTTATAGCCAGTGTTGCCTTTTTTTTGCCTGATTCGGCAAACCTGACCAAGCGCTGTTATTATTGCTCATAACATTTGATTCTTTTTAGGGTTTCATTGGTAAAACCAAAAAAAGAAACCCTTATAGTTTCGTTTCTGTGTCTGCCTGTCTGTCACACTGTACGGTTCCAATAACTTTTGAATCAAAAGAGATGAAAACATGAAACTTTCCAGTATTAAATAATCCAGTATTAATTTTTTTTATCGTTTTAACGCGCTCACAGGAAAATAATAGCGAACTCAAAATTATCAGCTTTTCAAATTCAAAATGGCGAATTCACGTCACACAAAAAAAATATTTTTTTTAAATTTTGAGGTAAGTATCAAATGATATATATTGTGGTATATATATTGAAAAGTATAGTATATACTACTTTGGGAAAGTGTTTAATTTTCGGCACCATTTTGTGAAAATTTCAAAATTTTGCGTGTCCCCCCCCCACTAAAACTATATTTCTGCTGTGACTAAAAATATGCAAAATATGCGGTCCAATGGGCCAAAGAAAAAATAAGATTAGCAATTTTATCTGATTAACTGGAAATACAAAATGGAGGCGAATTCCTGTAACTTGGAAAAAAATGTTTTTTTTATAATTTTATGTGGGGTATCAAATGAAAGGTATTGAAGAGTAGATTACAAATATATATAACACTTGTGGGTAGTGTTTAATTTTCCACGCCATTTTGTCAAAAAACATCAAACTATTGCATTATAAGAAAACATTGTATCAAATCTAAAGAACGAAATGCATTTGCTAAATACAAAATTTCCACACTTTTACTCTCACGTATGAGTTTGGAAAAACTAAAACTTAGATTTATAATTTCGACTTCTCCTTGATTTCTACTAATTTCACCGTCGACATCTACACAGTTCGTTACAATGTTTCTCAGATTAAAAAATAACAAAATAGGAATTTATAATAATAATTTTTAATAAAGAGGAAATAGTATTAACTAACTCTGTGTACATAAAAGCAACAATGCATATACTAATTTAATATTTAAACAACTAATTCCAATTAATGCATTTATTTAAAACAAAAAAAAAAAATAAATAAAAACTTAACTTAGCACACGCAACATCAAAGATAATCAGTGTGAAAAATCTATTTTATTACGCGATTATTCTTCTGTTTAATCTTTGACGAAAAAACTTCAACCGTACTTCTTACAAAACTAATAAAATGAATTGTTCACGTTCAAGGTCAATTATAATTAATAGTTATGACGTTATTCTCATTAATACTGTTTTCACAGGGAAGCCATTGTAACTTTTTTGAAATACATTTTTTTTCCTAATGTATTATAATTCTAATGTGTTTTAGCTTGTTTATTAAATGGTCTTTTATTATTATTATTTTAATTTAATTAAGAAGACTTTGAACAAACTAAATCATATCGAGTTGATAATTCTTTTCAATAAGTATTCAATGATAATTGATTGTTTATTAAATATTTTTAATGTATCTAATTTGTTTTTGGTTTTGCTTCCGAGCTTACCGAAGGTAGCTGAAGATATGTGATCGTTCTATAGAACGAAAGACAGAAATCCATTTCATTTATCAGGGAACATTTCGATGGTGTGTCGCCAAAAGGGCCAATCTGCATTTTGTATTTGAATTCTAAAACTTGAAAAATTGATATTTGAATGCATTATTTATATTTTTATTCATTTAAAATATACTTGGATACCTAATTAATAAGTCAAAATAACCAAATTTATTTTAATAATTATAAATAAAAAAACAAACGTGATATTAGTTGCAGATTGGCCCTTTTGGCGCAACATCATCGATTTGTAATTTCGTGTCTGTCTTTCAGTCAATTTTTTCGAACCAACATATCTTAAAAACTACTCGTCCGGCTTTAATGAAATTTAAATAGTAGGTAATACACATAAGTTTTAACCTTCTGCGCGAATTTGATTCTCTTCCATATGGCCACAAACACACAATTTACATCTACCTCTTCAAAAGTACTCATCTGATTTTTATGAAATTTGGATGGTTTGTGAATAATAGCCCGGAGATAGCACCAGATTAATTTCATACACCTGAGTACATTAATTATATTGCTAAATTGATACTTATATTCACACAGAAAAATGTAAACATTCGTGTAAAAGGATTAACAGATTTAGAAAAATAGTCTGTCAATTAAGGGTTACCATATTTTATGATGGCCACATCCGGACAGAGGGAATCCTGGGGGAGAAACGGGGGGGGGGGGTTGTCTGGAGGGAAAATTAAAAAAGATATATATACCAATATATTGTTTTTGTGAAATTCAGAAAATAAATAAGTTAAAAATATATAATATTTATTAATATAATATTTATTTATTAATATCATATTCAACTTTTGCTAGTCTGCTGGGGGTCCAATGATGGGTTCTTGCTTCATACTTTTCAGATGAAGTAATTGTCCTCAGAAAAGGCTTGTAGACATTTTTGATATTGTCGTGGAATTCTGAACATGTCATAATAGATTTGCTTTATTATTAAGAAGCTCTTTTACAACTGACAGAGATAATCTTTCTCTTTCAGGCGTAAAAATAAACCTTATCATTGAAAAAATGTTCTGCGGGAGCCCAAGTACCAGGCAGACACATGCCGAATTCTACTATTTTAAATATATTCAAAAAATAGATTAAAATCTTCTTCTAGAAAATGCTTAAAATATTTATTTCCATTTCTCATGAGTTTTTGGGGTTTCTTCTTTTGGTAGGGAAGCCCATTTAGCTCTCTGATTTTTTAGAACTTGGACAGAATGAAATTTCCCTGCCTTTGCTGCGTATTCCACTCATCTTCGTAAAATCCGAACATTTCTCAAATCCGGACGCAAAACCGGACAGATGTTTTAAATCCGGAGTGTCCGGACGAAATCCGGACATATGGTAACCCTATTTAACGTTAATCAAATGATATTTAACACACACCATTATTGTCTACTTCATTTAATTTTACCCGACCTTTTATTCTAATAACATGCTTCTGGTGAGTAGGCGCCATCACAACGTTAAACATAGAATCTCAGAAGCCCTAAAAGAAAAAAAAAATTATATTTGCTACGACGAAGTGTACGCAATAGATTCAGAAGGTTCTCCAAGATACTCTGACATCATCGCTTTCCATCCGGATAAAAAAACTGCCATGATCATAAACCCTACAATAAGGTATGAGAGTAACGATCCTGACCAAGCTGTATTAGTTTATCAGGAGAAAATAAACATATATGAGAAACGTATTGAATACTACAAGGAAAAGTTTCGGGAATCCCACGGAGACAGAAATTTTCAAGTTGACGGACTTTGGTTTGGGGCTAGAGGCACAATACCAATGAAAACCAAACTATTTTTTGACAAAATCAGCACCGATCGAAATTTTTTAAGACTCCTAGCTGAAAATATAATTTTAGATTCTCTTGGTATTATAAATAACCATAAATATTTATTAATTAACTATAAATTTTATTTGTATTGTTTATAATTTGTGTTATCTAGTTTTTAAAGTACTGTTATACTTCAACTAACTGTACGAATGTATTTTATTCTATTTTATGTATTTATTTAACAATTGTCTTTTGATTGATTAGTTTGCTGTGTTAATAGCAATCCTTTAATGAAAGACAGCTCCACGTACTTTTTGTCAATAAAGTGTTTCTCTCTTTCTCTCTGTTTTACATACGAACGTACATACACAGACGTATATGAAACGGATTTTAATGATATCCCCGGGTTCGTAAGACCCCTCCTTCACAGAGATCTCGGAATCAAGTTTCGGATGATAAAATGTGAATTTTATCTTGGCTTATTAAAAATAAAACCTCATATAAGAAAAGGTCAACCACACATTAAGAAATATTTACAAATAAAGGGTTCAAAACTACAAAAAAGAAAATTATAAGAACAATTTATCTGATTTTTTTTTCTAGTCTGTAAATCATCGGCGGATGTACACACAAAAAGATCGGAGGTAATTCTTATAAAGGACTCAAAGTCGCTATGAGAAATTTTAATTATCAAGAGGAATAAATAATATAAAATATAAATTATATTTTATTATTCCAATGTACTATCATAATAAAAAATAATACGTTAAGAAGATAGAAGTAGTATAATATATTAACTGTGGAGAGAGAAACAAAACACGCTAAGAAACAAAAATATCAAGAGAAGAAACGAAAACAAATGTCAGGTTATAGTTGAACAGTAGTAGTAGTGTAACCCACACGCCTCCGTATATTAGTATTAGTAGTTCTGGTCGAGTTCCTGCTTCAGTCCGGGAACTGTTTTCACGGTTCTAGGACTGTCTCAGAACCGTTCGTCTTTCTGTTGGAACACGGGACTAAAAGTTCCCGTATAAAATAATTATACATGTATGGTTTGTTCATAGGAGAGTTGATATCCCTTTGTCAAAAAATACGTTGGAGTGAGAAGGGGCGCGCTATTGCCGATATTTACCCGGGCTTGTTTGTCGTACAGAGAGAGGTACATTCGTACCACATTTCAACTCGATCAGGACCATAATCGATTTATTACGATTTTTTAAATTTTTTGCTGACTCAGAAAACTGGGTTCAAGATGGCGAAAAAAGTTGATTTTCCGGGCGGCACAACTACAGGTTAGGACTGATTTTTCTGCCAAATTTCAACTCTCTAGGTTAAATACCTTGGGCGCTACGATGATAACACACATACATACGTCATGCTGAAAACCACTCAGGAGGTCTTAAAAACACCTAAAACGGACAAGTCCGTTGAAATCTCGAAAAAAATTTTTTTGGTGAAAACAATACTTTTCCTACTATTTGTAGTGAGGAAAAGTAAAAATAATTAAAAATGTATTATAACATTTAATATAACTGCAAAAGTAGGGCAGTTCATATTTTAAATGTTATAAAAAAATTATTTGTCTATTATTGTCAAGTATTTTTATATCAAAAATTGTTTACTATTCTTTAAATTTACGTCAAATTGCTCATTAAATTGCTAATTGTTACTAAAATTCATGTAAAATTTATTAATGAGGCTCTCCTCCGGAGACAGACTAAGTTACTACGTTTTTATTAGCTTGCATTCTTGTTTGTTTGTTTGTTTGTTTGTTTGTTTGTCCGGTACAAATCTGGCTATCGATTTCTAACTAACTTCCCGAATAGCTAGACATTTGAAACTTTTAGCATAGCTCAGAACACGATGACAATGCATTATTTTAATACTTTTAGCCATCTTTCAGCAGAATTTAATTAATTTTCAGCAAATTTTGCTGTCCGAAAAAATCCGCAAGTTATTTTATTTGTTTTGCCATATCCAATATTTACGCAATCTTCATTTTGACGGGTCTCAAATTTGTGATAGATAAACATTGAATGACAGAAAAACAGGAAATATCGATTATATTATTTATCGATTATATTATTTCAAATATATCGATGGCATGCTTTAGATTTGGTGTTGGGGAGATCCGTTGTACAAAGATTTATCCTTTTATAGGTTTAAGATCAGATCTCTCGATGGTTGTCATTTATGAAGTAAATAAATTCGGAACTATTTTTAGCTCAAAACGTGTAAACCCATAAAAGCAAATTTTTGTGTCATCGAAATTCTTATTTCGAATCAGTTATATGAAAAAGTTAAAAGAATAAAAATAAACAGATAACTATTAAAAAGATACAGAATAATGTTTTAATGAACAATTTTAATTTGTTCAATTTGTAGCACGTGGTATAACACGATGTTCAGAGTTATAGGCGCATCCCGTTGTAATCCTCGATATTTGCAGCAATGTATAAATAATTTATGTTTTTTATCATTGTTAAATTAGTAGTCTCACTATAAATAATTATTTAATTGTTCTTCAAGAGTTAGTACCAACGTGAGAAATTGCATTTTTTTCTTTTCATAATTGTTTTATGTATACATGAATAGTAAATAATTACAGAAGTGCTAAATATTATAATTATAACTTATTTGAATTTATTTATAGAAATAAAATCATTTGTAGCTATTTTGCTCATTTTAAAACAATATGAAATTAGTTTAAGTCGGATAATTCATTGAGTTTAAGTGGATATTACATTAAATTAAGATATTTCAAAATAGCAAATGATGAGAGAGTGAAATTAATTAAGTATATCAAAAGAGGAATGAAACTAGAGTTACAAAACAAAAATGAAAAGAATAACGAGAGTGAAATTAGAGTGGTATGTCAACAGATTAATAAAAATAAGAATAAAACTAGAGTTACAAGACAAAATAGAAAATAATGAAAAGAGCGAAATTAGAGTGGTATGTAAAAAAAAATGAAAATATGAATGAAACTAGATTTACAAGACAAAATAGAAAGGAATAAAGAAAGTGAAATTAGTGAGGTATATCAAAAGATGAATGAATGAAACTAGAGTTACAAGGCAAAAAAGAATAGAATAAAGATAGTGAAATTTGTGTGGTATGTCAAAAGATTATTGGAAATAAGAATAAAAATAGAGTGACAAGACAAAATAAAAAGGAATGATGAGAGTGAAATTTGTGTGGTATGTCAAAAGATTATTGGAAATAAGAATAAATTAGAGTTATAAGGCAAAAATGAATAGAATAAAGAGAGTAAAATTTGTATGGTATGTCAAAAGATTAATGAAAATAAGGGTGAAAATTTAGTGAAAAGACAAAATAGAAAGGAATAAAGAAAGTAAAATTAGTGTGGATTGTCAAGATTATTGGAAATAAGAATAAAATAGAGTGACAAGACAAATTAGAAAGGAATAAAAAGAGTGAAATTAGTGTGGTGTGTCAAAAGATTATTAGAAATAAGAATGAAACTAGAGTGACGAGACAAAATAGAAAGGAATGAAGAGAGTGAAATTTGTGTGGTATCTCAATAGATTAATGAAAATAAGAATGAACATAGAGTGGCAAGACAAATTAGAAAGGAATGAAGAGAGTGAAATTAGTGTGGTATATGTCAAAAGATAAATGAAAATAAGAATGAAACTAGAGTGACAAGACAAAATAGAAAGGAATGAAGAGAGTGAAATTAGTGTGGATTGTCAAAAGATTAATGAAAATAAGAATGAAACTAGAGTGACAAGACAAATTAGAAAGGAATGAAGAGAATGAAATTAGTGTGGATTGTCAAAAGATGATTGGAAATAAGAATGAAACTAGAGTGATAAGACAAAATAGAAAGGAATAAAGAGAGTGAAATTTGTGTGGTATCTCAATAGATTAATGAAAATAAGAATGAAACT
Organism: Gerris lacustris; assembly: GCA_951217055.1. NCBI lineage: Eukaryota > Metazoa > Arthropoda > Insecta > Hemiptera > Gerridae > Gerris > Gerris lacustris. The sequence goes on along the minus strand of OX578281.1, from coordinate 3,430,686 downwards.
AGAGTGACAAGACAAATTAGAAAGGAATGAAGAGAGTGAAATTAGTGTGGTATATGTCAAAAGATTAATGAAAATAAGAATGAAACTAGAGTGACAAGACAAAATAGAAAGGAATGAAGAGAGTGAAATTAGTGTGGATTGTCAAAAGATGATTGGAAATAAGAATGAAACTAGAGTGATAAGACAAAATAGAAAGGAATAAAGAGAGTGAAATTTGTGTGGTATCTCAATAGATTAATGAAACTAGAGTGATAAGACAAATTAGAAAGGAATGAAGAGAGTGAAATTAGTGTGGTATCTCAATAGATTAATGAAAATAAGAATGAACATAGAGTGGCAAGACAAATTAGAAAGGAATGAAGAGAGTGAAATTATTGTGGTGTGTCAAAAGATTATTGGAAATAAGAATGAAACTAGAGTGACAAGACAAATTAGAAAGGAATGAAGAGAATGAAATTAGTGTGGATTGTCAAGATTATTGGAAATAAGAATAAAATAGAGTGACAAGACAAATTAGAAAGGAATAAAGAGAGTGAAATTAGTGTGGTATGTCAAAAGATTATTGGAAATAAGAATAAAAATAGAGTGACAAGACAAAATAGAAAGGAATGAAGAGAGTGAAATTAGTGTGAGATGTCAAATGAGGAATGAAAATAGGAATAAAAATAGAGTTACATGACAAAGAGGAAAAGATTAATGAGAGTGAAATTAGTATGGTATGTCATAAGAGGAATGAAAATAGGAATAAAACTAGAGTTACAAGACAAAAAGGAAAAGTTTAAAGAGAGTTAAATTAGTGTGGATTGTCAAAAGATTATTGGAAATAAGAATTAAACTAGAGTGATAAGACAAAATAGAAAGGAATAAAGAGAGTGAAATTTGTGTGGTATCTTAATAGATTAATGAAAATAAGAATGAAACTAGAGTGACAAGACAAATTAGAAAGGAATGAAGAGAGTGAAATTAGTGTGGTATCTCAATAGATTAATGAAAATAAGAATGAACATAGAGTGGCAAGACAAATTAGAAAGGAATGAAGAGAGTGAAATTAGTGTGGTATCTCAATAGATTAATGAAAATAAGAATGAAACTAGAGTGACAAGACAAAATAGAAAGGAATGAAGAGAGTGAAATTAGTGTGGATTGTCAAAAGATTATTGGAAATAAGAATTAAACTAGAGTGATAAGACAAAATAGAAAGGAATAAAGAGAGTGAAATTTGTGTGGTATCTTAATAGATTAATGAAAATAAGAATGAAACTAGAGTGACAAGACAAATTAGAAAGGAATGAAGAGAGTGAAATTAGTGTGGTATCTCAATAGATTAATGAAAATAAGAATGAACATAGAGTGGCAAGACAAATTAGAAAGGAATGAAGAGAGTGAAATTAGTGTGGTATCTCAATAGATTAATGAAAATAAGAATGAAACTAGAGTGACAAGGACAAAATAGAAAGGAATGAAGAGAGTGAAATTAGTGTGAGATGTCAAATGAGGAATGAAAATAGGAATAAAAATAGAGTTACATGACAAAGAGGAAAAGATTAATGAGAGTGAAATTAGTATGGTATGTCATAAGAGGAATGAAAATAGGAATGAAACTAGAGTGACAAGACAAATTAGAAAGGAATGAAGAGAATGAAATTAGTGTGGATTGTCAAGATTATTGGAAATAAGAATAAAATAGAGTGACAAGACAAATTAGAAAGGAATAAAGAGAGTGAAATTAGTGTGGTATGTCAAAAGATTATTGGAAATAAGAATAAAAATAGAGTGACAAGACAAAATAGAAAGGAATGAAGAGAGTGAAATTAGTGTGAGATGTCAAATGAGGAATGAAAATAGGAATAAAAATAGAGTTACATGACAAAGAGGAAAAGATTAATGAGAGTGAAATTAGTATGGTATGTCATAAGAGGAATGAAAATAGGAATAAAACTAGAGTTACAAGACAAAAAGGAAAAGTTTAAAGAGAGTTAAATTAGTGTGGATTGTCAAAAGATTATTGGAAATAAGAATTAAACTAGAGTGATAAGACAAAATAGAAAGGAATAAAGAGAGTGAAATTTGTGTGGTATCTTAATAGATTAATGAAAATAAGAATGAAACTAGAGTGACAAGACAAATTAGAAAGGAATGAAGAGAGTGAAATTAGTGTGGTATCTCAATAGATTAATGAAAATAAGAATGAACATAGAGTGGCAAGACAAATTAGAAAGGAATGAAGAGAGTGAAATTAGTGTGGTATCTCAATAGATTAATGAAAATAAGAATGAAACTAGAGTGACAAGACAAAATAGAAAGGAATGAAGAGAGTGAAATTAGTGTGGTATCTCAATAGATTAATGAAAATAAGAATGAACATAGAGTGGCAAGACAAATTAGAAAGGAATGAAGAGAGTGAAATTAGTGTGGTGTGTCAAAAGATTATTGGAAATAAGAATGAAAATAGAGTGACAAGACAAAATAGAAAGGAATGAAGAGAGTGAAATTAGTGTGGTGTGTCAAAAGATTATTGGAAATAAGAATGAAACTAGAGTGACAAGACAAATTTGAAAGAAATGAAGAGAGTGAAATTAGTGTGGTATCTCAATAGATTAATGAAAATAAGAATGAACATAGAGTGGCAAGACAAATTAGAAAGGAATGAAGAGAGTGAAATTAGTGTGGTATGTCAAAAGATTATTGGAAATAAGAATGAAAATAGAGTGACAAGACAAAATAGAAAGGAATGAACAGTGAAATTATTGTGGTATCTCAAAAGAGTTACAAAAATAAGAATGAAACTAGAGTGATGAACTGGAGTTACAAGACAAAATTGAAACGGAAGTAAGAGAAATTTGACTGCGTCATCAAACAATGAGATGTTAGTTAAAAGTTTGAATGTTCTAATCATGCAAAGTCATGCGCATCATCAATCCTTGGAGGTTCTACTCTTGGCAGACCTTGACTCCTCACAAGGTTCATCTGTGACTCGATCATGTGAGGGTCACCTTTTTCTTTATGATCGAATTTCATTTGGTTTTTAAAAGACGATGCTATGCAATTCAGTCACTCTTTTCCTCGTTGTACCTACTTCTTTAAATTTTCCTTTCTCAGTTGTTAGTGGAAAACATAAGGCAATTATTGATTTTTCATGTTTTTTTAATCTCCACAATCATTCTATTAAGATAATTATTTTGTATCTACATCTACAGATGTAAATTCTTTACTTTCTTCCGATCTTTCAGGGCACTTTTTATGTGATGTATTAAGTGTTCACACATACAATTCGTTCCTATTATTCAAGGAGATAGCGTGTCATAAAAGTGTCTGAATAACAATCAAGCTAGAATTTTTGGTACACGTTAATATTTCATTGCCTTTTGAACTTCGAACTTTGCTAAGTTCGTATATGCAGGACAAAAGGCACTTATTATAGGCTCTGTTGAGTGTTCACACATAACATTCTTTTCTATTAGTCCAGGAGATAGCGTGGCAAAAATGTGTGTGACTAACATCAAGCTAGAATTTTGTGTGCGAGTTAATATTATAGCGCCTTTAAAGAATATTTGGTCGGCTAAGTTCGTCTGTGGGATGTAGCTTGACAATAGGCATTTGAAAAAGGCAAAACCGGTTGAAAGCGGCCAACATCCGCCCTATCATAAGCCCATTGTTGGTCCCATATAAGTTTCATCCTTCTGCGCTTATATGTTTCTCTTCTACATGCGCACAAACATACATTTGTTTACACTTATAGCTTCAAAAGTACTTATCTGATTTGTATGAAACTTTTATAGTTTATCGAAAGTAACCAGCAGATAGCTCCAGATTAATTTTAACCGTCTAATTTTAACTTTAACTTTTGCTTTTTTGATACTTTAATTCAAGTAAAAAATCAAATAATTTTGACAGATTAAAAAAACGGGGTAAATAATTAAACAAATTAGACAATAATGGCTTGTTAAAGCATAAAATCAATAAAGTACGACATAGGATGCGAGCAAGCTATGTGCCACACCAATTGGCAGTCTATTTATTATAATATTAAATCTTTTACTTCAAGCTTCCGTGAATTTAGTAAACAAATTAAGTTAGCGAAAAACTATTAGGTAAGATTAGTCAAAATTAAAAGGTTTTTAATCTTGATTAAAGAACTAACCGGTTTTCAAGATACCCAGTATTTTAATCGTTGGACTCGTCTAATTTGTTCGAACTATCATGTTATTACAAGGATAAAACTAAAGGCTACACACTTCAAGTTTACATAAAATGCTAAACAAAAAAATAAAGGAATAATTTAATTTTAGGTAGGCTATCGGGTAGGTTAAAAGTAGGTTGGTTAGGTAGGTTATTTAGGACTTCTTAGAACGTGGTACATATTTAACCTTAGAACGACTTATTGGGGTCCCACAGACCCAATACAAACTATAATTAAGTTTTTGTTTTGTTTTATTTGAATTTCTCTAAACCTAGACTCCCTTCTAATTTATCTTTGAACCTTTCTGTGTATATAGTCCACAGGCCACCATAAGAAGTGAGTCGCTGATTGATAAAGTTTTCTTACCTTATGGAATCGCTTATTTATGCCGTGTCCACCGATGAATTGGGTATATGGCAACTGGGCGCGTCCCTTTTCAACGTCTTTTCAACGTCCCCGCAGAGCGATATGTTTGGGGCGGTGGACACCCCAAACGGCCCACTCTTATCGGTGGCCACGTGTACCACTGTTTTTTAAATAATTTAATTAAACGATCCTGTGAAAATCAAAACTTTATCTATCTCTTTTCAATGTTCCCGCAGAAGGGCAAGTTTGGCATGTTAACAAAAAAGAAATGGCCCAGCGCCCAGTTGCCATATACCCAATTCATCGGTGGACAAGGCATAAATAAGCGATTCCATAAGGTAAGAAAACTTTATCAATCAGCGACTCACTTCTTATGGTGGCCTGTGGACTAATATACTGACAACAATATCTATGTTATTAGTTTCAGTTTTCTTTCAGTATTCATTAGAATTAGAGTTGGGGTCCCATAGACCCCTGTGTGCCATTTACGTATTTGTTTTATATACCACTGTTAACTGACTTATTTTTTTATTGTATTATAAACGTTATTTAAACTTTTATTTTGGGCTGCTATAATGTTTAAGACTGTCAAAAGTTCCAAAATAAAACGTTTATTACTATTTATAGACGTATATAACTTCATTTAAGTTGAAGGTTTAGTGGATCACAGTAAGGATTTAAGGCCAAAAATGCTTAACTTTGACAGAGTATGTAAGAAAATCTATAATTTTTGTTCCTGTTTTCTGTAAAACAACTCTTAATATATATAAATAAAAAATATTAACTTAACCCTGCAGTGCACGGGTGAAAAAAAATCACACCAGTGCACGGGTTGGGTCTGTCAGACCCAATATTTTTAAAAAAATTTAAGATGGTTTATTATTTAAATATTTTTATTTTTTATTTTTTATAGTATAGAAATAATCTTTATTTAATAGTAAAAAAATATAAAATGCAATATATCAATAAAATTACATTAGAATAAAATATATATATTTTTTATGACAATTAAATTTTTAATTTTTACCGTCCAACATGAAAAAAAATATATTAAAAAAAATTAAAAGAATTTTGAAAAAGTAATTGTCATTTATCAATATAGGAACTTAATACGATCAAAAAATTTCAATTCCACAGTCCTGGCATATAAATTGCGAATGCTCTAAGCATATATATATATTGCACTTTTTGCAAGAATAACGAAATTTGCGGTCAGTGCAAATTGAACATCCCCCCCCCTTTATTAGGCTCTTGAGGTTTGGAAGGCACAGCTTTAATCCCAAGAATTGTTTTCCCGGTAATTCAAAAAAAAAATTCCCGACATTCTATAACATTCCTGCCAGGAGAGTAATCGTAATATTTTTTCTCCCTTTACAAAAAGTTAAATACTAAATTAACGATAGAAAATAATCAGTCATTATAAATACTTTGTACAATACCTGAAATTAATATTAAATAAAGTTTAAGTAAATAAAATTAAAATCTAGAGAGTTATCAACGAATATATATAATAAAATGTTGTTACGAGTTATAAAAAAATACTTACACGAGTGCACGGGTTGGGTCTCACAGACCCAGGGGTAATTTTGAGGTAAAAAAATAGACAGAAATAAATTATGTGAATTGTTCAAAATGTGGTTCTGAACTGAGGAAGGTTTGACTTGAAGGTATAGGAAGGGGTGGTGTTATACGAACCTCCCTTATCAGTGTTTTGCTAATGAGTGTGACACCCTGGGTCTCACAGACCCGACCCGTGCACTGCAGGGTTAATCTAACGAACACAAAATTTTATATATATATATATATTTTTTTTAAAGTAAAAATTTTTCTAAAATAAAAATGTTTGATGAAAATATATATGTATACTATTTAATTGTAAAATCCTTATTTGTTTTGATCAAAATTAAATGGTATTTTTAGTATGACAAATTATATTTACAAAAATATATAAATAATTGAAAAAGAAAATGTTTAATTAATTAATTTAACATATTAATAAATTGGGGTCTCACTGACCCCTGTGTGGAGTTAAAAAAAATTATGTGGTTTGTTCTAGGGTCAAAAAGGCTGTAATCGTATTGATATAGTATTTGCGATGGTGCGAAGTTCCTTATGGCACGTTCTGGAGCCCGGGAGTGAATCCAAAAAAAACGACCAAAATCACCGTCACAAAATCACCGTCACGCAAAAACCGTCACGAAATCTACCGATGACGATAACTTGAGTAAAAGATGACCGAGATGGTTGAAATTTGGTACACATGTTCATTTTACCAATACCTAGGCTGAGTTTGCTGGACAACGTTATCCGCCCAAGCGTTCACGCGCAACGCTCGCGTAAAAGTAGCTTCAAATTTAAAAATTGGAATTTTAGGACGGAAAAAAATTCTAACTTCATCTATCTAATGAAACAAACAACTTTTTTAAATATTTTTTTTTTAGTAAAACGAACACCGACACTGCTATGAAGTGATAAAGATCGCTAAATTTATTAAAGAGGACCGTATCATTTTTTAAAACAAAGAAAACAACGTTTTTACAGATATCTTACGTTCTAACGTAACGATTTAAATAAAACTTCGTATACATCACCTATAGTGCAATTGAAACATGCATGTAAAATTTCAACCTGATACAAGCAGAAGTTTTCTTATGTTAGTGATTTATATTTTTATAATAATATTTAATTGGAGTAATATACCGGCGGGGTCTCCGGGGTCAGTTCTATTTTGTCTCTACAACCATCTGCTTTAACTATAAATCCATCCTTAACTTTTTTTCTCAATATACAATACATCATTTATTGAAAGACACTCGCTTGTAAGATAATAAAAAGCTTTTCTATTAACTTTGCCTTAACTGCGCTAGTACAAATAGTTAGTTACTTTTAATTTTGTCTCTTTTCTAACTCCACCATGTATAAGTAGTTAGTATCGTATACATTTTGGAACTGTGATTTTATATTTATATTTATTAAAAAGTGTAAGGAACTTCGTTCCTACCTGGTGTCCCGCGACACCACACGTATTTTTGTTTGTTTTTGCTCTGGTCGAGCCCATTTATATATTTTCTTTCCAAAAAAAAAAATTTCATAACTAGTTTAGTCAGTTAAATAGCGATAAGTTTGTTTCAATATAAATTAAATAATAATCTAATACAAATTATGCTAATCTAATGAGTGTTCACCTTTATGTGAATGTAATTAAAAACTAATTTTTATAAATATCTGATCAAGGTTATATTTTTAGGAAGGTAACACTGTCGTTTGTTTATCTATCTAAAAAACTTCCTTAGTTGGAAAAAAAATTATGAATGAAACAGTTAAAGCTTAAATTATCTTTTAACTGTTCTACAGACGTTTGACTCAGAAGTGATTAAAGTTAATAGTATATTTATTTCGAATATTGTACGCTAAACAAGGTAAAACCATGTTAAAATCTCCATTATTAACATTACACCGTATAAATACATAATGAATTATGTTATTTTTGAAACAATCTTCCAAATTATTCGCTTCCGCTATGTTCATGTTACCAGTGGCGTATTCAGCGGCTAGGTCTGGAGGGGGCACATTCTAGTTCAGTCTGGGGGGGGGGGGGGGGGGGTATTCGTAGTGGAAACAAGAAAAAGGAACTACTTATTTAAAACGCAGCTGCTTCCCCCCCCCCCCCCCCCCCCCCCCCCCCCCCTAAGAAACAATAACTGTTTTAGAACGTATTCGTTAGAAAATGTTATGCTGACGCTTACTGCAGTACAATATCTTACTGTACTGTAAAGGGGCCCACACACTTACAGTTTAACTGCAGGCCGTTATCGTATACAATTATCGTAAGGCCAAAATCTCAGACCACCACACATTACCCGTCCACCGCCTGCAGGCAATCGTAAAGAACTACAGATCTGTGCCTGTATCCACCACACACTGTGCGATGAATGCCTGCAGGCCGATATCTGTCGATTTTTAACTGCAGTCCAACGAAGGGAAATAAACAAAATAAATACGAATCACTCTACACGCCTGTAGGCCGACTGATAGTGTAGGGCGGCATTGATCTTGAGGCACAGGCCGGACAGTCCACGGACTGTCATCTCTCCTTCCATCCGATCCTTGCCTCTACCCTCCACACACCTACAGTCTACCTCCGACTGCAGTCCGTCATCTTAAGGAAAACTGACGAGTGTGTGGCCAAGCTCCGTGGACGGACAGATCGTTATCTTCAGTTAAACTGTTAGTGTGTGGGCCGCTTAAGTCATGGGCGTCGTCTGCAGTTAATTATTGGGGTGGGGGGATCTTTGGCGGGGGGTCCGGGGGATCTTGAATGTTTTTTTGGACAGTCACAAATAATCACGACAACATACTAGGACTAGGGTAATGATTGAAGAAACAACGGTCAAGGGAGCAACTGTCTGCGATAACTCCTCGCTCCTGAATAGACGACCAGCCCGCCTTACATTAGGAAGGACTACAACTTTGTCCTGAACCAGGGAACAGACTGTTTTACATGTCAGGCAGTTCACCAATAATAGAACCTCACAAGCTTTTCGGCTCTTACATAAAAATCCTTCTACTATAAAAAATATGTCTACTATATAATTTCTACTACTATAATTTTGTTGTTTCTACTGAAATTTATTGGAACAAACTGAAATATGTTTTATGCAAACTTTTAGGTGGTAGTTTTCGCCTCCTATTGTCTCTTTAATTTAACTAAATCTAACACAGTAGTGTGCGCGTATGGGGAGAATAGAGAAAGGGATATTTGGAACGTACTTGGTATCTTACCTTGTAAAAGATACCTGATCTGTTGCCGTTACGAGCTCTACGTTTACCACGTTTCTACGGGTTTTCAAAACCGTTTTGACAACAACATTTAGTATACAAAACCCCATAACAAACAGCCATTTCAAAACGTTTTGTGTTCAACGTCACAACAGCAAATTTTTGGATTTAAAATGAAACTGTTTTGAAAAAATAGCATGGGAAATAGATATTGTATTAAAAAAAAGTTTTGTCACATGCGCAGTGGATATGATAATCTAATTACAATACCTGATCTGTAACTAGCCTTGAAGTTTATAGTTTTCATAATTGCTGTGAAAACTGTATTTAAAACTCCTTTCAATTTGAAACAAAAAGAGTTTTCAAAACGGTTTTGAAAACCCATGGAAACGAAGTAATTGTATTAAATGCTTGATAGATTTAAAATTCTTGATAGATTTGCAGTGATTATTAATCAATTAATAATTATTTATTATTATTAATAAAGAAAACCGCATTTCACATCAAAACTTTCTAAACTGTACAGAGCCTGGCATTAACCAATAGTAGTATTATAGTAGTAATCTTTAACTTAACGTCATCGGCACTTAGAGTGAACGAATTTCTAATTGTATTCACACAATATAAAATAGTTTGTGACGTAAAATTCTTAAATTAAAATGTTTATTCATTCTTTTATTCAAGTCTTAAGGGAAAATTGTTTTTTGGTAAAATGCCATAAACAGAAAATAAAAATTATGCAAACGTTTAACGTCAGACATGGAATCTGCCGAATTACCGGTGTACCTCATGACGTCACTATATAGTTGCGATTGACCGACAATTTTGTTGTAAATAAATAAAATGTGGAAACAGTTTTTACAGGTTTATCTTGTCGAACCTGTTTTAAGTCAAAGTATTTAGAAGGAACTTTGTTGAGTTGGTCAGTGTTTAGTTGAGGAACACTTATGCCTTGCTGGTAACTTTGTTTTCAACACTTTAAAAGTTTCCTCTTTAGAACGGCCACATTAAATTTTTATCGCCCTCCACTTGTAAACATTCCTATCCTTAGCGGCCGATAAAGTTCCATTTTACAGCCCTGGGGCCTGTAAAAATGCATGCTTTATCTTTACAGGGCCTCTAGTAGTTCGAGAAGCGGTTTCGCTTCCTAGCCAGGCCGCGGCATGCAGGAAGCGCTAGTGGTTCTCACCGTCAGCTGTTCAATCAGTAACAATCAATATTTTTTATAACTGCGGTTTGTTTTGGTACTGATGTAACCTTGATGTAACCTTAATATGCATTTATTGTTTTGAAGATTACGGCAAAATAGTTTGCATGTTTAGTAATTAGTTTACATGTGGTGGGAGATAAAATAGTGTACGCACCACGAGCAGTAAGCGACATGACAGGCCTTGGGCGTTAAACGCACTCGTGCTTTCAAACTTATTACACTCCTAAATCAAGAAAATGTCTCAATGTAAAATAAAAAATCTTTATCTCTCTGCGAATTTAACCAAAGTAGGTTTTAAGAATACCTTTTAGTTATTGTGAATTTGTAATATCCTTTGTCTTTCTGAACGTCAGTACCAAACCCAGGATATTTTATTTATTTTATTTTTTTTTTTTGGGGGGGGGGGGGGGACTGGAACCCAGGCAGCAAAAGTAAAAGTTAAGTTGTTAATTATGCAGAAGTTGGAACCATGGGGGGGGGGGGGGTATGTCTATTTCATATAAAAAAGCATATAAGTGTTTGTGTTTTACACTTTCATAGTTTTCCTCACGAGTATTTTGTTAAAGTAAATAGTATTTTCTTGAGTCTATATATTTCCTTGGGGGCTCTGTGGGGGCTTCGCCTTTTCACTCCCCCCCCCCCCCCCGTAGGGCTGACACCGCTGGTCACAATAATCTCATTTAAAATAGTTTAACTTGGTGCGTAGGCTTCCCCCCCCCCTTCATTGGATTTCAACCCCTTCGTGACGCGGATTTCACCGGAAACCCAAGCTGTTTATGATAAAATAAATTAGACCCATTTTTAAACTGCTTGTACTATTTAATATAGTTTACAGCTTAAAATGTTTAACTTAAATAGTTTAAATGGACTAATTTTAGATTGTTTTAATCAAAATCGTTGGAATCTTTTTTTGAGAAATATACATATTATTTTTTACACGTTTTTCCAAAGTTTTTGGGTGTAGCACCCCCAAATTTGGAGCTAAAATTCATTTTTCATTTTACATCGAGGGTATGATTTTTCAGAACATGTAAGCCAAATTTCGACAAAATATAGGCCCAGTACTACTGGGCCTACTACAAAATATAGGGCAGTACTGCGTGGACCTGCCCGACACTTGTGGATCTAGCGTCGCAGTTTCGTTATATTTTTGCAGTTAAAAAAACTGCCCTTTGCAACTTTCGTCTAAATGCTTGGCTTTATTCCTATTGCATTTGTAAATGAATCGCAGGGTTTTTAAACATAATCGAAGTTTCATATCCCCCCTTTAAAGTTTCTTTATACATTTTAGTTTGCACTGTCTACAAGTTCACAAGAAAGAATCTTTAGTTTATTGTAAAAAACCAAGTGTGATTAATTATTACATTAATTAACACATGATTTATAACAATTAGGTCATGAACAGATTGACCTTATACTTACTATTCATCCTGCAGACTACACTACTATCCTAGAAACTATAGTCTATTATAATATTTTTAAAACCTTTCATAATATAGTTTGGCATTATAATAATAAAGTATTTGTTTTTGTCTATTTAAAGACTTAAAAATCGCTGTGATTAACTCAAAGAAGGTCAATATCATCAAATCAATGTTAAGTTCAAAAAAAATCGTCATTCAAAAAATAAAATAAAAAAGATTTATGAAAGATTTTTTTTTTTTTTCTAATTGTTATTCAATCAAAAACATTTTGAACGCAATATAAAACTTGTTTACACACCGATTAAGTATTAAATTAAAAAAAAAAAAAAAAAAACAATACTTAATTGTTGTAAAATTAAGTATATCTACTTCTTCTCCACTACTTAATTACCACTCAAATGAAAAGCTGAATTCCACACGCGAACAATTACCTTTACTATAGTTCTGTAAATGTTCCATCTATGATTAAAATTAATGATAATTTAATCGGTTTATCATTGTAATTTTTTTTATTCTTGTTGACGAAAGACAATTAATAATATTTGTTTATGGATAATTCTTTTTCTTCTCAATTGAACTATTATACGATCATAAAAGAATTGTTTAAATTGGTGATAAATACGAGCGGTACGATTCAAGTCAACATTAGCAAATGATCAGCGCATTTAACATCGAAAGATAATGATTTAGGATTATGATCGAAATTGAGCTGACGTCAATGTATTTTTTTTTTGTTTTAATGACCGTATTGATTATTAATTGCTTTTTAACTGTCATTAATAAGTGATTTTTGGTGGTAAGAAGTTGAAATTTGTACTTTCAAGAGCTGTACTACACAATTGCTTAATATTTGATTAACTAGATTGGTCTTATTCATCTGATTTACGTTACATTATCTCAATACTAGAACATCGTCCATGAATTCAAAGCATCAAATGCGTTTTTGGGAATTTTAATCTAACAAAACTAAGAAACAAAATTACTATTGTAGTTTCATAATTAGAACTGATTCTGACAGCGAAGAAAAATCAAAATTAAAATTGAGCAGAGATCCAATCTAAATAAAAATGAAGTAGAGATCTAATAAGACTTTGAGATTGTGTCATCTGATCTTCTAGTAGTCAAAATGTCGACCTCTCATTGGCTCTCTGTTTGATTTTCCCGTTCTGTCAGAATCAATTCTAATCGTAAGACTTCTGTATTTTAAAAACAAATTAGTAATTGTGAAGTATGCTGGGTTTTTATTTCTCCAAGTTCTAAGCATCAACACTGATTTGTAGCGGAGTTTTAGCTGCTTCTCCTGGTCTGTAGTGAGTCAGTATTGTGTAGATACCGTAATTTCGAATCAGGATTTGGGGTTTCTCATCTTGACAGTTGTCCTCTAACCACCTCTAACCACCTCAAACGAAAAAAAAGATCCAGATGAAACGACGTTGGTCGAAGAAGTGCATCTTTCCACAACTCCGGACACGATATACATCAATAAGTAGTCCTGATAACGAATTATAGTTTAATAAACAGGTCAAGTGTGTGCTAGTCAGCACACAGCGAGGATCCGTAGGCCACACTATATAGTGTTTAACTGTAAAGTGTATAGTGTTTTTTTAAAATGCTAAAAAGCTTACTTTGAACAATTCTAAGGGTCTGATATTCTCAAAACACATTCTGATAAAGTATTTTTTGCCACTGAACCGGACTACAACCATATAAATACATCGAAAAGACCATAATTATAAAAAAACGTATTTTGTCAATAAAAAATAAAATAATATTTTTTTCGAAATTTCCAAAAAGTGGTATCTTTACTTTTGGTCGAAGAATGTTCAGGAATTTTTTCAGATTTTTTGCACTTCACATAAGCGAGATAGAGGGGGGGGGGCACGTTTCACACCCTCATCAAACTTTCCTACGCTCGTCCTATCAAAGTTATATCCAAAGAATTATATATTTTTGTAATCAGCTCGACGTACCCTTTCATATGATACCCCTCACAGTGTCGAAAAAAAATAAAAAAAGTTTAACCCTTAAGTTTTTTTACCCTAATTTTTTTTAAGTCGCTATATTTTTAAAATATGTGGGCAGGCACAAAACACATACATGCCAAATTTCAAAGTGATCGGACGAAAGGTGTAGCCGTGAGAGCACGCGAGAGGACGGACGGACAGACACACGCAGGAAAATATAAGGGTCCTTGGTTTTGCCTACGGACCCTAATTAATCCTCCAGTTAAAGTAACTACTAACTTCAAGTTGAAGTAACTAAGTACGAGGTTTAAAGTTATCGAAACTTATGTTTATTTTAGTTAGGTATTTTAATTTCAGTTGCATTTTCCTATTACTAAAAGCTATGTTTTTTTTTATATATATTTTTACTTGTACATTATAACATGTTATATTGAGAGAAGTAATTGCCGTATATAACAGTAACAAATTCCTAGGAAGCAATTAGGGTGATTTACATAGAAAATATTTGAAATCTTTAATATTAAATACAAAATTAAATATTTAATCCACATAATAACTGATTGGATAAAAATTCTGTTTAAATCTAGAATTATATGAACTTGAACTACTTAGCAAAGTGTTTGATTTTTACATATTGTAAAGTGCAGACTATAGACGTCATTAAAATTGTTCTTATGTGTCGAATTATGATCACAAAAGAAACGTTTTGTTCTTGAAATAGATAGATCGATTTCTCAAATATCTCCTTCTAGATTTTTAGTAGATCGCATTTTCAGTAATGCATTTAAGGTTACAGATAGTTAATTATTATAATTGATGAGTAAATGCAGTAATACAGTAGAGTTCACACTCCGCGAATGAAAATTAGAGTGATTTATTTTGAAAATTATTACTATTAAAATGTTATTAAATTGTTGTTAGATCTAAAAATATAAGGTTTATTATTAAGTTCCTACCCTTCAATTATGAAAGAACTGATCTAACGACAAGTATTTTGAACTTGGCACTAAATCTGGGACGTACGAAAGACATTGAAAACCAGCGAGTTAATTCTGAAGCAGTTGGTTTGGCAATGATCTCCTTTGGATTTAATCAATAATTACCCTGTTATTAGACAGCCAAGTGAGTAATAATTTAAAGACCAGGAACCGATCTTGTAGTAACTATTAGAGAATTATTATACATCAACAAAGGTAACTAGGCATCGCGTGGCTCTATCATTGAAGCGAGCGTATTACAATGAAATACTGAATATTGAAATTTATTAATCATGATGAATGTCATAGTTGAAGATAAGTGGAAGAGGGTAGTGAGGAGTAGAGTGGGGGTACTCGGTACAAATCTTTACTTCCTAAACAAACCTACACACAACACGACTATAAGAACTTAACCACCTGCGGTAGCTTTTAAACAATTATTATAAATGTATCTCTTCACTACTCAAAGACTTCTGCTTGTATCAAGTTGAAATTTTGCATGCCTGTTTCAATTGTGCATTAGATGGTGTATATGAAGTTTTATTAAAATCGTTACGTTAGAACGTAAGATATCGGTAAAAAGGTTGTTTTCTCTATTATAAACGTTTAGGTCCGCTTTAATAGTTTTTGCGATCTTTATTAAGTCATAGCGGTGTCGCTGTTGGTTTTAGAAAAAATGTTATTTTTAAAAAATGTTTGTCTCATCGAATAGATGGTGATAGAATCTTTTCCCGTCCTGAAATTTCAATTAAATTTTTGTACCTCTCGTTTACGCGAGCGTTGCGCGCGAACTCTTGGACGGATCACGCTGTCCAACGAACTTAGCCTGAGTATTAGTAAGAGGATCATGTATACCAAATTTCAACTAAATCGGTCAACTTTTACTCAAGTTATCGTCACACGCGTAAACGTTACTGACAGACAGACAGACAGACAGACAAGATGCATATTTCGTTGAATGTAAATAAGCTCGCTTACGCTCGATTCAATAACAATAAGGGATATAGTCAATCAGGTGTATCATACAGACCGTTCTTGAATTTATCCCTCATCATTGATAATACGTTGAGTATGCAAAAGGACAAAAATATTTTTTACCTCCAGCGTGGAGAAAAAGTTAACTTTCCTCCCTAGTTTACAGGGAGGAAAGTTACTCGTTGCACCCGGTCGGGTTAAACAGGGAGGTAAAGGTGGAAATACACATGCTAGTTACTCGTACAAAAACATACGAGTAGCTCGCAGAGGAGAGCTACTGGCATGTGTATACATCAAATAGCATGTGAGTGAAAAGCATGCGAGTAAATCGCACGAGGTTTGATTTTTGTCTTGCCAGTGGCACAAGTCTAGGGGTGGGTGAACTGTTAAGGCACGTGTAAACAGGCCTGCCAGCGCAAGGTTGCTAGTAGCTAGCACGAGTCTCCCTCAGCCCTTCAGTTTTCAGTTGCGTTCCTTCCTTTCGCGGGTATCTGACAACAACTCATCAACTTTCTCCGGAAGCATCGCAATTGATGCCTAAAACCATTAGCGTCCCCGAACCGCATTTCATTTAGTAGGCACTGACTCGCTCCATGTATCTGATTCCCTTCTAGCTATCCAATCTTTACCCACACTCTTCGTGTCTTTTTATTATTTTTCAAATGTTTTAAAACACAGTTCTTTGCAAGTAACAGAACAATCTGGTTAATTGCATTCCCCACCGTTACATTCATAGGGTACATTGAAACAATTAATAAAACTATCAAAATTTATTAAAAACCATAAAAATACATCTAACTAAGAATAAAGTCAAGACGGAGCTCTGGCTCTAGCTAGTTAGGCTATTGAGGGCTTTCACAAACCTTGTATTGTTTATTTATAATAAGCTTTGTATTGTATGTTTTTGTACTATTTTCATATAGCTTTATGCTAATTATGTTACCTTTATATTGTGGAATAAAACAATATTATTATTATTATTATTATTATTAATTAAATCAAATACAATTATTTAATAATTTATTCCGGCTAAAAGAAGGCAAGAAACGATTGCCTGTTTCAAAACTAGAACTGTGACTGGAATGTGTATTGTCATGTGCTAGTAGCTCGCACAAGACCGATCATCCGGATGATACTAGCATGCTGTTTCACTGGCAAATGTACACAGCGTCTGCAGCATGCCAGCTACTGACATGCTAGTAACTCGCCACTAGCATGCATTTTTACTAGCACGTGTATTTCCACCTTAATGAAAAATAAGGGAATCATGAACTCTCATGATTCCCTCCAGTGTTGCCCTAGATAAAGCACATGTAAATAAGGTTGGTGCTAATACACATTTCATTTACTAACTTTTGCTTAATGTCTAAATCTATAATGTCATCTTCACACATGTCATGTAACCTCCACAACGGTTGTCATAGTGATTCATCAGTAAAACAAACAAGTTAAAAGTGGAAACATAATTTCTAAATGTAGATTAACTAATCCATATTTAAATACATCAGTTGTCAACACCATTCAATACACGACTCAGCTTCCAGCTGATTCTCCCATTTAATTTTAGCATTGAAATTCAAATAATTCTTATCTATAATTTAATTTTTACGTGATTAAACTTATTTAGAGAATTGTAAATATTATATCTAATTTTTTTAAAAATTAATAAAAACCTATGTATTTTTTGTTGAATAACGTAATTTAAAATTAACATCTTTCCATATTTTTTTCTCCCTTCTGGAGGTAAAATCTTGTACGTACCTTGGGAGTAAAAATCACTTGCACCCTTAAAATAATTAACTCCCGAGGCGGAGCCGAGGGAGTGAACTTTATGGCTCTCTCGGCTTCGCCTCAGGAACAAACTTCATCGCTCAGGGTGCTAGCTATCACTTACTTTCCTCCCTTGGTGCGTAAATAACTATTAAATATTAAGACCTCTTCGCGGCCAGAGCTTATCTATAGTTCATATTGAACAAATAACCGTCCAAAGAATCCAAAAAGAATTACGGAAGATGGGTACGATTTTTTACTATTTTGCAGAGCATAATATACAGGGTGGGACAAAAAAACCCTCACTTTTTTGAACACTTATAGCTCAGCATCTGTAATATATAGAGATATGGGGTTTGCGGGGTCTGAAAACTACATTCTTTTAATTTAAATTTCATATCTACAACTTTAAAAGCTATTGGGTGAAAGCCATGCAATGACGGTTTGAATTAGGGTCTTTACAAAAGTCGTTGTCCGGGTAATAATCGTTGTTTGGTCTTATAGTTTTGATGGAATGAATTACCATATGATAGAGGGGGGGGGGGGGGGGGGGCTTTGTAGGTAAGTGGGAGGAGTCGCCCAGTGTTATAACAAACATTGAAGATGTGTTAAGCACAATGTTGCCTGAAGTCTGGGCAATTCTCTTGCAAGTATTGAATTGTTTGCAAGGAGCGATGGGACGGGGCACGTGTAATAAACGTGTAATTTAGCATTAGTTTTTCAACTTCAGGCAACATTGTGCTTAACACATCTTCAATGTTTGTTATAACACTGAGGGACTCCTCCCACTTACCTACAAAGAACCCCCATGTGTTAATTTATAATACCAGATAACAATTACTACCCGGACAACGACTTTTATTAACCCTATTTCAAACCGTCATTGTCTGGCTTTCACCCAATGGTTTTTTAAGTTATACATATGACATTTAAAGTAGAAGAATGTAGTTTTCAGACCCCGCAAACCCCATGTCTCTATCTATTACATAAGCTGAGCTATAAGTGTTCAAAAAAGGGCGGGTTTTTTTTGGCCCACCCTGTATAATACCAGAATATATAGGTCACACATTATGCCAGAATATATAGGTCACACATCATACCAGAATAAAAATATATAGGTCACACATAATACCCGAATATATAGGTCACACATAATACCAGAATATATAGGTCACACATAATACCAGAATATATAGGTCACACATTATACCAGAATATTTAGGTCACACATAATACCAGAAGATATAGGTCACACATTATGCCAGAATGTATAGGTCACATATAATACTAGAATATATAGGTCATACATTATTAATTTATATCTTGCTGCAGTTACAAAGGACACTGTAAGCTACAAGGTGAGAAAACTTTATGCCGGTTAAGTTAGCTTTTAAATTAATAGCTAAACTTTTTTTTGGGTGAATTCATGGTCAGCTTAATCGTTCAGATTAAATCAAAATAAATAATTATATTTAAGTATTGGACGGAAACAAAATCGTTAGTTTTTAAACAATAATTATACAAAAAATAATTAGTTGTTTTGACTGCGATTTTGTGGTACCAATTCATAATAATTATGTCTAGATAGGTTGGTAGAAAGTAACACAACAATATTGTCAACACAATTTTTTTTCAATCTCAACTCCGTATCCCTTACCTTTGTTCCTTCCGTAATCCTTCTTCCCACACAGCCCTAGACTTCCCCCACCTTGTACTCTTAGATTTGTTATACAAATTTGTAAAATAGCTTAGTACAGAATTCACTCTTACTAAGTTAACACACACACTGAAGATGATATTATATGTCGAAACACGTTTAAGAGTTTTAATAAAAAATTGTGGTGACAATATTGTGGTAGTATGACTTTTTACCAACCTCTCTAGTCGTTATAAAAAAAGGTTACTTCGTGCTAAACAGGATTGGAGTGAAAATTATTTTTTCATAGGATGACAAACTGCCTCTCCTTATTTTAAATAACTCTTTAAAAATTAAGAAACAAAATTATTTCAGGAAAGTATTTTGCAGAATACTTAACACCAGTTGTACAACCTCAATGTCAAGGAGGAAGATACAAGCCACGGGTACGTGAACATTAGTGTGGCCAAGACAATGGTAATTTGGCTAAGCCCCATTTAAAAGGGTATTCACCTTAAAGAAGAAGAAGAAAATGTAAAACGAGTGAAGACCTTGAAATATCCAGCAGCAACAATTAGTCAATTTTCCTAAATTGATACTTAAATTAATGTAAAAATGTTAATGCTTAATAAATGCTTTAAAAAAGGGGGAGGAGAAAAATCAATTTAACAATAATAGGTTCAAAAAACATAAACTCATTATAGTATACGAAATAGGATGCGAAGAAGCTATATGCCACACTAATTGGCAGTCTATTTTTATCTATATACATAGTCCAAACACACGTAAACAAAAAATCGGTCCGAGACAACTCAGACAAACTTTATCATACTTCATAATTACTTAGCCTACTGTTTTCCATTTATTAGTTTTCGTACATTTAATTATTATTAAACATTTCATCAAAATGCATCATAAAAAATAACTTAAGGGCGGGAAATCGAACCCGGGCTCCCTCCCTCCGCGTTTTAAGCTATTCTCTTAGGAACTAAATTTTTCCGGGGAAACAGCTTATATCGTTAGAATGGTATTAAAATTGACTACATTTTAGAATTTTTTAGTCAATATCGTCGGAACCGTTTTCGAGAATTTTTTTTTTACGTTATTTCAGAGTTTTTAGGGTGTAGCGCCCCCCAAATTTGGAGCTAAAATTCAGTTCTCGATTTCACCTCGGGGTATGATTTTTCTGAACATGTATGCAAAATTTTGTCAAAATCGGCCAAGTAGTTTAGACTCCAGGCGTCTGCACAGACAACAGACGGCGGACGACAAACAGACATTTATTAAAAACCACTTTTTTGGACTCAGGGGACCTCAAAACGTGCAAATCCATCAAAATCGAATTTTCGCGGCATCACAATATAAAGAGAGAGTAAAAAAAAGCATGCAATGAAGCTCCATTAGATGAAGATGTTAAACGCCCCTCTACCTTACTGGGAATGAATCTATTTTATTCTTTTGTTCAAATGATTTTTTTTTTTTTAAATACTAGTGTATATAAAAAACTTTAATGAGATTCCTCATAAGCATTTTTTTATAATGTGAAAATTATCAAGGTTAAAAATGTTTATTTTTAAATTTATTCCTCGATATAGTATCATAATTTATTAATACATGAGCTTAAATTTTACATTTGAATAAATACATAAAATTTCACAGCTTATACTTAAAATTTAGTAAGTATTAAGCGCCCTTAATTTGATTTATTTAAACATATTCGGATATCACTGAATAAATAATAATCGATTAATTAAAGAAAAAAATTATATATCAATAATATAAATAAATTACTTATTCATGCACACGGGCACACTCTCGGATGCATGTGTGCATATATACATTTATTGTATACACACACACACACACATATATATATATATATATATATATATATATATATATATATATATATATATGTATATAAATTAATTTTATTATGTGAACATGGGAAGCCGCATATAATGGCTAAGAAAAGAAGGCGAGCAAAGCAAAGAAAAAAAAAAATAACTACAGACAAATTAAAAAATGTACCGAATATAATTCTAATTCAAATTTAGATGTTCATGTTAAGACGTTATATAAGAATAATAAATTAATAATAATAATAATAATAATAAAAATAATAAAAATGA
Organism: Gerris lacustris; assembly: GCA_951217055.1. Lineage (NCBI taxonomy): Eukaryota > Metazoa > Arthropoda > Insecta > Hemiptera > Gerridae > Gerris > Gerris lacustris. The sequence continues at coordinate 3,409,273 of OX578281.1, read as the reverse complement.
AACAAACAAGGAGGTAGATTTAAACTGACATTATATGCTTTATTAGTGTTAAAATAAAAGTACATAAACATAATATACGTGTAAAATAATTATATCTGACAACAAATTGTTACTAAATCAGTAACACGTATCATTATTAAAGAAATTTATTGGGGCAACTTTTTTTTTTGTTGGTTATAGGAACCAAATTTAAAGTAATAAAACGTTGTAAACATACACACATTATAATGGCTACTCGTCTTTTTTTTTTGTTTTTGACTTTGACTTTGGACTATAATTATTATTATTTTTTGTTTTTTTACTTTTAATTAATACAGTATGTAAAACATCAAGAGATTTAAACCAGGTGGAAAATAAAAATTAAAAAATATTTTCACTGATTGCCGAAACGCATTACTGTCGTGGAAGTTTTAAATTTGGAGTCAAATTATTGTTCTTTAGACTAATCTCAATGCTTCCGTTAATGTAATTAAAAGATAAAAATAGTTTTAAAACAAAGATGGGAAAAATATAAATTAGCAAAGAAATAAAAAAATGTAGAAGAACAGAGAGAAGAATGCTATAAAAGTAAAAATAAATTCAAAACTCTTGTTTATAACCTGCATCATATAACCTTCTTTTTTTTAAAAAAAAAAAACAATGAATCAGGGTTATGTTTTTGTGTTCGCTTCTGGTAGCGAAATATAGAACTAAAAAGTGTTAAACAAGCTACCTAAAATTACATCCCAACTTCCTTGTACTATATTTAGGAACGTCACATTTTTAATGACGTTTTTTTGTAACGGGAAACTTCTTCTCTCTCCAACCCAAAAATATATCCATGATTAAATAATAATAAATAAGGAAAAAATTAAAAATAGTCTGTCTTGCTCATAGCTTCCTCGCGATCTATTATTCAACGAATGGTCACGTGACGATAGGAACCTGTTTCGATTCTCATTGGGGTCAAACTTATTTTTATTCGGTAATATGTACAAATGATTAATATGAGGACTTCTGCGGATTACTTTCGATGAATCATCCAAAATCTTAAACAGCAGAGTAATTTTAAAAATATAGGTGAAAAGAAATGTTTGTTTATAAGTATGTGGAAGAGAAACAATGGGGACACAGGGCTGAAATTACAGTGAGACAAACCATAAGCTAATTATTACCTACCATCTATATTTAATAACAATCAGACTAGTGGTTTTTAGGTTTCTGTACGAAGTACAAAAAGAAACCTTATATAACGGCTCTTTGTCTTTCTGTCCGTTGGTGTCTGTCCGTTGCTTGTTTTAATTCATAAACTACTATAGCTAAGAACATGAAATTCGGCACACAGGTGCATCTCGGCATTTGTGACAACTGGACACATTTCGGATTTTTTACACTTAATATTTTCAAGATGGCGACCAATATGGCGGGCGACTAAAAAAAGTTCTTTGATAACTATCACATGTTATATATCAACTTAAAGGTCTTGAAGTGTAGAAAAAGAATATGCAATTATTAAAATTTTCAAGATGGCGGCCAATATGGCGGGTGACTAAACATTGTTTTAGTTACCATAACATGTTATACATCAATTTAAAGGTCTTGAAGAGTAGAAAAATAATATTACTATTAAAATTAGTGTAATTATATTACACTTAATAATTGAAGCGAGCGTAAGCGAGCTTCTTACATTCAACGAAATATGCATCTTGTCTGTCTGTCTGTCTGTCTGTCTGTCTGTCTGTGTGTAACGTTTACGTGTCCGACGATAACTTGAGTAAAAGTTGACCGATTTAGTTGAAATTTGGTATACATCTTTCTTTTACTAATACTCAGGCTAAGTTCGTTGGACAGCGTGATCTGTCCAAGAGTTCGCGCGCAATGCTCGCGTAAACGTGAGCTTTAAATTTAAAATTGGAATTTCAGGACGGGAAAAAATTCTATCATCACCTATTCGATGAGACGAACATTTTTTAGTAAAACCAACAGCGACACCGCTATGAATTAATAAAGATCGCTAAAACTATTAAAGCGGACCTAAACGTTTATAATAGAGAAAACAACCTTTTTTCCGATATCTTACGTTCTAACGTAACGATTTTAATAAAACTTCATATACACCATCTAATGCACAATTGAAACAGGCATGCAAAATTTCAACTTGATACAAGCAGTAGTTGTGTTGTAGCAAAGAGATATATTTTATAATAATTGAAAAGGAGATGGTGTGGTTAGAGGAATAGTAAGAATGCAGGGTGGTTCCCTTACTACTAGCCGCTGTACTACTACTATACCCATTATCTATCATGATTCATGATTATCTATTTTTCAATAATAATAACAATATTCAATACATATTTATTACTTTACGCTCGCTTCAATGATAGAGCCACGCGATGCCTAGTTTTTTACTTTAATGCACAGAAACCGGCGATTATCGCCCCACGAACTTACGTGAAGCGCGCCTTACTTGTTAAGATAATATAGTGATTTGTAAAAATATTGACGGACAGATTGCCAACCAACAGAAACGAGGCGTAAAATGTTCACTGACGTGTAAAACGGATTTCTGTCCAAAATCTTTTGTAATTTGAGACATTATACTGACCGCGTATTTTGATGGACAATGTGATTTTCATGATCCTAAGTACAAAATTAGTTATTTAACCAAAATTAAATTATTTCTAAAAAAGATTGGTATTTATGAGATATTAGTATTGACGCTTAGTATTGAGTAGCGTGTAACCATTCTAAAAAAATCGGTCCGAGACAACTCAGACTAACTTTCTCATATACTAGTTTATAATTACTTAACCCAGTATTTTCCATTTATTAGTTTTCAAATGTACATTTAAATATTATTGAACATTTCATCAAAATGTATCATAAAAATAACTTCTCCTGGGCGGGGAATCGAACCCGGGCTCTCTCCGTCCGCGTTTTATGCTAATTTCTCAGGAACTAGATTTTTCCCGGGGAAACGGCTTATATCGTTGGATTCGTATTCAAATGGACTACATTTTAGAATTTTTTAATTAAAATCGTCGGAACCGTTTTCGAGAAATAATTTTTTTTCACGTTTTTTCAGAGTTTTTGGGGGGTAGCGCCCCAAATTAAGAGCTAAAATTCATTTCTCGATTTCGCCTCGGGGTATGATTTTTCTGAACATGTATGCCAAATTTCGTCAAAATCGGCCCAGTAGTTTAGGCTCCAGGCGTCTGCACAGACGACAGACGACAGACGACAGACAGACAGACATTTTTTAAAAACCACTTTTTTGGACTCAGGGGACCTCAAAACGTGTAAATCCATCAAAATCTCAAAATCGATTTTTCGCGCCATCACAATACTTTCTCTTTATATGAGAAAGTAAAAATCGGTCCGAGGCAACTCAGACAAACTTTCTCATATACGAGTTCATAATTACTTAGCCCAGTATTTTCCATTTATTAGTTTTCGTATGTACCTTTAATTATTATTAAACATTTTATCAAAATGTATCATGAAAATAACTTCAAATTAAGCGAGGAATCTCTTCGTTCGCGCTTTTAAAGCAATATTTTCTCAGAAACTAGATTTTTTCCGGGAATGTGGCTTATAATATGTTAGATTCGTATTTACATTTTGGAATATTTTAATCAAACTCGTCGGAACCGTTTTCGAGAAATCATTTTTTTATTCATGTTTTTTTTTCAGAGTTTTTGGGGGGTAGGGTCCTAATTTGGAACTAAAATTAAATTCTTGATTTCGCCTCGGGGTGTGATTATTCTGAACATGCATGCTAAATTACTTCAGAATCGACCCAGTAAATTTGGCTCCACGCGTCTGCACAAACAGATATTTCAAATTCTCAAAATCGAATTTTCACGCTATCACAATACTTTCTCTTTATATGAGAAAGTAAAAAATCAGAATAGAAAATATAACATGTAAAAATAAACGAAATATATAAAAAATTATATAGGAAATACAAATTAAAGATTATGTATAAAACAATATATTTATTATCTATATTAATATTATATTTTTTAAGCTATTATATAATAAATAAATTATAATAATTGCTATAAAACCTAGAAAAAAAATCATTCGTAAGATTTTGTCTGTACCTATTAATTAAAGATTGTAATATATTCTTTGCAAATATAGTAATTAAATAAATTAATAAGTAAGATTGTGTTAAAAAAATATGTATTTATAAATATAAATGTATATAAATTAAATAATAATAATAACATCGAAATATTAGATTTCATTGTTGTATTAGGATTTGTAAAAAAAGAAAAAAAGAAAAAAAAAAAAAAAAAAAAAATCTTGTGAGTAGATTTATAGGGTTCTGTGTTACCCAGGTTTGTTGGTTTGATTTTATACGCATTTGCATTATAGTATAGTGATTATTTGATCAAGGCCAAGTTTAAACTTTGAGTTCCAACATATTTCCTTTTATTTCACGATTAAAAACAAGAATCGTCCATTAACAGTAGCCATATTGAAATTCCGTTATTTTTAATTTATCTTAGTTACATTTAAAAATATAGTTAAAGAAAAAAAAATGGGATTATAGATAATAAATATAATATGTAATGTATTAAGTGAAAATTAATTATATAAACAAATAAAATATATGAGTAATAAATATTTTATTAATTGTGTTTATATGTAGTCTATTATATTGGAGTTAAGTAGTAAATAAATAGTTATCAATCATTTATACATATATTTTTGTATAATATTTACATACTACATATTTGTCCCATAAACTATAAACAGAAGTCAGTCTCTTGAAACCAATTCTACTAATCTATACCTATATATATATATATATATATATATATATATATATATATATATATATATCGAATTGTGAGTTGTTACCGCAAGTTGGTATGTTATCAAATGAGGATATCCCTACAACGTTTTATTACTTTAAATTTGGTTCCTATAACCAACAAAAAAAAGTTGCCTCAATACATTTCTTTAATAATGATAAGTGTTACTGGTTTAGTAACAATTATGTTGTCAGATATAATTATTTTACACGTATATTATGTTTATGTACTTGTTTTTTAACACTAATAAAGCATATAATGCCAGTTTAAATCTACCTCCTTGTTTGTTTCATTTTTATTATTATTATTATTATTATTATTAATTTATTATTCTTATATTACGTCTTAACATGAACATCTAAATTTGAATTAGAATTATATTCGGTACATTTATTAATTTGTCTGTAGTTATTTTTTTTCTCTGCTTTGCTCGCCTTCTTTTTTAGTCATTCATTTTATGCGGCTTCCATGTTCACATAATAAAATTAATTTATATAAATTTATATATATATATATCGAATTGTGAGTTGTTACCGCAAGTTGGTATGTTATCAAATGAGGATATCCCTACCGTCGATACTTGCTTGATCTGGAGATCACTGGACCGGTTTCGGCTAAACGCCATCATCAGCAGAGTCGAAGTCTCTCGTAGCACTCGACACACTCATCGAGTGTGTGAGTATATATATATATATATATATATATATATATATATATATATATATATATATATATATATATATATATATATAAATAAAATTTTTAAATGATTCATGAATAATCTATGATTTGCCCTAAAAAGTACTTGGATGCAAGTACTTCCGTGTGATTTTTTTTAATTGATAATCGGTGAGTACACCTTTCAAGTGAAGTGGTTTTCTACTGTTAAAGTGTATCTTGTAAGTGAATTATTCACATGTCTTGTATTTACCTGTAAATTCAAGTCTCTATAATACTGAACTTTAACTAAGTTTCAACTCTAGTGATACTACGTTAGCTTATACGTTCTCAACACGAAGTTGCGGGTCTTCCGGTGCTGACCGAGTCATGTTGGGTTTTGAGAACCAACTTTAATGTTGCTACTTCACCAGGACAGCATGTACTTCCCTGAAGATGCTCCCGACATTGGGTGCGAAACGTCGCAACCAAAACTCTACGCGGTCACCACCGGAACACTTAGAACTTGTAATGACACTATTACTTGTTATTAATAGTGTTGTTATATTATTTACATATTATTGTATGTGTTAAGTGTGACCGAAAGCTTTTAGAATTAATTACTCAACCTTGAATTTCAGCATATTAATTAAAAACAGTTAAACAGTTAGTTTGGAGTAAAAAGTAAACCTTACTATTATAAAAGTAAAAAATATAAAATTGATTGAAACGGCTTCTTTAATAGTTTGCATTTTTACTACGTTTTTATTAACTTGCTTTCTTGTTTGATTGTTTGTTTGTCCGGTACAAATCTGGCAATCGATTTCTAACTAACTTCCCGAATAGCTAGACATTTAAAACTTTTAGAATAGCTCAGAACACGATGACAATGCATTATTTTAATACTTTTAGCCATCTTTCAGCAGAATTTAATTGGTTTTCAGCAAATTTTGCTGTACGGAAAGTTAGTTCGGAAAAAATACGCAAGTTATTTTATTTGTTTTGCCATGTCCCATATTTACGCAATCTTCATTTTGACGGGCCTCCAATTTGTGATATAGATAAACATTGAATGACAGCAAAACAAAAAATATCGATTACATTATTTATCGATTGTATTATTTATATTATTTCAAATATATCGATGGCACGGTTTAGATTTGGTGTTGGGGAGATCCGTTGTACAAAGATTTGTCTTTTACAGGTTTAAGATCAGCTCTCTAGATGGTTGTCATTTATGTGAAGTAAATACATTCAGAACTATTTTTTTTTCACCAACATTATAATATATTATATAACAATAACTATTATATTATCAACATTACATACGTTTCAGCAGATAATTTAAAAACGTAGTATATAAAAAGTTCTTTTTATCTTGAAATTATTTTATTTAATTCTTCCTCAAATGTGTCAAAAACTATACAGGTAAGATTGAAGCCCGTATTGTATTTCTTTTTATTCATTCAAGCGTATTTTTCATCTCTTTAATTAGATTTTTTTTTTTTTTTGGCACCTTAACAGTTTTGCGGCAGAGTCTAGTGCCTAAACTTGCCACTCCCTAAAACTGGCTTCGTTAAACAGGTTTAGCTTCGTTAGACGGTTTTGATTTATCATTTTATAACGGATTTATAAATTCTCTACACATTAGATATCTGGCCAAGTTTTCTAAAATAAATAATGGAAAAACTTTCGTTTACGTTGCCTCCGTCGGATTATCATCGTATTCCTTGCAACAGATGAGGAAAAATTGCCAATAAATAGCAAGAAGAAATAATGGTATTAGAGAATGGAACTACATCTGAAAATTATGAAAATAAATTGAAAACAAGAAGTAAACAACCACCTGTTGAACTCATTATAAATAATATAAATTAACTAAGCATCACGTAGGTTTATCATTGAAGCGAGCTTAATGCTATAAATATTTAATATTATATTCATGTTTTCTGGGATCTGGGGCTAAAATATATGAGAAAGTTAGTCTGAGTTGTCTCGGACTGATTTTTTATATCTAATTCTGGCCAACGAACTCATCCTTTCTTTTGATATTTTTGACATTTTAAAATTTGTTTGGATATTTTAAGTGCATCCTAGAGTGAGATATCGTCTGGAGTGACACATACATATATATACATATATACATACACATATACATACATACATACATATATAAGAAGAAGTGTTAAATTTCAGGAATCGATTAAGAATGGTTTAAAACAGATTTTCATTATGAATCCGGATTCCAGAATAGTCTAATTCACATTACAAAAATTTTGAAGCCATTGCAATATCTTAATTTTCTTTGAAAATTCGCTAAAAGAGTAAATTTTTAAACTTTGAGTGTCCGCAATTTTAGAACGGGAGCAGATAGAATGCTCGGGTTTCCAGCAAGTCTTTTCTTTTTTTAAGACCTTTCTAAAAATGTATCACTTTATGGGAGTTCCAATTTAAAATTAAAATTCTAGAGTTTAATTGAATATGGTGGCAACCAATGTGAAAAAATTATTACCCACCAAAAAAGTAATTTTTATTTATAAATGACTAGCTGAATACCCGTGCTTCGCTACGGGGTGTTTTATTTTCAATTTAATGGATTTATAAACTACCATCAAGAAACATTTAAATTATTTTACAAAGCGAGAATATCTAGATTCTATCCCTCCCCCTTAATTCTATACCCCCTCTCCTTTGATAAGACAATTTGCTAATATCCCAAATTAGTAATTCATTCCGACTAAATTTTTAAAAAGGAAAAGCAGTGGTATTTTCCTTCTGTACCCCCCCCCCCCCCCCCCCCTCGTGTCATTTTACATCCCTTGGTTGAAATTGGAATTATCTTTTATTAATATACATGCTTACATCCAAAATAAGAGCTCTTTCTCAAGTATTAACTTCCTAACTTTTGAAGATCGGTCTGGGCTCAATTCCCCATCTTTTCTTACTCTGTCTCTACTGAAAATCTCTATTGGCAGATATCAATATAATTTAGAAATTATTATACTACGTATACACTCGTAGATTTTATTTTAGAATTTTAAAGAAGTGGTCATGATTAAGTTAGTAAAGGTTTAGGCACGGTAAGGCGTGATTTATTAATTATTGCCTTAATATCTAAAAATAAATCTAAATATTTTTTGACAGTGATTGAAAAGTAATTTCTTTAACAGTTCTTCCTACTACAGAAATTTCCACAAACCTAAAATATGGTCAGTAGTTTCTTCTGCAATTTTGGTTAAATACATTTTTTATGAAAAATGAAATAAGAATTTTGAAATCTATTTAGAAGCCCTGTTCTCGTTATATCCTTTATCACCCGCAGAATTAAGCTTCCAAAAAACCTCCAAATTAAACCTCCAAAATCTATTCAGCCATTTGGACGTGATTGACGCACAGACAGACAGATATACAATTTTCTAAACTTAAATTCGTTGTCAGGACTATTCATTCAGTGGAAATACCCCATATTCTCTCTCCACAGCTCGGGCCTCCATGATCTCTAGTGGAGAGATAACCTTATGTAGAGCTAAAATGTAAAATCAATAAAATAGATAAATTGATGAACTAAAATATTATTTATGTATTAATATGTTTTATTCAATAAAGGTATTTAAAAAAAAAAAAAAATAATAATAAAAATAAATACATAAATGAATAAATACAAAATTTTAGCCAATCGGATAAATGTACAGACACAACAATTATTAGTTTTTTATACATAGATATAGATATATTTTTCCATTTTACCCCCCTAAATGTACATAACAATAATTGTACAGCACTCTTAAAGAGCATTTCAACGTAATGCATCGTGAAGGGTTTTCATTACTTTGACATTTGTACCCCGTACCTCTGTGTACCAAAATCAAAATTTCGAAAATGCATGAAGTCAGTGACCTTCCCCTTTTCCCCTTGCTTTGAAGGTCAAGTGTGCAAATTTTCATTGAAATCGGAATAAAACGGTAGATTTGAATAAAGAACACACACTTACGTTGAAATTTCCATTTTACCCCTCTCCTAAGTAAAAATAATGACAAAAACGTACATTACAATTACTATTCTCTTAAAGAGCCTTTCAACGATATGCATCATAAAGGGTACCTATCAATTACTTTGACATTTGTACCCCGTACTCCTGTGTACCAACATTTTAACTTTATAATCTCATGTAAACAGTACACTCATAGACACTTCATTTATATAAGATAAAAGACACTCATAGACACTCTTCATTTATATGAGATGTAGTTATACATATTTTTCCATTTTACCCCCTCCTAAATGAAAATATGACAAAACTGTACATAACAACAATTACTGTAATTTTAAAGAGCTTTTCAACGATATGCATCATTAAAAGTATTCATTACTTTGACATTTGTACCCCGTACCCCTGGGTACAAAAATAAAAATTTCGCAAAATCCTTTCTTAGTGGATGCCTATGATATAAACCGAGTATATCCTCAAAATTTCAAGTCTCTCAGTTAAGCAGATTTTGCTGTGCGTTGATTCTATGTCAGTCAGTCAATCAGGACATTGCCACTTATATTATAGATAAAGATACCCGCAAATCGGAACTTAATATCTCAATTATAACCGAAGATATTAAGCCGTTTCCGAACTTTTGGATCACCCTGTGTATATATATATATATGTATATATGTATATATATATATATATATATTATATATATATATATATATATATATATATAAATATATATATATATATATATATATATATATATATATATATATATATATATATATATATATATCTGTATATATAATTCTATATACTTTAGACTAGTAAATATATTAAGTTATTTTATTACCTTTGTTTTATTTACGTTAATTATTTCTTTCAATTAAATAAAATAAGAAAAAATCTATTCAAACTCTGCACGCATGGTAAATTCACATAAATTAAATTTGATTGTATTGAAGCCAAGCGCATATAAAATGAATATGCATAAATACATTACATTGTACTCGCTTTCTAGATCCGGCTTTATATGCTATTAATAATTTTTTTTTTATCAGGAACAAAAGCAAATTTACGTCCGCCATGTGCCATGTGTATATGCAGTATTTATTCCGTTTCCATAAGACTATTCGACCGAATAGTCTTATGGAAATAGAAGTATTATTGCAATTTTTGCAATGATACTTCACCACCTCTAACCACCTCTAACCACCTCTAACCACCTCTAACCACCTCTAGCCACCTCTAGCCACCTCTAACCACCTCTAACCACCTCTAACCACCTCTAGCCACCTCTAACCACCTCTAACCACATCTAACCACCTCTAACCACCTCTAACCAACCTCTAACCACCTCTAACCACCTTTAACCACCTCTAACCACCTCTAACCACCTCTAGTGGAGATCACACACATTTCTTATTCAATATTAAATTATATTAAATGTGCGCACACACAGAAAAATACTCTGCCAATTAATTTGGCACATAGCTTTCTCGCGTCCTATTTCTTAAAATTTAATTATTTTATGCTTTTAAAACCACTTAATATCCAATTCATTTCATTTTCCCCTCGTTGTTTAAATCTGACAAAATTGTTTTGATTTTTTACATGTATTAAAGTAAAAATTTAGAAAAAATTATAGACCGCACACGGTTGAAATTAATCTGGGGCTATCTGCAGTCTACTTTCGACGAACCATCAAATTTCATAAAAATCAGATGAGTACTTTTAAAGATATAGGTGTAAATAAATGTATGTTTGTGTGCATGGGGGAGAGAAAAAAATAGGCGCATATTGGTTGAAACTTATATGAGACCAACAATGGTCTAATTATGACCTACCATACAAATTTCAATAAAATCGGACGAGTAGTATTTAAGATATGTTGGTTCGCAAAAATTGAGCAATAGACCGTCATGTGCACAAACATACATTTATTTACACCTATATCATGAAAAGCACTTATCTGATTTTTATGGAATTTGGATGGTTTGTCGAAAGTAGCCTGCAGAAGGCCAAAGATTTTTTGATAAATTTTGCTAAATCCCTACTTTAAGTCATGTAAACAATCAAATTTGACCTATTACAAAAACGGGGGAAACAATTTAATAAGTTAGACAATTTTGGCCTGTAAAAGAATAAAATCTATAAAGAACGTATAATTAGACGCGAGGAAGCTATGTGCCACACTAATTGGCAGTCTATTTGAATTACTAGACATATATATTCATTAAAATGATCACACTACTTTCATTTAATCTTGGGAGCATTAAACCTAAAATTAAAATATTCATAGTCAATAGATTACTAGGATTAAATTTTAATTGATATTCAGTTCCGGTTTTTCCGGAATTCATATGCTACGATTATATTTTTAGACAGAAGTTTGACCTAAGCTGTCAGTGATGAGATTTAGTCGTCCTTGGTCTAGGCTTTAAACAGGTGACTCTATACTTGTCCCAGACCTAGTTTTTAAATTCTTATAACTAGTATCAAAGACCTCTAAATATCGTAATCGGTCATCGTTTTTCGTTGTTTTTAAATTAACATTTTTCGTTATTGGTTTTGAATAAGTGCATTGAAATGTTGACACAAAGGATAAGAGCAAACTGATGAAGAGAAACTGAAAAAAAAAAAAAAAAAAAAAACTTGGAATTTATCATGAATATAAATGCATAAATATACATTGTTTGTTTTAATATCTTAGTGTTCATCTATAGTGTTTATTATTTAAGAAGGTCAAGGTAAGAAATCTTCTTTATGAAAAGGAAATACCGATATCATTAGTGTATTAGAAATTATTTTATCTCTAGTAGGGAGAAAAAGCTATGATTTTGAATTAGTTTAGAGGGACTAAAGTAAGTCTTTTCATCCCTGAGCTCAAAAAGTAGGGAGGAAAAGTAAAAGTAGGGTGAAAAAGTAAAGTAGAGCAAAAAAGTAAAGATTGCAACTTAATTATTTTATAAATAGTAGAAAATGAATGGCTAATGTAATGAAGTTGTTGAAATCTGGTTGGCGGCACTGCGCTTTTTCGACCATGTTTATCTTTGTTTATAACCAGCATCAAAATAACCTTCTATTTGAGTTTAATTCCAATTCTTATTTGTTATTTATATTGAATCTCTTATATCTGCTATTAAAAGTGCTAACAATTATTGTTATTTATTAAAATAATAAATAAAAACTGTGCAATGGACGAAAATGTGTATTTTCTTCCTACTGGAGATAATATATTGTATGTACCTCGTGAGTAAAGTGCCATTATTCCCCTCGCGATAATTATCTCCCTCGGCTGCACCTCGGGAGCTAATTAGAGTTGGACCATGGTTCCTTCGGCTTCGCCTCAAGAACCAACTTTTTCGCTCAGGGAATAATGGCTTACCTTACTCCCTAGGGGCATAAATAACTATTTCGTCATTTTTAAATTGTCAATGTCCTTTTATTGATTTATTTTCGCCATTTTTCTTTTCAATATACATAATATAGCTCCTGAACTTACTGAAGGTAACAAACGAAACCATTGTCATCATTTATAGAAGAACGAAATTAGGTAACGAAAGAAGATATTACATTCTTTATTTTGTGGTTAGACCACAAACTATTTTGGTTACGTTAAAATAAAGAATGTAATACCTTTTAGCACGTTTTTATTTTAGTTTTACCAAATTTTAATAGTTTTATGTTAAATGTTAGTAGTGGATAGTTTATTTATGATTATGTTATGACAAATTTTTATATATTTGAAAAAGTTTATCTAAAATGTTTTTATTTCTGACTCTACCACTTAACATTGTAACAGGCCTGAATAATATGGTAATAATATGGTATGTCCCTTAAGGGATGAAATATAGCCAATTACTAAAATACTAGTAAAATGAAGTAATTTTTAATCACCCCTTCATGACCCACCAAAAAAGATCTATACAAATTATAGGGGACCACAGCTCTTTAAAAATAAAAAATAAATTAATTTTGTAATTGAAAAAATAAATAATCTATTAGAATTAATCAATAATTGTAAGAATTATTCAATAACTATTTGATTAAACAATAACTATTGAATTAATCAATAATTATACGTGCGTACTAACGTTTCGCTTCCACTACTGGAAGCATCTTCAGGGGTGCGATGCATCGTGATGTTGACTCGAAGCAAACACATGATATAGTGAAATTTGCTTCAAGTAAACATCGCGATGCACCACACCTCTGAAGATGCTTCCAGTAGTGGAAGCGAAACCAAGCACTTCAACCCCTTCGTGATGTGGATTTCACCGGAAAATCAAGTTAATAATAACTATATATAAATTAATTAATTAAATACTTTGTAAATGAAGAAATAAATAAAAGAATCTTCTAATAATGGTCAAACAATTAAATTTGTGTTTGATCACTGATACTAGAAGAGATTACAAAGCAAAATTCACTAATACTAAAAGGGATTAAAAAAGCAAAACTCACTGATACTAGAAGAGATTACAAAGCAAAATTCACTAATACTAAAAGGGATTAAAAAAGCAAAATTCACTAATACTAATAGGGATTAAAAAGCAAAATTCACTAATACTACAAGGGATTAAAAAGCAAAATTCAATTATACTAAAAGGTATTAAAAAGCAAAATTCACTAATACTACAAGGGATTAAAAAGCAGAATTCAATGGTACTAAAAGGGATTTAAAAGCAAAATTCAACGATACTAAAAGGGATTAAAAAAGCAAAATTCACTGATACTAGAAGAGATTAAAAAGCAAAATTCATCATACTAGAAGAGATTAAAAAGCAAAATTCACTGATAATAGAAGGGATTAAAAAGCAAAATTCACTTATAATAGAAGGGATTAAAAAGCAAAATTCACTGATAATAGAAGGGATTAAAAAGCAAAATTCACTTATAATAGAAGGGATTAAAAAGCAAAATTCACTGATACTAGAAGAAATTAAAATGCAAAATTAACTTATAATAGAAGAGATTAAAAAGCAAAATTCACTGATACTAGAAGGGATTACAAAGAAAAATAACCTCAAACTGATTGTTTTTAAAGATTTTTATTTATTAAACCGTGTGTTTAATCCTCGCACAATAACAATTCTACGTTTTGTGCATTCACATTAAAAACAAGGTTAAAATAATTAATTTCATGCTTAGTCACTAGAAAAGAAATAGAAAAGGAAATATCCTAAAACCTATTATGATTGATGGAACTTTGTTTAATCCTTAGGAAAAAACAATTTCATTTCTTGGGAAATCACTTAGAACAAGCTAATAAATATTTATTTTATGCTTAGTCACTGAAAAAAGAAGAAGAAGAAACTTTTAGAAAACAATGTTTTCTCGATTGTTTGAACCTTATTTAAAAACAATTAAATTCTGAAAAAAAAAATTAATGAGTTTATAACACGGTGAGCTCTTGGCATGATTCCAGAAAACACCTGTTTCTTATTCTTAAAAATAACATCGCCTTTCACATATTTATATCCACATACTATAAATAGGTCATAAGTTAATTTAAATTGCAAATAAATAAGACTCGATATAGTAAAGCATTAAACTTTAACAGACCAGGATTAACCAGTAGAAATAGAATAATTATATAAAACAAATTTAAATCCCGAACCAATATACTTATACTTATAAAAATATACTGTCGCCACTGCGGAAGGTCAACACAATGCCATTACGAATTACGTAATTTACAGAGCAGATGCATTTATTAAGAAGGTGGCGAAAAGAGAATGGATAATTTAAATAAGTCAAAATTTTAATTTAAATCAAATTATAATTACTATTTATAAAGGGAGAAAGAGAGAGAAAAATAGACTTCAGCGCCGGGACTCGAACCACGGACCTCCCCCAAATATCCAGTGTGCGGGAGCTCTAACCTTTATAAATAGTAATTATAATTTGATTTAAATTAAAATTTAAACGTTCCGTAGTATGAGTATTGTAGTAGAATACAAAGCCCAATGTAAACCATAGCCAAAATGTAAATAATAGCAAGTTCAAAGTTTAAATGCCATTAATTTACAAATTACCTTCATTTATGATTACACTTTCACGTTGAGTTTTTGCTTTTTTAAATTGGATTTTTAAAGTTTCAAATTATTATAAAGAAAAGATAAAAGCTATTTTACCTTTTGGTTAATTTAAGGTCATTTAATATGGAGGTATCGGCTACTTTAAGCGTCGATTAAATGTCATCATTATTGTAAAAAATCGGTCAGAAAAAACTAAGACAAACTTTTTCGTATACGAGTTCATAATTATAACTTAGCCCAGTGTTTTCCATTTATTAGTTTCGTGTTTTCATATGGGTATTTTTAATTATTATTGAATATTTTATCAAAATATATCATAAAAAATAACTTCTCCTCGGCGGGGAATCGAACCCGGCCTCTCTCCGTCCGCGTTTAAAGATATTTTCTCATAGTCCAGGAGATAGCGTGCAAAAAAGTGTCTGACTAACATCAAGCTAGAATTTTGTATACAAGTCAATCTTTTAGCGCTTTTTAAGAATATGTGGTCTGCTAAGTTCGTCTGCGGGACATAGCTTGGCAATAGGCTCTTGAAAAAAACAAGCCGGTGGAAAGCGGCCATGTCTCACCAATTATGGTGGACAATGTGATTTTCGTGATCCTGAGTACAGAATTAGTTAGTAGACCGAAAATCAAGTCGATGTTAGTTTGTTCCTTGACAGGTGACCACGTTGATTTTTAGTAATATTTGAATAACTAACCTATCAAGTGTGAAAATAACATCGACTTGATTTTTGGTCTACTAACTAATTCTGTACTCAGGATCATGAAAATCATACTCTCCACCATTTTGTTTTTTTCAAATGCCTATTGTCAAGCTATGTCCCGCAGACGAATCTAGCCGACCACATATTCTAAAAAGTCGCTAAAAGATTGACTTGTATACAAAATTCTAGCTTGATGTTAGTCAGACACTTTTTTCACGCTATCTCCTCGACTATCAGAAACTAGATTTTTCCCGGGATATAGCTCATATCGTTAGATTCGTATTTAAATGGACTACATTTTAGAATTTGTTAATCATAATCGTCGGAACCGTTTATGTGAAATAATTTATTTTCAAGTTTTATCAGAGTTTGTGGAGGGTAGCACCCCTAAATTTGAAGCTAAAATTTATATCTTGATTTCCCCTCGGGGTATGATTTTTCTGAACATGCATACCAAATTTCGTCAAAATCGGCCCAGTAGTTAAGGCTCTATGCATCTGCGCAGACAGACATTATTAAAAAACCACTTTTCTGGACTCTCAAAATGAAATTTTCGCGCCATCACATTACTTTCTCCATACATATATGAGAAAGTAAATATATTCCACCTCTCTGGGCAATGAAAGAAGATACTTAGTTAGTTTTACGACAGTGACTTCAGGCGAGCGGAGAGTGGCCGCTGCAAAATACGTATCTCTACCCTTATTACATTAAGAAAATGGCTGATCTTCTTGTACCAGCAATGATCTAATGCTGCAGTTACTTTATTTTCCCCAATTTATTAGAATTTAGGTCAGCGAAACCTCCAAAATACTCGGCAAAAATATCTTTAATTACAATAAATATAAAACAGTGCATAATTTATTTTGAAAAAAATAAATAAATAAATAAAGAATGAAAATAATATCTAATTATTCAAGGTCAACAAGATATATAAAAACACAAAATTCTAAAATAAATTTACATATTGACTTATCAGTACTATGTATTTAAGTTGAATTCGGTATTAAAAAATATATTTGATAAAGAGAGGTTGGACTAAATTTTGAAGGTAAAATTAAAGTAATGTTTTTGTTTCTGAAATAAAATTTGTTCATTCTTAAATACACTGTAAATTGTCTTAAGTAATACTTTGTCACAGAAGTAGACTAGTTCTTAGTAAATTGTTACAGTTAAGTATCAATTTATTTAGTTGTAACAACTTAAGTATCAACTTATTTAGTTGTAACAACTTAAGTATCAACTTATTTAGTTGTAACAACTTAAGTATCAACTCATTTAGTTGTAACAACTTAAGTATCAACTTATTTAGTTGTAACAACTTAAGTATCAACTTATTTAGTTGTAACAACTTAAGTATCAACTTATTTAGTTGTAACAACTTAAGGATCAACTTATTTAGTTGTAACAACTTAAATATCAACTTATTTAGTTGTAACAACTTAAGTATCAACTTATTTAGTTGTAACAACTTAAATATCAACTTATTTAGTTGTAACAACTTAAGTATCAACTTATTTAGTTGTAACAACTTAAGTATCAACTTATTTAGTTGTGACAACTTAAGTATCAACTTATTTAGTTGTAACAACTTATCTAGTTGTAACAACTTAAGTATCAACTTATCTAGTTGTAACAACTTAAGTAGGTTGATCAAAGTTAGTCAGAGTTGAGTTTTTTTAAAGCAAATAAAAGGAAGATGACAGTACCAACTAACTACTAAAAGATAATAAAATATTATAACTACTAACTTATTTTAAAACCATTTAAAATAGTTAGAGGCCTAGAGAGGAAAGAAACAAACAGTGATTCAAAATCAACTATTCAAGCCTGACAAAATGAGCAACATTTTGACTTTCTCATCTCATATAAAGAGAAAGAATTTTGATGGCAAAAATCGGTTGTGAGATTTTTTTCTTTTTCGTTTGGATTTACACGTTTTGACAAGTTTTGAGGTCCCCTAAGTCTAAAAATATCCGGTTTTTAAAAAATGTCCGTCTGTCGTCTGTCAGTGCAGATGTCTGGAGCCTAAACTACTGGGCCGATTATCTGACGAAATTTTGCATACATGATCAAAAAAATAATATCCCGAAGCGAAATCGAGAAATTATTTGTAGCTCCAAATTAGGGGGCGCTACCACCCAAAAACTCTGATAAAAACGGGGAACAAATTTTTTTCGAAAACGGTTTCGACGATTTTGATTAAACATTTTTTAAATGTAGTCCATTTAAATACAAATTTAACGATACAAGCCGTTTTCCCGGGAAAAATAAAGTTCCTGAGAAAATTGATTGAAACGCGGACGGAGAGAAATTATTTGTATGATAAATTTTGATAAAATGTTCTATAATAATTAAATGTACCTACGAAAACAAATGAATTGAAAACACTGGGCTAAGTAATTATGAACTCGTATAGGAGAAAGTTTGTCTGAGTTGTCTCGGACCGATTTTTTTTTTCACTCTCAGCCCAGGAACGCATTTTTTACTTTCTCATATAAAGAGAAAGTATTGTGATGGCGCGAAAATTCGATTTTTAGATTTTGATGGATTTACACGTTTTGAGGTCCCCTGAGTCCAAAAGAGTGGTTTTTAAAAAATGTCTGTCTGTCGTCTGTCGTCTGTCGTCTGTGCAGACGCCTGGAGCCTAAACTACTGAGCCGATTTTGACGAAATTTGGCATACATGTTCAGAAAAATCATACCCCGAGGCGAAATCGAGAAATGAATTTTAGCTCTACATTTGGGGGCGCCACCCCCAAAAAACTCTGAAGAAACGTGAAAAAAAATTATTTCTCGAAAACGGTTCCGACGATTATGATTAAAAAATTCTAAAATTTAGTAAATTTAAATACGAATCTAACGATATAAGCCGTTTTCCCGGGAAAAATCTGGTTCCTGAGAAAATAGCTTAAAACGCGGACGGAGAGAGCCCGGGTTCGATTCCCCGTCCTGGAAAAGTTATTTTTATGGTAAATTTTGATATATTTTTCAATAATAATTAAACGTACTTACGAAAACTAATAAATGGAAAACATTGCCTAAGTAATTATGAACTCTTATATGAGAAAGTTTGTCTGAGTTGTCTCGGACCGATTTTTTTTTTTCATTCTCAGCCCAGGAACGCATTTTTTTTTAAATTAAACTTGCTTGTATATTTTATCTTGGAATCCAAGTTGTAGATATGACAATTTATAATTACTACTCTAAAACTTGTTGATTTCAAACTTCAGAATATTCTAGCCTTAACTTTACTACTACTCTCAACAAAATTAACATTTAACTTGAATAAATAACAGGAAGAAATATTCCAAAAAACAATATTAAACATATATTTAAAATGATTATATTTAACTAAAAATTAAATTGTAAATCGTATAAAATTTATCTTCAGTTTAATACCTTAACTGGGAAGTTATAATAGCTTCATTATAATAATAATTTTGTTTTTTTAAATAATAAAATATATGTGTTTAACTCAATTGATAATATATATAAATAATCTTCTCACTGGAATTTTAATGCATGCTTACGGCAAGGGTAATCTTTCAGAGGTCAAAGGTCGAATAAAATAGCATAAATCATCCGGACATTAAGCCTATTACTTTATAACAATTCCGGCAACGAACCGAAAAACAATCTAAAAAAATATGAAGACATTAAAAAAAAACAATGAAAACATTTGATGTGGGTGCAAGAACCATCATAGATATAAATAAAAATTACAAATGGGAAATTTGATATCCGGATGTGGATGACGATTTATTTTGGTTACTTTTTTCATTTTTGTTTGTTTGTATATTGTCTTTGTTGTTCGAAATTCAGTGATATGAATCTCCTTGTAGAATATTATGGTTTAGAAGTACTTAATATGGTTTAAACATAAAAATGGAGTGCCAATTAGTGTGGCACATAGCTTCCTCGCATCCTAGCACGTACTTTATTGATTTTATTCTTATTCAAGTCATTATTGTCTAATTTTTTTTAATTGTTTCCTACGTTTTTTTTTTAAATTTCAAAATTGTTTTGATTTATTACATGAATTAAAGTATAAATTTAGAAAAAGTTATACTGCGCAGACAGTTTAAATTAATCTGGTGCTAACTGCGGCCTACTTTCGACAACCCATTCAAATTATATACAAATCACATGAGAACTTTTGAAGCTATAGGTGTAAATAAATGTATGTTTGTGCGCATGTGGAAGAAAAACAAATGACCGTAGAAGGTTGAAACTTATATGGGACCAACAATAAGCTAATTGTGATCTATCATTAAAATCAGACGAATAGTTTTTAAGATAATATGTTGATTCGCAAAAATTTAGACCGACTGACAGTCACGCAATCAAAAGTGTTCCCTGATGTTCCTGATGTTCTAATACGGTTTTCTGTCTTGGAACATATTCTGAAAATTCTTGTTCTTCAGAACGATCTCACAGCTTCCGTTAACTTCGGTAGGCTCGGAAGTAAAATGAGAGTAATTAGAGTTAAAATAATTTACTTTTTCTCCCAACTTTTGAGTTCAGGGAAGAAAAGACTTACTTTAGTCCCTATAAACTAATCCAAAATCGTAACCTTTTCTCCCTACTGGAGATAATAGTACATTACGCGTCTAGAGTGGAAAGTAGCATTTTGCATGCGAGTGTGGAGTTTGCACCCGAGCGATAGCGAGGGTAGTAAAACCACACGAGCAAAGCAAAATGCAGTTTTCGCACGAGTTGCGTACCGTACTTTATCTACAATTGTTGGATTTTAATAATAAATAAAGGAAAACATATTTAATATACTTCCTGTATGTAAGTTCGTATTTCTGTTTTGATAAAGATGACATTAATTCATTAGTTGTATTTTGTGCGGAATTAATTATTTCGGGAGACGTATTATTCTCCTCATTTTCGTCATAATCACATAAACTCTCTCTTTGTTTTTTACTAAAAGCTCGATATAAACAGTTACTTTAATTAAACAAACAGCGAATTAGTTTTGTTAAATGTAAACAAACTCGCAAATCGTGCGTTAAGGTGAAGAATTCTTCTTTTTTACCGCACTAGGGCGGAAAAAAGGGATCATGTAACTCGCATACGCAATGCATACAAGTACGTAAAGAATCACATTCTACACATCAAAATCTGTACTTTTATTATCCGTTAAAGCTTGACAGTCTTCTACATGAAGTTAAGTTGTACCTATCTTTTATCATTATCTATTTCCGTTAAGTACGTTATAGAACGTGAGGAATCTATGTGCCACACTAATTGAAAGACTAATTTTAATAAACAAACTAAACAATTATTTTTATGAAGCAAGGTCATTTTAATTTTAAAATTAATTTGCATGTTTTGATCATGTAAAAAAATGGAAATGTCTATTTCAAATCTAATTATAATAATATTAACCAAATATGGTATTCTGTCTTTATTTTCAAGTAGACGTAACAAAACGACAAGATAACGCATAACGGTAAAAGAAATATTAAAATTAAAGGTGCATCAAGCAAAGAGGCATCGTTTAATTAAACCGGATAATTGACGTCACAAGCGGTCGGATTATATTTCATTCTTTGAAAATTTGCTTCATAAAATGTGGGAAATAAAAGATTCAATGTCTCTAGACGTGTTAAACAAATTTACATATTTTTGTTTGAGTGTCAAGTCCTTGTAATCCTTGATATCTAATGATAAATCTCTGCACAATCAATAACTTTTAGGGAAAAACAATATTTTAAAGTTTAAACAGACAAAGTGAAATTTTTTGGTCATTTTCAAACCGAGATGTTAATTTTTTTAAGGACCTTTTATTTTATATCTATAAATAGATGATGATAGAAATATTTTAATATAAATTTATGATTAGTTTAATCCAAACACTAGCTATATTGTTGTGAGTTCGAATCCTGAGGGATAAAAACATATTTTATAGTGATGATTAAATTTATTAAATGTGTAATCAGTACTCCTATAATAACCTTATGTGTCAATCTCTAATCTCTAATATAAGCGGCAAAGGCCTGATTGACTGACATAGAATCAACGTACAGCAAAATCTGCTTAACCGAGAGACTTGAAATTTCGAGGATATACTCTGTTCATATCATAGACACCCAATAAGAAAGGATTTTGCGAAATATTGATTTTAATACCCAGGGGTACGGGGTACAAATGTCAAAGTAATGAAAACCTTTAATGATGCATATCGTTGAAAAGCTCTTTAAGAGTACAGTAATTGTTGTTATGTACAGTTTCATTTAGGAGGGGGGTAAATATAGGATAAATATTTCTATAATCTATATGTCATCCGATTGCGATGAAACTATGGCGAATGTTTGGACGCATGTCCGGGAAGGATTCTATGTTAGTAAAACTATGTTCCGATTTTGGTACACAGGGGTACGGGGTACAAATATATCGTTGAAAAGCTCTTTAAGAGTACTACAGTAATTGTTGTAATGTTCATTTTTGTGATTTATGTAACATTATTTAACTAAATAAAGTATTTATAAGGTTATTCAAAGGTAGCAACTATACATTTTTTCATGTTATTAATGATTATTAGGCGGTACGAAGTTCGAAGCCAATCGGGTCGTGATCGTGAAAGAAACGGCGATACAAAAGCATTGGTGCATTGTCAATTGATTTATTTATCAAAACCACTCAGGCTATTATCAGAAAGATAAATTCTTCAAAATTGCATTATTGTGAGATTTTCAAAAAAATATTATTTGGTGAATGCCCATATTTCCTTAAAATAGTCTACAAATAGTGACGCGTCCTCGAATCCCTACTTCGTTTACTTTAATGATTTTATGCTTTTACAATCTATTATTGTCACCATTATTTAATGTTCTCCACGTTTTTTAATACTGTCAAATTTTCGCGGTACTTCTTTAGATTGTTACTCCCCTTTGTTTTTGTTTTTTTTTAGAATATAAACGACTTTGACTAAATAACTATTAAGACAAAGGAATGTTTAGTCCAATATACTTTGGGACAAAGGAATATCACACTTCTGTTTTTATAAGGGGAGAAACAGTCTAAAGAAGAACATTCCGCACACCTTCTTTAGATTATTACTCCCCTCTGTTTTTTTTTTTTTTTTTTTTTTTTTGTTTTTTTTTTTAGAAGAGGAGTAACAATCTAAAGAAGTGCCATGAGCTTACCGAAGTTAACGGAAGCTATGTGAAATTGTTTATGATTCCAAGACAAAAATCCGTTTCAGACATCAGGGAACATTTCTGGTTACAAGTCTGTCTGTCGATCTGTCCCTTAATATTTGCTAACAATTTATCTTAAAAACTACTCATCTGATATTTATGATTTTGCTTCCGAGCTTACCGAAGGTAACGGAAGCATTGTGTTCACTTTTGAGAACGAAAAACTTTTATGCCTCCGTTTTTAAAAATTCCAAGACAGAAATACGTTTCAGACATCAGGGAAAATTTTTGGTCTCGTGTCTGTCTGTCTGTCGGTCTGTGTGTCCGCGAATTATGAAACGTGCGACGATAACTTGAGTAAATGTCAACCGATTTTGATGAAATTTGGTAGACATGTTCATTTTACCAATCCCCAGGACGAGTTCGTTGGACAACGTTATCAGTCCAAGCGTTCACGAGCAACGCTCGCGTAAACGTGAACTTCAAATTTATAATTGGAATTTTAGGTTGGGAAAAAAATCTAACTTCATCTATTCAATGAGACAAACATTTTTTTCAAATACAATTTTTCAGTAAAACCAACAGCGACACCGCTATGAAGTGTTAAAGATCGCTAAAACTATTAATAGTTTTTACACAATAAACATTATAACAATAAAGTACATTATAGGATGCGAGGAAGCCATGTGCCACACTAATTGGCAGTCTATTTTATTTGTATATGGTTTGTAAAAATAACCCGACATTAGCCTCAGATTAATTTCAGCCGTCTGCAGTCTGCAGTCTTTAAATGATGCTTAGTTTATGTAAGCATAATTCAATATAAGAATCATATGCTTAGTTCAACTTTAATTCATAAAACAAATCAAAACAGTTATGACTGATTTAAAAAAAACTATGGGAAAATTAAATTAATTTGACAATAATAGGCCCAAAAAGTATAAAATCATTAAAATGTGTGCCATAGGATGCGAGGAAGCTATGTGCCACTTTAATTTGTCAGATTATTTTTTTTTTTTAAATTTAATATTATGTCATTGAACACAATGTCCAACACGGGTTAGTTAATTTGATCAAACTTAAACAGATAAATTGTTTCTATAAGTTTTAATTGACTGTTGTTTAATAATTTTAATAGTTTATATAGACGCAAGCAATTCTGTATAAATTTATTTTATAATAGTTATTTGATTCAATGATATAGTTGGAATAGATTATGTATGCAAATACAGTCTCTTCTTTCCTTCCTCCTACACCACTTACATATTTTTAATTTTCTTGCAATAATTTTTTGATTATGTCTTAATGTGCGAATGTTAACTATAACGGTATTGTTATTACTCTGTAGATAATAACACACAATTACATTGACCAATCATTATATTAATTGTTATAGAAGAATCGATAAAAGTAATAAAATTCATGCAGAATAGATATAATTATTTATGAATTAATATATCTCTAATATTATTAGAGAATTGATGTGAAATAAAAAAAAAATCATAAGAGTTTCTACAGATAAATTAATAATTCATTTTTATAATTGATCTAGCATTAAAATTATTTGTTGAACAATGAATAAATATTTCTTTGGCTAATTTATGTTATTTTAAATGATCCGCAAACACGTGCTAGATCATGAATAGATATTACACGTATAGAGAGAACAGTGTATAGATAAAACTGTTCTTACGAAGCGTGTTCGCTATAGATTTGGAATAGAAAATTATGGGAACGAAGTTGCTTATGGCATGTAACAGCGTCTGAAGCCCGGGAGTGAATCCGAAATATACCACCACCACAAACCGAAATCGATAGATGACGACAACATAAGAAAAAACTTGACTGATTTAGATGAAATTTGGTACACATGTTCATTTTACCAATGCTAGGACGAGTTCGTAGGACAACGATATGCTATATATCAAAAACGTATTTTATACATTCGGTATTATTAACCGTCAAAGTTTAAAAATTCAAAAATTGATAACATCAAAAATGGCGGCCAATGTCAAAATGAAATTTGGTGGGCTTGTTTGTCATACAGAGAGGTCAACTCGATCAGGACCATTCTTTACGATTTTTTTAAAATGTTTGCTGACTCAGCAAACTGGGTTAAAGATGTCGGAAATAGTTGATTTTCCGGGCGGCACCACTACAGGTAAAGACTGATTATTCTGCCAAGTTTCAAACCTCTAGGTTAAATACCTTGGGCACTACGATGATAACATACACACATACACACACACTCACACACACATACATACAGACGTCATAGTGAAAACCACTCAGGAAGTCTTAAAAACACCCAAAACGGATAATTCCTTAAAATCTCGAAAAAAAAATGTTGGTGAAAACAATTCTTTCCCTACTATAGGTAGTGAGGAAAAGTAAAAATGGTATCGTAGTTACAAGTATTTGTCTCGGTTTCTTTTTTGTCGTTTTAATTATTGTTTGTTTAGGCACTGAAGATCTTTTATAGAGGTGGTTAGAGGTGGTTAGAGGTGGTTAGATGTGGTTAGAGGTGGTTAGAGATGGTTAGAGGTGGTTAGAGGTGGTTAGAGGTGGTCGAAGATCTCTTATAGAGGTGGTTAGAGGTGGTTAGAGGTGGTTAGAGATGATTAGAGGTGGTTACAGGTGGTTAGAGGTGGTTAGAGGTGGTTGGAGGTGGTCGAAGATCTCTTATAGAGGTGGTTAGTGGTGGTCGAAGATCTCTTATAGAGGTGGTTAGAGGTGGTCGAAGATCTCTTATAGAGGTGGTTAGGGGTGGTCGAAGATCTCTTATAGAGGTGGTCGAAGATCTCTTATAGAGGTGGTTAGAGGTGGTCGAAGATCTCTTATAGAGGTGGTCGAAGATCTCTTATAGAGGTGGATAGAGAGAGGTGGTCGAAGATCTATTATAGAGGTGGTTAGAGGTGGTCGAAGATCTCTTATAGAGGTGGTTAGAGGTGGTCGAAGATCTCTTATAGAGGTGGTTAGAGGTGGTCGAAGATCTCTTATAGAGGTGGTCGAAGATCTCTTATAGAGGTGGTTAGAGGTGGTCGAAGATCTCTTATAGAGGTGGTTAGAGGTGGTCGAAGATCTCTTATAGAGGTGGTCGAAGATCTCTTATAGAGGTGGTTAGAGGTGGTCGAAGATCTCTTATAGAGGTGGTTAGAGGTGGTCGAAGATCTCTTATAGAGGTGGTTAGAGGTGGTCGAAGATCTCTTATAGAGGTGGTTAGAGGTGGTCGAAGATCTCTTATAGAGGTGGTTAGAGGTGGTCGAAGATCTCTTATAGAGGTGGTAAGAGGTGGTCGAAGATCTCTTATAGAGGTGGTCGAAGATCTCTTATAGAGGTGGTTAGAGGTGGTCGAAGATCTCTTATAGAGGCCGAAAGCTGCTTTAATTTTTTTCGTTGATAGACTCTTGCTTCTATTTGTAATGATGACTTCCACTCACGCTCCATTTCCTATCTCTATAGTCATAGTTATGTGGTGAACCTAAATCGTATTGAGATCAGGAATCAAACATAAAACGAAAAATTTAACGATGTATCCGAGGATAATAATATCTTATCCAAAACATTTTTGGATAAATAATATCTACATCGGTTAAATTGTTATAATAACTCAATTAATGTTTTTTTAATTGGTGGTTTCACCTAGCCCCTTGAATTAGCCCGTTTAAAAGGAGACAGCTTCCTTTAAGATTATTTTTTTAAAAAGTTTTAGATATAATGCTATATAAAGTTGTTTAATGTGCCTAATCTTGATAACCTTGAAGGCTCGCAGAAAACAAAAAGAAACATTTTTATTTTTATTTTTTATCAATTTTAATTTTTTTATATGAACATGAGCCGTTTGTTTGTTTTTTTTTTCTCTCTCAAAAAAATAAAGAATTAATAAAAATAAATAATTATTTTATTATAGAATCTCCCATTGAATGTTGAAGTATCAAAGAAAAGAAAAAAATGACTATAAAACATGTAAGTGTTGATTTATTGCTTTCCTGGATAACAGTTACTATTGTATTTGTCCAGGAATCCTGTATAAGTGCATCAAGTCCTTGGCAGTTCCTTATAACACTATATCTGGTTATGCAGGATTTAATTGCTGCAAATTCCAATAAAGATAATCTTTTAATGACTAAATTAAATTATCAGATGCATAAAACATTATAGGAAAGATTTATAGGAAGTGATGCTTCTTTAATAATTATATGAACTTAATTTAACTTAATTGAAATGCTTAAAAAAAATTAGGAAGTGAATATCAATATGTGTTAGATAGCAACGTCATAAAGTCATACTTAACATCTGCTTGAGGTACGGCATTAGTTGAGATTCATCAAGATAATTCTAAATGTTCAAATAAATTACACTTTCTTAGCTAAATTATTCATTATATCCATTTAAAAAATAAACTGTCAATTAGCGTGGCAACTGTAGCCTCATCGTGTCCTATTTCGTATCATTTTATGCTTCTACCACCAATTATTGTTAAATTGATTTAATTTTCCCCCTTTTATAAATCTGTCAAAATTGTTTTGCTATTTTATATGAATTAAAGTATCAATTATGCAAAATTTAAACGCAGACGTTTCAAATGAATCTAACAGCTAGTCGATTAGTCTCTCTAGCTTTGAGAGCGACTTTCGACAAACCATCCAAATTTCATGAAAATCCGATGAGTACTTTTGATGATAGGGTGTGGCAAAAGTTCGGCAACGGCTAATTATCTCCGTTAATATTTGAGATATCAAAATGCGGTTTGTTACAATCTTCATCCTGCATAAAAATCGACTTTTTTTAGTGGGTACCCATTTTCCCGCCATTTTGGTTGCCGCCATGTTAGAATCAACTTTAAAATTTCAAATTGGAACCCTTATACTGTGATACATATTTGGAAAGGGCTTGGAAAAAGAAAACATTTGCCACAAACCAGAGCTATTTATCTTAAAATGGCGGCCAGTTGAAATAACAAAATTTACATTTTTGACGTTTAATTACGGTCAAAGTAAAGGTTTTAGGGAAAAAAATGCAAGAGTAAATTTGTCTTATTTTAGGGAAAAAAATTAAATTTCAACGCTATTTTTTCCAAATTTTTATTTTTATTTTTGTTTGGTTGCTATAGCAACGTACTTAGTCATTTTACTTTCGCAACCGAAAATTTAATTAATGATATTTTTTAAACCAATTTTGAATTTTTGAGTTCAAATTAGGATAATTTACCTTGAAGCCTTATTTTAGCAGCAATCAAGCGTTGAAAATGGCAATTTTGACATTTTCATCAACCGCCATTTTAATGTTGCAAATGCAATGCTTTTGACTGATCAATTAAGGATTACTCTGCTTATGATGAAAGGATATGGAGATAGAGTAATAAGAAGTTACGAAGAAGTTGCTTTTTTATTAATATAAATAAAGGGTTGCTATAGCAACCAAACAAAAATAAAAATAAAAATTTGGAAAAAATAGCGTTGAAATTTAATTTTTTACACTAAAAAAAGACAAATTTACGCTTGCATTTTTTCCCTAAAACCTTTACTTTGGCCGTAATTAATCGTCAAAAATGTAAATTTTTTAATTTCAACTAGCCGCCATTTTGAAACGGCGAAAGAGAAAAAGCTCTGGCTTGCGGCAAATGCTTTCTTTTTTCAAGGCCTTTCCAAATATATATCACAGTAAATGGGTTCCAATTTGAAATTTTAAAGTTGAATCCAATATGGCGGTAACCAAAATGGCGTGAAAATGGGTGCCCACCATAGAAAGTAGATTTTTATGCATGATGAAGATTGCAACAAACCCCAGTTTGATATCTCAAATATTAACGGGGATAATTAGCCGTTGCCGAACTTTTGCCACACCCTGTATAGGTGTAAATAAATGTATGTATATGCTCATTTTGAAGATAAGCCAATGGGTGCTGAAGGTTAAAACTTATAAGGGACCAACAATGGGCTAGTACTGACCTATATGAACGTGTAGTTTATAGGATATTATGTTGGTTCGCAAAAATTGAGCGACGGACAGACACGGAACCAAAAATGTTTCCTGATGTCTGAAACGGATTTCTGTCTTATAATTGTTGATTTCGGGGGCATAAAATATTTCCGTTGTTCAGAAAGATCGCATAGCTTCTGTTACCTTCGGTAAGCTCGGAAGCAAAACATTGAAAATTACACTCAGTACGAGCATTCAGTTATTAATAGATAAACAGCCACATATTTATAATATAGGAAAATACGTGTTTCAAAATAGTAGTTAATTCCTTACCTATCTAAGAAAAGTCCGGTTTTTCTTATAATTTATTTCATTTTGAAGAATATTTACAATTAACTTCTACCAGCATGAAATTTGATTGAAAATAACAACTATTTTTTTCTACATGACTACCGCACCTATAGTTGTTATTAAATATCGATATTTACTATAAATTTAATAAATACGTAATTTAAAATTCTGTACACTCATCTTTGGAATTGACAACAAACGCGATGTGTCAGTTTCCCATTCTAAAGAAATGAATCGTATTATTAGTTTATTATTATGACAGGATAATAAGTGAAAACAACTTGTACATCCGTGAATTAATTTTGTCTTGTACATAAAATCAATTTTCTTTGTTTTTATTTTACTACGTTTTTATTAGCTTGCTTTCTTGTTTGTTTGTTTGTCCAGTACAAATCTTGCAATCAATTTTTAACTAACTTCACGAATAGCTTGACATTTGAAACTTTTAGAATAGCTCAGAACACGATGACAATGCATTATTTTAATACTTTTAGCCATCTTTCAGCAGAACTTAATTAGTTTTCAGCAAATTTTGCTTTGCGGAAAGTTAGTTCGGAAAAACATCCGCAAGTTATTTTATTTGTTTTGCCATATCCAATATTTACGCAATCTTCTTTTTGACGGGTCTCAAATTTGTGATAGATAAACATTGAATGACAGCCAAACAGGAAATATTGATTATATTATTTATCGATTATATTATTTTATTATTTCAAATATATCGATGGCATGCTTTAGATTTGGTGTAGGGGAGATCCGTTGTACAAAGATTTATCCTTTTATTTTAAGATCCGCTCTCTAGATGGTTGTCATTTATGTGAAGTAAATAAATTCGGAACTATTTTTTTTCACTAACATTATATATTATATAACAATAACAATTATATTATCAACATTACATACGATTCAACAGAAAATTTAAAAACGTAGTATATAAAAAGTTCTTTTTATCTTGAAATTTTTTAGAGATAAACATTGAATGACAGCGAAAAAGGAAAAGTAAACAAAGAAATAAATTAATTGACGTGTGACACCCAGGTTTGTTTACACTTGTATCCTAGGTATAGGTTTAATTTTTCTGCATCTGTACTTCTACACTTGTACTCATATTTATTCTCTTACTATCACTACACAGGGGCACATCGATGGCACGGTTTAGATTCGGTGTTGGCGAGATCCGTTGTACAAAGATTTATCCTTTTATAGGTATATAAGATCAGCTGTCTATAGTTGGTTGTCATTTATATGAAGTAAATTAATTCGGAACTATTTTTTTCACTAAAATTATATATAACAATAAAAATTATATTATCAAAAATTATAATATACACTTTCTGTAATTTTAATCAGTCTGCCACTTGCTCTTGGTCTTAAGGGTATAAATAAAAACTAAGTATATTTAACTATATAGCATATTTTACTACGTTTTTATTAAGTTGCTTTCTTGTTTGTTCGTTTGTTTGTCTAGTACAAATCTTGCAATCGACTTTTAACTGACATCCCGAATAGCTAGACATTTGAAACTTTTAGAATAGCTCAGTACACGATGACAATGCAATATTTTAATACTTTTAGCCATCTTTCAGCAAAATTAAATTACTTTTCAGCAAATTATGCTGTATGGAAAGTTAGTTCGGAAAAGAGTTCATTTTATTTGTTTTGACATGACCCATATTTAGTCAACAGAAAATTTAAAAACGTATTATATAAAAAGTTCCTTTTATCTTGTAATTATTTTAACAATTAAATTATAAACGTGAATAACTAAAACAGATAACAAGACAACCTTAACGATAAGCAGAGAAGAAGATTTAGCTTAAAAATCTATTCAGTCTTATGTTCTGAAACAATTTTCATATTTTGTTTTGGATATATATGGCTATAATGATATAATATTTGTAAATAAAATTACAATCATCCGATAATTTATCTTTACGCGATCTCTTATCCAAGCGATAAATAACAATCATGGAATACGTGCTTCATTATTTATACATATACTTCTATGGGAAGAATAAAAAGGTTCTTTAACCCAACTATCAGTATGGGAATTCCATTTTCTTTTTTTACTTTTTTACATTATAACATTATAGTCGAGGAGATAGCCTGCAAAAAAGTGTCTGACTAACATCAAGCTAGAATTTTGTATACAAGTCAATCTTTTAGTGCCTTTTAAGAATATGTGGTCGGCTAAGTTCGTCTGCGGGACATAGCTTGGCAATAGGTGTTTGAAAAAAACAAACCAGTGGAGAGCGGCCATGTCAATTATGGTGGACAATGGCGGCCATGTCAATTATGGTGGACAATGTGATTTTCATGATCCTAAATACAGAATTAGTAAGTAGACCGAAAATCAAGTTGATGTTAGTTTGTCCGTTTACAGGTGACCACGTTGATTTTTAGAAATATTTGAATAATTAACCTATCAAATGTAAAAATAACATCAACTTGATTTTCGGTCTACTAACTAATTCTATATTCAGGATCATGAAAATCACATTGTCCACCATAATTGGTGAGACATGGCCGCTCTCCACCGGTTTGTCTTTTTCAAACGCCTATTGCCAAGCTATGTACGAACTTAGCCGACCACATATTCTTAAAAGGCGCTAAAAGATTGATTTGTATACAAAATTCTAGCTTGATGTTAGTCAGACACTTTTTTGCACGACTGTAAAGTTAGCGAATAGTTTAGGATGTAACCATCCTAGGTTAGGGTGGAATAAACTTTGTTTCGAGTCAACATCACGATATATCACACCCCTGACGATGCTTCCAGTAGGGGAGGCGAAACGTCGGTCTTCATTCCCTTGGTGACACCGGATTTCACGGGAAAACCAAGCTATTAATTACGTGTTTACCCGCGGAAGCCTAAGGAAGTTTTACTATATTTATGTACAATACTTTTTTCGATGGCAGTTAACTGTAAAGAGTAAAGGAGAATAATTTTATTTTTAATAAATAAAATTATCCTTTAAAAAAAAGAAAGAAACAAATTCTTTATCGTTTACGTAGGTATATGCGGGATAAATTGAATTTTAGTTACCACTTTATTTATAAGACATAATTCTCCTTTATTTTAAGAGGTGAAATATTGCAAGTTATAAATAATACCTTTAATATTTAATCACTCAGTAAATTAAAGATTTTCACGAACATTGTGGACTTCTTACAAAAAATAAATTAAAAAATTTTGAATAAAACAATTTATCAATGAAATTCGTACAAGTTGCATGTGTGTAAACGAACACATGCCATTAATTAGATTGACGTGAATAAGGCGTATGAATGTTATAATTCCTTATTCTGTTTGTAAATCAACACGAAATTATAAATTTAAATAACAAGATATCTTTGTATTATACTTTATATAATAATAATAATATTTTTATTGCATGAAAACATAGTTATATACGGGT
Source organism: Gerris lacustris (assembly GCA_951217055.1). Taxonomy (NCBI): domain Eukaryota; kingdom Metazoa; phylum Arthropoda; class Insecta; order Hemiptera; family Gerridae; genus Gerris; species Gerris lacustris. The sequence continues at coordinate 3,376,239 of OX578281.1, read as the reverse complement.
CATTTTCAAATAAAATGTACCTTTTCTGTCCCAAGATTTTACAATTTTATTGTAACTAAAAAAAATCATATTAATGAAAAATGAAAAAAACCTTTAAGTTTATTGATAATAAACAGACATCTGCTGTTTATTATTGTGATAATCAGGGTCATTTTATGGCTTATAAGGTGAAAATTTCTTGCTTCAAAAAATTTTAATGTTAAAAATTGTAATGAGTGTTACGTCCCACAGTAGTTTTGATAACATGTAATGTGATTTTTATTCATTTTTTTCATAAGTTTTTTTCCATTATATTTTTTTTTTTAAACCAATAAAATATCCAAGTTTATATAAATGGGATAGGAAAAAATAAAACTTTAGTACAATACGAAACAAATATATTTATATGTATGTCCCAAGGGTTTTGTAATGCGTGTTGCCGATAAGAGTTGGCAGAATTAGAGGGTGAGTATGAAAGAAAGAAGGAGGGATTAGGGTTTGTTTATGTTAAGAAGACATTTAAGTCAGTAATCAACGACTTTTTAGATTGATAGCACTTTATTCTTCTCTACAATTAATATTTCACTAAAAAAAAAATGGTGAGTATTTTTATTCATTGTAATGAGTGTTACCATCATTTTTCGTAGTTGTAATCAACATTTATTTATGTTATTAATATGATTTAGTAGTTATTAATTAATATAATCAGTACACATTAAATTGGTTTAATTAAGAAACATAGTTTCCGAGGAAAGATTTTTTAAAGTTATAAATGTAATGAGTGTTAACTGTAATGAGTGTTACTATTCCGTTAGTTCTACAATACTGTATATTTTAAAACTTAAATAAAATGATTGAGTTTAATGTTTTTACAAAAAATAAATTAGCCGCATGTAAACAAAAATTGTAAATAAAAGTGTAATGTTTAAAGTTCGTGTTAAAATTTAATTTTTTCTAGGTCCAATATATTAATGTGTAATGAGTGTTACTTGAATAACAACAAATTCTTGTGGGTAGCCGTGTCAAACTATTTTTTTAATAAAGAAAAATTATTTTTTCTTCTTCTTTATAATAAAAACTTTTATTACAATGCACTGAAAACGTATCCTTTACATTTTTGAAGCTTTGAGGAAACATTAAAAGATAATAAATGTAACACTCATTACTTTTTTTTAAAAAAATACAAATATTTTAGGTCTAAAAAATATTTCTGGTGGGATGAAAGAGAATATTTACGTCATATACAATACAATTTATATTTATTTATTTATTTTTTTTTTTATTATTTATACAATTTAGTAACGTTTCATAAAAACAGAGAAACAAAATTTAAAAAAAATACCGTTTTTATGATAGTAACACTCATTACGACAAAAAATGTGATTTTTATATATATATATGGTCATATGTATGTAAATAAATTTGAAAACTGACTGTTCTTGAACGAAAATGTCATCCTAAGTCCCTGATGTGTCAGAATAATCAATATTATCATGTCTAAGGCTTATTTTAATTTTCTATAAAGTAGCAAAATTGATTTCCCTAAAGGTACATTTTATTTGAAAATGACCCATACAATAAGTACCTACCATATGAATATAAAAAATAGCTATGCAAATCGGTTTAAACCGCGGTTCCCATGACGGGTTTTTGGTTGGTTGCATTACAAGCTAACGCGTTAGCTGTTTTTACGTGTAAAAATTCAGTGGCGAAACTTATTCAACGCACTATAAATGTTGTGTTATGCATGATTATTTAAAATATTTGGATGGCTCGGGAATGGGAATATGGTGATAGATAGAGTGTTTGTAAGAGGAAAATTTAGAAAAACATAACTCGAGGTTGCCATAACCGATTATAATAAAATATATATATTTTTTAGGAAGTATTTTTATTTTTTTGTATAATTCCTTTATATTATTTCTCCATATAATTATTGATTATAGCAGCAACCTATCTGACCAAATATCTAGCTCGTCTCCTACTCAAGGCCAGCTAGTCCTTTTTAAGTTTTTTTGTTTCTTCTTCTATATATATATATATATATATATTGTATATTTCTATTTTTTTTGTTGTTGTATATTTCTATATATTGTATATTTATTAACTAATCTATTTATTAATTAGTAATTAATAAAAAAAAGAACAGGGATATTTTAGTTTGGTTTTCTCATAAACCATCTTTATTATTAATTATACATTAAATTGTACAGATAAATCTAGCTCATTTTCTGATCAGGTGGTATTGAATAATTTAGTATTTAAAGTTCATCTCGAATAAATATTATATATGTATATATCTATATATATACATATATATATATATATATATATATATATATATATATATATATATATATATATATATATATATATATAAAACCCATATATATGTATATATAAAACCCATATATATATATATATATATATATATATATATATATATATATGGGTTTTATATATCTCTCTCTTCAATCTTAGAAATATTCTTAAGTGGGGTCTAAAAAAAAAAATCCTCAAAGGAAGAGGTTGTATGTTTGAGTTGTTAACATTAGAAAGAGACCCTGAAAGGAATTAATCATGTGATGTGTCTGAAGCGAGGGGGGGGGGGGTATCCATTAGAATCCAATTTATTTTTCAAGTTCCGCTTGAATACCTAGGAATTTCTTTTTTCCCATTTATTTCTTTTAACCTATGAAGAAGAATAATTAACTGTCTTGTGTTTAAACAAAACATCTTTTAAGAAATTTGCCAAATTATAAAGAAGGACGAATTACTGTTATTGTATACTTAGTTTTTTTTTTTTTTTTTTACTATTTAATACATTTTGATTTTGTTTTAAATTTGAATGGTTTAAGATCATATAAGTTTGTGGCAACAGAGAACATTTTTGGTTTCGTGGTTGTTTGCCGGTCTGTCGCTCACTTTTTGCAAAGCAATATATCTTAAAAACTATATTCGCCCTGAATTTTAATGAATTTTGGACGGCAGGACATTATTGGCACTTTGTTGGTCCTATATGTACGCATTGCGTATTTGTCCCATCGAGTAGGTGGGGGTAGAATCTTTTCCCGCTTTGAAATTCCAATTTTTTGTTTTTCAATTGAAGCTTTCGTTTACGCGAGCATTGCGCGCGAACTCTTAGACGGATAACGTTGTCCAACGATCTTTTAGCCTGAGCATTTGTAAAAGGAACATGGATAATAAATTTCAACTAAATCGGTCAACTTTCACTCAAGTTATCGTCGGACTGTCGGACACGTAAACGTTACTGATAGGCAGACAGACAGACAGACAGACAGACAGGATGCATAGTTTGTTGAATGTAAGAAGATCTCTTATTCCCTCTTCAGTAAGTCTTAACCATCTGCGCCCATTTGGTCCTCTTTCACAGGCCCAGAAACATAAATTTATTTGTACCATTATCTTCAAAACTACTCATATGATTTCTATGAAATTCAGATGGTTCGATTGGTCGAAAGTAGCCCGCAGATAACCCACATTAATTTGCACTTTCTGTCCTCTTTAACTTTTCCTTAATTGATACTTATAAAATTATAATTACTATTTACAACGGAAGACAGACAGAGAAAAATAGACTTCAGCATACCTGGATTCGAACCAAAGGCCTCCTTTATTTCCAGTAAAGACGCTCTTACCCACTAACCTATACTGAAGAATTATTTCCTCTGTCGATAACGATACCCAGTCACGAATTAAGCTTTCAAATTTTTCCATAAGTCTAGAAGTGAACATTAACGACATTAGAACTAGACCGAGAAATAACGCTTGTAATTATTAAGTACCCAATTAGTACCTGTACCTAGTCCAATAAATTAGAAATTCAATTTTTAAATTTTTGGTAGTATTCATACTACAGAACGTTTAAATTTTAATTTAAATCAAATTATAATTACTATTTACTACGGGAGACAGAAAGAGAAAAATAGACTTCTGCACCGGGATTCGAACTACGGCCTCCTTTATTTAATAACTTAAAAATTGAATTTTTAATTGATACTTTAATCGATCAGAAAAAAATCAAAACAATTTTGAAATATTTAAAAAATGGGGGGGGGGATTTAATAAATTTGACAAAAATAGTTAGTAAAAGTATAAAAGCATTAAATATACGCAATAGGGCGCGAGGAAGGTATGTGCCACACTAATGGTAGACTATTTTTAAAAACACACAATAGTATATACTTTTTAAAACTGCATTCTTGTACAAATATTAATATTAATTTATAATCGAATATCTATAGTTATTTTAATATTACTGTTATTACAATATTTTTCATAAATGAAACTAATACATGAGCTCATTTGAATTGTCTGAAATACTTGCTAACAATTCAGTAATTTAATTATATAGCTTCAGCAACTTATTCGTATAATTTTCGTAATTTAACTTCAGCAGAAACTACTAGAATTTATTATAACGGAATGTTCGACATTTATTTCAATAAAAAAGTGTTTTTAAAGATCTAACTTCATTCTTTTCGCTTTTTCTCTATAAGTTTTTCTTTTAACTAGTTTCTCCGGAACGAACAAGTTGTAATTATTCATGTACGTAATTTGTAGTTGTTAAAACAGAAATAGCGTTTTTAGTAGAATTAATTTATTTATTAAAGTAATTTCCTTCTTTTCTCCCTTTAAAGTTGTCTTATTAAATTCTGTTGGCGTGGACTTGATTTTCTCTTATAATCGCCAATAATCGACTAGTTTTTGCATATTGATTTTTGCTCTGGCTTTAAAAAAGGTCGAGAGTTTATAAATTCATATAAAAAAGATTTCTTGAGATTTTAGAATTTCTCGTAGCCTACCACATTGTACGCAGTGTGTTTTAAGATGTATCCGAAAGGAAATATTTTCTTATTTTTGGTTTTCAAAAACAAATTCTTTATAGAAACAACTCTTGTTCGTTCTAAACCCTCTAAAAATGATCATATTTCCTTACATTTTGTGTACATTTTGCATGCGAGTGTGGAGTTTGCACCCGAGCGACAGCGAGGGTAGTATAACCACACGAGCAATGCAAAATGCCGTTTTCCCACGAGTTGTGTACCGTACTTTATCTACGATTGTTAGATTTAAATAATAAATACAGAAAAAAATAAACTTGCTGTATGTAAGTTCGTATCTCTTCTCTTGATAAAGATGGCATTAATCTTGAGTTGTATTTTTTGCCGAATTTATTATTTCTGGAGGAGTATTATTCTCTACATTTTCGTCAAAGCCACTTGATTCATTCATTGTTTTTCACTAAAAACTCGATATAAACAGTTACTTTAATAAAAGAACAGCAAATTAGTTTTGTTAAATGTAAACAAACTCGCTAATCGTGCGTAAAGCTGAAGAATTCCTCTTCTTTACCGCGCTAGCGTGGTAAAGAAGAGGAATTCTTCAGAACTATGAGACACGCATGCGCAATGAATACAAGTACGTAAATAATCACTTTCTACGCATCTAAACGCAGAGATGCGTGTTTATATTTCGTATCAATCGTAGATAAAAGTTTTTATTATCACCTATCCAGGACAAACATTTTTTTCTTAGAACCAACAGCGACATCGCTATGAAGTGATAAAGATCGCTAAAACTATTAAAGCGGACCTACACGTTTAGAATAGTGAAAACAACGTTTTTACCGATATCTTACGCTCTAACGTAATGATTTTAATAAAACCTCATGCACATCGTCTAAAATACAATTGTTTTTCTTAACATCTAATATTCATTGGATTACGCTTGCTTCAATGATAGAGCCACGCGATGCCTAGTGTATTAAGAAGTGAAATCACACTGATACACTTTATAGTTAACTGGTTCCTACCTTGTTTAGATCAGCTGTGAAAGACCCTTATATTGCAGCATTTGATCTGGATGAGAGGTTATTAGATATTATCATAATATGCTGTATTTCAGGAAGGTTTGGTGTTTTAATAAAATAGCCCCACGCGCTTTCCTCGTGGCCTAATGAATAAAATTAATTTGGCACGTCCATTTCATAGGTTAGTTTTCAGCCATAGCCATATTTTGCGAGGACCGGTATTCTTTTATCTGTTAGGAACTGACAAAGTTGCCCTCAGACAACTTTTTAAAAATCCGACTTCACGTTATGATTGAAAGCCTTGCTTATAAACTTACTTTCGTATAAACTTTCAGACCAACTATCCTGTTTGGAAAAAATGTATATTTTAAATTCTTGAACCTGTGTATTGTCCAACAGCCTTTCATATAACTAATTTCACTTAAACATATCTTGCTAAAAATCATATATACATATTTATTTTTAGTGTTGAGAATATGAAAGAATAACTGAAAATTAGTAGAATTGAAATTAGAATTGTACGGCATAACATCTGTTCTCCGCTCTGTATAAGTTAGTGAATTAATATCTGAGCTAAACAGATAAGGAATAAATAGCTCATTTGATCTTGCTATTGGAAATGGGTTCAAAGAAATCGGTCCGAGAAAACTCTGACAAACTTTCTCATATGTGATTTCATAATTACTTAGCCCAGTGTTTTTCATTTATCAGTTTTCGTAGGTACATTTAATTATTATTGAACATTTCATCAAAATTTATTATATAAATAACTTCTCTTGGGCGGGGAATCGAACCCGGCCAGTTTCTGGCAGTGTTTAAAGCAATTTTCTCAGGAACTAGGTTTTTTTTTCAAGGAAAACGGCTTATATCATCTTCTTGATTAGTTGAGTCTTTTAAGGAAAATTCAAACACCTCACATTTGCGATAAATCCCGGGAAAACGGCCTATATCGTTAGTTTTGCATTTAAATGGACTACATTTATGAATTTTTTAATCAAAATCGTCGGAACCGTTTTCGAGAAATGATTTTTCAAAGTGTTTGGAGGGTAGCTCCCTCAAATTTGGAGCTAAAATTAATTTCACGATTTCACCTCGGGGTACAACATGAATGCCAAATTTCTTTAAAATTTTCGCACCATATACCACAATATTATATCTTTATATGAGATTTGTAGTTTTGACTGAGATTTTGTGATACGCTTTATAATTTACTAACTGGACGGGTTAATAGAAAGTATCAAAACAATTTTGTCATTATCAGTGTTAGTTGTGTTGGAGTAAAGTCGCTACTGGCTACATATTTGTCAAGCTTCTTTATTTTGATGGATTTACACGGTTTTATGTCTCCTGTCTCCAAAAAAGTGTTTTTTAAATAGTCTGTTTTTCGTCTCGTAGAGACGCCTGGAGCCTACTAGGCCGATTTTGACGAAATAAGGCAAACATGCCCATAAAAATCATACCCCGAGGGTAAGTCAAGAAATTAATTTTGGATCCAAATTTAGGGGCATATCCCCCATAAACTCTGGAAAACAATTTCTCAAAAATGGTTCCCAGATTTTGATTAAACAATTCTAAAATTTAGTTAATTTAAATACAAATCTAACGATATAAGCCGTTTTCCCGGGGAAAACCTAGTTCCTAAGAAAAAAAAGCTTTAAACGTAGACTGAGAGAAGCCGGGTTCGATACCTCGCCGTGGAGAAGTTATTTTTATAATGAATTTTGATAAAATGTTCAATAATAATTAAATGTACCTTCGAAAACTTGTAAAGTAATAAAAGAAAAACACTTGGCTAAGTAATTATAAACTCGTACAGTGGCGCACCCAGGATTTATTTATGGGAGGGGCACAGATTAAAAAAAATAAGGGGGGCAGGGGGGTGTAATGCGGGCTTAGCATAATCACAGACAATTAACCAGTCTGGTTTTCTTTGTTCTTAAATTACGTCATATCAAGGGCGGATCCAGCCAATTTTGAAGGGGGGCTGGGCTCTCTTTTAGTGGGGTCCGGGGGTTCGGCCCAGGGAAAATTTTTAAAGTTTTCGTTACTTGAAAACGTCTCATTAGCCTATTCTAAGAGCATCTAAAATGTTATTATTTACAAATAAATTTAATTTTTTTATGACCGGGGTATTTTATTTAAACAAAATTATATACATACTAATAATATTTTATTATTAAAAGTTGTACATTATATAATAGATTAATGTTAAAAAATAGTCTTCCTTGCGAAAGGTCGGGTATCTGCAATTTTTAAAATCTTATTCTACAATTGAACCCGTTTCCAAATTCATTAATATTAATTATTCGATAATTAAAAACTATTCTAATGACTGCTCTAACTAATATATTAAAGTAAAACTTTAGATTAAAATAAAAACCCTTGAAACAAGAAAAATTTAATTAAAAACTTGATTTAAAAATGTTATATTGTAACCTTTCATTCAAAATAAACAATGGATAATAGTCGGAAAGAAATTCGTCCCACTAAAAAGTTCTGACCATGCGCAGACGTAAATTTATACAGATTTTTCCAAGTTCAATAGACACTTTTTTACCCTGGAGCTCCATCCCTATTTTATAGAACCCTAAACTAAACAGGCTATGGCTTTGGAGGAGGGGGGGGGGGGCACATCTTTTTAACCCCCAAACAATTGCATACTTATATTTTATGTCTGGCTTTAGGGGGGGGGGGGGGGGGGGGGGGGGGGGGGGGGGGGGGCACGTGCCCCCCCCCCCCCCCCCCCCCCCCCTGGGTGCGCCACTGAACTCGTATATGAGAAAGTTTGCCTGAGTTGTCTCAGACAACAAACGTTCAACTATAACTTTAGAGTACTTATCTTCATTTTGTGCATTTTATCTATTTGACTACATTTATGCATTTAATTATTTTAATTCCTTTCCCAATATAACTTAATCCTTAATTTTCAATTATTTGCAACTAGGCATTTTATAAACAAAGGAATTTATACAAATAATATAGTCTATAAACAATCTGCAAGCAATAAATAAATACTTTTAATCTTTCTTCAACATTATATATATATATATATATATATATATATATATATATATATATATATATATATATATATATATATATATATATATATATATATATATATATATTTTATTATTGTTTTTTTAGATGTTATAAACAAGAAGAATGTCTGTAATTAGATATTGAATGCTGTAGTTCTATTTTTGTTTTATTCATATAATTTGTAAATGCAGGAAGATGTGAGGTGCATACCGATCTATATTAAGAAAGGGAAGATCTGTCTGCAAGTTAATACTTACATAACTTATTAACTAGATCTAAAGCAATCTTACAATGCAAGAAACAAGTATGAAACATATGCTCTATTCTTAACATTATACTCATGACTGATCTATCTTAAATCACGTTTTATTCTATTACACATTATATTATATTCACGTAACATATTTTTATGTTTACATTTACTTGTTAGGCAGTAACTATTCTGATTTTTATTTGACGATAAACTAGCGAATTTCCCACTTAAATTTGGACAATTAACTATAGCAAGTTTTAAACTTAAAATTTAACACTTTTTTTTTTCACTAACATTATATATTATATAACAATAACAATTATATTATCAACATTACATACGATTCAACAGAAAATTTAAAAACGTAGTATATAAAAAGTTCTTTTTCCTCCAGAAGAGAGAAAACATTAACTTTCCACCCTAGTTTATAGGGAGGAAATGAGCCCACTACAGCCTAGTTGTGAAAATCGTGGCGGAAAGTAGAAATCGTGGCGGAAAGTAAAAATCGTGGTGGAAAGTAACAGTAGAGCCAACTTATTATTCTTTAAAAATCAGTGTTGCCTGTTTTGTAACTATGTAGTAGCAGTTTTTTAACTGAATGACTCGACTGGTTAACAGCTTTTTTAAAAAATATTAGAGAGTTTAAATAACACATACTTTTGATTGCCGTGATACTACAATTTTTATCGTCATTTTAAAATGTCGTATGACTTCATAACTGAGTTTAAACAAGACTGTTAAAAAAGAGGTAGGTTACGTCTCATCAGGATATATTTATGTTTTTGATTTCTCGTATTTTAGAGATAAACACAAATAAATTAAATATTATTCAGTTAGTCATTTTGTAGTATTAATTAACATTTTAATTATTATTATAGTTAAATAGTTATAGAAAGTTATTATAGAAATCAAAGAAAACATAGTTGTAATTGATGAATTGCAGATTTAATTTACATTATTTTTTTTTACTATAAGATGTTATAAAACTTTTTTATTGTTTTTAAAAGTCACTGTTAAAATTAAATGAATAAACATTCGTAAATTTAGTTATTAATACCTAAATAAATAGATAAATCAAAATCTTAGGTTTTATTTGTATAAATTTTCTCCCTTCTTGAGGAAAAATCTTGTACGTACCACGGGAGGAAAAAGTCATAGTACCCTCGCTATAATTAACTCCCTCGGCTATGCCTCGGGATTAAACTTCATGGTTCCCTCGGCTGCGCCTCAGGAACCAACTAAATAACTCCCTCGGCTACGCCTCGGGATTTAGACAGTATGGTTCCCTCGGCTACGCCTCAGGAACCAACCAAAACGCTCAAGGTGTAATGCCTTTGTTTCCTCCCTTGGTGCGTAAATAACTATTTATCTTGACATTATTTTCCAAGTTATTTTCCTTCCCGGCAATTCACCTGCGCGTCTATACATAGTCACTATTTATTTAAGTCTGCTCCTTTTACTTCAGTATAATTTAACTTAAAAAAAAATAATTTCCTTGAAGAGAATACAGGTCTATATTAATATAGTCCTGTTACAGGCCTGAAGATGCCTCAAAGGAGGCGAAATAGGCCAAAAAACAGATTGAACTGTAGTTATTAATACTCTAAAGACCTGAATAAGAATAAGCATAGTATATAGAAATAAAGGGTAATATACTACGAATATGATAAAGGAATAAACTTCATTAAGATGCAATACTTTCACAAATTTTTCACTATCTTAACAGTTCTAGGCTATCATATCATTACTAGTTAACAAGATAGTTAACAAGATGATGGTAACAAGATAAGGGGGGCATGAGTGGTAAAGATGATGGTAAGTTAAGATAATGAGGTAAAAGGTGGTGGGGGCTGGTGTGGTAAAGATGGAGGACACATGATTAACCTTGCACATGCGCTCTAAAGTAATTTTTAATTTTCTTTGTTATTTTATTGTTTGTTGAGGTGGTCCTACTTTTAGAAGGATTTATGAGATTTCACTAATAAAAAAAAAAAATGAAAGTTGTCTGACCTCTTTGATGATTTTTAATTCTTTGGCTTTTTCTAAGGGATTTTCTCCTGCCTGGTTGTTTAATTCCAAAGTGTCTTTCATCGTTGGTTGGTAAGTCTTCTCCGCCGCTCTCAGCAAGAAGATTCGGCAGACAGTCTAAGTTATCTGGAAAAAATAAAATTAATTATATATTAGATAAATTATCTAATTGTCAATGAAATAATGTTTTACTAGATCTTTCAAAGTCTAAAACTACCAAGGATGTTATATAAAGGGGATGGAATGGTAAGAAGGGGTTTAGGGCATAGATGTGACCCCATCATGGAGGTAAGAGAAATTGGAGAGACAAATCATACTGCGCATGCTTACCTAAATTACCTTCTATAACAGGTTATAAACTGAAATTATAAACAAATTCTTGGTAACCTATAACCAAGAGGAAGGTAATTTGTCCCATTGGAGCTCCTATTTTACATATCTTCATGGGGTCACTTTTTTTTCCACAACCCTCTATCCCCTAAATTTAACATCCTTGAAAACTACTAGACGGGAAGTCAGGTTACAGTAAAAAACATGGAAAGAAAAATAAGAGGAAGATGTCATGGTAAACACAATGTGGAAGATGAAGAAGATTGGAAGTCCACTGGCACTTCGAGATTAGTAGATGGTTCTGTTTTTGGAAACGCCAGGACAATAAAAACAGCTGTAGCAGTGGCGTATCCAGCGGCAAGGTCTGGAGGGGGCACATTCTAAGTCAGTTTACATTTGATGGGGGGGGGGGTTGTAGTGGTAACAAGAAAAGGAAACTACTTATTCAACAGAGCAGCTCCCCCCCCCCCCCCAGAAAAAAAAATATATCCGCCCCCAAGTAACAACTGTTTTAGCACGTAGTCGTTAGAAAATGTTATGCTGCTGCTTACAGCAGTACAATATAAGTTATGGGCGTCGTCTGCAGTTAATTATTGGGTGGGGGGATCTATGGCGGGGGGTCCGGGGAAAATTTTGAAAATATGACTTCTCAAAACAGCGCTTTTATGCAATTCTGAGGTGAATGTAAAAATATGTATTAAAAAAAATACGGCGTTTTTTTTTTTTTTTTTTACTCTATTGGGTCATGGGAGGTCTGGGGGGGGGGGGGGACACGTGCCCCCTGTGCCCCCCCCCCTGGATACGCCACTGAGCTGTAGCACCATAAAATAAAAGTAAAGTCAGCATGAATATTCTTACTGGACATTCAATATTAGTCTGTTAATTGGTGTTGAATATAGCTTTATTTAACGTCCAATTTCATGTTCTTTAATGATTTCATAATCTATAAAAACCTATAGTCCAGGAGATAGCGTACAAAAAGTGTCTGACTAACATCAAGCTAGAATTTTGTGTATAAGTTAATCTTTTGGTGAATTTTAAGAATATTGTTGTCGGCAAAGTTCGTTGGCTGGACATAGCTTGGCAATAGGCATTTGAAAAAAAACCAAAAAAAAAAACCGGTGGAGAGCGGCCATGTCCCGCCTTTTATGGTGGACAATGTGATTTTCATGATCCTGGAGTATGAAATTAGTTAGTAGACCAAAAATGAATTTGATGGCAGTTTGTCACTTAATAGGTTAGTTAGTCAAATATTACTCCAAATCAAAGAGGTCTCCCGTTTCCCGGTTCCGATGCCTTCGGTAAGAAAGCAAAACTAAAATAACTATTATACTTTAATAACTATAAGTATTATAGTTCATGACCCTGATGATGAAAATAAATTGTGTTGGTTGAACCATTTTGTAGCTATCTAAAACCATACCTCACTTTATTTATTCTAATAAATAAATAAATATTTTTAGCATATAATAGTACATTACGCGTCGAGTGCGGAAAGTAGCATTTTGCATGCGAGTGTGGAGTTTGCACCCGAGCGATAGCGAGGTTGGTAAAACCACACGAGCAATGCAAAATGCCGTTTTAGCACGAGTTGCGTACCTTACTTTATCTACGCTTGTTAGATTTAAATAATAAATACAGAAAAAAATAAACTTGCTGTATGTAAGTTCGTATCTCTCTCTTGATAAAGATAGCATTAATTCTTGAGTTGTATTTTTTGCCGAATTAATTATTTCTGAAGGAGTATTATTCTCCACATTTTCGTCAAAGTCACTTGATTCACTCATTGTTTTTCACTAAAAACTCGATATAAACCGTTACATTAATAAAAGAACAGCAAATTAGTTTTGTTAAATGTAAACAAACTCGCTAAGCGTGCGTAAAGCTGAAGAATTCCTCTTCTTTACCGCCCTAGGGTGGTAAAGAAGAGGAATTCTTCAGAACTATGAGACGCGCATGCGCAATGAATACAAGTACGTAAAGAATCACTTTCTACGCATCTAAACAGAGATACAATGTTTATATTTCGTACCAATCGTAGATAAAACTATTGAGAAGCTAGTACCTGATTTTAAAATTTAATCTTCATGCAGAAGTTAATTATTAGAGAAATAAGCAAAAATGAAAATTGATTTCAAATTGCATATTTACCTTGTTGTATAAATTTGATAAATCTTTATTATGGCGTTATACAAGAAAAATAGTTATACATGCATGTTACAGAATTAACTAATTGATGATCTAATACATGTTTGATAGCGTTAAATCGTGAGGTATTTGTAAATTAATTAAATCCATTTCATAAGGAATAGCTTGAGTGTTAATTGATTAACACTACCTTAATGAGATTATTAGTAGGAAAAGATTCCGTTCCATTGAAATATTTTCAATTCCATTAGATGATTCAACGATCCAACTCATGTTTGTAATGTTTTGTATTTTGTGTTTATTCAATGCGTCATTATTCTTAGTGTATATTTGCAGCGCTATAACATAACATTTGTTTCGAATGTTTTCAATTAAACTATAAAATTTTCGTCACAAAAGCTTTTTCCATTGTTAGTAAATAATGCATTTTTTTTTTTTTTCACTTAAAACTTGTCATCGTTACATTATATACGTTGGTCATCTTTAGTTTTATCGAGATTGCTATTAATATCTGGGGGCACAGCAGTGCTCCCGCACAGTCGTACCAACCAACTCAAGGCACTTTAGACCACCCCCCCCCACTATTATCCTATTTTTTGACTTGGAAATTACGCAGCATAAATCATAGGGAAAATATGTTTTATCTCCAGTAGGGAGAAAAAGTTATGATTTTAAATTAGTATAGAGGAACTGAAGTAAGTATTTTCATCCCTGAACTCAAAAAGTAGGGAGAAAAAGTAAAAGTAGGGCGAAAAAGTAAAGTAGGGCAAAAAAGTAAAGATTGCAACTTAATTATTTTATAAATAGTAGAAAATGAATGGCTAATGTAATGAAGTTGTTGAAATCAGGTTGGCGACACTGCTTTTTCGACCATGTTCATCTTTGTTTATAACCTGCATCTAAATAACCTTCTATTTGAGTTTAATTCCAATTCTTATTTGTTTTTAATATTGAATCTTTTATATCTGCTATTAAAAGTGCTAATAATCATTGTTATTTATTAAAATAATAAATAAAAACTGGGCAATGGACGAAAATGTGTATTTTCTTCCTTCTGGAGATGAAATATTGTATGTACCTCGTGAGTAAAGTGCCATTATTTGAGTCTAATTCCCTCGGCTTCGCCTCGGGATTTAGGAACCATGGTTCCTTCGGCTTCGCCTCAAGATCCAACTTTTTCGCTCAGGTTATAATGGCTTACTTTACTCCCTAGGTGCATAAATAACTATAATTTATAAAAGTACATATCTCTGGGCAAAGGAGCTCGCCAAAACCGAATCTAAACCGTTCCATAGATATGCCCTCGTGTAGGGCACGGTGGGAGAAGAAAAAAAAAAATAATAAGCCTAAGATCGAGGGAGGGGGTTATTATTGCCCATAAGATGGACATGTTCCCATAAAATAAATAAAAATGGATTGGAAAATCATCGACTTCTCTTTAATTGTCTACATTGATGAAAACAGTCATGAATATGGCTGCATCCTCGCCAATACCCAATGAACATCTACAATGGAATCTGCAAAGTAAACCAAGAGCAATATAGGGCAGCAGAAGCGCAGTCAGCGGCCATTGAGAAATCTAAAGCAGCAATTTGGGTGAGATGAAGAGCTCCTGAGTGTATATGTGTGCTCCTGTGTGTGTATTAGTAGTAACTGGAATGTGATGAAAAACAGATCCATTTTCCCAATTTTGTTTTAAGCGAATTCTTTGTAAACTGGATTCCCGTGCTTTGCTACGAATTGTGTTATTTTTAATGAATTTATAAATTTGATAGGACATTAAATTACCGTTGAGAAGCATTCAAATAATTCAACTATGCATGAATATCTTGATGCCACAAATTTTTCCCCTCCCCTTTTTTCTATACGCCCAAAGAAGTGGTAGTAATTATGTTAGTAAGAGTGCATTGTTCAAATAAGTATACGGCCACCATCTTGAAACAATATGAAGGATTGGAAAACCTCTTTTATAAAAATTGTTTATGTTATAAATGGAAGCTAACTTCAAAACTTCAAGGTTCTAGTGCAATTGGTTCCGTAGATATCGTCATGTCCAAATTTTCTTTAAATAACCGCCATCTTGATATAAAATGGCAATTGAAAAAAATAGATTTAATAAAAACCTAGAAACAAAGAGGTACCTACTTAAAACATTGTAATATTTTAGTAAAACTGGTTCCGGAGATATCGCTTTGAAAAATGTTTCATATAAATTCAAATAGATCATCTGGCCATCTTAAATCAAAATAGCCAATTGAAAAATCCTTTTTCAAAACTTGTTTTTGTTATAAATGGAATCTAACTTGTTTGGTATATTAATAGATAAATAATTTGAACAAATCCTTGTTAAAAGAACTAACAATTATTACAAATCCATTGAAAAAACAACTAGTTATCCATTCAAATGCTATACAAATTATTTTATCTACGATTGATACGAAATATAAACATTGTATCTCTGTTTAGATTCGTAGAAAGTGATTATTTACGTACTTGTATTCATTGCGCATGCGCGTCTCATAGTGCTGAAGAATTCCTCTTCTTTACCACGCTAGCGCGGTAAAGAAGAGGAATTCTTCAGCTTTACGCACGATTAGCGAGTTTGTTTACATTTAACAAAACTAATTTGCTTTTATTAAAGTAACTGTTTATATCGAGTTTTTAGTGAAAAACAATGAGTGAATCAAGTGACTTTGACGAAAATGTGGAGAATAATACTCCTTCAGAAATAATTAATTCCGCACAAAATGCAACTAATGAATTAATGTCATCTTTATCAAAAGAGAAATACGAACTTACATACAGGAAGTTTATTATTTTTTGCTGTATTTATTATTAAAATCTAATAATCGTAGATAAAGAACGGTACGCAACTCGTGCGAAAACGGCATTTTGCATTGCTCGTGTGGTTTTAATTCCCTCGCTATCGCTCGGGTGCAAACTCCAGACTCGCATGCAAAATGCTTCATTCCGGACTCGACGCGTAATGTACTATTAAATACCTCAGAAAAAATATAGATTTAAATTTTACTATATATTTATTTTTGAATCTTTTAACTTGTTGGTTGAGTCAGCTTAGAATTAATTGATTAAGCCTAGTTTATTAATAACAAATAACTTGTTTAACACTCTTGTCTCCTCACATCAATGAATTTTGAACACCATCGATAAATTTTAAACAATTCATAACTTTTATTGTTTAGAAAATATAATTTGTGTCTAGTTAATATGAGTTCCTTTAGATAAAAAAAGAAGATTATTTGATGAGCTTTCATGTGTAGAGAAAAAATAAAAATAAAAAACCATACCGTACTCTAATGCGTTCCTAATTTAGTTTTTTCTTCCTTCCTTTTTTTTGCCGAACAAAACTTCGTTTAACTTTTTTTTCATTCTTACATATTATTTAAAAAAATACTTTTTAAAATTTTCTCATGTGAGCACTCTTTAACTACTTTAACAGTTTAATTATTTATGATAAATAGTTTTTTCTTAAAACACCTACAATGATGTATTAGTTCAGACAATTAAACATATGAAGAGTGGTTGAGTTTCTAGCTTCTAGCCAATTTACTTCTTAATTAATTCAAATGGAGAAATAAACGTTAACGATATATGTTGCTTCTAACAATTGACGCAAATAAATTAATCTGGAAATTGTTTTGGTTTTAGAAGTTATAAAAGGAGAATTACAAACAGAAAAGTGTTAATTGCTTGGAAGACAATTCTTCCTTGTTTGAATCGAGTCGATGTTTTGAACACTAAAGGAGTTTTTAATTGATTTCTACCTGCTAGTTGGCTTTTAGTTGTTCCTGGTAGAGTCGTCGCACTTTAAAAATGATGTTATTAACTTTTGTTTATAATTATAAAGTACTAACCATTATTATTTAAAAGGCTCCGTCTTGATGAATCTATGTCAAGATTTGGATCGTCATTTACATTCATAAAATCTGTCATAGCCGCAGCTATGATTTATCAGGACTTAGTCCAAGACCTGAAACAAATTTTATTCATTTGTTTAAATTAAAAATATACATATGAATTACATTAAATTGATTTTTCTAAAATTATTAATAATAAAAAGGACCAGTCATGACTTAATGAGCGAATTTTTGGCTTATTATAGGA
Organism: Gerris lacustris; assembly: GCA_951217055.1. Taxonomy (NCBI): domain Eukaryota; kingdom Metazoa; phylum Arthropoda; class Insecta; order Hemiptera; family Gerridae; genus Gerris; species Gerris lacustris. The sequence goes on along the minus strand of OX578281.1, from coordinate 3,358,501 downwards.
ACATTTTGAAAAACTACACAGAAGTACGAGGTACAAAAGTCAAAATAGTATATACCCTTCAAGATGCATTTCTTCAAGATGTTGGAAAGCTCATTAAGAGTACAGTAATTGTTATTATTTACACTTTTGTCATATTTAATATAAGAGGGGGTAAATGAAAAAAATACGTTATGTGCCATTTTTCACTGAAATGTCAAAATTTGACCCCTAAATGAACCCCAAAAAATTCTGGCCAACGAACTCATCCTTTCTTTTGATATTATTGACATTTCAAAATTTGTTTTGGATTATTTAAGTGAATCCTAGGGTGAGATATCGTCTAGAGTGACACACACACACATATATATATATATATATATATATATATATATATATATATATATATATATATATATATATATATATATATATATATATATATATATATATATATATATACATATATACATACATAATATACATACATACATATATACATAAATAAGTGTTAAATTTCAGGAATCGATTAAGAATGGTTTAAAACGGATTTCCATGGAGAAAATTTTCAAAAATTCGCATTACAATAATTTTAAAGCCATTGCAATAGCTTAATTTCCTCGAAAATTCGCTAAAACACGTTTTTATGCAATTTTGTGACCCAAAATTATCAAAATTTGACCCCTAAATGAACTCCAAAAATTTCTGGCCAACGAACTCATCCTTTTTTTGATATTATTGACATTTTTAAATTTGTTTGGATTTTTTAAGTGCATCCTAGGGTGAGATATCACCTGGAGTGACACATACATACATACATATATGTACATACATACATACATATGTACATACATACATAAAAAGAGTTTTAAATTTCAGGAATCGATAAAAAATAGTTTAAAACGAATTTCCATGGAGAAAAGTTTCAAAAAATCGCATTACAAAAATATTGAAGCCATTGCAATAGCTTAATTTTCTTTAAAAAATCGCTAAAATGAAACATTCAAATGATTAATTTTTTTGCTTTCTAGGTTACCGAAGGTAACGGAAGCTATGTCATCGTTCTAATGAACGAAACATTTTTATTTTCAATTTTTTAAGTTTTTGGTAGTTTTCATACTACGGAAAGTTTAAATTTTAATTTAAATCAAATTATAATTATTATTTACTACGGGAAACAGACAGTGAAAAATACACTCCCGCGCCGGGATTTGAACCACGGGTCTCCTGTATTTCTAGTACAGATGCTCTGGCTAACTAAGCTACGCAGGAGAATGATTTTTAACTACATAATCGATAACTAGTCCCGAATCCAAGCTTTCAATATTCATATACATTTAGACAGTCAATATTTATGACATTAGAACTAAACCGAGAATTAACGCTTATAATAATAAAGTACTCAATTAGTACCTGTACCTTGTACCATCAATTCGAAATTCAATTTTTTAAGTTTTTGGTAGTATTCATACTACGGAAAGTTTAAATTTTAATTTAAATCAAATTATAATTATTATTTACTAGGGGAATTTGATTTGATTTAAACATTTTTTATGTCTTTGATTTAAAAAATAGAACAAAGAATGAAATCCGTTTCAGACACCGCAAGGTTTGGTTGACGTACATTTTTAGTTCAGTGTCTGTCTGTCTGTCCTGCTTCTTAAGAATAGCAGTAGAACTTAACTTTTGACTTAAAATACTAAACAAATCTGAAGTGTTCATCCATAAATTCAAACTAGTGTCGTAAACACTGCTAAAGATCAGTCAATTATTGCTAGTAAAACATAGGTACCTTCCCCTATCGAGTCGCAGGATTACATTTACCTGGAATATTAATAATTAATTAATTAATAATTAATTAAAAACCGTAGAAGCCGACAGAAGTAGTTAAACATTAAATAATTTTACTTTTTATCTAATTAAAAATAAGCTAAATTCACTGCTTTTGTTTTAACTTCTTATTCATATTACAATATGAACACAAAATATTAGTTATTTCGGTTTCACATTTTCATTATGATTAAACACCTAGCGTAAAAAATGTTTAAAAAGTTAATTTTATTAATTAATATTCATCAGGTTCTAACTCAACAAATATCTCTTGAAAATCAAAGCCAAAAAAAATACTAAAAGAATAACATATATAACAATAGAACAAACTAAAAACAAGACTAATCGAATTCAGGGCTGCAGAACAATAAATATTCATCTAGCACCATAAACAAATAGAGATATTAGATTATCTTATCTGGAAACCAAATCTCAAAATAACAACGGAAAGCAACCAAAGGCTGCGGCATTTCGTTGCCATATGTGCATTGATGAATTTTAAATTTATTTAGAAAACATCTTAAAAATCGGTCCGAGACAACTCAGACAAACTTTCTCATATACGAGTTCATAATTATTACTTAGCCAAGTGTTTTTTATTTACATATAAGTTTTCGAGTTTTTGAAGGTACATTTATTTACTAGGCATCGCGTGGCTCTATCATTGAAGCGAGCGTATTGCAATAAAATACTGAATATTAAAATTTGTTAATCATGATGAATGTCATAGTTGTAGATAAGTGGAAGAGGGTAGTGTGAGGTAGAGTGGGGGTACTCGGTACAAAGCTTTACTTCCTAAACAAACCTACACACACGACTGTAAGAATCTCAACCACCCGTAATAGCTTTTAAACTATTATTATAAATGTATCACTTCATTACTCAAATACTACTGCTTGTATCAAGTTGAAATTTTACATACTTGTTTCAATTGTACTTTAGACGATGTATATGAAGTTTTATTAAAATCGTTACGTTAGAACGTAAGATATCGGTAAAAAGGTTGTTTTCTCTATTTTAAACGTTTAGGTCCGCTTTAATAGTTTTAGCGATCTTTATTAATTCATAGCAGTGTCGTTGTTGGTATTACTAAAAAATGTTATTTGTAAAAAATGTTCGTCTCATCGAATAGGTGATGATAGAATTTATTCCTGTCCTGAAATTCCAATTTTAAATTTGAAGCTCACGTTTACGTGAGCATTGCGCGCGAACTCTTGGACGGATCACGCTGTCCAACGAACTTAGCCTGAGTATTAGTAAGAGGATCATGTATACCAAATTTCAACTAAATCGGTCAACTTTTACTCAAGTTATCGTCACACGCGTAAACGTTACTGACAGACAGACAGACAGACAGACAAGATGCATAGTTTGTTTAACAACTATTGAACATTTTATCAAAATTTATTATAAAAATAACTTCTCCACGGCGGGGAATCGTACCCGGCTTCTCTCAGTCTGCGTTTAAAGCTATTTTCTCAGGAACTAGATTTTTACCGGGAAAACGGCTTATATATCGCTAGATTCTTATTGGACTACATTTAAGATTTGTTTTTAATTTTAGAATAAATGTATGTTTGTGCACATGTTGAAGAGAAACCAATGGCGGCGTAAGGTTGAAACTTATGTGGGACCAACAATTGGCTAATTATGATCATTCAAATTTCAATAAAATTCGTTTTTAAGATTTATTTTAAGATTAGTTTTTATGATATATTGATTCTCAAAAATTGAGCGACAGAACGAAACCAAAGCGAAGGCAGACAGAAACGGAACCAAAAATGTTCCATTATGTCTAAAACGAGTCTTGAAATTTTTGAAATCAGAGACATAAAATATTTTCGTTCTTCAGAACGATCACATAGCTTCCGCCACCTTCGCTATGCTCGGAAGCAAAAATTAAAAGAATTTTAATAGATTTAAAATAGACTGCCAATTGGTGTGGCTCATAGCTTCCTCGCATCCTATCCACGTACTTTATTGATTTTATGCTTTTACAAGCCATTATTGTCTAAATGGTCTAATTGTTTCCCCCGTTTTTTTTTTTAATCTATCAAAATTGTTTTCATTTTTTACACGAATTAAAGAATCAATTTAGCAAAAGTTAAAGAGCGTAGATGGTTCAAATTAATCTGGGGCTATCTGCGGGTTACTTTCGACACATTATAAAAGAGAAAAATTAAATTAATTCGACATTAATAGGTTGTACACAAAATAGGACTCGAGGAAGCTATGTGCCACACTAATTGACAGTCTATTTTTATTCTATTTTGGTTTATATATAAAAACCGGAAATTACAGAAATGTAGAACTTGCATATTGGAATCGATCTATCTCACCGTGATCATGAAGGTTATTAGTCCGAATTATGAAATATTAAATATAATCTGCTGCCCAGCGACCTCGCACCATTAATTACAAGATAATAATCTCTACTCGTATATAAATTAAATATAAAAGCTAGTTTTATCTGATTTTCAGACAAAATATACAAACTTATCCTGACGCATAGAAATATTGAATATAACTAATATTTTAGATTTATTTTAACTAAGATATTTTTAAGCATCAAATACTAATAACAATGCACAAAACCCTCAATTCTCTCAATGGATCATATTTGATGCAGATCTCCTTGTATATCATTTTAAAGAGAAATAACGAAAATATTTTATGTCTCTGGTTTCAAAAATTCCAAAACAGAAATCCGTTTCATACATCAGGGAATATTTTTGGTTCCGTGTATGTCTGTTGGTCTATCTATATTTTTTGCGAATCAACGTATCTTAAAAACTACACGTATGATTTTAATGAAATTTGTATGGTAGATCATAATTAGCTTATTGTTGGTCCGATATAAGTTTCAACCTTCTGCGCTCATTTGTTTCTCTTCAACATGCGCATGAACATACATTAATTTACAGCTATAGCTTCAAAAATACTTTTCTTATTTGTATGATTGAAATTAACCCCCAGATGGCCACTGATTTATTTGAACCGCCCGCGCTCATTAACTTTGCTAAATTGACACATCAATTCATTTAAAAATCAAAACAATGTTGACACATTAAAATAACGGGAGAAACAATTAAACAAATTAGACAATAATGATTTGTAAAAGTATAAAAAAATTAAGTACGTGATAGGATAGGAGGAAGCTATGTGCCACAATGTGTCTCTCCCCCCCCCCCTCTTAACTTTTGAACGGTTTGAGATAAATTAATGAAACTTGGGGGATCTCTACCATGCAAAGAGAAGTTTGTTTTCATGCAATCGCCCGCTAGGGGCAACCACCCACTTTCCCCCCCGGCCACCCAACTTCAAAAATTCAAATTGGAATGTATATTTTTGATAGCATATTTGGATTTTACGGTGAAAAATAATAAACTTTTACTTATAACTATTTTTTCTATCCCCAATATTTTGCCCCCTTTGGGGGGGGCAAAGATAGCAAAATAACCCTTGCAATAATACGTTGTAAAATCTAAACGGTTAGAGATAAATTAATGAAACATAGGAGATCCGTACCATGTAAAGGGAACTTTGTTTTCATGCAATCGTCCAGTAGGGGCAACCACCCATTTTGCCCCCAGTCCACCTAACTTCAAAATATTAACCTAGAGTGTATTTTTTTGATAGCAGATTTAGATTCTACGGCAAGAAATACAAATATTTTACTTAAAACTTTTTTTCTGTCTCCAATATTTTGCCCCCTATAGGGGGGCAAAGTGGAAAGAATGGTAAATTTCAGCGCCTGGGGGCAAAATGGTGGTTGCCCCTAGTACGCGAGTGGATGAATACACACTTCCCTTTACATGGTACAGATACCCCAAGTCTCATTTCTTTACTTCAAACAGTTTAGATTTTATTTCGATCTAAGTGTTATATTTTTACTATTTCGGAAGGGATATTTTGCTATCTTTGCCCCTCTAAAGGGGGCAAAATATTGGAGATAGAAAAAATAGTTTCAAGTAAAAGTTTATTATTTTTAACCATAGAATCCAAATATGTTATCAAAAATATACATTCCAATTTCAAATTGTGAAGTTGGGTGGCCTGGAGGCAAAGTGGGTGATTGCATGAAAACAAACTTCCCTTTGTATGGTAGAGATCCCCCAAGTTTCATTAATTTATCTCAAACCGTTCAAAAGTTAAGAGGGGGGGGGACTTTTGGACAACCCTGGATATATATATATATATATATATATATATATATATATTTTTTTTTTTTTTTTTTTTTAAATTTCGGGATTCTTTTGCCTGTTGTAATTATTTTGTTTCTTGAAAAGATAGATATTTCGTTAAATTTTTTATGATTAAAATGTTGATATAAATATTTGTTAAGCAATTTGTATTTATTTAGATTCAGTAATAACAAATACATACGAGTATAACAAGGAAACCACTTAATAAAATTTATTAGCAGGAAGAAAGAATGTATCATCAGTTATTAGTTAATTATTGGCTTAATAAATACCAAACAATATGAATATATTATAATAATAATTAATTAATATATACATCAGATATTAAAACTTAATCGAAAAATAAAAGTGATAGGAAATTACTTAGCAATTATCTAATTAATATAAATAACTATCAAATTTTGTTTGGCATGTTCAAAATTTTAATTACAGGTTTCTAGTAGAGAACCAAGGTCCCAAACAAAAAATAGACTGCCAATTGGTGTGGCACTTAGCTTCCTCGCTTCCTATCCACGTACTGTATTGATTTTATGCTTTTACAAGTCATTATTGTCAAATTGGTTTGATTATTTCCCCCGTTTTTTTTTAATCTGTCAAAATTGTTTAGATTTTTTACACGAATTAAAGTATCAATTTAGCAATAGTTAAAGAGCGCAGACGGTTAAAATTAATCTGCGGCTATCAGCGGGTTACTTTCGATAAACTATAAAAGTTTCATTCAAATCAGATAAGTACTTTTGAAGCTATTTGTGTAAATAAATGTTTGTTTGTGCGCATGTGGAAAAGAAACAAATAGGCGCAGAAGGTTGAAACTTATATGGGACCAACAATGCGCTAATTATGACCAACCACCTAAATTTCATTAAAATTGAACGTGTAGTTTTTAAGATATGATGGTTCGCAAAAATTGAACGACAGACCGACAGACCGACAGACAGACACGGAACCAAAAATGTTCCCTAATGTCTGAAACTGATTTCTGTCTTGGAATTTTTGAAATCGGAGACCTAAAAATGTTTCGTTCTTCAGAACGATCACATAGCTTCCGTTACCTTCGGTAAGCTCGGAAGCAATATTTCTGAGTTATATTCTTGATGAAATAAAACACGTGTTTTAAAACTGATGCTACCAACTTATGGTTGAGTAGTTTGTCATCTTTAACATTATGAAAACAGATCTATTGGACATAATATTCTTTCTTTTGTCTCTCTCTCTTTATTGAATAACACAAATACATTATTTTATATGTTATAAGTGTTACTACTGTATATTTTATATGTTATAAGTGTTACTGATGTATATGTTTTATTGGCAGTGAGTTACATGTGAAAAGAAATAGTTAAGTGACTATTCCTTTCGGCTGGATTAATTTTATAGGATTAAATATTTTTATAATAATGTATTTAGATATATATCAATATAGTCCAGGAGATAGCGTGCAAAAAAGTGTCTGACTAACATCAAGCTAGAATTTTGTATATTCCGACCATATATTCTTAAAAGTCGCTAAAAGATTAACTTCATCAATATCATGCATCATATGCATGATTCCGGTAGCGCTACGTTTTTTGGACGTATAATATTTATTATAAAGAGTAGCAATACGTCGTTTGGACGTAGTATGTATAAGGTTTTTACCAATTAGACGACGACACAGGACCTTTATTGATTAACATAGTATCGCAGTTCAAGGACAACTAAGTGTATGTAGCATAGCTAAAGCGATAGAAGTCCCGTGCCTAATCTCTAGGAGTGGGAGAAGTAAATAAAACTATACACGTCAAACTGACGTACCGCTAAATTTCTAGGGTTAACAAAACTTTTAGCTCATATATCTTACTAGGGCTCATGCTAGGTATTAGTGGCTATGTTTCCTATAATTATGTAGGCCTGGCAATTAAATTAAATACCTAAATAGTTTTGTTTCCAAAGCCTTCTAGGAATAAAATCAGGACTATATTACACATAATTAATTCCAATATTAAGAATATAATACTCTCCAAATCATAGTTTGGATTCTATCTATATATTTTGAAAATAGCCAGTAGAAACTAAGTAATATAGTAATAACTAACAATGCTAAAACAAAAGGTATAATGAATAAGAAAAAAAAACGTAGAAAAAAAACAAAACAATTAGACTGGGAAATCATTGAACAATCATCAACAATGATGGTGCGTTATTTAATTACCAGCCTCTTCATTCAATTCGGCAGATGCACCAGCAAATATTTAATAACTCTAGTTATAGGAACAATTAGTAAAAGAATAAATACTTGATTTAAAGAGCATTAGTTTGAGGTTTAAGCACTCCAATCAGAAATTAAATCGGTCAACAATTGCGGACGCCATAAGCGCTCAAAGTAAAATTTCTTTTTAAAAAAAATAAAATTTAGCTCTATTTAAGGTAGAACCGATGAAATTACGACAAAAAGTAATAGGACCAAATTGTAGATCTTTTAAAATTAGTTACCTCTGGCGCTATCAGCTTGTCGATACAACTTACCGTTTAGCCACAATAAGCCTCTAAAAAACTTTAAAGTGCGTCCACCGTCTTTAATTTTTTTAGGGGGGGGGGGATATATTTTTTTAACGTTCCGGATTTTTTCAATGGGGTTAAGCCAATTTCCGATCACACGCAAAAAACCGCAAGTCTCTAGGTGGTCTAGAAGTACCCAAACATTTTGAATATTGAGTCTGTGGGGTTTGTTTACGGTGGGTCAACCTATTTTTAGGGTTTTGTAGATACTTCTCAAAACCCTTATACCGAGGGTGATGTGTCCGTCCGTCCGTCGCTCTTTGGTTCATAGGGCCCGAACCGTTTAAGCGAAAGTACTGAAATTTGAAACACTGGTGCAACTTTTTGACCCAACAACAGGAAAAATATACAGAAGATCATAATTAGATTTGCGCATGCGCAATTCGAAAAAATGTGGTAAACTCATAAATTTATATTTTTTTTAATTTTTGAGTAGGGTATCAAATGAAAGCTGCTGAAGAGTAGGACACAAATATATATATCCTTTTTTAAAATTTGCATTCCTTATTGGTTAAATAAATCAAAATATACCAAAAAAAAATTTTCCCCCCCCCAACCACTATAGATCGGCTGGCGCTAAAATTTTGAAATAATTCATGCTAATATCTTATTGTGAGGCGATGAAAATTCCTGGAGTTCATCCCAAATTTTCAAAAATTGTAAATTTTGGGCGCGAAAAAGTGAAGTGCGCCCAAAATTTTATTTTTTTAAAATTTTGAGTTGGGTATTAAATGAAAGCTGCTGAAGAGTAGGACACAAATATATATATCCTTTTTTAAAATTTGCATTAGTTATAGGGGAAAAAAATCAAAATATACCCCAAAAAAATTTTCCCCCCCCCAACCACTATAGATCGGCTGGTGCTAAAATTTCGAAATAATTCATACTAATACCTTATAGTGGGGCGATGATATTTCCGGGAGTTCATTCCCAGGTTTTAAAAATTACCAATTTTGTGCACGAAAATTTGGAGTGCGCCCAAAATTTTATTTTTTAAAAATTTTGAGTTGGGTATCAAATGAAAGCTGCTGAAGAGTAGGATACAAATATATATTTGCTTTTTTAAATTTTTAATTCTTTATTGGTTTTATAAGTCAAAATATACCCCCAAAAAAATCCCCCCCCCCAAATTTTATATAATGGCTGGTCTTAAAATTTTGAAATGATTCATGGTTACACCGTATGGTTGGGCAATGAAAATTTCCTAAAAAAATGTAATTTATCTTGTCGTTATTACCTATAAAAAACCTTGTGACCTCCCGGGGGATCGAACCCGGGACCCTTAGGATCGAAGAAAAAAAATCATAATTTCATAACGGGTATGCTTCATCATCTACAAAACCCTAAAAAGTACTTGGACGCAAGTACTTCCCTGTGATTTTTTTTAGGTTATGTTTAATATACTTGTTTTATAAAATTGTTAATAACTTTGGTTCTACTCAATATTTTTAGATGAAACCAAGCCTACAAATTGCGCAACATGTTTGCGCTCACCCTTGTAAAAAAATTTATCAATTTCATTTAGCCAGTTTTGCACCTATAAAGTTTGACTGGGGCGACAGACACACATACATACACGAAAAAAGTTAAGGTCGGATTCGGTTTTTGGAATGTCTAAAATGAAAAAATATCCAAAAAATTTTCAATTCTGACCAATGTACAGACAAAACTTTAATTTTATATACATATATAGATGAACCAATGTAGGTAGAGTTGTAAAATTTATATTTCTGGTTGAGTTTGCAATGAACTCTAACTTAAAATTAATTTTGCATATCTAAATATCTTTAATAAGATTATAATCTTTAATAATGTCTTGAGATGGTTCTAGTAAAGGATGGTATGGCTGGGCTTGACTAGGCCGGGGCTCTGCAGCGCCTCCAGATAAAAGCACGATCAGAGGAGAAACCTGAGTAGAGACGATCAGTTAGAAGAGGGAGGAAGGCATTGCCCCTTAAGATCGACTTTGGATGAACTTGTCCATGACACCCTTGAACCTGGTCCGGTCACAAGGTCAATCTATTCATTCATTTCTAGGTCAAAGCTTATTAGTGTTATTATGAAAATCATTAACTGTTTTAATGCTTTGGCATAATATGCTAATTTTGACCCTACTATATACTGAACATTTCAATGTTACACCGAACTAGAATATAAGTGTTACGTTTTTTAGGTTTCTCTACATAAAGAAACCTTATATAACGCTCTCTGTCTGTCAGTCTGTCTGTCTGTCTGTCTGTCCGTTGGCATGTTTCAATTCATAAACTGCTATAGCTAGGAACATGAAATTCGGCACACAGGTTCATCTCGGCATTTGTGACAACTGGACACTTTTTGGATTTTTCACACTTAATATTTTCAATATGGCGGGCGACTAAAAAAAATTTGTTTAGTCACCATGACATGTTATTGTGGTGTATTTGAATTAAATAAAGAAAAACTGAATTTAACAACTGCAATAAAATTGATTACTAATAAATTATACAAAATACATAATACATTGGCATTAAGAAATACGTGTGATATTCAACCGACGCCATTGTGAAGACAAGCGGCTAGCGTCTCGTTTCCAAACCAACCGCCCGATACAGTGTTGCCACTTAAATATATCTCAGTTATACATCAATTTAAAGGTCTTGAAGTGTATAGAAAATTAATATGCAAAAATTAAAATTTCACACTTAATAATTTCAAGATGGCGGTCAATATGGTGGGTGATTAAAAAATAATGTTTAGTAACCATGACATGTTATAATCAATTTAAAGGTATTGAAGTGTATAAAAGAATATGCAACTATTAAAATTTTACATTTAATAATTTTAACATGAACGTACAGAAACCGGCGATTATCGTCTAACGTACTTACGTGAAGCGAACCATACTTAATTAAAACATGTCTCACTGTCGTCCGTCGTGTGTGCAGACGAGGTAGAGCCTAAACTGCTGGGTCGTATTTGACTAATTTTGGCATAGACGTACAGAAAACCCATACCCCGAGACGAAATCAAGAAATGAATTTTCTTGAAACTCTGGAAAATAAATATTTCTCGAAAAAAGTTCCGACGATTTTGATTAAAAAATTCTAAAATGTAGTCTATTTAAATACGAATCTAACGATATAAGCCGTTTCCCCGTGAAAAAACTAGTTCCTGAGAAATATCTTTAGAGAGAGCCCGGGTTCGATTCCCCTCCGAGGAGAAGTTATTTCTATGATAAATGTTGATGAAATGTTCAATAATATAATTAAATGTAAAATTTGAAAACTATAATAAATGGAAACCACTGGTAAGCCCACCACTAAGTAATTATGAACTCGTATATATTAGAAAGATTGTTTGAGTTTTTTTTTTAATTATCACTGCTACTAGATGATAATTTGTCGTTTTGTGAATTTAGTGCGATGTAAACTCGTTGAGTAACGTGTAACTATCCTACAAACTCACTATAATACTGAAACGAGTAAAGCTATGCAGAGTCTACACGTAAACTTAACCCGAACTTTGGACGTCGTCAAGTCCCTGCATTATCATTATCAGCAAGGAAGTTGCTGATGAAGTTTGAAGAGAGTGGGTCACTTTGCTGACAAAAAATCTTCAGAGGAAAATTTGACGCGTAATCAGCGTATGCAGTGGGAACGTCTGTGAATTTCAATGATTGGGTTCTGACGAACGCGAAGGTGGACATAAGCTCGATGAATTTGTTTACCATTATCGCAGTTGTTTCAAATTGTAAATACAGTAGAACTTCGCTTACTCGACTCTCAATAACACGAAAACCTCAATAACAAGTGCAATGTTCAAATCCCCTTGAGAGTGCAAAACACATAATGTTAAATTAACCTCTATAACGCGACTATTATTATCCAAACAACCTCAATAACACGGATTTTTTCCAATTCACAACGTAACTCAGAACCTCTATAACGGGTCGTTTTGAGAAGTCAACCTCTATAACGCGACTCTATACAAAAATGGGTCGACCTTGAACAAGTCTAGACTTGAAATCCCCGCCCCACCCCGCTCCCAAGATCCCATTAACCTCTATAACACGACTGAAAGCCAAAATAACATTGATAACACGACCCTCAACAAAAAGAGCACCTCAATAACAAGACTGTTTCCCTAATCTCCTTGAGACACTTCGTATCGTGGTTCTACTGTATATAAAAATATGCTAAATTTTGACTAAGTTATTGCATTTTTAAAAAGAGCGTCCTTCTTAAATGACCCAATATTTACTTAAAATTTTAATAGAGTCTGCCAATTAGTGGGGCACATAGCTTCCTCGCGTGCTATTTCATATACTTTAATAATTTTATACTTTTACAACCTTTCAAATATATCTATATTTTTCCCCAGTTTTTTTAAATTTTGTAAAATTGTTTTGATTTATTATATGAAAAAATATTATTTAAATTAATCTGGTGCTATCTGCGGGCCTACTTTCGACAAACCATATAAATTTTATAAAAATCAGATAAGTAATTTTGAAGATATAGGTGTAAATAAATGTATCTTTGTGGTCTGCAAGAAACGAATGGACACAGAATGTTGAAACTTATATGGGACCAACATTAGATTCATTATGACCTACCATCCAAATTTCATTAAAATCGGATGAGTAGTTTTTAAGATATGTTAGTTCGCAAAAATTGAGCGACAGACAGACACTGAACCAAAAATGATCCCTGATGACTGAAACAGGAAAGCTAAAAGAAAATCATAAGCACCAATAGTTATGACATATCACATAAAAGCACCTAACTATAATTTTAATTAGATAATAAAATAGACAGCCAATTGGTATGACACATAGCTTCCTCGCATCCTATCCACGTACAGTATTGGTTTTATGCTTTTTTTTTACAAGCCATTATTGTCTAATTTGTTTAATTGTTTCCCCGTTTTCTAATCTGTCAAAATTGTTTTAATTTTTTTACATGAATTAGAGTATCAATTTAGCAAAAGTTAAAGAGTCCAGACAGTTCAAATTAATCTTGGGATATCTGTGGGTTACATTCGATAAACTGTAAAAGTTTCATACAAATCAGATAAGTACTTTTGAAGCTATAGGTGTAAATAGATGTATGTTTGTGCGCATGTGGAAGAGAAACAAATATGCGCAGAAGGTTGAAACTTATATGGGACCAACAATGGGCTAATTACGGCCTACCATCTAAATTTCATTAAAATCAGACGAGCAGCTTTTGAGATATGTTGGTTCGCAAAAATCGAACGACAGACCGACAGACAGACACGGAACCAAAAATGTTCCCTGATGTCTGAAACGGATTTCTGTCTTGGCATTTTTGAAATCGGAGACCTCAAATATTTTCGTTCTTCGAAACGATCACAGCTTCCGTTACCTTCGGTATGCTCGGAAGCAAAAAATGATCAACAAATAAACTGATATGGGCTTCACCCTTCGTTCCTTCCTGAGGAGCGAAATTGTTTTAGTCTCCATTTTTTTTTATTACATAAAATACTTATAAATAAGTATAAATTAATTAAAAAATATATTATAAATACATACATTTCATAATATTTTAAAATTGCTCAGTGATGCTTATTCATAAAAACACAACCACTCACATATAATTAATACATTACACTGTCACATAAAACTTTAGTACCCGGGTGCTACCGAAATCGATGTTATTTCGTTTACGTAACGCACAGCTCCGTGTACTCACGTCCGGCCCTTGTTCGTTTACATTTAGTACTGAAGTTTTTTTAAGAGCTAATAAGATTTTCATTAAGATTGTTATCATATATTAGAAAGAGGTAAATGAATAATGTAAACAATGTTTATATTTACAGAAAAATAATGAAGGAAGAATCGTAAATGGAATTCGACACATGAACATTAGTTCTGATAAAGAGATTATCATCCTAAATTTAATTACTGATATAAACAAACTTTTACGTTGTACAAAATATATCTAATTCAAGAAAACATCTTAAATAAAAATTATTTTTTATTTTATTAAGATCGGTAGGGTATTATTAACATCTTTAATTCACTTCATTTTTGCAACATTTTACTTCCATTGAGTCATCTTCAAGCCTTAACAAAATTTCATCTTAAATATAACTGTATTTATTTACTCCGATTTTATTAGCTTGCTTTTTTGTTTGTTTGTTTGTTTGTTAGTCCAGTACAAATCTTGCAATCGATTTTTAACTAACTTCCCGAGTAGCTAGACATTTGAAACTTTTAGAATAGCTCAGAACACGATGCCAATGCATTATTTTAATACTTTTATCCATCTTTCAGCAAAATTTAATTCGTTTTCAGCAAATTGTGCTGTATGGAAAGTTAGTTCGGAAAAAATCCGCAAGTTATTTTATTAGTTTTGGCATGTCCCATATTTACAATCTTCATTTAGACAGGTTTCAAATTTATGATTTATGACAGAAAATTTAAAAACGTAGTATATAAAAAGTTCTTTTTATCTTGCAATTTTTTCCTAGTTAATATAAATAATTTTGTTCATTATATTTTTAAGGTATGCTGGAATTATATTGATTTTTTTTTAACAACATATATTAATACAGAATTCTATGATGCAACCACTTGCATAAGCAAAATAGCTCGTGGGCAGTGATTGTCACACTTGGACTGCAAAATTTAATTAGTAATGAAAAATATAATTATGAATTGTTAATAGAAAATTAAAATAAAACTGAAACAATAGAATATATAAAATAAAATAAAATAAAAGATCTTCTGCTTGAACTAAAGTGGGGGGGGGGGGGGGGGGGAATGTCCTGCATAAAAATAATAATTAAGGATAAGGATGATAGTGCGCAAAGTACGACTATAAAATTGTATAAAATATTACAGGTTGATCATTGCATTTTCAATATATAATTTGTTTCACATGATTTTAAACAATTATCTTTTAATTTATACACATCTTTTTCAATTTCAATTGACCAAATTTCAATATTCCTAGCTAATCAAACTCAAATTGATTTATAATCGAAACAAGGACATCAAGAATAAAACATGTAAAACCAAGAAATTGAAAAATATGTGTAAATTTATTTTATCTACGATTGATACGAAATATAAACATTGTATCTCTGTTTAGATGCGTAGAAAATGATTCTTTACGTACTTGTATTCATTGCGCATGCGCGTCTCATAGTTCTGAAGATTTCTTCAGCTTTACGCACGATTAGCGAGTTTGTTTACATTTAACAAAACTAATTTGCTGTTTGTTTAATAAAAGTAACTGTTTATATCGAGTTTTTTTTTGTGAAAATGTGATTTAAATGATTATGACGAATTTGAGGAGAATAATACGCCTCCCGAAATAATTAATTCGGCACAAAATGCAACTAATGAATAATGTCATCTTTATCAAAAGAGAAATACGAACTTGCATACAGGAAGTTTATTTTTTTCTGTATTTATTATTTAAATCTATCAATCGTAGATAAAGTACGGTACGCAACTCGTGCGAAAACGGCATTTTGCATAGCTCGTGTGGTTTTACTACCCTCGCTATCGCTCGGGTGCAAACTCCACACTCGCATGCAAAATGCTGCTTTCCGCACTCGACGCGTAATGGACTATTACAAATGTATATTGTTGTAGACAAGTGGAATATATAAATATATATGTATATATTTATATTGGGCATACGCAAGAACCGAATTCTAAACTCCAACCAGTCAGGTTTCGATTCCCAGAGAAGTAATTATTACTTCAACCTCATGTTGGCATCAAGATAATGGATGAAGGCTGGCTTCTTACTATCGATAGATTAGTTAACAAGGTTTCTTCTGTCATAAAAATGCATATTTCCTAAATTATTTAAATTAATTAATAATAATATATATATATATATAAAAAATGAACTTTGGAGAAGCAAGATGTGCATATATAATATTATCCTTTAGCATCTTAGAATGCACTTGTTCGCAATTGCTCACTGATCGAAGAAATATTGAGTGTTTAGGTTGGCAATATTTTTCCTGTTTTGGGCAAAAATGTTTAACTTGTATATCAAATTTCAAATCTCTAACTGCAGTAGGTCGGGAGATATACTCCAAGATGCGACGGACGGACAGACGTACCAAAAGCAGGGTTTCTAGGATGACCTCGAAACCCTAAAAACGTATTAATAATTATTTGGTCAACGCATATCTACTTCTAATAATCTACTCCTGTCGACATTAAGGGGGACATCAGTCTGGAATCTACTTATGATTTAACAATCCTACGGCTTAAAAACAACGACTAGTACGTCAATATTTCTTTGGTCAAAGCAGCCATTAAAACTCGTATGCAGATGTACAATTCATTTTTTTAGAATAATTGTCTTATGAAATATTATAAATTGTCATCTTTAAAATAATTTCTGCAGAATAAATTCAAATTTTCAACGATTCTAATATCTAAACTAAATGAACGCTTAATTTTGTACTAAATTTCAGCCTAATCAACTAAACTGAATTTCCACTCAAATTAATATAACATACATATTTAAAAATTTATATAATAAAACATTTTGTTATAACTTATAAATAGAAATTGTATGATATAATAATTATATGGATTTTAATTATGTTATTAGTTATGTTTGAGGAAAAAGTCAGTTTTATATAGACAATTAAATGATACACGTGCATACGTGTAAATTAAAATACTATTACGTAGTACTACTACGCTCTAAAATGTTTGTACATACTTAATTTTACCCGACACACGTGAGAAGGTTCACTAACGCTTTACTCACGTGCATACGCACTAAATTAAAATACTATTAAGTAGTACACCTAGGTTCTAAAATTTTTGTACATAGAACTAAATTTTACCCGATACACGTGCAAACGTACTAAAACAAAATAAAAATACTATCACGTAGGACGAATACGTTCTAAAAATGATTCTTTACGTACTTGTACTCATTGCGCATACGCGTTTCATAATTCCTCTTTTTTCCGCCCTAGTGTGGTAAAAAAAATAATTCTTCACCTTTACGCACGATTAGCGAGTTTGTTTACATTTAACATAACTAGTTTGCTGTTTGTTTAATTAAAGTAACTGTTTACATAGAGTTTTTAGTGGAAAGCAATGAGTGATTTAAGTGATTATGACGAAAATGAGAAAAATAATACGCCTCCCGAAATAATTAATTCGGCACAAAATACAAACTAATAAAATAATGACATCTTTATCAAAAGAGAAATACGAACTTACATAGTTTATACGGGAAGTTTATTAAATATTTAAAAAAAAAAAAAAATCACATAAAATAAATAAATGTATTTAAATGTATTATGTGTATGTATGTGATAAATGTATTTATTATTAAAATCCAACAATCGTAGATAAAATACGTTACGGAACTCGTGGGAAAACTGAATTTTGCTTTGCTCGTGTGGTTTTACTACCCTTGCTGTCGCTTGGGTGCAAACTCTGCCGGTAAAATCTAGCGGTATTTCACATTTGGCTGGATTTTTTTCCGGTCCGTAAGATTTACCTACCTATGTTCTATCACAAAACCCGTAATTTTTACCGATGTTCCTGCACTCTAATGATAATTTTTACAGCAATCTTAAAGATTCTTATTAATTAATAGTTATAAAGGTCTTTAATTATGTTTTCTACTAAGCTTAAGTCTTTTAATGAACGTCTAATGAAATAATAACATAAATGTAGAAAAAATATGGTGTCGATAAAAAATACCGTTATTCCAAAAATTGGGGGTGCTAATCTTGTTCCGGGCAGAGGGTTAATATTAAAGTTGTTAAATTAATAAGTAGTTTGTTGTCCCTATTTTTTCAATACTTTTTTCTTCTGTTGGGTCAATTAGGGTGAAAAGATATAATTCAACACATTAGTGTGAGCACTGGCTATATTTCGCCCCCCTCCGGGGCATAATCATGCCTAATTTTGAGAAGATTGGAGTACATTATTACTCAACTGAGTTGGTTTGTCATAATTCTTTATTTATACCAATTTAAAAAATTTTAAAAAAGATAAATGAATTGTATCTTCATTCATCACTAATTAAATTAACACTTAAAACTAATACAATTAACAAACACAGTAAAAAAAACACGTTTTTATCTGGTAACATAAACTTGAGGTTTAAAACTAATACAATTAGTTTTAAGTGTTAATTTAATTAGTGATGAATGAAGATACAATTCATTTATCTTTTTTAAAATTTTTTAAATTGGTATAAATAAAGAATTATGACAAACCAACTCAGTTGAGTAATAATGTACTCCAATCTTCTCAAAATTAGGCATGATTATGCCCCGGAGGGGGGCGAAATATAGCCAGTGCTCACACTAATGTGTTGAATTATATCTTTTCACCCTAATTGACCCAACAGAAGAAAAAAGTATTGTTAAATTAAGTTAATATCTTGTAGGCTTATACCACTCTCCCTTTATACTACTTAAATTTATATTCCTATGCCAATTTTACCAATAAATCAGGCTGCCAATGTAATCAGCTGATCTAACAAATGTAAAGTTGATTTCATTTTGATTAATGGTTTTATACGATTCTACACTCTAGGTTTAGATAAATGGGAGAAAGGTTAATGCCTTGAAAGTAGGGTCATATCAGGTATTTAATTAAAAATCTTCAAGAGAAATGTGTTTACCTGTTGAATCAACAGGTCGTTAAGCAATATTAGTGGCAAGTAGCCAGGTAACCTTGAAATTTTCTACTTAATAAGAATTTTAATCATAAAACACCAACATCATTCTTCTTAATAACCGATAAGTATGTTGTCTTCTCTTTTCCTACTTTACTGAAGAAAGTATAGTGGCATATATATATATATATATATATATATATATATATATATATATATATATATATATATATATATATATATATATATATATATATATATATATATATATATATATATATATATATATACATAAATATATATATATGTAAATCAAAATGAAATGAATACATAAGCCTAAACCCTTTTGAAGTACTTTTCTTTAAGATGATATAGGTGTAAATAAATGTATGATTTTGCACTTGTGGAAGAGAAATAAACGGGCGCAGAAGGTTGACACTTATATGGGACTAATTATGGACAAATTATGACCTACTTTACAAATTTTATTAAAATCAGACTAGAAGTTTTTTAAATATGCTGGATCGCCAAATTGCGCAATTGAGGGACAGACTGACCGACACACCGGCAGACAGACATATTGACACGGAATCAAAAACGGGGAAAAATTAAATAAATAGGATAATAATTGGTTTTAAAAGGTTAAAAATCATTAAATTTTATGAGAAAGGACGCGATAATGCTATGCGCTGTACACTAATAGGCAGTCTATTATAAAAATTGGCAAAATATTTTTTATTTTTACATGATTGAAGTATCTATTGAGCAAAATTTAAAGAGCGGAGACAATTGAAATTAAGCTGGAGCTATCTGGAGGCTGTCTTCGATAAACTATTCAAATTTTATAAAAATCAGATGAGTACTTTTGAAGATATAGGTGTGAATAAATGTATGTTTTTACGCATGTAGAAAATAAAAAAAAGAGCGCAGAGAAGATTGAAACTTTTATGGGACTAACAGTGGGTTAATTATGACGTACCATCCAAATTTCGTTAAAAATTGAGCGACAAACAGACACGGAACCAAAAATGTTCCCTGATGTCAGAAACGGATTTCTCTTTTAGATTTTTTTGACGTCAGGAAACGAAGTTCGCGTTTCGAGACTCGTCCAAGTGAAACATTTTTTTATGTGAAATTAACGAAATTGCAAGTTTTTGTTTTAAGACTAGCCGGCAGTTGAATTACCTGTAAAAAATCTTCCCTCTGGACGTGCCTCGAACCCCCGATCCCCGGAGTGAGAGCTAATCGCGCTAACTCCTTATATTATACCAGATCTGAACACAGAATTGGAATATAAGAGAATTATTATAACAATTAATATATAATATAATATATTTATTGTTATAATAATATCCTTATACTATAATATATTAATGTTGTTTTCATGTTTTTCTTCATTATTCGCTAA
Organism: Gerris lacustris; assembly: GCA_951217055.1. Classification (NCBI taxonomy): domain Eukaryota; kingdom Metazoa; phylum Arthropoda; class Insecta; order Hemiptera; family Gerridae; genus Gerris; species Gerris lacustris. The sequence goes on along the minus strand of OX578281.1, from coordinate 3,337,916 downwards.
CATTTTATGAAAATATTTTATTAATTGAAATTATGTTTCTTTGAGAAGTTATCTGACTGTGGCGGCATTGTAAACTCTTGTTTATAAATATGTATGTTGCGTATTTAATAAATGATTTATGTAATATGCATTACTTAAATAAGGGTTATTGTGCTATTTTATATGTTCATTCTATTTCTAGAACTTGAGTTTCACTTCTAATGCGTGAGAGTCTCACACATATTTTTATTTTTACTTTCTCATATAAAGAGAAAGTATTGTGATGGCGCGAAAATTCGATTTTGATGGATTTTTTACACGTTTTGACTTCCCCTGAGTCCAAAAAAGTAGTTTTTAAAAAATGTCTGTCTGTCGTCTGTTTGCGCAGACGCCTGGAGCCTAAACTACCGAGCTGATTTTGACGAAATTTGGCATACATGTTCAGAAAAATCATACCCCGAGGCGAAATCGAGAAATTAATTTTAGCTCCAAATTTGGGGGCGCTATTCCCCAAAAACTCTGAAAAAACGTGAAAAAATTATTTCTCTTAAACGGTTCCGACGATTTAGATTTAAAAAAATTCTAAAATGTAGTCCATTTAAATACGAATCTAACGATATAAGCCGTTTTCCTGGGAAAAATATAGTTCCTGAGAAAATAGTTTTAAACGCGGAAGGAGAGAGGCCGGGTTTGATTCCCCCTCCGAAGAGAAGTTATTTTTATGATATATTTTGATAAAATGTTCAATAATAATTAAATGTACATACGAAAACTAATAAATGAAAAACACTGTACCATGTAATTATAAACTTACAAAAAATCCTGATGGAGATCGGAGTTGTTATCTAAATCTTTAAAAGGCCCCGATATAAGTTTAAATAAACGTACATAAATTTAATGGATAAATCTAAAAAAATCATCAACGCCATATAGTATATAGTATAGAAATAATAATAAAATTACGTTAGTTATGGAATAGAAAAAATCCTTTTAGGTAAATTAGTGTGATTTATGTCTCAGTTTAGAATCTTTCTCAAAACAACTTAAGTCAACTTAATCGTAAAAATATTAACTATATTCTCAACGTCTGAGGATTCAATCATAAAAATATTTATGGTTCACTAAAGCTAAACTAATTGAGACGTAAATCATAATTATTTTTCCTAAACTGTAATTTCTGTCACTTTAAACTTCATATCTACAACTTAAGTGAATTATAAAAATGATAATAAAGCACTAGTGCTACTTGAAACAATATACATTTAATTAAATATCTTTCTTTATTAGCTTGAAATCTTAAGTGTGAAATAAAAATAAACATTTCACATTATTCATAATAAATATCCTCTGAATTGTACCAAATATAAAAAGAATCCATCAATTTTATTATTTAATGATAATTATTTTAAAGTGTTAATACCAAGTCTCTAGTGAACGATGGAAATAATTTTTATCTACTCGCGGCAGCAAAATTAAACATTGCTTAACTGTTTTTAGGCTGGAAAGTGCTATTTCCCTGATTTGTCATTAAAATATTAAAAACAGGCAGGAAAGTAGTTAAAACAGTCAGGAAAATACTTTCTCTGCCTAGGCAGGGAAATATTTCCCTGCCTAAGCAGAGAAAGTATAACAGTGTTTACCACTGCGTGTCATAACCTCTTATTTTGGCAAGAACAGTTTATACTATTATCTCTATCTTATAACATTATATATTATAGTTAAATAAGTAATATTTAATAATAAATAAACGTTTAAATAATAAAATAATTTGTTCATATTTGTTAATTCTGTTAAATAAGTTCAATGATTAGTAGATCTTTAATTAAAAAAAATAGTAGAGTCACTGACTAAACTGTAGCGTCATGTAAACATAGAACATCCATATTATTTTTATTGTTGAGTCTTTCTAGATTAGACTAGCTACTTTTCTTGATGTATCCTAGTTACTTCTTTTCTATTAAGCAATAGAATATATCTTTAACACTTTTATTATTTTTTTAGTAAAAATATAAATAAATATTTTATATTGCGTGCATTATTCATTCAGAAGTTATGTGTGTTATAAACGTGTGTTTTGTATTTTGTTGTTATAGATTGAGTTTGCTTCTCACTTATTGTTATTATTCCCAAGTTTCTTATTTGAACATTAATTTTAGTTAATACATAATATGTTATTATCTTTATTAATATGACACATAGTTATTAACTATGTTATATTAATAAAGATAACATTTTAGCAGCTTCATTTTTCTTCCGCAAGTAGATAAAATATTGTATGCAACAAGGCAGCAAAAGAAACATTTCTGCCTCGTTTATCATACATTTCTGCCTCGGCTTCGCCTCGGCAGTTAATTATCATAGCCTATCCTCGCCTTCGGCTCGGAGGCTAATCTAATCACTCGTCAGTAAAATTCCATTTTGCTGCCTAGTTACATAAATAACTATTTCCTTTTCTTTTTGTCCCTTTTATTAATTTTCTTTGAATGCACCCTAAACAACATATTAACCACAAAATTATATTCAGGGTAGGCAAAATAAAACCACACTTTTTTGAACACTTATAGCTCAGCTTCTGCTGTAGATAGAAATATGGGGTTTGCGGGGTCTGAAATAGTTATTTATGCACCTAGGGAGTAAAGTAAGCCATTATTCCCTGAGCGAAAAAGTTGGTAATTGAGGCGAAGCCGAAGGAACCATGGTCCCTAAATCCCGAGGCGAAGCCGAGGGAATTAGACTCTTAAATTCCCGAGGCGCAGCCAAGGGAGATAATTATCGCGAGGGGAATAATGGCACTTTACTCACGAGGTACATACAATATTTTATCTCCAGTAAGAAGAAAATTCACATTTTCGTCCATTGCACAGTTTTTATTTATTATTTTAATAACTAACAATAATTATTAGCACTTTTAATAGCAGAAATAAGAGATTCAATATTAAAAGCAAATAAGAATTGGAATAAACTCAAATAGAAGGTTATTTAGATGCAGGTTATAAACAAAGATAAACAATAAACATGGTCAAAAAAGCGCAGTGCCGCCAACCAGATTTCAACAACTTCATTACATTAGCCATTCATTTTCTACTATTTATAAAACAATTAAGTTGCAATCTTTTACTTTTTTGCCCTACTTTTACTTTTTCTCCCTACTTTTTGAGTTCAGGGATGAAAAGACCTGTTTTAAGTCCCTCTAAACTAATTCAAAATCATAACTTTTTCTCTCTTCTGGAGATAAACTACATTTTTCTACTTTAAATTTCATATCTATAACTTTAAAAACTATCGGGTGAAAGCCTCGCAATGACAGTTTGAAATAGGATCTTTAAAAAAGTCGTTGTCCGGGTAGTGATCTTGTCTGGTATTATAGTTTTGAAAGAATAAATTAGCATATGGTGAAGGGGAGGGGGTTCTTAGTAGGTAAGTGGGAGGAGTTCTTCAGTCTTATAACTATAACAAACATTGAAGATGTGTTAAGCACAATTTTGCCTGAAATTAAAGATGAAATGCTAAATTACACGTTTATGCAAGATACTGCCCCGTCCCATCGCTACTTGCAAACAATTATTCCAATACTTTCAAGAGAATTGCCCAAGATTCAGGCAACATTGTGCACATATCTTCAATGTTTGTTATAACACTTAGACTCCTCCCACTTTCATACAATGAACCCCCTCTTCACCATATGGTAATTTATTCTATCAAAACTATAATACCAGATAACGATTACTACCAGGGCAACGACTTTTGTTAAGACCTTATTTTAAACCGTTATTTCATGGCTTTTACCCAATAGTTTTTAAAGTTATAGATATGAAATTTAAAGTAGAAGAATGTAGTTTTCAGACCCCGCAAACCCCATATCTCTATATGAAACTAACATTGGGCCAATTGTGACCTACCACCCAAATTTCATTAAAATCGGATGATTAAATGTTTTTTTGTTTTTTTTAAAAAAAAAAAAAAAAAGATTGACAAACAGTCATGAGACCAAAAATGTTTCCTGAGGTGTAGATCTGTTTGACTGATGATGTTTTCACCTATATATTTAAAAGAATTCATCTGATTTTTAATAATTTTGGATGGTTTGTCGAAAACAGCTATTAGAAAGTCCCATAATTATTGCATCCATCTATGCCCATTTATGTAAAAAATAAAACAATTTTGAAATATTTGAAATAAAAAATTATTTTATTATAATTTGAATAGAAGTATTAGTCCAGGAGATAGCGTGAAAAAAAGTGTCTGACTAACATCAAGCTAGAATTTTGTATACAAGTCAATCTTTTAGCGCCTTATAAGAATATGTGGTCGGCTAAGTTCGTCTGCGGGACATATAGCTTGGCAATAGGCGTTTGAAAAAAACAACCCGGCGGAGAACGGCCATGTCTCACCAATTATGGTGGACAATGTGATTTTCATGATCCTGAGTACAGAATTAGTTAGTAGACCAAAAATCGAGTCGATGTTATTTTCAGACTTGATAGGTTAGTTATTCAAATATTACTAAAAATCAACGTGGTCACCTGTCAAGGGGCAAACTAACATCAACTTGATTTTTGGTCTACTATCTAATTCTGTACTCAGGATCATGAAAATCACATCGTCCACCATAATTGGTGAGACATGGCCGCTCTCCACCGGTTTGTTTTTTTCAAACGCCTATTGCCAAGCTATGTCCCGCAGACGAACTTAGCCGACCACATACTCTTAAAAGAGGCTAAGAGATGACTTGTATACAAAATTCTAGCTTGATGTTAGTCAGACACTTTTTTGCACGCTATCTCCTGGACTATATGTTGGTACTAGTTAACACCGGCCCCACGTTGGGCGCCAGTGTTAAGGTAGTAGTTACTAATAACTAACACAGATAATTGGTAAATCCATGAAAAAATATAATGCACATAAATGCATACAATCCATAATTGGTAAATATAAATGAATTATTATTTAACATTGTACTCAATCATTGACAGTTTGTCAACAGCTAGTATAACAAGAATCAATTTAGCTCAATTAAATAAGCGGAGACGGTTGAAAGTAATATTTAAACGTTTGTTGCATAAATTCAACAAGCCAATACTTAATCTGGGGCCATCTACAGGCCACTTTCGACAAACCATGCAAATTTAATATAAATCAAGATAAGTACCTACTTTTGATATAGAAGAGAAGAAATATATGTTTATGCGCATGTGGGAGAGAAACATATGTGCGCAGAAGGTTGAAACTTTTATGGGACCAACAATGAGCTAATTATGACCTACCATCCAAATCCGACCTACTCTAACGGGGATTTGGTGACCTACCATCCGAACTTCATTCAAATCAGACGAGTAGTCTTTAATATATGTTGGTTCGCAAAAATTCTGGACAGACCGACAGACAGACTCGAGTCCAAAATAAAATTTTGAAACAATTTTTTTTTTTTTAAAAATTGAAAGAATTAAATAAAATTTGCAAGAATGCGGATTGTTACTACAAAACATCTTTAAATTATGTGATAGGACGTGAGGAATCTATGTGCCAAAATAATTGGCAGATTATTTCCAAAAGTCAGAAGAATTATGTTTATTAGACCAAAAACTATAATATTATGTATTAGCTTTCAATAAATTTGATAATACAGGGTGGTCCAAAAGTCTCCCCCCCCCCCTCTTAACTTTTGAACGGTTTGAGATAAATTAATTAAACTTGAGGGATCTCTACCATGCAAAGGGAAGTTTGTTTTCACGCAATCACCCACTAGGGGCAACCGCCCCCTTTGCCCCAGGCCACCCAACTTTAAAATTTCAAATTGGAGTGTATATTTTTGATAGCATATTTGGATTCTACGGTGAAAAATAATAAACTTTTACTTTAAACTTTTTTTTCTATTTCCAATATTTTGCCCTCTATAGGGGGGGCAAAGATAGCAAAATAACCCTTCCGATAATACGTTGTAAAATCTAAACGGTTAGAGATAAATTAATGAAACTTAGGGGATCCGTACCATGTAAAGGGAAGTTTGTTTTCATGCAATCACGCAGTAGGGGCAACCACCCATTTTTCCCCCAGACCACCTAACTTCTAAATTTTAACCTTAAGTGTATATTTTGATAGCAGATTTAGATTCTACAGCAAAAAATAAAAATATTATACTTCAAACTTTTTTTTCCATCTCCAATATTTTGCCCTCTATAGGGGGGGAAAGGTATAAAAATGGCAAATTTCAGCGCCTGGGGGCAAAATGGTGGCTGCCCCTAGTACGCGAGTGGATGAATACACACTTCCCTTTACATGTTACAAGTCCCCCAAGTTTCATTACTTTATTTCTAACCGTTTAGATTTTATTACGATCTAAGTGTTATTTTCTTACTATTTCGGAAGGGTTATTTTGCCATCTTTGCCCCCCTGTAGGGGGCAAAATATTGAAGATATAAAAAAAAGTTTCAAGTAAAAGTTTATTATTTTTCACTGTAGAATCCAAATATGGTATCAAAAATATACATTCCAATTTGAAATTTTGAAGTTGGGTGGCCTGGGGGTAAAGTGGGTGGTTGCCCCTAGTGGGCGATTGTATGAAAACAAAGTTCCCTTTGCATGGTAGAGATCCCCCAAGTTTCATTAATTTATCTCAAACCGTTCAAAAGTAAAGAGTTGGGGGGGGGGGGGGAGAGACTTTTGGACCACCCTGTATAATAAGTAACAAAAACAAGATAAATTTTAAAAGGTGTGTTATCTTATTGTTATGGTAATTCGTTATCTAAGCAATTTAAGGAGTAGCCACGTGTCATTGTAAAACTTGCATATTGATTAAATTATTTAATGATTAACTTGACTTTTATTAAATGAATAATACTATTAAATGATAAATCAATTTTTAAATCAATTATTTTTGTTAGGGAAATTACAGAGCTATTGTAAACTTGAAATTACACCTCCCATCTTATAAGACAAATACAATTAATATCCGTCATAACTCTGTAATAACACGGTAATAAAAATGAATTTGAAGAATCATTTATTCTTTAATACTTAGCATATTGTCATTTTTAGCTTCTAGTCTCTCTAGTTCTCTGTAATAATCCTTCCAAAATTATTTGTTTGGGAATTTTTTATTGTTTTGACGACAGGAATTAATTCGTCATATATACTTAGTTATATATAGGTCTACTATTTATCCTAAGAACATTGAATACATTATCTTCAGCATTGTGCGCGGAATATTTTTATACCTTCATAATCAATCAGGATTAATTCAAAGGTAATATAGTTAAAAAAAATTCAATTATCAATCATATTTTAAAACAGTTGTTAAAAAATATATTTTATCTCCAGTAGGGAAAAAAAGTTTTGATTTTGAATTAGTTTAGAGGGACTAAAACAGGTCATTTCATCCCTAACTCAAAAAGTAGGGAGAAAAAGTAAAAGTAGGGCGAAAAAGTAAAGTAGGGCAAAAAAGTAAAGATTGCAACTTAATTATTTTATAAATAGTAGAAAATGTATAGCTAATGTAATGAAGTTGTTGAAATCAGGTTGGCGACACTTGCTTTTTCGACCATGTTTATCTTTGTTTATAACCTGCATCTAAATAACCTTCTATTTAAGTTTAATTCCAATTCTTATTTGTTTTTTATATTGAATCTCTTATATCTGCTATTAAAAGTGCTAATAATGATTGTTATTTATTAAAATAATAAATAAAATTGTGCAATGGACGAAAATGTGTATTTTCTTTCTATACTGGAGATAAAATATTGTATGTACCTCGTGAGTAAAGTACCATTATTCCCCTCGCGATAATTATCTCGGTTGGACTAGCCTATATGGGGCATCATGTATAGAAATGCAAAAACTAACAAATATAATGCATACATAATTAAAGTGTTTCCTGTATATTGATATAAATTGCATTATTTATGTATTCTTTTTCATTTCATACTCTCTTGAAAAACCAGATACACTACATCGAGGCCCAGGTAATCTACAACAGGTACATACGCCCAAGATTCCCAAAATCGACCTGTATACAGCTGTGTCTCAAAATAGAGGACTGAAGATGGAAATTTTATTAAGAGAAAACTTATGAAATGAAGAAGAATCCATAATTGGTGAATTTTTTATCAATATATAGAAAAGACTTTAATTATATGTGCCAGTGTTTTTGCATTTCTATACATGATGCCCCGTATAGGTTAGTTCAACCATAACTATTACTTCCTCCTAAATATGTGTTAGGAGAAATAATTGTTTTAAAAAATGATTCGAGATGTTTGTGGATTTACGGTTTTTTAAAGACCATTGAGTACAAAAATAGTTGTTTTAAAAATGTGGTCGATCTGTCGTTGGTTGTAGGTGGAGGCCTAACCAATGATCCAATTTAAATGAAATATAATTACTTATTCAGTGGTTTTTCGGCTCAAATACAATATATAAAGTTTTATATAAAAATAGACTGACAGTTGGTGTGGCACATAGCTTCCTCGCAGCTTATCATAACCTTTATTGATTTTATCATTGTATAATTTATTTAATTTGTTCCCCCGTTTGATTTAATATGTTAAAATTGATTTGATTATTTACATGAATTAAAGTATCAATTAAGCAAAAGTTAAAGAGCACAAACGATCAAAATTAATCTAGTGCTATCTTCCGCCTACTTTTGACAAACCATCAAAATAACATAAAAAATAGATGAGTACTTTTGAAGATATAGGTCTAAATAAATGTATGTTTGTGCGCATGTGGAAGAAAAAACAAATAAGCGCAAAGGGTTTAAACTTATATGGGACTAACAATGAGCTAATTATGACCTACCATTTAAATTTCATTAAAATCGGACGTGTAGTTAAGAATATGTTGATTCGCCAAAATTGAGTGACAGACCGACAGACAGACACGGAACCAAAAATGTTCCCTGATGTCTGACACGGATTTTTGTCTTGAAATTTTTTAAATCAGAGACATAAAATATTTTTGTTCTTCAGAACGATCACATAGCTTCCGTTACCTTCGGTAAGATCGAAAGTAAAAAACCCATTTTTGACAATTTATTTGCCTATTTGATTTCTTAAAATAGTTTTCCGAGTTGTTAATCGGCTCACTGATAACCCTTGAATTATAATTATCGTTATTAAATTTCCATTATAAGCTTTAATAAGTACAATAATCATTTGAAGAAAAATCCAGTTTTTTATTGTTTCGTTAATGTTACCAAATTAACAGTTCTATTTAATCATATAGTTGAACTGACATTGAACTTGAATAAGTTATTTTTTTTTTAAGATTGCACAAATTAATTTTTAATTATCATATATTATCATCTAAAAAAAAACAAAACAACAAAACATTAGCATTCATTTTATTTAATCGAATTATTATTTAATTATAATCTGAAAAAGACTAAATTATTTTATAAAGACTTATCTGGGCTATTATTTATTCTTTGCTCGAGGTAAAAGCTAAAGTTTGTATAAATTAATTGTTTAAAGTTTAATGTATACAAGAAGTTTGATAATATATAAAATGAATAATTACACATTAAATTTTAAACTTAATTAATTCTAAAGTCCTAGACCTACAAACTTTTTTTAAAACATCAATTGCATAGTAATTAACTTGTTACAGTTAAAATAATTTATTAAGTTAGATTCATTTATGTTCCTCGTGATCTCTTTTTTTAATGTTTCCTTTGACTAAAGACAATAGTCATTAACGCATCCTAAAAGTTGTCCTAATTATGTCAAAACTATAAAAAAAAGTGACTAAAAAGAAGTGCGATGAGAAAGTGTGAAGGACTTGCGCAGGTTGTTAGATATATATTATAAGAATCTGGTTCAATGGCGTATTTTCAGTTAAATATAGAAGTTCTGAAGGTCTTTAATTGGAACAGTATTATTATAATATTTCCTTTTCTTTTTTATAAATTTTTGATTGACCTCCGTAAACAGACATCTTATTTTATATATGTATATGTGTAAACGTATACACAAACAATTTGACAATCGATTATTATTTCTTATTTAGCTCAGATTAATTAGGAAGGATTGTCTCTTCAGGTAATTGTTTGATTGATTAATTAAACAATAATGAAATAAGTATTATTGATTGGATTTATTAAAGGTTATAATATGATTTGAAATTAATTTGTTTTAGTTATGGTTACTATAGGTAAGATCTTTTTGTTAATTATTTTGTAAGATCTTCTTTTCAATGGATACCGTACCTTAAGCAAGAGTGCTTCAGTTATAATGACACCCAATTAGTCTGGCAAATGGCTTCCTCACAAATGTTGTATAGTTTAATGATTTTATACTATTAAAACCTATTATTGGTGAATTTATTAAATTTCCCCTAGTTTTAACCGTTTTTTCCCTCGTTAAACTGTCAAAATTGTTTTGTAATTAAAGTATCAATTTAGCAAAATTTAAGGAGCTCAGACGATTAAAATTAATTTGGGGCTATCTGCAGTCTATACTTTCGAAAAACCATCCGAATTTCATAAAAATCAGAAGAGTACTTTGTACGATATAGGTGTAAATAAATGTATGTTTGTGCGCATGTGGAAGAGAAACAAATGAGGGCTGAAGTTTGAAAACTTGTATGGGACCAACAATGGGCTAGTTATGACCTACCATCTAAATTTCATTGAAATCAGATGAGTAGTTTTAAAGATGTTGGTTCGCAAAAATTGCTAACAGACAGACAGGGAACCTAAAATGTTCCCTGATGTCTGAAACGGATTTCAGTCTTAACATTTTTGAAATCGGAGACATAAACATTTTTCGTAAACGTGAGTAATTTGCAGTTATCTTACTAATTACTGATAACCTATAAATATATGAATTAAAATATCAATTTATAAAAATTTATAGAGCGCATTTCATAAGATTATGATTAATTTTACTTATTATAGACGTTGAAAATTAGAAAATAATAAATTATAGATAAAAGTAATTATAATTAGATATGATAAAATATAAGGAACAAACTATCGAGGTTAAGAGAAATCAACACAACAATATTGTCACCTCAATTTTACATAATAATTAGCATACACGTTTCGATATTTTATATTATCTTTACTGTTAGCATTGTAAAAGTAAAATCTCTACTGTGTATATTAATTATTAATATATAATTGTGGTGACAATATTGTGGTGTTACCTTCTATATTAACCTCTATAATTTGTCCCTTTATGAAGTGCTACCACAAAATCTTGTCAAAACAATCAATCGTAAATGACAAAGAAATATTTTGAGATAAGAGATCTCAAGGCAACTTCCTCTTAAAATGTCTTAGAGGTTGCCTTGGGATTAACTAGGTTTTCTTGGGATTAACTAGGTTTGCTTGGGATTAACTAGGCTTGCTTGGGATTAACTAGGGTTGCTTTGGATTAACTAGGGTTGCTTGGGATTTGCCAGGTTTGCTTGGGATTAATTAGGGTTGCTTGGGAGTGTTTAACTGAGGACAGTAATTGTGCAAGAGGATTAGGATAGTGGAATATCCATGAAATTTTCTATATCGGATTGCGGATAGATTTCGGACAAAAGGCACATTTATTCTTCATGGAAAGTAAGGTTAGAAACATAGAAAGGAGCATCGGTAATTTTTTTAAATGATTTTTGACTGCAAGATTTGGAGACGACGGGAATTTGAAGGCTTGGTGCTGCCCCACCCTTCCGTAGGTCCAAGCTGGTTTTAGAACCACATTATAAATACGAAGCTTGTTGTTAAGAGAAATCTTAGATCTGAGATTAAAAGAAAGAAATACCGAACAGTAACTTGTATCGTCGTGTGATGCCAGGTGTCTGAACTTTTGTTTTGTAGTTGCCCCGTTAATCGTCGGTCAAGGGTAAGGCCAAAGTATTGGAGTTGGACTGAGGAATGAGGAATGGATACTTGATTAAGGATAACTAGTGTGCTTAGTTTTTAAGAATCATAAACTATAGGTTGTATAAGTTAACAAAAAAAAAAAAATAGACTGTGAATTGGTGTAGCACGTAGCTTCCTCGCATCCTATCACGTACTTCATTGATTTTATGTTTTTACAATCTATTATTGTCTAATTTGTTTAGTTATTTCCCCCGTTTCTTTAATCTGTCAAAATTGTTTTGATTTTTTACGTGAATTAAAGTATCAATTTAGCAAAAGTTAAATAGCACAGACGGCTCAAATTAATCTGGGGCTCCTGCGGGTATGTAAATAAATGTATGCTTCTGCGCATATGAAAAAGAAAAATTTGAGCGCAGAAGGTTGAAACTTATATGGGATCAACAATAAACAAATTATAACTTACTATTCAAATTTCATTAGAATCGGACGTGTAGATTTTAAGATATGTTGGTTCTCAAAAATTGAGAGACAGACCGACAGACAGACACGGAACCAAAAATGTTTTTTGATTTCTGAAACGGATTTCTTTCTGGGAATTTTGGAAATCGGAGGCATAATAGTACATTCCGCGTCGAGTACGGAAAGTAGCATTTTGCATGCGGGTGTGGAGTTTGCACCCGAGCCACAGCGAGGGTAGTAAAACCACACGAGCAATGCAAAATGCCGTTTTCGTACGAGTTGCGTACCGTACTTTATCTACGATTGTTAGATATAAATAATTAATACAGAAAATAATAAACTTCCTGTATGCAAGTTCGTATTTCTCTTTTGATAAAGATGACATTAATTTATTAGTTGTATTTTGTGCCGAATTAATTATTTCGGGAGACATATTATTCTCCTCATATTCGTCATAATCATTTAAATCACTCATTCATTTTCACAAAAAACTCAATATAAACAGTTATTTTTATTAAACAAACAGCAAATTAGTTTTGTTAAATGTAAACAAGCTCGCTAATTGTGGGTAAAGGTGAAGAATTCTTATTTTTTTACCGTACTAGAGCGGAAAAAAGAGGAATTATGAGACACGCATGCGCAATAAATACAAGTACGTGAAGAATCACTTTCTACGCATCTAAATAGAGATACAATGTTTATATTTCGTATCAATCATCTGAACGATCACATGGCTTCCGTTACCTGGCAAGAAATAGTATACTTGCAAAAAAATGAATGCCAACATATATGGTATTTTTATGAATCCTGATTGTTTTAAGTACTTTTATGATCCATCATGGCCACCAATGATGGCTTCATTGGTTTAATTTGTTGTTATAAGTCATTGGTTTAATTTGTTGTTATAAGTGAATTTAATTGCAAAAGATTTAAAAAAAAAAAATAAAAATACCTGGAAGACATCTTTAAAAACGTTTGCACATAATGGCCAAATGATTTTCATGGGGGAAAAAAACATTACGGCGTATTAAATCAAGTTCCATCTAATTAACTGGGAGTTTCTCCTTGACTTTGTTGCATTTCATTCAGAGACAATTCATTAGTCTGTAAGGTTTGATAAGTCATTAATTATAATAATAACTTTAAATAATCCTTAAACATCTTGCTTTGATAATTGTTTATTTAGAAAACATATTATAAGACTATGTTTGATGTCACTTTTCATTGATGATAGATAAAATGATTTGTCTGGAGGAATATTAGTGATATCTAGTGATCTGACATTGTATCGTGATGCTGTCGAGTCACTGTACAATGAAGATAGAATTTGTAAGATAATGAGATAAGGTAATGAGGGACGTTTGTCGTTTGAACATTCTAAGTATCTTCTGCTGTTTCAGTGAAGATCTTAAAACATTAGAATTAACTTGTTAGAGAATGGAATAAGTTCATGCTTTGTTTTCTTCAATTAGTAGGTCACCTCCTTATTTATTGGGTTTAAATTCGAATTTATAAAGTAAATATAAAAGCAGCTTGAACCTACTTGCAGTGTTGTAAACACATAATGATGTTTTATAAAGTAAATATAAAAGCAGCTTGAACCTACTTGCAGTGTTGTAAACACATAATGATGTTTTATAAAGTAAATATAAAAGCAGCTTGAACCTACTTGCAGTGTTGTAAACACATAATGATGTTTTATAAAGTACGGTATAATATGTAAACCTTTGAAGTAAAATCCTTAAATTTATAACACCAAAATCTACAACGAAAATTATAAAGGCAGAATAGAAATAGTTAATTAGTTTCCATAAGTTTTCAAAACGGGTTCACATCAATTTGGAAAACTATAAACTGCCAGACTACGTTACAGTTATATATCTAATCTCTCCTCATCATACCTACTACGCATGTCTCAATTCCATAACCTTTAACATATCCCCCAATCCCCCCCCCCCCCCCCCCCCCGTTTCCATGATATTTATTCAAAACAGTTTCAATACAAAACCAAAATTTTGCTGTTGTGACCTTGAACTTAAAACGTTTTTAAAACCTTTTTCAACCCGGGCTTGGTATGCAAAACCCTTTGAAAACGGTGATATCAAAAGGTTTGTGTTCAAGGTTTTGGCTAACATCGATAGAAAACATAGATGTTTTCGATACATCGACGTCGGTCCTACAACCCGACGAGCAAAGAAAAAAAAAAAGTCACTGGTCACTGTTTCAAAAAAATCCCTTGTTACCGATATTCGTAGTCGCCGTTTTTTGGGGTCCAATACATCAATGACATCGATCTTTTCGATGTTTCAGGAAAACATCGATGTTGTCCGATACATCGAAAGATCAACTTAAGTCCGATACATCGATATTTTTGATACATCGACATCGATGTCCCAACCCTATTTAAGGTCACAACAACAAAAAAATTGGTTTTGTATTGAAACAGTGACAAAAAAAAATAGCATGGAAACGGGTATAGAATTGAAAACAGAATTGAGACATGCACAGTAGGTATGATGAGCAGAGATATAATAACCTGACTTAACTATGACTAGTCTGGGAGTTTAGAGTTAGTAAAATTGTTGTGAAAACTCCTCATGGAAACAGTTTCTCGTGATAAAGAGGCTCGTCCCACGTTAAATAATTTAAGTCTCCCCCCCATAAAATTGTATTATATGATTTTTTGGACAAAATGTTTTAATTTTTTTATGATTTGGCATTAAAAAATACTTATAACCCTATATACTTATAACCCTCGGCTATTTCCTCTCCTATTCCTTCCGTCCATTTCCTCTCCTTAACGTCTAGTTATATTTTTACCCTTTACCACTCCTAGGTGATAGCCCCCCCCCCCCCCCCCCCAAAAAAAAGAAAAACAACAAAAAAACGGAGTGAATCCGAAAAAAAACTACCAACATCACCGTCACAAAACCAAGCGCATGTTCATTTTACCAATCCCCAGGATGAGTTCGTTGGACAACGTTATCCGCCCAAGCGTTCACGCAGACCGCTCGCGTAAGCGTATGCTTCAAATTTAAAATTGGAATTTTAGGACGGGAAAAAAATCCTAAATTCATCAATTTAATGAGATAAACATTTTTTTATAAATACATTTTTTTAGTAAAACGAACACCGTCGCTGCTATAAAGTGTAAAGATCGCTAAATTTATTAAAGCGGACCTAAACGTTTAAAATAAAGAAAACAACGTTTTTACCGATATCTTACGTTCTAACGTAACGATTTTAATAAAACTTCTTACACATATGATCAAAAGTACAATTGAAACAAGCATGTAAATTTTCAACCCGATACAAGCTGACGTATTTGAGTAAGGAAGAGATATATTTTATAGTATTTTAAATAGAGCGATTAATATGCCGGTGGAGTATGAGGAAACAGTCGTGTTCCGTCTCTACAAGCATCTGCTCTAACTATAAACGCATCATGATTAACTTTTTTCTGAATATACAATACTATATTATTTATTGAATATACAATAATATATTATTTATTGCAAGACGCTCGCTTCAATTATAAATAAATGCTTTTCTTTTAATTCTGTCTTAACTCTGCTAAGTACAAACAGTTAGTTACTTCTAATTTGTCTCTTTTCGAACTCCACCATGTGTAAGTAGTTAGAAACGCATACTTACTTAGCAGAGTGATTTTATAATTTATATTTAATGAAAAGCGTAAGGAACTTCGTTCCTACCGGGTGTCCCGCGACACCACATGTATTTTTATCTGTGGATTAAAAATACATATAACCCTTAATTTTCACCCTTCTACCACCAAACCAACCCTTATTTTGTAATAGAGATATTATTACTGTAATAAACTTCAACTCTCAGTGGTCGATAACTGATCAATTATCAATCGATCAGTTATCCCCGCCAGGCGTCTACTGGTGTCACTACTCATACCCAGCAAACACCACGGAGTAGGGATGAGAACGAAGCCGGTCGCCTGTCTTTCTCACACAATAAGCTTTCTCTCACTATTTTGATAGGCCATCATCGTCCACAGCGCTCCATTCCTCTTTCAGTCATAGACCACATCCCCACACACTTACAACCAGTTAGTTATTTTTTATTTAACTACCAAAATATTCAATATGGCAAAACAACGTTTGCCGGGTGGGTCAGCTAGAACAGAAATTTGTTGTGTATGTTCGGTAGGTTTGAGAATGGGTCGTAAACTATTTTTTATACCCCTAAGTGATAAGGGTGGCTCAACCCAATTTTTTATTTTTGGACAAAATGTTTTAATTTTATTTTTTTTATGATTTGGCCAAAAAAAAATACTTATAATCCTAAATTTTTACCCTTTTACCACCAACCCCCATTTTTTAATAGCGATATTAGTACTGTAATAATCTTCAACTCTCAGTGGTCGATAACTGATTAATTATAAATCGATCATTTATCCCCACCAGGCGTCTACCGGTGTCACTTCTCACTCAGCAAACAGCGAGGAGTATAAAATACTAGTTCGAACCATTTAATAAAATATCATAATATGAGAGGTATACATTAAAATCCGTACTAACCTGCTAATTATGGATTTATTAAATGTCGGCCCAGCATGGATTATCAAAATATCCAAGTCTTTTTAGGCACCTGCAACAAAAATATAGGTGTAAGTAATTCAATACAGTGAAATAGTGTCTCTTAATTGCTATAGTTATTTATGTAACTAGGCAGCAAAATGGAATTTTACTGACGAGTGATTAGATTAGCCTCCGAGCCAAAGGTGAGGACAGGCTATGACAATTAACTGCCGAGGTGAAGCCGAGGCAGGTAATTTACCTATTTGACTGCCGAGGTGAAGCCGAGGCAGGCAGAGAATAAAATAGGCAGAAATGTTTCCTTTGCTGCCTTGTTGCATACAATATTTTATCTACGGGCGGCAGAAAAATGAACTGCTAACATACCATCTTTATTAATATAACTATAATATAATAACTATAATATATAACTATAATAATTACATACGTATTAACTAAAATTAATGTTCATAAAAAAATCAAATATGGTTTGAAATATTACCAATAAGTGCATAGCAAACTGAATCTATAACAACAAAATACAAAACACACGTTTATAACACACAAAACTTCTGAATGAATAATGCTCGCAATATAAAATATTCATTTATATGTTTACTAAAAAAATACTAAAAGTATTAAAGATATCTTCTATTGCTTACAATAAAAAAAGTAACAAGGGTAAATCAAGATAAGTAGCTAGTCTAATCTAGAATGACTTCAATAATATGAATGTTACATGTTTGATGTTTACATGAAGCTGCAGTGTGGCCAGTGACTCCACTATTTTTTTTAATTAAAGATCTACTATTCATTGAACTTATTTAACAGAATTGACAAATATAAACCAATAATTTTATTATTAAAACGTTTATTTATTAAATATTACTTATTGAACTATAATATACAATGTTATAAGATAGAGATAATAGTATAAACTGTTCTTGCCATAATAAGAGGTTATGACACGCAGTGGTAAACACTGTTACTTTCTCTGCCTAGGCAGAGAAAGTATTTTCCTGACTGTTTTAACTACTTTCTTGTCTGTTTTTAATATTTTAATGACAAATTAGGGAAATAGTACTTTCCAGCCTAAAAACAGTTAAGTAATGTTTAATTTTGCTGCCGTGAGTAGATAATAGTTATTTCAGAATATGAAAGATTAAAAAAAAAAAAAATCCAGCAGAAACCTTAAAACAATATTAGGAAGATAGTCTGCCAATCATTGAAACGTCCTATTTCGTATACTTTAATGATTTTATGTTTTTAAACCTATTATTGTCGAATAATTCAATTTCCCCTCCTTTTTTAAAAACGTATATTTATATAAGTTATATTTATATTAGATAAGATATTTTTACATGAATAAAATAATTAATTTAGCAAAATGTGATGAGCGCCGAAGGTTGAAATTAATCAGGAGCCATCTATGGGTTAACTATCGATGAGCCATCCAAATTTCCATCAAATCAGGTGAGCACTTTTGAAAGATATGGGTGTAAATAAAAATATGTTATACAATTGAGTGAAAGACGCTTCACGTAAGTACGTGGGGCGATAATCACCGGTTTCTGTACATTAAAGTTAATATGATAAATAATATGTTAAATTATTAAGTGTAATATAATTACACTAATTTTAATAGTAATATTCTTTTTCTACTCTTCAAGACCTTTAAATTGATGTATAACATGTTAAGGTAACTAAAAAAATGTTTAGTCACCCGCCATATTGGCCGCCATCTTGAAAATTTTAATAATTACATATTCTTTTTACACACTTCAAGACCTTTAAGTTGATGTATAACATGTCATAGTTACTAAAAACATTTTTTAGTCGTCCGCCATATTGGCCACCATCTTAAAAATATTACGTGTGAAATTTTAATAGTTGCATATTCTCTTTCTTCATTTCAAGATATTTAAATTCATATATAACATGTCATGGTGACTAAAAACTTTTTATTCACCCGCCATATTGGCCGCCATCTTGAAACTTTTAAGTGTAACATTTTAATAATTGTATATTCTTTTTCTACACTTCAAGACCTTTAAATTGATGTAAAACATGTCATGGTGACTAAAATGTTTTTTTAGTCGTCCGCCATATTGGCCGCCATCTTGAAAATATTACGTGTGAAATATTTTTAATAGCTGTGAAATGTGTTTAATAGTTGCATATTCTTTTTCTTCATTTCAAGACCTTTAATTTGATATGTAACACGTCATGGTGACTAAAATGTTTTTTTAGTCGTCCGCCATATTGGCCGCCATCTTGAAAATATTACGTGTGAAATATTTTTAATAGCTGTGAAATGTGTTTAATAGTTGCATATTCTTTTTCTTCATTTCAAGACCTTTAATTTGATATGTAACACGTCATGGTGACTAAAATGTTTTTTTAGTCGTCCGCCATATTGGCCGCCATCTTGAAAATATTACGTGTGAAATATTTTTAATAGCTGTGAAATGTGTTTAATAGTTGCATATTCTTTTTCTTCATTTCAAGACCTTTAATTTGATATGTAACACGTCATGGTGACTAAAATGTTTTTTTAGTCGCCAGCCATATTGGCCGCCATCTTGAAAATACTAAGTGTGAAAAATCCAAAATGTGTCCAGTTGTCTCAAATGCCGAGATACACCTGTGTGCCGAATTTCATGTTGCTAGCTAGAGTAGTTTATGAATTGAAACAAGCAATGGACAGACAGACAGACAGAGCCGTTATATAAGGTTTCTTTTTGTACTTTGTACAGAAACCTAAAATGTTCTCTGTTGTCTAAAACGGATTTCTGTCTTGGAATTTTTGAAATCGGAGTCATCAAAAATTTTCATAAATTAACCAAAAAAAAAGAAAAATAAAGAATCACAAACTAAATCCATTTTTGTGTGTAGGACTCGAAATCATTTCCCAGTCAAGATACAATCCTTCAATCCAGAATTGTTTGCTTCCGAACTTTCCGAAGGTAAAGGAAGCGGCTGAACTGAAGGAGATGATACGGTCGAGAATCGCTTGGCGGCACAACTTGGCTTAATTTATACACTTGAGAGATTATATTCCTTTGTCAAATAGTACATTTGTATGATTTAAACATTTGAGAAATTATATATGTATGGTTTGTTCATAGGAGGGTTTATATCCCTTTGTCAAAAAATATGTTAGAGTCAAAATACGTTAGAGTCCACCATCTTTTCTATAAACCGTATCATATTCTTCAGTTTTACCAAGGAAGCTATGTGATTTGAATAATTCCAAGACAGAAATCAGTTTCGGATATCAGAGAATATTTTTGTTTCCGTGTCCGTCATTCGGTCTGTCGGTCTGTCTAAACTTATTAATTTGAACCATTTCATGTAAAAAATCAAAACAATTTTGACAGATTAAAAAATTAAATAAATTAGATCATAATGGCTTGTAAAAGCTTAAAATCAATGAACGTGATAGGATGCGAGGAAGCTATGTGCCACACCAATTGAAAGAATATTTGTATATATTATCTATCCTTGCCCGTAGACGGTTGACACTGAAAGACCTAAATTCCAGTTTTTTAGTCATAGTTAACAAAATAATTTAATGATCAAAAAAATATGAAGCCCTATATTCTTATAATTAAGAATGTGGAATGTGCCACTTCCCATAAATAAGCGATGCAAAATGTATCGAAATAAATACGTGTGGTGTCGCGGGACACCCGGTAGGAACGAAGTTCCTTACATTTTTCATTAAATATAAATTATAAAATCACACTGCTAAGTACGTATACATTGCTAACTACTTATACATGGCGGAGTTAGAAAAGAGACAAAATTAAAAGTAAAGAACTGTTTGTATCTAGCAAGAGTTAAGGCAAAATTAAAAGAAAAGCATTATTTGTATCATTAAAGCAAGCGTCTTACTATATATATATATATATATATATTGAATATAAGAAAAAAGATGATCATTAAGAGTTTATAGTTAAATAGTATGTTTGTTTAAGGATGTTAGATTGAAATAGGGCTGTTTTCTACCTACCCGGCCTATTATTATAAAATATATCTCTTCCCTACTCTAAAGCTTCTGCTTGAATCCGGTTGAAATTTTACATGCCTGTTTCAACGTACTTTAGACAATGTGTAAGAAGTTTTATTAAAATCGTTATACGTTAGAACGGAAGATATCGGAAATAACGTTGTTTTCTTTATTTTAAACGTTTGGGTCCACTTTAATAAATTTAGCGATCTTTATCACTTCATAACAGTGTCGGTGTTCGTTTTACTAAAAAAATATTTAAAAAAGTTGTTTGTCTCATTAAATAGATGAAGCTTGAATGTTTTTCTTGGATTATATACGGAGTATTATAATAATATACCTAATATATTGAAATAAGCACTGAAGTCAGCACAGATCAATTTTACCAAGTGACATTTTGACATATAACAAAAATAAACAAGTCAAGTACCAGGCTTCCATAATAACATTTTTTCCTCTTTTTCAGCTTACGGTCAGCTTACAGTCTTTTTGAAGCTTACGTTTACGCGAGCGTTGCGCGTGAACGCTTGGGCGGATAACGATTTCCAACGAACTCAGTAATATTTTATCAGCCTGGGCATTGGTAAAATGAACATGTGTACCAAATTTCAACTAACTCAGAGATCTTTTACTCAAGCTATCGTCATCGGTAAATTTCGTGACGGTGATTTTGTGACGGTAATTTTGGTAGTTTATTTTGGATTCACTCCCGGGCTGCAGAACGTGTCATAAGGAACTTCGTTCCAAAAATGCATTTTTTAGTATTTCTAATAAGGATTATCGTCGTTGCATTATTTACTCTACAAGAAAATAAATCTTAGCGTTTATAAACTATTGTAAAAGCTCCATCTCAATACCAGACACAACTTGATTTGAAAAACATTTGCGTAGTTATATTATATGATATCTATTGATCAGAATGGAAATAATTTTTACGACCAATTCAGTAGTTTTCTGTAATCTGATAAAATATTTAATTAACTGAAAATGTAAAAAAAAAAATAATTTCATTACATTAGAGTAATAAAAGGTAATCATAATCACCATTATTCAATTACACCTTTTAGCAATACAATTTCTTTAATGTAAACAAAATTTTAATTTATTTTATCAAGCTATTTACCATATTCTTATTTGATCTTCTGCCGCATTAAGCATGAATCTAATTTATTATAATTTTCATTTATTTTTTTTTTATAAATAAATAAAACTTGGACATTCCCATAACGTCCTCGTGTTAATTCTAAAATTACATGAGTAAACTGCGTGTTTACATCGATGCACTTTAAGAAAATAATTATTTTATATGATTAAACTTCTTGTTATTTTTTTTGTAACTGTTTAATATTCTTCTTATGCTTTATCCTTAAACTTTTAAATGTTATAGATGAAAATAATGACTTTTGCAAATATATATTTATTTGTAAATTATGGTAACTTCACTTATAATGGCAGTTTAAAAGTAACATATTGTAAGTATATTTTTTAATGAAAAACCGAAAATAATAAGGTGCGATTTATAATAATAAAATTAAAATAATAAGTTAAATTTTGAATGTGAAACACTTCATTTAAAGAGTGTACATGCGTAACAGTTGATAAAATTTATATTTTCAGCCTCATCATAGAATTAAGTTTTTAACAATAGTAATAGCGCCTTTTTAGGGTCCTTAGGCAAAAAAAGGACCCTTATATTTTCCTGCGCGTGTCTGTCTGTTTGTCCATCCGTCTGTCGCCTGCTCTCAAGGTGACACCATTCGTCCGATCAATTTGAAATTTGGCATATATGTGTATAGTACCCACCCACAATTTTTAAAAATATAGTGACTTAAAGAAAAAAAAAATTCAAAACAATAAGGGTAAAATAACTTTGAGGGTTAAAAAATAAATTGTTTTTCTGGAGACCGTGTGGTATCATGTGAAAGGGTACGTCGAGCTGATAACAAAAATATCGTTTTTAAAAAATCAAAAAAATATCATTTTTTTTATTATAACTTTGATAGGGCGAGCGTAGATGAGTTTGAAGTTTGTGCTTATGTAAAGTGAAAAAATTCCTGAACTAAAGATAGACTAACCAAAAGTAAAGATACCACTGTTTGGAAATTTCGAAAAAAATTATTTTTGTTTTTATTGACAAAATACGTTTTTTTTTTATAATTTTGCTCTTTTGCGGGTGTATTTATATGTTTACCGCCCTCCACTTGTAAACATTCCTAGCCAGAGCGGCCGGTAAAGTTCCATTTTACAGCCCTGGGGCCTGTAAAAATGCATGCTTTATCTTTACAGGGCCGCTAGTAGTTCGAGAAGCGGCCGCTTCCTGGCCGGGCCGCGGCGTGCAAAAAGCGCTAGTAGTTCTCAGCGTCAGCTGTTCAATTAGTAACAATCAATATTTTTATAACTGCGGTTTGTTTTGGTACTGATGTAACCTTAATATGCATTTATTGTTTTGAAAATTACGGCAAAATAGTTTGCATGTTTAGTAATTAGTTTACATGTGGTGGGCGATAAAATAGTGTACGCACCACGAACAGTAAGCGACATGACAGGCCTCGGGCGTTAAACGCACTCGTGCTTTCAAACTTCGCCCTCGGCCTGTAATAACACCCTTACTGCTCTAGCTACGTAAATAGCTATTATAGTCCGGTTCAGTGGCAAAAAATACTTTATCAAAAGTTTGTTTATGTGTTTTGAGAATATCAGACCCATTGGATATTTCAAAGTAGACTTTTTAGCATTTTATAAAGCACCATCAATAGGTACTAAATAAACAATACAGTGTTGCCTACGGACCCTCGCTGTGTGCTCACTAGCACACACTTGACCTGTTTATTTTTAATAAATAATAAGGTTGTTAATAAATGCATCTAATGCTGTCCATTTTTAAGTCTAGTAGGTACATAAATGCAGAAAATCTACCCACCTGGCTTCTCTTCTTGTCCCACAAAAATGTTGCCTCCGAGGTACATACAATACAAGCTTACAGAAGGTAACGGAAGCTATGTGATCGTTCTGAAGAACAAAAATCGTTTATCTCAAGTAGGGGAAAAAAGTTATGATTTTGAATTAGTTTAGAGGGACTAAAAACGGTCTTTTCATCCCTGAACTCAAATAGTAGGGAGATAAAGTAAAAATAAGGCGAAAGAGTAAAGTAGGGCAAAAAAGTAAAGAATGCAACTTAATTATTTTATAAATAGTAGAAAATGAATGGCTAATGTAATGAAGTTGTTGAAATCAGGTTGGCGGCACTGCGCTTTTTTGACCATGTTCATCTTTGTTTACAACATTATAACCTGCATCTAAATAACCTTCTATTTGAGTTTAATTCCAATCCTTATTTTTTTTAATATTGAATCTCTTATGTCTGCTACTAAAAGTGCTAATAATTATTGTTGTTTATACAAATAATAAATAACAACTGTGCAATGGACGAAAATGTGTATTTTCTTCCTACTGGAGATAAAATATTGTATGTACCTCGTGAGTAAAGTGCCATTATTCCCCTCGCGATTATTAAGTGCCATTATTCCCTCGGCTGCGCCTCGGGAATTAAAGAGTCTACTTCCCTCGGCTTCGCCTCAAGAACCAACTTTTTCCCTCAGGGAATAATGGCTTACTTTACTCCCTAGGTGCATAAATAACTATTGTGTATCCCATTTCAAAAATTCAGAGACAGAAATCCGTTTCAGACATCAAAAAACATTTTCATTTCCGTGTCTCTCGGACTGACTGTAGGTTTTTATGTATTCATGATGACAATCCAACGAACTTTCATTGGATAATTAATTAATTAATTAATATGTCTCCATATCTTGTTACCTAAATTTGACTCACTTCGCGACTACAAAAAAAAAAAAAAAAAGCTGAAACTTGCATATATTATGTATTTTGCTAGGACAATACAATATTTAATTATTAGTTAATTAATTAATAAAGTTGAAAATATTGAATTACGAGAATATATAAAGGGTATCATTAAAAAACTTAGTGAATTTACTTATTTAATTATGTTTTATCAGCTTTTTAACATTGTTTGCTAGTTTACAGTTAGGTAAACTTATCATTTACTTGTTAATTCCTTTTCATCATTGTTTTAGCTTTTGTTTATTCCTTCTATTAAATACGTCTAGTTAAATAAACAACGTAAAGATGAAAAGGTAAAAGCCGTCTTTGTATCTCTTGTAAACATTAGTTTTATAATAACAATGTCTTGTTGATAATAGTTTAAAAAAAAGTTTAAAAAAAAGAGATTATATTTAAAATTGCTTTTTTTGTTTTTTTTTTAGGTGTTTGTGATACTAATTTCTTGTTATTGCTTTTTGTGTTTTCCTCGTTCGTCTTTAAGTCCGTATATTTAATTAGTTAAGAATCAGGGAAGAATTGACACGCGATCGGGTGTATCCCAAGTGCTCAATGAAGTTATCAGGTACGTGTTAATTCGACGAAAAGCTGTTTGGTGGAATTAACACGTACCTCATGTATATATACACGCACACACACACGCACACATATATATATATATATATATATATATATATATATATATATATATATATATATATATATATATATATATATATTTTAAATCGATTAAAAGTTGTTAGGAGGTGAGTGAGATTTCCAAGGATACCCAATGAACTTATCAACAGAAGCTTATCAAATAACCAAAGTTAAATAATAAAATTTAAACAAGTAAGGCGTGCTTCACCTAAGTACGTGAGGTGATAATCGCCGGTTTCTGTACGATTAAGTTAAAATTGTTAAGTGTAAAATTTTAATAGTTACATATTCTTTTTCTACACTTCAAGACCTTTAAATTGATGTATATCATGTGACCAATACCTTTTTTTACTCTCCAGCTATATTGGCCGCCATCTTGAAAATATTAAGTGTGAAATTTTAATAGTTGCATATTCCTTTTCAACACTTTAAGACCTTTAAATTGATGTATAACATATCGTAGTGACTAAAAACATTTTTTAGTCACCCGTCACCCGCCATCTTGAAAATATTAGGTGTGAAAGTTTAATAGTTGCATATTTCTTTCTAAATTTCTAGACCTTTAATTTGATGTATAACATGTCATGGCGACTAAAACAATTTTTCTTAGTCGCCCGCCATATTGAAAATATTAAAATCCAAAAAGTGTCCAGTTGTCATAAATGCCGAGATGCACCTGTGTGCCGAATTTCATGTTCTTAGCTATAGTAGTTTATGAATTGAAACAAGCATCGGACAGACAGACAGACAGAGCCGTTATATAAGGTTTCTTTTTGTACTTTGTACAGAAACCTAAAAGTGCCAAAAATATAATGAATACAATCCTATAGTGATTAAACGAACGAGTCATGTTTCATAAGAATCAAATATGTTCTTTTGAAGATATAGGAGATAAAATCTAGATTTTTATAGGTAAAAACTTCATTGTCATACATTCTTACAAAAATCATCCTCCATGGCAAAACTAAGAAATTAATTTTAGGTACCTATTTGAAGGCGAAAAATGCGCAAGTTCATATTATTATTTGTTTTGGCATGACCCATACTTACGATCTTCATTTTAAGGGTTTCAAATTTATGACTTTTTATTAAATCAACAGAAAATTTAAAAACGTAGTATATAAAAAGTTATTTTTATCTTGTTATTATTACTGTCATAACTTTCAATTTAAACAATTATTCTGCAGACGGATATTATTTTATAATCTCCATGAATGATATATTAAAAGCTTCTAACAGTTTTTGTTATTTATTATTTTTTGTTCGTAGCGACCTGCACTTTTATCTGTAATAAAATACGCATACAAGTGGTATGAGTATACAAGTATACTCATGCCAGTATACTTTGTTATTCTGACAGAGCGGGAAAATCGAGAAAAAAGGGAGGGGAGCCAATAAGAGCTCGAGATTTTGGCGGGTAGTAGGTCGGGCCAACTAGGCAAACAAAAATATCACTGGATAACTTAGCATAACCGCCTAGTAGTTTTATTTTTTCCCTCACATAGGTTGGCTATTCTGGCTGTCAGATTTACAAAGTATAATGGCATGAGTATAGTTCTATGCTTGTTAAAAAAGCGTGGTTTTATTTTCTATCTAAATATAATATTATAAGTTTCATCAAATTAAAAAAAAATAACACTCCGTAGCGAAAGAATTGGAGTAGTTCAACACTTGTACGAGCATATGTCTACTTATACTACAGGTTTAAAATTGTAACATAAAATAAATAAAACAATGTTTAAAATTCATTTGAAATTTAAATATTTTACATATTCTGCTGATGTAATAATAATTAATTTGCATGAACCAAAGAAGAAAAAAACAAATTAATATAACTAAGAGAAAATAAAGACAATGCATTAAAACAAGAACAGATGCAGAGTCATTAATAAAAATGATTAAGCAAAAATCAGATAATTGTAAATGTTTCTTAATTTTATTTTGCATAATTAAGTAAATTTAAATTTTTCGTAAATATAAATTAATAATAATTAATACTGTGGGTACAATCTAGTTCATACATTTAGCTCTCTGCTTATCTATATATATATAAAATTAAAGTTTTGTCTCTACATTGGTCAGAATTGAAATTTTTGAGTATGTGTGTCTGTCCCCCCAGTCAGACTTTATAGGCGCAAAACTGGCTAAATTAAATCGATTAATTTCTTTTCAGAGGTGAGCGCAAATATGTTGCGCAATTTGTAGGCTTGGTTTCATCTAAAAATATTGAGTAGAACCAAAGTTATTATCAATTTTATAAGAAAAAAGTATATAAAACATAACCTAAAAAAAATTACGTTGACCCACCGTAACCAAACCGCAAAGACTAGCTAATGAAAATGTTTGGGTACTTCTAGACCACCTAGAGACTCGCGGATTTTTTGCGTTTGATCGGAAATTGGCCCAAAGCGACTGAAAAAATTAAAAACAAAATATATATATATATATATATATATTACCCCCCTTAAAAAATTAAAGATGGCCGACGCTGTTTTTTGCCGACAAGTTTTTTGTAGGCTTATTGTGGCTAAACGGTAAGTCGTATCGACAAGCTGATTGCGCCAGCGGTAATTGATTTTAAAAGATCTACAACATTGGCACATAGCTTATTGTCTAATTTGATTAATTGTTTCCCCTGTTTTTTTAATCTGTCAAAATTGTTTTGATTTTTTACTTAAGTATCAATTAAGCAAAAGTTAAAGAGCGCAGACGGTTCAAAGTAATCTGGGGCTACTTTCGATAAATTATAAAAGTTTCATACAAATCAGATGACTTTTGAAGCTATAGGTATAAATAAATGTATGTTTGTGCGCATGTGGAAGAGAAACAAATGAGTTCAGAAGGTTGAAATTTATAATATGGGACCAACAATGGGCTACTCATGACCTACCACCCAAATTTCATTGAAATTGGACGTGTAGTTTTTAAGTTCGTTGGTTCGCAAAAATTGAACGACAGACCGACCGACAGACCCGGAACCAAAAATGTTCCCTGATGTCTGAAACGGATTTCTGTATTGAAATTTTTGAAATCGGAGACCTAAAAATGTTTCGTTCTTCAGAATGATTACATAGCTTCCGTTACCTTCGGTAAGCTCGGAAACAATAGTTATTTACGCACCTAGGGAGTAAAGTAAGCCATTATTCCCTGAGCGAAAAAGTTGGTTCTTGAGGCGAAGCCGAAGAAACCATGGTCCCTAAATCCCGAGGCGAAGCCGAGGGAATCTCTCTTATTAGCTCCCTCAGCTGCGTCTCGGGAAATAATAATCGCGAGGGGGATGATGGCACTTTACTCACGAGGTACATACAATATTTTATCTCCAGTAGGAAGAAAATACACATTTTCATCCATTGCACAGTTTTTATGTATTATTTTAATAAATAACAATAATTATTAGCTCTTTTTATAGCAGATATAAGAGATTCAATATTAAAAACAAATAAGAATTGGAATTAAACTCAAATAGAAGGTTATTTAGATGCAAGTTATAATGTTGTAAACAAAAATAAACATCGTCAAAAAAGCGCAGTGCCGCCAACCTGATTTCAACAACTATATTACATTAGCCTTACATTTTCTACTATTTATAAAATAATTAAGTTGCAATCTTTACTTTTTTGCCCTAATTTACTTTTTTGCCCTACTTTTACTTTTTCTCCCTACTTTTTGAGTCAGGGATGAAAAGACCTGTTTTAGTCCCTCTAAACTAATTCAAAATCATAACTTTTTTCCCTACTGGAGATAAAATAATTTATTATTCCTTAACTGTGTTTTTCTGCAGTGTGTGATAGCGACCCATCATGCAAGAGATTCAATAACCAAACAACGACTTCACACAAAAACTAGTAATTCAAACAATTGACAGATTTCGGCTGTTCTAAAGCAGCCTTCTTCAGATAATCTAATGGTTATTGACTGACTTTGGAAGTGCAAGTGAAATGAAAACTTGTACATCTAAAGTGATTCAATGACAATGACCATCAGATAATCAAATGGTCATTCAATGAACAATCTGAAGAAAAGACGAAACCGGTCATTTGCTTCAATTACAATAATTATGTTTAAATCAAATTATAATTATTATTAACTACGGGAAACAGACAGAAAAATCATTTTCCTGCGGAGCTTAGTTGGTAAGAGCATCTGTACTGGAAATATAGGAGACCCGTGGTTCAAATCCCGGCGCTGGAGTGTATTTTTCACTGTCTGTTTTCCGTAGTTAGTAATAATTATAATTTGATTTAAATAAAAATTTAAACTTTCCATAGTATGAAAACTACCAAAAACGTAAAAATTGATAGTACAAAGGTACAGGTACTATTTGAGTACTTTATAATTATAAGCGTTAATTCTCGGTTTAGTTCTAATGTCATAAATATTGACTTTCTAAATGTGTATGAATATTGAAAGCTTGGATTCGGGACTAGTTATCGATTACGGTAGTGAAAAATCATTCTCCTGCGTAGCTTAGATGGAAGAGCGCTATACTGGAAATATAGAGGCCCGTGGTTCAAATCCCGGCGCTGGAGTGTATTATTCACTGTCTGTTTCCCGTAGTTAATAATAATTATAATTTGATTTAAATTAAAATTTAAACTTTCCGTAGTATGAAAATTACCAAAAACTTAAAAAATGGAAATACTTATGTTTCAAGACGTTGTTTGGTTATTGAACTCCACTTCATTCATAATAATGTATTGTTATTTTTACTATAAAGGAAAGGTTACGTTTTAGTTCCTGCTTCATTTTAGGCAAAGATTTGAATCGTTTAGTTTTTAATTTTATGACGTTGTATGTATGGAATTTCTATTGAGTTGTTTGCAGGCCGTGATGCTAAGTTTTATACCTAAGTTTTAAAGTCCCGACTTAATCTACTCTTGCTAAGCCACAACCCAAACCGGTCTTATAACTTTTTTATTTTGTGTTGTTGCTTTTCCTCAAGTTAAAGCACAACATTTGCGGTTTCTTTTATCTGCTTATTTAAAATTTGTATAATTGAAATTAAAGGTAGAAAAAATTTATTTTATTTATTATTTATGCAGATTATAAAATAAAATCCCTTTGTAGACTAATTTTTACTTCCGAGCTTACCGAAGGTAACGTAAGCTATGTGATCATTCTGAAGAACGAAAAAATTTTAGGTCTCCGATTTCAAAAATTCCAAGTCAGAAATCTGTTTCAGACACCATTCAATATTTTTATGTTCCCATGACTGTCGCTCAATTTTTGCAAACCAACAAATCTTAGAACTCTACTACTCGTCTGATTTTAATGAAATATGAATGGTAGGTCATAATTAGCCCATTGTTTGTCCCATATAAGTTTCAACCATCTGTTCCCATTTTTTCCTCTTCGACATGCGCATAAATATACACCTATTTATATCTATATCTTTAAAAGTACTCATTTCTTTTTTATGAAATTTAGTTGATTTGCCGAAAGTAGCTCGCAGATAGCTCCAGATTTATTTCAACCGTCTGCGCTCTTTAACTTTTGCAAAATGTCTACTAAAATTCATGTAAAATAGACTGTCAATTGGTGTGGCACATAGCTTACTCGTATCCTATATATCCATGGTTCACACTTTAATAAATCCATCTAGCATATTGATATATCAAAAAAAAGGTGCTGACTTCAACGTATTCACGTACTTTGACACTTCATTGATTTTATGGTTTTACAAGCCATTATTGTCTAATATTTGTTTGCCCCGTTTCTTTAATATGTAAAAATTGTTTTGGTTTTTGACATGAATTAAAGTATCAATTAGGCAAAAATTTAAAGAGCGCAGATGGTTGAAATTAATCTGGTGCTACCTGCGGGCTACTTTCGACAAACCATCTAAATTTCATAAAAATCAAATAAGTACAGGGTGGAGCGCGGCAGACGTATGAATTTGAAGAGGGGATTGCTCCCTTCCTATTACTCCTAGACGGTTGAGAGTAGAGTCGTTTGAAAGAGGGGGACGGGAAGTTTATGTTCAACTTTTCAGCAGGACAGGTCCACAGCCCACACAGCAAGGGTTTGCGTAAACGTTTTGCAAGACAGATTTCCCGGGCGTCTCATCTCTTTAAGAGGCGATTTAAACTGGCCAGCAATATCACCTGATTTGGCTCCTTGTGATTTTTTTCTGTGGGGTACCTTAAATCCTTGGTGTACAGCGATCGTCCCAGAACCCTGGAAGCCCTCAAGAACAACATTCGAGCCAAAATTGCCGAAATTCCTGTGGAAATTCTTGAAAGAGTGCACAAAAACTTCGAAAAAAGGCTTAATCAGTGTTTGGAGTGTGAGGGGAACCACTTATCCGATACTTTGTTTAAATCTAGGTAAATTTAAATTTCCCATGTTATTAAATCAGGAAAAAAAATTTAAAACAAATTATTTTGTAACATTCTGTGTTTTATTATATGTATTTTCAAATTCATACGTCTGCCGTGCTCCACCCTGTTCTTTTGAAGCTATAGGTGTAAATAAATGAATGTTTGAAAGAACTTCTGAAAAACAGAAGAAGAAAAAGACGTTTGAAGAGAAACAAATGGGTACAGAAGGTTGAAACTTATATATGGGACCAACAATGGGTTAATTATGACCTACTGTAGAAATTTCATTAAAATCTGAAGTTTTTTTTAAAGATATGTTGGTTCGAAAAAACTGAGTGACAGACAGACACGGGAGGCTATGACAGTAAATAAGCTGATACGTATTAACCATTAGTAAGTTGACGTATTAACCGAAATTAAGTTAACATATTCACCATTGGTATTTTCTTTTATCTGGGACTATCTGCGGCCTTCTTTCGATAAACTATAAAAGTTTTATACAAATCATATAAGCAATTTTGAAGCTATAGGTGTAAATAAATGTATGTTTGTGTGCATGTGGAAGAGAAACAAATAGGTGCAGAAGGTTGAAACTTATATGGGACCAACAATGAGCTAATTATGACCTACCAAACCACCCAAATTTCATTAAAATGGGACGCGTAGATTTTATGATATGTTGGTTCGCAAAAATTGATCGACAGACGGACACGGAACCAAAAATGTTTCCTGATGTCTGAAACGGATTTCTGTCTTGGAATTTTTGAAATCGGAGACCTTAAATATTTTCGTTCCTCGAAACGATCACATAGCTTCCGTTACCTTCAGTAAGCTCGGAAGCAAAATTAAAACATTTTTGACAGTTTTAAAATACGAGGTAAAATTTAATATCCTTGACAATAATAGGTTTTAATAGTATAAATTCATTAAAGTATTCAAAATAGAACGCGAGGAAGCTATGTGCCACACTAATTGGCAGAGTATTTTTTTTTTTTTTTAAATAAAATGGACAATTGTGCTTAAATTTATAAATTTGGCAAATTGTACTTACATATTTCATAAATAAAGTCATATTTATCTAGAATGATTGTAATTCATAAATCAAGGACCGTTTAGATTATAAGGACGCGCGGAATCCTTGCCAATATTATAATGAGATGTTCGCGATCTAACAACGCTATTACACATTAATAAACTATTCCATCTTCAACTATATTTTAAAAACAAATATCTAAATTTAGGGATCTAGACTAAAAAAAAACGTATATACAATATGTAAATATATATATATATATATATATATATATATATATATATATATATATATATATATATATATATATATATATATATATATATATTAGAAAAATAGGGGAAAAAAACTAAACAGGTTGTTGTTTTATATCTACTGTGCGATGTTTTATATGAGTTACGTATTATTGAGTTCATGGCAAGTTGGTTAAACTGGAAATATATTTATTTATGTTAAAACCCTTTATATGTATTTTAACGAGTTAATACTTAACTATCATTTGAAATTTTATAATTTTATCTTAATCCGTTTCCCCCTTTATATTTCATAATTAAAGTAAGTATAAAAGGTAAAAGAAGTTCTATTTTGAAGATTTTTGTAATAGTTAATAAAATTAAAACAGAAAATTGATGAGTACATTGTGAAAAAAAACCAAAATTGTTCATATTCAATGCTGACCAATTTTAGTACTAAATTGCAAGTCTATTAGAAAGGTAAAAACCGTTGTTCTACCACAGACAGAAGGGCCTAAAAATATTACAGGTCATACCGTTGTTCTACCACAAAAGGACCTAAAATATTACAGGTCCTACCGTTGTTCTACCACCGAAGGGCCTAAAATATTACAGGTTCTACTGTTGTTCTACCACCGAAGGGCCAAAAATATTACTCTTTCTACTGTTGTTCTACCACCAAAGGGCCTAAAATATTACAGGTTCTACTGTTGTTCTACCACCGAAGGGCCGAAAATATTACAGGTTCTACTGTTGTTCTACCACCGAAGGGCCTAAAATATTACAGGTTCTACTGTTGTTCTACCACCGAAGGGCCAAAAATATTACTCTTTCTACTGTTGTTCTACCACCAAAGGGCCTAAAATATTACAGGTTCTACTGTTGTTCTACCACCGAAGGGCCGAAAATATTACTGGTTCTACTCTTTTTCTACCACCGAAAGGCCTAAAATATTAATCAAAAAATCAAAAAATAAAATATTATTATTATTATAAATTGTTGATAACAACAATTTATATCATTACAATTTAAATAATCTTGTAATATGTCATAAGGTTACAACAATTTATAACATCATAACAATTTTATAAGAACAGATAACATTATACCTATATCATATTTATAAGTAGGCATTATTATTTAATAATTATGCAATATAGGATAAGATAACAATTTATAACATTATAATTTAAATAATTATGTAATAAACAAGAAAAGATAACAATTTATAACATTATAATTTAAATAATCATGTAATATATAAGATGAGATAACAATTTATAACATTATAATTTAAATAATCATGTAATATATAAGATAAGATAACAATTTATAACATTATAATTTAAATAATCATGTAATATATAAGATAAGATAACTATTTATAATATTATAATTTAAATAATCTTGTAATATTTAGGATAAGATAACAATTTATAACATTATAACTATTTTATAGGATAAGATAACAAATATGTATTGTTTTAGCAACCGTTGTAATTACAACCACAATTTATAAAATCAATGATAACACTGATGCAGGTTGAAAGATACAATAAAGTATAGAAAGCTTAATGACTTTGTATGACCTGGGAGGGATAGGACTTCTTGAAGTTGAATTCATTGAACTTGAATTACCTACCTGATCGGGGTAACAGTTTACTAATACAACTCAATCCAGGGTCATTGAATACAGGTCGACCTACTTTAGTCCACAGTTTGTTTACTTTAAATACATTTTTTTAAACTATTATCTAACCAACTGTGATATAAGGTATATTTTTCACAAGACTCAAAAAGTTACAAGAAATAAAATCACTTCTAATAATCTCATGATTGTGTTCCACTTCTAATCACCTCTAACTGTCTCTAACCACCTCTAACCACTTCTGATCACCTCTAACTGTCTCTAACCACCTCTAACCACTTCTAATCACCTCTAACCCCCTCTAACCACCTCAAACCCCCTCTAACCATCTCTAACCACTTCTAATCACCTCAAACCCCCTCTAACCATCTCTAACCACCTCTAACAATATCTAATCACCTCTAACCCCCTCTAACCACCTCTAACCCTCTCTAACCACCTCTAACCACCTCTAACCATCTCTAACCTACATAAATAAATAAATAATAAATATCAACTAAACCAAAAAAACTGTTTTAAATAGAAACTTTTCCTTATTAGCTTATTAACAAATTAGGTTATTTATAAATAACTTTTTATTATATTTATAAATTGCTTCTTCGTCAAGTCTATCAGATTTATCTGTTTAACAAATGCCAACGTTAAACCTTTCTCGACGAAATATATTGACCGTTAAAGTTGCTTGCCTTGTTGAATAAACTGTTACTGATATTAATTTATCAAGTTTAAAAAACTACTTCGGTTTTTTGTACGAACCTTGTATACTAAATCAATACTAAAAAATCTGAGAATATATAATAGAGACTTTGAGAACAATTTTTAGGTAGTTCTATGAAAAATGTCTACTTTAAATGATTATTCTCTATTTTAATTAAAGTTCTAATAAATTCAGTGGTGAAATATGTTATTTTTCGTGAGCAATAATTTTTTTATACTCCTTTCTACTGATGAGGTCTGGTTTAATTTATGAAGAAGCGTTTTTTTTTATATGCTAATACAAATAGAGTAGAATTACCTGCAAAATATCAAATAAATAAGGTAACTGGAGTTGCTTTAATACAAATCTTTATATGTTTATAAAGCACATTGTTTATTCTGTCAATATGGACGAAAAATGGGTAATTATTTCATTTGCATTCGAGTTTACCGAAGGTAACGGAAGCTATGTGATCGTTCTGCAGAACGAATATATTTTTTGTCTCCAATTTCAAAAATTCCAAGACAGAAATCAGGGAACATTTTTAGTTCCTGTCTGTCGCTCTATTTTTGCGAACCAACATATCTTAAGAACTACACGTCTGATTTTAATGAAAATTGTATGGTAAGTCACAATTTGCCCATTGTTGGTCCCCTATAAATTTCAACCTTCTGCGCCTATTTTTTTCTCTTCCTCATGCGCACAATATTATACATTTATTTACACCTATATCTTCAAAAATACTTATCTGATTATTATAAATGATTAAAAAAAAGGTCGCCAGACAGACCGACGGACAAACACGGAAATGTTCCCTGACTCTTAGAATTTTTTTAAATTGGAGACCTACAACTGTTCTTTCTTTAGAACTATGACATATCTTTCGTTACCTTCTGTAAGCTCGGAAGCAATATAAATATTAAAGCAATATTAATTGAAGATTAATAAAAAGTTAATACTATTTTCGTTGATATTTGCACAAAAGTTTGAAATTTTATAATGCTTATTATACTCAGCTAGTGCTATTTCAAAAGAAAATAGGTAATTTAATTAGATTAAAAAAACAATTACTTACGATGTCAGAAATCCAAAAAGGTATTGTCTATACATAATACATTTTCAGTAGTACGTACTAAAGAACCACAGGCAAATGTAGTTTGTATGTGGTTATATTTGTAAAGGTAATTTATTTTGACTTTTAGTAATCATGTACTCCGACAATAACTTTGGTTACAGTACAGAGACACGATAAAGAAAGGTATATTCGATTAACTATAATAATATTTTAGTTTATTAATTTATGTGATAATAACCTGACAATCTATAAATAAACAAACTATATCATTTTCATTCATGATTAATGATTTAGTTATCTCATTATTGTACCGTTTATGTAAGAATGTGGTTACATTTGTGTTTAGAAGTATCGGTTCACTTGAATGGTTCCGAGGGCGTCACGTGATGTAAACTATGTTACTGGGTTTACATGATAAATCATTTGTATTACCCACATACTTGCTAACTACAGGGGCGTAGATAAGAGGGGATGTACTCGTAGACAGGTATTGGATCGTCTCCCTCCTTACTACCCAAGGTCTTTATAAAAACACAAGCTTTGGCTAATAAAAAGTGTTAATAAGAAATCATCGAGATGTTTTATTACTCTTATATAATGTCGGGAGTTTTCAATACTTGTGTCGGAAAATGAAGGGTGGAATTCATTGGCTAATTCTAAGAAAAATAGTTACAACTAACATGCATCATCTAACCCACCGTTTTCGAGATACAGGGTGACAAAAAATAATTTATTTTACGATATCTCAGGAATCGTTTGAGATACATAACTCAAAAAAAATTCTCGAAAACAGTTCCGAAGATTTTTATTTTTAAAAAAAAGCTAAAATTTAGTCCTTTTAAACACAAATATAACGATATAAGTCGTTTTTCCAGGAAAAATCTAATCTGGGGGCACGGCAGGGCCCCCCCAAGTCGAGCACAGCCGTGCCATCCTTTACTGGAACCAACTCACGGCAATTTGGACCCCCCTCTATTATCCTATTGAAGATACTTAGATATATAAAATTAATTTTCATTTAAAGTTCATGACAAACTGAACCAGAAATAAAAATGTCACACCTCTAACCATAGTAGTTCATAAGATATATAAGCCTATAGTTTTGTTATTTTGTCACTCACTCTCTCATCACAATTCTAAGGCACTTCTAGCAATCCTAGAAACTTGACATTTTGTATATAGGTAGAGTTTATTGTACAAATAAAGGAAAAAATAAAAAAAAATAAATAAAAAATCTGGTTCTGTCCCGTTCAAGGCTAATAAAAAAGTTGCCTATTCAAAATATTGTAAAAAATTGAAAAAAAATTGTAAACAGCGCCACTAGAGCTACCTAGTAGAGAACTTTAAAACTAAAAAGTGATGTTGAGGTTGATTTGACTGAGTTGATTGAAAGTTATCTTTAAGTGTAAACATATTTACTCCACATAATTTTATTTAGTTTAGTTCAATTTGAACTCCCACCGACGAACAAGTTACACAAAAGATTTACAACAACAAAGAAAGAAAAAAGACCCAAGAACAATCAAAAAAGAACAAAGATAGAAAAACGAAAAATTGTTTGGGGCAATGATAAATTACTTACAAAAAGAAGTGAAATCCCAACAAAAACACTAGTGTAAAAAAAATAATAGACTGCCAATTAGTGTGGCACATAGCTTCCTCACATCCTATCATGGACTTTATTGATATATTAACAATAAAATTATTGTTATATTAATGTATTGTTATATTGTTTATTATGTAAAAACTATTAATAGTTTTAGCGATCTATAACACGTTATACAGGTGTCGCTGTTGGTTTTACTAAAAAATTGTATTTAAAAAAAATTGTTTGGACGGATAACGTTGTCCAACGAACTCGTTCTGGGCATTGGTAAAATGAACATGTCTACCAAATTTCATCAAAATCGGTCAACATTTACTCAAGTTATCGTCGCACGTTTCATAATTCGTGGACACACAGACCGACAGACAGACAGACAGACAGACACGAGACCAAAAATGTTCCCTGATGTCTGAAACGGATTTCTGTCTTGGAATTTTTAAAATCGGAGGCATAAAAGTTTTTCGTTCTAAAAAGTAAACACAATGCTTCCGTTACCTTCGGTATTCGGTAAGCTCGGGAGCAATATGCCAAGTCTCGCGAAAAAAGTAGTGAGATCATATGTTTAGCCAAGTCTGCCACTGTCCGAGTAAGTTCTACTAGGTCTAATTTATCCAGTGCAAGTACATGATGTTTGTCTGTCCCTCTCTCTATTCTCTTTCCCAAATCACTCTACACGTTTAAATTTAAAAATATTTTCTGACTTGGCAAATAAACTCCACAAACTTAAGTCAAATAATAAATATTTATATTTTTAATTTGAGCGTCGCAGCACAAGGATACAAATTTGTACAGGGCACTGTATTTAATTTTAGTGTATTTGCCAAGTCAGAAATTGTTTTTAAATTTAAACATGTAGAGTGATTTGGGAAAGAGAATAGAGAGAGGGACAGACAAACATCATGTACTTGCACTGGATAAATTAGACCTAGTAGGACTTACTTGGACAGTGGAAGACTTGGCTAAACTTAAGATCTCACAACTTTGTACATTAGACTTGGCTTATTTGTTTACACTAGTGTTTTTTGGGGGGGGGGGATTTTATTGATCTTATAAAATCAAAAACAAATAGCAAACAACGACCTGTTAACGCTTTTTAAAATCTTTAAAAAATAATCAATAAAATTAGGTATCATGGAATTTAAATACAGTATGAACATCTAGAAGATAATTTTTCTAAGTTTTCTGGGACTGATTTTTCCCCGTTGCACCCTTTAAATGGTTTTCTTCTTGTTTCCGTCGACGTATTTATTAGATTTTCACCATTTGTGTAGAAATAAAGATTATATCAATTCATCAGCCGCTAAAATTCGTACGTGACTCCATAAGAATATGCAATTACTGACAAGGATTATTATTTCACGTAAATTATAATTTCATTTTTACGTTTTTGGTTAATAATAATTATAATTTGATTTAAAGTAAATTATAATTTAAACAAGTGTTATCAATCGTTGATAACAAAGAAGGAAAAATTTCATCCTTATCATTGTTTATATTATGCAGGGCCTTCTCTTAAGATTTCTCTATGAAAATAGTGAAGTGAAAAAAAAAATCAATATTTATGCTGGAAATAAAATCATTATCATTATTACTATTACATTCTTCTTCGTATACATTTTAAATATAACATATCTCTACTAAAAATGACAAAATTAGTATTAAATAAATATTGTTTACTATAAATCGTAGTATGAAAGTATAAATATATTATAATACGTATTTAGATGTTTTATACTATATGCTAGATCATGTCTTTATTTAGATTTTATTGTTTTTTTTTTTTTTATTATCATACCGTAGATAAAACAACAAAACAAAATACGAGCATTGGGTACACTGCAACGGAAAAACCACAAATACTTTTGTTTGTTTTATCAAAGAAGTTGTTTATCAACATCCAATGCGTTTAAGGTTATAATTAATTAAGAAAAAAATATAAATAAATATCAAAATCCTTCCGTCGCCAGGGCATGAACCCGGATCTTTTCAGTTCTCCAAAGAGATACGGATAACTACATTTAAAATGTATAGTAGGTACATCAACTGAAGATTCACGTATAGGTTTTAGGAATCAACGACAAGCATAAAACACAGTAGTTTGTAACAAATTTTGACTATTTGTAATTTGTTTATGAATAAATTACAAGATTTTAAATTTTCTGTTGAATCATATGTAATGTTGATAATATAATTGTCATTGTTATAATATAATGTTAGTGAAAAAAAATATAGTTCCGAATTTATTTACTTCACATAAACGACAACAATCTAGAGAGCTGATCTTAAACCTGTAAAAGGACAAATCTTTGTACAACGGATCTCGCCAACACCGAATCTAAACGGTGCCATCGATATGCCCCCGTGTAGGGACAAAGAGAAGAAAAAGAAAAATGTGTTCCAGTAAAGAAGTACAGATGCATAAAAATTAAATCGATACCTAGGACACAAGTGTAAAAAAACCTGGTTGTCACACGACAATTAATTAATTTCTTTGTTTACTTTTCCTTTTTCGCTGTCATTCAATTTACCTCTATAATAAAAATCACAAATTTGAAACCCGTCAAAATGAAGATTGTAAATATGGGACATGTCAAATCAAATTATATAACTTGCGGATTTTATTCGAACTAACTTTCCATACAGCAAAATTTACTGAAAACGAATTAAATTCTGCTGAAAGATGGCTAAAAAGTATTAAAATATTGCATTGTCATCGTGTTCTGAGCTATTCTAAAAGTTTCAAATGTCTAGCTACTCGGGAAGTTAGTTAAAAATCGATTGCAAGATTTGTACTGGACAAACAAACTAACAAACAAGAAAGCAAGCTAATAAAAACGTAGTAAAATAAATAGATTGGAGGATAAACTTTTTAAAAGGAATCAATGTTTATAACCATGTATTATTTCTCAGATTCAAGCAACAAACAACTTTTTCCAAAAAAAATAGATTTTGATAATGCGTTATAATATCAAAATGTAATTTTAATATCAACACATCACTTTTATTCGAATTATTTATAATCTGCATTTAAGATTGTGAAAACTACGTATTGTCCAGGAGATAGCGTGCAAAAAAGTGTCTGACTAACATCAAGCTAGAATTTTGTATACAAGTTAATCTTTTGGTGCCTTTTAAGAATATGTTGTC
Organism: Gerris lacustris; assembly: GCA_951217055.1. Lineage (NCBI taxonomy): Eukaryota > Metazoa > Arthropoda > Insecta > Hemiptera > Gerridae > Gerris > Gerris lacustris. Next base: position 3,296,848 of record OX578281.1, on the reverse strand, counting down.
GGCTAAGTTCATTTGCAGGACATAGCTTGGCAATAGGCATTTGAAAAAACAAAACAAAAAATAAAGCGGTAGAGAGCGGCCATGCCCCGCCCATTAATGGTGGGAAATGTGATTTTAATGATCCTGAGTACAAAATTAGTTAGCAGACCAAAAATCAAGTTGATGTTAGTTTATCACTTGAAAGGTTAGTTATTAAAATATAACTAGTCCCCAGGCCACCATAAGAAGTGAGTCGCTGATTGATAAAGTTTTCTTACCTTATGGAATCGTATTTTATGCCTTGTCCACCGATGAATTGGGTATATGGCAACTGGGCGCTGGGCCATTTATTTTTTTTTGGACATGCCAAACATCACGTTCTGCGGGAACATTAAAAAGAGATAGATAAAGTTTTGATTTTCACAGGATCGTTTAATTAAATTATTGAAGCGAGTGTAAGCGAGCTTCTTACATTTATCAAACTATGCATCATGTCTGTCTGTCTGTCAGTAACGTTTACGCTTGTGACGATAACTTGAGTAAAAGTTGACCGATTTAGTTGAGTTACTAATACTCAAGCTAAGTTCGTTGGACAGTGTGATCCGTCGAAGAGTTCGCGCGCAATGCTCGCGTAAACGAGAGGTTCAAATATTAAATTGGAATTTCAGGACGGGAAAAGATTCTATCATTTTTTAGTAAAACCAACAGCGACACCGCTATGAATTAATAAAGATCGCTAAAACTATTAAAGCGGACCTAAACTTTTATAATAGAGAAAACAACCTTTTTACCGATATCTTACGTTCTAAAGTAACGATTTAAATAAAATTTCATATACACCATCTAATGCACAATTGAAACAGGCATGCAAAATTTCAATTTGATACATTTTATAATAATTGAAAAGGAGATGTGTGGTTAGAGGAATAGTAAGAATGCGGGGTGGTTCCCTTACTAGCCGCTGTACTACTACTATACCCATTATCTATCAACTCATAATGATTCATGAATATCTATTTTTTCAATATTCAATACATATTTATTACTATACGCTCGCTTCAATGATAGAGCCACGCGATGCCTAGTTTAAAAAACAGTGGTACAGGTGGCCACCGATACGAGTGGGCCGTTCACTTTTCAACGTCCCCGCAGAGTGACATGTTTAGGGCGGTGGACACCCCCCAAACTGCCCTCTCGTATCGGTGGCTACGTGTACCACTGTTTTTTAAATAATTTAATTAAACGATCCTGTGAAAATCAAATCTTTATCTATCTTTTCTTTTTTTTTTCAAATGCCTATTGCCAAGCTATGCCTCGCAGACGAACTTAGCCGACCACATATTCTTGAAGGACATTAAAAAATTAAATTATACACAAAATTCTAGCTTAAAGTTAGTCAATCACTTTTTTTCACGCTATCTTCTCGACTTTCATGGGAAACTTATTCAAAGGTTTTTAATCGTTAAACTTAAAATTTTTCCATCCAAAATGTATTTTACTGTTATCAATAGAAACACTGTACATTAAGTATTAAAACACTATTATATTCCATGAATTCCACATCTCATATATAAAACACTTTGAATACATTTTAAAATTCCAATATGGAGGGCGTGCAACTTAAGCTCGGCTAAATAACCGGTTTAAGAGAATATATCAGTTGTATTCACAGATGCTTACTCAAAGGACAGGTTATGAATTACGAAGGAATTGTGTCATTTGAATTTGACATAATTATGTATTAAAATAATTTATAAATCAATCCTTACAATTGAAATGTTGTTTACAAGAATACACAAGATGAGTTAATGTTATAGATAATATTAATGCCATGGATCAAATTATATTTTACTACGTTTTTATTAGCTTGCTTTCTTGTTTGTTTGTTTGTCCAAGTACAAATCTTGCAATCTATGTTTAACTAACTTCCCGAGTAGCTCAACATTTGAAACTTTTAGAATAGCACAGAACACGATGACAATGCATTATTTTAATACTTTTAGCCATCTTTCAGCCGAATTTAAATTCGTTTTCAGCAAATTTTGCTGTATGGAAAGTTAATTCGGAAAAAATCCGCAAGTTAATTTATTTGTTTTGACATATCCCAGTATTTACAATCTTAATTTTGATGGGTTTCAAATTTTTGGATTTTTTATTAAGAAGTAAACATTGAATGACAGCGAAAAGTAAACAAAGAAATATATTAATTGATGTGTGACACACAGGTTTGTTACACTTGACTTGACTTAATTTTTCTGCATCTGTACTTCTTAACTTTTACTCATTTTTCTTCTCTTACTGTCCCTACAGAGGGGCATATCAAAGGCACGGTTTAGATTCAGTGTTGGTGAGATCCGTTGTACAAAGATTTGTCCTTTTACAGGTTTAAGATCAGCTCTCTAGATGGTTGTCATTATTATGTGAAGTAATAAATTCGGAACTATGTATTTTTTTTTTTTTTACTAACATTTTATATAACAATGACAAATATTATCAACATTACATATGATTCAACAGAGAATTTAAAAACGTAGTATATTAAAAGTTCTTTTTATCTTGTAATTGTTTCAATTTAAAGAATTATAATTTTCCATTTACCGTATTGCATCCAATATATAAGACGCCCGAATATAAATATAATGCGAATATAAATCGTATATAACCGATTAATGAACCTTAAATGTGGAAAAAAAATAATACATCGAATATAAGTCGAACCCTGTATCAAAGGGAAAATCTTCCGTCCTCTTTTTTTAACAACTTGTTAAGACGTCAAATTCTGGCAGTCTACAATGGATATTCTTGGAATATTAAATCTTTATTTAGATGTAAGGCGCATTTGAATCTTTATTTAGTTATAACACAGACGCGATCCTGGCAGAGAAATAGCAAGGTTAGATTTTGAAATAAATGTTGAAGCTAACAAGAAATAATTAGAAGATAAATAGTACATTACGCGTAGAGTGCGGAAAGTAGCATTTTGCATGCGAGTGTCTAGTTTGCACCCGAGCGACAGCGAGGGTAGTAAAATTACACGAGCAATGCAAAATGCGGTTTTCGCACGAGTTGCGTACCGTACTTTATCTACGATTGTTAGATTTAGATAATAAATACAGAAAACAATAAACTTGCTGTATGTTAGTTCGTATCTCTCTCTTGATAAAGATGGCATTAATTCTTGAGATGTATTTTTTGCCAAATTAATTATTTCTGGAGGAGTATTATTCTCCACATTTTCGTCAAAGTCACTTGATTCACTCATTGTTTTTCACTAAAAACTCGATATAAACAGTTACTTTAATAAAAGAACAGCAAATTAGTTTTGTTAAATGTAAACAAACTCGCTAATCGTGCGAAAAGCTGAAGAATTCCTCTTCTTTACCGCGCTAGCGTGGTAAAGAAGAGGAATTCTTCAGAACTATGAGACGCGCATGCGCAATGAATACAAGTACGTAAAGAATCACTTTCTACGCATCTAAACAGAGATACAATGTTTATATTTCGTATCAATCGTAGATAAAAGAACTTTTTATATACTACGATTTTCAATATTCTTTCATAAATCATAAATTTGAAACCTGTCAAAATGAAGATCGTAAATATGGGTCATGTCAAATCAAATTACATAACTTGCGGATTATATCCGAACTAACTTTCCATACAGCAAATTAAGCGTCCATTAATTTCATAGTATTTTACTACGTTTTTATTAGCTTGCTTTCTTGTTTGTTTGTGTTTGTCCGGTACAAATCTTGCAATCTACTTTTAACTAACATCCCGAGTAGCTAGACATTTGAAACTTTTAGAATAGCTCAGAACACGATGACAATGCATTATTTTAATACTTTTAGCCATCAATTTCTGTGATGAAGACTTGTTCCCAATAATCAAGTCATTGCTAAAATTCTCTCTACTCTTCCTCTACCAGTAAGCAACGCCTCTGCTGACAGATCATTCTGGTCATTACGTCGAGTTATAGACACGGCTTCGTGCCAGGATGAGTGAAGATCAGCTTCCTGGGTTGTGTTTACTATATGTCCACACCAAGATTTGGTCATTGACATTGTAAAAGTTAATGACCGATTCGCCAAAGAAAAAAAAAATCGGCTTGAATTTGTAATTTAAATTTGTTTGTGAAATGTTTATAAAAACATTTTGTTTCAACTAAATTGAGTAATTATTTCCTGGACATGACCATCATTGGTTTATAATTTGAAACTATCCATTTATTAATTAACTTATAAAATGACGCTATAAATAATTAATTACTACTCTTTATATTTTATTTAAAGTATTATATATTTTTATCTCCAGTAGGGACGAAATGTAACTTTTCAGGCCTAATTTATAGGTAATAATGTTGGTCTTTTCATCCCTGTTCTTAAAAACGGGGAAATAATGTGAAAACAGGGAAATAATGTAAAAACGGGATTATAATCCACGTTCGCCAACCTAATTATTTTGTAAATAGTAGAGAATGAATAGCAAATGTAGTGAATTGGTTGAAATCAGGTTGGCACCACTGCTTTTAATCTCCCCAGCTGTATCGCGAGTTCTACGATGTTTGGTTTACTTTTGCTTTGCATTCGTTGAACTTTATTTTTTCTTTTACTTTAAAAGTGATTATTAATTGTTTTAAACCATTTAAATAATTTATATTATTTAATTTCTGTATTAAATTCGTTTATTAATGAAATACAAATGTTTTCTTTGTTGAATAAATCTTTTATAGCGCTTTTTCTGGAGATAAAATTTTGTATGTACCTCGAGAATAATGCATTATTATTCCCTTGTTATAATTATCTCCCTCGGCTACACCTCGGGAGCTAATTGACATTAATCCCTCGGCTTCGCCTCGGGAATTAAGATACCTAATACCCTCGGCTTCGCCTCGGGATTTAGTTGCCTTGATTCCTTCGGCTTTGCCTTAGGAATCAACTCAGTCACGCGGGAAATAATATCTTACATTATTCCCTAGGTGCATAAATAACTATTAAGTGTCAAGCAACAATAAAAAGTAATAACAATAAAAATATACCTTAAATTTGCAACATACCTAATATACCTATATAGACTGGTTTTGACAATCGTAAATAACAATTATCTATGTACTATGGCTTATTAGAGATTAAGAACAAGTTCAAATATAATTATTTTATTGTTATTATTAATAATTAAATATTCAATTTTACTCCTTTATATGTACAATGTACAAGCATAGAGAAATTTGTGACAAAATATTGAGCAGGTAATTTTACAAACGTTTATTTAACTTGTATGTATGTATGTTTAAAGCAGTTATCCTCAACCGATTGAACTGAAATTTTGCATACACGTCAAGTTTGGATGACGATGCATGGTTAGCTAAGTGACGTCATTCTAAATCCAATATGGCGGACTAGTTATTTTTTAAGGACGCCCATGATATGGGTATCATATGAATGGGTTTGCTGAGAAGAATACGAATAAAAACTTGTTTTTTTTTAATAAAATTATTTTGAATGTATGTTTGTTGTAATTTGAACGCTCTATAACTAGTGATGCGGTGCATAAAGAACTCGCATAGATTGAGGTCTTACGAGTACATCACCCTTACTATGTTCTCAATATTGCTACGAGGATAATTTTTCGGTGAAAACCTAACATATTCTTATTCAACCTGAAAACAGGTTTAAAATCATTTTACGAAAAACAGCAATAAGAATAGGCTTACTTTTTAACACCCTCATCTCGGTCACATTTGTTGAAAACTTTGCTACTCATAAAGCCTTTTAAAACAATGTATGGTATATCATTCTTACAATCTTCCTCTTTAATCGTCATATTATAGGACCGAGATGATGTGAGCCGAATTAAATTTCGTATAAATTCGCAAGTTCTCAGGAGCTAAAATGTTTTCCATTCATCCATACATAATCCATATTTATTAAAGTCATTGCAGGCTCACCACGCTCACCAGTTGTTACCTATATAATCTTTATTTAATAATATTAATGCAGGCTCGCTACGCTCGCCTGGTTATACCGCATTTCTATATAATATTTATTTAATAAAAATATTGCGGGTTCGTTGCGCTCGCCTGTTTATATAGCATTTTTACATTATCTTTATTTAATAAAAATTATTGCAGGCTCACTGCGCTCGCCTGGTTATACAACATTAGTACGTAATATTTATTTAATAATATAAATGCAGGCTCGCTACGCTCGCCGGTTTATAGAACATTTCACATAATCATAATTTAATAACGTTAATGCAGGCTCGCTTCGCTCGCCTGCTTATATAGCATGCATTTGTAGTAAATATTTTATTTAATAAAATGATTGCAGGCTCACTACGCTCGCCTGTTATAAAAGTAATATTAATGCAGGCTCGCTACGCTCGCCTCTTATAAAAGTATTTCTGCATAATCCTTATAATTTTATAAGGATAAAAATTTTAATAATATTATTGCAGGCTCGCTACGCTCGCCTGTTATAAAAGCATTTCTGCATAGTCTTTATTTAGTAATATTATTGCAGGCTCGCCTGTTTATACAGTATTTCTACATAATCTTTATTTAATAATATTATTGCAGGCTCGCTGCGCTCGCCTGTTATAAAAGTAATATTAATGCAGGCTCGCAACGCTCGCCTGTTTATACAGTATTTCTACATAATTTTTATTTAATAATATTATTGCAGGCTCGCTGTGCTTGCCTGTTATAAAAGTAATATTAATGCAGGCTCGCTACGCTCGCCTGTTTATACAGCATTTCTACATAATCTTTATTTAATAATATTATTGCAGGCTCGCTGCGCTCGCCTGTTATAAAAGTAATATTAATGCAAGCTCGCTACGCTCGCCTGTATATACAGCATTTCTACATAATCTTTATTTAATAATATTATTGCAGGCTCGCTGCGCTCGCCTGTTCATACAGCATACATTTTTAGTAAAAATTTTATTTAATAAAATGATTGCAGGCTCACTACGCTCGCCTGTTATAAAAGTAATATTAATACAGGCTCGCTACGCTCGCCTGTTTATACAGCATTTCTACATAATCTTTATTTAATAATATGATTGCAGGCTCGCTGCGCTCGCCTGTTATAAAAGTAATATTAATGCAGGCTCGCTACGCTCGCCTGTTATAAAAGTATTTCTGCATAATCCTTATAATTTTATAAGGATAAAAATTTTAATAATATTATTGCAGGCTCGCTACGCTCGCCTGTTATAAAAGCATTTCTGCATAGTCTTTATTTAGTAATATTATTGCAGGCTCGCTGCGCTCGCCTGTTTATACAGCATTTCTACATAATCTTTATTTAATAATATTATTGCAGGCTCGCTGCGCTCGCCTGTTCATACAGCATACATTTTTAGTAAATATTTTATTTAATAAAATTATTTTAGGCTCACTACGCTCGCCTGTTATAAAAGTAATATTAATACAGGCTCGCTACGCTCGCCTGTTTATACAGCATTTCTACATAATCTTTATTTAATAATATTAATGCAGGCTCGCTACGCTCGCCTGTTATGAAAGCATTACTGCATAATCTTTATTTAATAATATTAATGCAGGCTCGCTACGCTCGCCTGTTATAAAAGCATTTCTGCATAATTTTTATTTAATAATATTAATGCAGGCTCGCTACGCTCGCCTGTTATAAAAGCATTTCTGCATAATTTTTATTTAATAATATTATTGCAGGCTCGCGGCGCGCCTTTTTATACAGTATTAGTACATAATCTGTAGCCTTTAAAATTCCTTTAAACGATTTATAACATGTTATGCAGATATGTAAAACTTTTTTTTGTTTTCTTTATATTGGCCGCCATTTTAAAAATATTATGTGTGAAATTTGAATAGTTGGATATTCCTTTTCTAGACTTCAAGAGCTTTAAATTGATGTATAACATGTCATACTGACTAAAAACTGTTTGTTTAGTCGTCCGCCATATTGACCGCCATCTTGAAAATAATAACTGTAAAATTTTATTAGTTACATATTCTTATCCTCCTCTTAAAGGCCTTTAAAACGATGTATAACACATTATGCTGGATATAACTTTTTATTTTAGTCGTCCGCCATATTGGCCACCATCTTGAAAATATGCACTGAGAAATTTTATTAGTTACATATTCTTTTTCATCTCTTAAAGTCCTTTAAAACTATGTATAACACATTATGCTGGCTAAAACTTTTTTTTATAGTCGTCCGCCATATTGGCCGCCATCTTGAAAATATTAAGTGTAAAATTTTATTAGTTACATATGCTTATCCTCCTCTTAAAGGCCTTTAAAACGATGTATAATACATTATGCTGACTATAACTTTTTATTTTAGTCGTCGGCCATATTGGGCGCCATCTTGAAAATATTGAGTGAGGAATTTCCAAAAACTATACACTTCTCACAAATGCTGAGATGCATATATGTGCCAAATTTCGTTGAAATTTATCAATTTTTACTCCAGTTATCGTTAGACAAACAAACAAACACACAAACAAACAAACACACAAACTTTTCAAATCCCAAGTCTCTGTAATGAAGAACTCACTGCGCTCGTTCAATTAGTTTAGGATTACTTTTAGCTACACATCAAAATTTATAAAAGCCAGCCTGGGAAAGTTTATAATTTTAAAATTAATTTACGATTTAACATTATTAATTACAAGTCATACCAAACTGAGTTTTAGTTAAGATTTATAACTTAATATCCCTTTTGCACGCGAATTACATTATTATCTTTTCATATATATGCCATCTTATCCAAAGATAATTATTATTTTTGGTTCAGTTTTTATTTTAGTTATAATAAACATGTCATAAAAGCTATTATATTAAATTTTACTTATAGAGCTTTCAAATTTGAATCCCGCTTTAAATTTAAATATAAATAATATTGGGTACAATTTATTTTTTCATGTCCTGCAGCAAATATTATAGAGGATGATGGCGGACGTTCCTCTTAATATTCTGCATATTTTATGACCCTCAAATATCAACGTTTACAACATGAAGTCAATAAGGTAACATTAAATATGATAAAGTCATAATAGTACATTACACCGTCGAGTGCGGAAAGTAGCATTTTGCATGCGAGTGTGGAGTTTGCACCCAAGCGACAGCGAGGGTATTAAAACCACACGAGTAATGCAAAATGCCGTTTTCGCACGAGTTGCGTACCGTACTTTATCTACGATTGTTAGATTTAAATAATAAATACAGAAAAAAATAAACTTGCTGTAAGTAAGTTCGTATCTCTTCGCTTGATAAAGATGGCATTAATCTTGAGTTGTATTTTTTGCCGAATTAATTATTTCTGGAAGAGTATTATTCTCTACATTTTCGTCAAAGCCACTTGATTCATTCATTGTTTTTCACTAAAAACTCGATATAAACAGTTACTTTAATAAAAGAATAGTAAATTAGTTTTGTTAAATCTAAACAAACTCGCTAATCGTGCGTAAAGCTGAAGAATTCCTCTTCTTTACCGCGCTAGCGTGGTAAAAAAGAGGAATTCTTCAGAACTATGAGATGCTCATGCGCAATGAATACTAGTACGTAAAGAATCACTTTCTACGCATCTAAACAGATATATAATGTTTATATTTCGTATCAATCGTAGATAAAATATATTAATTAAAGACTTAAATTTTACAATAACCTGTTTCAAAAATTATATTAAGGAAGTTAGATTAATACTTATGTTGGACGAAACTTTAAAACAAGAAAAGAAAAATAAATAATAATGGCCGCCATGTAAGGATTAATGACAATAAAAAATCGATAATGGCCGCCATGTAAGGATTAATGACAATTAAAAATCGATAATGGCCGCCATGTAAGGATTAATGACAATGAAAAATCGATAATGGCCGCCATGTAAGGATTAATGACAATGAAAAATCGATAATGGCCGCCATGTAAGGATTAATGACAATGAAAAATCGATAGTGGCCGCCATGTAAGGATTAATGACAATGAAAAACGATAATAACGGCACTCAACATAATGTCGGCAAGTTTTAAGCCGGCCATACACGTTGCGATATACCTACCTGACAGATAAATCAGTGCAGGTAACCTGAACCGCAGCGCAAGTGCTGTCATAAATGTGCAGTTATGTCATATTTTGATAGAACACACGCTTCAGTTTACCTGCATAGGATTACCTGTCAGAACCACAACGTTATACGAACGGCAATACGATAGCTCTATGACATTATCCATGCTATTGTCAATAAGATAAATTAAATATGATAAAAGTAAAAAATAATCTTCCAATTATTATGGCACATAGCATCCTCTCGTTCTATTTTGTATACTTTAATGATTTTTAATATAAATAGACTGCCAATTGGTGTGGCACTTAGCTTCCTCGCTTCCTATCCACGTACTTTATTGATTTTATGCTTTTACAAGTCATTATTGTCAAATTGGTTTAATTTACCCCCGTTTTTTTTTTAATCTGTCAAAATTGTTTTGATTTTTTACATTAATTAAAGTATCAATTTACCAAATTTAAGGAGCGTAGACGATTGAAATTAATCAGGGGTCATCTGCAGGCTACTTTCGACAAACTATTCAAATTTCATACGAAACAGATAAGTACTTTTGAAGATATAGGTGTAAATAAATGTATATTTGTACGCATGTGGAAGAAAAATAAATTGGCGGAGAAGGTTGAAACTTATATGGGACCAACAATGGGCTAATTATGACCTACCATACAAATTTCAATAAAATCAGATATGTTGGATCGCAAAAATTGAGCGACAGACCGACAGGCAGACAGATACAGAACGAAAAATGTTCCCTGATGCCTGAATCGGATTTCTGTATCGGAATTTTTTGAAATCGGAGACCTACAAATTTTTTGTTCTTCGAAACGATCACATACAAATACCTTCGGTGAGCTCGGAAGAAATATAAGAAATTCATCATTACAATAAGTCCCTTTTCCTTAAGGTTTTTTATTTCCTTATTATTCAATTTATAATAATAAATAAAATACTCAGTAGCGAAGGACGTTTGCTTTAGTTATACGTTTGCTTTAGTTATACAAATAATGATTTTCTTTTAATTTTGCCTTAACTCTGCTAGGTATACAAACAGTTCGTTACTTTTAATTATGTCTCTTTTCTAACTCCGCCATATATAAGTAGTTAGCAATGTATACGTACTTAGCAGTGTGATTTTATATTTAATGAAAAATGTAAGGAACTTCGTTCCTACCGGGTGTCCCGCGACACCACACGTATTTTTTTAATACACATTGAAATGCGACGGGATTAGCCGGGGCTATACGGATAAAAAGAAATAAAAATAAATCCAAATTGGTTCGGATCACCAATTTTCTTTTGGCACAAGCATAAAAAACCAAACACAATGGTGACATAATTAATTATGATAATAAATATAATAGAAGCATTATAGTTAAACTAATATTTATTTTAATTGTAGAATAAAATGGTAATCATTTTTTATTTTTTTATAAAATAAAATTTATGTTCAAACAATAGAAAAATAATCCCAGCACTAAAAATTATAAAAATATGAATCTATTTATACACAAAAATATTTGTATACTAGAAATAAAAATCCCCAGTCATATAAATATATTATAAAAACCCTATTCACTTGTTAGTTGTAGGTTTTTTTATTTGATTTTTCCTACTTTAATAATATTGTAACTCAAAAAATGTTGTACATATATTAATGTTGTACATATATCAATGTTGTACATATATCAATGTTGTACATATATAAAATTGTAAAGGATAAAGTGAAAACAATGAGACTGTGACCTTTATATGCCTTTGTACATCCTAAACTATGTATATAATTAGAAATAAACTTTTTGAAACTGAAAACCCTATGCCTTTATTTTTTTTTTTTTACTACGTTTTTATTAGCTTGCATTCTTGTTTGTTTGTTTGTCCGGTACAAATCTGGCAATCGATTTCTAACTAACTTCCCGAATAGCTAGACATTTGAAACTTTTAGCATAGCTCAGAACACGATGACAATGCATTATTTTAATACTTTTAGCCATCTTTCAACAGAATTTAATTAGTTTTCAGCAAATTTTGCTGTGCGGAAAGTTAGTTCGGAAAAAATCCGCAAGTTATTTTATTTGTTTTGCCATATCCAATATTTTCGCAATCTTCATTTTGACGGGTCTCAAAATTGTGATAGATAAACATTGAATGACAGCAAAACAGGAAATATCGATTATATTATTTATCGATTATATTATTTCAAATATATTGATGGCACGGTTTAGATTTGGTGTTGGGGAGATCCGTTGTACAAAGATTTGTCCTTTTATAGGTTTAAGATCAGCTCTCTATGGTTGTCATTTATGTGAAGTAAAAAAATTCGGAACTATTTTTTTTTTCACTAATATTATATATTATATAACAATAACAATTATATTATCAACATTACATACGATTCAACAGAATATTTAAAAACGTAGTATATAAAAAGTTCTTTTTATCTTGAAATTATTATAAAATATGATTTTATATGTTCAATCACTAAAAATAATCATTACACTAAAAATTAATTTTTATTAATAAAAATGTATTATTTAAAAAACGTGTGTCTTTATGTTTATCAAACCTCCGATTCCTATAATGAATATAATATATTAAGAGAAATTTAATCCTTAGACATAAAGAAATGCTTCTCCCATATATTTATTTTATAAAAATCCTTTTCCTATGATATATTTATTAAATTCACAACTTTTGAGAAAAAACCATTCTCAAAATATAAGCAATACTGTTCTTATGATGTTTATTTATACTACAAAAATCTATTATTTGTATAAATAATAAAAATTCTATTCCTATAATTATTTTAAAAATTTTATGTAGGTGTATCAATAAAATGCATTTATAATAATAAATGAAATAATGAAATTATTAATAGGACATTTTTTAAAAAAAAAATTAAATATAGTAGCTTACTATACTATTGTACTTTTTGTACTATATGTACTACTAGGGCTATAAAATATTTTATAAAGAAAATTGTTTTTCATTATTTCATTTGGTTTATTTTACTAAGATCTATATTAGAAATAGAATGCGCTTAATTTTAGAATAAAATACAGAGTATTCCATAAAATTTATAAAATGGTAAATATGTTCGAACATTTTATTTTATTAAAAAAAGTAAATAAGAGAAAATCTTTTATTTTGTATTTAAAAAAATGTATTCTACAATGTTGTATATTTCAGTCTGCTAAGAAAGTTATAATTAATAATAAGTTATTTCTAGGCATGTAAAGAAATTTTAATTTTTATAAAACTTTATATATATTTGTTTATGGCTATGATTATAATTTAATGTATTATGTTCTATTTTATTTAGAATAAAATAAGCAGTATTCCATAAAATTGTAATATTTTCGTTAAGAGAAAATATTTTATTTTATTTGATCATTTTTAAAATTATTTATTCTACAATGTTGTATACTTCTGTCAGGCAAGAAATTTGTAATTAATGATAAATTATTTCTAGGAATACAAAGATATGTATTCATTTTGTTTTTTTATATAAAAAGTTATACCTATATTTGTTTATGGCTATGATAATAATTTTAAGTATTATGCTGTATTTTATTTATTTATTTTCATTTTATTATATTATAAGTGTGTTAATTAGTTTAGTTTTATTAAAATTGTATACTTCTGTCAGGCAAGAAATTTGTAGTTAATGATAAACTATTTCTAGGAATATAAAAGATATGAATTCATTCTTTTTTTTTTATATAAAAAGTTATCTATTTGTTTATGTCTATGATTATAATTTCAAGTATTATGTTCTATTATATTTTTCTATAATAGTGTTAATTAGTTTAGTTTTATAATTTTTTATTATATTCTATATTATATTTAGTAAATTAAAATAATATATTAATTGAATACTCACAGGTTATGGGATGCCGGTATCCTTAAAAAAAAAACAAAAGACGGTAGCGTAGTGTGGTTTTGTCTAATATAATGTTATTGGTTAATACCATATGAAGACGTATTTCGCACTGATAGCGAATCTGCAGTAACCTGAAGTCCTTAGCTTGTATACTTGAAAGCTTAACCTGCGCTTGTAGTGGGGTGGGGATAGGCTTGAACTTGGCATTGAACCTTCTTGTAGTGATCTCAATTCTACCAACCACAGTCAACATTTTTACAACTTGTTTGGTACTGGTCTGCTCTGTGTGTTACCCATGTTTTAACTTGCATTTTCATTAAAAATTATCTGTTTTTAATAAGTTTTTAATAAGTTTTTTAATAAGTTTTTAATAAGTTTTTTAATAAGTTTTGATTAATGTGTTCAGTTGGAGTGATTACAGTGATTTGTTTTCAATCTTACACGATAATTTCATTTTCTATTTAACAAATCCATCTAGATTTATCATATTATATCAATTATTATATTATTAAATATACATATTAAAAAAAAAATTGAACGTTTATGTGTTGAATTTTAATATGCACGCCATCTGTATTGTAAAATTTGAGGTAAAGTAAGAATTTTTCGCGCAAATTTTATAATGTGTTAATAATTTAAATTATACCATGTTAGTAATGTTGTCGTGTTACCAATTATTCAGGAATAAGCAGCTTTATAGAACTTAATTTTTAATCAGTTCCTCATTATCTATATATATATTTTTTTTTAATAAAAGTAAGATAAGGGGCATAAAAATAAAAAAATTAAAAATTTATAAAACAAAAACAAATTTCATTGTTTAATTGATATAAAGGTAATAATATTAGCTATAATAAACATTATTTCATTATATAAAAATTAAATATATATTTAGACATTTTAGTTAATTACAGAAATTGTTTATATGTGTAATATAATACATACTTATAACCTAAATACATAGATAAGGTTAATTATCAATTGCTCAGTTTTTGCTTTTAAAGAAACAATTAAATTTTAATAATCGGATACTCGAATAAATTTAAATTAGATACTTTTAATATAATAATTTATATATGATATATTCTTATTTTTATTTTTATCTAGTACAAACATAAAAGTGATCACTTGATAGAATCAGGCATATTTTTATTTTTATTTTTATTAATATTTTACGATTTTGGTAGTATTCATACTACGAAAAGATTAAATTTTAATTTAAATCAAATTATAATTATAATTAACTACGGGAAACAGACAGAGAAAAATACACTCCAGCGCTGGGATTTGAACCACATCAGGCCTCTATATTTCCAGTATAGCGCTCTATATATAGAGGCCTGTGGTTCAAATCCCAGCTCTGGAATGTATTTTTCTCTGTCTGTTTCCCGTAGTTAATAATAATTATAATTTGATTTAAATTTTATTTTTATTTATTGAAATAACATTTTTCAGGGTACATTAATACTTATTGTTAATTATTTAACATTCTATTTTGTATGTAATAAGATATTTGTTCCATAAATTCCATGGTACTTCTTTAGATTGTTACTCCCCTATATCGTATTAAAATAAAAATTACTTTGACAAAATAATTATTAAGAAAAAGGGATGTCTAATCAAATGTACTTTGGGACAAAGGAATATTTCAATTCTGTTTTTATAAGGGGAGTAACAGTCTAAAGAAGAACATTCCAACACACCTTCTTTAGATTGTTACTCCACTATGTTGTTTTTATAAGGGGAGTAACAATCTAAAGAAGTGCCAATTCCAAAAGATGTGGATATAATTACATATTTCAAAAAGTTCTTTAAAGAGATAAGTACTTTCAAAACGAAACTCCTTCCATGATCTAATGGGAAGTAAAAATAAAAAAAATAAAATTATTTTAAGTTAAAAAAAATATTTTAATATTGGCGATATTTCAACCCCTCCATAGGTCCATTTTCAAGCTAAAAATAATTTGTATATATAATAACAAAAAATTCATTAATGGTATACAACTTTATACACAACCTAAAAAAGCATACTTGTATAACATCTCAATACTGTCTGGCTACCTTACATGCACATTATATAATTTAATATATAGTAATTAGTAATTACTTAATTTATAGTGTTTTACACTCTATAAGTATATATTTCAAAATCTATCTCGCCTTTTCAAAAAGCTCAGGATTTCTCCTTATGGTCTATTGGGTACTCAATTATAGTTCCAGAATTCACAATCCATACAAGTTTTGTCATAATATGTTAATTGTTTATATATTTTAAGATGTGAATTATGTATTGGAATAGTGATGAAGAGAAGTAAATGTTTGGAATCTGGTGTAAAAAGCTTGAAAATTACCAAAAGGGGTTGAAATATAGAATATGATGAAACTTGTGTGTAATGTGAATTCTTGAACTATTATTGAGTATCCAAATAGACAATAAGGAGAAATACTGAGCTTTTTTCCAAATATAATTTAATTAAAGAAAAAAACTGACCTTTTCATAACTCCCTAAATACTCAAAAGTGTATCAATATAATTCTCTATTTACTAATTTATTTATAAAAAGTTTTCTTCAAATGTATGATAACCACAAGAATTTTTTTTTTCAATTAGTATTAATCACTACCCATTAGTCTTATGGAAGAAGTTTTACTTTAAAACCAAAATTAAGGTAAAGAGTATTACAAAAACTAATATGCAATAGTACATAATATACAATAGCACCTAAAATTAAAATAAGAATAGTATATCTTGAATAGTATACCTTTTGTAGTACACCTTGTCTAAAACATACTTTCTTTTATGCCCTGAAATGGTTTAAAAAAATAAGGATGTAATAAATATATAAATAATAATGTCATTTATTAATCTATATTCACAATTTTAAAGAATAAATAATTATATCATGTTTTATAATATAGTACATTTAATTATAACAATATTGATAATTAAAATAGTTATTAAAATAGATCAAATTGGCGATTTGTTGTAGCTATATATATATATAAATATATATATATATATATATATATATATATATATATATATATATATATATATATATATATATATATAATATATATATACAGGGTGATCCAAAAGTTCGGCAACGGCTTAATATCTTCGGTTATAATTGTGATATTAAGTTCCCGTTTGCGGGTATCTTAATCATTTGTAAAAAACTACTTTTTTGGTGGGTAATAATTTTTTCCGCCATATTGGTTGCCGCCATATTGGATTCAACTTTGAAATTTTAAATTGGAACACCCATAAAGTGATACATTTTTGGAAAGCCCTTAAAAAAAGAAAACATTTGCCGCAAACCCGAGTTTTCTATCTACTCCCGTTCCAAAATGGCGGACACTCAAAGTATAAAATAATTACTCTTTTTTTGTTATTTTCAATAGTTTAGTAAGATATAAAAAATCGGTCCAAGACAACTCAGACTAACATTCTCATACAATCTCGGTCCCAGATCTCAGGGAACATAGTTAGCTATCAAGTCATAGTTTCCGAGATATTGATGAAAATAAATCTGATTTCGTTGAAAATCAAAAACAAAAAGTAAACAACCACCTGTTGTATACATTTTAAATAATACAAATTTACTCAGCATCACGTAGGTTTATCATCGAAGCGAGCTTAATGCAATAAATATTTAATTTTTATATTCATATTTTATGGGATCTGGGACCGAGATTCTATGAGAATGTTAGTCTGAGTTGTCTTGGACCGATTTTTTATACCTTACTAAACTATTGAAAATAACAAAGAAAGAGTTATTTTTTACACTTTGAGTGTCCGCCACTTTGGAACGGGAGTAGATAGAAAGCTCGGGTTTGCGGTAAATGTTTTCTTTTTTTAAGGGCTTTCCAAAAATGTATCACTTTATGGGTGTTCCAATTTAAAATTTCAAAGTTGAATCCAATATGGCGGCAACCAATATGGCAGAACAAATGATTACCCACCAAAAAAGTAGTTTTTTACAAATGATTAAGATACCCGCAAACGGGAACTTAATATCTCAATTATAACCGGAGATATTAAGCCGTTGCCGAACTTTTGGATCACCCTGTATATATATAACTTATAAATTAAAATGTATATATTGTACAGAGAATAAAGAATTGTCGCCAAGCCTAAAAATATATATTAATATGCCATTAGCAATTGGCACTAAACAATAAATTTAACTGTATTTGCTTTTAACAAGTTTACACTGTTAAAATATAACAGTTTACAAACAGTTTACACTGTTCATTTTATTAAATAGAAAAACAAAACAATATTAATGATTATAATAATACCATTAAACTTGTTAGGTAAATACAAATATTTGCTTACATATTATATTGTATTTAATCAAGTGTGTTTCAACATAAATACATATTAAATATGCAATGCTGAAAAATGTTTTCTAAGCAATTTATAAATTTAGATCATGAAATATCATAATATTTTTTATAAAAAAAAATTATATGCATACTTAATTACATTAGGTATACATAAAAAATATGGCTTTTGTTTAAATATGGCCATATTTAAACAATAAATTTTAATTAGGTTTATTTGCTGGCTTTAATTAAGGTTGAACTAAAGACATGACTATATTTTTAAAAATATCGGATACGGGTTATCTCGGAACTTTTTCTCACTTCGGAGGCCACTAAAGTGGCCTCTCCTGCGAAGCAGCATTGGGTGTGGTCGTACTCTGATGGGTGACCGTTTAGAACTAACTGATTTTTTATTACAATTTAAAAAAAAAAAATACATATTATTTTATTTTATTTCATGTATAATTATTTGAATTTTGGCGGAATTTTGACAGATGTAAAAAACTTAGACGTTTAACAAATAGACCAGGAGATAGCGTGCAAAAAAGTGTCTGACTAACATCAAGCTAGAATTTTGTATACAAGTCAATATTTTAGCGCCTTTTAAGAATATGTGGTCGGCTAAGTTCGTCTGCGGGACATAGCTTGGCAATAGGCGTTTGAAAATAAAAAAAACGGTGGAGAGCGGCCATATACCCACCAATTATGGTGGACAATGTGATTTTCATGATCCTAAGTACAAAATTAGTTAGTAGACCGAAAATCAAGTTGATATTTGTTTATCTGTTGACAGGTGACCACGTTGAGTTTTAGTAATATTTGAATAACTAACCTATCAAGTCTGAAAATAACATCGACTTGATTTTTGGTCTACTAACTAATTCTGTACTCAGGATCATGAAAATTACATTGTCCACCATAATTGGTGAGACATGGCTGCTCTCCACCTGTTTGTTTCTTCAAATGCCTATTGCCAAGCTATGTCCCGCAGACGAACTTAGCCAACCACATATTCTTAAAAGGCGCTAAAAGATTGACTTGTATACAAAAACCTAGCTTGATGTTGGTCAGACACTTTTTTGCATGCTAACTCCTGCACTATGAAGAAAAGTAAAAATATGTTCACTTCACTTTTTACTTTCTCATATAAAGAGAAAGTATTGTGATGGCGCGAAAATTCGATTTTGAGATTTTGATGGATTTACACGTTTTGAGGTCCCCTGAGTCCAAAAAAGTGGTTTTTAAAAAATGTCTGTCCGTCGTCTGTCGTCTGTCGTCTGTCTGTGCAGACGCCTGGAGCCTAAACTACTGGGCCGATTTTGACGTAATTTGGCATACATGTTCAGAAAAATCATACCCCGAGGCGAAATCGAGAAATGAATTTTAGCTCCAAATTTAGGGGCGCTACCCCCCCCAAAAACCCTGAAAAAACGTGGAAAAAAAATATTTCTCGAAAACGGTTCCGACGATTTTGATTAAACAATTCTAAAATATAGTCCATTTAAATACGGATCCAACGATATAAGCCGTTTTCCCGGGAAAAATCTAGTTCCTGAGAAAATAGCTTAAAACGTGGACGGAGAGAGCCCGGGTTCGATTCCCCGCCCAGGAGAAGTTATTTTTATGATCCATTTTGATGAAATATTCAATAATATTTAAATGTACAATTAGAAACTATTAAATGGAAAACACTGGGTTAAGTAATTATGAACTCGTATATGAGAAAGTTTGTCTGAGTTGTCTCGGACCGATTTTTTTATTAAGGAAAAGAAGAGTGCGTTACTTAGAAGTGTTACTTGATGGACGCAATAAGGAGTCCATAACTGATATTACACTAATAGTTGTTTTCTATTGAAACAAAATAATTTTAAATCTGTAGCAATGTGTTGACGGACATTGCTAAGAGAGATGTTTAAGGAAGCTTTGCTGCTCGTATCTGCAGATATGAAAGGATACATTCACTCTTCCTGACCTTCAGGTTCCCACCGACCTTAACAAAAATGTTGTCCTCTCGAGTCCACTACTGAAACCTTGAGATAAGTCCTACTTGGCACCCACACAACATGATTCAATAACTTAAACATTAACTTCATCCCATCAACTTATCTCATATCAACAAAAAAATTCTATTATACAGGGTGGTCCAAAAGTCTCCCCCCCCCCCTCTTAACTTTTGAACGGTTTGAGATAAATTAATGAAACTTGGGGGATCTCTACCATGCAAAGGGAAGATTGTTTTCATGCAATCACCCACTGGGGGCAACCACCCACTTTGCCCCCAGGCCACACAACTTCAAAATTTCAAATTGGAGTGTATATTTTTGATAGCATATTTGGATTCTACAGTGAAAAATAATATACTTTTACTTGAAACTATTTTTTCTATCTCCAATATTTTGCCCCCAGCAGGGGGGCAAAGATGGCAAAATAACCCTTCCGATAATACGTTGTAAAATCTAAACGGTTAGAGATAAATTAATGCAACTTACGGGATCTTTACCATGTAAAGGGAAGTTTGTTTTCATGCAATCGCGCAGTAGGGGCAACTACCCATTTTGCCCCCAGACCACCTAACTTCAAAATTTTAACCTGGAATGTATATTTTTGATAGCAGATTTAGATTCTACGGTAAAAAATAAAAATATTTTACTTCAAACTTTTTTTTCTATCTCCAATATTTGTCCCCCTACAGGGGGGGACAATGGTGGTTGCCCCCTAGTACGCGAGTGGATGATTACACACTTCCCTTTACATGGTGCAGATCCCCCCAAGTTCCATTACTTTATTTCAAACCGTTTAGATTTTATAACGATCTAAGTGTTATTTTTTTTACTATTTTGGAAGGTTTATTTTGCTATATTTGCCCCCCTGTAGGGGGCAAAATATTGGAGATAGAAAAAATAGTTTCAAGTAAAAGTTTATTATTTTTCACTGTAGAATTCAAATATGCTATCAAAAATATACATTCCAATTTGAAATTCTGAAGTTGGGTGGCCTGGGGGCAAAGTGGGTGGTTGCCCCTAGTGGGTAATTGCATGAAAACAAACTTCCCTTTGCATGGTAGGGATCCCCCAAGTTTCAATAATTTATCTCAAACCGTTCAAAAGTTAAGAGGGGGGGGGGGACTTTTGGACCACCCTGTATAATAATACTATCCTAAAACCAGGATAAAGGATATCAGTCCTTCATAGTAGCAAACGAACCATTAGCTGATCTAGAATAGATTCTTTCTCTCTTCAGATCAGAAATCTAAACTTGTTACGGTTTTAAGTTTATGTTTAACCCGTAGGCACAGTTTATGTATTTATGTTATGTAATTGTATTGAACTAGGTAGATTAGGAGACGATCGTTGGTCTAGGACAGAGATAGGGTCTGTATTTGTTGTTAAAAAATAAGCGTTCTCTGTTTTGGTCCAACGTTCGTCAAGAAATTGAAACCTAAGAGGTGGCGTCGGGAGCATCAGGCAGTCGGTCCCTAAGCTTGCCTTTGACCACTGATCGTTGTAGCCGTGGGCAGTGATAGTGTTGGACCTGGATTCAGCCGTAGACGCGGCTGTGGCGCGCCATTGTTATTTCAATCACTGTGAAGTTTGGGGACTGTGGAGTTTCATATGGACTCAGATGTGCTAGAGCGAATTTAGTGTAGTTGTAGCAGGAAAGCGAGATTTCTGCAAGCGACCCAGTCACCGGATTCACCGGACCGTACCCGGTCTGTAAACGGCGGACGTCATCCCACTGGACTTCCCGTCCCCTCTCCCCGGTAGCTTAAGATCTTGCATGTCTAAAAAACCGAATAGGGTTAAGTTTTTGTTGTTTCTATTTTAATATATACAGGGTGACCGGAAGTTATCCAGCCAAACTTCATGGTTAGTTTTTATGGCCAAATTGGAACAAATAATGTCGTGTAAGCATATGCCCATTTCTCAATAGTTCTCGAGATATCAATTTATTTCTTTATTTTTAAGTGCTTCACGAAACTTTTCACAAAATGCCAAATATCTCAAAAACTAAATTAGATAGGGAAATTAAGGTAAGGAACAATTTTAAAGAGCATGAAAAAACCTTCCAGAATCACTCATTTATTTTCAAATTATCAGCTGCTAAACATCTTTTCAGTCCTGTTACATTTGAAAATTTGGATTTTTTGAAATTCGACCACAAAATTCCTGGGCTTTACCATAATGGGCCATAATGGGGAATTATGGTGAATTGAATGTTACAAGGTGTGCATTTTTTTGGTCCGGATCTCAACCAATTTTAGTACAAATCCAAAAAAAAAGGTTTCCCCAAACGAAACCACAACACTTAGGGTTTCTTATAGGAAATTAGACAAAATATTTTTAATTTAAACGTGAAGAGTGTTTTGGAAAAGAAAATGGATAGAGAAAATAAAGAGGGGGGACAGACATGCAACATCCCTTATTTGTACTGGATGTATTAGACCTAGTAGAACTTACTTGTACTGGATGTATTAGACCTAGTAGAACTTACTTGTACTGGATGTATTAGACCTTAGTAGAACTTACTTGTACTGGATGTATTAGACCTAGTAGAACTTACTTGTACTAGATGTATTAGACCTAGTAGAACTTACTTGTACTGGATGTATTAGACCTAGTAGAACTTACTTGTACTGGATGTATTAGACCTAGAAGAACTTACTTGTACTGGATGTATTAGACCTAGTAGAACTTACTTGTACTGGATGTATTAGACCTAGTAGAACTTACTTGCACTGGATGTATTAGACTTAGTAGAACTTACTTGTACTGGATGTATTAGACCTAGTAGAACTTACTCGGACAGTGGGAGAGTTGGCTAATCCTATGATCTCAAAACGTTTTACGCAGGACTTCTAATTTTTTTTTTACACAACTGTTTTTGCTGGGATGTATTTACCGGTTCGTCATAGGCAGGGCCGTACCTAGGTGCTCCTGCGTACATGGCAAACCCGTAAAAGTGCGCCCCACAGGGGGGTCTGGGGGGTATGGAATACCCCCCAGGGGAGAGGGGGGTCCGGGGCCCCCCCCCCTTCCGGAAAATTTTTGGAATTTTAACGTCAGTAAAACAAATTTTTAAGCAATTCTGGCTCTAAAAGTTAAAGTAATTTTTTAGTTTTCGCTACTAGAAAGTACTATTTAACACGTAAAAAAAGTACCATTTAAGTATTATTTAAAAAAAAAATACTATTTAACACCTTGCTACACTATAATAACTCCTTTTTCGGTTCAAGGTTAAATGGTTGATATAAAAAGTTTATTTAGATAAAACATCAACTGTCATTTCACTTTTCACCACAGCAAATATGAAATTATAATTTAATTAAGTACAATACTGAACGGAAAAATATTTACAATATTACAAAAAGTAAGTTGATACTTACAATATTGACATCTTAACTTTATTTCTTAAGTAAAAAATACTTTTTACACAATGAGTACTTTAAAAATATAATAAGTAGAATTACATTTTTTTTAGGGCATTTATATAATTATATTGTATTGTTATTCATAAATGTTGTTACTGAATACATACAAATGTAATTACAATTTTCAAAAAAGAATATTCCATACCTTTTTTATCATTTTATTAAAAAAAAAATCAACACTTGTTGGTTCTGAACCCTTTATTTGGTTATTTTTTATATGTAAAAACTATTAAACGTTTTTTTCTTTCGTATTTTCGGTATCATAAGTGTTCTTACTGTTTAAATAATTTAAGATGGTGTTAATAAATTGAGTAATTTTCGATATGGGTGAGTGCATTGAGTTTATTAATTACATGTTTTTTCACACTTTACTTGTTTAAACTAGTATTAAGAAATAAGGGTGCCGCGAGAAACAATTAACCAAGTTGGGGTGCCACCATTAGAAAAAGGTTGAAAAACACTGCCCTAGCCGCTAGGGGGTGGGGCGGATGCGCCTCGAGGCAACGCTAGGCCCTAGCGTTGCCAATATAAACATGAATCGCACGCCACCGCGCTAAGCGCAATGTCACAATGTGATTAATGTTCATCATAAAAACACGAATTGACAGCTCACACAACCGAAATTAGTAAAAAGTTTTCATTTTGACCAA
The DNA here is from genome assembly GCA_951217055.1 of Gerris lacustris. Lineage (NCBI taxonomy): Eukaryota > Metazoa > Arthropoda > Insecta > Hemiptera > Gerridae > Gerris > Gerris lacustris. The sequence goes on along the minus strand of OX578281.1, from coordinate 3,272,522 downwards.
TCTTACCAATCAAAAAATGTTTTTCCTCTTCTCCATTTTGCGCCCTTCTCAAACCTGCGCCCTTGGCAAGGGCCACCTTCGCCACAGCCTCGGTACGGCCCTGGTCATAGGTAAGCTTGGCATGTAATATAATATTATCTTCAGCATCTATATTTGATATTTTATTTATTGCATCAATTTAGTTAAAAGGTTGGGATGAAAAAGTCATCTGGAATGTATATAAAAATTAGAAAAGATTATTATTTAATCTTCACATCATAATCTTTATTGATTATGGAAACAAACATATTCAAATATATTTTAACATTAAATGTTTTTACATAGTTGTAGCCTAACAAGATTAGTTTTTAACTAAGGTCATTTATGGGCATATTAACAATCATATAACCTCACAATTTTGTATTAAAATTCCAATAACTTATAATTCTTACCATTATTTAAACAATAAAATAAATAATAATACTTCAATTTTTCAATATTTTGTTGTTCAAGATGTGTAAAAAGAACGAGGTAGTATTATTTTTAAAATGCATTAATAGTTTGTTTTTACATGGTTATTTCGCATGTGATGGGTTATTCCGTGTATTTATTTCTGATAACTGAGGTCATATTTATAATCATTAAACAGTCTGACTGCGGAAACCCCAATATGGGAATGTTTGAGGTAAGTATTAAAACAGGTGTATATAGTATATAAATATATTTTTGAATATGAAATGACCTCTGAGATGTGTGTATTGACCTCGGTTGACCCTGGATGTTTTGACCCTGATGTTCGTCCCAAGCAGCGTCTTATCTTTAAGATTCATCCTTTATCATGTGATAACAGGGGTCTTATCTTACTCAATAGAGTCCTGGATCCATTCATTAAAAACATTCACCTACTTGCTCCTTAAAGTTCTATTCATAGACAATCTAAGTATTTAAAACTTTAATTTAAATCAAATTATAATTATTTACTACGTGAAACAGACAGTGAGAAATACACCCCAGTGCCGGGATTTGAACCACGGGTCTCCTGTATTTCCAGTACAGATGCTCTTGCCAACTAAGCTACGCAGGAGAATGATTTTTCACTGCCGTAATCGATAACTAGTCCCGAATCCAAGCTTTCAATATTCATATACATTTAGACAGTCAATATTTATGACATTAGAACTAAACCGAGAATTAACGCTTATAATTATAAAGTACTCAATTAGTACCTGTACCTTGTACAATCAATTCGAAATTCAATTTTTAAGTTTTTGGTAGTATTCATACTACGGAAAGTTTAAATTTTAATTTAAATCCAATTATAATTATTTACTACGTGAAACAGACATTGAGAAATACACTCCAACGCCGGGATTTGAACCACGGGTCTCCTGTATTTCCAGTACAGATGCTCTTACCAACTAAGCTACGCAGCAGAATGATTTTTCACTGCCGTAATCGATAACTGGTAATCGTATAACCGTAATCGATAACCGTGGTTCACATCCCGGCGCTAGAGTGTATTTCTCACTGTCTGTTTCCCGTAGTAAATAATCATAATTTGATTTAAATTAAAATTTAAACTTTCCGTAGTATGAAAACTACCAAAAACTTAAAAATTGAATATTTAAAACTTTAATTTTATAACATTAATAGAACTTAAAAATCTTTTAAGTAAATATAGACATTAGTAATGTCACATTATCTACGATTGATACGAAATATAAACATTATATCTTTGTTTAGATGCGTAGAAAGTGATTATTTACGTACTTGTATTCATTGCGCATGCGCGTCTCATAGTTCTGAATAATTCCTCTTCTTTACCACACTAGTGCGGTAAAGAAGCGGAATTCTTCAGCTTTACGCACGATTAGTGAGTTTGTTTACATTTAACAAAACTAATTTGGTGTTCTTTTATTAAAGTAACTTTATATCGAGTTTTTAGTGAAAAACAATGAGTGAATCAAGTGACTTTGACGAAAATGTGGAGAATAATAATCCTCCAGAAATAATTAATTCGGCGAAAAATACAACTAATGAATTAATGCCATCTTTATCAAGAGAGGGATACGAACTTACATACAGCAAGTTTATTTGTTTCTGTATTTATTATTTAAATCTAACAATCGTAGATAAAGTACGGTACGCAACTCGTGCGAAAACGGAATTTTGCATTGCTCGTGTGGTTTTACCACCCTCGCTGTCGCTCGGGTGCAAACTCCACACTCGCATGCAAAATGCTACTTTCCGCACTCGACGCGTAAAATACTATTACAGTTGACTCCGCTTCATCAATCAAATCACGGTTAATATTATTAATTGCTTAGTATCATCAAAATAGCTTAGAACGCCCATTCGCAACCAAAGCCAATGTATCAAAATATTTCAGATGACTATAATCAATAATTTAATAATAGAAATCTAAGTCATGATCTTTGAATTTTGCTTCCGAGCTTACTAAAGGTAACGAAAGATATGTGATCGTTTTAAAAAACGACAATATTTTAATGTCTCCGATTTCAAAAATTTCAAGACAGAAATCCGTTTCAGACATCAGGGAACATTTTTGTAAAGTGTCTGACTGTGGGTCTGTTGCTCAATTTTTGCAAACCAACATATCTCAAAAATTACTCGTCCAATTTCATTCACATTTGGATGGTAGGTCATAAATAGCCCATTGTTGATCTCATATAAGTTTCTACCATATTGCGCCCATTTGTTTCTATTTCACATACGCACAAATATACATTTATTTACACCTATAACTTCAAAAGTAGTTATTTCATTTTTATGAAATTTTAATGGTTGGTCGAAAATAGCCCTCAGATAGCCCCAAATTTATTTCAACCGTCTGCTGCTCTCTTTAAATTTAAATTTTAATACATGTATAAATTCAAAACAATTTTGAAAGATTAAAAAAAGGTGGAAAAATTAAATATATTGGATAATAATAGGTTTTAAAAGCAAAAACTCCTTGGAAAGGTCGTGATCATGTAAATTTATATGCATACATATATATCGATGGCTAATAAGCTATACCTCGTATCTAAAAAATGCCAGGTTTACAGGAGGAACAAAAAATTCTTTTAAAAAATGAATTTACTTTAACTGACTAAGTTTTTTATGTGTTTTATAAATTTGTATAACATGTAACACTTATGAAACATTGGTAACTGTGAAATTATAACAGTTCATAAAATAATGTAGTTACGAGTTCTCACTATGTCACTTCTTTAATAAAGTGAACACATACGAGGTCTCACTTACGAATTAGCAGCTCAGTTATGAGGTGTCACAACTAACCATCACCAAAACACATACACCAGAAACACATACGAGTTACTGTCTATCATAGTTACAAGCTATCACATAACAAATAGTTTACGAATCTGATACGAGATGTCTCGACAGCCCATTTTCTATGTGAAGGATTTTTTTTTTCACTTTCGAGATCTCGCATGTACTTGCAGACAAGCCTCCCAAGGCCAATATAATGAAAATCTTAAAATCTCCATTTTGGTAGCTACGAGGTATCACTTATTAGCCATCGATATGTAGGTATTAGTTTTGACCCTAAAGTTTTATTTCGTATTGATATTAAAATAAAATATATGTACAGTGCAATTTAAATTAAAAAATTTATTTTCTAATGTGTCATCACATCACTTATTGTATGTAATAAACACAGTATTGTTTATAATTTTGTTTTGTTTTAAGTTTTATTTCCTTCTAACCTACTGAAACAAGAAACTTGGGAGCCGATACTACAAACATCCGACGTCAACAAAGCCACTCAACTGTTCACCGAATTACTCAAAGTTCATATTAATACAGCGACAGAAATAATAGTACACCCCCCACCAAGACATAAATACAAGAAACTTCAGGACTGGATGACTAATGGACTAATGGTATCTTTACGGACAAGAGAGAAACTATCACGCAAACTTAGAAAACAACCGTTTAACACCAAACTGAAAAGTTACTTCGACAACTACTCTAAACACCTGACTAGACTCATTAACAAAACTAAGAAACGACATATAACGGATAAAATAAACAAAGCTGACAATAAGATCAAGAAAATATGGGAAATTGTTGCAAGTATAAATGATAGCTCAAACAAAAGACTACGAACAACGATAGACAAACTAAGAATTAACGAGACTGATATAATCGATCTTAAACAAAACCCGACTGAAGGAGCAAATTTACTTGGACAGTACTTTACTACTATAGGGAAACACATGGCAGACAAAATTGACAAAACCGGACTAGACAAAAAAAACATTCGAAAAAAATACGAGGAGTGAATCTTGACATACCTGACATAACAGAGAAAAACGTAACTAAAGCAGTGTCGGAACTAAGAGGAGGTTCTGGACCAGGACATGACAATATCACAGTACAGATGATTAAGAAAAACTTAGAATACTTACTAAAACCATTAACTTACCTGATTAGACTTAGCCTTACGCACGGACAGTTCCCTGACATCATGAAGACAGCACTTATAACTCCTATTTACAAAGCAGGTGACAGACAACTACCAGTTAACTACAGACCGATATCCATGATCTCAAATATTGCTAAGATTTATGAAAAGATAGTAAGACACCACCTTGTCGAATATCTAGAGAAAAATAATGTGGTTTCTAGTTGCCAGTTTGGATTCAGAAAAGATAAATCAACAGACGACGCCATAGTACAGGTACACGACTTTTTGATTGACAAACTCGACAACAACAGAAAACCGATAGTAATATTTCTAGACTTAGCCAAAGCATTTGATTCAGTGAACCACGATAAACTTATTGACAAGCTTCAGAACATCGGGCTGACAGGTAGACTTCTATCTTGGATGTCCAGTTACTTAAGACTAAGGCCATCATCAGTAAGACTAAACAACATTCTTAGCAAACAGTTTACATCAGACTACTCAATACCACAAGGAACAACATTAGGACCCGTATTATTTAACATTTACATTAATGATTTATACAATATTCCACTGACAGGACAGATAATTGGATTTGCTGATGATACGGCTCTGCTTTGTGCGGCGGAAGGGTGGCAGGAGGTATGTAACAATGCTGAAAAAGACTTAAAAAAAATTAAAACTTGGTTAGATGAGAACGACCTGACTTTAAACATTAAAAAAACGACGTACCTATCCTTCTCACTTAACGCTGCAGGACAACCGACCTCGGACCGAATAAAAATACACAATAGACTCTGCCAGCAATTCTACCCTCTCCAGTGTGGCTGCCCTGACGTATTAAAATCTGCATGTACTAAATACTTAGGGATAACAATAGACAACCATCTTACCTGGAAACAACATATTCACAACTTAGTAAATAAACTTAAGAAACAACGGTATATTTTTCTAAGACTAAGACGATACATGACTGAGACAGACTTGAGAATGCTGTACTTTGGACTTACTGACTCTATCATAAGATACGGACTCATAGCATGGGGATCTGCTACTGACACAGCCAAAACATCAGCGATTATCCAACAAAAAGCAATACTAAGAACCATATTAAACAAACCTAGGACAGAACACTCACAGCCACTTTTTAAGCAGATAAAAGTAATGAACATTAACCAATTATATGAATATCTTTGCCTGACAAGATTGCACAGAAGCAAACATAAACTAGAGAGGGTAGAACACAACCAACATACCAGACAGCAAACTAGACAACTGTTCAGAATACCTTTCTGCCGGACTTCTGCTGCACAGAGACACTGGTGTTATCAAGCAGCCAACTACTACAACAGACTAACCCCTACATTACAGAATGACTTTGACAAACCAAATTTTACTACAATACTCAAAACAAAACTGTACTCTTCAATAGCAAAACCAATAGACAAGCAATCTTAATGAACCACCTACATTCTAGCATCACTTATCTCTCCACGTGGCCTCAACCTTTTCATTTACTTCTCAAACAATTGTTTTCTTTAAAATACCTATAAATAGTTTTTTTATTTTTTTTCAATTACAATTCAATGTTATTTATGTATTTTATTTTTTTTATTATTATTATATAATAGATTTATACATGTATGTATGTGTGAGTGTGTGTGTGTGTGTGAGTGTGTGTATGTATTTTTTTTTTTTTTTTTTAATTATTATTATTATTATTATTATTCTTCAACAAGAAAAAATGTTTCATTTTGTTTAACTACTTGTATGACATGTGACTAATTATAATTATATGTAAACTAAGGATAGGAGGAGACCCTCACCACAGCACAGGGCTTTCCCTCTAGTGGTGGGATGAATAAACAGTGTATTATTTATGTATTTTCTTGTATGATAATTTAATAAAAATTCTTAATCTTTAAAAAAAAAAAAAAAAAAAAAAAAAAAACCTAAAGGCCCCTCCTACACGGTCAAAATGTTTGCGTAAACATTTTGACCGTGTATGGGGCTATTTGATGTTTGCGCAAACATGATGTTTGATGTGTATAGCCTAAATTTGCCCTATATCAGGTTTGCGCAAACATGTTTGCGCAAATATTTTTGCGCAAAATGTTTGATCGTGTATGGGGGCCTTAAGGTACCTTTTGCTTATTATTATTAATCGGTTAATATTATCAGTCTAGGTCATGAAGAGATGACAATAAGCGGCGTCTACTTTAATAACAATTGAGTATAATTTATTCAAAAATAATAGTAACATTAGTTAAATTTAAAATTCTGTAAAATGTTTTTGTAATTTCTGTAAAATTTTCTGTGAATCAGTGTGAGCAGGATAAAGTTTTGTTGCTTTTTGTACTGTTGAAAAACTGGTTTCATAGTCGCCAACCTGCAAAAAAATAAAGAAATGTTTATAAAACATCACGATTAGAAACAATGGGAAAACCAATTTAATTAATTAAATAAGTGAATTAAAGAGGAAGGAGACATGTGTGTGGAAATGTATTTACATCAATGGAAATACCAAGTACATATAAGTAGATAAATGTAAATAAACTGTTTGTTTGTGTTTTCACTTAATCCGTGTCGTGTAAATAAGCTATCAGAGCTCTACAATACATAAAATCGATGGCTAAGCAAATACACTTAGTTTTATTCAAGAATAAGGAGAAGTATAACGAACTTCTTTAATAACGAAAATCTTTATATAACGAATTTGTTTATGATCCAAGAATTCTTCATATAAATGTGTTTCTATAGAACGAAAATAATTTCTCTACAGCAAACAAAGGCACTTCTTTAGATGGTTACTCCCTTAATAAATAAAACAGAGGGGAGTAACAATCTAAAGAAGGTGTACTCAATGTTCTTCTTTAGATTGTTACTCCCCTTATAGAAACAGAAGTGTGATATTCCTTTGTCCCAAGCAGTGGCGTAGGAATTCATTTTTTACGGGGGTGGCTCAGCATCTCTACTTATAGTGGGGGGGGGGGGGGGGGGGGGGTACATACCCTTTGTCAGTGCTCGATTTCTAGAAATTAAGGTGCCAGACTACAACTTACCCTCTCTCTATTGTCATAATTTGAATATTTTGTTCTCTACTCATCAAGAACTTAATAAAAAAAATATACATATTCTTTTCTTACTCTTCAAGACCTATAAAACAATTTATAATATTTTCTGCTGACTAAATTAGTCGTCCGCCATATTGGCCGCCCTCTTGAAAATAAGAGGGAAATTTCCAAACACTATAGTTGTCAGCGTGGTTGCTGCTGAGTTCAACCACGTCAAATTGATCACTTTATACCAGTTATCGATAGACATACAAACACACTTTTTAAAACCCCAAGTCTGAGAAATGAAGAACTTACTTATATACTCGTTCAACTAATACTAGTAATGTGGCGCATAAAGAACTCGCGTAGAAAAATTTGGAAATATTTTTTGGAGAATAAATTACATCATATTTCTACTTGGAAAGAGCTTAAAATGACATGTTACATGCTGTATAAGAAATAGTATAATATTGACATTTTCATGTTTAGGCTATGGAACATACTCAAAAAGCGTTACGTTACTTTTAGCTTAAAAACTCAGAAAAGTATAACAGGGAGTTAAAAAGCTATAGGAGGTGTGTAATCCAGTCTCCAGCTGTTGGGCCTCCCTCCACCGCACGTCATGGGGCCGAAAAGATTTATACGTGTGACAGGGAGTTAGGAAGGTACAGGAGGTTGCCATCAACTCTCAGCCCTCTGGGCCTACCTAGTATGAAGGCATATTAACAATTCGTAGAAGGCGGGCCGGCGCCTTTGAATTCAGTATTTTGTAATCAAGCCGCGGCAGTGCCGGTGTGGAGATAAGAATAAAAATTATCTTCCATCTACTTTTATCAATTACTTGAATAAATTACCGATTTTATTTAATTTTATGTCGGTAGTTTACGCAGAGCGAAAACATGAAAATGTCTCACTGTCTTGCGGACTCGTATGCAAGAAGTATTATGTTACTAGGCTGTAAAGTGAGTTTTTTCTTTACAGTGGCAATTACATTCACTGTCGAGCGAAGCAAGACTGTAAATATTGCCAAGGTAAAGAAAAAACACTTCACAGTCGTGTAGCATATGCTATTTTTTCCGAGGTAGCAGACAATGAAAAAACATTAAATATTAATCAATAATCAATATCGATAGACATACAAACACACTTTTTAAAACCCCAAGTCTGAGAAATGAAGAACTTATATTCTAATATATTAGAACGTACTTAAGATTAAAAAAAAAGAAACCTTAAAAAGAGGTTACACTATAACAAAAGATAAATAAAAAGCATTGACATCTAGCGGATTTTAAGCGTACTAACAAGCATATCTACAAAGATTGCAGCGCTAAAACGGAAGTTTTGATAACTACCAGCACGAAAGAAAAAATTTTTTAGAGGGGAGAAAAAGTGGACTTTCCTCCCTAGTTTACAGGGAGGGAAGTTACTCATTGCACCCGGTCGGGTTAAACAGGGAGTAATGAAAAATAAGGGAATCATGAACTTTCATGATTCCCTCCAGTGTTGCCCTAGATAGCACAAGTAAATAAGGTTGGTGCTAATACACATTTCATTTACTAACTATTGTTTAATGTCGAAATCTATAATGTCATCTTCACACATGTCATGTAACCTCTACAACGGTTGCCATAGTGATTCATCAGTAAAAGAAGCAAACCAGTTAAAAGTGGAAACATAATTTCTAAATGTAGATTAACTAATCCATATTTAACTACATCAGTTGTCAACACCATTCAATTCACGACTCAGCTTCCAGCTATTTCTCCCATTTAATTTTAGCATTGAAATTCAAATAATTATTATCTATAATTGAATTCTAACGTGATTAAACTTATTTAGAGAAATGTTAATATTATATCTTACTATATTTTTCAAAAAATAAATATAAACACATGTATTTTTTTGTTGAATAACGTAATTTAAAATTAAAATCTTTCCATATTTTTTTCTCCCTTCTGGAGGTAAAATCTTGTACGTACCTTGGGAGTAAAAATCACTTGCACCCTCGCGATAATTAACTCCCTCGGCTCCGCCTCGGGAGTGAACGTTATGGTTGCCTCGGCTTCGCCTCAGGAACCAACTTTATCGCTCAGGGTGCAATCACTTACTTTCCTCCCTTGGTGCGTAAATAACTATTACGTCCTAGGAAGTAAAAAAAAAAAAATCTTTCGTGCTGGTAGTAATGAAAAGATTTTTTAAGTCCACGTAATGAAAAAATGGATTTTAGCTATGTTTTTAGGCTCTAAAGTTACTATTTCACAGCCCACCATGGAAAAAAACGTTTTTTTCATCACCCTCGACCCTCATGTCAGCCTTAATTTTTTTCAAAATGCAGTTAAAATATGATATTTTTGTAACAACAGTTATTCTTTTCCTACTCTTCAAGACCTTTAAAACGATGTACAACATGTACTGCAGACAATAATTTTTTCCAATCGTCCGCCATTTTGAAAATATTAAATGTGGGATTTCGAAAAAGCAATAGGGTTGTCACAAATAATGAGATAAATTTAGTTCAAATCGGTTAATTTTTACGCCAGTTATCGTTAGACAAACAAACACATCTATGTATTTTACAAAGGTCAAGTATCTGAAATGAAGAACTCACTACGCTCGTTCAATTATGTCACAGTGTAGCGGTAGTTAATTGTTGTTTCATAATCTTGAAATCATAAATATTAGAATTGTGTAAAATTTTCAAGTTATTTTTGTATAAATCGAATGTCGATGGTGTTAATCATCGAAGACCGAGTAAGTTTTGCAATGACCGTCACGTTGTTTCCTAGTATTTCAGGTAGCGAGTCGAGTAAGTTGTGTAATGCTTATAGTGTATGACACTTATAGGGTAAGGTCAGTAAATGTAATGCAGTCTTTAATTTGTTGTATATCTTTATATTTAGTCAACAGATGTTGTTTATGCAGGATGATAATGTACCTGATTTTCCTTGCTTTTGGATCGAAGTTCCTTATGGCACCTTACAACGTCTGGAGCCCGGGAGTGAATCCGAAATAATCACGGTCACAAATTTTACCGTCAAAAAAACGACCGTCGCGAAATCGACCGATGACAATACCTTTAGTAAAAGATAACTGATTTAGTTGAAATTTGGTACACATGTTCATTTTACCAATTCCCAGTACGAGTTCGTTATCCACCCAAGCGTTCGCGCGTAACGCTCGCGTAAACGTAAACTTCAAATGTAAAATGGTAATTTTAGGACGGGAAAAAATTCTAACTTCATCTATTCAATGAGACAAACAACTTATTTGACTAATTTTGTTTAGTAAAACCAACACCGAAACAGCTATGAAGTGTTAAAGATAGCTAAATTTATTAATGAGGACGTTTTTACCTATATCTTACGTCCTAACGTAACAATTTTAATAAAACTTCATACACATCGTCTAAAGTACAATTTAAACAGGCGTGTAAAATTTCAACCTGATACAAGCTGACTTTTTTTGTAGTGAAGTGATATATTTTATCAGTGGCGTATCCAGAAGTCAGTTTAGATTGGGGGGAGAGTGTTCGTAGTGGTAACAAGAAAAGGTCCAAGCAAAATTCATTTAGATGCGTTGTTGATGCTCATTTTTATTGACTCTCTTTGTTGCTTGCCTTGCTAGCTTGTAGTTTCATTTAGACGTTTTATTGATGCTCATTTGTATTGACTCTCTTTGTTGCTTGCCTTGCTAGCTTGTAGTTTCATTTAGACGTTTTGTTGATGCTCATTTGTATTGACTCTCTTTTTTGCTTGCCTCGCTAGCTTGTAGTTTCATTTAGACGCTTTGTTGATGCTCATTTGTATTGACTCTCTTTGTTGCTTGCCTCGCTAGCTTGTAGTTTCATTTAGACGTTTTGTTGATGCTCATTTGTATTGACTCTCTTTGTTGCTTGCCTCGCTAGCTTGTAGTTTCATTTAGATGTTTTGTTGATGCTCATTTGTATTGACTCTCATTGTTGCTTGCCTCGCTAGCTTGTAGTTTTATTTCCCTGTATTTCTTAAAGGGGAAATACACTGGATCAATTTATTTAATTTATAATTTGGGTTTAGTTCAAGGCAAACATTTTGATTCACCTTGGTCCAAGATCAATTTACTGGTATAGTTTTATCCGATCAAATATATATTTACTAATTATACCAGTAGATTATCAGTCTTATATTTAACTTTTTTCAATAATATCAACGAAATGGAAGTTGTTTTTAAACTTCACCACTTCACCGATCATTCGAGGAGGAAATTGCACATCAATAAAGCTAGATTGGCACTTCTTTAGACTGTTACTCCCCTTAGATAAATAGAGGGGAGTAACAATCTAAAGAAGGTGTACAGAATGTTCTTCTTTGACTGTTACTGCCCTTAGTTAAAAGGAAGTGGATATTAGACTAAACTCTTTGTCGTGATAGTAATTTAGTTAGTCATTTATAATTTTCTTTATAAATTTTTCTCGAGTCCATAATAGGGGAACATAGTAGTGGACTCCCTTTCCCCTGTACTTTTGGACCCTCATATTTCTTCCCTTGTACACCATATTTTTAAACACACATTTGGGTAGGTTTTAAGAGTTTCTTTAAAATGAGGTTTGTAGTACTGTTAGTACACGCCTTGAGCTACAAGATGGTGTTGCTAACTCAATTTCTACAAAAATGCGACTCTCCCGTGTACCCTTCATTGCTCGCTGATCGAAGAAATTTTGAGTTTTAAAGTTCACAACATTTTTCCAGTTTTTGGGAAAAAAAGTTTAAGTTGTACACTAAATTTCAAATCTCTAGCTGCAATAGATCTGGAGATATTATACAAGATACGAGCTACCAAAAGCATAATAAGGGCTTCTAGGATGACCTCAAAACCCTAAAAATAAACGTCTGGCAATCGATTTCTAACTAACTTCCCGAATAGCTAGTCATTTGAAACTTTTATCACAGCTCAGAACACGATGACAATGCATTATATTAATACTTTTAGCCACCTTTCAGCAGAATTTAATTGGTTCTCAGCAAATTTTGCTATATGGAAAGTTAGTTCGGAAAAAATCCTCGTTATTTTATTTGTTTTGACATGACCCTTATTTACGATCTTCATTTTGACAGGTTTCAAATTTGTGATTTTTTATTAAGATTAACATTGAATGACAGCGAAAAAGGAAAAGTAAACAAAGAAATAAATTAATTGAAGTGTGAAAAGAATTATCGCGAGTGGAATAATGGCACTTTACTCACGAGATATACATACAATATTTTATCTACGATTGATACGAAATATAAACATTATATCTCTGTTTAGATGCATTGAAAGTGATTCTTTCCGTAGCCTTCATAATGAGGTGAAGAATCGCTCTTTTCTTCCGCCCTAGGTCGGAAAAAAAGAGGAATTCTTCACCTTTACGGATAATTAGCGAGTTTTTTTACATTCTTATTTGCTGTTTGTTTAATTAAAGTAACTTTTTATATCAAGTTTTTAGAGAAACACAGAGTGAAAAGTAACTTTTTATATCAAGTTTTTAGAGAAACACAGAGTGAAAAGTAACTTTTTATATCAAGTTTTTAGAGAAACACAGAGTGAAAAGTAACTTTTTATATCAAGTTTTTAGAGAAGCACAGAGTGATTTATGTCATTATGACGAAAATGAGAAGAATAATACGCCTCCCGAAATAATTAATTCGGCACAAAATACATCTAATGAATTAATGTCATCTTAATCAAAAGAGAAATACGAACTTACATATACAGGACATACATATACTATTTTTTCTGTATTTATAATTAAAATCCACAATCGTAGATAAAGTACGGTACGCAACTCGTGCAAAAACTGCATTTTTCTTTGCTCGTATAGTTTTACTACCCTCGCTGTCGCTCGGGTGCAAACTCCACACTCGCATCCAAAATGCTTCTTTCCTCACTATACGCGTAATGTACTTTTATCTCCAGTAGGGAGGAAATACACATTTTCATCCATTGCACAGTTTATATTTATTATTTTAATAAATGACAATAATTATTAGCACTTTTAATAGCAGATATAAGAGATTTAATACTAAAAACAAATATGAATTGGAATTAAACTCTAATAGAAGATTATTTAGATGCAGGTTATAAACAAAGTCGAAAAAGCAGTGTCGCCAACCTGATTTCAACTCCTTCATTACATTAGCCAATCATTTCTTACTATTTATAAAATAATTAAGTTGGTAATCCTTACTTTTTCGCCCTACTTTTACTTTTTCTCCCTACTTTTGAGTCCAGGGAAGAAACGACTTACTTTAATCCGTCTATACTAATCCAAAATCATAATTTTTTTTCCCTACTAGAGGTAAAAACTATTTCTGAGATTATAGAGCTACACTACGGAATTGACAAGTCTGGAAAGGAGTTTTAAGAGGAGTTCCGGTTTCCGGATGCTGTCTCTGGCAGCATGGGGAAGGAAATGAAGAAATGGATTTATTGCGGATTTAAATTTGAAAAGAAGGAGACTGAGAGGAAAATGCAAACTACGTAGGTTAATACATCGTTTGCGTAAATCTATCATCATGTAGAGAATAACATTATTCAATTAACGTTTTTATGACCATTTTAAATAATTCCTAGAAAGAAAAGTTGAAAATAATTAGTTGCGATTACATACAATTGTACTCAGAATTATTACTCTTTCTTCACTTGCTGCAATAAAAATAACCTGTTTTTCTGCTTGTTTAAAACCCTAAATTAAAATTTCTTTGAAATTTAATACGCTTTAATGACGCACTCGTTTTATATTGTGTTAACCTCGAGCTTCAAGACACTGTTTTATTTGTACAATCCAACAAGAGATATTAAGTGATAAATTAATTCAGGAAATGTAAACGGACTCGGGTAATTTAAATTTGTTATTGTAACATCGGTAATTAAAGCGATGTACGTTAATATTTAATATTAACGAAAGAAAAACGAACGTAAATATTCAGCAAATTTGTTTACAGCTAATTAAATAAAATAAATTGATATTTTATGTTGAATAAAATAAGTGTAATTTTGACGATCACGTAAGTAAAATATGACGACAAATATTTAGTCACCCATTTATTTATTTTAATAACTATTATTTTAAAATATTGCTATACTGTATTTTAAAAACATAAATTGATATTATATGTAAAATAAAAAAAGTGTAATTTTGATGAACACGTAAGTAAAATATGTAGACAGTATTATACAAATATTAAGTCACAAAATTATTCATTTACTTTATTTCAAACTCGCAAGTGATCACCTTCTGTTGATGCGATTAATATTAAGTGGGTGAAATTCCAATTTTTATAAATTGTAAATTTTATGTGCGCTCATGCGCAGTGAACCATTTTTTATATTTTTTTATTTTGAGTGAGGTTTACCAAATAAAATCTACTGATAAGTGAATTACAAATATATATATAACCATTTTTAAAAATTTCATTTTCTGTTGCATTTATAAGTCGAAGTATTCCCCCAGTGAAAGTCCCCCCCCCCCCTCCATCCACCCTACAACGGCTAGTTCTAAAACTATCATAATAATTCAAGCTAATACCTTATGGTGAGGCGATGTCTTTTTTCGGAACAAATTAATTTACCTTTTCGTTATTATCGATTAAAAACATTGTGACCATTCCAGGGGATCGAACCGGGGACCCCTAGTCTACAGCTTGTTTTATATTTTTTACTTTCTTACTGGGCAGTATGGGGAAATAATAAAATGTTATTTCAGAATATTATAACGTATATTGTGCTTAATAACTTACGAAACCATAAAAAGTTCGATACTTATTTAGCAAATTGTTACTCCCCTATGTTTTTTGAGAATATTAATGACTTTGACTAAATAACTATTAAGACAAAGGGATGTTTAGTCCAATGTACTTTGAGACAAAGGAATATCACACTTCTGTTTTTATAAGGGGAGTAATTGTCTAAAGAAAAACATTCCGTACATCTTCTTTAGATTGTTACTCCCCTATGATTTTTGAGAATATAAATGACTTTGACTAAATGACTATTAAGACAAAGGTATGTTTAGTCCAATGTACTTTAGGACAAAGGAATATCAAACTTCTGTTTTTATAAGGGGAGTAACAGTCTAAAGAAAAACATTCCGTACATCTTCTTTAGATTGTTACTCCCCTCTGGTTTTTTTATAAGAGAAGTAGCAATGTAAAGAAGTGTCAAAAGTTCTTAGATGCAAGTACTTTTCTGTGATTTTTATGTTTTATTGCACTATCAGATTGTAATTATCATACAATTTCACTTTTTAATCAACTACTATCATTGAACTGATTGTAAAAAAAAAAAAAAATGATATTATAGTTTGAAAATTAACTGGTTAGTGACGCTTTGTTTTCAAAATACAATCTCGTCTGATTTAAGTCATGACACTCTGGCCAAAAGATTTATCGGTATTGCGAGTGTAATTACGCAGGGAAATTAGTTAAATAGCGTATACTCAATTATTTTAATAGCTAAAACCACACCTTTTAAATGGCCAATGACATGAAATTGCTAGAATTTCAAATTACAATTTATTACTTACTAAAATGCCAAACAAGTACAAGGGATCATTGTCATAATTAGAAGACAAGATAATTGTCATCATTACTATTTCACCGTGTAAATGTTTGACACTTTAAATAAATCTTTAATTGTCTTCAAGAATTACCGCATTTTGTGTATTCAAAAAATCTAATTTATAAGTGTTTTTTTGAAACCACAATTGAAAAAGAATCACTAAACATTATGTTAATACAATAAAAACAACGAACAATTTTAATATTTTAACCATCCATGATAAAATTTCCACAAATAATTTCATTCATAAATTTTATGCTAAAAGTGTATAATTATGTTTTTATACGTGTAATTATTAAAGTGTATAAAAGTTAGTTATTTTATTAGAAGAAATATGTAATTTTCTAGATAAATATACAAAATAATTGTATATGTTTATTAAATTTAAATATAATTATGATGTATTATTTTTCTTATTAGTATTATTAATATATTTTTTTAATATTATCCATTAATTCTAATAAAACTATTATAAAATAATTATATTTAATTGTTTCTTTAATACCTTCTTATTATTTATAATATTATTAAATACACTTATAAATTGAGTTATTATAATATTAGTAGATCATATTTTGAGATACACTTTAATTATTTAAGTTAACTGACAGAATCTTTTTGCCCTCGCAAAAATAAAAATTAATTTAATCACATTTAACACATGAAGGCCGAATGAATCTTAAATTACTACTGTCTTAAAGAGCATTTCAACGAGGTGCAACATACAGGGTAATTCATTTGTACCCCGTACCCCTGTGTAACAAAATTTAATACATATTTAGAAATCCCATGTAGACAGTTGCTTCGAAGGTCCCCTTGCTGGTCCCTGAAAATACATGTGATTTCGAAATTTAAATTTTGGTGCACAGGAGTACGGGGTACATAAGTCTAAGTCAGAATATTCCTCATTGTATGTCATTGGAAAGTTCTTAAAGGATGTAGTAATTGTTCTTATGTACACTTTTGTTATATTTTAATTTAGGATGAAGGGAATTGACTTTTGTTCAGTTTTGAGCCAAAAATTAAAAGCTTTATTAGTGGTATGACAAGGTCCCGTTAAAAAATTAAGGTTTGAAACAAAATTCCCTCACAATATAACAATTTTTTACACTGTTCTGATACTTTTATAATATACAGGATGAATTTGAAGACGGGATTGCTCCCTTCCTATTGGTCCTAGACGGTGGAGAGTAGGGTCGTTTGAAAGAGGGGGACGGGAAGTTTATGTTCCACGTTTCAGCAGGACGGGGCCACAGCCCACACAGCAAGGGTTTGCGTAAACTTTTTGCAAGACAGATTTCCCGGGCGTCTCATCTCTTTGAGAGGCGATTAGCAAGATCGCCTGATTTGGCTCCTTGTGATTTTTTTCTGTGGGGATACCTTAAATCCTTGGTGTACAGCGATTGTCCCAGAACTCTGAAAGCCCTCAAGAACAACATTCAAGCCAAAATTGCCGAAATTCCTGTGGAAATGCTCGAAGAAGTGCACAAAAACTTCGAAAAAAGGCTTAATCAGTGTTTGGAGTGTGAGGGGAACCACTTATCCAATACTTTGTTTAAATCTAGGTAAATTTAAATTTCCCATGTTATTAAATCAGGAAAAAAAAAATATTTTTGTAACATTCTGTGTTTTATTACATTTTCAAATTCATACGTCTGCCGCGCTCCACCCTGTACATTTAGGTATCAACTTCTTTTGTTATTTTAGTCCTTTATGGGGCAGCGCCTTGTACTTCAGGTAGAGTATAATATAGTTGACAAAATGCCTAGCAGAAGATAATAGACAACACAAGTAGATTAGTAAACAAATAACTAAATACAGGTTCATCTTATTCATCTACATAAAGCTTATAAAATGCAAACTTATAACATTCTAGTAAACTTGTTCTTAAAATTGTAAATCCGTCTGTAGAGATGTTTTGTTTCTAACACGCTAGAAAATTGTGACTGATTATTTCCTTGTTTACCTTTTAAAAGATCACGTAAGACCGATTTTTATTTCAGATTTTTGTAATTAAACTGTTTCTTTTGTTTGATGTTAATTCGCACTTTGTCTAATCTTCGAGTCTTAACTATTAGACGCACGCCAACCATTTGAGTGTTTGGTATTATTATAGTAATTACATACTTGTTAAGGCAATTAAAATATTGTTTTAACTCAATGGCTTTTTTCCTTTAAATCTACAATGTTTGATTGTGAAACGGAATATAAAATATAAGTTTAGTAGATGTTGTGATCTATGCAGAATAAAGTAAAAAATACTTAATTCTGAAAAAATTGGACTTTGCTTTAGAATAGAAGAGAGAAAGGCACTTAGATAGGGTTACCATACGTCCGGATTTGATACATCTGTCCGGTTTTGCGTCCGGATTTTACTAAGATGAACAGAAAACGCAGCAAAAGCAGGGAGTTGTCAAACTGGGAGAAAGGAAGGCAACTAACTATATACTTTGTCCCTTCTTTTAATCTTCGTTTTTATGTGGGTCGATCAAGGGTAGTAATAAACAATAAGGTGAATATTTCTTAAATTTGGCTATATTTCGGCCCACTCCTGGGCATATTCATGCCTAAAAACATCGAAAAATCTAAGATTACCATAAATGTTCAATTTACATGACTTAAAATACAATAATTGTCAGAAAATAAAAGCAAGGTCTCAAATTCTTACCTTAAGAAGATTACGTTAACAACTCTTTAACAAGAAGTAAAAAAACAAGTTATGAAAACTACTCAGCTTAATTTTTCAACGAGAGGAAAAAATTTGAATTTAAGTTTTGAAAACCAGTAATTTTTAAAATAAATAAATACGTTTGCAAATAATATTACTATTATACAATTGGTCCTGCACCAGCTTTTCCTTATTCAGTCACACATAGTATTTAAAAAGATAATCACCAATTATTTATATCACTGAGGAAAAAAATAAAACTCGATAGTTTCTTAATATCAAGGCTGGGTTGTGTAAACTCAATTGTAAGATTAAATGTTTTTAATAACTTGAAAATAAATCTTTTAAGTTTTTTCATCAGACATTTTAAAGGTAAGAACGTTTTGATATTCTATACACGCAGAGAACTACGACGTATATGAAACTATGTATCTTCAGATAAATATACTGGAAACATCTCTTCTTTAGATAAATACAGAATTTAGATCAACATGTTTCACATAATAATTGTTTTCACCACGAACTTTATAAAACTAAATAAAGAATTAAAATAAAGAAAAATAGATTGTTTAAGATTTTTAGATAATCTTCTAATCTATATATATAAAACTAAGAGTGACAGTGACTGACTGATCACTAATTCTCCTACTTCCCATTGACCATAGAGATTTGAAATTTGGTACTTAGATAGAGTGTACCATAAATAGAAAAGTGCGATGGTATTGATTGTGGTATATTGTGCGGAGGTTTGAAATTTGGTACATAGATAGAGTGTACCATAAATAGAAAAGTGCGGTGGTATTGATATATGGCCACCATATTGAATTATAGCCGCCATCTTGGATTTATTCACATTCTATTATTTCAGCTTCAAGTGGACCTTGAGATCTGAAATTTTGTACATAGACTTATGGTAGCTAAAAAAGAAAATTAAAGGTACTTTCACTTCAATATATGGCCGCCATCTTAGATTTAATCAGATACTGTTATATTAGCTTCCGGGGGATTTAAAGATCTTAAATTTGTTACATAGACTCATTGTAACTAAAATTGAAGGTAGTATAAAATAGAATAATTGAAAATGCATAAAAAAAAAAAAAAATTGAAGCGAGCTTCTTACATTCAACGAAATATGCATCTTGTCTGTCTGTCTGTTTGTCTGTCTGTGAGTAACCTTTACGTGTCCGACGATAACTTGAGTAAAAGTTGACCGATTTAGTTGAAATTTGGTATACATGATCTTCTTACTAATACTCAGGCTAAGTTCGTTGGACAGCGTGATCCGTCCAAGAGTTCGCGCCCAATGCTCGCGTAAACTTGAGCTTCAAATTTAAAATTGGAATTACAGGACAGGAAAAAATTCTATCATCACCTGTTCGATGAGACGAACATTTTTATTTTTTTTAAATAACATTTTTTATTAAAACCAACAACGACACCACTATTAATAAAGATCGCTAAAACTATTAAAGCGGACCTAAACGTTTGAAATAGAGAAAACAACGTTTTTACCGATATCTTACGTTCTAACGTAACGATTTTAATAAAACTTCATATACATCTTCAAAAGTACAATTGAAACAAGTATGTAAAATTCCAACTTGATACAAGCAGTAGTATTTGAGTAATGAAGTGATACATTTATAATATTAGTTTAAAATCTACTGCGGGTGGAAAGATCCTTATAGTCGTGTTGTGTGTAGGTTTGTTTAGGAAGTAAAGCTTTGTACCGAGTACCCCCACTCTACCCCATACTACCCTCTTCCACTTATCTTCAACTATGACATTCATCATGATTAATAAATTTTAATATTCAGTATTTCATTGCAATACGCTCACTTCAATGATAGAGCTACGCGATGCCTAGTATTCTATGAATCTCGATTAAGTTCCTCCAATGATTCCTGTAATCGAAGCGAGCGTAAGCTAGTTTCTTACATTCAACAAACTATGAATCCTGTCTGTGGGTCTGTCAGTAACGTTTACGTGTCCGACGATAACTTGAGTAAAACTTGATCAGTTTTGTTCAAATTCGGTATACATGTTCCTTTTACTAATACTCAGGCTTAGTTTGTTGGACAGCGTGATCTGTCCAATAGTTCGAGCGCAACGCTCGCGTAAACGAGAGGATCAAATGTACAATTGGAATTTCAGGACGAGAAAAGATTCTAGCTTCACCTATTCAATGAGATGGTAATTTTTTAATAAAACCAACTGCGACACCGCTATGAAGATCGTTAAAACTATTAAAGCGGATCTACGACCTACACGTTTAAAATAGAGGGAACAACGTTTTTATCGATATCTTACGTTCTAACGTAACGATTTTAATAAAACTTCATAAACATCGTCTAAACTACAATTGAAACAGGCATGTCAGATTTTAAACTTCAAACAAAATGAAGTTTTTGTGTAGTGAAGTGATACATTTGTAATAGTTAAAGAATAAATGTCCCAAGTGTGTATTTAGTGGAATATTAAGCATCTTTCTAAAAACCACGTCCACACCGGACGCGCATCGTGTTTGCAAACGTTTGCAAATGTTTGCAAACAGGGATGCGCGTCCGGTGTGGACGGCACCGCGCGCACGAACGAATGCTTGTTTGTGTTCGCGGGTGCTCCTGGTAGAGTCGGTACAACATCAAAGGATGTTTGCTGTTTGTGCGCGTTTGGTGTGGACGCGTTTTGAGCAAACTCCTTGAGCATTCGCAAACAGCCTGTGGTTTGACTTTGAAACCCGGGAAATGTATATTTTTTTCATTCGTATTATTTATGACTATAGCGTCAAATAGCTATATTAGAATTAATAATATATACTAATTAATAAATAATGATAGAAACTAGAGATGAGTTTATGTAAATCCAATATTAAAAATAACCGGATTAAATAAATATATAATATGACATAAAAGTTCAAAAATGTGTCATACTATTTTTTAAAATAATTATATTGCTTCCGAGCTTATTACTTAAGGCACAGGCCTATGGGCCTGAGCCTCCTATGGGCCCTCATAAGATGAAATATAACATTGATATTTATCTTTTTTTCCACCAAAAGAACAGATTTCTATTTGTATAAAATTTCTATGTTTTGGCGTTGTATTTTTGTAGAAATAATAATCTAAAATCAAGGATGATCGAGGATAAAATTTGTTTGACATCCAGACTCTTCGTCTTCTTTTACTATTGCCATTTTTTACTAACACCAATGATAATAAATAAGCCAGCGGTTATACCGCGTTTTGATAGAACCATATTACAAAGTTAATGCAAGTGCAATATAGTTTTATTTAGTACTTGATGATGTAGTGTGTAAGAAAAAAATGAAAAATAACTGGGAACAAGGACAAACGTTTGCAAACACTTGTTTGTCTAGAATGCGTGTCCGGTGTGGACGTCGTGTTTGCAGTTGTTTGCAAACCCTGTTTGTCTAGAATGCGTGTCCGGTGTGGACGTCGTGTTTGCAGTTGTTTGCAAACCCTGTTTGTCTAGAATGCGTGTCCGGTGTGGACGTCGTGTTTGCAGTTGTTTGCAAACCCTGTTTGTCTAGAATGCGTGTCCGGTGTGGACGTCGTGTTTGCAGTTGTTTGCAAACCCTGTTTGTCTAGAATGCGTGTCCGGTGTGGACGTCGTGTTTGCAGTTGTTTGCAAACCCTGTTTGCGAATGCGCGTTTGGTGTGTACGAGGCTTAAAAGACGTGACGGATAAGGATAATTTTTTCTGGATTAATAGAATTAATCATGCTGTCCTTACAATAAACAGCTTGGTTTTCCGGTGAAATCCGCCTCATTAAGGGGTTGAAGTCCTTAGTTTTGCTTCCACTACTGAAAGCATCTTCAAGGGTGTGGTGCATCATGATATTCGCTTGAAGCAACAACGTATGCCTTGTTGCTTAAACTAAACTATATAGAAAGTTAAACTTTAAAAGTGATAAGAAAGATAATAATTTGATTACCTGGAAAGTTACTAAAGAATGATTGTAGAAAGATTCAAATAGAAATGGAGACGAAGCTTGAGCAGCGAGGAGATAACTCAGAGCTTGCTTAGAGTCTCCTTTGTTGAACAGAAGCACGGCCAAGTTGTTGTACGCATGTCCGTGATTTGGATCCACTGATAAGCACAGTCTCAGGCACTGTTCAGCTAGCTTCGTATCACCAACTCCCTAGAAAAGTTATCAATTTTAAATTAATTAGTAAAAATACAATAACTTTCATTTTATATTATCTTTACCTCATAATGGGTACAAAGATAGATACTATAGAGAGGTATAGTTAGGGTTACCATACGTCCGGACAGTCCGGATTTGAAACATCTGTCCGGTTTGGCGTCCGGATTTTACTGAAATGAACGGTACACGCAGCAAAAGCAGTAATGGGGTCTATTTGGACGCCTGAAAGAGGAAGATTATACCTCTGTCAGTTGTGAAAGAGCTTCGAACTTCTTAATAGTAAAGTAAATTCTATTATGACATACTTAGAATTCCACGACAATATCAAAAATAACAAGCTTTTTCTTAGGAAAATTAGTTCATTTGAAAAGTATGAAGCAAGAATTAATGAAGAACCCATCCCTGGACCTAGCAGAGACTAGCAAAAGTTGAATATGATATTAATAAATAAATATTATATTAATAAATATTATAACGTATTTATATATTTGTAACTTATTTGTTTCCCCAATATGACAAAATAAATTATATAGGTATATATATTTTCTTTTGAAATTTTCTCTCCAGAACCCCCCCCCCCCTCCCGGTATCCCTCTGTCCGGATCTGGCCTTCATAAATTATGGCAACCCTATAGGTATAGTGGACTTCTTTAGAATTTCAAACTCAGAAGACTATTTGGAATAAAAGTCCTTTTTAAAAATATTTTTTATTACATCAAAGCTTTCGCCCAGAGAACCTGAACTTCTTCAGTGATAATCTACAAAATACATTAAATAGATAATAATATAAAGATAGACAATAAATTAAGCAACAGCAATAATGCAAACAGAAAATAACAAAAAGAGTGTGAACATAGATTCTTACCAAGTGGTGAAGATCTAAGAATTAAGAAATTAAATTAAAATCAAAAAGTATTTAGGTTGAGGTTTAAATATAAAATATAATTTGACAAAAACTAAAAAACTTGGACATAATGTCCGAACGGTTTTGAAGGAAGTAGACAAGTGAGTGGAAACAAACACTTGAGACAACCAAGGCAACACATATGGTGAGGATTTTTTAAGGGATCTACATCAAGAAAAAGTAAAGTAATAAATTCAGAATCCTATTCAATGTCCAAACTTAAAAATCTAACAAACAATACTCTTGAAATGTTGTACATAAAATCAACAATATCAACACTAATAAACTTAGTAACATATAAACTAATATTATCTCCAATATAAACAAACAGAGAAACTTTTTTATAACCACACCGTACTACACGTCAAACCTATAGTCTTGTTTTTTAGATTATTATTACTGAGAATGAGCTCAAAGTACATGAAACTTTTAAGTGTAAGTTGAAAATAGGAATGTGTTGTTTTTGAAATATTTATGTAAAATTTAATGTCTGAGATATTTTTATAAATATGTACTTTAATGTTTGGTGTTAACCTTATTAATTATCTAAAGGCAGTAACGTCGTTAATAAACGTGTAACAGTTCCTAGGTAACCAATAGCAATCTTGGGGTATCAAATAAATGTTACTGATAAGGATTTGTTGTCAAACTTCAGTGAGGACGGAAGGACAAGGAATAGATCAAGAAGACATTAGGTTTGTTCCAACCGAGCATTGTACCGTCCGCGGGATCGTCACCAGCATGCGCAGTAGATAAAAGCCGTTCCAAGCTGACTTGGGACAGTGTTTCGTACCGTACACGAAACTGTTCCAACCCCGGCAGGGATCGTTTGCGAACCGTTCACTGTACGGTCCCAACGATCCTCTGACAATACCATGTACTGGTTTGTATGACATGCGCAGTTATGTCAATAATTACAAATATCAACAGGAAGGTTTCCTAACTGTTAGGTTTCTTTAATGTTTTTAATACAGTGCGAATTATAGTCCTAAACTCGTTCCAACCTGACATGATTTTATTACAGTACAATGTTAGCGCATGCGTATAAAACCTGTCCTAAACGATTCTCGAACGATCCGCGGGACGATACAAAGGACGGTACAAGTAACGGGGTTGGAAAAAACCTAAGGACCAGTGACCACGTGTTAACTTTAGTTGGGATTGAGCTCGCTTGGGAGGTTTAGTATCGAGGGAGAGAATATTGAACCACTTTTCAAATCGGATTGTCCCCTCTATCCTTTCCTTGCTCTGAGGATATATGTACAATGTACAGCTACGACATTTGTTTACAAACAATGTAAAAGGATCGGCAACCAACCCCCAGGCAGGATTATCGGCATAACCTCTGTTCGATGCAACCTCCCTCACTTAGTCGTGCGTTCAGAAAGGACATCACTCTACTTGTGCTGGATAACAAGTGCAATAGTTTTACCGATGGAATATACATACATACATCACATATACGGAGCATTTGAGCATATACTCAGCGCAGACGATTCCCAATTCGTCTGCACTTGACGACGTTGCTAGAGCTTGCCGGCACGTGCACGTGTCAACATTTTAACACGTAAATTTAATTTCAAATTTCAGCATTTAACCTTTTCCTTAAGTTAGTCTCAGATCCTTCAGCGATATTTTAATTTCATACTTCTTCAATTCTCACCAAGTCCTGATCGAAGACGTCAGGAACGTACTCGATTATGCAGCGGCTTGCAGCCCATCTCCCACGTCATAGTCACTCCATTTAAATTTCTAATTTATTTATGAATTTGTTAAATTAAATTCTGTGTGAATGATTGTTTTAATGTAGAGCAATTAGTATAAACTTAACTTTAATTTGAATGGATGTGGGTGTGAATAAAAACTAACTTCTAGCCTCATAATTTTGATTTATTATCTATATTTTCTAGGGTACAAATTACAGACAATTTATCTTTGATAATTGAAATTTAATTTATTGTAAAAATAACTGCTGGCAACTAACGTACACGTGACGTAATTCCATAATTTTCTTGTTTAATATATGCTCTTTCGTTAAACCTATGTTATATTGTTCTTTATGATGTATTTTCTATTTTTAAGGTGGTTTTTTGGGTATATTTTTAGTCACATATTTATTTTTTGGAACATTACTTCAACTAAAGTATATACCTTATAAACCATTAAAGGTTCAAACCCTATGAGCCTAATAAGTAGTAAGGGGCGGACCTAAATTATGTTTTGCTATATCACCGTATTTACACACCCTATAGATTTCTTATATTGGGAAATTGGATATTTGAAAACGTTAGTCTATTTACACATAATTAATTAATAAAAAAAAATACGTGTGGTGTCGCGGGACACCCGGTAGGAACGAAGTTCCTTACATTTTTCATTAAATATAAATTATAAAATCACACTCCTAAGTACGTATACATTGCTAACTACTTATACATGGCGGAGTTAAAAAAGAGACAAAATTAAAAGTAACGAACTGTTTGTACCTAGCAGAGTTAAGGCAAAATTTAAAGAAAATCATTATTTGTATCATTAAAGCAAGCGTCTTACTATAAATATATATTGAATATAAGAAAAAAGTTGATCATGATGAGTTTATAGTGAAAGAGTATGTTTGTTAAAGGAGTTTGGATTGAAATAGGACTGTTTTCTACCTACCCAGCCAATTAATTTAAAATATTATAAAATATATCTCTTCCCTACTCTACAGCTTCTGCTTGTATCAAGGTGAAATTTTACATGATTATATTTTATTTATTTACAAAATAAAGTGACATTTTTGACATATATAACAAAAATAATCAAAACAAGTCAAGTAACAGGCTTCCTTAATAACACTTTTCCCGTCTTTTGAAGCTTACGTTTACGCGAGCGTTGCGCGTGAACGCTTGGGCGGATAACGTTTTCCGACGAACTCAGCCTGGGCATTGGTAAAATGAACATGTGTACCAAATTTCATCTAACTCGGTGATCTTTTACTCAAGTTATCGTCATCTGTAGATTTCGTGACGGATTTTGCGTGACGGTGATTTTGGTCGTTTTTTCGGGTTCATTCCCGGACTCCAGAACGTGCCATAAGGAACTTCGTTCCAAAAATATTTATGAATTAATAATAAATCCGCGCCAATGAGGGGGGTTGTAGAAAGAGTTGGAATATTTCAGCCTTATTAATAAAAGACATTGCTAATTGAGTAAAAGATTTTCCCAACTCAGTCGGCAGCAGGGAGGGGTAAATCCGTCTGAGGTATAACTGGGGAATGTGGACGCCACCCAGTTCAAAAAAGGGTAAGAGCAAGGAGGATGAAGGAATAAACAAGGAAATAAAAGAAAATAAATACAGGGTGGGCCAAAACAAACCATATTTCGCACACTTGGAAGAAGAGTGTCACAACTCAAAAAACATAACTTTTCAGGAGAGCACTTTAAAGTTTTTAAAAATTTTACACGCGTCAAACTGTATTATTTATTTAAATAATCTTAAACTTTTTTATTTTATTTTAATAATTATAGTTTTAACTTTCATTACATATTAAGATTTCAAAAAAAATTTAATTACCTCTATTAATTTTTAATTATTAATTTAAAAATACCCAAAAGTGTCGTTATTCTTTTAAAAATAGTTTTAAAAATAAAAATATTTTAGACTAAGAATGACACATTACCTAATAATACAAAATAATACTATTATTTTTACCACTAATTTTGAAGATAGACTGACACTTTTATAAATATGTCACTATTGTTATAAAAAAGTTTACATAACTTACAGGAAATATTGTTTCAACAGCAAAAGTGTCACTCTTTCACTATCATCGCACTACCTTTCTCATTGACAACTTGACCACAAAAGTTATGTCTCTGTTCCTCCAACTTAATCTTGATATCACTGATACTGATAACCATAATGACACTTCTGCTATCTAGTGGAAAACTATTATAATAACGGCTTAGGACGTTATTCTACCAAAAAGAGGTCGCTTTTTTACACCCATTTTCAAAAAAATCGAATTTTTTGAGATGTGCGTCACTTTTTTTCCAAGTGTGCGATTTATTTGAACACTTATAGCTAAGCTTCTAGAGAGATATAGGGTTTGCGGGTTCTGAAAATTACATTCTTCTACTTTAAATTTTATAACTTAAAAAACTATTGGGTGAAAGCCATGCAATGACGGTTTGAAATAGGGTCTTAAAAATAGTCGTTGTCCAGGTAGTAATCGTTATCTGGTATTATAGTTTTGATAGAATAAATTACCATAAGGGAGAGGAGGGTTCTTTTTAGCTAAGTGGGAGGAGTCCCTCAGTGTTATTACAAACATTGAAGATATGTTAAGCACAATGTTGCCTGAAGTCTGGGGAATTCTCTTGCAAGTATTGAATTGTTTGCAAGGAGCGATGGCACGGGGTAACATCTTGCATAAACGTGTCATTTAGCATTTGATCTTCATTTTCAGGCAACATTGTGATTAACCTTAAAACATCTTCAATGTTTGCTATAAAGGCGGAAATACACATGCTAGTAAAAAAGCATGCTAGTGGCGAGTTACTAGCACGTCAGTAGATGGCATGCTGCAGACGCTGTGTACATTTGCCAGTGAAACAGCATGCTAGTGTCATCCAGAGATCGGTCTTGTGTGAGCTACTAGCACATGACAATACACATTCTAGCCACAGTTCTTGTTTTGAAACAGGCAATCGTTTCTTGCCATCTTTTAGCCAGAATAAATTATGAAATAATTGTATTTGATTTAATTAATTTTGATAGTTTTATTAATTGTTTCAATGTACCTTATGAATGTATCGGTGCGGAATGAAATTAACCAGATTGTTCTGTTACTTTTAAAGAACTGTGTTTTAAAACATTTGAAAAATAATAAAAATACACGAAGAGTGTGGATAAAGATTGGATAGCTAAAGGGAATTAGGTACATGGAGCGAGTCAGTGGCTACTAAACGAAATACGGTTCGGGGACGTTAATGGTTTTAGGAATCAATTGCGAATGCTTCCGGAGACAGTTGATGAGTTGTCAGATATCCGCGATAGGAAGGAACGCAACTGAAGACTGAAGGGCTGAGGGAGACTCGTGCTAGGTACTAGCAACCTTGCGCTGGCAGGCCTGTTTACACGTGCCTTATCAGTTCCCCCTCCCCTCGACTTGTGCCACTGGCAAGACAAAAATCAAACCTCGTGCGATTTACTCGCATGCTTTTCACTCGCATGCAATTTGATGTATACACATGCCAGTAGCTCTCCTCTGCGAGCTACTCGATCGGATCTGACAACAACGCATCAACTTTCTCCGGAAGCATTCGCAATTGATTCATAAAACCATTAACGTCCCCGAACCGCATTTCATTTAGTACCGCATTTCATTTAGTAGGCACTGACTCGCTCCATGTTCTTAATTCCCTTCTAGCTATCCAATCTTTTACCCACACTCTTCGTGTCTTTTTATTATTTTTCAAAAATATTTTAAAACACAGTTCTTTGTAAGTAACAGAACAATCTGGTTAATTTCATTCCGCACCGATACATTCATAAGGTACATTGAAACAATTAATAAAACTATCAAAATTAATTAAATCAAATACAATTATTTCATAATTTATTCCGGCTAAAAGAAGGCAAGAAATGATTGCCCGTTTCAAAACTAGAACTGTGACTGGAATGTGTATTGTCATGTGCTAGTAGCTCGTACGAGACCGATCATCTGGATGATACTAGCATGCTGTTTCGTGGCAAATGTACACAGCATCTGCAGCATGCCAGCTACTGACGTGCTAGTACCTCGCCACTAGCATGCTTTTTTACTAGCATGTGTATTTCCCTTGCCTTAACACTGAGGGACTCCTCCCACTTACTTACAAAGAACCCCCCCCCCCCCCCCCTCCAATCCCTTATGGTTTTTTCCTTTATTCTACCAAAACTAAACGTTGAACGTTGGAAATGGAAGGAGCGCACTTTGAACATCTTCTGTAAGTTTATGTTTTAGTTTCTCTAAAAGCTTCTTTTCATTGATGTAGAGATTTTCTCTTTTACAACGCACACTTAATCTTAATTCAAGTGATTATAAACAGGTATGTTTTACGTTTCATACAATTATTTGATACTGCTCAATCGAAAAACGATTATCTAGTAATAGATTCAGGGTTAATGGCTGAGGTGGAGCCTCGAGCTAATCACCTGAGATTTAATGGTCTTATACAAGTACGCAGGTTCCACATGACGTCAAATATCTCCGCACACCTCACACATAAGTAATTAGGGGAGTATTTTAGAAGAAAAAAAAAAAACCTTAAACATTCTTAAAGCAATGAATAATTATGTTTAATTGGTGGGAAATCAAAAGCATTAGCTTAGTTATTTTTCTTTTTTTTCACTTTTAAAAAATTGTATTTCTTTCTTTATATAAATAGTTTAAAGGCCACGTTTTCAAAACGATTCTTTCATTTACAAAACGTGAGTTTTTTTTTTTAATTCAAGTATAACAGGTAGCAAATTTGAATTATAAAAAAAAAAATAAGTTTAATTATGAACTTAAATAAATAATTACTTAACAATGTTTTCATTGCTTTGTGTTCCTATAAGCACATTAGCAGTATGTATTATACATAATATCTTTTAGAATAGCTATTTACTTCTTACTGTTATTAACAAAATTGGTCCGAGACAACTCAGACAAACTTTCTCATATACGAGTTCATAATTATTTAGCCCAGTTTCCATTTATTAGTTTATATGCATTTGAGAAAGACTTGACCGTGTTTAAAGTAAACATCAATTTTCAACGTAACAGAGCATTATAATATAAATTGTTCATGAATTCTTCCTTTATTTAATTATCGCTGAATTATTGAATTTTTACCAACAATTTATCAACTAAATGCTGATTTATCACTTTTTCACACCATATAAATTCATAAAATTAATATTTTTGATTAGTCAAACCCATAAAAACTTCCAAGCGGTGTCGCTGATGGTTTTACTAAACAAATCGGTCCGAGACAACTCAGACAAACTTTCTCATATAAGAGTTCATAATTATTTAGCCCAGTGTTTTCCATTTATTAGTTTTCGTACATTTAATTATTATTGAACATTTCATCAAACTTTATCATAAAAATAACATCTCCAGGTTGGGGAATCGAACCCGGGCTCTTTCTGTCCGTGTTTTAAGATATTTTCTCAGGAACTAGATTTTTCCCGGGAAAACGGCTTATATCGTTAAATTCGTATTTAAATGGGCATTTTAGGATTTTTTAATCAAAATCGTCGGAACCGTTTTCGAGAAATAATTTTTTTTCACGTTTTTTCAGAGTTTATGGAAGGTAGCATCCCCAAATTTGGAGCTAAAATTCGTTTCTCCATTTTGCCTCGGGGTATGATTTTTCTGAATATATATGCCAAATTTCGTCAAAATCGGTCCAGTAGTTTAGGCTCCAGGCGTCTGCACAGACAGACGACAGACAGACATTTTTTAAAAACCACTTTTTTGGACTCAGGGGACCTCAAAACGTGTATATCCATCAAAATCTCAAAATCGAATTTTCGCGCCATCACAATACTTTCTCTTTATATGAGAAAGTAAAAATGTATAGATGCATTTGAGAAAGACTTGACCGAGTTTAATTGAACATCAATTTTCAAAGTAACAGAGCATTATAATATAAATTGTGAATGAATCTTTCTGTATTTAATTATCGCTGAATTATTGCATTTTTACCAACTATTAGACCAACTAGATGTTGATTTATCACTTTTTCACACCATATAAATTCATACAATTAAGATTTAAAATTTAAGAAGTAAAACCCATAAAAACTTCCTAGCGGTGTCGCTGTTGGTTTTACTAAACCAATCGGTCCTTGACAACTCAGACAAACTTTCTCATATACGAGTTAATAACAATTTAGCCCAGTGTTTTCCATTTATTAGTTTTCGTATGTAAATTTAATTATTATTGAACATTTCATCAAACTTTATCATAAAAATAACAACTCCTGGGCGGGGAATCGAACCCGGGCTCTCTCCGTCCGCGTTTTAAGCTTTTTTCTCAGGAACTAGATTTTTCCCGGGAAAACGGCTTATATCGTTAGATTCGTATTTAAATTGGCATTTTAGAATTTTTTAATCAAAATCGTCGGAACCGTTTTCGAGAAATAATTTTTTTTTCACGAGTTTATGAAGGTAGCGCCCCCAAATTTGGAGCTATAATTCGTTTCTCCATTTTGCCTGGGGGTATGATTTTTCTGAACATATATGCCAAATTTCGTCAACATCGGTCCAGTAGTTTAGGCTCCAGGCGTCTGCACAGACAGACGACAGACAGACATTTTTTAAAAACCACTTTTTTGGACTCAGGGGACCTTAAAACGTGTAAATCCATCAAAATCTCAAAATCGAATTTTTGTGCTATCACAATACTTTCTCTTTATATGAGAAAGTAAAAATGTATTTAAAGAAGTTGTTTATCTCATCGAATAGAAGAAATTAGAATTTTTTTTCCGTCCTAAAATTCCAATTTAAAATGTTCTCACGGACGCTTGGGCGGGTAACTTTTTCCGACGATCTCGTCCTGGGCATTGGTAAAATAAACATGTGTACCAAATTTCACCCAAATCTGTCAACTATTCCTCAAGTTATCGTCACCGTTTCCGACACACACACACAGACCGGATGCATCGTTTGTTGAATGTAAGAAACTCACTTACACTCGCTTTAATTACTTATGGTTTGACAATATACTGAAATATTAATAGTGTTTTTTACTTTTCTATTTGGTAGGAATAGTATTGTTTTGAAAAGTATTGTTTGAATTATTTTTGGGCGTTTTTAAGACCTCTTGAGTGGTTTTCAGCATGACTTCTGTATAAGTCTATGTACGTGTGTTATCATCGTAGTTCCCTGGGTATAATAACCTAGAGAGTTGAAACTTGACAGAAAAATGAGTCCTTACTTCTAGTTGTACCAGTAGTAAAGCCGGCAAAATATCATTTTAATATTGGCCACCAATTTGAATTTATCGATTTTTGAATTTTGAAACTTTGACGGTTTATAATACCGAAAGTATAAATACGTTTTTGACATATAGCATATCGTTGGAACCGGTAAAAAATAAGGAACAAATATAAAATAACCCAATGAAATTCTATTAATTAGTTTTAAAGTTTAAAATGAACATAATAATTATTAATTAGTGCGATACTTTTGTTAAACGTCAAAGTTTGTTTACATCTGTCAAAATACCGCCAAAATTCAAATAATTAAATATAATATGTAATTAAATAAAAATAATGTATACATTTTTTTTTTTCTTTGAAAAATTATAATAAAAAAATCAGTTAGTTCAAAACGGTTACCCATCCAAGTAATGACAACGCGCAATGCTGCAACCTTATAGGAAAGACCACTTAAGTGGCCTCCGAAGTAAGGAAAAGTTCCGAGCAACAATAGTTATTTATGTAACTAGGCAGCAAAATGGAATTTTACTAACGAGTCATTAGATTAGCCTCCGAGCCGAAGGCGAGGACAGGCTATGAATAAACCAGGCAGAAATGTTTCCTTTGCTGCCTTGTTGCATACAATATTTTATCTACGGGCGGAAAAATGAAACTGCTAACATACGATCTATATTAATATAACGTAGTTAATTACTATGTTATATTAATAATATATCATACATATTAACTAAAATTAATGTTCACGAAGAAATCAAATAAGAAGCTTTGGAATAATAACAATAAGTGAATAGCAAACTGAATCTATAACAACAAAATACAAAACACACGTTTATATCACACAACATTTTTGAATGGAATAATGCACGCAATATAAAATATTTATTTATATTTTTACTAAAAGTATAAAAGATATCTTCTGCTGCTTAGAATAAAAGAAGTAGTATGGCACATATGTAGAAATGCTTCTAGTACGATTAAAATCCGCTAGATGTCAATGCGTTTTATTTATCTTTTATCTTCTTAGAATAGAAGAACTAGGATAGATCGAGACATTATAACAATAACATTTTAGCTGTCTTTTTTTATGTGGATTTCGCTGCCTATTCACCAACTTGCTAAGGTAATGAAAGACTATCATCAACTTGCCAAGGTAAAGAAAAAACACTTCATAGTTGTGTAGCATATGCTATTTTTTCCGTGGTAGCAGACAATGAAAAAACATTAAATATTAAATAACAATAACAAATATTAGTACATACTTAAGATTAAAAAAAAGAAACCTTAAAAAGAGGTTACACTATAAGAAAAGATAAATAAAGCGCATTGACATCTAGCGGATTTTAATCGTACTAAAAAGCATTTCTACAAAGATTGCAGCGCTAAAAACGGAAGTTTTGATAACTACCAGGTGTAATGAAAAAAAATGTCTGTCCTAGGACGTAAACATTTTTTAAGTAATTAGTAATAAAAATATTTTTTAAGTCCACGTAATGAAAAAATGGATTTTAGCCATGTTATTTTTAGGCTCTAAAGTTACTATTTCACAGCCTACCACGGAAAAAAAGTATTTTTTGTTTCTTAACTGCCTTTTACCATTTTTCTTTTATTGTCCGTATAAATTAGTTAGATAAGGTAAAAATAATTAGATCTTTAGCACACAAGAAGTGGAACTTTGTAACTGAAATTTACCAGAAAATAAGACAGAATTTATTATTGCTTATAAACTTGTTGTTTTATTAGGCATAGATATAAGTTAAAGAAAAATGTTGAGTTAAAGTTTAAAAAGTTATTTACTTTTGTCCATAATATAAAACTCTTGCAACGAATTAACAATCAATCCAAACAGCTAATTAATTAAATAATTTTAAAACTATTATATATATCCCATTATTATTATAATTTATTATTATATATATCCCATTATTAAATAATGGGATATATTTTATATCCCATTATTTTATTTCACCACCATTAAGTTATTTTTCTTTAAAACATGATCTTTTGTGAAAACACATGGTGTTTATTTCTACGTTCACATTATTTTCTTGTAAATAACCCATTGATTGGTTTATAAACCTTTTTTAAAAACTAATTTCTTAGCCAACATGCTTCAAGGTAGAAATTAATTTTTTTGAATCAAATAAATCAATAATTATAATCATTTTCAAGGCTAATATTTGGAAGAGTTATTTGATTATAGACATTAATATAAACTTGATTATATTTGGTTATAGTTTATTGTACTCTTTTAAACTTAAAAATCCTAAACTGGTGTTATTATTTTAATCTCCACAGCTCTGGATTCTATGTTTTCTAGTGGAGAGATAACCTTTTGTAGTTCTAAAATGTAAAATTTAGGTGTAAATAAATGTATGTTTGTGCCCATGTGGAAGAGAAAAAAAAAGGCGTAGAAGTTTGAAACTCATATGGGGCCAACAATGACCTACTATCCAAGTTTCATTAAAATCGGGCGTGTAGTTTTTTTTAGATATGTTGGTTCGCAAAAAATGAGCGACAGACCGACAAACAGACACGAAACCAAAAATTTTCACTGATGTCTGAAACGGATTTCCGTATGGAATTTTTTAAAATCGGAGACATAAACATTTTTCGATCGTCGAAACGATCACAAAGCTTGCGTTACTTTCAATAAGCTCGGGAGCAAAATAATTAAATCATAACTTCTATTACGATTGCAATAATTTGACATATTGTCAATAATAATGAATCAATTATTATCTTGATCATTGAAATGAATAATTGCATTACATGATGTTACATGGCAATGCTTTAAATACAAGCAACTAGTAAGTACTCAAGTAATAAGTACTTCTGATTATACTTTCAAATGTTATTAATGTACTTCAAGGCTTGAGCTTTAAGCACTCTACCTGATAATTGCTGATGAATTAGGTTAAACAGATTTTGGTAAGAAGAAATCATGTCTTATTTTGCAATTGTAATTGTATCGCCAATGAAGGAGATGAATTCGTGGCGAATTTAAACGTCGCGATAATGCGAAGGTTATTTATATCAAAGAATTTAGTTGCTGAAATATGACAAGGTCCATCTAGATGATAGTTTTATCATAATAATATTTATTGGGACCAACAATAGGCTAATTAAGAAGTGACATCCAAATTTCAATAAAATTGGACGAGTCATTTTTAAGACATGTTGGTTCGCAAAAATTAAGCGACGGATAAGCAGACCAACAGACAGACACGGAACCAAAAATGTTCCCTGATATCTGAAACAGATTTCTGTCTTTGAATTTTTGAAACCAGATACCTAAAAATATAATTGACGAAATGTCAAAACGTTTTTTTTTTTTTTTAACTTTTAGCTCTCATAGCGTCCGCAATTATTGACCGTTTTTATATCTGATGGGACCTCTCAAATTTTAGTTTTTACTTTCTCTTATAAAGAGGAAGGACGCCGCGAGAATTCGATTTGGAGATTTTGATGGATTTACACGTTTTGAGGTCCCCTGAGTCCAAAAAAGTGTTTTTTTTAAAAAATGTCTGTCTATAGTCTGTGCAGACGTGAGGAGCCTAAACTACCAAGCCGATTTGAACGAAATTAGGCATACAGGCGAAATTGAAAAATGAATGTTTGCCTCAAATTCGGGGGTGCTACCCCCCAAAAACTCTGAAGGGAAGTGAAAGAAAATTATTTCTTCAAAACAGTACACTTGTAGCTTAAAAATATAAAAATAAATGTTTATTATTATTTTATTATAAACTTTTTAGAGTCCGTAGGCAAAACCAAGGACCCTTGGGTGTGAAACGTGTCCCCCCCCCCCCCTCTATATCTCGGTTATGTGAAGTGCAAAAATCTGAAATAATCCCTGAACATTCTTCGACCAAAAGTAAAGAAGCATTTTTTGGAAATTTCGAAAAAAATATATATTTTTTTTTTTTTGACAAAATACGTTTTTTTTATAACTATGGTCTTATCGATGTATTTATATGGCTGTAGTCCGGCTCAGTGGCAAAAAAAATACTTTATCAGAAGTTTGTTTATGTGTTTTGAGAATATCAGACCCTTAGGATAGTTCAAAGTAAGCTTTTTAGCATTTTAGAAATCTCCATCAAACGGGTACTACTTAAACAATACAGTGTGGCCTACGGACCCTCGCTGTGTGCTGACTAGCACACACTTGACCTGTTTATTTTCTTATGCTACGTTATTAAGGACACAAATATAATATATCAAGGTAGATTATTTAAATACATAAATATGAAATCAATTAAAAAAGTTTAAAAAAAATTAAAATAGATATAAATATTGTGATTTGCTTCTTTTTATAACCTCATCTTCCATAACCTCATCTTCTATAACTGTTTCATACTTATCAAATAAATTGGCAAAAAGAAAAAAATATGGTAATTGATGGAAATAAATAAATCAGTAATAATTGCTAATGATTTAATGATAAAATAATATACATACAGTTGATTCAAAGTGGAAAGGTACTGTTCAAGTAATTAAATTAGTAAAAATTAAAATGATTAAGTATCTTGGCCTTAATAATCATAGTCAATGATTAATAGAAAGTAAAATAGTCTGCCAATTAGTGTGGCACATAGCTTCCTCGCGTCCCTATACTTTATCATTGTTATGCTTTTGCAACATATAATTCTCTCATTTATTTCAATTTTCCCTCTTTTTTAAATCTTATAATTTTTTATTTTACATGAATAAAAAAATCCATTTAGCACAAATTATAAAGCACAGGCGAATCAAATGAGTGTTTAATTAAGGGCTACATTTGACAAACCTTACCAGTTTCAGAAATATCATATAAGCAGTGCCGGATTTACCACTAGGCAGTGGCCTAGGGCCGTGCGGGCTTAAGGGGGGCCGCAGATATGGGCAATATAATGATATGGCTTGCCGCTCAGCTGCTTTGACACAGTATATTCTAAGAACTATTTCTTAAATTTGAGTATGAGCCTGACTACTGTTAGTTATTAGACCAAATAACAAATTAATTTTAACTTGTCACTTGATAGGTTAGATATTCAATTATTACTCCAAATAAGAGTGGTCACCTATCAAGTGATAAGCTAACATAAACTTGGTCTACTAACTAATTTTGTACTCATGATCATGAAAATCACATAGTTCACCAAAATCGCCGGGACATAGCCGCTATTCATCTCCTTCTTTTTCAAATGCCTATTGCCAAGCTGACGAACTTATGTCCCGCAGACGAACTTAGCCGACCACATATTTTTTACAGGCACCAAATGATTACTTGATGTTAGTCAAACACTCCTTTGCATGCCATCTCCTCAACTATACATTTTATACTTATAAGTTTTTAAAAAAGGTTCTACAAATAAATAGAATTTTATAAACAGTGTGAGTTTTATCGGCTTAATTATTAAAACCTAACCACATATTAAGTTGTACGTTAAACCACATTAAAAAGTATTTCAAGAGTTAAAAAAAAAATCCAATTTATTATACTTTTTTACTTTCTCATATAAAGAGAAAGTATTGTGATGGCGCGAAAATTTGATTTTGAGATTTTCATGGATTTACACGTTTTGAGGTCCCCTGAGTCAAAAAAAGTGGTTTTTAAAAAATGTCTGTCTGTCGTCTGTGCAGACGCCTGGAGCCTAAACCACTGGGCAGATTTTGACGAAATTTGGCATACATGTTCAGAAAAATCATACCCCGAGGCGAAATCGAGAAATGAATTTTAGCTCCAAATTTGGGGCACTAACCCCCAAAAACTCTGAAAAAACGTGAAAAAAAAATTATTTCTCGAAAACGGTTCCGACGATTTTGATTAAAAAATTCTAAAATATAGTCTATTTAAATACGAATCCAACGATATAAGCTGTTTTCCCGGGAAAAATCTAGTTCCTGAGAAAAAGGTTAAAACGCGGACCGAGAGAGCTCGGGTTCGATTCCCCGCTCGGGAGAAATTATTTTTATGATAAATTTTAATGAAATGCACAATAATAATTAAATTTACATTCGAAAAACTAATAAATGGAAAACACTGGGCTAAATAATTATGAACTCGTATATGAGAAAGTTTGTCTGAGTTGTCTCGGACCGATTTTTGACATTAATAAACAGCTTGGTTTTCCGGTGAAATCCGCGTCACGAAGGGGAAGAAGTCCGACGTATGTCCGGGGTATGTCTTGTTGTTGCTTCAAGTAAACATCACGATGCACCACACCCCTGAAGATGCTTCCAGTAGTGGAAGCGAAACCAAGCACTTCAACCCCTTCATGACGTGGATTTCATCGGAAAACCAAGCTGTTTATTACGAGTCTAACCGCGGAAGCCTACGCACCAAGTTTTTTGACATTAGTTAAGTTAAGTCAGGCCTTTGAATATTAACTTATCATAGCGGTTTTGTCAAATTTTCAAGGATAGAACTTCTTTAGTTCATAAAAACTATGTGAAGAAACAATGTGGGGGGGGGGGGCGCTAGAAAAATTTGGACTAGGGCCTCAAAAGACCTAAATCCGGCACTGCATATAAGTACTTTTAAATATATAGGTGTAAATAAATGTATGATTATGATCATATGGAAGAGAAATTAATGGGCGTCGAAGATTGAAACTTATATGACAATGCACTAATTAACCAGCAATGAGGATTTATAGTAGCTATTGCGCATTCTCAAGTTTTAACGAATTCGATTTTTCTCTGAATTGGACTCACAGATGATCCCCCGTGATTTTTTATTTTTAAGGAAGCTATGTGTCACACTACTTGAAAGTTGAAAGTATAATTTTACTTCATTCTTCGCCCAAAAAAAAAAGTTTTTAATATCTTAAAATACAAACAAACAGGTAAACTTCAACTTAAAAACCATCTTTTTCACTCAGGGAATAATGGCTTACTTTACTCCCTAGGTGCATAAATAACTATTATGTCCCCGATTTAAAAAAATCCTAGACTGAAATCCGTTTCAGACATCAGGGAAAAGTTTTGGTTCTATGTCTGTCAGTATGTCACTCGATTTTTGCGAACCAACATATCTTAAAAACAATGCATTCGATTATAATGAAATTTTGATGGTAAGTCATAACTAGCCCAAGTTTAGTAGTTTCACATACATTTATTTACACAGCTTACATACATTTATTTACACCTATAGCTTCAACTTTTGCTGAATAGATACTCTAATTTATGTCAAAAATCAAAAACAATTTTGAAAGATTAAAAAAACGAGGGAAACAATTAAACAAATTAGACAATATTGGCTTGTAAAAGCATAAAATCAATAAAGTACATGATAGGATGCGAGGAAGCTATGTGCCACATCAATTGGCAGTCTATTTTTTTCTGTTCTTCTATGAGAAGGGAGTTATTTGAATAATTAAGAAATCCTTGTGTTAGACATTAAATAACATCAAATAAAGTATCATTACAATTAATCTTATCATTGACGTACGAACTGAACAAGATAAATGATTCTTCTATGATTTTTACAATTATATATATATATATATATATATATATATATATATATTGTGTTCGCTAAAGTCAGTGTTATGTAGAGAAATTGTGTTGCAAGTGAATTATTTAGATATATATATTATTAATCACGTTAATTGCGCTAAACTGCACTAGAGGATGGAAGTGAACGCTCGTCAGTTAATAGGATTATTCTATTAATAGCGGATACACCTTATCCTTGACTACATTCATACTGAGAATGCCGATTAAAAATGAATGTTGTTTAAATGGAATACTTTTAGAATGATATTCAAGGATCGACAATTTGTTAGAAAACAATATCACATACAATTTAGTTCTTTTGACCTATTTTTGTACAAAAATAAATAAAACTTTTATATAGTTATTTAAACACCAAGAGAGTAAAGAAAGTGATTGTACACTGAGTGATGAAGTTGGTTCCTGAGGTGAAGCTAAGTCAACCATTATGTTAACTCCCGAGGCGGAGACGAAGGAGTTAATTATTGGGTAAAATTGATTTTTACTCCCGAGGTACGCACAAGATTTTATCTACAGATAGTCCAGGAGGTAGCGTGCAAAATAGTATATTATGTTACTAGGCTGTGAAGTGAGTTTTTTCTTTACCGCGGCAATTACATTTACTGTCGAGCGAAGCAGGACAGTAAATATTGCCAAGGTAAAGAAAAAACACTTCACAGTCGCGTAGCATATGCTATTTTTTCCGAGGTAGCAGACAATGAAAAAACATTAAATATTAATCACTAATCAATATATAATAATAACAAATATTAGTAAATACTTAAGACTTAAAAAAAGAAACCTTAAAAAGAGGTTGCACTATAAGAAAAGATAAATAAAACGCATTGACATCTAGCGGATTTTAATCGTACTAGAAGCATTTCTACAAAGACTGCAGCGATACTAACGGAAGTTTTGATAACTACCCGCTGTAAAGAAAAAATCTTTTAGTTCCTAGGAACTAAAAGATTTTTTCTTTACAGCTAGGAGTAATGAAAAGATTTTTTAAGTCCACGTAATGAAAAAATGGATTTTAGCTATGTTTTTTAGGCTCTAAAGTTTCTATTTCGCAGCCTCCTACGGAAAAAATACTTTTTTCCGTGGTAGGCTGTGAAAAGATTTTTATTTTCCGGCGGGTAGTTGTCAAAACTTCCGTTAGTACCGCTGCAGCCTTTGTAGAAATGCTTCTAGTACGATTAAAATCCGCTAGATGTCAATGCGTTTTATTTATCATTTCTTATAGTGTAACCTCTTTTTAAGGTTTCTTTTTTTTAAGTCTTAAGTATGTACTAATATTTGTTATTATTATATATTGATTAGTGATTAATATTTAATGTTTTTTCATTGTCTGTTACCTCGGAAAAAATAGCATATGATACGCGTCTGTGAAGTGTTTTTTCTTTACCTTGACACACTGCTTACATTTACTTACATTAACTTACATTTACTGTCGAGCTTCGCTCGACAGTAAATGTAATTGCCGCGGTAAAGAAAAAACTCACTTCACAGCCTAGTAACATAATATACTATTACTATCGTCAACCTAGAATTTTGTGTATACGTTAATCTTTTAGTGCCTTTTAAAGGCACACTATTCACTATCACACTATTTTTAATAAACTAAAAAATTGGCAGACCTACAATTCCATGTTCATTATAATTTTTCAGAAATATTGAATAATTATTCAATTTATTTATTATTAATCGCTGTCTTGTTTTCAATCGTATTTTTATGAATAATATATAACTAGATACAAATATAATTATATAGGCGAAGTAGTAATCCCCGATTAATTGTTTTTAGATAATATTATTTAATAGACCTTAGTTTTTAAAAAAAATATATACGAGGATATTTAAAAAAAATATACTACTCATGGATATTAAATTTTCTTAGAACT
Source organism: Gerris lacustris (assembly GCA_951217055.1). NCBI lineage: Eukaryota > Metazoa > Arthropoda > Insecta > Hemiptera > Gerridae > Gerris > Gerris lacustris. The sequence continues at coordinate 3,230,403 of OX578281.1, read as the reverse complement.
TGTTACTAAAGTTTGCCAAATTGAAATAATTAATTTTAAATGAATGCTGAAATATTATGTTCAAATGAATGTTATGGTTCATATCGTTCATCTGCTTCCATTTTTATAAGAAGGTCTAAGCTTGGCAATAGACATTTAAATAAAAACCGGTGAAGAGCGGCCATGATCCTGAGTACAGTAATTAGTTAGTAGACCTAAAATCAATTTGATGTTAGTTTGTCACTTGATAGTTATTCAAATATTACTCCAAACTCAAGTGAAAAGCTATCATCAACTTTATTTTTGGTCTACTAACTAATTTCGTACTTAGGATCATGAAAGTATCCACCGTTTTTAGGTTTGTGTATAAAGTACAAAAAGAAACCATATAAAACGGCTCTGTCTGTCTGTCTGTTGCTTGTTTAAATTCATAAACTATTATAGCTTGGAACATGAAATTCGGCACACAGGTGCATCTCGGCATTTGAGACAACTGGACACATTTTGTATATTTCACACTTAATATTTTCAAAATGGCGGCCAATATCGCGGACGACTAAAAAAATAGTTTTTAGTCACCATGACATGTTATATATATCAATTTAAAGGTTTTGAAATGAAGAAAAAGAATATGCAACTATTAAAATTTCTCACATTATATTTTCAAGATGGCGGCCAATATGACGGGCGACTAAAAAAGTTCTTAGTAACTATGACATGATATACATCAATTTAAAGGTCTTGAAGTGCAGAAAAAGAATATGCAAATATTAAAATTTTACACTTAAAAATGGCGGCCAATATGGCGGGTGAATAAAAGCAAGTTTTTAGTCACCATGACATGTTATATATCAAATTAAAGGTATTGAAATGAAGAAAAAGAATATGCAACTTTAAATCAAATTATAATTATTATTAACTACGGGAAACAGACAGAGAAAAATACACTCCAGCGCTGGGATTTGAACCACAGGCCTCTATATTTCCAGTATAGCGCTTACCAACTAAGCTACGCAGGAGAATGATTTTTCTCTGACGTTATTGATACCTTGTCCCGAATTTAAGCTTTCAATTTTCCACAAATCTAAGAAGTCAACATTAATGACAAAGAACTAGACTGAGAAATAACGCTTATAATTATAAAGTACCCAATTATTACCTTTACCTAGTACAATTAATTAGAAATTCATATTTTACGATTTTGGTAGTATTCATACTACGGAAAGATTAAATTTTTTTAATTTAAATCAAATTATAATTATTATTAACTACGGGAAACAGACAGAGAAAAATACTATATAGAGGACTGTGGTTCAAATCCCAGCGCTGGAGTGTATTTTTCTCTGTTTGTTTTCCCGTAGTTAATAATAATTATAATTTGATTTAAATTAAAAAAATTTAATCTTTCCGTAGTATGAATACTACCAAAATCGTATAATATGAATAATATGCAACTATTAAAATTTCACACATAATATGTTTAAGATGGCGGGCGACTAAAAAAAGTTTTTATTAACTATGACATGTTATACATCAACTTAAAGGTGAAGTGTAGAAAAATAATATGCAATTATTAAAATTTTCAAGATGGCGGCCAATATGGTGGGTGACTAAACATTGTTTTAGTTACCATAACCAGTGGCGATCCTGGGTCGAAAGTTCTGGGGGGGCTAAAGCCCCCCATGTTTTGCGGGTGAAGTATACATTTTAATATACCAGGAAGAACTCATTTGTATGTTATATGTTGTTGCAGTCCTTCCCAGAGGCAATTATATGCAATTTTTTCGTGAGGCTAAACAATTAAATTCATTCAAGAATGTTATAATTGCCATTGAACTGGGACTGGGAAGTTCTATTGTAAGTATAGTTGGAGGCTTATTTAAACAGTCTCCTATGATACTTACCATATCATCACAGAAGAAAGTATTGGTCTTTAAATAATAATAATTTTAACATGAGGATAACAAAAGGATTGGTTTAAAAACTGTATTAGTTAATTAAAAACGTATAAATTGTCAGAAATAATATAATATTTATAGATAACAAAAATGTTAAAATTAACATGGACGTCGACAGCAGTGGAAGGAAAATTTATAAAATATGACCTTTCAAAACAGCGTTTTTATGCTTCTTTGAGATGAAATTTGAGTTTAATTCTTTTTTATAAAATAAATTAAACTACTTTCGTTGGCACAAAAGTATGCACAAGTATTTTTAAAAGAATTTTAATTTTTAAATTAAATCAAATTATAATTATTATGAACAATGGGAAATAGACAGAGAAAAAAGACCCCAGCATCGGGACTCGAATCACGGGCCTCTATATTTCCGTTACAGTGCTCTGACCAACGAAGAAATTTTAATGCAAACTTAAAAATAGTAATTGTAAAATAATAAAATGTGTGCACCTAATCATGGTAGATTAAATAGATCAGGTAATAGCGCAATTATGCAATATTACTTCACATCTATAATAAACTGTGTCATTTATTCAATATGTAGTTGGGAAAAACATGTTTTCTTAGGGTGGCCATAATATAAAGTTTAGTCCAAAATGGGACATTGAATCTTGGGAAAGTGGTCGAGCTATTGTAGCCCTCCGACGAAAGTGGGGGCCCTAGCAAAAATTTGGATAAAGTTTTAATTTGATAAAGAAAAACTTTAGATTAAGTTTTCGGACATTATTGGTAAAACTGCAACTGCACTATTTGACCCACCTATTTTGTACTGTCCGATTTACTTAATTTTTTTTAACTGTTCCTTTTTACAGAATTGTCTTTTTTACAGTATCTCTGTACAAAAACGATTCAGGTTGTAGCATCTCAAAAAATCAGAATTTTATTTTATTTATTTATTTATTTTTTTTTTTTATGTACGCAAAGTGTCACGTTTAATGTGGCAATGATAGAAGGTCAAAAAATTCTAACCTTAACCTAAACTAACCATAACCTTCCATAATTTTCCCTAAAATAAAAAAATAAATAATAAATTAAGTTAAAAAATCACGGGGAAGTACTTGCGTCCAAATACTTTTTAGGGGTTTGTAGATGATTAAGCATACCCGTTATATAATTAATTTTTACCGTTGTATATTTTTTTCTCTGACCTCAAGGGTCCCTGGATCGATCCCCCGGGGGGTCACAATGTTTTTTATCGGTAATAACGACAAGATAAATTACATTTTTTCAGAAATTTTCATCGCCCCACCATAAGGTATAACCATGAATTATTTCGAAATTTTAGGAACAGGCGTTATATAGTAGTTGGGGAGGGGGGGGGGGATATCTTTAATACTTTTTGTAATTTGTTAGTAAAAATATAAATAAATATTTTATATTGCGTGCATTATTCATTCAGAAATTCTGTATGTTATGAACGTGTGTTTTGTATTTTTTTGTTATAGCTTCAGTTTGCTATTCACAATTGTTATTATTCCCAAGCTTCATATTTGATTTCTTTATCAACATTAATTTTAGTTAATACTCATGTTATCTTATTAATATGACTCATAGTAATTAACAATGTTATATTAATAAAGATAGTATTTTAGCAGTTTCATTTTTCTGCCGCCCGTAGATAAAATATTGTATGCAACAGCAACAAGGCAGCTAAGGAAACATTTCTGCCTCGTATATTCATAGCCTGTCCTCGCCTTCGGCTTTGAGGCTAATCAGTACTTCGGAGGCTAAAATTAATAATAGTAATAAAAAAAAAAATTTCTTAAAAAAAATTTTAAAGGTCGGCTAATTTTCTTTCAGGGGCTCTAATTTTCTCCTAGGGGGGGCTATAGCCCCCCCTGCCCCCCCCCCCCCCCCCCCCCCCCCCCTAGGATCGCCACTGACCATAACATGTTATACATCAATTTAAAGGTCTTGAAGAGTAGAAAAATAATATTACTATTAAAATTAGTGTAATTATATTACACTTAATAATTTTAAATTTAATGAACAGAAACCGGCGATTATCGCCCCCACGTACTTACGTGAAGCGCGCCTTACTTGTTTTTTTTTTTTTTTTTTCAAATGCCTATTGCCAAGTGTGTCCTGCAAACGAACTTAGCCGATCACATATTTTTTGCACGCTATCTCCTAGACTATTATATATATCTTAGTGTCTCAATGTCGCCTTAAGTTTAAATTTTATGTTTTATACGTCCTATTTTCCAATAATATTGTTTAGTCAAATATGAAAAAATATTCAATCTGCATGGAAAGTAAGTCTAGAGGATATGAAGGTGGCTACTTTAATTTGAATTTACCATACGATATTGACTATATCTTTGAATAAAATGTTTTAATTTAAATCAAATTATAATGATTTACAACTAGGGTAGGGCGGGGCTAGTTGAGCATAGGGGTAAGTTGGGCAATTTAAATATCTTTAAAACTACGCATGTCACAAAAATACTTCAAATAATGGAATGATGGGGAAAAGAAAGGAGAACGCATCGCGTGACCTTCAGTTGCTCTACGACAATCGAGAAAGATGACAGACACTTTTTTAAATTTTCTTAGTAAAAAGTAAAAAAACTGTTGACCGCCATTTTTCTCCTAGACTCGTACTAAAACAACCATCTGCATTCACGTAAGTGTTTATATTTTATGTATTTATTGTACTTTTGACTATACTTAGTTAATTAGTCCTAAGTATACCCGTTTTTTTTCATAACTTAACTTCTTATCTATAAGTCTAGTCGGGGCTAGTTGGGCAGGCTTGCTCAACTTGCCCCACTCTTATACTACGACGCAAAGTTGAATGTTAATTTTTTATTTTTACAAATACTAAGCAGACTCTGGCAGACGGCTTTAATAGGTATGACTTTTTATACTTTGTAATAACAATTTGTATAATAATTGTATTTATAATTTTGAAATTATTAATAAAAAAATAAGTAAATGTTAAATGTCTTGCATTTCATTTTAGGATGCGGACATATAAAAGAAAAACGTCAAGGGAATCTACTATGAGTCAAAAGTCAATTGAAGCTTCAAAATCTGCGATGGCCGGGTACAAGAGCATGAACGCAGCTGCAAAAGAATTTAACGTAAAACGAATGACTCTTACAAGACGACTGATGATAAACCCTGCATTCATATTTTTACCTTGCGTTCGAAATTACCTACTAACCTCGAATTTTTATATTTACATTTTTTTATCCTTAAAAATTAATAATAAAACATAATTTTAATTACAAAGAGTGTAATAAGTAATAATATCCAAAGATTAATAATAAGTTATGTCGTAAAAGTGTGTTATATTTGCTTAAGATTTTTGTTGTTGTTTGTTTGTTGTTGTTTCTGTACCTACATTAGAGATGGAACTTAAAAAATATATATTTGATTATCAACTGAAGTTTTACTGTAGTTTTGAGCAATTTCCATATCACTATTAACCTATTCTTTCCATTGCCCAACTTGCCCCATGCCCTTGCTCAACTAACCCCTACTATGGGGCAGGTTGAGCAAGTAGGAGGTTTCTCGCATTAATGATAATATTTTCTAAACTAGATCTGAAATAGTTTTATTTTCTGAATACATTTAAAGAAGGGTAAATTACCTATCTAACGTTGAAGGAATCAAGTAAATCGGATGAACCGTTTAGGAGTTATTATAGATCATATAAAAAATTGCTCAACTAGCCCCGCCCTACCCTACGGGAAACAGACAGAGAAAAATACACTCCAGCGCTCTCTGTCTGTTTCCCGTAGTTGTTAATAATTATAATTTGATTTAAATTAAAATTTAATCTTTCCGTAGTATGAATACTACCAAAATTGTAAAATAAAAAATGTTTTAGTTATAATTGGCAATATTATGTTTATAACACAATTATTTTGATTCTTAATTCAAACTATTTTGAACTGTACTAAAAAACATTGTTTTTCTTTTTCATCTTCTATCAAGAATTTCCGCTCTAATAACAAGACAATTTATAACTAAATATGTTTTTAACATGGAAAAAATAAAAAATAATTATGTAGATGCACATAAACATATATGTATATAATTATAGCGAAACTATACACGAAACGTTTTAATTGAGCGTGCAGAGAAAGGAAAATAAACTAACATATGATATGAACTGCACTCAATCGTACAACGCTATTTACACAATTTTGTTTTCAAAATAACCTGTTTTACTACTACTCAGCAATTAAAATTATAAATTTCAATTTGAATTTAATTCATGTTATTGACGCACTCACAACATTTTAACCTCGGATCTCACAATTCAATCTATTCTTTTTTTTCCTAGAGTAATTAAGAAATTATATCTTGATTCAGGAAATTTATTCTAACTATATTTTCTAATAAAATTACAATTTTGAAACTACTTAATTACAACTGATATTTAAAAACTATTTATATTCAATTAAAACATTACTTATTTTAATTAAAGAAGAATTATTTAGAAATGGAATATAATTTCAAGCTTTCTTTATATCTCTGTTTAATATTTCTTTATTTGTAGGTCCGAAGGCAAAACTGAGAGCTCATTATTTTCCTGCGTTTGTGTGTCTGTCGTTAATGCACACTGAGAAAAATAATGTTGTAAAATGCAGTGACTCTGTGTAGTTAATACATTTTATCTACGATTGATACGAAATATAAACATTATATCTTTGCTTAGATGCGTAGAAAGTGATTCTTTACGTACTTGTATTCATTGCGCATGCGCGTCTCATAGTTCTGAATAATTCCTCTTCTTCACCACTCTAGTGCGGTAAAGAAGAGGAATTCTTCAGCTTTACGCACGATTAGCAAGTTTGTTTACATTTAACAAAACTAATTTGCTGTTCTTTTATTAAAGTAACTGTTTATATCGAGTTTTTAGTGAAAAACAATGAGTGAATCAAGTGACTTTGACGAAAATGTGGAGAATAATACTCCTCCAGAAATAATTAATTCGGTAAAAAATACAGCTCAAGAATTAATGCCATTTTTATCAAGAGAGAGATACGAACTTACATACAGCAAGTTTATTTTTTTCTGTATTTATTATTTAAATCTAACAATCGTAGATAAAGTACGGTACGCAACTCGTGCGAAAACGGCATTTTGCATTGCTCGTGTGGTTTTACCACCCGAGCGACAGCGAGCGTTTTCCGCACTCGACGCGTAATGTACTATTTTGATGCATTTGCGGAAACTCACTTTAGGTTGCCGCAATTATTATTGTCAATTTTGCTTTGTCGCCGTAACAAGTATACGATTTAGTTACGATGATGTAGTTGGGGCAACAATGTTATTGTTGCCTCAATTATTCACCCTTGTTAATTTTGTTGCCGCAACTTAATGAAACTCAAAATGGATTTAACTATGTTAAATTAGGCCCCACAACAAATCAAAATCTATACTTAGTTGAGGCAACTACAAATAAGTTGAATCATTTAAATAATTCAATGTACATTCGCATGACTCTCATTGTAAAATGCCCTTAAACGCTTAGGACATATTGGCATTTTTTTTCCAATGTTGGTAAGATAATTCCAATTTAAACCCATATCCTGGACGCAACCCATACATCTCAGGCCCAGAGTGCGGAAGCAAATCGGAAATAGGTTTAAAAAACTGCGGACGCAATTTGTAGTCCAGTCGACATGTACTTTGGACCTTGAAAAAATTCCGAATTTAATTAAACTTTGGTATATTGTTAGTGGGTGTCCAGTAGTGCTACACCCAATTTTCCGAACAAAAAAACCTTGTGCTAACTTGAGGGGGTGTCAAAAACCATAAAATGTGCACTTTTTTCAGTTTTTTCGAAATATTTCAAAAACGGTTAATTTTAGCGGAAAACTTTGCGTTAGTAATTTGTAGAGGATTAAATTTCCTTCAAATTTCACTGGTCAAACTTATTTTTTGACTCCATAGGTAACGAGATTCAGGGCTTCGAAAAAGTACATTTCTCAAAATCGTGAAAAACTGCTAAAAAGGCTTGTTTTGTCTGTTTTCAATTTTGCAAGATATTTAATTAGGTTATGCAGTCTACTTCCATTTACGTGGTTCACCACCCCCTCCCCCCCCCCCCTGATAACCAATATTGCCTCCTATTGTCCTCCTATGTTCATACTATACAGTTTTCATTTAAGGTTTGAAAGAGCATAAAAGATAGTCCAGTCGCCATGTACTTTTGACTTCAGAAAAATTCCGAATTTAACGAAACTTTGGTATATTGTTAGTGGGAGTCCTGTAGTGCTACACCCAATTTTTCGAAGAAAAAAACCTTGTGCTAACTTGGGGGGGGGGGAGTGTCAGAAACCACAAAATGTTTGCACTTTTTTCAAAATATTTCAAAAACGGTTAATTTTAGCAGAAAACTTGGCAATTGAAATTTGTAGAGGATACAATTTCCTTTAAATTTCACTAGTCAAACTTATTTTTTGACTCCATAGATACCGAGATACAGGGCTTTCAAAAAGTACAAAATTTCTCAAAATCGTGAAAAATTGCTAAACATACTTGTTATTCACTTAGGCCAGTCAAATAGTACACTAGAAACTAGAAATCAATAAAATCGAAAACTAACGGCTAGTTCTGATTTTTCAATATGTTGTTAGGAGCACTACCTAAAAAACTAGCACTACTATCACTAAAAACTATCACCACTATCACTAAAAACTATCACACCTTGTTCTGTAATTAAATTAAAGCTTATCAACATCTCTCCTTATGACTTTACCCGAAAAATGAGTATTTTCCCCGATTTCGGTGTCAAAAGTTGACCTTAATATTTTACTTTTTTGGAAAAAAATTGCCTATTTTTGGAGGGCTGTATCTTGGTAACTATTAGACCTACAAAAATAATTCTGTTTTCTACTTGTAGCACATTTAACCAACTTTAAAAACGTATATAAGGAGAGGGGGAAGCTGATTCACAAATGGTGCCACTCCCCACATCCCCCAGCCAATATCATGACACCTACAGGGTGATTGGCGTTACATGTGAAAAAATCGGTCCGAGACAACTCAGACAAACTTTCTCATATACGAGTTTATAATTACTTAGCCCAGTGTTTCCATTTATTACTTTTAAAATGTACATTTAATTATTATTGAACATTTCATCAAAATTAATCATAAAAATATCTTCTCCTGGGCGGGGAATCGAACCCGGGCTCTCTCCGTCCGCGTTTTAAGCTAATTTCTCAGGAACTAGATTTTTCCCGGGAAAACGGCTTATATCGTTGGATTCGTATTCAAATGGACTACATTTTAGAATTTTTTAATCAAAATCGTCGGAACCGTTTTCGATAATAATTTTTTTTTCATGTTTTTTCAGAGTTTTTGGGGGGTAGCGCCCCCAAATTTAGAGCTAAAAGTCATTTCTCGATTTCGCCTCGGGGTATGATTTTTCTGAACATGTATGCCAAATTTCGTCAAAATCAGCCCAGTAGTTTATGCTCCAGGCGTCTGCACAGACGACAGACGACAGACGACAGACAGACATTTTTTAAAAACCACTTTTTTGGACTCAGGGGACCTCAAAACGTGTAAATACATCAAAATCTCAAAATCGAATTTTCGCGCCATCACAATATTTTCTCTTTATATGAGAAAGTAAAAATGAAGTAGGTTGTTCTACGCCTCAAGGGCTACAAAAAATACTGTATAAACCATGGGTCAAATCTTAACCGTTCTCCCATATGTTCAAATTTTATGATTTTTTTAAGATCCCATGCCTTTGCTCATAAAAACACTAATTGCTCCAAAAGTATAAAAGCTAGAACAAAAGTTTTGATTTCGTTGTAAAGCTGACAAAATTTCCTATAAGGAAAGTGTAATTTTCATTTTCATTCCCTCAAATTACATGACAACAAATGTATACAAATGTTGTTTTTAAGAAAAAATTAAAAAATCTTTTTTCTTTGTGGTTCCATAACTTAGAATAACATACATCACTAGTATAACTAGGCATCGCGTGGCTCTATCATTGAAGCGAGCGTATTGCAATAAAATACTGAATATTGAAATTTGTTAATCATGATGAAGGTCATAGTTGAAGATAAGTGGAAGAGGGTAGTGTGGAGTAGAGTGGGGGTACTCGGTACAAAGCTTTACTTCATAACAAACCTACACACAAAACGACTATAAGAATCTTAACCACCCGGAATAGCTTTTAAACTAATATTATAAATTTATCACTTCATTACTCAAATACTATTGCTTGTATCAAGTTGAAATTTTACATACTTGTTTCAATTGTACTTTAGACGGTGTACATGAAGTTTAATTAAGATCGTTACGTTAGAACGTAAGATATCGGTAAAAAGGTTGTTTTCTCTAGTTTAAACGTTTAGGTCCGCTTTAATAGTTTTAGCGATCTTTATTAAATCATAGCAGTGTCGTTGTTGGTTTTAATGAAAAATGTTATTTGAAAAATATGTTCGTCTCATCGAGTAGGTGATGATAGAGTTTTTTCCCGTCCTGAAATTCCAATTTTAAATTTTAAGCTCATGTTTACGCGAGTATTGCGCGTGAACTCTTGGACGGATCACGCTGTCCAACGAACTTAGCCTGAGTATTAGTAAGAAGATCATGTATACCAAATTTCAACTAAATCGGTCAACTTTTACTCAAGTTATCTCACACGCGTAAACGTTACTGACAGACAGACAGACAGACAAGATGCATATTTCGTTGAATGTAAGAAGCTCGCTTACCCTCACTTCAATTATTAGTCGATTGAATAAACAAAAATTTACCAATACTAATAATACTAACTAATATTTAATATAGTATGCTATTTCACAAAAATAACTATGAAACAAACGATGGTTTTGTTTTAAAGTAAAAGCCGGTCCAAAAACAGAGTCAAATAAACCAGTTTAAGCTTCAAGGATTAATTAGTGGGATTTTTCACGGAAAAATAATTGTTGTTAATCGTTTTTAGGTTCAAGATTACGGTTAACTACTTTAAACTCATGATTTCGTTCTAATATTCTTTTTATTTTTTTGGTAGATTAAAGATATATTTAACAAAACTTGAGTTTTAAAGCTGGTCTTTTATAAAAACTTAATTAATGACTAGAAATGATAAAAACCCGAAAAAGAACAAAATGGGTCGGATTAGTAGTGTGGAAAGGACACGATCAATGTCAAGGAAATTATAGACTTCCTGTGTATAATGCTATTTGGATGGAAGCAATCTATGTCTACACTTTCCTCTCAGTTCAATGCCAGTGTGTCGATTCCTTCGACCTTCGTTCGATTCTGTTCAGTCTGTCGCTTTTTACATTGGTAACTTTCATATATTAAGCTTTTCTTGATACCCTTTTCCCCAAAATTGGTATATCGAGGAGTGATACCTCTTTCCTTGCAGCAGCAAATGGAGATATTGGAGATATGGAGATATAAATAAAAAAAATTTACCCCTTAAGTTTATTTACCCTATTTTTTTTTATTTTTTTTTTTTAAGTCGTTATATTTTTAAAATATGTGGGTAGGTGCAAGGCACACACATGCCAAATTGCAAAGTGATCGGATGAAAGGTGTAGCCGTGAGAGCACGCGAGAGGACGGACGGACAGACACACGCAGGAAAATATAAGGGTCCTTGGTTTTGCCTGCGGACCCTAAAAACGGAGAAAACAATTAATCATTAATAGACAATAATGGCTTGTATTTTACAAGCTTTTATTTAACTTGCAATGTTTGTACGTATGTATGTATGTAATGTATGTATGTATGTTCGAATAAAATCTTGCAACTGAATTTTAAAGCAGTTTAGTTTGGATGACAATGCATGGTTTTCTAAGTGATGTCATTCTAAATCCAATATGGTGGACAGCACAAGATGGCAGACTAGTTATTTTTTAAGAACGCCCATGATATAGGTATCAAGTGAAAGGGTTTGCTGAGAAGAAGACGATTAAAATCTTGTTTTCAAAAATGTCTTTCAAATAAAATTATTTAATACCAAATCATTCCCATTGTACATAAGTACAAAAACAAAAAATCTTACAATGACAGTATTATGATTAATTTGTGATATACTTAGTAGTAGTAGTAGTAAGGTGCTAGTACTAGTACTAGACGGGGGGGGGGACGAACCACTTGTTGGAACCTAGCAATTAGGCCCTTTTTACTAGCCCCGTGGAAGAGAGTTGCAGCCACTTCACACATCATACCTCTGTACATTGTACCGCCGAAGCGAGTACGATGTGATCATTAGTGAGCTATATAAATCAGAGCGTCACAGCGAGGGATCGAACTCACGATCGTGTACCGCTCTTGATTCAGTGATGGCTGAGCAGACGTGGTAAGTAGTTTAATCCCCACGGTCACGCTGGCTCTCTGTGTTGTACTTAACTCATAATTCTAATTGAAGCGAGCGTAAGCGAGTTTCTTACATTCAACAAACTATGCATCTTGTCTGCCTGTCTGTCTGTCTGTCTGTCTGTCTGTTTGTCTGTCAGTAACGTTTACGCGTCCGACGATAACTTAACGAAAAAGTTGACCGATTTAGTTGAAATTTGGTATACTTGTTCCTCTTACAAATGCTCAGGCTAAGTTCGTTGGATTTAATCAGATACTGTTATATTAGCTTCCGGTGGATATAAGATCTTAAATTTGTTACATAGACTCATTGTAACTAAAATTGAAGGTAGTATAAAATAGAATAATTGAAAATGCATAAAAAAATACTTGAAGCGAGCTTCTTACATTTAACGAAATATGCATCTTGTCCGTCTGTTTGTCTGTCTGTCTGTCTGTCTGTGAGTAACGTTTACGTGTCCGACGATAACTTGAGTAAAAGTTGACCGATTTAGTTGAAATTTGGTATACATGTTCTTTTTACTAATACTCAGGCTAAGTTCGTTGGACAGCGTGATCCGTCCAAGAGTCGCGCGCAACGCTGCGTAAACGAGAGGTTCAAAAATTAAATTGGAATTTCAGGACGGGAAAAGATTCTATCATTATCTATTCAATGAGACGAACATTTCTTTCAATGTGTGGTTAGAGGAATAGTAAGAATGCGGGGTGGTTCCCTTACTAGCCGCTGTACTACTAATATACCCATTATCTATCAACTCATCATGATTCATGATTATCTATTTTTTCAATATTCAATACATATTTATTACTATACGCTCGCTTCTATGATAGAGCCACGCGATGCCTAGTTTATTATTGATTTTATCTATTTTCATCATCCTAAGTGAAAGTGAGGAAGCTTGTCGAGTTAAGATGGTGAAGTCTGAATATAAATGTTTTTATTTTAAGATTAATGGAGCTAAGATAAGAAACTTGTTATAAATTTGGTGTGTTGAAAACTCTATGAAGTCCTTGAGGTAGGAACAAGTGCAAGGCAAGCAGTCCAATAAGACTGACTGACCCACCTCTACGTCCAACCTTAACATTTATCACGGCCAAATCCTCAAGGCTTGGCCATGTTGCCTTAGAATGAGAATATTACAGAAATGTTTTCAAAAACGCGCAGAATAAAAGAGGTATTTACATTTTTCTAGGTCCTTTGTTTTATCCCTATCTATCTATAGTTATTGACCACTTTACTATTACCAGGGTTGCCCAGATTGGAGGATTTTAAATAATTAGGGGATTTAAAAAAAAAAAAAACCATCGAAATATATTCCTTCCGACCTTACCGAAGGTAATAAAGCTATATGACCGTTCTAAAGTGCAACATTTCTTTTTGTCTCCGATTTTAAAAAAATCCAAATTAGAAATCCGTTTCAGACATCAGGGAACATTTTTGGTTCCATGTCTGGCTGTCAGCCTGTCACTCAATTTTTGCGAACCAACATAAATATCTTAAAAATTACTTTACCGATTTTTATGAAATATGGATAGTACGACTAGGTCATTTTTGGTCCTATATGAGCTTGAACCTTCTGCGTCTATTTGTATCTCTAACATATTCACACAAACAAATTACTTGGAATTATTTATTTAATCGAGAAATGTCCCGAGGACAGGGACGACTCACCTCGAAATTATTAGTCATTGCTAAGCTAAGGCAACCTCATATTCCTATATAATTTCAAGATAAAAAGAACTTTTTATATACTACGTTTTTAAATTTTCTGTTGAATTGTATGTAATGTTGATAATATAATTGTTATTGTTATATATGGTTGCAGAGTGTGGTTCTTATATCATATAATGTATAAACATTTAATATTTTAATTATCACAAACTCAATATATTTTTTAGTACAAGAATCAAGTTAATTTAAAAAATCTATCTATCAAAATTTAGTGATTGACACGTGTTATGACACGTGTCAACCCCACATACGCCCCCATTTGGTAGGATTTTTTATTTTTCCTCCCCATATAGACAGGAATTTTTTCTTAAACCTAGAATTTTTGAAAATTTTTCAAGTTTTATTTTTTCAACAGGTTTTGTCAACATATCAGCCGGCATTTCGCCAGCGCTGATGTATTGTAGCTCGACTACTTTTGATTTTACCAAATCCCTTATATGATGGTATTTTATATCAATATGCTTGCTACGTTTATGGAAAATTGGATTTTTGGCCAGGGCTTGAGCGCTCTGGTTGTCACAATATAATGTGATCGGATTTTTGACTAATTGCTGGAATCCTAATTCATCAAGAAGAAATTTCAGACTTATAACCTCCCGTGCAGTCTCACTCAGAGCTATATACTCAGCTTCTATAGAGAGTGAAACTAAGTTTTGCTTCTTGGATTCCCAACGTGTCATAACACGTGTCAATCACTAAATTTTGATAGATAGATTTTTTAAATTAACTTGATTCTTGTACTAAAAATATATTGTGTTTGTGATAATTAAAATATTAAATGTTTATACATTATATGATATAAGAACCACACTCTGCAACCACATAAGGTTATGGGCCCAGCTCACTTAAGATCAAGATCATAATCACAAGGTAAAATTTTAAAATAAAATAAAAAAAATATATATATATATTTCAAAAATTAAAAAATTAATCAATATGTCAACCCCACATAATATAATATATAATGTTAGTGAAAAAAAAAAAATAGTTCCGAATTTATTTAGTTCACATAAATGACAACCATCTAGAGAGCTGATCTTAAACCTATAAAAGGACAAATCTTTGTACAACGGATCTCCCCAACACCAAATCTAAAGCGTGCCATCGATATATTTGAAATAATATAATCGATAAATAATATAATCGATATTTCCTGTTTTGCTGTCATTCAATGTTTATCTATCACAAATTTGAGACCCGTCTAAATGAAGATTACGTTAATATGGGATATGGCAAAACAAAAATAAAATAACTTGCGGATTTTTTCCGAACTAACTTTCTTTACAGCAAAATTTGCTAAAAACCAATGAAATTCTGCTGAAATATGGCTAAAAGTATTAAAATAATGCATTGTCATCGTGTTCTGAGCTATGCTAAAAGTTTCAAATGTCTAGCTATTCGGGAAGTTCGTTAGAAATCGATGGCCAGATTTGTACCGGACAAACAAACAAACAAACAAACAAGAAAACAATCTAATAAAAACGTAGTGAAAAATAACTGATTGTTTTTATTTGTTGGTCTTTAAATAGTTATCTAAATTAATTTTTTTAATTTTACTTTTTTTCTAAATATAAAATTAAGGCCGTTGCCACAGTCTTAATGGATCGTTTTATATAAATGGGGTGTACCATGTTGTATAGTTTATCAATGGCTCTCAATAATATTATCAATTCACATAGTGCAGTACCATACACTTATCAATATTATTATTAATATTTAACCGAGCGTTTGCAGTTGTTGATCAAATGTTTGAATTACTCAAAAATGTTCCTTTGACACCTCAAAGTGAGAGTTGCTAGCATAACAATAAATAATTCTAATCACAACAATTTTGCAAGTTACCAAGAAGAAATATTGGAGAACTAAAGCTTCGTTCAAAATACGAACCGAGCAACGAACAACCAATCCTTTGCTCGTCGTTCTGTTAGATGCTCGCCAAACTATTTGATGTTCGCCACATATTGTTAATACATTTCTGCATTGATCTCTTCAGAAAAGTGAATAGATATAAAATGTCTTGTTGATATAATAGTACATTACGCGTCGAGTGCGGAAAGTAGCATTTTGCATGCGAGTGTGGAGTTTGCACCCGAGCGACAGCGAGGGTAGTAAAACCACACGAGCAATGCAAAATGACGTTTTCACACGAGTTGCGACAGCGTATGTAAGTTCGTATCTCTCTCTTGATAAAGATGGCATTAATTCATAGTTGTATTTTTTGCCGAATTAATTATTTCTTGAGGAGTATCATTCTCCACATTTTCGTCAAAGTCACTTGATTCACTCATAGTTTTTCAATAAAAACTCGATATAAACAGTTACTTTAATAAAAGAACAGAAAATTAGTTTTGTTAAATGCAAACAAAAACTAATCGTGCGTAAAGCTGAAGAATTCCTCTTCTTTACCGCGCTAGCGTGGTAAATAAGAGGAATTATTCAGAACTATGAGACGCGCATGCGCAATGAATACAAGTATGTAAATAATCACTTTCTATGCATCTAAACAAAGATATAATGTTTATATTTCGTATCAATCGTAGATAAAATTAATATTGATTCGGTTTTAACTTTACTTGTTAATTTATACTTTTTAATTAACTAATTTGTTCGTTTTATTTATTGGAACGAAGTTCCTTATGGCACGTTCTGGAGCCCGGGAGTGAATCCGAAAAAAAGACCAAAATCACCGTCACAAAATAACCGTCACGCAAAATCCGTCACGAAATCTACAGATGACGATAACTTGAGTAAAAGCTCACCGAGTTAGATGAAATTTGGTACACATGTTCATTTTACCAATCCCCAGGCTGAGTTTGTCGGAAAACGTTATCCACCCAAGCGTTCACGCGCATCGCTCGCGTAAACGTAAGCTTCAAAAGACGAGAAAAAGTGTTATTAAGGAAGCCTGTTACTTGACTTGTTTTGATTATTTTTGTTATATATGTCAAAAATGTCACTTTGTTTTGTAAATAAATAAAATATAATCATGTAAAATTTCTCCCTGATACAAAGCAGAAGCTGTAGAGTAGGGAAGAGATATATTTTATATTAATTGGCCGGGTAGGTAGAAAACAGTCCTATTTCAATCCAAACTCTTTCACTATAAACTCATCATGATCAACTTTTTTATTATATTCAATATATATTTATAGCAAGACGCTTGCTTTAATTATACAAATAATGATTCTCGTTTAATTTTTCCTTAACTCTGCCAGGTACAAACAGTTGGTTACTTTTAATTTTGTCTCTTTTCTAACTCCACCATGTATAAGTAGTTAGCAATGTATACGTACTTAGCAGTGTGATTTTATATTTTATATTTAATGAAAAATGTAAGGAACTTCGTTCCTACCGGGTGTCCCGCGACATCACACGTATTTATTTATTTTCAGAGGGACGACTTCTAAGGAGTAGATCATTCAACATGTTAAGGCAATTCCCCGCTTACCTTTGTAGTCGTAATACCTCGCAAGATGTTCTACTTTGGCTTTATAATTCTAGAACTAAGCTATCCACTTATTTCTCTCAACTACAGAAAGAGGTAAAGACAATTTTGATTAAACAATTAATCGATATTAGTCGCTTAACTTACAATCGCAACTTGTGAGATGTTGTACCAAACATCGGCTGCTGTATCTCCTACAGCCAGTGACAGTGCTCGATCAAAACAGTTGACTATCATATCGTAATGCTGAGCGTAGTAACAACACAGTCCTAGGTTGTTAAATAATTCCGCGTTATACAATCCCATTTGTAAAAGCCTCCTAGAAACAATAATAAGTTAATAAATATATATAAAAAATCATTTATTGCAAAAAAACAAAAGATTTTATGTATATATAGAAGTACTTAAAAATCGGTAGTTAGTAATGGCACTATTGTGGTGTTTTGAGTTGCCTCAAATGATTGTTTAATTTATAATTAGAAAGAATAACATAATAAAAAGTAACTAATCAATTAAGGATTTAAATAAATCATCTAATTTAATCTCAATTATTGATTATGTGAAAAACAGTGTGCTAAACAATTATTGTATTAATGTCTGTAAACCACAAAATTGACTTGAAAAAATCTAAGCATGGATGGAAAATTTCTGTCTCATTCCTGCCGTGAGGACATGATATCTTCCTGCCGTGAGGACATGATATCTTCCTGCCGTGAGGACATGATATCTTCCTGCCGTGAGGACATGATATCTTCCTGCCGTGAGGACATGATATCTTCCTGCCGTGAGGACATGATATCTTCCTGCCGTGAGGACATGATATCTTCCTGCCGTGAGGACATGATATCTTCCTGCCGTGAGGACATGATATCTTCCTGCCGTGAGGACATGATATCTTCCTGCCGTGAGGACATGATATCTTCCTGCCGTGAGGACATGATATCTTCCTGCCGTGAGGACATGATATCTTCCTGCCGTGAGGACATGATATCTTCCTGCCGTGAGGACATGATATCTTCCTGCCGTGAGGACATGATATCTTCCTGCCGTGAGGACATGATATCTTCCTGCCGTGAGGACATGATATCTTCCTGCCGTGAGGACAT
Organism: Gerris lacustris; assembly: GCA_951217055.1. Lineage (NCBI taxonomy): Eukaryota > Metazoa > Arthropoda > Insecta > Hemiptera > Gerridae > Gerris > Gerris lacustris. The sequence goes on along the minus strand of OX578281.1, from coordinate 3,211,867 downwards.
GATATCTTCCTGCCGTGAGGACATGATATCTTCCTGCCGTGAGGACATGATATCTTCCTGCCGTGAGGACATGATATCTTCCTGCCGTGAGGACATGATATCTTCCTGCCGTGAGGACATGATATCTTCCTGCCGTGAGGACATGATATCTTCCTGCCGTGAGGACATGATATCTTCCTGCCGTGAGGACATGATATCTTCCTGCCGTGAGGACATGATATCTTCCTGCCGTGAGGACATGATATCTTCCTGCCGTGAGGGCATGATATCTTCCTGCCGTGAGGACATGATATCTTCCTGCCGTGAGGACATGATATCTTCCTGCCGTGAGGACATGATATCTTCCTGCCGTGAGGACATGATATCTTCCTGCCGTGAGGACATGATATCTTTGCCAAATTTAATTCTGGAATGCTAATGGGTAGTCAACTCGACGAGCACAGTTTGAACCATAACCTTCCACTCTCGTATGAGATAATGATGGGTACCCCATCCTTCTGCAGTGCTTGCAATGGTTGGGAACACACCTGCTAATGTAGCTGTGGAAGTCCTTTGGAGCATACACTTGTTTTCTGGTAATTTCTCGTCAAAGCTACTTCCTTGATTTGATTAACATGTAGTAATAAACGTAATTAATTGTAGTAATAAACGTAATCAATGGGCCTGGATGAATGGACCAAGGATAAGGGGCAATGGGCCTAGGATAAGGGGCAATGGGCCTAGGATAAGGGGCAATGGGCCTAGGATAAGGGGCAATGGGCCTAGGATAAGGGGCAATGGGCCTAGGATAAGGGGCAATGGGCCTTAGGTAATTGGCCTTAGATTAAACTTCAAAATTTGAATTTGAGTGTATATTTTTGATAGCATATTTGGATTTTACTTTAAACTTTTTTTTCAATAATTATCCTTCTGAAAATAGTAAAAAATGACACTTAAATCGTTATAAAATGTAAATGGTTTGAAATAACCACAAAACAACTTGGGGGATCTATACCGTGTAAAGGGAAGTGTGTATTCATCTACTCGCGTACAAGGGGCAACCACCCATTTTGCCTCAAGGCGCTGAAATCTACCATTTTTATACTATTGCCCCATATTAAGGGCAAAATATTGCTGGAGATAACAAAAAAAGGTTTCAAATAAAATATTCTAATTTTTCACCGTAGAAACCAAATCTTCTATCAAGAATATACAATCCAATTTGAAATTTTGTAGTTGGGTGGTCTGGGGGCAAAATGTGTGGTTGCCCCTAATGCGCGACTGCGTGAAAACAAACTTCCCTTTACATGGTACGGATCCCCTAAGTTTCATTAATTTATATCTAACAGTTCAAACGTTAAGAGGGAGGGGGGGGGGGGGAGAGACTTTTGGACAACCCTGTAATATCACCTGCAATAACGCTTAAATATTACCTGTAGTAACGCAGCGCCACTTCAGGCTGATCACTGTAAAAATAGTTGACTGCTATACAAGCAATGGCTTCTACATTTGTAGCGTCTTCCTGCAGAACTTCCCTGTAGTACTTTACAGAAGCTGGCATGTTGTTTAGAGCTTCTAGTACTCTGAAAATGTAAAATTTCATTTTGTCTCTCTTTATGTATGACTGTGTAATGTAAGATTTAAAAAAGAAAATAATAATGATAATTTAAAGGGATATATTGGAGAAAAGTTTATAAATAAAATTTAAACATTATCTCATCAAATAATGAAAATAATTATTTTTTATAAAGTACATATGTAGATATTTATTTAATTTTAACTTTGTTTTTTCTTTATAAATACTACTTTTTCTCAACAAAAAGGACAAATTAATAGAATAATAAATACTCGATTTAAAGAGCATTAGTGTTAGATTGAAGCACTCCAATAAGAAATTTATTAGTCAAAAATTGCAGACGCCATAAGAGCTCAAAGTAAAAAAAAAAAAAAAAATGTAAAATGATCAAATTTAGGTCTATTTAAGGTAGAACCGATGGAGGTACGACAACAAGTCATAGGACCAAAGTTGTAGATCTTTTAAAATCAGTTACAGCTGGTGCAATCTATTTTTCGATACGACTTACCATTTAACCACAATATTTTAAGTCACCAAAAAAAAACTTTTTTTGGCGGTGAACGCAAATTTGCGTTCGCCATCTTTCCGCATATAAATGCTTACATAACGTAGCGAGCGTAAGCGAGCTTCTAACACTTAACAAACTATGCATGCTGTATGTCTGTCTGTCTGTGTGTAACGTTTACGTGTCCGACGATAACTTGAGTAAAAGTTGACCGATTTAGTTGAAATTTGGTATACATCTTCCTTTAACTAATACTCAGGCTAAGTTCGTTGGACAGCATGATCCGTCTAAGAGTTCGTGCGCAACGCTCGCGTAAACGAGAGGTTTAAAAGTAAAATTGGAATTTCAGGACGGGAAAAGATTCTATTAACACATATTACATGGGACGAACATTTTTTTTCAAATAACATTTCGCTTATGTAACGGCAGGAACGTAAAACTGTTTCTAAGCTATAGCATCTAGAGGGTAAGGGGAATCTTGATGAAACATTTCAGGTCTCTAGCTATTGCCGTTGTGGGTGGTATTTGGCTTATATATATATATATATATATATTATATATATATATATATATATATATATATATATATATATATATATATATATATATATATATATATGTATGTATATATATATGAGTGTGTGTTAATATAAATTTAAATTTACTAAGACCAGTTCATCAGTCAGTTCTATCTTAAAACTTACTAAGTATTTGATTATAATAAAAAAAGAACTTATGAATATTAAATAATAATTATTTACCAACAACTGTTATTGTTTTTTATATAAAAATAAACCTTTTGTTGTAATTAGTGACGCAAAACGTGACGTAAATAAACCACGCCCATATTCTTATGGTCAGTCTTTGATACTTTAATGACTGACCTCGAATCTTCTGGTTTAGGCCCTTGACTTAATAGCGCACATTAAAATTTTCATTTTTTTTTTTATTCCATGAAAAAAAAAAAAAAAATTAAGTAAAAAAAAATAACGTGCTAAAAGAATGAAAATATCCACCTCGTTAATAAATATTATAAAACTGACAATCACTGTTATTTTACTGTCAAAAGATTGAATTTTACACTGTTATAATTGATACCGTATAATAACTTAACAGTCAATTATATTATAATATCAAACAAAATATTCTACCTAACTACCATTATACCTAACTTATTATTATTATTATTATTATTATTATTATTATTATTATTATTATAAAGCTATTATTATTATTATTATTATTATTATTATTATTATTATTATTATTATTATTATTATTATTATTATTATTATTATTATTATTTGTTTTAACTCGGATAATTGTCTGAAACAATGTAAGCTCTAATCTTACATTTTAGCTGAGTTTATTCAAAGCCTACTATTACATAATAATAGCGAGTGTAGAAATCTTAAGGTGTGGATTTTTATCATAAGGAAAATAGATAATAATGGCGATGTGATCATGTGCAATATTCATATTAGACAAAGCTTGATTTTTATTGGCTTGTGCCATTATGTATCGAGTTAAACCATCACCTCCCCCCCCCCCCCCTCCCTATTTAAAGATCGATTATTGGTTTATTCAATCAGTCAATAGTTTCGAAGCTATAGCTCTGCGAAGTGCGACATTTTTCCGATTTTCAGACGAAAATTACATTGACACTCGATAATAAATAATGTACCTTGTGGTTTGAATCTATATAGAAACTCGTTTTTACCGGTGCCGCGAGTGGATCGTGGAGTAGAAAACTCCCATTTCATGCGGGTGCAGAAATATGCCACACTTCGCAGAGCTATAGCTTTGAAACTATTGACTTTAGCGTATAATGACATTGAACTTTTTTGTTGACAATTTGAAGTCTACAAATTTGATAATATCTATTTTTGTCGTATCATCGATGAGAACGAAGATATTGGCCAAAAACCGAATTTCGGTCCCTTTTTTGCAAAATGGCGGCCAAAGCAGACCTCCATCGAGGGGGAAAAATTAATATGTTTATCAGGGGACCAAAATAAAGCCATAAACCAAAAATTAAGCTTTATCAGATTTTTTTCCCCCGTTAATAGCCTTTTTTGAGCTAACGCTCTTGGCCTATTAATTTATTTCCTCAGTAATAAATTCATGATATACGAGGAGTAACTAGAACTAGTAACTCGTTCTACAGGAGTAAGTTTTACCTCTAACCACCTCTAACCACCTCTAACCATCTCTAACCACCTCTACCCACCTCTAACCATCTCTAACCACCTCTAACCACCTCTAATCATCTCTAACCACCTTTAACCACCTCTTATCATCTCTAATCACCTCTAACCACCTCAAACCATCTCTAACCACCTCTAATCATCTCTAACCACCTTTAACAAGTAACTTGTATTAAAGGAGTAAGTTTTACCTGGCTATTTGTGTAATTAGCGTCACTTCTTTTGGATAAACTAGTAACGCTTGATTACAAGTGTCCAGAGCAGTTAACGGTTGGTCTAATCTGGTGTAAAGATTTGAAAGTCGCAAATAAATCTCAATTTGAGGCGCCTGACGCAAAGCAGATCTGAAATCACATGAATGACGTTAAATTTATAAATGTTTATGAATCGAATATCCATTTATACCTAGCATTAAGACATACTAAGAAAAATCGGAAGCAGGGCGTGTCGCAACTTTTCCTTACCAAAAACGTTAACCTTTAAATGACAATAGATTTTTTTTATTATGTGAATTATATTTGTTTATCCGTTAAAAGTTAAGTCCGGTATAATGAGGTCTGTTATAGCGACCTCCGTTAATGAGAGGAATTTAGAAATGTAAATTAACACTTTCCTATGTAAAAATTAGAAGTCGATATTTTCAAAATGGTGGCTGATATTAAGATAAAATATGGAGGACTTTTAATTTATCTCGTAGAAAGATATAATTGTTGCGAATTTCAGCTCTATCGGCGAAATAGTTCAGAAATTATTTAGCGTTAAAGTTTCAAAGTTCAAATGTTGATATTTTCAAAATGGCGGCAAATATCAAAACGAAATTTAGTGAAAATGTTTGTCTTATAAAGAGGTATAATTGGTGCAAAGTTCCGCGCAATCGGAAGAAAAATCGATTTTATAGGTACGTATTTTTGATTTTGATTTTTTTTGAGTCAGCAAAATGGGTTATGGGCAAATGAAGTCACAAATGTATGACTTTCCGCGCAGCACAACTACATGAAAGGACTGGTGTTTGATTCAAGTTTGTAGCTTAAAAACTGTTACGCGTGACACAGACTGACAGACAGACAACTAAAAGCCACTCAAATCGTGTTACAAACAGAAATCAAAATCTGAAAACGAAATCTCGGTTTTCCTTTAATGTAAGGAAAAGTAAAAAAAGCAATTTTGTTTTAGTTGCTACAAATAATTTAGTTTTTGTTACCTATATTGCTGTTCAGCATCTCTAGTTAGTCCAAGCATGGAGTAGCACTTTCCTAGAGCAATTTTCCACCACCAATCTTTGAATTGAGCTGCTTTAGTCGCCTCTACAGCTAGATCCAACGCCTAAAACATAGATAGAACGCCTAAAGTAGTCATAGATAGATCGCCTAAAATAGTTATAGATAGACCGCCTAAAATAGTTATAGATGGAACGTCTAAAATAGTTATATAGATTCAATTCAACGCCTAAATTATATAGTTATATATTCAACGCCTAAAATAGTTATAGATAGAATGCCTAAAATAGTTATAGATGGAACGTCTAAAATAGTTATATAGATTCAATGCAACGCCTAAATTATAGTTATAGATCCAACGCCTAAAATAGTTATATATAGAATGCCTAAAATAGTTATAGATAGAGCGCCTAAAATAGTTATAGATATTATAGATAAAACGCCTAAAATAGTTATAAATTCAATTCAACACCTAAATTAGTTATAGATCCAACGCCTAAAATAGTTAGAGATAGAACACCTAAAATAGTTATAGATTTAATCCAACGCCTAAATTAGTTATAGATCCAACGCCTAAAATAGTTAGAGATAGAACACCTAAAATAGTTATAGATTTAATTCAACGCCTAAATTAGTTATAGATCCAACGCCTAAAATAGTTTTAGATATTTATCCATAGAACTTTATTATTATCTAATTGCCCTATTAGTTGATTCTTCATTCTCTAATACTGATCTAATCTAAATTTTCATTTAGAATACTCTTTAAAAGTAATAACTTTAGTTCATTTAATAAAATACAATAAGAAAAATCACAGGGAAGTACTTGCGTCTAAGTACTTTTTAGGGTATCTTAGATGATTAAGCATACCCGTTATATAATTATGATTTTTTTTCAGGGGTCTCTGGTTCAATCTCCCATGGGGTCCCAATATTTTTTATCGGAAATAACAACAAGATAAATTACATTTTTTCAGGGAATTTTCATTGCCCCACCATAAGGTATAAAATTTTATGACTAGCCATTATATTTTAGAGGTTTTTTTGGGGTATATTTCAACTCATAAAACTGATAAAGAATGCAAAATTTAAAAAAGCATACATGTATGTATAGTATATACGAGTGATCCAAAAGTTCGGCAACGGCTTAATATCTCCGGTTATAATTGAGATATTAAGTTTCCGTTTGCTGGTATCTTAATCATTTGTAAAAAAAACTACTTTTTTGGTGGGTAATCATTTTTTCCGTCATTCTGGTTGCCGCCATATTTGATTCAACTTTTAAATTTTAAATTTGAACACCCATAAAGTGATAAATTTTTGAAAAGGTCTTGAAAAAAAGAAAACATATTTAACTAAACTATTGAAAATAAAAATAAAAAAATCATTTTTTAAACTTTGAGTATCCGCTATTTTGGATAAAAAGCTCGGGTTTGCGGGAAATGTTTTCTTTTTTTAAGGGCTTTCCAAAAATGTATCACTTTATGGGTGTTCCAATTTAAAATTTCAAAGTTAAATCCAATATGGTGGCAACAAATATGGCGCAAAAAATTATTACCCACCAAAAAAGTAGTTTTTTTTACAAATGATTAAGATACCCGCAAACGGGAACTTAATATCTCAATTATAACCGAAGATATTAAGCCGTTGCCGAACTTTTGGATCACCCTGTATATTTGTAACCTACTATTCTGCAGCTTTCATTTGATTCCCCCTCTCGAAAATTAAAAAAAATATGTATATATAAATATTTGAGTTTACCACACTTTTGCGAATTGGGCATGCGTATATTTAATTTTAAACTTCTGTATATTTTTCCTATGGTTGGGTAAGTGTTTTAAATTTCAGCTCTTTAGCTTAAACGGTTCGGGCCGTATGAACCAAAGAGCGACGGACAGACGGACATATCACCCTCGGCATAAGGGTTTTGAGATGTATCTTCAAAACCCTAAAAATGGTCACCCAGAACATCCTGGTGTAAATAGTTGTATGTTAAAACTAAGTATTATCGGAAGAAACTTTTTGTTTTAATTCTACTTCTACTGAAAGCATTTGAATATAAATAATATTACATTTCTGATGTCGTTTTCATGATAGTAGACATATTCGAAGAGTGGTTTGGCTATTCCTTCTTTAGAAGCGTATTTTGTCATGTTCAATCTTGATACCTAAAAATAAAATAATGAAACAATCAAAAATTCATTAGTGATTCAATAAAATTCAAAAATGATTTAACTGATAAACTTGGTAAAAGTATTATGTAATCTGTTGCAATTTTATAGTGTCAGAATATGGCGTTAATCTGTGTTGACTGCAGACAAAAGTTTAAAGCTTATTTTAGAATCATCAGTTGGCTAGAAATGGTTTTAGAGTATACATTCTCCTACTGGCAACACTGTTAGTTCTGTAAGCCGCCATTTTAAGAACTTAAGAAGTCAACAGATGTAGAAGTGCAATTTTATCAGTGTTTAAAACCTTTTAAATCAAATTGAAATAGACAACATTGAAATAACTTATAGAAGTACTTCAAGGTATATGTACTATAATTGAATACTAATATCTTGGTAAAATATGCATTAGAATAGGTACAATGATAAAAATAATGATTGTTGCCTACAATATACATTGTGCTTTGAGGTACCTCGAGCATCTCAAACTAAATGTAACCTATAAGCAACTTTATTTCCTTTATTAAACAAATTATACTGATATGTATATTATAAGTGTTATATTAAATCTTACTAATTAGAAATATAATTGTTATTATTACAATAATTGTTATTTAATTTTAATAATTATACAGACTTATATTATTGAAAGAAATGTAAACATTGAATTTATTAATTAATATACTATCAGTCTATAGATTATTTTTGCATGGTGTTGGTGAATATTGAAGGGCAAAGAGAAACTACCTTCTGATGAGAAAATGCAGCTGCTATCAATGCCTTTTGACCGTGAAGACGAGGACGAGCATCACAAGAATAATGTAAATGGTTTTAACGACAGATTTTTAATATCGTTTAAGTTAAACATTAAGTTAGAGGTAGTTATAGGTGGTTAGAAGTGGTTAGAAGTACTTATAGGTGGTTAGAGGTGGTTAGAAGTGGTTGAGGTGGTTAGAGGTGGTTGAAGGTGGTTAGAGGTGGTTTTAGGTAGTTAGAGGTGGTTAATACCACTATAAGCACCTAGTTTAACTTAAATGCACGATTAGCGTAAACTCTTTACTTCTTAAAATGGTCTGCCAAAAGTGTGGCACATAGCTTCCTCGGGTCCTATCACGTACTTTATTGAGTTTATGCTTGTACATGCGCCATTATTGTCTAATTTATTTAATTGTTTCCCCCGTCTGACCAGTAAGTTTTAAGATATGTTGGTTCGCAAAAATTGAGCGACAGGCAGATAGACAGATACGGAACCAAAAATGTCCCTGATGTCTGAAACGAATTTCTGCCTTGGAATTTTTGAAATCGGAGACATAGATGAGACAAACATTTTTTGTTCTTCAGAATGATCACATAGCTTTCATTTGGTAAACTCGGAAGCAAAATGTATATGTTCGTTTCTTACAATATGTAAGAGTTTACTTACTTGAATGAAAGGTCCGTCTGGTTGGGTCATCATTGAAGCTGTGCCCAAGCGAAGTGTTCTGGCTGCGTGTGATGTGATTGGTCTGGCTGATTTAGCTGTTCTTGGTGTTCTCAGAGCTCCTTCTAGACTTGTAGCTCGTCCTGTCTGAGTAGCTGGTCTTATCATTCCGCTGACTGCCCTGCCAGTGCTCTCTCTGGGTCTACAAACAAAACAGTTCGAAACAGTTTCAGGACGGGCGCATATTATAGATGTAAGTGACGGAGGGTAGGGCACACGCCTCAATTTGTGCGGATTCGCATATTTCTGTGGTTGAAAATAACTGTGCTGCTTTGCCCTGAGTCATGTGCGCCTGGGTTTAATAATGAAATTATGACAAATCAGCTCTAAAATTATTTTTAGTGGTACGCATTACGCAGGGCTAGATTGGGTCGAAAAGCCAGCGTGTGGCGGAGTAGTTTATTTAAGCACTAAGGGAGTAAAGATAAGGTGGGAGAATCAGGTGGTAGCTTTGTCGTGTATTGAATAGTGTCAACAACTGATGCATATATACAAATGGATTAGTTTATCTGCGTATAGAAATTATTATTTCACTTTTAACTTGTTTCTTTCTTGTGCTTTATCTAGGGCAACACTGTAGGTCCATATTTTTCATTACTCCCTGTTCGAACTGACAGGGTGCAATGGGTAATCATACAAAATTCATAAAATTCAGATAAATGCTTTTAATGATATAGGTGTAAATAAATGTATGTTTGTGCGCATGTAAAGGAGAAACAAATAGGCATCGAAGGTTGAAACTTATGTGAGACCAACAATAGGCTAATTATGACCTATCATACAAATTTCAATAAAATCAGATGAGTAGTTTTGAAGATAGTTCAGACACGGAACTAAAAATGTTCCCTGATGTCTGAAACTGATTTCTCCTTGCAATTTTTTTTTTTAAATCGGAGACAAGTATAACCTATAAAATATAAGATAAGTATAAGCCCATGGCACATGGCTCAAAAACAAGAGCCACCCGCCCAAAATTATTCCCAGAATCCCGTAATTGCTTGGGTATGGCGGCAACGAGTTTGGTCGGTGGATACGTTTGGCAGCCTTTAACTGTTTGTTAACATTCGATTTGATTTAACAGATCATTTCTGCTTCTGTCCATTTCAAACTATTATTTCTCATCTAAATCACTTTTTAACGGTTCTAGAATATCTTTGTAGAACATATTCCACGTTAAGAGAAACCGACTAATCTATTTCGGTACCTTAATCCTGGTGCAGCAGTTGCCTGAGCAGTTCTCAAGGAAGTTCCAGGTCTTGCAGATTGAGCTATTGTTTCCGTATCCAGGAAGTCATCCGCTATACCTTCCTCGTCCGCTTCTATGTCATCAACCATGACTTGAGCAGTCAAACCACGCATTTTCAACGTCCAAACAGCCTAAAATAAAAATCAATATAGTCCAGGAAAAATAAGGAATAAGAGGAGAAATATGTTTCAGACATCATGGAACAGTTTTGGTTCCCTTTCTGCCTGTCGATAAATTTTGGTCTGTCAATCATGAATTAAAGTATCAATTTAGCAAAATGTAAAGAGCTCAGAAGAGTGAAATTAATCAGGGGCTATCTGCGGGCTACTTTCGACAAACAGTCAAAATTTCATCAAAATCAGATGAGTACTTTTGAAGATATAGGTGTAAATAAATGTTTGTGAGCATATGGAAGAGGATGATAGGGGGTGAGAAGATTGAAACTTACGAGTGTATGGGATCAACAATGGGCTAATGATGACCTACCGTTTAAATTTGATTAAAATCGTAAGAGTAGTTTTTAAGATATGTTGGTTTGAAAAAATTAAGCTAATTGATATTTTATTTTTTCCAACTACAATGCATCGAAAACGGTTTGTCTCACTTCAAACATGCATAGGACCTTTTTTGTGCAGAATTATTTGAAAAATATTTTTGATAATAATATTTCTCTTTCAAAAATAAACCCTTTTGCGAAAAAAAATGAAGAAAAAGTAATTCTTTTGAAATTTAAGAAGGGGGAAGGGGAGTGTGCCCCTTCAAGAGGTGGGTACTTTACTGCTTCTTAATACTACACCCCCTAAGAGTGTTTTCACAAAGTTTCAAAACTTTATAAATTATTTCCCCCATTTGCTGTTTTTTACTAATTTGCCTGAACTGATAAACAACTAATTATAACACAAAAAAAATAACACAATTGATTAGCCTAGGACATTTTATTCCTTCCCTACCCTAAATTTCCATCGAATTATCGAATTGAACTATCAATAAAGATAGAAAATACAGGGTGGAGCGCGGCAGACGTTTGAATATGAAGAGGGGATTGCTCCCTTCCTACTGGTCCTAGACGGTTGAGAGTAGGGTCGTTTGAAAGAGGGGGACGGGAAGTTTATGTTTCACGTGGGTTGAGTTGATATAATGGAGTGGTCCGTTCAAACTTTTTGCAAGACAGATTTCCCAGGCGTCTCATCTCTTGAAGAGGCGATTTTAACAGATCGATTAAAACAGGCGATTAAAAAGATCGCCTGATTTGGCTCCTTGTGATTTTTTTCTGTGGGGATACCTTAAATCCTTGGTGTACAGCGTTCGTCCCAGAACCCTGGAAGCCCTCAAGAACAACATTCGAGCCAAAATTGCCGAAATTCCTGTGGAAATGCTCGAAAGAGTGCACAAAAAACTTCGAAGAAAGGCTTAATCAGTGTTTGGAGTGTGAGGGGATCCACTTATCCGATACTTTGTTTAAATATAGGTAAATTTAAATTTCCCATGTTATTAAATCGGGGGGGGAAAAATATATATATATATTTGGTAACATTCTGTGTTTTATAACATTTTCAAATTCATACGTCTGCCGCGCTCCACCCTGTATAAATGTCATATAGTCTATTTTAAACATTGTCATACTTTGAATACGACTTAAGTATTTTCAACATGGTTATTTAGTATCCGTTCGTCTCCACACATTGACTGACATAGTGTGTTAAAAGGATAACATTATAACCAATTAAAAGTTGCCTGAATGTTAGAATACTGGAAGCAAGTTATTATTTTTAAAGAAGTAAAATAATGTTCTAAACCCGACTCACAGTATTGTTGAACGGGTTTAAGGAATATGTAAGTTTTAAGATTAATCATACCAACATTAAACCTTTTTACTTTCTCGTATAAAGAGAAAGTATTGTGATAGCGCAAAAAATCAGATATTGAGATTTTGAGATTTTGATGGATTTACACGTTTTGAGGTCCAAAAAAGTGGTTTTTAAAAAATGTCTGTCTGTCGTCTGTGCAGATGCCTGGAGCCTAAACTACTGGGCCGATTTTGACGAAATTTGGCATACATGTTTAGAAAAATGAGACCCCGAGGCGAAATCGAGAAATTAATTGTAGCTCAAAATTTGGGGGCATACCCCCCAAACACTCAAAAAACGTGAAAAAAATGTTTATTGAAAACGGTCGGAACCGTTTTCAATAAATATTTTGATTAAAATTAAGATTTTGATTAAAAAATTCTAAATTATAGTCCATTTAAATACGAATCTAAAGATATAAGCCGTTTTCCCCGGACAATCTAGTTCCTGAGAAAATTGCTTAAAACGCGGAAAGAGAGAGCCCGGGCTCGATTCCCCGCCTGGAAGAAGTATTTTTTATGATACATTTTGATTAAATGTTCAGTAATAATTAAATGTACATTTGAAGTAATTATGAACTCGTATATGAGAAAGTTTGTCTGAATTGTCTCGGACCGATTTTCTTTTTTTTTTTAATTTTTTATTTATCCACCTAATAACAAGAAATGCTGTTTTTCTGATAAATAATGAAATGATTAATACGAGGACACTCTTTGAAGCATCTTTTTGAATATTGTTGAAGACCTTGGAAATAGATGAACCTGATATCAATTATAATATTACACGATTAGCTACATTAACATCTATTATAGAGAACATATTTTTTGATTATAGTTTATCGATAGATTGTCCTTGATCAATCTGTTACATAAGAGAACACTTCTCTAACTTACGCGTATGTAGGCTGAAGGACCACCTCTAACTACCTCTAACCATCTCTAACCATCTCTAACCACCTCTAACCATCTCTAACCATCTCTAACCACCTCTAACCACCTCTAACTACCTCTAACAACCTCTAACCATCTCTAACCACCTCTAACCACCTCTAACTACCTCTAACCACCTTTAACTACCTCTAACCACCTCTAACTTAACTATGCGTATGAAGGCTGAAGGACACACATTTTCCGTCACATAAAAAACAAAATTTAAAAAAAAATCGGTCCTAGACAACTCTGACAAACTTTCTCATATACGAGTTTATAATTACTTAGCCCAGTGATTTCCATTTATTTGTTTTCGTTGGTACATTTAATTATTATTGAAAATTTTATCAAAATCTATCATAAAAATGTTTTTTTTTTCTTTGTCGGGGAATCGAACTCGGCCTCTCTCAGTCCGCTTCTAAAGCTATTTTCTCGGGAAAACGGCTTATATCGTTAGATCTGAATTTAAATAGACTACATTTTCGAATTGTTTAAATCAAAATCACCGGAACCGTTTTTGAGAATTTTTGTCAGAGTTTTTGAGGGGTAGTGCCTTCAAATTTGGTGCTAAAATTCATTCCTCGCTATCACTTAAGAGTGTGATTTTTCTGAATATGTCTTAAACCGTGTAAATTCATTAAAATCTCAAAATCGAATTTTCGCGCCAGCACAATACTTTCTCTTTATATGAGAAAGTAAAAAAGCAATTTTTTGTAACCTTGTATCTCGAAAAACGGTGAGTTTGTGGATCTATGTTAATAGAAACTTTTATTTCTTAGAATTAGCCAAGAAATCACTCGTTTCATTTTCCAACATATGTTTTGAAACACCTGATATAATAAAGAAATATAAGAATATTTTTACTGACCTCATCATAAGGATTTTTCTCGAGAATTTCCGTACATATTTGACAACATTTTTCAAATTTTCTTCTTCTAAAGAGACTAAGAGCTTCATAAAAAGGATCCATGCTTATTTTGGTTCGTTAATAAGTTTTAAAAAGAAAATAATAGTTTAAAACAAATGTTTCATTGGGCAATGTAATAAAATTATACTGTCGTATCATTAAATAGCATAATACTAACAGTTAAAATAACTATAATAACACATTAAGTAATAACTTTTATTATTGATAAAAGAATTTATTTCTATAATTATAGAGAATTAACGAACTGCAAAATAATTATAATTGATCTCTTATTTCACCATATCAATAAATGTTCAAATTTATTTAAACAATCGAAATATTTAATTTTTAAATCAAGTATTATTATGAATGAAATTATTTTCAATTATTATGAATGAAATATTAAAATTAAAAGAAAACTAGGGTGAATAGAGAGAGGAAACAGAACTGAATGGTTTCAGTTTTGTCAGAATGTTATGTTTAAGGGTTGCTATAACAACCACTCAACACATGACGCATGCGCATTAGCGGCATTCATGTAACATGGTTTTTACGTAGTATTTTAAGTCTCCTTTTTAGGGTTTCGAGGTCATCCTAGAAACCCTTATTCTTTTGGTAGTTCGTCCGTCCGTTCGTAGCGTCTTGGATCTTATCTCCCGATCTATGGCAGCTAAAGATTTGAAATGGAATATTCAACTTAAATTTGCCACTGATATTTCCCTGAGTTAATATAAAAAAGTCAAATTTTAGTTGGTTTTTTTTTTGTAATTTTTGAGTGAGGTATCATTTTAAAGGTATTGAAACGTAGATTACAAATATATACAGCGTTTCCAAGATGGTGTCCATTTTACCCCAGATTACCAAAACAAATCCCCCACCCCCGCTACCCAATATGGACAGGTCCTAGAAATAAGGGGAAAAATACATAGAGGTGGTTAGAGGTGGTTAGAGGTGGTTAGAGGTGGTTAGAGGTGGTTAGAGGTGGTTAGAGGTGGTTAGAGGTGGTTAGAGATGGTTAGAGGTGGTTAGAGGTGGTTAGAGGTGGTTAGAGGTGGTTAGAGGAATAATACAAAAATCTACATCTCAATTGGCCAATGATATGTCCGGGAGTTCATTTAAAAATGTCAAATTTTAGGTGGTTTTTGTGTGGGGTATTTTTTTAAATGTATTAAAATGAAGATCACAAATACATTATATACATTGTGTTTACAAAATGGCGGCCATTTTTCCCCTAAAATAACTAAGTAAGAGTGTACCTAAGATTCTAAAGGATAATATGCACACCTTTTTCCCCCAAAGTGCAACTTTTTATACACATATTTTAGTAAAATAAATAAATAAAATGATGACCGAAGAATCCCTTATTGTAGCTTGCTGGCTGCTGAAAAGTACTTAACGGGATTTTTTCTTTTTTAAGCCTTCTTTCAAACATAAATGACTCGTAGACCGTTTCTACATTGTTTTCCCGTTTTCTTCAGAGGAGTATTTTAAAGTTGAGCAAATTTAAAATACAAAAAAAAGAATTACAAGATTAAAAGAACTTTTTATTAAAGCAAGCGTAAGCGAGCTTCTTACATTCAACGAAATATGCATCTTATCTGTCTGTCTGTCTGTCTGTCTGTCAGTAACGTTTACGCGTGTGACGATAACGATAACATGAGTAAAAGTTGACCGATTTAGTTGAAATTTGGTATACATGATCCTCTTACTAATACTCAGGCTAAGTTTATTGGACAGCGTGATCCGTCCAAGAGTTCGCGCGCAATGCTCGCGTAAACGTGAGTTTCAAATTTAAAATTGGAATTTCAAAACAGGAAAAAATTCTATCATCACCTATTCGATGAGACGAACATTTTTTGCAAATAACATTTTTTAGTAAAACCAACAACGACACTGCTATGAATTAACCCTAGAATGACACCGGGGGTCTGTATGACCCCAAGTAAAAGAGTTTAAGCGCAGAACTTATTTCTGTGAATCACAGATGGTTTTTTTTCCTTGTCTAAATACTCTTTGCCTTCCTGCCTCCCTATTTCACCAATCAAAGGTGTCAGTTTCTGCATAATCTTTGTACAGTGAGCTTGTCAAGTGCTTCTGGGGTCTAGTTGACCCCACGGTGTAGTTACCCACCAACTTTTTTTAGCCAACATTAATTTATAGTTGCTCTAATCAACCCTCCATCAAGATGATTCTATCGATCCTGATACAGGCAAGCCTGAAATCATCATTAGCTATAATAAAATAAAAGGTGGGACAGATTCGTTTGACCCGCAGGTGGCCTCAGCGGTTTTTCTTTGGTATGCTCGATCAGGCAGGTGTCATCGCTGCTATTCTTCATTGTATGGCCAACTGGCAAAAGAAACTACCACGGAAGGATTTTATTTTTGAATTAGGCATCTCCCTAGTCAAACCATGAAGGATAGGATTAAAAGACAAGAATGCTATGCAGTGATTGCCATGGTGCTATTTGTGATGAGCATCTGTCCTTCAAATGCTTAAAATGCTAAAAGCCTCACTGTAGACATTTTGTATAATTTTGTGATTTTTTGTCTTTTATTGGTTCCTTTTTATAAATAAAAATAGTAGGAAATTTGTTTTCTGGCCTTTTTTTAATTTTTAAAACCACTTTGTTACAACAAAAAGTTACTTTCTTTCATACCTTGTTTCATTATTAGCATTAGTTTATAAGTCAATAAAAATTTTAAAATTTTATTTTTCCTTCTTCTGTTCATTGTATTGATCCTGTAGATTGAAATTAATATTTTTATATTACAATAATATTTCATGCGTTTCAGGATAAAGGGAAAACCTAGGTGGGGTCATATAGACCCCACGGTGTCTGATTAGAATGTGGAAATAACGGTGTCATTCTAGGGTTAATAAAGATCGCTAAAACTATTAAAGCGGACTTAAAACGTTTAAAATAGAGAAAACTATGTTTTTACCGATATCTTACGTTCTAACGTAACGATTTTAATAAAACTTCATATACATCGTCTAAAGTGCAATTGAAACAAGTATGTAAAATTTCAACTTGATACAAGCAGTAGTATTTGAGTAATGAAGTGATACATTTATAATATTAGTTTAAAAGCTAGTACGGGTGGTTAAGATTCTTATAGTCGTGTTGTATGTAGGTTTGTTATGAAGTAAAGCTTTGTACCGAGTACCCCCACTCTACCCCTCACTACCCTCTTCCACTTATCTTCAACTATGACATTCATCATGATTAACAAATTTTAATATTCAGTATTTTATTGCAATACGCTCGCTTCAATGATAGAGCCACGCGATGCCTAGTATACTACGTTTTTAAATTTTCTGTTGAATCATATACGTAGGAGTATGTAATGTTGATAATATAATTGTCATTGTTATAATATAATATAGTAAAAAATAGTTCCGAATTTATTTACTTCACATAAATGACAACCATCTAGAGAGCTGATCTTCAACCTATAAATGGACACATCTTTGTACAACAGATCTAGCTAACACCGAATCTAAACCATGCCATTGATATTCCCCCAAGTAAGAGAAGAAAAAGAAAAATGTGTACAAGTAAAGAAGTACAGATGCAGAAAAATTAAACCGATACCTAGGACACAAGTGTAAACAAACCTGGTTGTCACACGTCAATTAATTTATTTCTTTGTTCACTTTTCCTGTTTCGCTGTCATTCAATATTAATCTCTTAATAAAAAATCACAAATTTGAAACCCGTCAAAATGAAAGAACATTGTTAATATGGGACATGTCAGAACAAATAAAATAACTTGCGAATTTTTTCCGAACTAACTTTCCATACAGCAAAAGTGGCTGAAAACGAATTAAATTCTGCTGAAAGATGGCTAAAAGTATTAAAATATATCATTGTCATCGTGTTCTGAGCTATTCTAAAAGTTTCAAATGTCTAGCTACTCGGGAAGTTAGTTAAAAATCGATTGCAAGATTTGTACCGGACAAACAAACAAACAAACAAGAAAGCAAGCTAATAAAAACGTAGTAATTAGTATGTATAGAACAGTTTTATTCATATAACGATTTTTTGAACAACACATTATGGCAACAATGTGGCTTAAACTATGTTAAAAGTATATGACCTTAACACAGTCCATCCAAAAAGAGAGCTTAGTTGAAGATATGTTTCTAAAATCTTGCTAATAGATAAGTTCGAAGATTGTTTGACCAAATTTTTCATATCTTATACAGTTTTATGAAACATTTTATTTACTACAGTTTTAGTAAATAATATACTTACACTTACAACTGAATCATTATTTTTATACAACTACAATAAATAAGAAAATCTCAGGGAAGTACTTGCGTCCAAGTACTTTTTAGGGTTTTGTAGAAGATTAAGCATGCCCGTTATGTAATTATTATTTTATTCTTCGATCTCAAGGGGGTTCAATCCCCCGGGGGTCACAATGTTTTTCATCGGTAATAACGACTAGAAAAAATTCATTTTTTCAAACCATTTCCATCGCTTCACCATAAGGTATAACCATGAATTATTTCGAAATTTTAGGACCACCCGTTATATAGTGGTTGGGGAGGGGGGAAATTTTTGGGGGTATATTTTGACTTATAAAATTAATAAAGAATGAAAAATTTAAAAAAGCAAATATATATTTGAATCCTACTCTTCACCAGCTTTCATTTGATACCCAACTCAAAATTTAAAAAAAAAAAAAATTTGGCGCACTTTAAATTTTCGCGCCCAAAATTGGCAATTTTTTAAAATTTGGGATGAACTCCCGGAATTTTCATCGCCCCACAATAAGGCATTAGCATGAATTATTTCGAAATTTTAGGACCAGCCGAAGTATAGTGGTTGGGGGGGGAGGATTTTTTTGGGTATATTTGGATTTTTTTACCCAATAAGGAATGCAAAATTTACAAAAGCTTATATATATTTGCGTCCTACTCTTCAGCAGCTTTCATTTGATACCCCACACGAAAATTAAAAAAAATATAAATTTTTGAGTTTACAACATTTTTGCGAATTGCGCATGCGCATATTTAATTTTGAACTTCTGTATATTTTTTCTGTGGTTGGGTCAAAAAGTTACACCAGTATTTCAAATTTCAGCTCTTTAGCTTAAACGGCTCGGGCCCTATGAACCAAAGAGCGACGGACAGACGGACACATCACCCTCGGCATAAGGGTTTTGAGAAGAATCTACAAAACCCTAAAAAGTATCGCTTTTCTTCACGCCCGACAAAACATTACATTACTGCGGCTGCAGGTTCAAAAGAAATAATTATACCTCAACGGAGCCTTTTATGAAAACAAAATTACATGTTTTTGAAATTAACACTTAATTCACTTAAAAAATTGTTTTATGCAACATTTCAATATGTTAACCATTAAATGTTATTACATAACTGTGTAATGGTATGTAGGAAGAACTAGTTCATAAATATACTTCCTGATGGCTTGGATATATTTAGTTTATGATAGAGTTTTTTTAAAAAAAATAGATAAATAAGTAATCAAATAGAACAATATGGGTCATTGATTGTAAAGATGAACACGAGATTGTTTATTGATAACACAAAGATATATCAAAATAGATAGTAATCATTTTAGCTTAATACAATGGATCAAACAACATTTTTTAGTAGCCCGCCATATTGGCCGCCATCTTGAAAATATTAAATGTGAAAAATCCAATATGTGTCCAGTTGTCTCAAATGCCGAGATGCACCTGTGTGCCAAATTTCATGTACCTAGCTGTAGTAGTCTATGAATTGAAACAAGCAACGGACAGACACCAGCTGACAGACAGAGCCGTTATATAAGGTTTCTTTTTAACAGAAACCTAAAACTAAGTGTTTTCATCATTATCAGCACATCATAGCCATCCAACAACTTAAAAAAGAAACATAATTGTGTTCTTCAGTGGCGTATCCAGGGGGGGCACAGGGGGCACGTGAGATGTGATGTTCTGGTAATTAATAAATTAGATAAAGGTTAAAAATAAATTTAAAAAAAATAATTAAATCAGTCTTTCTTTTATTAATTATATAAAAAAAAATATATAAATGTAATTAATAAATAAATATTTTAAGAGTATAAAAAAAATTATTTGATTAAGTCGTGTATACGTCCTTAAATTAAAAAAAAATATATATATATATATTTAGAAAAAATCAAGTCCGAAGCTAAACATGGAAATAAAGTCCTCGAACTAAGTACAAATTTGATTAAAAAAATATATCACTACAAAATATTTTATAACATTTTTTTTCCAACAATAATTAATAACCTGCATCTGAATGTACATTCAACAATAATATATAATATTTTATTTAATTTTTAATAACAAAATAAATTGATAACATTTTAGACAACAATATAATATCAGCTTTATAACTTATAATTTGCAGTTTTACATAATCATCTCAAATTTTGTTATAAAAACATATAACAAAAATCTCATAATGTCTTTTTCAATTTGATTTTTTTAAATTAAAAAATAATCTAACCACATCTAAACTATTTTTAACCACCTTCTATTTTTTTAATGAGAAGGATTTAAATTTAAAAAAAAAAAATAAATAAATATTAGTACTTTTAACCATCGCCCATCGAAGTTCTAACCACTATTATACTAACTAACCAGAATTTTATGATTTTGTTTTTCCAATTTTACATGAGAAAGAGTATTTGATATAATAGTATACATATATATATATATATATATATATATATATATATATATATATATATATATATATATATATATATATATATAGTGATATTTATTCAAATATTTTATTAGATATCTAATTACATCTAATAAGTCAATTCTAAAGTCACAATGAAATTAAAATATATATAAGTGTATATATGAAAATATATATATATAAAAAAAATAACAATTTGTAATCAACGAATAAAGTTTGAATTAATAAGTAGTACAGTTAACTTTAAGTGTTAAGTCGAGTTAAGTATGTGAAATGAACTTAACAAATGAGTTTATAATAAAAAAATTATTGTCTTTATTCATTTAATAAATTATCTAAAGATACATTATCTTTATAGAGAAATAGCTTCTTTTAATTAATATAGTAATTTAAATAGTTACTTCTAGTATAATTAACTAGCGTATTTTTTATTAATTACTAATATCTAGTATACACATTTAGTTTTTACTAGCAATGTCTAGTCTTACTAGCAATTTTTAGTCTTACCAGCAGTTTCTAGTAATTACTAGTATCACTAATAACTTCTAGTCTTACCAGCAGTTTCTAGAAATTACTAGTCTCACTAATAATTTCTAGACTTTCTAGTAATCACTTGTTTTACTAGTAACTTTTAGTCTTACTAGCAGTTTCTATTAATTACTAGTCTCTCTAGTAATGTCTAGTCTTACCAGCAGTTCCTAGTAATTACCATTCCTACTAGTAATGTCTAGTCTTACCAGCAGTTTCTAGTAATTACTAGTATCACTAATAACTTCTAGTCTTACTAGCAGTTCCTAGCAATTACTAGTCTCTCTAGTAATGTCTAGTCTTACTAGCAGTTCCTAGCAATTACTATTCCTACTAGTAATGTCTAGTCTTTTTAGCAGTTTCTAATAATTACTAGTCTTACTAGTCATTTCTAGTAATTAATTCGAAGGTTATCGATTAAAAACATCGATTATGGCAAGTAAGAAACTTGGCATTTGCGGCGTAAGCTATAAATTAGTCACTTCAGTCAGAAAGTAAAATTGTTATTAATATTTTGACAAATAATTGAATTGACTAGTAATTATAACTATTTTTGTTCTGTTTTTACACTTACACTATATTTAATTATGACTTAATTCAATTTGTTAATACCTTCGTGATTACAGACGGATAAAGATTATCATTTGCTTTCAAATGTAATATAAAAATTGGTTGCTTTGACTTAAAGTTTGTGGTAGCACTTCATAATTATGACTAGAGAGATTAATAAAAAGTAATACTACAATATTGTCACCACAATTACTCTTATATATAATTAAACATGATAAATTAATTAACATGTTTAATTATATAAAATTGTTGTGACAATATTGTAGTGTTACTTTTTTTAACCTCTCTAGTCATAATTTCAAATTTAATAAACTAGGAACCATTATACATTATAGTACCATAATTTATCAATTTTGGTATAACTTTTTTTCATGTTATCATTTATGATTATTCTTTTTATCTTTAGATGTTAACAATCATTTCACTTATCAAACACCGAATTCATTTTATCATCATATTTCAACTAAGGTATTAATGACATAATTTTATTAATAAGTAATAGTAATAATTAAAAAATTTCTATATTCTTTGGTTTTCTTCGTTAACCACTTATGACTTAAATTCATAGAAAATAAATCTCATAATTTACTGTCTTACTTTAACCTAAGCTATGACTGCAAATTGAAATTCATGCGCCATTTCCCTTCAAATGATTTCACTCAGCTCATTTAAGTCGAGCTTAACTTCTTTATTGTGAGTTCGCCACTGATCTCATCTAGTGACACTTCCTCGAGATACGCGGCCTCCTGGGTGGTTCGAAGGCGAGTCTAGCTGCCATACTGCACATGACTATAATGCAGGTGATCATGAAGATCATTCCAGGTGGCAGAGTACCTGCTGATGCTGTCATTACTGATAAGCACCAGGTCATCTGAAGACCGATAAGAAGTACACAGCAGTACACGCTCAGAATAAGAAGTACTTTGTGAGCCTACACAAACAAACAGAAAAAATTAAATTATTAAAAATAAACAAACATTTTTTTTGACAGAATTTGAGAAGAGTAGTATTACATTTGTCTGCAATTAGTTTATCCATTTTAATATGAATAAGAGCATGAATGTTCAAGAGAGTTGTGGAGAATGGTAAAACATTTACATCAAATAAGTTATTTCATCTCCAGTTGGGAGAAAAATTTATGATTTGAGATTAGTTCAAAGGAACTAAAGTAAGTCTTTCCTTTCCTGAACTCAAAAAGTAGGAGAAAAAGTAAAAGTAGGGCGAAAAAGTAAAGTAGGGAGAAAAAGAAGGATTGCCAACTAAATTATTTTATAAATAGTAGAGAATGAATGGCTAATGTAGTGAGGTTAAAGAAATCAAGTTGGTGACACTGCTTTTTCGACCTTGTTTATCATTGTTTTTAAACCTGCATCAAAATAACCTTCTATTTGAGTTTAACTGCAATTCTTATTTGTTTTTAATATTGAATCTCTTATATCTGCTATTAAAAGTGCTAATAATTATTGTTATTTATTAAAATAATAAATAAAAACTGTGCAATGGATGAAAATGTGTATTTTCTTGCTACTGGAGATAAAATATTGTATGTACTATGTACCTTGGGGGTAAAGTGCTATAATTCCCCTCGCGATAATTATCTCCCTCGGCTGCACCTTAGGAGCTAATTAGCATTATTCCCTTGGCATCGCCTCGGGATTTAAGGGCCATGGTTCATTCGGCATCACCTTAAGAACCAACTTTTTCGCACAGGGAATAATGGCTTACTTTACATCCTAGTTGCATTAATAACTATTTCTTAAAAAAATGAAAAAAATGTGTAACTCCCTTCGAATTTTATTTTAACAGTTAGTAAAGTACTACAGCCATTATAATGAACTAAAAGTAATTTTACTGACTTATTTTTTTATTTTAAACCTAAAGAAGATCTATAATATTATGTTAACCCATAGGATTATACGGATATACGGCTTCAACTTAAAAATACTTAAGCCGCTTAAATAGATATGAATCTACTCAAAATGGGGAGATCTATTTATTGAACCAGGTAAGTTGCAAATCTTTAAGTACCTAATGTAGAAAAATGTGTTTGTTTGTAGTTCTTATACGAGTTAATATATATATATATTTAGTTGAATATACTTTAATTAATTAAGAAATCTTAACAATAACTTAGTAAGTAAACAGCTTAATATGTAAACAACGGATTATTAAGTAACATAGCTTGATGCTTACTTTTAGATTGTAAACCGGTACTTCTTTAGATTGTTACTCCCCTATGATTTTTTTATAATATACTTAACTTTGGCTAAATAACTATTAAGACAAAGGGATAATTATTAGTCCAATGTACTTTGAAACAAAGGAATATTACACTTCTGTTTTTATACGGGGAGTAACAGTCTAAAGAAGAACATTCCGGACACCTTCTTTAGATTGTTACTTCCCTATGTTTGTTTTAGAATATACATGACTTTGACTAAATAACTATTAAGACAAAGGTATGTTTAGTCCAATGTACTTTGGGATAAAGGAATATCACACTTCTGCTGTTCACATTCTTTAGATTGTTACTCCCTTCTATTTTTTTATAAGGGGAGTAACAGTCTAAAGAAGGACATTCTGTCTCTGTTTATTTTATAAAGGGAGTAACAATCAAAAGAAGTGCTGTAAACCTATATGTAGGTACTAGAGCTAACAATATTTCCCCTTTTTTACTGGAGAAATTAATTTTTCAGATATTGTATGTAGGACATTTAGTTTATGAATTTTATATGAAATGATATTATAAAAAATAGTTTTATTATCTCTTAAAATTGATGTGGTGTAATTCTGTCAAAGATTTTTATGTTGTATCATATAAAGTACTTACTCACACCAATTGTTATATTCTTTCAATTGAAACATAAATTTTAATGTCTTAAGATCCACTTGATCATAATGGTTCAAAATTTACTTAGAACGTATTCTGTTAACGGGTGTAGCTTTTATTCTGATGTCAGCTAAATATTATTAGACGTGAATGATATTAGACAAATTTTAAATTTAAATTAAGCTAATTTACCTTAGATATATAGATAAATTAAAAATACATATAAGGTTAAAATAAAATCAAAATAACTAATCAAAGAATTGAGTCGATTACTTAATAAACTAGCTCGAATTGAAACCACTGTTTTAACGCCGTCATTATGTGGTGCGAAATCCAGAGATATGAGACATTTTTTAAAATATAATGATGATCACATCTCGGAGATGTGTAATGTGAAACGATAAATAAATTCTGTAATAATTAACATTGTTTTGATTTGGAAGTTAAAAATTACAGAGACAAAAATCTATTACAGATTCTAAATATATCATCGGAACAATATAAACGCCATTAGTTTTATTTTAATTAACGTACTTTTTTTAATTAGCAAATCCTATTATATTTAATTATTAACAATTGACTAGAATATTAGTTCAAATGATATAAATTTAATATAATAATGAATAATTAGCAATATGTCAAGGTTTATATTTAAAAAGAAAAAAACTATGATAATGAAACATACGATGTCCAATGTCTGATTTTTAATTGTAGATTTAATTAGATAATAATTATAATTTAATCATGAGCGACAATCTCAATGATCAAATATAAATTTAAATTTTTTTTTGTTATTTTAACAAATTAATATTCGTTATTAAATAATCTATTTGAACAGTGTCTTTAAATGGCATAATGTTGCATCATTATTATATTTGTTCATAAAAAAAAAAATCCTATTTGTTATCAAATATATTATAGTTATATGATAACATAAATATCGCATCTTATCCTCAATGACCTTTAAATCGTTGTTTTCTATCGATAACTAAACGACATTTTTTTACATCGATAGCCTTTCTAATATGATTCCAAAGAAAATTAACTGATTCAAAATGATTTTTTCGTATTATTATAACTGATAATATTATATTATATATGAATTGGAAATTTTATTTCGTTAACTGTGGAATTTTTTTTATTTCTAATCGATCACATTTTTAGAGCATGGTATTATGAAAGGAAATTTTATGGAATTTTTTCCTTTTTTTTGTATTATATTATTTGCTATAATTATAACAATTTAATAATATGAATGATGATTTAATTATTCCACTAATTAATATTGTTTAGAATAAATTTCTGTTTTTTACTCACTCTAAATTTATGATTCACTGAATGACTAAATTTTTTAAAATAAGGATTATTTTATGAGTATATTCGAATTTTAAGATTTCCTAATTTCAAAGAAAGATTTGAAACCGACTACACAGAAGTTTTTTTTAAAATTTGTTAGTATAGAAGGTTATTTAGATGCAGGTTATAAACATGGTCGAAAAAGCAGTGTCACCAACCTGATTTCAACAACTTCATTACATTAGCCATACATTTTCTACTATATACAAAATAATTAAGTTGCAATCTTTACTTTTTTGCCCTACTTTACTTTTTCGGCCTACTTTTACTTTTTCTCCCAACTTTTTGAGTTAGGGATGAAAAGACCTGTTTTAGTCCCTCTAGACTAATTCAAAATCATAACTTTTTTTCCCTACTGGAGATAAAAGTTATTTTAGGCATTGTATTCAATATATACATCCGATTGTGGTACTTTGTTACTTAAGCGCCCTCTATATTCCTGTGTATTAATAGTTGTTTAGACAAAGGAACATACACAGAGAAGTATATATTTTTTAGTCTAAATTACTATACAGACAAAGGGATATTTAGTCCAATGTACCTTGGGACAAAGGAATATCACACTTGGGTGTATTAAATGTGATAGTGATAATATCCCTTAATAAGATTAAGGAATATTAAATATACCCTGAGAAAACTGTATTTAATTAAAAACTTAAACTACCCTCCCCTTCCATGCCTATATAACAAATAACATCAATAATAACAAAATATACAATAACTTAATTAACAAGATAAAAAAAGGGGGAAAAACTTGTCTATTATAACTAGTATATTATCAGCACTGTCTGTGATAGAAATAGACTGTGATAGAATAGGTAATGAATTTAACTGAAGTTTTCAAATTGTAATATCTGTCTTTAATGTTGATCGTCTATATGCCGCTTAAGACTTAAGACTAAGATCGATTTAATGTTTAATCAAAATTATGTTTACCTCTTTCTGTAGTTGAGAGAAATAAGTGGATAGCTTAGTTCTAGAATTATAAAGCCAAAGTAGAACATCTTGCGAGGTATTACGACTACAAAGGTAAGCGGGGAATTGCCTTAACATGTTGAATGATCTACTCCTTAGAAGTCGTCCCTCTGAAAATAAATTAATAAAAAAACAAATTAGTTAAATAAAAAGTATAGATTGACAAGTAAAGTTAAAGGTTATATAATTAAAAACAGGGTTCTTTCCATGAAAACCGAATTAATATTCATTTTATATCAAATAGACATTTTATATCTATTCACTTTTCTGAAGAGGTGGTTAGAGGTAGTTAGAGAGGGTTAGAGGTGGTTAGAGGTGGTTGGAGAGGGTTAGAGGTGGTTAGAGAGGGTTAGAGGTGGTTGGAGAGGGTTAGAGGTGGTTAGAGAGGGTTAGAGGTGGATAGAGAGGGTTGGAGGTGGTTAGAGGTGGTTAGAGAGGGTTAGAGGTGGTTAGAGAGGGTTAGAGGTGGTTAGAGAGGGTTAGAGGTGGTTAGAGGTGGTTAGAGGTTTTTAGAGGTGGTTAGAGAGGGTTAGAGGTAAAGTTAAAGGTTTTATATTTAAAAACAGGGTCCTTTCTATGGAAACCGAATTAATATTAATTTTATATCAACTAGACATTTTATATCCATTTACTTTTCTGAAGAGGCTATAGCAGAAAAATATTAACAATATATTTGGCGATCATCAAACAAAAATCGAACAACAGATTGGCGAACATCGAATAGAACGACGAGCAAAGCATTGGTCTCTGTTCATATGTGCATGGTTCATACTTGTATGTTGGACGAGGCTTAAGATCACCAAAATATCTTATTGGTAACAATTGGAAATTGTTGTATAGAGTATAGGGTATTATTTATTGTTATGCTGGCAACTCTCACATTGAGCTATCAAAGGAATATTTGTGCGGAATTCAAACTTTTGATCAATCGTAAACACTCGATCGTAAATATTAACAATAATATTGAAAAGTGTACGGTATTGCAATATGTGAGTTGGCAGTATTATTAACAGCTGTTGATAAACTATACAAGATGTCCCATTTACATGATACAAGCTGTTAAGCTTGTGGCAACGGGCTTAATTTTATATTTAAAAAAAGTCACCATTAAAAGTAGAAGGAAAAGTCTATCCACGTAAATTATTTGTTTTAAAAATAAAATCATATTTCGGTCTTTATAAGGCCATCTTCAGTGGCGAAAGAGGTTTCTTGTGGCAGTTTCTGGCTTCGCATGACTCACCCCGCCCTATGCGAGCTCTTTTAGTTGATTTACGTTTCCACTTCTTTCGGCGCTGAAGATGAACTTATAGAGACCGAAAGCTGTTTTCATTTTAGCGAATTTTCGAAGAAAATTTAGCTATTGCAATGGCTTCAACATTTTTGTAATGCAAATTTTTGAAAAATATTTCTATGGAAATCCGTTTTAGACCATTCTGAATCGATTTCGAAAATTTAACACATTTTTGTGTTATATGTATTATGTATGTTTTTTGTGACACTCCAGACGATATCTCCCCTTAGGATGAACTTAAAAATTTTCAAACAAATTTTAAAATGTCAATAATATCAAAAGAAAGAATGAGTTCGTTGGCCAGATTTTTTGGACTTCATTTAGGGGCCAAATTTTAGACAATTTAGGGTCAAAAATAGCATAAAAATGTGTTTTTTCCTTTTTACCCCCCTCTTATATGAAAATATGATAAAAGTGTACATAACAACAATTACTGTACTCTTAAAGAGGTTTCCAACGACATGCATATTGAAGGGTAAATACTATTTTGACTTTTGTACACCAAACCCGTCTGTACCAAAAAAAATTTATTTTTTCACCCATCCAAATTCAAAACCAAAATTTTCCTACATTATCATAAGCCAATAATACGCAGATTTCTTTGAAAAGTCGCTCATTAAGTCATGGTGCATGACTGGACTTTATTAAATAAGTGGAGAGACTTTTCCTTCAAATTTTAATTTCTATTTGTTAACTATAATGGGTAACTTACTCATTGGTGCTGGGAACGTGACAAGTTTAGGAGCTAGTCTATCTTCCATGCTTTCTGGCACCACAGTCAGCGTTTCTGTTATCGACATTATCACTTAACCTGTAACAAAAACATACAATATGAAATAAACAATTTGTTATAAAAATAATAAACAGGAATGTAGTCTTAAGGTCCATTTACCTCGCCATTTACTTTGTTTAGTGCAAATGCGAGTTGTTTAGTAATTATTAGGTAATTTTCACTTATCACTTGCACTCGCATTTGCACTAATCAAAGTGCAAATGGGTCTTTAGATATCGTAGCCCTTTCATGACGGCTTAATAATTAATAATTAATGAATTAGTTAAACTAACTACAACTATTTCTGACAATAAAGTAATTAATATAGTTCATTTTGTTCCATCCACTGTGAGTTAAACTTAGTCCACACCGGTACTCAATGTTACGCGTTTCTTTTGAGCGGCTGAATTGGCGACGCTGCGATTCTGCCGCGTCACATTGAATCCTGACGTAGACTAAGCTTAAGAACCAACAAATCTCGTTAGGAACAATTATTTATATATTTAAAAAAAAAAAAAAATTATAAATTAAAATCAAATTATAATTATTATTAACTACGGTAAACAGACAGAGACGGGCCTCTATATTTCCAGAATTACTGGAAATATAGAGGCCCGTGGTTCAAATCCCGGCGTTGGAGTGTATTTTTCTCTGTCTGTGTAGTTAATAATAATTATAATTTGATTTAAATTAAAATTTAATCTTTCCGTAGTATGAATACTACCAAAATTGTAAAATATGAATAAATTATAAAGAAATTTAGGCACTTCTTTAGATTGTGACTCCAGTTATAAAAGAATAGAAGGGAGCAACAATCTAAAGAAGGTTTATTGAATGTTCTTCTTTAGACTGTTACTCCCCTTACAAAAACAGAAGTGTGACATTCCTTTGTCCCAAAGTACGTTGGACTAATCATCCTTTTGTCTTAATAGTTATTTAGTTAAAGTCATTTATATTCTAAAAAGAAAACATACGCAGGAGAAATCATTTTATATGATTGGTAGTTTATATGATAAACTACCAAAAAAAAATTTTATATTCACTGTGAACTTTATCATGATCAAATACATTATTAGACAAACTATACTTAATGTTTGTTGACAGTAAATTTAAGCAAATTCGTGTGACTGTGTGGATGTTACGAATCGAATGTAGATAAATTAATCATCAAATATTTATTGTTAATTTAAACATTTCACTTAAAACTAACATAAAATTCAACAAAAATAAAATTGAATATTTTATAACTTTTATTATGTTTTTACTACTTCTATTCTAAATTGCCTTATTTAGTTTGGGATTGAAAATCGATAGAGAGCTATTAAAAACACAACTGTTATTGTTAGATGCTAGAGGAATTTACTCATTGTAAATAGAACTTAAAAAATAAAATATCTCAGTAAATCTCTATTGAACATTAGAAATTACGGTTGGGATGTTTACAATAAAATCAATTATGATTTTTGTTTTTCTAGTTTTATTTAATATTATATTTAATTACGCTAAAACCATGCATATTTACAAATATTATTATTAATAATGTTAGTTAAAAATTTGTCATAACTCACGCATGTTTTATTTAATGAAATTTAAATATTTATTTAAACTAAAAATTAAAATTGTTTCAAAATAAATAAACTATTATTAATAATATAATTTATTTTTATACACTTTCTTTGAATTTACTTAACATGTTATTATTGTAATATATTTTAAATAAGTGTATTATTATATTTTATTTTACATGTTATACTAATGTTGCTTTTGCTTCTATACTTTTGTAATTTTTTCTTTTAATTTACTTAACATGTTATAATTGTATTTTATTTTAAATATGATGTAATAAGTGAATTATTATAATTTAAATCAAATTATAATTATTATTTACTACGGGAAACAGACAGTGAAAAATACACTCCAGCGCCGGGATACAGGAGACCCGTGGTTCAAATCCCGGCGCTGAAGTGTATTTTTCACTGTCTGTTTCCCGTAGTAAATAATAATTATAATTTGATTTAAATTAAAATTTAAACTTTCCGTAGTATGAAAACTACCAAAAACTTAAAAATTGAATTTTGAATTATTATATTTCATTTTACACGTTATTACTTCTATACTTTTATATATTTTTATTTAAGCGTTATATTATTTAAGTATAATATTATATTATAGCAATATTTGAGTTTAAATATTAAAAAACTTTTAACTATAACTAAATTAAAAAGTATATTTTATTTTACTCACGTTGTTTGTTTAATCGGTGAGTAGAAAAACCGGTATTGTTTGTATGTAATATCCTGATAGTGTATGTAATACAGGAGTACGATATGTTTTCGGTTCGAATGTAAACTCGACTATGAATCGAGTCGAGATGGATCAGTTGGTTTTTATCTGTGTTTAATTAAGAAACTCACACCCCCTTAGTGATAAGAGAGTGAACCCCGGCCTCTCTCTTATCTATCCCCTCCACACACTATATATGGTAATGTACAAAAAAATTCAAGTATTAATTTTATTATTTTGGGAAATTTTCTAATATTTTCTGATAAGAGTGTTCCTCCTCCTTTCTGTCTTCTTTTTGACAATGATTAGTAAGGTTGTGTTTTCTAAAAGATATTTTAAGTGTGGCAGCCGCGTTATTTTAAGATAAATTTGTACATAGTTAGATGTAGTTTTCAATTTCTTTAGCAGTTCAGTCCAGGATGTAGCTTGCAAAAAAGTGTCTGTCTAACATCAAGCTAGAATTTTGTGTACAAGTTAATTTTTTAGTGCCTTCTAAAAATATGTGATTGGCTAAGTTCGTCTTCAGGACAATGGCGTATCCAGGGGGCACAGGGGGCACGTGTCCCCCCCCCCCCCCCCACCCAATAGAGGAAAAAAAATACCGCCGATTTTTTTTAATACATATTTTTTACATTCACCTCATATTCAATTTCATCTCAGAAATGCATAAAAGTGCTGCTTTGAGAGGTCATATTTTCAAAATTTTCTGGGGGTGGGCCTTCACCATAAATCCCCCCCCCCTCTCAATAATTAACTGCAAACGACGCCCATGACTTACAGTAAGATATTGTTCTGCAGTAAGCAACAGCATAACATTTTCTATCGTATACGTTCTAAAACAGTTTTGTTGTTACTTGGGCGCGGAGATTTTTTTTGTTTGTTAGTTGTACATTTTTTTGGGGGGGGGGGGGCAGCTGCTTT
Source organism: Gerris lacustris (assembly GCA_951217055.1). Classification (NCBI taxonomy): domain Eukaryota; kingdom Metazoa; phylum Arthropoda; class Insecta; order Hemiptera; family Gerridae; genus Gerris; species Gerris lacustris. The sequence goes on along the minus strand of OX578281.1, from coordinate 3,179,585 downwards.
GTTGAATAAGTAGTTCCCTTTTATTGTTACCACTACGAATCCCCCCCCCCCCCCCCCAATCTAAACTGACAGAATGTGCCAGCCCCAGACCTAGCCGCTGGATACGCCACTGCTGCAGGAGGCAATAGGTATCGGCCATTTTCCGCCAATTATGGTGGACAATGTGATTTTCATGATCCTCAGTACAAAATTAGTTAGTAGAACCAAAATCAAGTTGATGTTAGTTTGTCCGTTAATAGGTGACCACTTTGATTAGGTGTAATATTTGAATAACTAACCTATCAAGGGACAAACTAACATCAACTTGATTATTGGTTTACTAACTAATTTTGTACTCAGGCACATGAAAAGCACATTTTCCACCATAACTGGCGAGACTAGGCCGATCTCCACCGGTTTGTTTTTTTCAAATGCCTATTGCCTCTACTAACGGATCATGAAAATCACATTGTCCATTATAATTGCCTAATTTTCGCTCTACTAACGGATCATGAAAATCACATTGTCCATTATAAATGGCGGGACATGGCCGCTCTCCACCGCACCGGTCTGTTTTTTTCAAATGCCTATTGTCCAGCTTTGTCCCGCAGACGAACTTAGTCAACCACATATTCTTAAAAGACACTAAAAGATTGACTTGTATACAAAATTCTAGCTTGATGTTAGTCAGACACTTTTTGCACGCTATCCTGGACTATTTGGGTCTATTATGGAATTAAAAAGCCTTACTTTTCCGATATTTGGATCCCTCCATAGATCATACTAAAGCTGACTGACTAGCTGATTACATTATCATAGTTATTGTTTTCTACAAAAATGCTTGTATTTGATCCTCGACTGTGTTTTTCTCCAGTGTGTTTATGAAAGATGTGAAGTCCAATAACCAAAACAACGCCTTCACACAAAATTAATAATTGTATTTTAAAAAATTGACCGATTTTGGCTGTTCTAATGCATCCTTCTTGAGATCTGTTGGTTATGAAGGCCCTAGCGGCCTAGGGTCGCGCCGGCCCTGTGTCTAGTTCGTAGGGATAGGGCGCGCATCGTCGAGACGGACTACGCGAAAACTACACTGTGACCCGACCTTGCAATAGGGAATTAAGAAGGCATCTACTCACTGACAGTACTGCGTTCATATCGCTCACTCTTATCTGCCTAGCTCGCATGCCGCCCTCTACACCTACATCACTGTGTCATATTACAGGTCTTAAATTAGTTAAATACATTTAAAGTCTGTTAATCATTTTGCCGCCCCCTATATTTTGCCGCCCGGGGCAGAAGACCCCCCCCCCCTGCCCCCCCCCCCCCCCCCCCCCCCCTCTCAAAGATCTGTGATTATATAGATATTTTATGTATATTATACGTTTCAGTGCGACGCGTCAGGCGCCCCCTCCCCCTAAAAACGGTCCTCAGCAGGATAACTTTTTGGTAAGCTTATTGCCTTTAATGCCACTGTGACCTTGAAACCACTTTTCTTTTTCGAAGATCTAGATCACAAAGTGGGGCCCGGCACTTCTTTAGACTGTTACTCCCAGATTGATGTGTTGTTTTTTGATATGTTTATATAGTATTTAATGTCTAAGATAATTTTAATTAATAGTGTAATCAACAGTACCTGATTTCAGGTGAATTGACGAGAATCTGTAAACAAGTAACTTGTACTTTTTAAAGTTCCTTCATAACCAACAGATCTCAAGAAGGATGCATTAGAACAGCCAAAATCGGTCAACGAACTATCCCTACGAACTAGACACAGGGCCGGCGCGACCCTAGGGCGCTAGGGCCTGAGGGGCGCCGCAAGATACTTGTCCACCAAGAAGTCAATGTTTTTACAAAGAAAGATAGATAAATAACTTAAATTAGGAGAGATCTCATTTAAAACTAATAATATAATTATTTTGCAAATAAATTATTATTGTTTATGGATCAATAGTCAAGTTAATATTAACATTTAAAACTGGGATTCCCATACTTACATGTTTATGTGGGATACAAACATTAAACTATTTTGTGTTTGTTTATTTGCATACCTTAATGGTTGTTCGTTTATATACTCAGTTGAGTGTGTATCCCCTAGTTCAGTTGCTGTATAGGACGTTGTGAAGGAATTTCATAATGAATCAGAAAGAATTAATACCATAGTATAGCGTTAAAGATAAAACTTTTTTTTTTAGTCTAAAAACCAATTTAGTTACTAAATGTTTTAAAAACTCTGCAGAAACAATTTTAAACAAACTTTTAGGTGATGCTTTTTTTTAGCTGAAAAAGCTCTAAAAAAGGCCCAAAATTCACCATTTTGAACCTAATTTTCTAAAATTTTCCGGGGGAGGCCCCGGGCCCCCCTTTGGGTTAGGTTCATGTATGACAGAAGAGAGATTAGTAGGACTGGCACCTATTTTAACTGAACTGAACAGGAGTTTATTATTTAAAAATAGATTTTAATTTACTAGAGTTTAGTTGTTTCTTTTCGATGTCTCTGATGATTTAAGTCTCTTTTCCATTAAACATCAAAGAGCATCGAAAAAAAATAATCAAAACATTTGCAGCCGAAAAGTCAAATTTATATAAATACACTTTTAGTTTTTGGAAGAATTGTTTTATGTATATGTAATATTATTTTCTGGTATATTAAAAAGATTTTACTTGAATGGTTTCGTTTCTCATTTTCAAATAAACCTTAGTTATCAACTTCAATCATGATTTTATATTTTATCTCAAATATTAATAAATATTTCAAGATTTTTCACAAGCTGACTTAGGAGTAGGAGTAAAAGTTATTGGCGAATTGCTAGGATAAAGTGGTGGAAGGGGGCGGCAAAATTAGGGCTTGCCTCTCCTGGCAAAATATGTAGCTGCGGCCCTGTATGTAAGAGTGGCAACTGTTGAAAATTATACTAATGCCATGATTGTTTAAGATGCATTTCATAATATGTAAACTCACAAACTGGAGAAAATTTGTCAACGGTTATACTGGAAGGACTGAACGAGCTAGGTCTTACGTTAAAGACTGCAGGGGCGAGGGACACGACAGTCAATCAAACACGAAACAATTCCATAATGGTGTTCAAGCCTGCCTCCTTAAAATTAATCATGGGCATTTTGAATACCTTGCGCTAGTCTCCAGCTTAAATATTATTCTGGTTTTGTAATAGTGTTTTTGGAACGAAGTTCCTTATGGCACGTTCTGGAGCCCGGGAGTGAATCCGAAAAAAACCACCAAAATCACCGTCACGCAAATTCCGTCACAAAATCCAAAGTTATCTTCAACATGAGTAAAAGATCGCCGAGTTAGATGAAATTTGGTATACATGCTCATTTTACCAATGCCCAGGCTGAGTTCGTCGGAAAACGTTATCTGCCCAAGCGTTCACGCGCAACGCTCGCGTAAACGTAAGCTTTAAAAGGTGTTAAAAAGTGTTATTAAGGAAGCCTGTTACTTGACGTGTTTTGATTATTTTTGTTGCATATGTCAAAAATGTCACTTTGTTTTGTAATATAATCATGTAATATTTCACCCTGATACAAGCAGAAGCTGTAGAGTAGGGAAGAGATATATTTTATAATATTTTAAATTAATTGGCCGGGTAGGTAGAAAACAGTCCTATTTCAATCCAAACTCCTTTAACAAACATACTCTTTCACTATAAACTCATCATGATCAACTTTTTTCTTATATTTAATATTATAGTAAAGCTGAGTACAGATTACTCTGACGTGACGTGTTCCCACGTCACGTCAGATAACATGGGACCACGTCAGACATGAGGCGGTGTTCACATTGTTCTGACGTCAGACACATGAAAGAACACACTTCGCACTTGTTGCTTCTCCCTTCAGTTGGTTTTGATCCTTCTACCATGAATGTTCTCCATGTTTTTGACATGCTGGATGAAGAAGAAGAAGAAATGGCTGCTCTGTGTACTGCAGCCATTTCTTCTTCTAGAGAATGGATACATCCAATCAATGCAGAGCGAGAAGAATTCGGGGAGTTTTATAATTTAATGCCACAGCTTATAGAAGGAGCCTCCTTTCGTGAATTTTCTTTTCTATATTCCCGGGGTGTAGGGTCGTATAACACCGTATTCGCCCGAACATATTCAATTAACATGTCTTCTTCCATCTTAAAAAAAAAAACACTAAAAAACGGTATGTATAAAATGTACAGAGAGTAGTAAAATATAGCACCTGACTCTTCTGATGCCTTCCCACGACTGAAGTTTAGATATCCCTCCCACGCGTCATAAGGCATGTGGCGTCAGATGGCATCATATCTCGCGACAAAATTTCCTACAAAATGCATTAGTCAAACCTAATTTTATGTTATCCTAACCTATTTATACAGGACTTTAAAGTTTGACGAAATATTGTAAAATACAGGATTTTACTAATTTTTTTTACATTTATATTATTTTTTATGCTGCTCATTATATATTTATTATTACCCAATATATATTTATATATTCAAGATGTGTATCTATGTATGCAGGGTGTCCCAGCTAATATGGAACAGCCAAATATCTCCGAAACCATGATAGATGGAAAGATGCGGTTTTCAGGGTTCGACAATGGCTATAAATGCGCATCCAGAACATATGCTGAACATTTTTTGTGTTCAGCAAAAGTTTGTCCAATTTCTATATATAAAAAAAAGTTAATAGGAAGCCAAATGTTAAGGATTGGATTTTGATTCTATGGCTAAAAATAAGAATTTTCGCTCCAAGCATTAGTTTGCCGCCTGGAGAGCACTGAACGTGCTAAAATTGAAACTTTAAATCATGCATTTTACAAAATTTCGTCAAACTTCAAAGTCCTGTAGAAATGGGTTAGGATTAATTAAAATTAAGTTTGTCTAGTGCATTTTGTAGGGAATTTTGTATACTTTCATTACGGAGAGAATACAATTTATTGATTTCGGTGTCGTTTATGAGTTATATTATCAAAAATGAAAAAAGAGCCAACATTTCGAGGTTTTTCTACCAAAAGTTGTCCCCAGGTCTTTCGAGGGCGCAAACTTGGTTTCATGCTCCTCTTACTATACAAAACAATCCTAAAAAAAAAAAACTTTTACCCTAATTAATGTAAGCAGGACCCCTCTCAGGCTACCTATATATTGGACTATAAACAAAATAGTCAATAATGGCTTGTAAAACCATAAAATCAATAAAGTACGTGATATGATGCGAGGAAGCTAGGTGCCACACTAATTGGCAGTCTATTTTAAATCTGTCAACATTGCATTGATTTTTCTTATATGATTTAATGTAGAAATTTAGCAAAAGTTAAAGAGCGTAGACGGTTGAAATTAATCTGGTGATATCTGCGGTCTACTTTCGACAAACCATTCAAAATTATAAAAATCAGATGAGTACTTTTGAAGATTTAGATATAAATAAGTGTCTGTTTGTGAGAATGTTGAAGATGTCTATTTTTTTCTAATTTTGAAAGAGTGAGAGACATTTGTATCTGTGGTTAAATGCAAATACAGTTCACTATCCCATATAAAACCCACCCAGACAAAAAAAAACAAAAAACACATTCTGGTATATAATCATGTTCCAATTACTGTTGCAATAGATCGGGTCATTACTGCATGTTTCGATAAAGTGATATTTGTTTAAAACTAAATGTTTAATTACTCTGTGATTATTAAGATATGAAGAAGGAAATGATCTGTACGTGACAGATATGAGTCTCCTTTATATGTACCAAAGTCCTCATCACTCTCTAATTATAAATTATATTGATAAAAAATTATAATGTACATTTTTTTTTTTTATTATGAGTTTAATAATTAAATAAATTTTAAATTTAAACGTTTCTTTTATGTCTTTGTAAAGGTCCTTTCGGTTATCTCTTGTCTATAATTTGTTTTAATGGTTGTTCTCATGTAAAAACTCTCGGTAGAAAACCGGTTGGCAGGTAGCGCTAAGGTTCGTGTAATTTGAAGGCGCCGGCCGGGCAAGAGATGTTATTTTTTAACCTGTTGTCTATTCAGTGCCGAAATTATAAAGAATATAGAACCGAAGATAACAAATATTATTGCTTGCAGGTGCATTAATTGTTAATCATATTTCTACTTTTCCTTTCAAAGAAAGTCCTTTATGGTATTTACTCCGCAGCTTGTCACATATTTACAGTACAGTAGGTACTTCTCCATTTGGTGGAAGCCCGGTTTTAGTATAAATGCTATAACATAAATGCAATACATATTATACTAGAACACAGTGCAGTTTTCCCCCTCTCTCTTCTTTTTAATAATAGATTACATGCCAAGCTACAGTACCAGAGAGTACTATTATTAATTTAAAAATGCTATAGTTTAAAAATATATATTTTATCTTCAGTAGGGAGAAAAAGCTATGATTTTGGATTAGTTTAAAGAGACTAAAGTTGGTATTTTCTTCTCTGAACTCAAAAAGTAGGGAGAATAGGTAAAAGTAGGGCAAAAAAGTAAAGATTGCAACTTAATTATTTTATAAATAGTAGAAAATGAATGGCTAATGTAATAAAGTTGTTGAAATAAGGTTGGCCACACTGCTTTTCGACCATGTCTATCTTTGTTTATAACCTGCATCTAAATAACCTTCTATTTTTTTTTTTTATTTTTTTTTGGTTTGGTGTTTTAGTCCCGTTCAACGGCTTTTTATTAGGTCATTACAGGACGGGGGTTATCCTTCTATTTGAGTTTAATTCCAATTCATATTTGTTTTTAATATTTAATCTCATATCTGCTATTAAAAGTGCTAATAATTATTGTTATTTATTAAAATAATAAATAAAAACTGTGCAATGGACGAAAATGTGTATTTTCTTCCTACTGGAAATAAAATATTGTATGTACCTCGTGAGTTAAGTGCCAGTATTCCCCTCAAGAGTTATTTAAAGAGTTTACCTCGGCTTCGCCTCGGGATTTAGGGACCATGGTTCCTTCGGCTTCGCCTCAAGAACCAACTTTTTCGCTCAGGGAATAATGGCTTACTTTACTCCCTAGGTGCTTAAATAACTATTATCTTCAGTAGGGAGAAAAAGCTATGATTTTGGATTAGTTTAAAGGGACTAAAGTTGGTCTTTTCTTCCCTGAACTCAAAAAGTGGGGAGAAAAAGTAAAAGTAGGGAGAAAAAAAGGATTGCCAACTTAATTATTTTATAGATGGTAGAGAATGAATGGCTGATGTAGTGAAGTTGTTGAATCAGGTTGGTGACACTTCTTTTTCGATCTTATTTGTAATTTCCGCTTTCTTCCCCGAACACAGGGAGAAAAAATAAGTTTTGCCTACTTTATTATTTGGTAAATAGAGTAGAATGAATGGCTAATGTAGTGAATTTGTTGAAATCAGGTTGGTAATACATACTTAAAAAAAAATGCGCCTGAGTATTTACCGCAAGGAGGAAAAAATACTTTTTGATCAAATTAAAAACGCAGTACAAAAAATCGTGGGCGAAGCCGCGACGGGTAACATACTAGTTTGTCTATCAATATTAGTGACGGAACTGTAGAGACACGACGAAAACATGGAGAAATCCTTTGCAGAACTCAAATAATTGATGAAGTAGGAGCTCTCATCCTTCACTATTACTAGTAGTCCGTACCTATTCTATTTTCTTGATAGGGCGTTAAAATAATCGTGATCAAAACTATTTTACAAAAAATAATAATAATAGTGGCACTTGGGCAAATTTTTCCAATTGCAAATTTGCTAAAAAAAAAACGAAACGAAATCTGATATGGTAAATAAAAGCTATAATTATAAACCTCACCTAAGCTATTACTCTAAATATATTTATTTATTTTTTCTACTCATATAAAAAAACAACCAAATATGTATTGTGTACCAGAGCTAGACAGAGTCTTGGCTCTAGCCTATATTGGCTATTGAAGACTCTCGTTTTCGTTGCTTTATCTGAATATTAATTGTTACTATGCATAAAACGGAAATAAAGAATTTATTATTATATTTATTAATGTTGATTAAACTATAACCGTCCGGCACAGTAAATATTCTCTCGCATAAAAAAAATAAACAGTGAAGTTCCAAGCTGCTAGACAGGCTATAAATGGTGCCGCCGAAAAGTAATTAAAGAAAAGAAAACTATACAAAGACTCACCAATCAAGGCCCTCCTCTTACCCCTTCCAACATGTGGGTACACAGCAACGAAACAAAACACGGATGAACTTAAGTACAATAATGACCAGTACAAATCTTTGTTGGTGTTGATCACGGTAAGTCGAGGATGAGGTAGACTTATAACTTAAACGAACGATGATTTTAACTCAGTGGCGTAAGGACGAACACTAAAAGGCGTGGTAGAATTAAAGGTAGAGAGGGGGTAAAGGGTCTAATAATAAGTAGGATAGCGTGGAATAGGGTAGTTCAGTCTCACGTCAGTTCTGGATTCTAGCCCTAATAATATGTAGTTAGAAGGGAACTTAAAATAATTAAGTTTTATAAGATTATTCAGGTATGTAGGAGTCTTCCATGTGTTCAAAACATCCAGTATTGGTCCAGATAAAACTACGCAGGTTAATATCTGAGTAAACATGCTTTTATAACTACTCATTGCCAGAGATGCTCTCGCAAATTTTCCAGTACCGGAATGCCGGAGGGTCTAGGCCCAGACAAGCAGAGTGTCCAGGCCGGAAAGTTTTAGAACATATTGGTATAACTTCTAAAAACGCGTTTTTATACATTCTGGAGGTAAAATTTACAATAGGGGGAGGGAAGTAATTGGTGATGAAGTAAAAACAAGTAAGGAGCGCTTCACGTAAGTACGTGAGGCGATAATCGCCGGTTTATGTACATTGAAGTTAAAATTATTAAGTGTAATATAATAATAATAACCATTTATTTGCTAGATTATTCACATGCTTTTTTCCTTTTTTAAAAATATTTATCTATTCATGCAAATTCAGCTCTTGGCTGTGGTTGCCTACAAAGGCGGAGTTTCCTCTTTAAATCTTGTATACAAAAGAAAAAATATACAAAAGAAAAATATTGTATACAAAAGTTAAAATAGATAAGATAAGTATTATTATTATGTATACAAGTGTAATATAATTACACTAATTTTAATAGTATTAAAATTAGTAATTAATTAATCTTTTTTCCTCTCTTCAAGACCTTTAAATTGATGTATAACATGTTATGGTAACTAAAACAATGTTTAGTCACCCGCCATATTGGCCGCCATCTTGAAAATTTTAATAATTGCATATTCTTTTTCTACACTTCAAGACCTTTAAGTTGATGTATAACATGTCATGGTGACTTAAAACTTTTTTTTTTAGTCGCCCGCCATATTGGCCGCCATCTTGAAAATATTAAGTGTGAAAAATCCAAAATGTGTCCAGTTGTCTCAAATGCCGAGATGCACCTGTGTGCCGAATTTCATGATCCTAGCTATAGTAGTTTATGAATTGAAACAAGCAACGGACAGACAGACAGACAGAGCCGTTATATAAGGTTTCTTTTTGTACTTTGTACAGAAACCTAAAAGCTAAATTTAACTAAGCTAAAATCCCGTTTGTTAACTCTTTACTTTAGTAGAAATGTTTGATAAGAACTGCTGGCAAAATTTTTCACGACAAAAGTACAATTCAGAAACAAAGTTATTTGTATAATTAGTTAACACACCGATTTTTTACTCTCATATAAAGAGAGAGTATTGTAATGGCGCGAAAATTAAATTTTTGAGGTCCCCTCAAAAATCCCAAAATTCATTTTTTTAAAATGTCTGTCGTCTGTCTGTGCAGATGCCTGGAGCCTAAACTACAGGGCCGATTTTGACTAAATTTGACATACATGTTCAAAAAAATCATACCCCATGTTGAAATCGAGAAATGAATTTTAGCTCCAAACCCTAAATGAATTTTAGCTACCCCGCAAAACCTCTGAAAACAAATGCGACTGATTTTGTTTCCTCCTTTTGTTACATTTAAACAAGTTAGTTAGGTCAATTTTTAAAATTCATATAACTGAATTTTCATCCTTCACATATTTAACTTAACATTCTTATAAACTACCATCGAGAAACATTTAAATTATTTTACTCTGCGAGAATATCTAGATTCTATCCCTCCCACTTATTTCTATACTCCCTCCTCTTTGATAAGATAATTTGTAAAAATCCCAAATTTACCCCCTCTAAAATTAAAATAAGACAAAACTGTACATAACAACAATTACTGTAGCCTTAAAGAGCTTTTCAACGATATACATCATGAAGGGCAATCATTACTTTGACCCCGTATTCACTACTTGTACCCCGTACCCCTGGTACCAACATTTAAATTTCGAAAATTCTTGTAGACAGTGTTTTTCCCCTTTCTTTGAAGGTCGAGTGCGCAAATGTTCGTCGAGATCGGACTAAAACTGTAGATTTGTATAAAAAACATACATACACACTCACATATACACACATACGTTGACCTTTATGTATATAGAGTATATCAGAGCTTCTAGCAGACCAAATGTTAATCAAAATGGATTATTTTTGCATAATTTTACACCTTAACCCTTTAAGGATCAGGCAAAAAAAAATGTTACAGTGGATTGGTGGTTTCCGCGGTTTACCACCTGACCATCTCTACACGTGTGTTTTGGACGACATATCTCCAGTTTTTATTTTATTGTGGCTCATAGAAGCAATTTCTAAGAGCGAAGTTTTGTCAAAATACTTATTATATTACCAGTTTTAATTTAATATTGAGTTTTTATAAGAAATAATTAGCGCTCTCGAGTTATTTGCAGATTTTTAGCTTGAGTTGTGAAAATTTAATAAATTACGTTGTCTTAGAGGTTTGGTGGTTCATTCCGTTAGCCACCTACTTTAGGGTGGTTAAGGATGTAAACCACCAAACCTTACAGGCAATATAATTTTTGTCAAGGTCATCAGAAGTACAAATCCCAAATTTATTGGAGGCATCTCCTAGAAACCACCAAAAAACATTGATTTTTTTATGGGAAAGGGGGCTAGAATTATTTCAAAAATAATTTTCTGGGGCTATTCTTGATCCCACAGATGAGATTTACAACTCTAATTTTAGAAATTAGAAAAAAAACTGAAAAAGCCATTTGGAGCAAAAGAGGGTGGTTTTCCAGGCAAACCACCGATCCTTAAAGGGTTAATATCAATATTTGATATTAATTAGAAAAATGTATACTGGTTTTCTCCACTTCAAAACTGGAAAAGCATTGAAATGTCAATATGTGGATTCAGTTCCCAAAAACATCTCTATGATTCCATGTTTTTTAATCAGATGGAGCAAATAAGTTAATTTATTGTCCCGAATATTAAATCTATGAATATTTTCAGAGTTGTATTATGCATTGACACTTAAAATGATGTAGTAATGTAAGTTTTAAAAACTTACTTGCTACTTTGCAACGTCTATCTTGGTGAATTGAATAAAAATATTGGTTTTCAATATCCTAAATGTTGTATTCTTATATTGTCTTTTTTACTGTAGGCATCCCAACACTACAAATAACATACTAATTAGCAAATAACATACAAATAACAACATAATTAACAAATAACATATAGTCCAGGAGATAGCGTGCAAAAAAGTGTCTAACTAACATCAAGTTAGAATTTTGTATACAAGTTAATCTTTTAGCGCCTTTTAAGAATACGTGGTCGGCTAGGTTCGTCTGCGGGACATAGCTTGGCAATAGGCGTTTGAAAAAAACAAACCGGTGGAGAGCGGCCATGTCTCACCAATTATGGTGGACAATGTGATTTTCATGATCCTGAGTACGAACTTTGTTAGTAGACCAAAAATCAAGTCGATGTAATTTTCACACTTGGTAGGTTAGTTATTCAAATATTACTAAAAATCAACGTGGTCACCTGTCAAGGGACAAACTAACATAACTTGATTTTCGGTCTACTAACTAATTCTGTACTCAGGATCATGAAAATCACATTGTCCACCATAATTGGTGAGACATGGCCTCTCCACCGGTTTGTTTTTTTCAAACGCCTATTGCCAAGCTATGTCCCGCAGACGAACTTAGCCGACCACATATTCTTAAAAGGCACTAAAAAATTGACTTGTATATAAAATTCTAGCTTGATGTTAGTCAGACACTTTTTTGCACGCTATCTCCTGGACTAATACTAATTAGTTAGTACTGTCTGTAATCCCAACTTTTATATATGTTCAGGGTGGTCCAAAAGTCTCTCCCCCCACCTTTTACCTTTTGAACGGTTTGAGATAAATTAATGAAACTTGGGGGATCCGTACCAAGTAAAGGCAAGTTTGTTTTCATGCAATCGTGTACTTAGGGCAACCACCTATTTTACCCCCAGGTGAAGAAATCTACCATTTTTACCCTTCTTCCCCATACAGGGGGCAAAATATTGGAGATAAAATAAACAGTTTTATGTCAATTATTCTTATTTTTCACCGTAGAATCAAAAATATACACACTAAATTGAAATTTTGAAGTTGGGTGGCCTGGCGGCAAAGTGTGGTTTCCTCTTGTACGCGATTGCATGAAAACAAACTTTCCTTTAGATAGTAAGGATCCCCCAAGTTTCATTAATTTATCTCAAATCGCTCAAAAGTTAAAACGGGGGGGGGGGATGACCTTTGGACCACTCTGTATATAACAATTCTACATGATGCTAACTTCTTAATTCACATACAAGTTATAACCTTCTTCGGGGGCTTGGATAGTGTTGCCCTTTCTCCATTTCTATATCTACATTTAGATCTTTACAATAAATGACTAAATAAATCACAATATGTAATATGATAACAACAGAAGCTTGTTTACGCTTAGGTTTAACTGTACCGATATTAATCAGTGTTTCTGTGTTTTTCCTTCTATAAAAATATCAAAAGGATTAATCATACTCAGCCATCAATTTATTAGAAAGATAAAAAAATAAATCAATAACTATATTTTTATGTGATTATGTCAGAGAAATATTTACATTGATTTATCTTTGAAATCTCATTGTTATTTTTATATTTCGTTGTAAAAGTTTTATATTATGTATTAATCATTTTTATGGTTGATTTCGATCACGTTGGATTTAGGTAAAGTGTGAATTTATAGATCGTATTGATTTTAGTTTAATTGAACTCTCAGTGCTAATGCACCGATATGCATAATGATTTCTTCCTCAAAGTAATTATGTATTCTCACTTATCCTATTATGCATTATAATTATTATACTCCCCAACCAATCGTATAAATTATAACGGTTCATAAACTCGCAATAGTTGACAAACGTTTACGTTATTCATAAAATATTTTAAGTTCAATTAAAAGATAAACCTCACCTCTTTACAAAATAGTTATTTATGCACCTAGGGAGTAAAGTAAGGCAGTATTCCCTGAGCGAAAAAGTTGGTTCTTGAGGCGAAGCCAAAGGAACCATGGTCCCTAAATCCCGAGGCGAAGCCGAGGGAATTAGGCTCTTTAATTTCTCTAATTAACGAGGAATAACTGGAATAACTCTAATTAGCTCCCGAGGCGCAGCCGAGGGAGATAATTATCGCGAGAGGAATAATGGCACTTTAATCATGAGGTACATACAATATTTTATCTCCAGCAAGGAGAAAATACACATTTTCATCCATTGCACAGTTTTTATTTATTATTTTAATAAATAAAAATAATTATTAGCACTTTTAATAGCAGATATAAGAGATGCAATATTAAAAACAAATTAGAATTGGAATTATACTCAAATAGAAGGTTATTTAGATGCAGGTTATAAACAAAGATAAACATGGTCGAAAAAGCAGTGTCGCCAACCTGATTTCAACAACTTCATTACATTAGCCATTCTACTATTTATAAAATAATTAAGTTGCAATCTTTACTTTTTTGCCTTACTTTACTTTTTCGCCCTACTTTTTGAGTTCAGGGATGAAAAAACTTACTTTAGTCCCTCTAAACTAATTCAAAATCATAACTTTTTCTCCCTACTGGAGATAAAAAAATGTATGACTAAAATCAAGTTAGTCTTTTAGTGCTTTTTAATAATATGTAGTCGGCTAAGTACGTCTGCGGGAAATAGCTTAGCAACAGGGATTGGAAAAAATAAAATTGGTTGGAGACAACTCAGACAAACTTACTCATGTACGAGTTCATAAATACTTAGCCCAGTGTTTCCATTTATTAGTTTTCGTATGTACTTTTAATTATTATTGAATATTTCATCAAGATTTATCATAAAAATAACTTCTCCTGGACGGGGAATCGAACCCCACCTCTCTCCGTCTACGTTTAAAGCTATTTTCGTAGGAACTGGAATTTTCCCGCGAAAACAGCTTATATCGTTATATTCTAAAATACGACTACAGACAGACATTTTGTTAAAAACTACTTTTTTGGACTCAGGGGACGTCAAAACGTGTAAATGCATCAAAATAGAATATTTTGACTGATTTAAATAAAAGATGGGGAAAAAATTAGAGTATACAATAAATGGTTTGTAAAAGCCAGGATTTTAACATAATTTGTGTACGTTTTAATAACTGGAGGAAGCTATGTGCCACACTTATTGCCAGACTATTTTATTAAATATTATATATTACTGATAGTTTATACTTATGCTCGAAAAAATATGAGTTCAACCACGCTTATTCTTATTAGCTTGAAAACTTAAGAAAAATATATATATATATATATATGTGTGAGGCTCTCACGCATTAGAAGTGAAATTTAAGTTCTAGAATGCATTGCTCTCTCTCATTTTTTGACGAATTTATTATTTCAGGATTAAGAAATGGTTATGGGAAATTTAATTAAAAAAAAAAAATATTGCTACGCTAAGGCAACCACATTTATTCCAATAAAAATACATTTTTGTTTTGATTTGCTGGTCTTTAAATAGATATAATACAATTAATCTGTAAAAATGTTACACTTGGACGAGTCTCGAATCGTAAACTTCGTTTCACGTTTTTACTATATGAAAAAATTCACTCTACCGCCGCCAAAGAAGTTTCACTTCAAAAATCTTATTTTAATAATTGGTGGTCTTTATAATTTTCAAAACTGCCTTATTTAATAATTTCAGAGTTATTAAAAATTACATTTATAATAAAAATAAATTCAGGTGTGTTGCACTAAGAGAAACATTATATTTCATAATTATTTAATGGATTTATCTCATTTATTTTTTAATTTTATCTCAGACATTGTTTATACAGCGGGTTCAAATGCACTTATTACATTTAACACCTCGAGTGGGTGTTTATATGCACTCAAAGTAATGCAATATGGCTACAAATACTTAAAATATGATTATAGGTATATATTATTATATTTAACTCAAGGCAAGGTAGAGTGTTTTTAACACTCTTCTATCATTAAATATTATTAATATAGTATACAAATCCTCAATTGAAAAAAGTTTTAAAAATATAGAAACTATAGTATATTCTGGACGTTGTGATTAATTATTGTCTCGAAGCTCTTGCTCCTGGTTTAATAATTTTTAGTAATAAATTGAGATCAAGTTTGTATCAATCAACTTTGTTGGATCAAGTATTAAAAGTTATACTTAGTTCTACTTTAATTGCAATTATCTGTTCGAGATGATAATTTTTAGCGCTTTTCTAGCACGGAATATTTAGATTTCCCTTAGATTTCGTTTTTTTAGGGTTTCGTTGGTAAAACAAAAAAAAAAAAACCCTTATAATGTCATTCCTGTGTCTGTCTGTCTGTCACTCTGTAAGGTTCCAATCAATTTTGAATCAAAAGAGATAAAAACATGAGACTTTCCAGTATTAAAGACCATTTTGACGCGCCCACAGGAAAAATATAGCGAACTCAAAATTATCAGCTGTACAAATTAAAAATACAAACAGTAACAAGTGAAAATACTTTAATTATCTGCTGCTACTTGAAATATGCAAAATATACCGTCCGCTGGGCCATAGAAAAAATAAGATTAACAATTTGATCTGATTAACTGGGAATCCAATATGGCGGATAATTTAAGTCACACGGAAAAATAAAAATCTTTTTGAAATAAATTTGGAGTGTGGTATCAAATGAAAGGTATTAAAGAGTAGATTACAAAAATATATAACACTTGTGTAAATTGTTTAATTTTCTACGCCATTTTGTCAAAAAGCATCAACTTTTTGCGTGCCCCCCCCCCCCCCCCCCCCAAACTAATTTCATGTCCACAATACCAACGAAACCCTTTTCTTTTATCAGGCTTCAGATTTCACGCTCAACAATTTTATTCCCGTTTCCTGTTGAACTTCAGGGTGGCGCAAAACTACCGTTAAGGTGGAAATGCACATGCTAGTTACTCGCACAAAAACGTACGAGTAGCTCGCAGAGGAGTGCTACTGGCATGTGTATACATCAAATAGCATGCGAGTGAAAAGCATGCGAGTAATTTGCACGAGGTTTGATTTTTGTCTTGCCAGTGGTACAAGTCGAGGGGAGGGGGAACTGATAAGGCATGTGTAAACAGGCCTGCCAGCGCAAGGCCGCAAGGTTGCTAGTAGCTAGAGCTAGCACGAGTCTCCCTCAGCCCTTCAGTCTTCAGTTGCGTTCCTTCCTTTCGCACCCGCGATACCCATCTGATAACAACTCATCAACTTTCTCCGGAAGAATTCGCAATTGATTCCTAAAACCATTGACGTCCCCGTACCGCATTTCATTAAGTAGGCACTGACTCGCTCCATGTCCTTAATTTCCTTCTAGCTTTCCAATCTTTTACCCACATTCTTCGTGTCTTTTTATTATTTTTCAAATGTTTTAAAACAGTTCTTTGCAAGTAACTGAACAATCTGGTTAATTTCATTCCGCACCGATACATTCATAATGTAAATTAAAACACAATTAATAAAACTATCAGAATTAATTAAATCAAATACAATTATTTAATCATTTATTCCGGCTAAGAGAAGGCAAGAAACGATTGCCTGTTTCAAAACTAGAACTGTGACTGGAATGTGTGTTGTCATGGGCTAGTAGCTCGCACAAGACCTATCATCCGGATGATACTAGCATGCTTTTTCACTGGCAAATGTACACAGCGTCTGCAGCATGCCAGCTACTGACGTGCTAGTAACTCGCCACTGGCATGCTTTTTTACTAGCATGTGTATTTCCGCCATTATGGTTTGAATGTTTAATAACTTTTTAAATTTATTTCAGAATTTTGTGAAGTAAACTTGGGGAATTTGAAATGGAACACTACCCAACAGAACAGCGATCAACAATTGTTGAATTTTATTTTGAAAATCAACGGTCAATTGTTTTGACGCAGCGTGCTTATCGTCGTTGTTTTAATGGGCGTACTGGACCTTCAGTACCAACAATAAACTGCCTGGTTTCAAGAAACGACGATAAGCACGCTGCTGCGTCAAAACAATTGACCGTTGATTTTTAAAATAAAATTCAACAATTACTGATCGCTGTTCTGTTGTGTAGTGTTCCATTTCAAATTCCCCAAGTTTTCTTCACAAAATTCTGAAATAAAAATAAAAAAAATAAAAAAATTTAAAAAGAATTAAACATTCAAATATTTACGGTAGTTTTACGCCACCCTGTATTTAGCCTCTATAATGTTAATTTCACTAGCCAAATTTTACAAAATTTGTGCAAAAAGCAATTTACAAAATCTAAGGATTACATTTAGGAAAGTGCTGTTGGAAATTGTATTAAGTGGTTTTTGTAGTTTTTCTAAGGAAAGCTATGACGTCACATGTTGATGATGACGTCATAGCTGCCAGCATCCCCCTCTTACCCGCGTTGTCCATGACGTAGCTCCAGCGCTAGATCTAGTTCACGAGTTAAAGTAATGTCTACATAAATCCCACCATGTCAATCTAGACATTAACCTTATCTAAACTAATTATACAAAAATATTTAACTAAACTATTTTCGAAACGTTCTATTTTCTACCTAAAGAAGGATTTTGCTAATGTTTTGTAATCTAATTAACTGATTAAAACACAAAAAATTAAATTTAATATTGTCATGGTTAATATTGTAATGATTAAAACTGTCATGGTTTGAGGCACTCTACTTCAACTAAGGAAATTAATAAAAGAAAAATAATTTAAAGTTTTGTAAATGCCTTCTGCTTATTAAATGAATGAATTAAAGTTAAAATACTTAAATATAATATAAAGTGAATAACAGAAAAGAAAAAAACATTTGTTTTGAGCTTTAAACAAAAAGAATTTGTTTGAAGCTGAAAGAAGAATTTATTTTAGGCTTAAAAGAAAAAAAATTGTTTTTGAGCATTAAAGACGAAGAATTTGTTTTAATATTTAAAGACGAAGAATTTGTTTTAATATTTAAAGACGAAGAATTTGTTTTAATATTTAAAGAAGAAGAATTTGTTTTAATATTTAAAGAAGAAGAATTTGTTTTAATATTTAAAGACGAAGAATTTGTTTTAATATTTAAAGACGAAGAATTTGTTTTAATATTTAAAGACGAAGAATTTGTTTTAATATTTAAAGAAGAAGAATTTGTTTTAATATTTAAAGAAGAAGAATTTGTTTTAACTTTAAAGAAAAAAAATAAAAATTTAGCAAATCATATGTTGTAAATAACTTGAAGTTATATAAACCAATGGCAAAAAAAAAAGTTAGTCTATTATTATTTTCTCTTTTTAATTATAATAAGCAAATCATATAATGAATTAGACAAACTCCGTTGGTATTTTCATATTAATATAGAATTAAATTTGTTGTGCTAAAATTTTAAAATGATGCAAAAGATGAATTAAATTATATAAATGAGTATTAATAATAGTCGAGGAGATAGCGTGCAAAAAAGTGTCTGACTAACATCAAGCTAGAATTTTGTATACAAGTCAATCTTTTAGCGCCTTTTAAGAATATGTGGTCGGCTAAGTTCGTCTGCGGGACATAGCTTGGCAATAGGCGTTTGAAAAAAACAAACCGGTGGAGAGCGGCCATGTCTCACCAATTATGGTGGACAATGTGATTTTCATGATCCTGAGTACAGAATTAGTTAGTAGACCAAAAATCAAGTCGATGTTATTTTCACACTTGATAGGTTAGTTATTCAAATATTACTAAAAATCAACGTTGTCACCTGTCAAGGGACAAACTAACACCAACTTGATTTTCGGTCTACTTACTAATTCTGTACTCAGGATCATGAAAATCACATTGTCCACCATAATTGGTGAGACATGGCCGCTCTCCACCGATTTGTTTTTTTCAAACGCCTATTGCCAAGCTATGTCCCGCAGACGAACTTAGCCGACCACATATTCTTAAAAGGCGCTAAAAGATTGACTTGTATACAAAATTCTAGCTTGATGTTAGTCAGACACTTTTTTGCACGCTATCTCCTGGACTATAAGTACATACATGGACGACAGTCAGCTAATTTAAAAATGTATTTATGTACTTGATTAAAGTTCTTATACTAGACTTTTCTATGGCTGGACGTCTACTCAACGTCTTATAAATCAAAAATGAATTATAAAATTCTTTAAGAACTTAACAAAAATAAAATGAATTCTTCTGTTATCTGTTATTAAACATGCATATAAGAAACATTTTCCTTGAATATTAATCGATTAACCTCTTGACAAAATAATCAAAATTAATTACTATTTTAAATTATGCTTTTACTCTTTTTTTATAAGAAATAAATAAAAATTAGACTTCAGTTGCAGAAATCGAAAAATATTTGATCTTATTTTAACCGCTAATTTTTTTAATGCCCTGTTTTTTGTATTTTACTACCTGATTTATAATTTTTTTCTAAATATATTTGTGATCCAAATTTCAATACCTTTAAAATAATACCCCACTCAAAAAATTTCAAAAAAATATAAAATATTGCGATCAGTTCGCAATTGCTCGCTGATCGAAGAAATTGTGAGTGTTTAAGTTCGCATTATTTTTCCTGTTTTTGGGCAGAAATGTTTAACTTGTAAACCAGATTTCAAATCTCTAGCAATAGTATGTCGGAAAATATGATCCAAGGTGCGACGAACGAACTACTAATGGTATAAGGGATTCTAGGATGACTCGAAACCCTAAAAATGAATAAGCTTTAAGGCTAAAAAATTAATTAGGCTAAAATTATCCTTTCCTTTGGCAGAGAAACTTTTAAATCACAACATATCTTTACGATTAGAGAACGCATTTCAAAATTAATTACTAAATTCAATTTTAAGTTTTTGGTAGTTTTCATACTACGGAAAGTTTAAATTTTAATTTAAATCAAATTATAATTATTATTATTAAATTAAAATTTAAACTTTCCGTAGTATGAAAACTACCAAAAACTTAAAATTGAATTTCGAATTGATTGTACAAGGTACAGGTACTAATTGAGTACTTTATAATTATAAGCGTTAATTCTTGGTTTAGTTCTAATGTCATAAATATTGACTGTCTAAATGTGTATGAATATTGAAAGCTTGGATTCGAGACTAGTTTCCGATTACGGCAGTTAAAAATCATTCTCCTGCGTAGCTTAGTTGGCCAGAGCATCTGTACTGGAAATACGGGAGACCCGGGTTCAAATCCCGGCGCGGGAGTGTATTTTTCACTGTCTGTTTCCCGTAGTAAATAATAATTATAATTTAATTTAAATTAAAATTAATTACTTAAAAAAAAAAAAAAAAAAAAAAAAAAAAAAAAACAGTGAGAAAAACAAAACTTTTTTCAGATTTACGTTTTAAAATGGATTTCTTAATATTTTTTATCAGTGATGTTTTTCTCCCAAAATAATGGAATATGCAATTAAAATAATACATAATACAATAGCGAGATCAAGATAGAAAAAAAATCAAGGTTACAATAATCCTATATATTTTCTTAAGAATATCGCTTCTCTATTTTGTAGGAATAAACGAAAATTTGATTTTTTGTTTTTCATTTTTTATCTAAAATAATATATTGCATATTATCTTATATGGTATTGCACAAACAAACATATCATACGGTTTTTAAACTGCACCGAAAAGATTTTAATTAATTATATTCGTTTCAAATTACAAATTGTAGGATAAAGATTGAAGAAATTATTGATTTCCAAACTTATTATTTATTAATAATTAATTTTTAAATGGACGAAAAAAAAAAAAAAATCTAAGGCAGTTACTGCAGGCATTAAGTTTAAAGATGTTTCAATTTTTCTAATAACAATAACAAAATATAATGTTTAGTAAGCGAACTCTAACACTTCCTAGTTCTGTGTTAATTATCTGTTAAAAAAATAATAAAAATGCTGATAAAAAAAACTAAAACTAAAATTACTAATATTGATGATTATGATAAAAAAATAAAGTCAAAATGAAATTACCCGGAATTAATATTTATTACACAATAAACAAACAATTCTACTGGTAGAATTTTTAATTTCAAAATGTAATTGATAATTAAATTTATATTTGAATAATTAATCCTTGATATAAAGTTAGTGGGATTTACTCACAGTGAATTAATCCTTGATATAAAGTTAGTGGGATTTACTCACAGTGAATTAATCCTTGATATAAAGTTAGTGGGATTTACTCACAGTGAATTAATCTTTGATATAAAGTTAGTGGGATTTACTCAGTGAATTAATCCTTGATATAAAATTAGTGGGATTTACTCACAGTGAATTAATCCTTGATATAAAGTTAGTGGGATTTACTCACAGTGAATTAATCTTTGATATAAAGTTAGTGGGATTTACTCACAGTGAATTAATCCTTGATATAAAGTTAGTGGGATTTACTCACAGTGAATTAATCCTTGATATAAAGTTAGTGGGATTTACTCACAGTGAATTAATCCTTGATATAAAGTTAGTGGGATTTACTCACAGTGAATTAATCTTTGATATAAAGTTAGTGGGATTTACTCAGTGAATTAATCCTTGATATAAAATTAGTGGGATTTACTCACAGTGAATTAATCCTTGATATAAAGTTAGTGGGATTTACTCACAGTGAATTAATCTTTGATATAAAGTTAGTGGGATTTACTCACAGTGAATTAATCCTTGATATAAAGTTAGTGGGATTTACTCACAGTGAATTAATCCTTGATATAAAGTTAGTGGGATTTACTCACAGTGAATTAATCCTTGATATAAAGTTAGTGGGATTTACTCACAGTGAATTAATCCTTGATATAAAGTTAGTGGGATTTACTCACAGTGAATTAATCTTTGATATAAAGTTAGTGGGATTTACTCAGTGAATTAATCCTTGATATAAAATTAGTGGGATTTACTCACAGTGAATTAATCCTTGATATAAAGTTAGTGGGATTTACTCACAGTGAATTAATCTTTGATATAAAGTTAGTGGGATTTACTCACAGTGAATTAATCCTTGATATAATGTTAGTGGGATTTACTCACAGTGAATTAATCCTTGATATAAAGTTAGTGGGATTTACTCACAGTGAATTAATCCTTGATATAAAGTTAGTGGGATTTACTCACAGTGAATTAATCTTTGATATAAAGTTAGTGGGATTTACTCAGTGAATTAATCCTTGATATAAAATTAGTGGGATTTACTCACAGTGAATTAATCCTTGATATAAAGTTAGTGGGATTTACTCACAGTGAATTAATCTTTGATATAAAGTTAGTGGGATTTACTCACAGTGAATTAATCCTTGATATAAAGTTAGTGGGATTTACTCACAGTGAATTAATCCTTGATATAAAGTTAGTGGGATTTACTCACAGTGAATTAATCCTTGATATAAAGTTAGTGGGATTTACTCACAGTGAATTAATCCTTGATATAAAGTTAGTGGGATTTACTCACAGTGAATTAATCCTTGATATAAAGTTAGTGGGATTTACTCACAGTGAATTAATCCTTGATATAAAGTTAGTGGGATTTACTCACAGTGAATTAATCTTTGATATAAAGTTAGTGGGATTTACTCACAGTGAATTAATCCCAAAGGGCAAAATAACTTAGTTTATCAATTAAAACATTACAATAAGTAATTTCGCTAATGATCACCAATCTTTACCAATAATTATTGTTGACTGTGTTTTTCTCCAATGTGTAATAGCGACTCATCATGAAAGAGGTGTAGTTCAATAACCAAACAACGTCTTCACACTAAATAATTGTATTTATAACAATTGACTGATTTCAGCTGTTCTAATGCAGCCTTCTTCAGATAATTTACAAACCAAGTGACTTTTAGAGTCTCTTTATAACCTACACAGGTGTTTTGCATTATATTCATTACAGTTCTGTCTATCTTTATTCTGTTTTACTTACTTTATAATCACATGTTGCCTTATTGTATATCTTTAATAGTACATTACGCGAGTATGGAGTTAGCACCCGAACGACAGGGGGTGTAGTAAAACCACACGAGCAAAGCAAAATGCAGTTTTCCCACGAGTTGCGTACCGTACTTTATCTACGATTGTGTATTTTAATAATAAATAAATAAAAAAATATTTAATAAACTTTCTGTGTGTAAGTACGTATTTTTCTTTTGATTAAGATGATATTAATTCTTTAGTTGTATTTTGTGCCGAATTAATTATTTCGGAAGGCGTATAATTCTCATTTTCTTCAAAATCGCTTCAACCAGTCATTGTTTCTCTAAACACTCGATATAAACAGTAACTTTAATTAAACAAACAGCAAATTAGAATGTAAACAAACTCGCTAATCGTACGTTAAGGTGAAGAATTCCTCTTTTTTCCGACCTAGGGCAAAAAAAAGAGGAATACAGCTACGAAAAGAATCACTTTCTATGCATCTAAACAGAGATATAATATTTATATTTCGTACCAATCGTAGATAAAATCAATTACATAAACAATATTGTAGTTAACAAAACGACAGCACTGATCATGACCGTCAGGCGAATATATAAATATATTATAACTGAATTAATTAAGTTATTTTGCTTCCAAGCTTACCGAAGGTAACGGAAGCATTGTGTTCACTTTTGAGAACGAAAAGACTGCCAATTAGTGTAGCTTCCTCGCATCCTATCATGTACTATAACAATTATTGTTATATTTATATTACTTTATTGTTATATTGTTTATTTTGTAAAAACTATTATTAGTTTTAGCGATCTTTAACACTTCATAACGGTGTCACTGTTGGCTTTACTAAAAAATTGTATTTGAAAAAAATCTCATTGAATAGATAAAGTTTGATTTTATCCCGACCTAAAATTCCAATTTTAAATTTAAAGTTCACGTTCACGCGAGCGTTCCTCGTGAACGCTTGGACGGATAACGTTGTCCAACGAACTCGTCCTGGGCATTGGTAAAATGAACATTTCTACCAAATTTCATCAAAATCGGTCGACATTTACTCAAGTTATCGTCGCACGTTTCATAATTCGCGGACACACAGAAAGACAGACAGACAGACAGACACGAGACCAAAAATTTCTGAAACGGATTTCTGTCTTGGAATTTTTGAAATCGGAGACATAATTAAGTTATTTTTATGTTTTCCTCATTTTCAAATTGGAAAATGAAATTCTTGTTGATTTGGGTTATTGAGTGATGATATCAATTGATTTATTTGGTGAAATGTTTACCCTTCTGGGAATTCCGTGAAACCTTGAATCTAACAGATGTTTACATCTAATATGGAATTTTATGACTTTTCAATTCTCTTAACAGCGTTACAGCTTTGTGTCATCGTAGTAGCCTCTTAAAACACTTATTATCTCAATCACTCTGTTAGAGAGTGATAATAAAAGTTCCCAGTGATTCATGAATCACTTTGTTGGCTACCGAACTCAAATATATCAGTGTTTAGCTAGAGCCAAATAATACTTTCATAATAATATGTACATTACTAAAACTATAAATAAAACTTTATTGTGGTGCTTTATCACAATGTATTTGTTTTGATTATTTTTGCTTCCAAACTTACAAAAGGTTATTAGAAAGCTATTAGTCTAAAATCCGGTATAAGAAATATATACCCTCATCTGTTATTTAATGATAATAAAGAATATATGATGGAGAATTTATAGATTGATACATCGCAAATAGGTTGCCTAGCTAAATCCCGCACCGATGATGTTAAATAATAAAATGTTTAATAACTTCCCCTTACTTCAACTTCCCTCATGTGTTATTTATGAAAATCGAACATTAGCTGAGAGAATTCACTCCAAGGAATTCAAAAAATAAAGGTTGCCTATTTTCCCTCTGGCCAACTATGGAGTTGCCAGGTATAAACAGGTGAGTAAACGTAATTAATATACACTCATCAGTTATTATATCGAAATATATATCAAATGAAAGGTAACTTTATTCCCAATTCAACTGTATTAGGTTGCCTTAAATTCTAAATTTTAGATCTAAAATCTAGGCAACCATAGATTCAACCAACTTTTTGATAAGGCAACCTAATACGGTTGGATTGGGAATAAAATTACCTTTCATTTGATATATAATTCGATGTAATAACTAATGAGGGTATATTAATTACGTTTAATCACCTGCTTATACCTGGCAACTCCATAGTTGGCCAGAGGGAAAGTAGGCAACCCTTATATTTTGAATTCCTTGGGGTGAATTCTCTCAGCTAATGTTCGATTTTCATAAATAACACATGAGGGAAGTTGAAGTAAGGGGAAGTTAATAAACATTTTATTATTTAACATCATCGGTACGTGATTTAGCTAGGCAACCTATTTGCGATGTATCAATCTATAAATTCTCTATCATATATTCTTTATTATCATTAAATAATAGATGAGGGTATATATTTCCTATATCGGATCTTAGACTATATATGTGATCATTCAGAAGAAAGAAAATTATATTACTTCTCAAAGATTGAAAGGAAAAAAAATTTCAAGATTGAAATCCGTTTAAGAAAGCGAGGAACAGTGTTGGTCACGTGTCTGTGGGTCGGTTTGTTTGTCGGTCAGTCTGTCTGTCGGTCTGCCGGTCTGTTGCTCAATTTTTACGAACCAACATAATACTACACGTCCGTATCCGATTTTAAGTAAATGTTTGATGTTAGGTCATAATTAGCCTATTGTTGGTCCCATATGAATTTCAACCTTCTGCGCCTATTTGTTTCTCTTCCACATGCGCACAAACATACATTTATTTACCCCTATATCTTCACAAGTACTTATCTGATTTGTATGAGACTTTTATAGTTTATCGAAAATAACTTGGAGATAGCCACAGATTAATTTGAACCGTCTGCGCTCTTTAACTTTTGCTTAATTAATACTTTAATTTATGTCAAAAATTAAATTGACATTAAAAAAACGGGGTAAACAAATTAGACAATAATGGCTTGTAAAAGCATGATCAATAAAGTGTGTGATAGGATGCAACTGATGCAAGGAAGCAATGTGCCACACCAATTGGTAGTCTATTTTAATAGTAAACACAATGTATACAGTGTTCATCGCAAACTATAGTCAAATAATTAAATAATATCACCAGACCTAACAATATTATAGAGTTATGCAATTGATCCCCCTGCTTAGCTAACATACAAACTTAATAAGTCCTCCACATAAAAAAGTTCAATACCTTTATAATGATACCCAACTTCCAATTTTCAAATAATACAAATTTTGGTGCTCCGGATTACGGCGCCCCAAAATTTCTAAAATTTGACTTTTCTTAGATCTACTCCATTAAATTTCATTGGACCACAGAGATGTATATTTATGTATTATTGCCTTATTTTTAGACCTATCCTAATGGGGTAGTGCAGGGGGGGGGGGGGGGGGGGGGGCATTTTAAGTTTGTTTTAATTGTTTGGGGGGTAAAATGGGGGGATAAAATTTGGAAACGCGATATATATTTATAATCTACATTTCAATACCTTTTAAATGATACCTAACTTGAAAATTACAAAAAAAAATATAAAAATATTGCGATCTATTTGCAATTGATTGCAGATCGCAGAAATTTTGAGTGATTAAGTTCGCAATAGTTTTTTTGTTTTTAGGCGTTAAAAAAGTTTAACTTGTATACCAAATTTCAAGTCTATAGCTTCAGTAGGTCGGGAGATATACTCCAAGATGCGACGGACGGACGAATTACCAAAAGCATAAGGGTTTATAGGATAACCTCGAAACCCTAAAAACCTTAATCTAAGATTTTATTGTTAAATAAAACACA
Source organism: Gerris lacustris (assembly GCA_951217055.1). Taxonomy (NCBI): domain Eukaryota; kingdom Metazoa; phylum Arthropoda; class Insecta; order Hemiptera; family Gerridae; genus Gerris; species Gerris lacustris. Next base: position 3,152,490 of record OX578281.1, on the reverse strand, counting down.
AATGTTAAATAAAATCACAGCTGATAGACAACAATGTATTTGAACAATATCAATTTTAGTATTTACTTATGTTTTCACCTACCTTTGCACAAAACTATCAACTTGAAGTAAAACAATACCGGTATTGTTCGTAACGTCGGTTCATCTATAACAACGAACTGCATTCGACAAACTGTTTATTGTTCATTCGTTGACAAGTAACTACTAAACAAGATATACTGCTAAGGCAACGCTAAACACTCGGAAACTGAATTGTTCTGGTCTTGGAAGCGACGCTGAGTGGGATAGCGCTTGCCTTGCATAACTTCTCCGTTTGTCAAACAAACTGAGGAATCCCTAGAAGATTTTTCTGCTTTACTTGCTTCTAAATATTTCTAATTCTATTATGAAACCAGTTTGAGGAAACCTGACACAGACCTCTTTGCCTATTTATATTAGTTATATTGAGTTAGCATATTTTACCTACTTATTTTTTTTAGGCGTTTGTTTTAGCGGAAAAATAATATAAGGGTTAATTGACAAATCGATATCTATTTTTAATTTCTTTTCTTTCACTGCATATTTTTTATTTATTTCACACAATATACCATTGTGTTTTGACTTCTTGCTATACATCGTGTGGCTCTTTTAGTACGCAGAATATATATGTAAAATATTATTTTTATTAATAAAAAAAATACGTATATTATCAGCTACAAGAGAAAATTCAAAACCAGCTAAGTATCAGCACCCAGTATTTATATTTTCAACAAACCAAATAGAACATTACACTTTCTGCAGTGCCATGCCGCCTTAGTGAGGAAAAAATCGGTCCGAGATAACTTAGGCAAACTTCCTCATATTATACAAGTTCATAATTACTTAGCCCATTATTTCTATTAATTAGTTTTCGAGTTTTGTAGGTATATTTAATTATTATTGAACATTATATCAAAATGTATTAAAAAAATAGTTCCTCTCGGCGGGGCATCGAACCCGGCCTCTCTCCGTCCACGCTTAAAGCTATTTCCTCAGAAACTAGATTTTTCTTGGGAAAACGGATATATCGTTGAATGGACAACATTTTAGATTTTTTTTAATCAAAATCCTCGGAACCGTTTTCGAGAAATACTTTTTTCAGAGTTTCTGTGAGTTAACGCCCCCAAATTTGGAGCTAAAACTCATTTCTCTATTTCGCCTCGAGGTATGATTTTTTCTGAAGATATATGCCAAATTTCGTCAAAATCGGCCTCGTAGTTTAAGCTCCAGGCGTCTGCACAGACCGACGACACACAGATATTTTTTAAAAACCACTTTCTTGGACTCAAGGGAACTTCAAAAAGTGTAAATGTGTTATTTTAATTCAGTTTCATACTTGTATTATTACAAAGCAGTGTTATATTATTAATGTATTAATAATATTATTATTATTTAAAAGTTTAAAAATGATAAACTGAAAAAGTATTTTAATTGTGGGTCTTTGAATAATTAATCTCTAGCAACACTGGAGCACGACTTGTTTTGGTTTGAGTTTGTTGACAATTCATCTCAAACTAACTCTTACCCAAGCTTCCATTTTTTATCTGCAAAGCGTGAGTAGATAAAATATTGTATGCAACAAGGCAGCAAGGGAAACATTTCTGCCTCGTTTATTCATATTGCCTGCCTCGGCTTCGCTTCGGCAGTCAAATAGGTAAATTACCTGCCTCGGCAGTTAATTATCATAGCCTGTCCTCGCCTTCGGCTTGGAGGCTAATCTAATCACTCGTCAGTAAAATTCCATTTTGCTGCCTAGTTACATAAATAACTATTCTTTACAGCTAGGTGTAATGAAAATATTTTTTAAGTCAGCGTGATGAAAAAATGGATTTTAGCTCTGTTTTTTAGGCTCAGTACTATTTCACAGCCTACCACGGAAAAATATAATTTATATAATCAAGTTGTGTTCCGACGATGACGATGACTCACCTCGAAATGATTTGTTATTGCTAACCATAATAAGGCAACCACATTTATTCCAATAAAACTATTTTTTTTTTTTTTTTTTTTTTTTGTTGGTCTTTAAATAGATATAATAACTTATCTACATTAATTTACTTAATTTTACTTTTTTTCTAAATATAAAATTAAAGCCCGTTGCCATGGGCTTAACTGCTCGTAAATAGTAAAGCATTATAATGTCGTGAAGTGCCTTGTCTACATGTTGTAACCCAAATTAAATTGGAACTGAGTTTTTTCCTGTTTTACCCAGACAACATATAAAATTATATGAACCTTAAGTGTTACGCTAATAAAGTAGATTAAGGCTATAGGTCTATCATTGTCAGAGACCTTCAAATGCCTTTTTGCCATGGCGCCATACTAAAATGCCCCACATTTTGCCTATTTTTAGCTAAAAAGCCACATTTTGCCGATTTTCGGTAAAATGCCACACTTTGTGCCACATTTTGCCTTAGCTGGGCCAAGTTCTGAGAAAAAATAAAAATATTCTAATGTTCTAAGGGGTTCTGCTACAACCCACAAAACCAGTTAAGATTAAGATATGCCCTTGCAGGGCAGGATTCCAAGGTGCTAAGAATTCTCCAAGTGACGTAAGGGATTCCTGTCTTAAGGTAGAGACACACTTCGTCATCCAAGCTTCCAATGAGAATAGAATGCAACCTGCCACACGAGGTGGCGCCACCCACCGGGTAGCACTACCCGGTCCACCGTCCACCCGGTCAGCCTATTGCTTCCACTTGAACCCGTCAGACGTTGCCACCCAAGCCACTGCTACTCAGCCCCCACTCCTTCAAACAAATCTAGGGGAAATCAAATCAGGGGCTTACTGCATCCCTCATGCAAGTGTCTTTACTGGTCAAACTGCTCTTCAATATTCTAAGCAATTCGTTGAAAATTTCCCCGCGACATTCGGCAAAAATTGTTACTGTCCTCTTTGATGCGGGGTACACTGTATGAAACAAACTAGTATTTTTTTATCTGAAATTATTCGATGAACCCAAAAACGCCTTTTTTCCTTTTTCTTTCACGAACATAATGATATGCATGCACAGCTCCATTTCTCGACTACCCGAAAAAAGTAAAAACTCAGGTGGCGCAAGACAGGTGTCGGAAGTAAGTGGCATCAACAAGGTGGCGCCACCCGGGTGGCGAAGTGTGTCACTACCCTAAGGATTAAGAGCCATCTAGCTTATCTCTAGCTTATCAATGTAGCTGGTCAATGTGGGTCATTGTAGGGTTTGAAAATACCTGTAAATTGTAATAAAGTAGTTATTAGGACTCAAGTTGCACGATTTAATATCCCTTTTACAATGAAAGGGGGGGAGGGGGGGTTAGAAAGTTGAAAAATAAATGCCACATTTGGCCAAAATAAGTGCCATATTGCCATTGCCACAATTTTTAGTGCCGCATTTCGTAAAAATAAATGCTAAATTTAAAAGGTCTCTGATCATTGTGCATCCCTCCATGATAATGTCTGTTTTACCCAGACAACTTGAAATTAATTTATTGCCCCCCCCCCCCCCCCCCCCCCCCATGACTTTAGTAATTTCCTAGATCCTAACCACTTGCACGGATTCTATCTTTCTTCCCTATTATTAACATTAATATTGATAAGTTAATACTTTCCACGTGCTACATTAAAAACTACTACAATGATCCCTTTTTTAAAAATTAATCTTGATTTTTCATACATCATAAAGATTACTTACTAAATAATCCAAAATCAAATATATATAATTAAAATTGTAATATTAAGTAAAAAGTAGTTATATATTGCGTCAATTGTTTATCTAAAACGAATATATCATTATATGAAACAATAATATATTATACGTTTATGATTATGCATGAAAGTTCTCTTATCTCTAGCTACTTCATATTTCAACAATGATAGGATGAGAGCTGTATAACGCCGCTATCAGGTGCTGTCGACTAAATTTGAGTTATTAACATTATAGCTGGGAGCGTGATTAATTGAGTGTATTTTTAAGTGTCTGAGAGCTGACACTTAAGTGATCCAGACAGGTATTTTTGAGTAGTGGTGTGTCATATTCAATATAAAATGAAAAAAATTATTTTAATAAAAAAAAAAAAACTCATATCTAGATATTGTTAGAGATTTTTCCCTCTCAGGATGAAGTTGATAAAAAATCAATTTTTTTTTTTTTTTTTTTTTTTTTTTTTTTACGGTGAGACAATTTTTACGTCGAGTATCCACTTGTAAATTGCTGTTCTTTAAATATTTGACCTCCCAGGGAGATACTTCAACTCAAATATTAAATTTTAATTTTTTTTAAATAGAAATTATAAGTAGGGTAAATGAGGTTAAAAAAAAGTTCATAATTAAATTTCTTTAGAATGGCGTAAGTATTGGATATTAAAAAAAAAAAAAATTATTAGTTTTAATATTATCTGCCTTATATAGGCATGATAAAATCTTTATTAAATTAGTAATTATACCTTAAATATACTAGTGATGCTGCACATTGAGAACTCGAGAAGAAAAAATTGCATATTGATCTTTTATATGCCATATTTCTTTTAAATATTGTTACCAGGAAATATTTTTTCGAGAAAAAACTTACACATTCATAATCTGCCTGAAAAAAACTTGATACAAGCTCTATAACTTACATTAACATTAACTTTTTTTAACGCCCACATTTTTAGCAACAATTGTTTTCAAAATACCGACGAAGAATTGAAATTTAGTAATGCTAGTCTTTTCCCACTCTTTAAGACCTTAAAAACTATACCATGACATACTGAATAAAAACTTTTTGTTTTGTTGTCCACTATATTGGTCGCCATCTTGAAAATATTCAGTGTGAAAATTCAAAAGAAAAAAGTATACAGCTGTCACAAATGCTAATATGCACCTGCACAGTGGCGGCTGCAGAATGGGGCCATAGGGGCCATGCCCCTATTTTCCAGCCATGTTAGCACCATAGTTATATAACTGCCCTCCAGGGCCGTCCCTAGGGGGGGTCAACCGGGTCAAGCTGACCCGGGCGCCACGTCTAGGGGGCGCCGCCAGGCCCCCTTCTTAACTACTAGGTGAATTTGGCAATAAGGGGGGGGGGCGCCAATGATGCCTTTGACCCGGGTGCCTAAACCCCTAGGGACGGCCCTGCTGCCCTCTACAGTTTTTAAAATCCAAACCATCACTTTTGAGTTTTTTGGTTATTACTTCAGAAAGTGCCACCCGTCTTCTCAATAACTGTGAAAAAAATCAATGAAATTCTCGCAAATCTCTGGCCCGCACTTAAGTTTACGTACCTAATGACATCTGCTCCAAGTGGCTAACATCAGGGGTACAGTCAAACATGACAGAGAAATACTTTGCTTCTCTTAAGTCACTCAGAATTTTTCCTCTTACTTTTGTTGCAATGATATCCAAAAACTCGTTGGATATTGTGCGAAAAGTAGCTGACCTTTTTTTGGGCGGATTATGTGTTCTCGTAGTTGGGGTGTGCTATCGAGAGAGTAAGTCAATGGTGTTTAAGAGCTTAAAGTAAGTCACGCTAAGAAGAAGAGTAAGTCACGCTGTTTAAGAACTTTCCACTACTGGGATCACTAAAGTCAAGGCTTTCATACGATCCTCCAAAAGCACAGCCTTGATAGGCCAAAGGCATAATTACATCAAGAACGGCATATAAAACTGACTTCCAGCGATTCTCTTCCTGCGATATTGGTTCCTGTAGTTCTTTGTCAATTCCTCCGTTATTTAGAGAAACCTCTAATGTTTTCCAAGAACAAAAACTTTTTTTGTAGCTTAAGGATTTTCGTGTTCTGGAATTTTTTTATTTAACTTCTTTCACTGCGTGAGACCTTCCTCCTTAGCCATATGGGAAAAAGCCTGCTCTGAAAATAATTTGCACGAATAGGTGACTAGAAATTCCCCATTACCAAGCGTAATCCTTTCCTTTCTGTGAATTATTCTATTGTAATAAAATCCATATTCTAATCTCCTCAACCATAGCAAGTTCCTCCGTTTTACCGCCGACGGATTTATACCCCTAACCGCGTTTACCTGTTCAAACCACCCACCCCCCGAGATGCAGAATATTTATAATGATATTTCTTTTTTTTTGCGAATCTTCTTAAAACTTTCCATTAAGTTCAGCATGGGCAAACGTTATTAAATTACGTATACAAGGTTTTGAATAATACGGTTTTGACTTTTAATGTATTAATTCACTGTGGGTTCCAAAATTTTTTAATTTTTGGCACCCCTGCAGATTTCTATTGCGCCTAAGGCGCCCTTTGCTAAACGTAACAGCTACAGCGAATACATAAATAAAATACTAATTTTATTTATCATGGAAACATTGGTTTCCAAACATTTTTTGTTATTCGGCTGCGCCCTTGCTGATTTCCTGTTGCTCCAAGGGCGCCCTTCGTCAAATTCATTTAGTAAACTATAATAGGTGTACAATTAACCCATTCAATTGCATTATTTACCAAACATTTTTTATTTCTTGGCGTCCTTGCTGATTCCTCTCGCTCCAAAGGCGCCCTACGTAAGACTATAACAATAACAGCTACACACTTTGCAAATATTAGCGAATATACAAATATTTCAGTAATTACTTGATTAATTGAGATGGGTTTTCAATCTTGTTTGATACTGGGCGCCCTCGATAATATCCGTTGTTCTAATGGCGCCCTTTGTCAAATTCATTTAGTCGACTTTAAAAGGAGTAAATTAATCCATTCAATTTGAATTAGTTTTCCAAATATTATGTTCCTTGGCACCCTTGCTCCAAAGGCGCCCTACGTAAGACTATAGCAATAACAGCTACACACTTTGCAAATCTCTTTTGTTCTAATGGCGCCCTTTGGTCAAATCGTTCAAAAAATTAAAAATGGAAATGAAATAGGGAACACTTTTAATATTTCGTCTGGCTTCCTTTCTGGGGGCGTTTTGCGCCAATTTTAGCACTTGCACTTTATTTTTTGCAGTACAAAAAAATAAAAAACAGGATAGCTCGGCGCGGGCGCCCCCTCTAACCCGGCGCCCGGGGCAGGCTACAAATATTTGGTCATTGACATTGAAAAAGTTATTGATAGATTCACCAAAGGAAAAAAGCGGCTTGAACTTTAAATTTTAAATTTTTTTTATGAAATTTTGCAGCATAATGTTTTTAAAAGTAAACATTTTCATCAACTAAATTAATTAATACATTTACTGAACGTAAAATGATTAACACTAATTCAACTTTTCTAGTGTTTTAAATTGATATTAGTAAATCATGGTTAGAAACTGGTACTAGGTCTATGTTGACCATGGTTACAATACACTTTTCACTTTGTTGATTGCTAATTTAATTTTATAACAAGTCAGCTACAGCTAAAGGCAGTCTATAATCAAGTGTAAAGGTTTTGAAAAATGTTTAACTGACGTTTTCTTAGTAATTCATTATTAAATATATAGCACAGACGTTAGGAGTAAAAAGTATGTAAAATATAGGATCGGCTAAGTTTGTCTGCGGGACATTGCTTGGCAGTAGGCATTTGAAAAAACTTCTTGCATACGAGTCTGCAAGACAGTGAGACATTTTCATGTAACGCTTTTTGGTGTCGTTTTTTGGTAACGCTTGTGTAACACTTTTTAGAGTCATTTTATTTGGTAACGCTTGTGTAACGCTTTTTGGTAACGCTTTTCGAGTTTATGTGCCAAAGTAAAGACTTGTCAAAGAAAGTAGAAGAAGAAGAAAATGTCAAAACACGTTTTCTGCATTCAAATTTTAAAACTTTTTGTCGAGGAAGGCCTCCGGATTCCCCATGCCCATGAGGTTGGGGGTATTCCAAACCTCCCGGCTTGGACCCCCCCGAAAGTCAACTCTGAAACTTTTCAAAGCTCAAGTCTCTGAAACGAAGGACTCTCTAAGCTAGTCCAATCAGCACGAAAGGTAATTTGATGAATATTTGACTAGTTTACTGATGATGGTGGACAGCTGCTGCTGCTGATGACCTTGTTAATCTTTCTGTTAGCCTCATAGTTAATTTCCTCGACCATGACCTAAGCTGCTGAGATTAGCGCATCCAGGGAGCAGACACAAGATAGATAATATAAGTAAAAAAAATTGTAATTAATTTCTTTTTTTTGCTTCATTATAAAATATCAATGGTAAAATAAGATAATTATGTCTCTTATCTCTTCACCTCTCTCATATTATCATTTATACAATTTATTTAATAAACTATGTCGCTATGTTGTAATAGTAGTGGAAATTAATGAGAGGCTTAGGTATTAATCAATAAGAATTGATTGACTCTCCTCAACAGATTTGTGCTTCCGAGCTTACCGAAGGTAATGGAAGCTGTGTGGTCGTTTTGAACAACTATATCTCCGATTTCAAAAATTCCAAGACATAAATCCGTTACAGACATCGGGGAAAATTTTTGGTTCCGTGTCTGTCTGTCGGTCTGTAACATTATCTCAAAAAAATAACTACATATCTGATTTTAGTGAAATTTGGATGGTTTGTCGAAAGTAGCCCGCAGATAGCCACAGATTAATTTCAAGCGTCTGCACTCTTTAACTTTTGGTAAATTGATACTTTAATTGATACATGTAAAAAAACAAAACAATTTTGACATTAAATAAACGGGGGAAACAGTTAAATAAATTAGTCAATAATGGCTATAAATAAAAAATCATTAAAGTACCTACGAGCTGGATGCGAAGAAGCTATGTGCCACACGTATTGGCAGTCTATTTTCGTAAGGAAATGCTGTCCATTTGTTCGATTTGTCCGTCCATATTAATCCCATTTTTGATGTCATTGGGTATCCTAGAGATAGCCATAGTTCTATGTTACAAAAGTGGGCCAATTAGAGGTGCCTATGGATATCCAGTTTTGCTAACTCAAAGCTTGTTTTCCGTCGTCCGCCCATTGCCCATTGTTTTCTAGAAAACCTTTTTAACAGTTATTTAATAACCTATTCTAGTATTTCGATTAGATGTATTGTACATGAAGGCGGGTAAATCCTCCATGTATTAAAAACTTAACTTTCACCTAGTTCCTCTAGTTGTCATTCCCTAAAGTATTAATGATTACCCATCCAAGATTAAAACTGGTTTCTTTTAAATAATGGTACCTTGGAGCACTGCTTATACGTACGGGAAAACCGACAAGGACCTATAAATGCAAAAATTGCTCCAGGAGGCTGCACCATGCACACTGGAGATCATTTTTGGGTAAAAAGGAAGTTTCTACCACTATAAAAATGGCAGTTTATAACTCAACCTAATTATCAACTCTTACATGTGGATGTGAGTCCTGGGCTCACACAAAAAAAGAGCAGTCGAATGCAGACTGCTGAAATGTGCTGTCTAAGGAGGATTGCAGGGGTCACACATGGATCGAGTTAGGAACCAAACAATCAGAACAAGTCTGCAAGTAGAGCCACTGACTGACAGAAAATGTGGTGATAGGGTCATCATGTAATCAGGATGGAAGATCACAGGATATCATATCAAACTATGGAGGCGAGGTGTGAAGGAAGATGGTCTAGAGTATAGAGGCTGCCTCAGAGCCACATGGCACCCCTACCTGGAGGTATCGTGAAACGAGGATAGATGCCTAAGATTTGTACATCCTCTATACCAAGAGGTAGAAGAGGAACGGAATAAGTTCTTCTAACAAAAACAGTTGTAGAAAAGTTTCTTTCAATTACAAACTTGTATAAATTTGCCGAACCTTTCGCTGAAATTATTTTTTCAACGAACTTCCAGCAATCCATGGTCGAACCACTACTCTTCCTCCAACACTAAATATTTTTAAATTTTACTTTAGCAATAAGCAAAGTATCCACTGTTACAGCAAGCTAAATATTTTCTTTCTTAGCATTAATGTATATTTCAAAAATGACATGAAAATCAGAAATGACAAAACATACAAATTAACCAACTGTTTTACTTAACAGATGTTTCACCAGTTAACATTATAATTTTAACTTCATATCACAAAAAGGGCATTCTAAAAATAAATAAATATAGTTAACAAAACTAATATGAAAAATAAAAGTTATATTTTGTTGGGACTAAGCTTATTAAACTTAAATTTACATGAAACAGTCCTTCTGTTGTGCACAGAGAATATATTTGTTTTTTTATAAACATCAATCAGTTTTAATAGATTTTCCTCTGACTACTCCATAACTAATTAAAAAACGATAGAATAAAATCAATAGGCACAAAATAAAATAGATAATGGAGCCTAGAGGTTTGTACTGACAACGAACCAAACTCAAGCCTACCCTAATGTGACCTTCTTTGTGGTCACCCAAAAACGAACAGGAGGCTATTCAACCTCATCCCAATCATGAGAATTAGGTGCTCTCCAACAGTTCGGCTCTTTTTTTACTTTTTTTCCAAGGGGACTTTTAAAATGAAGTCCAAAGCATTAAGTCCTCATATGCGGATCCAAAGTGCAAACCCGGTTTAATAATCCATCTTTTAGTATACTATCCTCTAAGTAAGCTTACAGACCCACAGAAAGTGAGAACCTTGCTTAGGGTAAGTAACCTTAGTTCTTCAGTAGGCAGGATGGCCAAGCCAAAGATTTTCCACCTCAGGTGTGTTAATGCAGGACAGCTGCTAATAAGATGAGAAGGGGTTTCGTCCTCTTCCTCGCACAGCCTGCGCCTGAAGTCTGCTTGGCTTTCAGCAATTCCAAGCAGATGTAGATGTCGATTTAGTCTACAGTGTCCAGTAAGAATGCTTGAAAAAAGATGACAGGATTGTTTTTTGAGCGATTTTTTGAGTTATCTGGTAAGATGCTGAGATGGTTCCCGGGTCATCATTTTAGATTGTCGCATACCTGAAGCACTGTTCCATATTCTGTTGATATCTAACTTCATGAAAGTCCTTATGGAATGTTTCACTCCACAACGTGGCACGCCAACAACTGGTTCTGGTGTAATTGAGGTCGAATTGGAACCCGTTTTAGCTAACTGGTCAGCAATCTCGTTTTCCTCAATGCCACAATGTCCTGGAACCCATATAAGCTGTACCTAGTTAAGTTGATTAAGAGTGTTGAGATATCTTTTGCATTCAGAAACCAGCTTAGATGTATACCTTGGTGCAACCAGTGCTTTGATCGCTGCCTGAACAGTTTGGCTAACAGGTTAATATCAGCCTTAAATGATTCCAAAGCACTTTTTTAATAATAAAGTATGTATCTCATACCCTGATTAAATGATTTCTTTTTAGCTAGAATTTTCACCTCCTTCTAAAAAGAAATCCTGAACCCACTCCTGGGTGGACTTAGATCACCCTTATTCCCTATATCTTTATTCCCTGGTCTTCTCTAATGACTTATTCTATCTTTGTAGATCTGACCTTTGCCCTAATTTCACCTAAAATTCAAAATAAAATATCTTAAGATTAGAAAGCCCCCAAAAGAACATTTAACACTTACTTTCTCGGAAAGAAAAGAAAACTAGAAATGAACAAGGTTATCGAAAGAGCCTTTACATTAAGATAAACTATTACAATAACACTTTTTTCTTTATTCCTCTAAATTTAATTCTAATTTTAAAAAGCAAGAGGTGCTCAACCCCATTGTGATAACTATACTGAAACCAATGATAAAAGATAACAATGGTGTTGATAAGCTAAAGGCTATCTTGACTATTGAGATAACCTCAATAGACAAAACAATTGTTAACTAAACAAAATTACAATATATTTGATAAATCTAGCATAATGAATTTCCGATTATGAAATTGATCGGATACACCACTCTTGCACAAGAGCTGTTTTCTCTGAGTATGGTCTTCCAAACAAGATTATGTGTTCTGTGATAGTGTATGTGCGTTGATACATCTTAAATTTAGCCGAAATTTACACTAAAGTAATAGCAAATTAGCTCTGATAATATAATATCTTAGTAGTCGGCAATTATAGAAAAAATGTATTTGTAAAATATTAAATGCTGGAGCATACACCTACGTCCGGATTTTGTCCGGACAGTCCGGATTTGAAACATCTGTCTGGTTTAGCGTCCGGATTTGAGAAATGTCCGGATTTTACTAAGATGAACGGAAAACACAGCAAAAGTGATGATAGGGTCTATTTGGACGCCTGAAAGAAGAAGATTATCTCTGTCAGTCGTAAAAGAGCTTCTATATTAAAGCAAATTCTTTATTCCTGCTTCTCTTATGACATGCTTAGAATTCCACCGCAAAAATTAAAAATGGCAAACCTTTTCTAGGAGAATTAGTCTATCTGAAATGTATGAAGGACACATCTCTGGACCCAGCAGAGACTAGCAAAAGTTGAATATGATATTAATAAATAAATATTAACAAATATTATATTATAAACAGCTTGGTATTCCGGGAGTACTCCCGGAAAACCCAGGTACAATCTATGGTCTAGAAAACCAGTATAAATACGCCGTTCTTCCCTCCAGTCGTCTGTATATCTTGTGTGTGCTTCGATTCAACATCTCGATGCACCACACCCCCTGAAGATGCTTCCAGTAGTGGAAGCGAAACCAAGAACTTCAACCCCTTCGTGACGTGGATTTCACCGGAAACCCAAACTGTTTATGACAAATCTACCCACGGAAGCCTACGCACCAAATATTATATTAATAAATACATAACGTAATTATATATTCATATGTATACACTATTTTGCAATTTTCCCTCCAGAACCCCCCCCCCCCCCCCCCAGGAGTTCCCTCTGTCTGGATATGGCCTTCATAAATTATGGTAACCCTACCTACAAAGGATGTTAATCTGTAATAATAAACATCTTACTAGTGGTACTTCTTTAGATTGTTACTCCCCTATATTTTATTAACATATAAATGGTTATAATTATTTATAAATTGCTTAGTCTAAATAACTAATAAGACAAAGGTCATCTTAAAGGAATATCACCTTGATTTAAATTAAAATTTAAACTTTCCGTAGTATGAAAACTACCAAAAACTTAAAAATTTAATTTCGAATCGATTGTACAAGGTACAGGTACTAATGAGTACTTTATAATTATAAGCGTTAATTCTTGGTTTAGTTCTAATGTCATAAATATTGACTGTATAAATGTATATGAATATTGAAAGCTTGGATTCGGGACTAGTTATCGATTACGGCAGTGAAAAATCATTCTCCTGCGTAGCTTAGTTGGTAAGAGCATCTGTACTGTAAAAACAGGAGACCCGTGGATCAAATCCCGGCGCTGGAGTGTATTTTTCACTGTCTGTTTTCCGCAGTTAATAATAATTATAATTTGATTTAAAATAAAGTATATAGCGACTTAAAAAAATATTTTTCAAAAAAATTAGGGTAAAAAACTTAAGGGTTAAATTTTTTTAATTTTTGTTTCGACACCGTGAGGGGTATCATATGAAAGGGTACGTCGAGCTGATTACAAAAATATATAATTCTTTGGTTATAACTTTGACAGGGCGAGCGTAGGCAAGTTTGAAGTGGGTGTGAAACGTGTCCCCCCCGTCTATCTCGCTTATGTGAAGTGCAAAAAATCTGAAAAAATACCTGAACATTCTAGGATCAAAAGTAAAGATACCAACTTGCACTTTTTGGAAATTTCGAAAAAAAATATTATTTTATTTTTTATTGACAAAATACTTTTTTTTTATAATTATGGTCTTTTCGATGAATTTATATGGTTGTAGTCCGGTTTAGTGGCAAAAAAATACTTATTAGAGTGTGTTTTGAGAATATCAGACCCTTAGGATAGTTCAAGGTAAGCTTTTTAGCATTTTAAAATAACACTGTTTATACACTTTACAGTTAAACACTATACAGTGTGGTGACCTATGGACCCTAACTGTGTGCTGACTAGCACACACTTGACCTGTTTATTTATAAATGGAGAACAGTCTAAAGAAGTGCCATATCCAGTCTGTCACCTTCAATTTTGTACTAAACTATTGTATTTTTATAAAATACAATGTTCCATTAAACTTTTATTAGGTGGGTAAACCAACACATTCCAAGATGTTTAATTGATTATTTGTTGTATAGAATTCAAGAAAGAAGACACATCTACACACATTAACGAATCTATTCTTTTGCCAAATAAAGAAATAACACAAGTTTATAAATTGATGAAATTTTTAAAAATGATAAAGTAATTGAACTTAAGTCCCCCCCCCCTCCACAGCATGACTTAAATTGATAATAATTCTAGAAAGTCCACTTAAGGTAGGTACTATACTTTTAGTGGCGCTTGAATTTGGATTCACCTCTGTTGCTTATAAAAAAAAAAAAAAAAAAAAAAATGATAATTATAAAATAGACGATAAGATTATTTAATTATTAAAATTACAAAATTTTAGTACACGCTGTAAAGCCATGTCTTTATGAGGAAGGTTATCCAGCAGGTCAGGCTAATCTCTTATCAGGCATCACCCACATAAATATAAGAAATCTTTTATTCTGTTTTTTTTTTTTTTCTCTCTATTTACTCATATTGTTTCATATCACATTATTCCGACTATAATTCGACAAATTATATATTTTTTAAATACTATATTAGATTTCATCATATCATTAAATCACTTAATAGATCATTAACTGTGGTAATTTAATATTATCCAATTGTTTAAATTGAAAATGCCCTTGACTGTAGTTAAAATCATGGATTCACACAAAGAAATTGATTTACTTAATATTTTACCATATAAGTATGCTAATTATAAGTGCAATTGATTTAAGAAAACCTGAAATGCATATTACCAGCTAAGGCACACAATATTTGGTAAAAGGGAAGTAATTAATTATATCTTTTTTTAAAACATTTTATTTAATTACTACAACTACAATACAGTATTGTTACAAGCAATACAGATATGCAGTGCCGGTTTTAGGATTTTTGAGGCCCTAGCCCAAATTTTACTAGCGGCCCCTCCCCTACATTGTTTTTACTTTTCCTCACTACTAATAGTAGGAAAAGTATTGTTTTCACCAAAAAAATTGTTTTCGAGATTTCAACGGAAATTATCCATTTTAGGTGTTTTTAAGACCTCCTGAGTGGTTTTCAGAATGACGTATGTATGTGTGTTATCATCGTAGCGCCCAAGTTATTTAACCTACAGAGTTGAAACTTGGCAGAAAAATCAGTCCTAACCTGTAGTTGTGCCGCCCGGAAAATCAACTTTTTCCGCCATCTTGAACCCACTTTGCGGAGTCAGCAAAAATTTAAAAAAAAATCGTAATAAATCGACAATGGTCCTGATCAAGTTGAAATTTGGCTCGAATATACCTCTCTGTATGAAAAACAAGCCCACTAAATTTCATTTTGAAGTTATAAATTTTTGAATTTTTAAACTTTAACGGTTAATAATACTGAAAGTATAAATAGGTTTTTGACATATAGCATATCGTTGGAACCGGAAAAAATTAAGGAACAAATATAAAAAAAACCCGATGAAATTCCATTAATTAGTTTAAAAGTTATAAGCGAATATAATTATTTATTAGTGCGATAATTTTGATGACGTCAAAGTTTCTTTACATCTGTCAAAATACCGCCAAACATGAAATAATTAAATAAAATATAGGTATTAAAAATAAAGTTTTTTTGAACTAACCACGTCCAATGCTGCTTCCTTCAGCTGCGAAGCAGCAGGAGAGGCCACTTTAGTGGCCTCTAAAGTGAGGAAAAGTTCCGAGGTACCCCGTACCCGATTTGTTCATCCTAGTTTTTATGAACTATAGAAGTTTTATAATTGGGTTTTCTTTCAAATTTTTAAAAAACCGTTATGATAAGTTAATATTCGTAGGACTAACTTAACTTAATTAAAAGTAAGGTGAAGTGCCCAAATACCGTCCCCTTACCTAAATCCGCCCCCTCCCCCACTTTGGAGACAATGTGCTACACTTTGTTAATTTATGGATGAAACTCTTCATTTGGTGTTATTTGGACGCCAGCATCACTGTAAGGTTGATAACGCTATTCACTTTTTTACAAGTTTTCAAAATATTTCGTCTTTCGTGGCTGTAAAATTGGTGAAACTTCATGTCTTGTTCAGGTATTTCAAAGTGAGTCACCAAAATATATTTCTATGAATATAATTAGTTAAAAGCTTTCGTTTTGATATGCAACCATTTTCCTGGCTCTCGGTTGAGTTGTTTGCCATAAGCCGCCGCATGTTTATAACTAATATGGGCACTTCTTTAGATGGTTACTCCCCTTATTAAGAAAACAAAGGGGAGTAACCATCTAAAGAAGGTATACGGAGTATTCTTCTTTAGATGGTTACTCCCCTTATAAAATATAACTGTGATATTCCTTTGTCCCAAAGTACATTGGACTAAGCATCCCATTGGCTTAATAGTTATTTAGTCAAAGTCATTTACATTCTAAAAAAACACAGGGGAGTAACCATCTAAAGAAGTACCCTAATATGTTCCTATATTCGTCCCCCAAGGGTTTCCTAATTTCCATGCTCCATTCGAATGTCCATTTTGCTCTACAAAGTTTTCTGAAAACAAGCAAGGAGAGAAATGGATTAAGTGCACAAAATGTTTTAAATGGTGCCACGAAATGTGCACATCAACACCAGAAAGTAAACCGTTTCTCTGTAATTTGTGTTTCTGATGGAAGTTAATAATACTAAATAAAAAACAAGTTCTTTTTTGTATCAGTCATTACTATTATATGTACTAACCAATAAAAAATAAACATATAAATACTTAAATAAAATATTATTTATTTTTTACTTATCCTAATTTATTACGAGTCCTAATTTTTGAAATGTCAAAATTTGGCCTTTTTTTTAAATTCCAAATTTCGCTCAGTTAAGCTCAATAAAATTTAATGCCAATATCAGGATTATTAGACAAAGGGTACAGCAACACATAACTGGTTTTTGTACTTGTTTAGGTATAACTCGAATCCAAAATTTAAACTTTTCCCTAGGGGGACGATATTAGGGCACTTCACCTTATAATAAATTGGATGATTATTTTTAATTCTTGAAATACTTTTTAATTTGGTTTTACGTACCTACTACAAAATATGTAGTTAGGTTTTAATAAATAGGCCAATAAAACTCACTTTTTATTGAATTTTATTTTTTTGTAGAATCTTTTTTAAAAACTTATAAATATAAATGTATTAGTTCAGGAGATAGCGTGCAAGAAGAGTGTTTGACTAACATCAAGTTCATCTTTTGGTGCCTGTAAAAAATATGTGGTCGGCTAAGTTCGTCTGCGGAACATAAGCTCGTCAGCTTGGCAGGAGGCATTGGAAAAAAAAAAAAAAACTATAGAAGGCGGCCATGTCCCGGCCATTTTGGTAAACAATGTGACAGTTAGTAGACCCAAAATCAAGTTGATGTTAGCTTGTCACTTAATAGGTGACCACTCTAATTTGGAGTAATAATTGAATAACTACCTAGCAATAAGAAATACTTGTTAGAATATACTGTGTCAAAGGCGCAGAGCGGCAAGTCATAACAATGTATTGCCCACATCTGCGCCCCCCCCCCCCCCCCCCATAAGGCCGCGGCCCTAGGCCCCGGCCTAGTGGGAGGAACCATGGTCCCTAAATCCCGAGGCGAAGCCGAGGGAATAACTCTAATTAGCTCCCGAGGCGCAGCCGAGGGAGATAATTATCGCGAGGGGAATAATGGCACTTTACTCACGAGGTACATACAATATTTTATCTCCAGTAGAAAAAAGATTCACATTTTCGTCCATTGCACAGTTTTGATTTAATATTTTAATAAATAACAACAATTATTAGCACTTTTAATAGCAGATATAAGAGATTCAATATTAAAAACAAATAAGAATTGGAATTAAACTCAAATAGAAGGTTATTTAGATGCAGGTTATAATGTTGTAAACAAAGATAAACATGGTCAAAAAAGGGTAAATCTGCACTATTTGGCCCACTAACTTCTGATTGTCCGATTTACTTGCAATTTTTTTTAAACTGTTCCTTTTTACATATTAAAAACGATTCCGGTTGTACCATCTCGTTAAATTCAATAGTTTTTTGTAAAAAAAATACGTAAAAGCGTCACTTTCTTAGGGAAATGAGGAAGGTTATGGCGAAAAGTACTAATCTTAACCTAAACTAACTATAACCTTCCCGTATTTTTCTTAGGAAGTGACTTTTTACGTATTTTTTTGGCTAAAGTGATAATTTAGCAAATTTTATACTTCGATTTGGACATCTACCTGGTCAATATGCAGCAGGGTTGTTTTTCTTCAGAAAATAAGCGGAGCACCGCGAAGCGGTGCGGAGCGGCCGTTAAAAATAATTCGTTTCTCTAAACAGCACACTTAATTTTTACGAAAAAACTATTGAATTTAACGAGATGGTACAACCGGAATCGTTTTTAATATGTAAAAAGGAACAGTTCATTTTCTACTATTTATAAAATAATTAAGTTGCAATCTTTACTTTTTTGTCCTACTTTACTTTTTCGCCCTACTTTTACTTTTTCTCCCTACTTTTTGAGTCAGGGATGAAAAGACCTGTTTTAGTCCCTCTAAACAAATTCAAAATCATAACTTTTTCCCCCTACTGGAGATAAAATCAATTAAGTATGTGATAGAATGCGAGGAAGCTATGTGCCACACCAATAGGCAGTCTATTTTTTTATTAATTCAATTGTATTCTATAGCTGATGTAATTAGATTTCGTGATTCTATCTAAATATTTTCCTGTTATCTACAGAAAGGAGCGACAATAGTCAAAATTACAAGCAAGAAAACACACTTTTGTCTAAATAGAGAAACACCAAACCAAAGTACATTTCCAGATTGTTTTTCTTCAAAAAAAATTAGAAGAGAAAAAAAACACCCTGGGTACAAAACAAGGGTAATTAAATATGGGAATTCCTCATCAAAATATTTCTATTATAAATTTTGTTTTCCGTTTTTTAACAAGATAAAAATATAAAAACAAGGCTGTATTCAGCAAACATGTGGCCGGCACACTTCCATTAGTGATTATTTTTTAAACATAAACAATATGATAATGTTTATTTACATGATAATTGGTTTCCATTCCTCTTATTTCTGTTTGTATATTTATTTTTTTCTTATCAAAAGGATCACTATCATAAAATTTGATTTTATTTAACAAAAATATAATTTATTAATTGGAAATTTATCACTAATTAATATTTTTATCGGTTGGAGACAGATATTAATCTTTTATAGACGAAAGAGTCCATGAGTATCAAAGTACATTCCGTATAAAATAAATATCCCTATAGTAGTTAAGAAAAAAATCATAATAAAAAATAAATGCATACTAAAAAGAACAAATTATTTATTGACCTCAATAAATAATATTAGGTCTAAATTTTTAAGATTAATAAATTAATACGGCATTTAAACAAATCTTGGGTCATTTTAAAAAAAAAAGTGACACTTTCACTGTCCACGAAAAAAATGTAATTACTTGTACTCCTCATAATTAAAAAATCTACAACCCTACAAACATTCTTCTATAGATTAAATTCGCCATTTCGGTGTTGTCAGATTCTTGAATATCCTTTTTCGGGAGGAATAATTTAAATTTATATATTCTAAAAGGTTACGTTAGTTATGTCCCAGCCCATTGTAACCTTACTTACCATGCTCAATAATGTTCAAAACACATTTTTCTTTGACTTTCTAACTATGAGCCTAGATAGGAAATATAATGTAGTTTGTGATACTAAATATAATTTCTTTCTTATTTCGGTGCAATTTGTCGGGAGTTTAATAAAAAGGCTTGTCCCAGCAATCGGTCACGATAGTTACTTCGCAATAGTTACTAAGAATTTTGCTACAAAGAATTAATACATTAGGGCGGCTTGGCCGCCATGTTTTAGTTTATAAGATATGATAGTTAATTGTCCCGATAGTTACTTTTCACATAAATATTCTTGTTGCATAGAGTTTCAGCGTCAAAATAAAGCACTAGTTGGCTCAGAATTGTCAAAGTGTCACTTTTTTTGAAAATGCCCCTTTAATTATTTTATCATTCCCAACTTTAGTGGAACACAATATTCCTGCTAATAGCCATAGCCGATGGAAAAAAAAAACAGTTGTCCCACGACACCATACGCATTTTTTTAAGGATCACTATCATATTTAAAGAAGTAAACAAAGGTAGGAGAAAGGGTAAAGAAATTTTAAATAAAATAATAAAATCTTCACAATCAATAAGATATATTTACTAAATAGGATTCGTATAAAAAAATACGAAATACAAAAAAAAAAGCACACTAAAAATAATGTATTAGGCTAATCACAAACTTACTTAAACCATTCCAAGCAATAATATATCATATTTATAATCTTTGGAATGAAAATAATAAAAATAATAATAATAATACTTAAAAATTTGATTAACTTTACCGGTCTTTCATTAATATAATTATTAAAGTAATATTATATTTGAAGATAAAAAAAAAAGTTTTCCATTTAAAAACAAATATTAATAAGTAAGTATTTATATAACTTATAATACTACAATGCACAATATAAAGAGGATAATTATAAACTCACTTAAGTATACAATATTTTATTTTTAATACAATACAGTTGATTTAATTATTTCAAATTACAATAAGAACACATTTACAGCAATTTCAGAATTACACATTTGTACTAATTTAAATGAATAATCTGAAATAAGATATCCAACAATTATTAACTTCCTTTTTGTAGATATTAAAATTATAAATATATGAGGTATGAAAGTTTAAATTTTAATTTTTCATTCAAGTGTAGAATTAATTAAATAATTAATTGTAGGTAAGCAAAATAAATCAAGTAAGTAGTAGTGAAATATAATTTGAGCTTAGCCAGGATCAGTCAAAAGTAAAATCCTTAAAGTTTTAGATTTTCCAACCTTTTGGAATATATATTTTCTTTTTTAAGGTATAAGAATGAGTCATAGTTCAGTCTCTGACCATGACTCACCTCACAGTTATTGATTTTATATAAATTTTCTAATTTATATTATGGATTTACCATTGACGAGGTTAAGAAGTGGGATAGTATTTTTATTTTTATAAAAAATTTACACTTCTCAAATTGATGTAGACTGTTTCATATTGATAAAATCTACCACACCAAGTATATTGCTTGAAAATGTCCCAAAAGAGGGACGAAATATTGCAAAAAACTTATTGTTTTTTATTTAAAACTCCCCTGAAGACCCTTTTTTAAAAATCATCAGTATATATTTTCTTTTTTAAGGTATAAGAATGGTCTACAGTCTACAGGATAATTCTTGTGATCCTTGAATGTGTTTTTCTTCAATGTATGATAGCGACCAATCATTAAAAGAGGTGTAGTTCAATGACCGAACAACGTCTTCACACAAACAATCGACCGGTTTCAGCTGTTCTAAAGCAGCCTTCAGATAATCTAGAGCTTACTGGATCGACTTTACATCTAGATTATCAGAAGAAGGCTGCTTTAGAACAGCCGAAACTATTGCTCGTGTGGCGTTTTGCTTTACTCGTGTGGTTTTACTACCCTCGCTATCGCTCGGGTGCAAACTCCACACTCGCATGCAAAATGCTACTTTCCGCACTAGGCACGTAATGTACTATTTCCTACAGTTTTTCAACAAAGTGGTTGTTCTTACACTCAAAATAATACGCAAAACAGTAGATACCTGCATTTACTTTCCCATGCTAATTTTACTTACCCACACTCCAGTATTCCAACTAAATAACATAGATATACCTTTACTAACCAGGTAACATCGTATAAGCTTGAAAAAAAAAGTTGGTAACACTGGCTAAAAACCAAGGATCTTATAAAATACGGAGTGTCGCCAAGAACTTGGAAAATCTAGTAAGATCCGAGTAGGATCGATTGCCTTCCCATATGATTGTACAATGGTTATAACTGTAGAAGATCAAGAAGAATGGGAAAAATTCTTAGAAATTCGATCAGGTTATGCTTTTTCTTCCTTGTTTGGATAACAGTCGGGAAGAAATTGGGCCTACCTATGCGCGAGCAAGTGGTAGTTTGATGTAGATTTTTTCCAAGTTCTTGGCGACACTTCTCAACCCAGGGGGTGTGCTTAGTGCTCACCCCCTGCTAAAAACAGATTAGAAACAGGTTATTATTATCAAGTGTAAGTAGTTGTTGATTGCACTTTTATAATTACAGTAGAACCTCGCTTATAGTACCCTCAATAACACGACAACCTCAATTACAAGTGCAATTTTCAAATTCCCTTGAGATTGCCATAACACATAATGTTAAATTAACCTCTATAACGCGGCTATTATTATCCAAACAACCTCATTAACACAGATTTTTTCTAATTCACAGCATAACTTAGAACCTCTATAACAAATTGTTTTGAGAAGTCAACCTCTATAACGCGCCTCTAAACAGGAATGGGTCGACGTTGAACAAGTCTAGACTTGAAAACCCCACCCATTAACCTCGATAACAAAACTGATAGCCAAAATAACCTTGATAACACGACCCTCGACAAAAAGAGCACCTCGATAACAAGACTGTTTCCCTAATCTCATTGAGACACTTCTTATCGAGGTTCTACTGTATTTACTTATTAAAAACTAACTGTAGGGAAAATTTAATGTCCAATGCGACCTTAAAGTGTCTTTAAGTGTCATTTCGTCCTCGCCTGCGGCTCTGTAAACCTATCTCATGAGTGCAGATAAGTGCCACTTTGCGTACTAATTGCACAAATAACTTCTTTTTTTATCCCTCCTTTCAACCGTGGCTGAAAGGTAGGAATGCTTAGAAATCTTGGGCCATTTTTGTCTTTTAATATCTACTAGTTGCACAAATAACTATTGCCAAGTTGGTAAATCTACAACTTTGTTTTTTTTTTACTTTTAAATGATCTTTGCTATCCTCAAATTCTATTTCATCCATTGTCAATGTCCCATACAAGCAGTGTTAATAAGTTTGCTACAAGTTATATAACGGTAATTTGCTGTTGATATTTGAATTTTATACAAAACTATGATAACAAATATTTATACTGGAGAATTATAAAAAGATGATTCTCCAGTAAAAGATTTATTGTCATACATTAATCAATTTGTATAATAAAATAATTTGTTTGCTGAATAAAGTACAAATGTGAAGTACAAAGTTTCTCAGTAGAATGAACCAATAAATTAATATTCCCATTAACAGTATCTGTGTCTTTTCCGTCAGAATGTTTTTATTCAATAATAATTATAATGCCAATAACATTTATACAAATTTAATTTATTTTCTGTAGAGAGTTATTTACTACAAAAATGAATTTTATAAATGAAATATTTAGTACGAAAAAATAGTCATACAGTAGAACCCCTCATAACCAACTCCTTGTTACCTCTGACCATGAAATCCCTTCGTTAAAAAAAAGTTTAATCTGATAAGACCGAACTTCATCCTTATCACAATATTGAGTATAAAACAATAAAAGCAGCCAGTTTTTTTTGCAACCATACTTTTTACAAATACTATACAAAATAGGAGGCCGATTCTGTAACTTTTTTGATATATATCCACTGTGACATTATATAACAAACATCTCTATATATCAAAGTGTTGTTATATAATGTAGTGAATCTGTTAAGTGATGCCAGCGCTTGTATGTGGCTGAATACCAAACTACGGATTGACAGCGTCCTTTTTAGTGGCTATTTTGTAGTTATTTCTGTCAGAAAACAGAAAAAGTGAATGAAAACAACAATAATGGCGTCACTTTGTTTTGGTTTTCGACTGTGTATCTGCAATACCTCGTAACCCTTAAAATTGAGATTTTTTTTATTGCATTTTTTTAAAGATATTATTAATATCTACCTATGTGCAACAGCTATTAAGCCTTAAGCAATTATTTTATATAGAAATTATTGTAATACTTCGTATTCATCATTTAACTAAAGTGTAAAAAAAAAACTCGTATATGACAAGGTTTCAAAACCTCGTTACCCCCCATGTTCTATTGTAAGTCTTTAACTTGTTGTGGGATACGTTTAAGTAAAATTAATTAAAATCAAAATAAATATAAAGAAAGTATAAAAATAAACTTTTTTTAAAAAAGTTTTTTGCTTCTCTTGAAAAATTTAGTTTTTGGGGGGAGGTTTTGCAGGTACACAGTCGATATAATAACATAACCTGACGAATTATATCAACAAAAATTTTGAGTGGATCTATATCAAACCTTATATATCAATTTCTCCTTATATATCAACAGTCAAAGTTATAGATTCATGTTGACAGGTTGCACAGTGCATCTTCATAACAACAATTTGATATATAACAACATGAAAAGGGAGGTTTCAAAGTTACAAAATCGACCTCCAGTATGACTGGATGCAGGAACTTGAGTCAGAAAGCAAACCGCTGAATTTCATATAAAAAGACTCATCAGATGATGGTGTTCAACGACAATTCTTTGAATTCAGACACTGATTTGTCTTGCTTGGAAATACCTATAAAAATTTTTAAAAAAATTATATTTTTATAATTTTGTAGTCTGCTATAAGCGACTTTCATTATTGTCAGGTTCGACTGTATGTTGGCGTTATAGGATTAACTAGTTTATTCTTTTAGAAGAGATACCAAAAACTAATTGCCAGATATTTTTGGTCAGCTATATCAAATTTTATTTTAGATGTAGCAATGATACTCCTCCATAATAAGAATCAAAGGTCTATTTTTTAATTAAAATTAAAACATAATTAAAATAATACGGTACAGAATGTAAAACATACATCAATATGATCATTAGGGTAGAAAATTTAATTTTTCTTTCTTTTTTTACAAGTTAGTAGCTGAATTCCAAAAGCAGCTATATCCACTTGACATTTTTTTTGGCAAAGCACGAAAAACGTCTAGAAATTCACTAAATTGTGTTATCAGGTTAATTTTTTTTTTAAAAAAATCAATAACTAATAACTCATATAGTGGACAAAAGCCCAATAATCTCAGGCTATTAATTTCTTTTTTATAAACAAAAGAAATAATCACATAGCTGGTTTTGTCACAGTTTTTGTTTATAGCTACTTTTGCAACCAAGCCCACCGCCATGTTGGATTGGTGTGCTGCAGCAAAAGCAGTTATATCCAATAAATTAAGCAGTTATAAACTATTATTTTAATTATTTAAACTATTATTTATTCAGTGTAGCCACTATAATATTTTTTTCTCTTCTATCATATTTTTTTCTGTTTAAAGGAAGGATATAGATGATTTTGCAGCCTTAATCAGAGTACAGTAGAACCTCGATTATCCGTCTCCCGATTTACCGTCTATCTCGCTTAACCGTCAGGCCACACGCCATTGCGCACCCCACTTTCTTTGACCTTCGACTCGGTACTCCCATACTTCCCATACTTTCGGCAGCCAAAAAAGCTCGAAGTATGTTAAAACAAAAAAAAATTAACAGACTTCTTCCATCAAAAAAGTATGTAAATTTATTATTTATTAAAATAAACATCTATTTGTTAATAAAATAACAATTCTTTTTTAATAAATTAACAATATCCCCCTTTTTCGCTTGACCGTCTTTTCAATTATCCGTCAAGGCTCTGGTCCCGTGCCTGACGGTTAATCGAGGTTCTACTGTAACTCTATAATGTGTACATAGGATACAGCTGTTTTTGGATCAGTTATGGATATAGCTCCTTTTGAATCCGAGTGCAGTAGGGATATACTCAGCTGCTTTTGTAACCGCACTCATATTTCAATCTAGATTTTAATAGGTTTATAATTTTTTTTTGGAACTGTTTGACTGCAGAACCTTGTAGAGCTTTTAAAAACAAATCCAGGGGTACCAATATCTCATTTTTTCATTTTTTAGTATATAGCTGCTTTTGGAATTCGGCTACTCAAGTGTTAAATTTTGATAACAATGAAATTTTAGCAACAACTGCAAAAATAGGATTTCTGACTTAATCTTTATTTAACTAACCAAACAAATATACAAATAACTCTCTCACAAAAGTCAAATTATATTAAGCTTCGATTATAATAATCAAAATATATTATAATGAAAAAAAATGTAAAATTTTAGTATAATTTATTAAATTTATTGATTTCATAAAATGTAATGTGTAATAAAAAAAAAAAAAAAAAAAAAAGTATAAAATATTTTTATTTAAAAAAAAAAAAAAATAATAATAATGAAAGGAAAGATGATACAGAATGCAACGGGAGACGAGGTTCACAGAACAGATAAAGTACTAAACTAGCACAGAGTCAATAAAATAATCATAGGGTAAGTGAAAATAATATCTTCTCTTAATTGAAATTTTAAATAAATCAAATCTGAGTTGTTGGATGTATCTCTCTGGGTTCTGATAAATCAGCCATACTGAAAAAAATAAAAAATCATAAAAAAATCAAACAAGAAATGTAAAATAAGAATATATTTGATAACTGGGTGATTTACTGGTCATCTAAACAAAACGTTAGGATGAACATTTTGTTGAATAATAAATATAAAAATAAACAGTAGAACAGTTACAATTCTAAGAAAGGTTTATCGTTGGTACTTTTAGCATTCTAAGGATTTAATGGATTGATTGTCAAATTAACATCTCAAATAAAACTATGACAGTCTACTTAGAGGAGTCAACGTTAACAATAAAATATATAAATTATTTGGTAGAAAATGCTTAACAGAGTTTTGATAGGTGTGTTGTTCAAAATAAGTAAAATAGGTAAACCATTTGATAAAAATGGGCTTATTAGAGTTTATTAGGTGTTGGATAGAAGACAGTTAAGGCGGAAATACACATGCTAGTAAAAAAGCATGCCAGTGGCGAGTTACTAGCACATCAGTAGCTGGCATGCTGCAGACGCTGTGCACATTTGCCAGTGAAACAGCATGCTAGTATCATCCGGATGATCGGTCTTGTGCGAGCTACTAGCACATGACAATACACATTCCAGTCACAGTTCTAGTTTTGAAACAGGCAATCGTTTCTTGCCTTCTTTTAGCCGGAATAAATGATTAAATAATTGTATTTTATTTAATTAATTTTGATAGTTTTATTAATTGTTTTAATGTACAATGTACCTTATGAATGTATCGATGCGGAATGAAATTAACCAGATTGTTCTGTTACTTGCAAAGAACTGTGTTTTAAAACATTTGAAAAATAATAAAAAGACACAAAGAGTGTGGGTAAAGATTGGATAGCTAGAAGGGAATTAGGTACATGGAGCGAGTCAGTGGCTACTAAATGAAATGCGGTTCGGGGACGTCAATGGTTTTAGGAATCAATTGCGAATGATTCCGGAGAAAGTAGATGAGTTGTTGTCTGATAACCGCGAAAGGAAGGAACGCAACTGAAGACTGAGACTGAAGGGCTGAGGGAGACTCGTGCTAGCTACTAGCAAACTTGCGCTGGCAGGCCTGTTTACACGTGCCTTATCACTTCCCCCTCCCCTCAACTTGTGCCACTGGCAAGACAAAAATCAAACTTCGTGCGATTTACTCGCATGCTTTTTACTCGCATGCTTTTTATCGCATGCTATTTGATGTATACACATGACAGCAGCACTCCTCTGCGAGCTACTCGTATGTTTTTGTGCGAGTAACTAGCATGTGTATTTCCGCCTTTAAGAAAAAGACCCAGATATGGGGAACTCTAAGCACAACAATAATAAAAACAAAAATCACAGGGAAGTACTTTATAGTCCAAGTACTTTTTATGGTTTCTTATTTTATTTTTCTCTACCTCAAAGGGTCTATGTCCATGGTTCAATCCCCAGGGGGGTCACAATATTTTTTAATGGTAATAACAAAAAGGTAAATTACATTATTTCAGGAAATTTTCATCACCCCCACAATAAGGAATTAGCATAAATTATATATAGTCCAGGAAAATAAGGAATAATAGGGGAAATAATTTATAAAGTTTTGAAACTTTGTGAATACACTTTAAAGGGGTGTAGTAGTAAGAAACAGTAAAGTTCCCCCCTCTTGAGGGGGCGCGTCCCCCCCTCCCCCCTCCTTAAAGTCCAAAATTTACTTATTTTTCACTATTTACGTAAAACGGTTTATTTTTTGAAGAAAAGTGTTATTACCAAAATTATTCCTCACATAATTCTGCACAAAAAAGGTCCTATGCATGTTTAAAGTGGGACATACCGTTTTCGAGATATTGTAGTTGGATAGAGATAAATCGTATTTTTGCGAACCAAGATATCTAAAATACAACACATCCGATTTTAATGAAATTGGGATGGTAAGTTATACTTAGCCCATTGTTGATCCCATATAAGTTTCAACCTTCTGCGCCCATTATTTTATCCTCCACATGCACACAAACATACATTTATTTATACCTATATCTTCAAAAGTGCTCAACTGATTATTATGAAATTTTGATGGTTTGTCAAAAGTAGTCCGCACATATCCCCAAATTAATTTCAACCGTCTGCGCTCTTTACATTTTGATAAATTGATACTTTAATTCATACAGGCAGACAAAAAATTTATCAACTGAGAGACAGAAAGGGAACCAATTTAGAAAATGTAAAGAGCGCAGACGGTTGAAATTAATGTGAGGCTATTTGCGGGCTACTTTCGACAAACTATCCAAATTTCATAATAATCAGTTGAGTAATTTTGAAGATATAGGTCAAAATAAATGTATGTTTGTGCGCATATGGAGGATAAAATAATGGGCGCAGAAGGTTGAAACTTATATGGGATCAACAATTGGTTAATTATAACCTACCATCCCAATTTCATTAAAATCGGGTGTGTTGTTTTTTAGATATCTTGGTTCACAAAAATACGTTTTATCTCTATCCAACTACAATATCTCGAAAACGGTATGTCCCACTTCAATCATGCATAGGACCTTTTTTGTGCAGAATTATGTGAGGAATAATTTTGGTAATAACACTTATCTTCAAAAAATTAAGCGTTTGAAAAATAAGTAAATGTTGGACTTTAAGGAGGGGGGAGGGGGGGACGCGCCCCCTCAAGAGGGGGGAACTTTACTGTTTCTTACTACTACACCCCTTAAAAGTATTTTCACAAAGTTTCAAAACTTTATAAATTATTTCCTCCATTTGCTGTTATTTTTACTAATTTGCCTGGACGAATAGGTGAGGGGGAATGAGCATATTTAATTTTTAACTTCTATATATTTTTCCTAAGAAAAAATGTTTACGTGTTGACACCCTCTTTATGGAGGTAGAGGTAAATTCACAGCAAATTGCATTAATTAGTAAGTAAATTTTGTTTTAATAATTAATTGTATAATTAATTAGATAATGTTTTAAAAAATAATGGGAACTTGTCAGTATGTATTACATATAAAATAATCAATTGTAGTAGCAATATGATATTATAGCATTATTTATAATTATATGTAATATATATTTTGTTTAGAGAATAAATTCGACTGAGGATGACTCTGATTTTGAGTCGAAACGTCTCATTTTAACACAAATTAAGTGATGGTTCTTATCTAAGAATAAACTTCCTACACCTTCAACATCCATCTCATCTTCCTTTTTAGTTAAAATTAATAAGGTGTAACTATTAAATTATTATTAATTTAATTCATCAATATATTTTTCCTATGATTGGGTCAAAAAGTTACACCTTTGTTTTAAATTTCAGCTCTTTAGCTCAAACGGTTCGGGCGCTATGACAGACGGACACATCACCCTCGGCATAAGGGTTTCGAGAAGTATCAACGAAACCCTAAAAATTGCAGGGAAGTACTTGTATCTAAGTACTTAGGGTTTAAGCACATACGTTATTTAATTCTGAAATACCATTTTATTATATCCCCAATTCACCTTAAATGATAGTAAAAGAAATACATACAAGTCGTAGAGTAGGGATTCCTAGTTCAATCCCCTGGAGGGTAACAATGTTTTTTATTGGTAATAAATTAACTTTTTTCTGGAAAATTTCATTGCCCCACCATAAGGTAATGGCATGAATTATTTCAAAACTTGGTGTCTCTCACTCACTCAAATTGTGTAGCTTATTGCAATGAGCAAACACAGTATCATATTGCTGGTACAGTAGAACCTCGATAAGAAGTGTCTCAAGGGGATTAGGGAAACAGTCTTGTTATCGAGGTGCCCTTTTTGTTGAGGGTCGTGTTATCAAGGTTATTTTGGCTATTAGTCGTGTTATCGAGGTTAATGGGCGGGGTTTTCAAGTCTAGACTTGTTCAAGGTCGACCCATTCCTGTATAGAGTCGCGTTATAGAGGTTGACATCTCAAAACGACTTGCTACAGAGGTTCTGAGTTACGTTGTGAATTGAAAAAAATCTGTGTTATTGAGGTTGTTTGGATGATAATAGTGGCGTTATAGAGGTTAATTTAACATTATGTGTTATGGCAATCTCAAGGGGATTTGAAAATTGCACTTGTAATTGAGGTTGTCGTGTTATTGAGGGTAGTATAAGCAAGGTTCTACTATGTTTATTAACAGCTTTATTGCCGTTAGATAATTAAAGAAGTAATAAGGTTAACAACAAAAATTAAAGTATGTAAGTATGTAAGTAAGTAATAAAGTAAAAATAAGTAAGGAACAACTGAAGGAGATATCACTTATTGTTATCAGCTGATAAAAGATAATAGTACATTACGCGTCGAGAAAGTAGCATTTTGCATGCGAGTGTGGAGTTTGCACCCGAGCGACAGCGAGGGTTGTAAAACCACACGAGCATTGCAAAATGCCGTTTTCGCACAAGTTGCGTACCGTACTTTATCTACGATTGTTAGATTTAAATAATAAATACAGATAAAAATAAACTTGCTGCATGTAAGCTCGTATCTCTTCTCTTGATAAAGATGGCATTAATCTTGAGTTGTATTTGTTGCCGAATTAATTATTTCTGGAGGAGTATTATTCTCTACATTTTCGTCAAAGCCACTTGATTCATTCATTGTTTTTCACGAAAAACTCGATATAAACAGTTATTTTAATAAAAGAATAGCAAATTAGTTTTGTAAAATGTAAACAAACTCTCTAATCGTGCGTAAAGCTGAAGAATTCCTCTTATTTACCGCACTAGTGTGGTAAAGAAGAGGAATTCTTTAGAACTATGAGACGCGCATGCGCAATGAATACAAGTACGTAAATAATCACTTTCTACGCATCTAAACAGAGATATAATGTTTATATTTCGTATCAATCGTAAATAAATATAGTTTTTATAGGGATATGGATATTGTTTCTATAAAACTGGTGCTTGAGAGTGCTAGTATCGAGGGAGAATTATAATGAACCACTTATTGACATCCAGATTATACAGTAATGTTGCCTCCACCCCTTCCTTACTCTGAGCTTGAGATGATCCTTTATTTATTGTTTTTAAAATACGTTCCAACTACAACCACCAAATTGTATAAAAACATTGTGTTCTTTTTTAACAACAAAGTTACTTACTTATCACTATTACCCAGCTAAACACCTAAAAAAACTCTGTTAAAACAGATTTTTCAATTCTATTTTTTTTCTTTAGACTTCACCTTCGCTCCTGTAATTCGATTGAGGACTCAATTAATTGCTAATAATCAGGGCCTATTTAACAAATGGGCCTGGTGGGCCCCGGCGCAGGGGCGCAGCTGTTTTGGGGCGCACGAGGTTAGGCCCAACAAAATCTATTTTCTCAGGAACTAAATTATTCCTGGGAAAACCGCTTATATCGTCAGATTTGTTTTGACTACATTTTAGCATTTTCTAATCAAAATCGTCGGAACCGTTTTCGAGACATTTTTTTTTTTTTTTCATGTTTTTTCAGAGTTTTTGGGGGTAACGCCCCCAAATCCAACTTTGAAGCTAAAATTAATTTCTCGCCTCGGGGTATGATTCTTCTGAACATGTATGCCAAATTTCGTCAAAATCGGCCTAGAAGTTTAGGCTCCAGGCGTCTGCATAGATAGACGACGTTCTTTTCATTGGGCAGATTTTGAAGATATATAATTATAGAATTTGCTATAAAAAAAATCGGTCTGAGACAACTCAGACAAACTTTCTGATATACGAGTTCATAACACTTAGCCCAGTATTTTCTAATTGCTAGTTTTGGTAGTTACATTTAATTATTATAGAACATTTCATGAAAATTTATCATAAGAATAACTTCTCCTCAGCGGGGAATCCGTCCGCGTTTTAAGCTATTTTCTCAGGAAAACTGCTTATGTCGTTAGATTTGAATTTAAACGTACTAATACATTTTAGAAGTTTTTAATAAAAATCGTCGGAACCGTTTTTCAGGGCTAAAATGCATTTCTCGATTTAGCCTCGGGGTATGATTTTTCTGAACATGTATGCCAAATATCGTCAAAATCGGGGGGGGGGGGGGGGGGTCAAGGGCGCGGGTGTCTCTTGGGCCCAGAGCGCATCACATGCTTACCGCGGGCCTCCTAATAATGGAAAACGCTCTTCAGATTAACAAATATTGAAGTTAAAATTATTTTTTTTTAGCAAATGATGGTTATTAAAGGTATTTTGAATTCTAGATTAAATGAAAGTTGTAAGCTTTACTACTAACTGTATGAGCTTGGTAGGTGGAGTGTCTGTTATAGGATGCCTGGTTATTATAACTGTTTCCTCCGTAGACTCCACTACTTACAAAGCTGTTGGACAGGTTGTTATAGGAGCTGTAGGTGGGGCTGCTGTACGAGGGACTGCTGTACGTGGTCGAGTGCACTCTTCTCTGGTACTGCACCGTGGAAGCAGTCGTCCCGAAGCTCTGCTGTCGGCCGCCGGTGTAGGTAGATATGTTGGTACTCTGAGGCCGGTAAACTCCACTCTTAGGAGAACGCACTGTATAAGGCGCCGGCCTGGGTTTGCTTACTCCTCCGTTAGTCACCTTGTTTATATGCTTCTTAGAGCTCGTATGCTGAAATATTTACAAATAGATGTAAGAAAATAATGTCATCTAAATAAATAATTATGTCAAATTATAATTATCATTAACATACAGAGAAAAATATAAACCCCAGCACCGAGACTTGAAGTTGGTAAGAGCGCCTGTAACGGATACATAGGAGGCCCGTAGTTCAAGTCCGGGTGCTGGGGTCAATTTTTCTCTTTATGTCTCCCGTAATTAATGATAATTATAATTTGATTTAAAGTAAAATTTTATCTTTCCGTAGTATGAATACTACCTAAAACTTTAGAATTTGAATTTCTAATTGATTGAACTAGTTACAGGTACTAATTGAGTACTTTATAATTATAAGCGTTAATTCTCGGTCTAGTTCTATTGCCGTGAATATTTGGCTTGCTAGACTTGTAGAAAAGATTGAAAGCTTGGATTCAAAAATTTGTATCGGTAACCACAGAGAAAATCATTCTCCAGTATAACTCAGTTGGTAAGAGTGCCTGTAACGGATATATAGGAGTCCCGTGGTTCAAGTCCCGGTGCTGGGGTCAATTTTTCTCTGTATGTCTCCCGTAGTTAATGATAATTATAATTTGATTTAAAGTAAAATTTAATCTTTCCGTAGTATGAATACTACCTAAAACTTAAAAATTTGAAGTAAATAATTATGTCACAGTTTCAAGTTATCATTTAATCGATAATGTGTAAAGAATAAAGATTACTTTATAATGTGATAAGTACAGCTAATGCATTAGAGTTTAATATTTGTTATTTAGGAAACCAGTCGGACTTCTGTCAAAAGTATTCTATATGAGAATGATAAAAAGTACAGCAGAACCCCGGAAACCCTGATATTCTGAAGAACTTTTGGGGCGAAAAACATAAAACATTATAAACTGACAGCTTCGAGAAATTTCATGGGAATGCTTTGAGCTGCCTCTATGTGAAGCAGATTTGGATTCTTCAGTAAAAAATAAGAATATATTACTTCAAACTCTTTTTTTATCTCCAATATTTTGCCCCCTATATGGGGTAAAAATTTAAAAATTGTAGATTTCAGCACCTGGGGGAAAAATGAGAGGTTGTACCTAGTACACAAGTGGATGAATACACACTTCCCTGTACATGGTACAGATCCCTCAAGTTCCATTAATTTATTTCAAACTGTTTAGATTTTATAACGATATAAGTGTTATTTTGTTACTATTTTTGAAAGTTTTTTTTTTCTATCTTTGCTTCCCTATAGGGGGCAAAATACTGAAGATATGAAAAAAAAAGTTTCAAGTAAAATTTAATTATTTTCCACCGTAGAATCAAAATATGGTGTCAAAAATATAAACTTCAATTTGAAATTTGGAAGTTGGGTGGCCTGGGAGCAAAGTGGGTGGTTGCCACTAGTGTACAATTGCTTGAAAACAAACTTCCCTTTACATGGTACAGATCCCCCACGTTTCTTTAATTTATCTCAAACCGTTCGACAGGTAAGGGGGAAGGGACTTTTGAACCACCCTATCATTTTTATTACTGTCTTGAAATAACTTCTATATGAGAAAGTATAAGAAGTAAATACACTTCATATTACTTTTTTATTAGACTTCTATATGAGAAAGTAATAAGAAGTATATAATATACTTCTTATTACTTTCTTGAAAAACTTTTATACAGTGTGTCCCAAGATTAAGTATCCGCGAGAGGACAAATTTTCATATTTTTGGGTTTTCGGAAAAAAATGCATTCTTCATAAAAACTCCTGCTTGTTCTTAAACCTCTAAAAATGATAACATTTTCTTGATTTTTTGTACAGGATGTTCTGTTTTTTGAAAACTTTAAAATATGACCAAGAGTAAACTACTCTTATTTTTGATGATATCGAAAAATATTATTTAGTTCAAATCCCGGCGCTGGAGTGTATTTTTCACTGTCTGTTTCCCGTAGTTAATAATAATTATAATTTGATTAAATTAAAATTTAACTTTCCGTAGTATGAAAACTACCAAAAACTTAA
The DNA here is from genome assembly GCA_951217055.1 of Gerris lacustris. Taxonomy (NCBI): domain Eukaryota; kingdom Metazoa; phylum Arthropoda; class Insecta; order Hemiptera; family Gerridae; genus Gerris; species Gerris lacustris. The sequence goes on along the minus strand of OX578281.1, from coordinate 3,117,689 downwards.
AAATTGAATATTATTTAGGTAAGTGGTTCAGAATTGTAAAAAATGTTTAAATATTAATTTATTTTATAAATCATTAAATTTTAGTTATTTTTCTGAAATTAAAATTTTAGTTTGTTTTCTAAAAATAAGCTAACTGCAACAAATAGTTCTCTTTGGATTTTTATAATAAACAAGTGGATAATAGCTTGGAAGAGTTAAAGGAAAGAATTTAACAGGCCACTGCCAATATTCCCCTTGATCAAGTTCAAAAGGAAAATAATTTATAAAAAGAAGATAGGTGGCAATACATTTGAGGGATAATTTCTTTAATTTTATTCTTCAACTCTGTTGATTTTTTTGTGATATTTAAATAGTGTTCTGTTTTTTGAAAACTTTAAAATATGACCAAGAGGAAACTACCCTTATTTTTGATGGTACTGAAAAATATTATTTAGAAAAGTGGTTCAGAGTTTCCAGAAACGTATAAATATTTAATATTAATTTATTTTATGGAAAAAAAAACAACTTATAAATCAAATAATAAGCTAATGTAATAAATAAATAATAAAAAATATCATCACAACAAGTAATTAATAATTCTAATCTTAACCCTTTGACTGCGGGACCTTTCCCCCAATATCCAGGGGCTGAATTGTTGCGGGTCTGCAAAAAAAAATATGTCTGCAAACCAGCATAGCAGGAGTAAACGAGTGAAATGATGTTGGGTCTATCTCTGAGGCGGCCACACAACTAAACAACCCGTTTGAAGAAGTTCCCTTATGCCCTCTCTCGAATAACGCACGCCTTTCCAAACCATGCGGTATCACCAAGTGATGCCTCCCGCCACTCAGTTGGAAATGCTAGATATCACCTGGTGATACCTCCGCAGTTAAAGGGTTAACATCTATTTAAATATCACAAAAAAATCAACAGAGTTGAAGAATAAAATTAAAGAAATTATCCCTCAAATGTATTGCCACCTATCTTCTTTTTATAAATTCTTTTCCTTTTGAACTTGATCAAGGGGAATATTGGCAGTGACCAGTTTAATACTTTCCTTTAACTCTTCCAAGCTATTATCCACTTGTTTCTTATCACACTTGTTTATTATAAAAATCCAAAGAGAACTATTTGTTGCAGTTAGCTTATTACTTATTTTTAGAAAACAAACTAAAATTTTAATATTTCAGAAAATTAACTAAAATTTAATGATTTATAAAATAAATTAATATTTAAAGGTTTTTTTGCAATTCCGAACCACTTATCTAAATAATATTTTTCGATATCATCAAAAATAAGAGTAGTTTACTCTTGGTCATATTTTAAAGTTTTCAAAAAACAGAAAACCCAGTACACAAAATCAAGAAAATTGTATCATTTTTTTTAGAGGTTTAAGAAGAAGCAGGAGTTTTTATGAAGAATGACTTTTTTTTCGAAAACCAAAAAATAAGAAAATTTTTCCTCTCGGATACTTTATCTTAGGACACACTGTATGGGAAAGTAATAAGAGGTGAGAAATTTGCTTTAAAAAGAAAAGAAGACGATACCTGCTGTAGCTGTAGCTCCGAGTTGACGTAGATTCTGCATACGGTGCAGTACAGGTGAGCCGCAGGCGGTGGTCCATCTAAACACACATGTATCAATGCCAGGCTATTTATCACATCACGTTGGTTATAATGATGCGATCAAATAAAGTACATTGATCGACATGCGCTTTACCAACATACACAACACACCTTTTTACTTTAACTCGCCAACAAAACAATAAAAAAACTTTCGATCAATAACAATTCCACACAAACATTCATACACAATTCAAAAAGTTAAATATCTTTCAAATAATTCCCTTCTGAAAGTTACCGTTAGACCTTGGAGAACCAGCGTGGCCGTGCGGGTTAAACCACGTCTGCTCGGCCATCACTGAATCATGAGTGGAACGAGACGGGGTTCGATTCCTCACCGTGACGCTCTGATTTATATGGCTCACTATTGATCACATCATACTCGCTTCGGCGGTACAATGTACAAATGTATGATGTGTGAAGTGGCTGGAACTCTCTACCGCGGGGCGTAAAAAGGGCCTAAGTGATGGCCTAATTGCAAGGTTCGAACAAGTGGTTCGTCCTACCTGTTCTAGTAGGAAGTACTAGACTACTACTACTACCGTTAGACCTTACAACAATACCATAATAAGCAACGCTGCATCCAAGTATGTATTTTTTTTTCTTCATGTCTTCAATCACACTAAAATTGTAACCGATTCGTAAATCAAGTCTTAAATTAAAATTTACATTGAGATAATTAAATTAAATAATTATAAAATAAAACGAACATCAGTCCTTAATAAATTAAATATAAATAAATTACAACAAATTTTACTTACTTGAAGGATTGGCACTATCCTTCTTCTTAGCAGCTGCAAAATACAATAAAAAATACAGTAATAAATTAGCCTAATATAATAAAAAATAATCATTTTATTTTTAATTTTTGGAACGAAGTTCCTTATGGCACGTTCTGGAGCCCAGGAGTGAATCCGAAAAAAAACTACCAAAATCACCGTCACAAAATAACCGTCACATCACCGTCATGCAAAATCAGTCACGAAATCTACAGATGACAATACCTTGAGTAAAAGATGACCGAGTTAGATGAAATTTGGTACACATGTTCATTTTACCAATGCCCAGGCTGAGTTCGTCGGAAATCGTTATCCGCCCAAGCGTTCACGTGCAACGCTCGCGTAAACGTAAGCTTCAAAAGACGGGAAAAAGTGTTATTAAGGAAGCCTGTTACTTGACTTGTTTTGATTATTTTGGTTATATATGTCAAAAATGTCACTTTGTTTTGTAAATAAATAAAATATATTCATGTAAAATTTCACCCTGATACAAGCAGAAGCTGTAGAGTGTAGGGAAGAGATATATTTTATAACAGTCCTATTTCAATCCAAACTCCTTTAACAAACATACTCTTTCACTATAAACTCAACATGATCAACTTTTTTCTTGTATTCAATATATATTTATAGTAAGAAGCTTGCTTTAATTATACAAATAATGATTTTCTTTTAATTTTGCCTTAACTCTGCCAGGTACAAACAGTTCGTTACATTTAATTTTGTATCTTTTCTAACTCCGCCATGTATAAGTAGTTAGCAAGGTATACATACTTAGCACTTAGGTATACGTACTTAGCAGTGTGATTTTATAATTTATATTTAATGAAAAATGTAAGGAACTTCGTTTCTAAGGGGTGTCCCGCAACACCACTCGTTTTTTTGTTGTTAGTAATTGTTATCAATCTAGATGTAAAAGTCCAATACAAAATGTGTTCAGTCTCTCCCTGTTAATCATATAGGGAGGGTTCATTTTATTTAATTAAACTGTTTAGTGTTTAAAAGTTATTTTTTCACTTTTAAAAAATGATTTTGACAAAGTTAATTTTGGTTCTTTTACAAAGACCTAAATAAGAAATAACGGATTATGTTCTAACAATAATAACCAGGTATTTATTTAAATTTCATTGTTAATTTAATAATTTATTCAAAGAAAATAGTTTTAAAAAAAAGTTGTATATTAATATTGTTTTTATTATTATTGTAGCCAGAAGATGCCTTAAGTTAAGTCGAAATATAGCTTACTTAAAGAAAAGAAAGGAGAGTTTTATTATTTAAAAAACCCTAAAAAGACGAAGAAAAAAAAATATATTTTAAATGTGGTTTTTTCTTTTAAAAAAAAAATTAAACACAAAAATAATCAGGGAAAACACCAGAATGAAGTAGGTCTCTACACTATTAAATTTTATTAGTTTTCATCCTCAAAATATTATTAACCCTCGGGCGCACGCAGTCTAATAAAGACATGAGGAGGTGTGCACCTCTCATAGGATTTAATCTGATTTATATGCCTAAACAACAGGTAAAATAAATATAACTTGAAATAATTTTAGATTTCAGCAAATGTTAATAATTAAATTTTGGCATAATTAAATTTTAGCAAAATATTATAAAACATATTTAAATTTGTTTTATACTATTTTTAAATTACAAAATACTGTTGTTTAGTTTCATAATTTGCAAGCACAAAATCAGTCAGTTAAATAGACTGCCAATTGGTGTGGCACATACCTTCCTCGCATCCTATCCACGTACTATATTGATTTTATGCTTTTACAAGCCATTATTGTCTAATTGTTTTAATTGTTTCCCCCGTTTATTTAATCTGTCAAAATTGTTTTGATTTTTTACACGAATTAAAGTATCAATTTAGCAAAAGTTAAAGAGCGCAGCCGGTTCAAATTTGCTATCTGCGGGTTACTTCCGATAAATTATAAAAGTATCATTCAAATTAGATAAGTATTTTTAAAGCTACAGGTGTAAATAAATGTATGTTTGTGTGCATGTGGAAGAGAAACAAATAGGTGCAGAAGGTTGAAACTTATAAGAGACCAACAATGCGCTAATTATGGCCTACCATACAAATTTCATTAAAATCGGAGGACGTGTCGTTTTTAAAATATGTTGTCAAATTTAGGCTTCACAGGACCGAGCATTCTCGAGGTTTAATGGCTCCTTCTATTTTCTAAGGGAGATTTTACAGACAAAACTAGAAGAAGAAAGTGTAATATTACCTTGTGTGAGAATTGCTAAAGCTGTTGTGCCGTTAGGTGGCTGGGAGTTTGCTTCCAGTTTCCCACAAGCTTCCAGCTTTCCACGGTGCTTTGAACCTAACACATAAAACAATATATAAATACATTTGGAGAGAACAACAGCAACAATGATAATGTAAGGCAACAACACCAATGACAATCTAGCTTCCACACAGTAATAACCAAAAATCTTTAGTCAGTCAAGATTTAATAAGCTATGGCCTTTAAAAGAGTAAATAGTACTAAACTACTAAAATTTAGATTTAATCTAATCCCATTACAGCAGTAATAATAATTATAAAGTACTAGCCCAATGCTTATAAACAGTAAAACCTACAAATGTGACCGACTGGTCAAGTACCGAGGTCTAAATCCAAACGTTTCTAGATTTGATTTTTCAGATCGGTGATGTTATATTCCCTCTCTACCACTGCTAATATAATCACCCACAACAGCAGACCACCTGGGCCACTTTTGGTTGGTCCTTCAGTGGTAACTTTAAGAAGCTTTTCTGTATACAGGGTGACTGGCGTTATATGTGAAAAAATTAAGTAGGTTGTTCTACGTCTTATGGGCCACAAAAAACGCTATATAAACCATGGGTCAAATCTTAATTGTTTTCCACAATGTCAAATTTTATGATTTTTTTTAGATTGCATACCTTTTCTTATAAAAACACGTATTGCTCCAAAAGTATAAAAGCTAGAACAAAGTGTTCGGTATAGTTGTAAAGCTGACAAATTTTCCAATAAGAAACGTGTAATTTTAATTTTCATGCCCTCAAATTACATGACAAACAATGTATACAAATTTTATATTTAAGAAAAAAATTAAAAAAGGAATTGCTTTGTGGTTCTATAACTTGTTAAAGAACAGAGCTTAAACTTTTCGGACTTCAGGAAAAACTTCCTTATTTACTAAAGTTTCGATCGATATTAATATTATTACCCATTCATTGGGCGGAATTTTTATTAAACTTCACTGAAAGTAAAAAAGAAACATGTTTATTATTGCAATTCTTGACTTACAGGTGAGTAAATAATTAAAAACAAGCAAGGTTGGTTTAGTATACTCACCTTTGTGTCAACAATAGCAACAATAGGCATGTTTCTTTTTCACTTTCAACGAAGTTTACTAAAAATTCCGCCTTATGAATGGGTAATAATATTAATATTGATCGAAACGTTAGTCAATAAGGAAGTTTATCCTGAAGTCCGAAAAGTTTGAGCTCGATTCTTTACCAAGATGTGGGACCTCAAAAAAAATATTTTAAAATTTTTTGTCTTAAAAATAAAATTTGTATAAAATTTTTGTCATATAATTTGAAAGTATGAAAATTAAAATTACATTTTTCTAATAGGAAATTTTGTCACCTTTACAACGGTGCCAAACATTTTATTCTAGCTTTTATACTTTTGGTGCAATAAGTATTTATATGAGCAAAGGCATGTAATCTTAAAAATATCACGAAATTTGATTTTGTGGGAGAACGGTTAAGATTTGACCCATGGCTTATATAGTGTTTTTTGTAGCCCTTGAGGCGTAGAACAACCTACTTCATTTTTTCACATATATCACCAGTCACCCTGTATATTCAAAGGAAAAATTTACCTAATACACTACTAGTTAGGGGAAACAGAATCATTTAAATGAAAATATAATTTGAAATATGAGGATATAATAGAACTGTTTATTTGGATAACTATTTATGTCTTAAAGTGGTTAACTATTTTATGTTAAATGTTGACAATTACCTTGTAAGTGAGTCATGATTTGAACACGTGCATTGAGTGTAGCGTTACAAAGTTTACAATGGTACATCTTAGAAGTAGAGAGATACTCTATGTAGGGATTCTGGGATTCCTTGTTCAGAGTCTCTTCTTTCATCTGCAACAGTAAAATAAAATACATAGTATGAGGCGTGATGCACCATCATCAACAGACAACCAATCATCAACGCTGCACAAATAGTTTAATTCAATGCCTGTCAATGTAGGAAGAATAGAAAGAAAAAATAAGAAAAGAAGAGAGACAAAAAAAGCTATGACCTCTAAAGGGGTAAATAGGTCTTGACTAGTAAAATTTAAATTTGATCTAAAGCCGAGTTTACATGATCCAAGTATACTTGGACTAAATCAGTTTTGACACTATTTTGGCGCTACTTGGATCGTGTAAACAGGTTATCAAAGTCAACTTGGACATCCAAGTTGAGTTAGACGTTATTTGATCTAAGTAGACTTGGATAGCGTCAACCATATGATTATGACAAGAAAGCTGTCAAAAATGAGAAAAGACATGAAAAGTTGTGACGGATTTGTTTATAAGAAGTGCCTCAAGGCTCAGTACTTGGGCCCCTGTTGTTTATCATTTATATTAATGATCTCCCCGAATATGGTGCTTTGAGTCCGAGATTTGTGGATGATTCTACGTATGTAATAAAAGGAAAGGATTGTGATGAAGCTGAACAAATAATTGATGCCATTTTAAAAGATGCTAAAGATTGGTTTGTCATTAATAAATTAACTTTGAACGAATCAAAAAATCAAATTTTAAGACATACTCTTAAAAATCATAATTCTGTAAATCCTTCAGCAATAAAAATACTTGGACTGTCAATTGACAGCACACTTAACTGGAAAGTTGATGTTAACCATCTCAGTAGTAGCAGAAGGCTTTCATCTGTTCTGTATATGCTTTATAAACTTGGTTCCACTCTGGACAATAAAATTATTAAACTTGCTTACTATGCACACTTTCATTCATGTCTGCTCTATTGTATTTAAGAATGGGGAGCTGCCCCTTTTGCTAATAGTATTTTTTTGTTACAGAAATAAGCAATACGCATAATAAATAAGCTTAAATTTGATGCTAATGTAAACAATTTTTTAAAAGATAATGGAATTTTAACTTTTTATTCAGCATATATTTACTCCTTGTTATTGTTTACTAAAATTAAATATGATGAAGGACAGTTTAATAATGACAAAAGTCATAATTATCAAACTAGATTTGCCACCAATATTAATGTTGCTAAGTGTAGGCTTCACAAATTATTTCTATCTCCAGTTATCAATGGATGTTTAATGAATTGATGTTTAATAAATGAATTGATGTTTAATAGATGTTTTAATAAATTGCTTTCTACTATAGCTGAGCTCCCCCAAAAAGCTTTTAAGAAAAGTATTAAAAAGATTTTAACTGAGAAGGCATATTATAATTTATCTGAATTTCTTAATGATAATATGTAATTTTTTTTTGTATCTGTACTGACTATTGTGATACTACTCTAAAGTTGTAGCCGCATGTAAATAAATAAATAAAAAAAGAAGGTTATTGACAGCTTATATTTCTTTCAAATTTTGTTTTTATTCCTTTGCTTCTTAATGATTTTTTTGACAAGTTCTCCCCTACTTGGACCAAGTGTACTTGGATCGTGTGAACACTGCATCAAAAATTCATTTTGACTTTGACTAAGTGGATTTGATCAAAGTTACTTGATCTGAGTCAACTTGGATCGTGTAGACGTGCCTTAATCCCATTACAACAGTAATAATAATTATAAAGAAATGTTCCAATTTCTAGCAGGGCGCATCAGAACTTATCCTTACCAAATGGTAAGGTGTAATTGATAAGGTTTTAACGGTTTCTGAAGAAAGCGCAGAACGGAAAGATATAACCACATTAGAACCTTCTCGACGAGAACTGACAAAAACAGCTGATACAGATGACGTCATTGAGAAAGAAGAAGAAAGAAGCGAAGCTGCGTTAGATCTATCACTGGGCAAAAGTGAAAATGAAGATAAAGATAATAAAAATTATAGAAATAAACATAAAATTCAAAATAAACCGTATATGACGAAAGGGTTTTTCCCGATATACAAACCAAAATACAAAAATAACGAAGCTACAAATTTCGCTAGTAACGAAGACAAATCAGCTGATAGGGCTGACGAACAAGACGAAGGGGGCTAGCAAACCCGAAATGAAGATACAATTAAGCAAATGGAATCAAAAAAGGACAACACTGGTAACATTTCAGTTGAAAAAGGAAATAAACTAAATATAAATAGCTATGCAAACAGAGTGGGCAAAAACGAAAACTCTGCACAAAATAAAATAAATAAAAATCGGCAAAACAAACCCTCACAATGAAAAAATAGATATTTCTGACAACAAGAAAGGAAACATCTATGGAACAGGAAAGGAAGAAAATAATCAACTCACGGGAGCTCCAAGAAATGCATGGATTTATGTCGGTAGAACTAGAGAAGACACAACCATAGAAAATGTAATAGACTACTTAACAGAAAAAAAAACTCCCAAACTGTTATTTCGAAGGCCAACAACTTGAGAGCAAAAGTAACTTGCCATGCTTTAAAATAAAAGCGCCGTATGAGGTAAAAGAAGAGTTACTAGAATCAAATTTCTGGCCAAGAAATATAAGGGTTAGGTCTTTTTTATTCAAAACGAGGCCGCCAAATTTCAAAAAGTAATAAAGGAAGCAAGGGTATCAGATGAATGTTACAAGTGCAATTATACAACAAAGAAGAGGATAAAGAAAGATAAAAATGTAAAGCTCTTCTACCAGAATATACAGAGCATCAGAAATAAGCTAAATGAGTTACAAATAATTGCAGACGAAAGAGATATAAAAATTATTTTATTAGCGGAGCACTGGCTAGAGAAGGAAGAAGAAAACCTATACCAACCAACGGGTTACAAATTAATAACAGGGCATTTCAGGAAAACATTAAAAAAGGGGGGAACATCAATAATAGTGAAAGAAAATATAAATTGTAAAAAAATACCCACTAAAAGAATAGCTACAGATGAACATTTTGAAATCTCTGCAATAGAAATAATTGAAAACACTCTCAAGATATATATGTAATAGTGGTATATAGAACACCGAGGGGAGACTTAGACATATTCTTAAACAGAATGGACGAGTTCTTGCAGAACAATATGAAAACAAACCAGAAAGTAATTCTGGCAGGAGATTTTAATGCAGACTTTTTGACACCAGAACCATGTGCGGTAAAAATAGTAAATATGTTAATTGTTCCTTAATGGTAATTGTTAAATTATATCTCTTTGACGTATCCTAATGTTTTCAAGAGAAAACTCAACGGACGAATTACATCTAAATCTAAATCCAAAAAATACCAAAATAGCGGCAGATATTACATTGAAATATGGGGAACTTATTTCTTATAGAAAGGTGAAATTGGTGCGCAAATTTATACTTCTCCGGTTAGCACAACTACATGTAAGTGTAACAGGCCAATGATTGCTTGATAAAATGTCACACGTGATTAACTTGGAACTACTACGAAACTATAGGCCGGACACAGTGAACTCTGGCCAGTTCGGTGAACAGGTCACCTGGCAGGGGCTATGAACCCCCGCGTCAGCACTTCCTCCTACAAGGACTAATTTCTGTACCAAGTTTGTTGAAAACTGTGAGATTTATGTGTGAAACAGACAGACGGACATTAGGGTGGGCCGAAAAAAAATTAATTTTGAATTTGAAAAAGTCCAACCTCGTAAAACTTGTGTATGCATTAGAAACTATCATACGTAAAATGTTGGCCCGATCGAATGACACTTAGGTGGTGCACTATCGCTTCAAAGCTTTAAAAACATAATTTTTAAGAAATTTTTTTATATTTTAATTTTTTTTAAATATTTTAGTTATTTTTATTCACTTATTAGCATCTATTTGCTCTTTGCTGACGTATTATTTGATTGCAGGAAAAAAAAATTAAAAAAGTTAGTTATAGATTGAGATAAGTCGGTACATACATATGAATACTATTGTTATTCCAAAGATAATAGAGAAATTAGTGTTATGCAGCTCCTAATAATACCTTGGAATAACTCAATGGTACTCATATGTATTATGTATGTACCGACTTATCTCAATCTATAATTACCTTGTTTTAATTTTTTTTCGTTCTGCAATCAAATAATACGCCAGCAAAGGGCAAATAGGTGCTAATAAGTGAATCAAAATAACTAAAATATTTTTAAAAAATTAAAATATAAAAAATTTCTTAAAAAGTGTTTTTTAAAGCTTTGAAGCGATAGTGCACCACCTAAGTGTCATTCGATCGGGCCAAAATTTTACGTATGATAGTTTCTAATGCATACACAAGTTTTACGAGGTTGGACTTTTTCAAATTCAAAATTAATTTTTTTTTTCGGCCCACCCTAACGGACATCCTTCCCAGCCACTCAAATCGTCTTAAAAACACCTAAAATGGATAATTCCAGTGAAATTTTGGTTCCAGATGTTTTGGGTGAAAACAATACTTTTTCTTTAGTTAAGGAGAAGTAAACAGATACAGGGATCAGAGAGGGTACATACCCTAAAAGCAAGCTATGAGGGAAAGAGAGCTAGGGAAGCAAACTATCTACTGGGATGGATAATATTGGGAAATATCAATCATTTCTATGAAAAATAAGACATAGACTACTCTAAAACTGGCTTCACACTCTCTTCAGGATTCTTAGCGAACATAATATTAATTTAGATCAAATTATAATTATTATTAACTACGGGAAACAGACAGAGAAAAATACACTCCAGTGCCTGTATACTATACTGGAAATATAGAGGCCCGTGGTTCAAATCCCGTCTGTTTCACGTAGTTAATAATAATTATAACTTGATTTAAATTAAAATTTAATCTTTCCGTAGTATGAATACTACCAAAATCGTAAAATATGAATTTCTAATTGATTGTACTAAGTACAGGTACTAATTGGGTACTTTATAATTATAAGCGTTATTTCTCGGTCTAGTTCTATGTCATTAATGTTGACTTCTCATCATGATCAGGTATCATTAACGTCAGAGAAAATTATTCTCCTGCGTAGCTTAGTTGGTTAGAGGGCTATACTGGAAATATAGAGGCCCATGGTTCAAATCCCGGTGCTGGAGTGTATTTTTCTCTGTCTGTTTCCCGTAGTTAATATAATTTGTTGTTAATATAATAGTATAATTTGATTTAAATTAAAATTTAATCTTTCCGTAGTATGAATACTACCAAAATCGTAAAATATGAATTTATAATTTTAACATGTTGAATGCAACAGATGTGACAGTCCTAAGGTATTCATCCAACATAATGTCTCATGTTTGGAGCCTTCTCAATACAGTAGAAGTATCATAATATATTAAATATAGAAAAAACCAAAAACTAAATGACCTTTTTGGCATGTCTTGCACCACTCAGGTGAGTGAGAAGAGCAGCTTTTCCATTAACTTCTATACAGCACAATTCACATTTGTGTTTCTCCTAAAACAAAAAAAAAATTATATTAATTAAAAATTTCCATTTAGTAAAAAAAAAAAACTAAACTCTATTTTATTTTAAAAGTTGAAGTAGAAATAAAGACAATCAACTCTAGTTTGTCCTAAGGAAATAATAAGGGGGCTATGTAGTACTATGTAGTGGGCTATGTATGTAGTAGGGGGGTATGTAGTTAATTCTATGAATTTATTATGAAAATTATGACGGTACATCTTTAGATTGTTACTCCTGTATGTTTTTCTAGAATATAAATAAATTTGACTGAATAATAATTGAACGAGCGCAGTGAGTTCTTCATTTCAGAGACTTGAGATTTGAAAAGTTTGTTTGTCTAACGATAACTGGAGTAAAAATTGATCAATTTCGCCAATTGTTCCAATTCAATTATTCCAAGTGAGCCTGCATTTATATTATTAAATAAATATTATGCATTAATGCTGTATTACCAGGCGAGCATAGCGAGCCAGCAATCATTTAATTAAATAAAGATTATGTAGGTTTAAACATGTGTGCGTGGTGATGCAATAACTTTATAAAATTAGGATTATGTTCAGATAAATGGAAAACGGTTTTAGCTACCGAGAACTTGCGAATTTATACAAAATTATTCGGCTCTTGGCTTGTTTGAAATTTTTAAATTTAAGAATGGGGCCAATAATAAAGACGATTAAAGAAGAAGATTGTATTCAGCATGACATGCCATACATTGTTTTAAGGCTTTATGAGTATGAGTAGCAAATGAATGTTACTATTGCTACAAAAGTTTTGGAACAAATGTGACAGAGATGGGGTGTTAAAAAGTATTCTTATATGCTGTGTTACGTAAAATAATTTTAAAGCTCTTTTCAGGTTGAATAAAATTATCCTGGTAGCAATATTGAGAACATAGTAAGGGTAATATAAGACCACAATCTACGCGAGTTCTTTATGCACCGCATCACTAGTTAAGACAAAGGGATATTCAGTTCAATATACTTTGGGACAAAGGAATATCATACTTCTATTTTCATAAGGTGAGTAACAGCCTAAAGATTTACTCCCCTCTGTTTTTTTTCTTAAGAGGAGTATCAGTTTAAAGCTAAAGAAGTGCCAATCATGATAATAGCTGGACTTGCCTTGTGTTTATAAAGAATTGGACGAAATAAAAACAGGAAATTAAAAATCAGGAATTGATACAATAAAGTCCCATTTACACTTTGATTAGAGCAAGTGCGAGTGTTTAATAAAAACAATGAACCCATTTGGACATCATGTGTTTAGTGTAAGTATTTTTTAAGTAATTTTCACTAAACACTTGCAAAAATTTACTAAACTCTTGCACTAATCAAAGAGTGAATGGACCTTAAAGAATTATTTTCCAGATACTGTGTCCTCTTACCCCCAGTACTAAATTAGGAGTTTTTTTTTAAAAAAACAAAAAAAAAAAAAAAAAAAAAACTTTAATATTGTTTATCAAATAAAGTTTTGGGAGTCAGGGCTTATTCCATAATCTGATAATTACTTATTAGGTTTATTCGCTATATGTGGTTAATTTTGAAAAGAATAGTTTAGTTTTGGTGCATCTAAATGGCTGTTCAGGCATTCTAAATGTATAGTTTCTCTTTTATTTCTATTTAATTAGAATCGTATCAAACATCTTAAGTTCTTATGTACTCTGGTAAAAGGCAACAGGGGGTCGCCCCACCTTCTACTACAACAACAGGAATTAAACCATTTAGAACAAATATTACCAATATTCATTTGATTAAATTAAGAGATTCAAAGTATTCAATGAATTTTGAATTGGAGAATGTGGGCCAACTAGACAAATAAAAATATCACTGGCCCCACCCCTCCCCACAGGCTTAGTGGCTTTATTTTTTCCCTCACAAAGTTTAGCCAACCCGAGTGTCAAAAGTCAACAGTGGCGGCGATTAGACTTTAAAAGTGAGGGGGCGAGCCTGTCACACCGGGGGATTTGGGGGTATAGAATTCCCACACCAAAAAGGGGGGGGGGTCGGGGGTCCTCCCTCGGAAAATGTTTACACTCTAGGTGCAAAATGGTGATTTTTAAGAGTGTTTGAGGCTAATTTTCTAGATGGTTCATTCTTATTTGAAATTTAAAATTTTCGTAAATAAAGTTTAAACAAAATTTTATGTCATGTTTTTAAAACGTTTAGAATTTTTAACAACATCATAGTAGGCCTAGGCCATGACTAAAAGTAAATTATTGCGTTATTAAAATGTGTTATTTACACAGAAAGTGAGCACTACTACTGTCTATAAAAAATTCTAGACCCTCGAGTTAGAACCCTTATAACTGCTTAACGGAAAGTCCAATTGTATTGTGTCGAAAAGTTTATTGATTTAAACAGTTTAATCAAATTTTACGCCATATAAATTGGCGCAGGGTTGCTAACAAGCTTGGAAAGTACAAGTGTTCGTTAATTTATTCATATTAACTATAATTTTTGTTGTACGCAAAATAATAAATGCAACAATTGCATGAACAAAAGGTAAACTAAACAAAAAACAGTGTTCAAAGCAAAATTATTAAGTTACCTTTTCCCAGAAAGTGGGGGGGCGACCGCCCCCTTAATCGCCGCTACTGAAAGTCAATACTAATTCTAAAAGTAGTATAGATGGTTAGTTACCTGAGATGCCTTGGTTGGATTTTTTCCAAGTATGTTGTCTACGATGGCCTTCTGAACAGGGTCCTTAATGTTACTCGTATCATTAGGGAGGAGCTGTTGAACTGAAGGCTCCGGCATACTCATCTCTTCTTCTAGAACTAATGGCGTAGCTACCAGACCGTCAGCACTTTTCAATTCTTCAGGACTAAAACATAGATGATACAACCCTAAAATTAATATGATATTAGAGCAAGGTTAGGGGGCTAATAACGTTCTGTAGTCAAAAAAGTCCATCATGGGCTAAGACCCGCCAAAAGGCATATCACAGAAATGTATCTTTGTTAATAATAAATTAATAATAATAATAATAATAATAATAATAATATATTTATTTGTTTTTAAAGCTTAATGCTTTATACAAAGGGGTTACAATTTAAAGATTAACATTTTAGTTCATTTATAAACATTTTACATCTTATTAAAAAAAGAAACTGAAGAAATGAAAGAAGTAGAAAGAGAAAATAAAACAAAAAACAAAGATACCTTTGATAATGGAAATTAATTTACTACTCAAATAATAACTAATTATTTCTATTAAAAACAAAATTATTAATAACAACTGCTTTATTTATTTATTTTTTTATTATTATTTATATATATATCTATTTATTTTCTTTAATTTTCCTCTCTTTTTTTCTTAATTAATAACACTAACGTTTTATTCATTTAAAATAAATGACCTTATTTTTAAAATATTTTGAACAAAATAAAATAAAAATTGTGCTTGTTTTGAAGATGTGATTCATTCATCTCGCTACTAGTTAGTTGCATTGATATAAACGCTTTCCTTTGTGGTTGGTAAATAGGGCATCTTAACATAATGTGTCCAAGGGTTTCAATTTCATTCATGTTACATACTGTACATGTTTCCATTGTATTAATTTTATATAATATGCCATGTATATTTATCTTTAGAGCTAGATTTCCTGTTGTTCTGATCTGTGCGATTAACTTTTGAACGGCGTAAGAAAGATCGAATTTCGGGCTTAAATAATTCTCATCTTCATGGTTGAAGCTATTAAGTATGGTGTAAATCTTATGGTTTTGCGATAATTGTGTGTTTTCGAAGTCTACAAGTTTTAGTTTTAGTTTTAGGTTTAGTTTGTTAATAATAAATTGTATATTAAGAATTAAATCGAACATATGTTGTGCGTGAAGAAAGAAAGTACTTTTCTTTTTTTCAAATTTATTAAGAAGTAATATTTTAGCTTCTTCACCCATATTTTTATAATAAATGCAAAAACTTATAGTATAACAAAAAAAAAAAAATAATAATAAAGTAAAAAACAAATTTTATGTATGTAAGTTTATTAGGAATAAAATTTTAAGGGTTATGGCGTTTGTCCAGAGCAAATCGGAGCAGTAGAATAGAAGTTGTAGTTGAGGGGGGGGGGGGGGGCTGGGAGAGAGAAGAAGTCGGGGCGTAGAGCCAGTTACCGCGCTAGGTGAAGATTTAGCCCCTAAGATGGTGAGCCCGCAGGGGGAAGGCTGAAGGCTCTCTCTACAACCTTCTAGACCAGTGGTTCTTAACCAGGGGGCCTCAAAAGGTATTTAGGTACTATATTTATTACATTTGGAAATTTTAAGGGGGCCGTAGTTACCAAAAGGTTAAGAAACCACTGCTCTAGACTTGATTAAATGATAAAGTGAACTGTAGTAATGATTAAGGGCAAGTAAAATACAAAAACGAGAATTTAAAAATATAGTCGTGTACTTAAAGAATTGTGACATACAATAGAATAGACATGGCTCGACTGAGGCTTACTCTTACTTAAGACTCAATACAAGGTATTACATACATAAGAGGGGAGAAGAGTGAGTCCAAGGTGGGGGACCAAGGCGCGAAGAGAACCAATCTGTCCAAGGCTAAGCTAACTATAAGGATGGTAAAAACTGGAGACTAAACAAGACTAGACTATGCAACTACAAAGTACCTCCTGCAAGCAGTGGAACTCTTTTCGACTTTCTTCGGCGCTACAAAGTGTGGTAGGGGAAGGTACAACAGCTGGAGACTGGATTACAGACCTCCTGTAGCTTTCTAACTCCCTGTTATACTTTTCTGAGTTTTTAAGCTAAAAGTAACGTAATGCTTTTTGAGTTATGTTCCACAGGCTAAACATGAAAATGTCAAAAATGTTTATACTGGCATAATGGTACGCACATTGCTGAACTTCATGCATTGGAGGACACCATGAGCATTCACCTGATTTAATACCCTTGAATTTTTTTGCCAGGGGATTCATTAAGTCTGAAGCGTATAGCAGAAAAATTAGAGCTGATCTTCAAAATCATATTACTAAGAGATTCAAAAGAGGACGTCTGAAGTTATATATTTTAGTTAAAATGTTTGACTGAACTACAGTATATAACACATTATCTCACTATCAACAAAATTGAATTCAAACATAATTTTGTTAAAATGTGTAAAATTACGCAAATCACGTATTATTTATTAACAATCGATAGCACCGATTTGCAATATCTAGCAGGGCCCCATATACTGTAGTTCTACCAAAAGTTATTACATTTCCATGCCTTAAAGGTATATTTTATAAAACTTATTATTTAGCAAAATAGATAGTCACTTCAGAAACACCCAGTACCTAATAAGCAGTAGATAATATAATACAGGGTGTTTCAAAAATCAGTTTACCAATTAAGTGTATTTGTTTGAAGCATGGTAAACTGACTTATGAAACACCCTGTATAATAAGTGCAAAAACAAAGAAAATTAACAGTTGCAAGTACAAATTCCTTTGAGATATATACCTGTATATAACATTATATAAACATATGCGAGGCAAGATGGCAAAACACAATATACGTCAAGTTTACATAATTTAACAGTGGAGCTAATTTAAAGTTCACTTAGTCATTAAAAATCAGTATATTCTGACATATGTCAAAAACTGCCACCTTGTATATCTTTCCAACTACTGGCATGTCATATTTTGTCACCTTGAACACTTCACTAATAACTAGAAGCTACATACATGGCAGTATAATTACCAAATTTGACAAGTCAAAACATAAAGTTCTGCCATCTAACCACAGATATATCAGAGGGTGTTTTTAAGGCAAAGTGAAATGGCAGCCAACTCTATTTAAAGGTGTTTTGGTCTAATCAAAAAGTAGTTCTAGTCCTGACTTTATTATAGTATATTATAAGTTCACACTTGGTTTGACAGGGCGAGAAGGATGTTTACTACTGATTTTTACCCTTCTTAGTCTTGAGTTAAGGAGTTGGAAGGGTATTAATTTGACGGAGGGGGGGAAAGGTTTTTTTTACTAATTTCACCTATGACCAGACTTATCAAACTGAAATTATTCCATACTTTTATATAAACATAAAGTATCCAAAAAGTATAGAACAATATTAAATACTTAGCATCATTTTAACAATAAGGGTTAATCAAACTTAAATTTGGGCATGGTTTATTGACATAATACCCCCCCCCCCCCCCCCCTCTTCTAACAAAATGCCAGCCTGAAAAAGGTATAAAGTTCCGAAGTATATTCACAGATAATGTTCAACTAAAATGTTTAGTAAATTTGTATTGAAAGCACCCACTTCGAAGGATCCAATCTAATTCGAATTTGTAATAATGCTAATATCATACTTTTTATCTTCTGAAGTTCTTATCAGATAACACAAACTTCGTGAAATTAAGAGTTACGTAATCAAGTTGAACAATGAAAGAGTGGCGATAACTTAGTTTACTTTAAATTTAAGTAACTATCTATATCCTTGTTTCATATACCTAGGATTTTCTATAAGGACGACGAACCATAGATTTTTATTAAACATTAACATATGTTTTAAAAATATCTGCAATAACGATACTGGGGGAATAATAATGATAACAGTTAGTTCATACCGATATTTAGTTAAAAATTAAATGATAATAGCGACTAAAAATCCAGGTCGGTGTCAGCGGCTTAAGAGATAAGAGTTGTACATATATCACGCTAAAAAACTTATGAAAATATATAATTACCATCCAAGTATAGTAGCTACAGTAGGGTAGCTGTTATTCATAGCACAAATAAAACGAAATTTTTGACTCCACCTTCGCCTTCGCTCGTAAAAACTGTGAGAACAAGACAAGTAACTAGCGATGTGTATTTTATAACTAACACTACTAATCTCTGAAAGATGAAGACATAAAATTTATATTATTTAACTTTTAATCGTCTTAAAATATTGAAAAGAAAAATAATCAAATTAAATAAATGAAAAATTTAGCAACACAAAACAAATGTAGCAAAAGATATCGAATGAAAATGAACGCTTCTATTCTATTTTTCTGTAAAGAGGAATAAAGAATAACATTTTTCATCTAACAGTGTTGACTTATATCAAGAAGAAAAAAAAAAATACCACCATGGAAAACATTTTAGTTAGGAATATTAGAAGTAAAATAATTATAACAAATTTGTAAAGTAAATTATATAAATAAAAAATCTTTATTACTTAGAAATGAACAAAAAAAATTAAACAATTAAAAAAGAATACAAATAATAAAATAAAAGAATCTAAAAATGGGGGGGGGGGGGGGTCTTCATAAGGGGAGAAATATAGAGATGATTAGTAATGACGTCACAAGATGGCGTAAGCTTTCGATAATTTATTCGATTCGGTTTGTTGTGTTCCTTTTCCTTATCATTTGTTATCAATCCCATGTAAAATGAATGGGAGAATTTTCTTAACTTTTTAAATAATTAATTATTAAATTATTACTGATTTCTAAGACTTTTCAACCTTTGAATGTTATTATACTAAGTCTATTTTAACAATGTAAATAAGAAAACATTAAAAATTGCCTTTCTAGTGGTTTAAAATAAGTATTATTGTGAGTGTGTTTTATGTATTGATACCGTTCGGGTCCGTTCTTATTTTTTGTTTATTTTTTAAATGGTTTTTCTATTTTAGTTTGTATATTATGTCTTCCACCTCCTCGCGCGTTATGAAAATTTCATCTATACTTAATTTTTTTCGGAGGACAAAGCTATTCTTTGTAAAAGTATGTCAGAGTAATTAAGTAATATTAAATTAATGTATTAAATTAGTTTTTAATCAAAATTTTAAACAAGTATACATGCGACGCACTCATATCTTAAATTATCATACTCGTTATTATAAATAAACAAATAAATAAATAAATAAAACAGTCTGGTCTTTGTCTCGTCATCAACGTCTTTTTCCTAGGCTGATCACTGATCTATTTTACAGTAGATATTATGTTCCAACATCAGAGAAATATAATGCACATTGTAAGTAACCAGGAACAAAATATTATTAGCAAATAATCTTTTATTACCTGGCAGATTAAGTATCACTATCTTTCTACAAGTCCTGTATCCTGAGTATACTTCATTGAGTTTCAAAACTTGAGGAAAATTTATTTTCGGACACACAATATGAACACGAACACACCCTGTGAATTTTTATGGCACCAGGAAATACAAAAAATCAAGTATAAAGATTAATAACTCAAATAGCTTTTTCCATGATATGACCCTTATTCACACAAATACTCATTTTAAATAACTGAAACGAAAGTTTTTAATGTTTTCTTTGTTACACTCGTTAAAAAAGACTTGGTACAATAATGTTCAAAGGGTGAAAACTCTTATAAATCAATAATAATTTAATAATTAATTATTTAAAAAGTTGAGAAAATTCTCCCATTCATTTTACATGGGTTTGATAAGAGGTGATAAGAAAAAGGAACATAACAAACACTGAGTTAAATTTTCGAAAGCTTTTGTGACGTCACACTAATCATCTCTATAAAAGTCACATTTGGAAATGGTAATCCGTAATTCCCATCTCTGATTTAAATATTATTCATAATTATTTATTTAATTACATATTAAATTTCATTAATTTTATAAAAGTATATAGAATTTTCTTCTTATTATTATTTTTTATTATTACTTGATCATTTCAGACTCATATATTAGCTGAGTAAAACAGTAAAACATGAAGTTTGAATCATAATTTATATTATTTCTTACCTGATCCTTGCTATTGTTAGACTTATCTTAATTTTAATTTGTTAGTTTTATTGATAAGTTGTGCAGTCAAAACTAAGAAGAGAATTATACTAGTAGTAACATAACATGGAAAATTTCAAATTAACTTGTTTAAAAATAATATTTTTTAAGTGATGACAGTTGATGTAAATGCATTGATTATTCAGATTTCAGATTTCTGAAGTTTCTGTTAACTCTCTCCAGCACACCACGGCAACATTACCTTGGAAGCCTTGATTGGTGAGAAGGTAGCCAGCAAACCTGTTGCCATGCTGGTTTTTTTAATTTTGCTTTTGAGCTTACCGAAGGTAACAGAAGCTATGCGATCGTTCCGAAGAAAGAAAATTTTTTAGGTCTCCAATTTCAAAAATTCCAATTTAGAAATCCATTTCAGACATCAGGGAACATTTTTGGATCCGTGTCTATCTGTCTGTGTGACAAATTTTGCAAAACAACATATTTTAAAAACTACTCATCTGATTTTATTGAAATTTGAATGGTAGATCGTAATTAGCCCATTGTTGGTCCCATATAAGTTTCAACCTTCTGCGCCTATTTGTTTCTCTTCCACATGCGCACAAACATACATTTATTTACACCTATATCTACTCCTAAATTTGGATGGTTTGTCGAAAGTAGCCTGTAGATCTCAGATTAATTTCAACTGTCTACGCTCCTTAACCCTGGAATACTAATGGTAGTCGAATCGACGAGCACAGTTTGTACCTTAACTTTTTAAACTTGTATGCGATGGTGATGGGTACTCCATCCTTCTGCAGTGCAGTCCTTTTGAGCATACACTAGTTTTCTGGCAAATTCCCGTCAAAGCTATTTCGTCAATTGGGAGCCAGGGTAGCCGAGCGTCTTAGGGCGCTCGCTCAGCTATCAATAAGTCAAGGCAACTTGAGGTCGTGGGTTCGATCCCGTGCCATGATACTCTGAATTGCATCAATGATTCGCGGAGCAGGGCAAGGGACACCCTTTATGGGGACTCTTCCCCCACTCTTTGATGTGGGTCCGATCCGTGTCATGATGATGTAATTTGTATCTATGGTTCGAGGACGGAGCAGGGCGAGGGACACTCTTTATGGGGACTCTTCCCCCACGCTTTGACACACGCTTATATAGCTTACTAATGACCACACCATACTCGCTTCGGCAGTACAATGTACAAATGTATGATGTGAGAAGTAGCTGGAACTCTCCACCACGGGGCGTAAAAAGGGCCTAAGTGATGGCCTAATTGCAAGGTTCGAACAAGTGGTTCGTCCTACCCGTTCTAGTAGAAAGTACTAGACTACTACTACTACTACTACTTCGTTGATTCGACTAACGTTTAGTTATTTATTTATTTATTTATTTATTGATTTATTTATTTATTTATTTATTTATTATAATAATAATAAGCCTGGAAAAATGGGCCTGGGGTAAGGGGCAATAGGCCTAGGGGTAAGGGGCAATGGGCCTAGGGTAATTGGCCTTGGACCAGAGACCAGTGGCCGATAATCCGGGGCCTGGAGCACGTAGCAAAGAGCCTAGGGCTTTTGGCCTTATACCAGCCATCCTATTACCATTAGTATTTAAGGGTTAAATAATATACAAAATAGAATGTGAGGAAGCTATGTGCCACACTAATTGGCAGATAATATTTTGATTACCTTTAAAAAGAAAAGGTTTCATGGGCGCTCCATGAAAAACCTGGTCGTGTAAACCATGTTCTTCGGTCACGTTTTGGGGAAAAAAACAGAAAGGGAAGTCACTTGGAAATCCCATCCGACTTAGGAAATTAAATCCAGCAAAATGGTGGCAGCTACTGACTGGTTGAAACCGAGCTGGGACGTGTAAATGCAACGCCCTGTCGAGTGGGGGGAAGACCTGAGGCAGGGAAACACAGAATGTGGCCAGGACCCAATAGCAGCAGTGGCGTATCCAGGGGGGGCACAGGGGGCACGTGCCCCCTGTGCCCATGCATTTAAAAATTAATTTTTACATTTTTTTTTTTCTTTTTACTGATAAATTTCTAAATTAAGAGAAGCATTTAACATTAACATAAATAAAGTAACATTTATTGTACTCTAAGAAAGACAAATTTATTTCAGAATAATAATCTGTAGCAACAGCCTTCAGCGTGAGAGTTACAAGTTGTGTCTTTTGACAGTCAGATTGGCCAACCTAAATGAGGAAAAAAATAAAGCCACTAGGCCTGTGGGAGGGGTGGGGCCAGTGATATTTTTGTTTGCCTAGTTGGCCTGATCTTCTAGAATTAAAAATCCTGACCTCTCATTGGCTCCCCACCCCAATTTTTCGGATTTTCCCGTTTTTCACTGTAAAAAGTAAAACTCATAATGTGCAAACTGTAATGGCTTTTTATTAAGGTAGAAATACTCATGCTACTAAAAAAGCATGCCAGTGGCAAGTAACTAGCATGCCAGTAGGTGGCATGCTGTGTGTAATTTAACATTGAAACAGTAGGCTTTTATTATCTGGACGATCCCTCATGTTTGAGGTACTAGCACAAAGCCCAATGGCATAAAATTGTGTTGAAATATCAGATTATTTTCCAAAAAATCAATAAATTTGTTTATTTGTTACTATTAAAAATTTAAAATTATTAAAGATTATTGTTTATATTTATTTATTGTTGTTTTTTTTTTAATATAATAACAAATTTTATTTCAAATATATCCTATTAAAAAATATGACATTAAAAATATTGGTGAGTTTTTTTGTATGAATTGCGTAACACAAAAGTCTTTTAACATTGAAAAAATATTTTGGTCCCCTCAGTTTCGTGTTAAACAATTTTCACTTTATATACATCCTAGTAGCTCTCCACTACGAGCCACTCTCATACTTTTGTGCGAGTTACTAGCATGAGTACTTCCGCCTTTATACTTGTTAAGATAGGGTAAGCACATTGACTCTCCCTGAATTCATTATTTTTTTTTTTTCCAAGCAAAAACACATTTTAAATGGACTTAGGTTTATAGTGGCTGCAGTGGCGTATCCAGGGGGCACGTCCCATCCCCCCCCCCACCCCCCAAACCCAATAGAGTAAAAAAAAAAAAAAATACTGCCATATTTTTCTTTTTTTGTAAACATATTTTTTACATTCACCTCATATTCAATTTTTCCTCAGAAATGCATAAAAGCGCTGTTTTGAGAGGTCATATTTTCAAAATTTTCCGGGGGAGGGCCCCAGGATACAAAAAAAAGTTTTATTTTATTATGGTCATCACATCCCCCCCCCCCCTCAGGGTAAAAAAAAGACCACCCAAAAAAAATCTTGGGTGTTACTGTTCTTGTTACAAGAAACAAAATTTGGTTTAACCAGCCATTTTTTTTATCTGGCCATGGATTCGGTTAATCAAATATTTAAATAGAAGGATACATTTTAAATTATAAACCTCAAATAGCCTCTTAAGCAAAACTTATTAATTAGCTGATTAAGTTAATGATAATCAAGTTCAACATTTTTATTTAGAAAGAACAAATAATATCAAGGCATAGGTACTAACTTTGTAGATGGGAAAAAATCTAGTCCCTTCTATAACATGTACTTTTTTTTATAATTATTACTGAACATTTTTTATTAATATGAAATTATATTTATGACCCTTCAGGGAAAATATTCTACCAATTCTTTGAACAATTTAAATAAATCATTAAAAAAAAAAAAAAAAAAAAAAAACCTCATTAAAATAATATGCCTACTTCTTTATTTAAATAATAAGGTACATCTGTTCTTTTTAAAAAAAAAAAAAGTTTTAAAATAATTGTTACACCGTTTTTTATTAAAAAAATTATTTATTTTAAAACATACATATAACAAAATATTATTAAATAAACTAACATTTAACAATTATTAACAACAACAAAAAAAATCAACTTTGAGCAATTATTATTTCAGCTTGGTCTTTAAATGAATAAAATAATGGTGATAAAAAAACCAACATATATTTTAATTGGACGCTAAGAGTTCTAAGACTGAAGACTTCATAACAAAGAGTTCTAGTCAGATTCATTAATGTGGTACTTTATCCACAAACAGAAAACAATAAAACTTAAAAATATATTACATACATAGATAATAAGTTTTCTTAAATAATGCGATGTTTCAAATATTTTAAATTTAAAAATTTAACTTATAAATAATAATTTTAAAACAAAACATAAATGCAAATTTTAATTTGAAAAATAAAAGCAAATTTATTACGACAGTATAATATTTCTTCTTAAAAAAATCTTTGATTATAATTATTTGAGGAGAAAAAATTAATAGTTTGGTCTTGCTATAGAAAAAAAAACAAAAAAAACATATACCTTTTTTGTTTCATTTTTAGGTCCATAGGCAAAACCGAGTACCCTTATTATATTTTCCTGCGTGTGTCTGTCTATCCATACGTCCATCTGTCGCCTGCTCTCATAGCTACACCTTTTGTCTAATGACTTTGAAATTTGGCATATATGTGTGTAGTACCTAACCACACATTTCAAAAATGAATTTTTGAAAAAAAAAAAAATTTTTTTTGAAGACCGTGTGGGTTATCATATGAAAGGGTATGTCGAGCTGATAACAAAAATATATAATTTTTTGGTTAGAAGCTTTGATAAGGCGAGCGTAGGTGAGTTTGAAGTTGGTGTGAAAAGTGCCCCCCCCCCCCCCTCATCTATATCACTTAGGTAAAGTGCAAAAAATCTATAAAAAAAAAAAAAATCCTGAACATTCTTTGACCAAAAGTAAAGATACCACTTTTGTGAAATTTCAAAATTTATACATAATAATTTTTTTTTTTTATAATTATACTCTTTTTGATAATAGTCCGGTTCATTGGCAAAAAATACTTTATGAGAAGTTTGTTCAGATAGACATATAGGATAATTCAAAGTAGGTGTTTTAAAATTGTAAAAAGCACCATCAATAAGTACTACTTAAACATTACTGGTCTTGCCTACGGACCCTCGCTGTGTGCTCACTAGCACACATTTGGCCAGTTTATTCAATAGGTAGATAATTGTAAAATGATTTTAATTTGTTTAGAACCTAAAAATTATTCCGGCTTTTTATATTAGTAGGGTGTCCAGCAGCCTTTAATTCCTTGAACTCCTGGAATTATGCTTGAATTTTTAGGATGCTTGAAAAAAACCTTGAAATATGCCTGAATTTTGAAAAAATAACAGAACAACTTAAAATATGCTTGAATTTTTAAAAAATCGGACATTTTAAAGACCCTAGGTTGTCTAGAAGTATTAATACATTTTGAATTTTTTATTATCCGAACCACCCTAAACAACATTAGTTCGGATAATCGATGCGCTACTGTATATTGTATTTCACTTCTCTGGTGTACTACTGCTGTAATTAGGTTGAATTAATACTATTAATATTATAGTAGGCTGGAGGTTTTTTTTTTTAATGAAAGTCCTTCGAGTGATATTTATTTTTATTTTATCAGAGCTTAGTGATCACTGAAGAAGCTCAGGTTCCCATGGTGAAAGCTTTGATGAAATAAAAAATATATAGTCGAAGGACTATCATTCCAAATAAACCCTTCAGCCTACTATAATATTCTACAAGTCTAAAAAAATAAAATCTCTTCTATTATAAAAGTAATTTATGTTATTTTGCTGAACTCATACTATTTTTCTATAATTCTAAGAAACTGTGAATTAATCACTATTTTAATAACTAATGTTAATAAACCCAGCCTTGAATTTTATAAAATTGAGCCTTGAAAACCTTGAAATATGCTTGAATTTTAAATTTTAATATTGCTGGACACCCTGATTAGGCTTGTTTAAAACAATGTATTTAAGCTTATAAAATAAAAAACATAATTATAATTTTCAGTCATATATTCAATATTGTATTGATTTGTAATATAATGAATCCCACTCCACCAATAAAACTCTTTTTAGAGACCTGCTCTCAACCTCTCGCCAGTGCAGTTGAAAAGTAAAGGAAATCCCTGTTAAGAAGAATTACCGTTACTAATTTAGGTAATCTGACTTATTAGGAACCTCATTTATCTATTTATGGCACTAATAATGTTCAAAAATATAAAAGCCAGCTCAAGAATTAAAGTTATATATTTGAGGAGAAATTTGCTTTTATCTTACAATTGATATTAATATTATATTCCGCACCGATTCTATAAGTTATTTTTTATTTTATTTTGTTAAACAAATGATCAAAAACCATTTTACAAGATCCAGATCAAAGTTGTTCTCTTATTATTTTTAACTTATTTATAAATTTCTCGATTCATCGTTATAAATGATGGATTCTTATTTTCACATAGATAATTATCAAAGAGTTACAATAACAAATTATTTATTGTTTAGGATCATGAGGTGAAGGCATTTTCTCCCACGATGGTTCGACACCCCAAATCTCACGGGCGTATTCGGCTATTGTCCTATCAGATGAAAACTTACCGGATGAACCAATATTATTAATGACCATTTCAGCCCACTTTGACTGATTCTAAAACAAATAAATAAATAACATAAGTTGTAACAGAAATGGATAAAAAAAAAGCACAAAATTTATAAATCAACTCTCTCTCTCTCTCGGATGTTTCAAGTCCCTCATCCAGAAATTCGATATACAGTAGAACCTTGATTAACTGTCAAGCAAGGGACCAGAGCCATGATGGATAATCGAAAACACGGTTAAGTGAAAAAGGGGAAAATTTTAGGGTAAAATGTGGGTTAATAGCCTCTGATTTTAAAGCGCTTCAGAATTATCTTTAGGCTGTCATAACGCGACATAAGAAAAGCTAACCTGAATGAAACCTTCCTGTCCTCTTCTCTCTTGTTTGATCAAATCAGACATCACATAGTAAATACTAATACACATGAAGGGTACAGGGGAAGAACCATCAGAGTCCACTCAAACCCTTTTTGAGAAAAACTAATTTTAAAAATTTCAATTCTCCTAGAATCCAAGATATCTCTTGAAATAATCCTTTTAACACAAGTTAGTTTGTCAATAAGACCTTTTAAGTAATAAATAGCGTATAAAAGAATTTAGGGACAAATTAAGAGGGTATGGCACACAAAATATTGGAAGGGGATGTGATTGGGGAGGTTATTTTTGGGAAGATATCCTTAAAGAAAACGAAAAACGCAATTTTTGATAGTAATTAAACTTATTTATGAAACTTTAAAACTTGCAATGCAAATGCAATAAAGTATAATTGAATTAAAATAATTAATTTAATTAATTTTTTTTTTTTTAATTAATTTAATTTAATTTTTAATCTTATTAATTTAATTTAATTTTTAATTTATCTTATTAATTTAATTTAATTTTTTTTTTTTAATCGCTGAAAATAAAGAAATAATAGACTGACAATGTCAATTAACAATAATAAAATCTAATAAAATAATTTAACAATCTTGCTCAAAATCAATGGGAGGATCATCAATAAAGTCGTCATCTGTCTCAATACATTCATCTATGTTTTCTATGCGTGTCAGAGTTCGGTAAAAATGTTTAGCATCACCACGCTCCAAAAATTTGGCAAGATGCAGTAGGTCACGTAATTTTGCACCTTTGATGGGCAGTCTGTCAACATAAGTTCTCCCTAGGTAAACTTTTTTTTTTTTCTGTTAGTTTTTTTACTGAATTTAACCATGGATGTGCTATTAAAGAAACCGGAAAATGCTGATTTATAGAAAAATAGTAAAGGCTTTCTTCTGTGTTTTTTTCTTTTGTTATTTTAAGCACTCGTATTGGTCTTGTAGGAATGGGACACTTGACGTAACTTGAGGAGGGGGGGTTGGCTTCCTACCCTTCTCCATGGACTCTGATTGTTCTTCCCCACAACCGCTGAGACTATGATGGTTCTTCCCCTGTATAGCGTATCTTCTACCTTCATTTTTAGCTGGACACTGAATGTTTATCCCCTTAACTATTAGTGCTTAAAAAAATACTCTAAAAACGCCACCAAATGTCACCTCTATCTCAAATTCACAATAAAATGGACTCTGATGGTTCTTCCCCTGTATAGTGTATCTTCTACCTTCATTTTTAGCTGGACACTGAATGTTTATCCCCTTAACTATTAGTGCTTAAAAAAATACTCTAAAAACGCCACCAAATGTCACCTCTATCTCAAATTCACAATAAAATGGACTCTGATGGTTCTTCCCCTGTACCCTTCACATTTCTTTTTTCATTTAAAAACTATCCTTTTAGAAAGTTAGTATTGTATTTTAATAATAATATTCGGCTTTGTTCATAACCTGAGCAGAACACTGTGCAAGTGCACAAGGAGAGAAGGGTGGGGGAAACTACTGTGACGTGTATTTTTATCTACGTATAGTCCAGGAGACAGCGTGCAAAAAATGTATCTGACTAACGTCAAGCTAGAATTTTGAGTATAAGTAAATCTGTTGGTGCCTTTTAAGAATAGATGATAATTTGAAAAAATACACATTTTTTTTTGACATTTGAAAAAACAAACTGGAAAAAACAAACATTTGAAAAAACAAACAGGTGGAGAGCGGCCATGTTCCGCCCTTTATGGTGGACAATGTGATTTTCATGACCCTGAGTAAGAAATTATTTAGTAGACCAAAAATTAAGTTGAGGGTATTTTTTTACTTAATATGTGAGCTCTTTGATTTGGAGTACTATTTGACTAACTAACAAAATATAGATAAAACAAAAATAAGGTTAAAATGAAAGTTTACCATGAATGTTTCATCGACCAACGCTTGACACTTCATATAATCATCATAGTCAGCCAGCACAAAGAACCTAAACACAAATATATATTCATTTAAAAATGACAAAAGTTAAACAGAGTATAAATCTATGTAAACTACATTTTAATTTAGTAAATTTGGACTGTAATTATAGTAACACAAGATTCACAGAAGCATATGAACCTTAGACATGAAAATACTGAACATAAAGACAAAGAACACACTGGATTCATTACACCCTAATAATATATTCCCTCCAAGTATGCTTTAACCAATGACAGGATGTCATAGTATCTTCTTCAAGTAAAGATGAACTAAATAATAAAACTCACAACTCTCTTTAGAAAAATAAAAAGTCCAGTCATGCACCATGACTTAATGAGCGAATTTTCAAAGAAATGTGTGTATTATTGGCTTATGATAATATAGGAAAATTTTGGTTTAGAATTTGCATGGGTAAAAAAAAAAAATTGGCACACAGGGGTACGGGGTACAAAAGTCAAAATAGTATTTACCCTTCAAGATGCATGTCGTTGGAAAGCTCTTTAAGAGTAGAGTAATTGTTGTTATATACACTTTTATCATATTTTCATATAAAAGGGGGTAAAATGGAAAAAACACGTTTTTATGCTATTTTTGACCCTAAATTGTAAAAATTTGACCCCTAAATGAATCCTTTCTTTTGATATTATTGACATTTTAAAATTTGTTTGAAATTTTTAAGTGCATCCTAAGGGGAGATATCGTCTGGAGTGACACATATATACATACATATATACATACATATATACAAACATATATACATATATACATACATACATAAAAAAAAGTGTTAAATTTTAGGAATCGATTCAGAATGGTCTAAAACGGATTTCCATGGAAAAAATTTTCAAAAATTCGCATTACAAAAATGTTGAAGCCATTGCAATAGCTTAATTTTCTTTGAAAATTCGCTAAAATCAAACCAAAATAACAACTATTTAATCAGACACAATTGAAAAAATATTATAATAAATTAATTCTGGATGATCCGGACTTCAAGTTTTCAAACTCCTCAGATCTAGCCTGAAGTATGAGAAGTCTCTTTACTACTACAGCATGACATACAACAACCATAGTGAAACCTTGCTTATCAAGGAATTTGATAATGCAGTCAAAACGTTATTTAATGATCGTTTTGAGAATAGCATTTTTTTGGAACATTAAACGAACCGTGATTCAATTTTGCAGAATTTTAGCTAAGAAAAACTATTTATATTACCACTTAAATATATAGGATAGAGTTACTCGCACAAAAACATACGATTAGCTCGCAGAGGAGAGCTACTGGCATGTGTATACATCAAATAGCATGCGAGTGAAAAGCATGCGAGTAAATCGCACGAGGTTTGATTTTGGTCTTGCCAGTGGCACAAGTCGAGGGGAGGGGGAACTGATAAGGCACGTGTAAACAGGCCTGCCAGCGCAAGGTTGCTAGAGGTCGACCAAGAAGTCATGAACACGAGATACGGAAAGCTTAACTTGGTTTAAAATCGAAACTTCCGAGTAGTGCCGAAGTCAGTACAGTCGGGTGCTAAGACAATAACCATTTCTAGTTTGTATGACATGCCCAGTTATGTCAAATCTCACGAATAACAACAGGAAGGTTTCCAATCTGTTAGGTTTCCTGTTTTGTTTGTTTTTATACAGTACAAATTATAGTCACACCTGTCCTAAATCCAAATAACTCAGAAATAAAGAGGAGGAAAAAAAATAGATTAAGGAAAAAGAATATCGATTTAGATTTAAAGAATATTATTATGAATAATAATATAAAGATATTATCGTATATTATTAGTGATTTCTTATCAGGTACAGTGTTGCCTGTTGCAAAAAATCTAGAAGTTATCAAAAATAAAATTATTAATAACAGAAGAACAACACTGTGTTTTTTGACCGTGGTCTATTATATCAAAAACTGACTGTACATGGCGACACTAGCGCACTCCTCTCATTTCCATGACTTCTTGGTCGACCTCTAGTAGCTTGCACGAGTCTCCCTCAGCCCTTCAGTCTTCAGTTGCGTTCCTTCCTTTCGCGTGTGTCTGACAACATCTCATCAACTTTCTCCGAAAGCATTCACAATTGATTCCTAAAACCATTGACGTTCCCGAACCGCATTTCATTTAGTAGGCACTGACTCGCTCCATGTACCTAATTCCCTTCTAGCTATCCAATCTTTACCAACACTCTTCTTTTCTTTTTATTATTTTTCAAATGTTTTAAAACACAGTTCTTTGCAAGTAACAGAACAATCTGGTTAATTTCATTCCGCACCGATACATTCATAAGGTACATTGAAACAATTAATAAAACTATCAAAATTAATTAAATCAAATACAATTATTTCATCATTTATTCCGGCTAAAAGAAGGCAAGAAATTATTGCCTGTTTCAAAACTAGAACTGTGACTGGAATGTGTATTGTCATGTGCTAGTAGCTCGCACAAGACCGATCATCCGGTTGATACTAGCATGCTGTTTCACTGGCAAATGTACACAGCGTCTGCAGCATGCCAGCTACTGACATGCTAGTAACTCGCCACTGGCATGCTTTTTTACTAGCATGTGTATTTCCGCCTTAATAGTACTAAGTTATTAGTTATTGCTGTAAGTCAATGCTTACAATAAATGTTATATTTTTAGGCTCGAAAATGGGTCGTGGAGCTGAAACGTTGCCCCACTACTTGAATTAGTCTTCTTTCTTCTTACCCTTAAGGATCCACATTATCATTAAGAATATTGATTCAGTTATATTCAGTTTGGGTACCACTATCAGTTTGACAAATGTTTGTCTTTGAGCTAAATTAAAATTAATGGTTCAACTTCAAGTGATAACATTATAAACAATGGTAATCACTACAAGTCAATATTTTAACGCTATGTTATCATAAAGTGTTTAATAAAATTATGTCAATTTTTGCAACTCTCTCAATGTTTTAACAGGAGCGCATTTCACCTTTAAGTAGTATTCTGTTCATATATTTCCATGTATTAAGTGAAAATATTAAAAATACATTGAATTTACTGTGTCCACAGATACATACCTATCGTATTTCATTAGGACATCATGAATATCTTTAAATTCATCAGGATTATGAGGGCTGAAGTAGCCGTCTCTGATCTGATCCATACAGAATTTTAATTCTTTATTCTTATTGTAGTATATTTCAGCATTGTAGCCCTTCTGCTTTAATTCTTCAACTTCATTTACACGCATACCTGAAACAAATATTTTTATTATTAATAAGTTCTAATGATATACTAATTTAAGAGTAAATCCTTTTTTTATAATGAAATATTTTCAATTAAGTTAAAAATGTTGGTCAAGTAAAATTCAAGAATAAGGGTATTTATACATGGTACAAACCAAAAATAAAAATGTTTTCTTCTCCCATCTCTTCGGCCATTTCTACATTAGCTCCGTCCATCGTTCCAATAGTTAGAGCACCATTTAACTAAATCAAAATAACAGTTTTTTAAAAATCATATTAGAAAAAGCAAGATATGAACTTAGAACAAATTTACAATTAGGTTAAGCAAATACGGTGCCATGTGGAAAACATTTACTTCGTGACCAAATCTATATTTGTTTACCACTTATAAATAATACCTTTGTAAAAATAACTATTAAAAATAAACAGGTCAAGTGTGTGCTGGTCAGCACACAGCGAGGGTCCGTAGGCAACACTGTATAGTTTAAGTAGTACTCTATTGATGGTGTTTTTTAAAATGCTAAAAAGCTTACTTTGAACTATCCTATGACTAGACGTTAGGGAGCACAAAAAAAAGTCGCCGAAGACAGTCACTCGGAAGTACTCGGGAATCATCGGGTACGCTCCACAGCCTACCTCAACCCCCTTACGCTTACTCCTCTAGAACTTTAAACACGCACTCTTTCTTAACTCTTCCCTTTACTTATACATATAATGTTTAACGAGATACGAGATCATAGATTAAAAGAATGCTAATTACGTGGAACTACTAATCCTCTTTAATTATTATAAACCAAAATAAAGACATCTTAAATAAAATAATTAATCTTTTACAAAATTGATAATAATTAGGTCGCTTTTATTAGATATTTTAATGCATATTCCATTTTATATGCATTACATTATTATTAATACATATTTCATACTGCCAATTATTAATATAATGTTTATTAATATGATAAATAATAAACTGAATATCTTACATATTTAGCATATTATTTATTATTTAAATATTTAATTAAAAAAAAATAGTTATGTTGCAAAAATCAAACTAACCTTCTTAAATTAAAATAATACTCAGATTATGTTCTAGATTTTATAATATTCTACGTAAATATATTAACATAATATTTTTTTTAATTTAAATCGATTAGTAAGAAATGGTTAATATGACCACCGGTGGATCATGTTATGATATTATAATATTTATTAAGAATATTAAAAGAAAAGGGTTTTTATTAATATCTAATAATAATGTTGTATGTTATGTTTATATTTTAAACTGCTGGGAATTCTTAGAATACGTGGTGTCACACCAAAGAAGAACCTCTCTCCTAATCAGTTCTACATTATACTTTCTTGTAAAAAAAAATAGATTTACTTCTTGGAGGGGGTTCTTATAGCATTTTTATCTAAAATATTTAAGTTGCGTCTCGTAAAGAGAAGATAGGGTAGAATGCACTGCACATTATAGACTCTAGTGGTGGGCGGGGCTAGACCTGATCGAACTGGACTGCCTTTGCTTCGGCTTTCTTCGGCGACTTTTTTTTGTGCTCCCTAACATCTAGTCTATCCTATGGGTCTGATATTCTCAAAACACATAAACAAACTTCGGATAAAGTATTTTTTTGCCACTGAACCGGACTACAACCATATAAATACATCGAAAAGACCATAATTAGAAAAAAACGTATTTTGTCAATAAAAAATAAAATATTTTTTTCGAAATTTCTAAAAAGTGGTATCTTTACTTTTGGTCGAAGAATTTTCAGGAATTTTTTCAGATTTTTTGCACTTCACTTAAGCAAGATAGAGGGGGGGGGGGACACGTTTCACACCCGCTTCAAACTTGCCTACACTCGCCCTATCAAAGTTATAACCAAAGAATTATATATTTTTGTAATCAGCACGACGTACCCTTTCATATGATACCCCTCACGGTGTCGAAAAAAAATGTAAAATTTTTAACCCTTAAGTTTTTTTACCCTAATTTTTTTGAAAAATATTTTTTTTAAGTCGCTATATTTTTAAAATATGTGTGCAGGTACAAGACACATACATGCCAAATTTCAAAGTGATCAGACGAAAGGTGTAGCCGTGAGAGCACGCGAGAGGACGGACGGACAGACACACGCAGGAAAATATAAGGGTCCTTGGTTTTGCCTACAAAGGACATTGGACCCTAAAAAGGGACATTGTGTCCAAAACAATTTTGGACAAAACAATATCACACTTCTGTATGCCAAGGTAATAACATCACTTAGTCTAATTAACTAACAAGTGAATGATTCCAAGAACTTATTGATGCGAGCAAAGCGAGCTTCTTACAATTAACTAACTATGCATCCAGTCTGTCAGTAAGGTTTACGTGTCCGACTATAACTTGACTAAAAAATTACCGATTTATTTGAAATTTAGTATACATGTTCCTTATACTAATGCTCAGGCTAAGTTCGTTGGACGGCTTTATCCGTCAAAGAGTTTGGGCGCAACGCTCGAGTAAACGTGAGCTTCAAATGTTAAAATTGGAATATCAGGACGGGAAAAGATTCCAACATCACCAATTCGATGAGACGAACATTTTTTTCCCCAGTTGGGAAAAATGGAAACAAATGCTAGGCAAAGACTTTTAAATAATAAATAAATACAACAACTGTAACATATAAAATGAATGGAATACAATACCATAAACTTCATATTTCCAGTTCCAGAGGCCTCTGTTCCAGCTGTAGAGATCTGCTGGGACAGATCGGCTGCAGGAATGATTTTCTCAGCAAGGCTCACTCTGTAATTTTCCAAGTAAATAACTTTGAGGAGATTTCCTATGGAAGGATCGTTGTTCACAACATTAGCTACCGCACAGATCAGCTTTATAATTTTCTTTGCAATGTAATAACCAGGAGCAGCCTGAAAAATATCATTTCCATTACTTATTAGACATAATTAAATACTCAAGTTATTAGAAAAAGACATTTTAAAAAGGATAAATTACTAAAAATAAACTATATTCAAAAGAGTTCTTAGAATATCTAATACAATAGAATCCCAATTATCCGAACTAATTGGGACCAAAGGTGGGTTGGATAATTGAAAAATTCGGATAATCGAGGTTCATTAAAAAAATAATAATAATTCAATTAAGTATACAATGTTATTTCAAAGGTAGATATATTTTTTTAAAAAAAATTCTATACATACATAAGTAAAATAACACATTATATTAATTTTACTCAGGTAGGTTTAAAAAAAATCATGAATTCTTGTTTGTTTCACCCTCAACAAGGTGGCGAGTACCTCTAACCACCTCACCGGTGGCGAGTTTGGATAATAGAGGGTTCGGGTAACAGAGGTTCAGATTATCGAGGTTCTACTGTTTATTAAAAAATGTTCAATTATAATTTTAATATAACTTCATCTTGCATTCTTTATGGATTTTAATTTTAAAAAAAATATATTTTTTTTTTAATCCCCTTGAGACACTTTTTATCGAGGTTCTACTGTAGTACAAAATCAAACATTGGCAATAAAAATCAGTTATTTTATTCGAATATGAGGTGGAGATTTTTTTTTTTTTTTTTTTTTTTTTTTTTTTTCAACAAAAATATTTTATATTAATGTTGAATTTAAAAGAAAATCTATACAACATATTTACATTGTATTTTTAAAGTGAAATATTAATTAAAGGTATTTTGAAGAGGAGCAACTGCCTTTTATGTTAAAAACATACCTTCTTTAAAATTCATGTGAAAATACTTGAAAAAAAACCACATTTTAAAATAGAAAAAAAGTCACCAGAAAAAACCAACTTTTTTACATCTTTAAGTGCCCCACTAATTGGCAGGCTATTTTTAAATTAATTTGTACACATAACTTTGATACCAACCTTGCCACCAATCATGATGGTGCGAGGAGTTATTTTTCCTTTAGGGTTTTTCTTGATCCTATTATACAAAGTGATAATGTGAAGACAATTCAGCAATTGCCTTTTGTACTCATGAATTCTTTTTACCTGCAAAAAAGATAAAAAATAAATGTAAAACTTTCTACATTTGTTATACTGAACTAATAATAATATACAGGGTGTACCTAGATCGGGTTGCTATACGTACAATGACAAAAAATAGTTATTTATCGAAGAAAAGACACTCTTCATAAAATCTCCTGCTTGTTCTTAAATGAAGATTATAGTATTACTTTTTGTTAAAAATATACCCTGTACCCAAAAAAATACAATTTTCTAAAATTATATATATTCTAAATTAAGAGGAACCCAGTCCAAATTTTGGACTAAGATAGAAGTATTCTTTGTCATTTCTTTTAGCTACTATTAAGAGTTTCTGTTTCACATAAAAATGTTGAAAATTGAATTTTAAAAATTCCCTTTCATGTTGTTTTTATAAAATAAAGTAACCCCACAACTTTTAATGTACTGAATGGAGCTGTTTTATATGCCCACACAACAGGTAAAATAAATATAAACTTTAAATCATTTTAGTAAAATTTTATAAAACATATTTAAATTGGTTTTATTGTTTTAATATTTTTTTTAATTTATAAAATACCAATGTTTAGTCTCATAGTTTATAAGCACAAAATTAGTCAGTCTAAATTATAATTTTCAAATTTTTAATTTTTTCTGTGTATTTTTATTATTTCATTTTCAAATTCAGGAACCACATTAATTTATTTTATCTACGATTGATAAGAAGTATAAACATTAAATCTCTGTTTAGATGCGTAGAAAGTGATTATTTACGTACTTGTATTCATTGCGCATGCGCATCTCATAGTTCTGAAGAATTCCTCTTCTTTACCACACTAGCGCGGTAAAGAAGAGGAATTCTTCAGCTTTACGCACGATTAGCGAGTTTGTTTACATTTAACAAGACTAATTTGCTGTTTGTTTAATAAAAGTAACTTTTATATCGAGTTTTTTTGTGAAAATCAATGCGTGATTTAAATGATTATGACGAACATGAGGAGAATAAAACGCCTCCCGAAATAATTCGGCACAAAATACAACTAATGAATTAATGTTATCTTTATCAAAAGAGAAATACAAACTTCTATACAGGAAGTCTATTTTTTTCTGTATTTATTATTTAAATTTAACAATCGTAGATAAAGTACGGTACGCAACTCGTGCGAAAACAGCATTTTGCATTGCTCGTGTGGTATTACCACCCTCGCTATCGCTCGGGTGCAAACTCCACACTCGCATGCAAAATGCTACTTTCCACACTCGACGCGTAATGTACTATTGTATTATATGTATAAATTTCACTAAAATTAGCGTAATACTAAAATTTATGTGAAAGTGGCGCGGGTCCCCTGTCAGGACAATATGGGCACAGAATTAAAGTATAATCACGTACAATGTCAAACAGTGACTGATTCTCTTAATAAAAGTAAGAAATGTAGCTAGAAAAATCCCTATCTTCCAATCGCACCCACATCTATCTCAATTTTACAGTTAAATCTCAAGTTTAGGCCTTACAGGACCGCGCGTTCCCGAGGGTTAAAGAGCATGTTTTCTCCAAGGAGGTATTGATAACGATAACTAGAGTTGAGTTGGGATACGGGGTCAAACAACCTGCGTCTCCTTCCTCAATTTCCCCCAATTTCCTATCCTTGGAATTCCTTTTCTAATTGCCATTTCCCAACTCATTTTCTCTGGCTGGATTATATCTTGTTCTCGCACTATCTTGCTTTAAAGTCTGTACGATTATGTGATAGATGAAATTTTAAAAAAGTCAGAATGATTTTTCTAAGATTTTTAATATTACAATGTGAAAGGCGGTACTTACTTGTATATCATACATAGAAGCAGGATTGATTTTGACATTGTAATCTGTTTCAATCATTTCAGCGATGCGACGCTTGTTGTCCTGTTTGATTTTCATTACTTCTCGCTGGAAAGCAGGATTTACACTTAAAGCTTTCACTTCCTTAAGTTTATCCAAGTGAACGATCCATTCTTCACCGATTTTCTGAAATAAACAAAATTAAATTTTATTACGAAAAATATAAGGGCTAAATAACAGAGGCATAGCTAGGGTTTTTAATCCCAGGGACAAAGTGAGTTTTCGCACCCCCTACCAATGTTGTGAACCAAACCAACAAAAATTAAGAAAAATCCTAACGAGCAAAAATAAAAGGTTTACAAATACAATTTGGTGCCCCCACAGTGTTGCGCCCGGGGACAGCTGCCTCCCCCCCCCCCCCCCCCCCCTTGCTCCCCCCTAGCAATGCCACTGTAAAATAACTTAATAATTAGGGCTCGGATTTGAGCATACTTGCATATTTTTTTCCTGAATAGTACTCATTGAAAGAAGCCTTTTGGTGGTATTTTCACCTCTCTAGGACCAACAGAATTTAAATTTATCGAGCATATAAATGCATATAACTCCTGTTTTCAGAAAAGCATATAAATGCATAATCTTGTGGTTTTTCATCTAAATACTTTGTTTTTATTCAAATTCTCTCCCCCCCCCCCCCCCCCCCCCCCATTCGGGCCCTGACCACCACAAAGAATGAAGGACGTGATGTCATGCTTGACTTTCATAAAAGCCTACATGAGCGTCATTTCTGAGTCACCCTAAATTTTCACTTCAATGTGAAAATATAGAAACAAGCTTGATGTACAGACCAATACCAATCTACTTCATTGACTCACCTAATACCGAACATTTTGAAAATAAACATTTAAACTATAACTTTTACATAAAAATTCTCATACATATACTTGAAACTTGTGGATATAGCAGTGTATCAATTTGAAAATAATACTCGTATACAAACATATACGTTTTTTTAAGATATACGAATAAGAAGATTTTTCCGTTTCACTGTTCTCTCTACAATTTTAAACAGTGTTTTTCGAACATATTCTGCATATTTAACAGCAAATTATGGGTTTTTCAAGCATATTTAACAGCATATTATGGGTTTTTCAAGCATATTTAACAGCATATTATGGGTTTTTCGAGCATATAATGGGTTTTTCGAGCATATCTATCGAGCATAAAACAGGTGGTTTTCGAGTATATCTGGAGATTTTATCGAGCATATCGATCCGAGCCCTATTAATAATCAATTACAACTTTAGACAAATTATTTTTTTATATTAATTTAGTTAGTACAACTGGACCGTATGAGGAAACATCATTGCATTGATAATTCCAAAGTTACTTTTATTCCATGTTTATATATATTTACATCAGAAATCAAATCAGAGAGTCCAGGGTTACAAAGAAGAAGCCATCTTCTAGGAGTAATACCGTTGGTCTTGTTTTGGAATTTTTCAGGCCACATTTCGTAGAAATCCTTGAAACTGAAACAGCAAAAGAATGCAATAAATTAGTCAAAAGGAATTTAATAAGATTAAACAACAATGGTAGAATAACTATGGTAGAAAGTAAATAAATTGGTTGTGAGGGAA
This sequence comes from Gerris lacustris, assembly GCA_951217055.1. Lineage (NCBI taxonomy): Eukaryota > Metazoa > Arthropoda > Insecta > Hemiptera > Gerridae > Gerris > Gerris lacustris. The sequence continues at coordinate 3,077,617 of OX578281.1, read as the reverse complement.
GTCTCACATAAAATAGGGTTTCGCTGGTATTGTAAACATGAAATTAGTTAGAATAAGGGGGGGGGGATTCAAGCAAAAATTTGATGTTTTTGACAAAATGGCATGAAAACTTAAACACCTTCAACAAGTATTGTAATTTTTTGTAATCTACTCTCTAAGACATTTTCATTTGACACCCCACTAAAAATATTTTTATCTACGATTGATACGAAATATAAACATTGTATCTCTGTTTAGATGCATAGAAAGTGATTATTTACATACTTGTATTCATTGCGCATGCGCGTCTCATAGTTCTGAAGAATTCCTCTTCTTTACCACGCTAGTAAAGAAGAGGAATTCTTCAGCTTAACGCACGATTAGCCAGTTTGTTTACATTTAACAAAACAAATTTGCTATTCTTTTATTAAAGTAACTGTTTATATCGAGTTTTTAGTGAAAAACAATGAATGAATCAAGTGGCTTTGTCGAAAATGTAGAGAATAATACTCCTCCAGAAATAATTAATTCGGCAAAAAATACAACTCAAGATTAAAGCCATCTTTATCAAGAGAAGAGATACGAACTTACATACAGCAAGTTTATTTTTCTCTGTATTTATTATTTAAATCTAACAATCATAGATAAAGTACGGTACGCAACTCGTGTGAAAACTGCATTTTGCATTGCTCGTGTGGTTTTACTATCCTCGCTATCGCTCGGGTGCAAACTCCACACTCGCATGCAAAATGGTACTTTCCGTAATGTACTATTAAAAAAATCCCCACAACAGGAATTATTCTCCATTATGGATTCCCAGTTAATCAGACCAAATTGAATTGCTATTCTTATTTTTTCTATGGCCCAGCAGACCGACCGTGCATTTTGCATATTTTTTTATATTTTTAGTAACAGCAAAAATCAAAACATGCTCTTCGTAGACGACCTAAACCTAATATGTATGGGATCTGATATGACAAAAATAGCTAAGTCCATGCAAATTGCAACGCCAAAAGGAATAATCAATGGATTATTACCTTTACCATGTATGTCACCGTCCAAATAACAATGTATCAGTATCACTAATAACATTGATAATTTATGTAGTTGGAATATTCAATAAAAAAAAAGAGTCAATCTCAGCTGAGGCAAGAGGACTAAGGTTTTCCCCTATGAAAAAATCTTGTATTCATTTCTGCCGCCTGGTATCCCCTCATGAGACTCCCGCTCTCTATCTATCTGGCCAGCAGATTAATATAAAGGAATCAGCTCGGTTTTTAGGTCTTAATTTTGACCAACAATTAATCTGGAAACAACACATTGTGTCAGTGACAGAAAAGTGTAACATCTTTCTAAATGGGATTAAACCCTTGGCTCGTTAACTCTGGAGTGCAAACCAAACGCCAATGGTAAAAATCGTTAGAGCCGCCATTCTGTCATGTATAGAATATGGCTCTCAGGTATATGGTTCGGCAAGCGCAACCAATCTTAGGAGGTTGGATGTTGTGGTGAATAAAGCATTGAGGTTGGCCACGGGAGCTTATCGCACCTCACCTACTCCTACTCTCTACAGAGGGGTTTCGATGGGGGGACAATTTCCCCTTGCCAACAGGTGCCTCTCAGGAGCTGAGCTTGACTCTCCTCAACGATTTGAACTTAGCCGTCCACATATTCTAAAAAGGCACCAAAAGTTAACTTTATATGAAATTTTAGCTTCATGTTAGTCAGACACTTTTTTGCACGCTATCTCGTGAACTAACATTTTTTTAATATTGTTTTTTATACAAATAAGTATTTGTTATTGTTATTATAAGTTGTTTTTCTCAAAAAATAGACTGATTATTTTGATCTCACACCCCATCAAAAAAACACTTGTAACCTGTAAGTGGACTTACACTTCAGTTTTAAGAATTTCTGAATGTAAAGCAGCGACGCCGTTAACAGCATGGGATCCAACAATACAGAGATGCGCCATATTCACTTTCTTCTCGTTACATTCTTCAATCAGAGACATTCTCCTCATCCTATCTAGATCACCAGGATACTTGTGGATTACCTCCTAAAAACAAAACAAAATAGATATACATATAAAATCACTGCCACATAAATACAGAAGAACCTCGATAAGAAGTGTCTCAAGGGGATAAGGGAAACAGTCTTGCTATCGAGGTGCTCTTTTTGTTGAGGGTCATGTTATCAAGGTTATTTTGGCTATCAGTCGTGCTATCGAGGTTCGAGGGCAGGTTTTTCAAGACTAGACTGGTTCAAGGTCAACCCATTCCTGTATAGGAGTCGCGTTATGGAGGTTGACTTCTCAAAACGCCTTGTTATAGAGGTTCTGAGCTACGTTGTGAAATGGAAAAAATCCGTGTTATTGAGGTTGTTTGGATAATAATAGTCGTGTTATAGAGGTTAATTTAACATTATGTGTTATGGCAATCTCAAGGGGATTTGAAAATTGCACTTGTAATTGAGGTTGTCGTGTTATTGAGGGTCGTGTAAGCGAGGTTCTACTGTACTATTTTAACTTTTGTACCAATTTGAACCATTTCAGATTTATACCTTCCTGTGGTTGGTCACTATGACCTTGCCGAATTTTGTGCGGATAGGTTCAGCCGTTCAGGAGGAGTATGTGTCCAACCAAATGCAAAGTGTATTATAAGAGCTTCACTTCGCTCAGCTCAATTAAGATTCAAAAATCTCCTGCGGACCCCCGTGGGTCCACAACCCCTGCAGTAGTGCACATCTGTACGGTTCTATACATCCGTAAAGCACTCTTATAGCTTATATTTTTTAATAAAATTGAAATGGTTCCTCGAAGTATTCAATTCTGGGGTAGTTGGTGTCGCTGCCTTATGCAGCGCAGACTAAAATAGAAAAAATAAACCATTTACGGAACTATTGTTACTTTAATACAACTTTACAAATGCGAATAGTATCATAGCTCTTAGCTTGTAGCTCGTAAAAGGAATATTATCTTCGAGTCTTGAAAAAACAATTATTTAAACTTTTAAACAAATACAAAGTGACATATCTTGTCAAAGAAAACAAAACAAAAAAAACTAATAAATAAAATCGATGGCTTATGCCAGCGACAGTTGGGTCTATTAAGGAATTAAAAATATCACTTTTGCAATATTTTGACCCCTCCTCAGGTCATTTTCAAGCTGACTGACTAGAAGTTATTTTACATAAGACTGGTTATATTCTTGAAATATTTTTGATTATCGTCATTTCTTCTGAAATCAGGTAATGGTCATTTCACTTGTGATTTATATGTACTTTGTAGTAATTTTAACTTGCTATAAATATTTAAACATTTATTTTTTCCCTTCTGTTATCATTACAAACTTTTGTACACGATTATTAGCAAATTTTTGAAGAAAATTAAGCTATTGCATTGGCTTCAAAATTTTTGTAATGCGAATTTTTGAAAAATTTTTCCATGGAAATCCGTTTTAGACCATTCTGAATCAATTCCTAAAATTTAACACTTTTATGTATGTATGTATGTATATATGTGTCACTCCAGACGATATCTCCCCTTACGATACACTTAAAAATTTCAAACAAATTTTAAAATTTCAATAATATCAAAAGAAAGGATGAGTTCGTTGGCTAGAATTTTTGGAGTTCATTTAGGGGTCAAATTTTGACAATTTAGGGTAAAAAATAGCATAAAAACGTGTTTTTTTTCCATTTTACCCCCCTCTTATATGTAAATATGATTAAAGTGTACATAACAACAGTTACTGTACTCTTAAAGAGCTTTCCAACTACATGTATCTTGAAGGGAAAATACTATTGACTTTTGTACCCCGTACCCGTGTGCATCAAAAACATTTATTTTTCACCCATCTAAATTCTAAACCAAAATTTTCCTATATTATCATAAGCCAATAATACGCAGATTTCTTTGAAAATTCGCTCATTAAGTCATGGTGCATGACTGGACTTTTTTTTTTCGTTTTTAATTTATTTAAAGTTGATTTTTTGTTTTATTTCCTAAGCCAAGTAATTGTTCGTCTGCCACCTTCACATAAATAAAGTTTCCTCATTTACAACTAGTAAGAAGAGAGCTAACAAAACATTCTGTAATGTTTTAAAATAGAAAACTATAAATACAAAACTATTTACCTCAAGGTGAATATGATTAATCTTATATATAATTTCGAGATGTCTAGGCAAGATGGACTCAAGCAGTGAGACGGGCCACCTTTCCAAAGCTTCTGGAAGAACTGTGTGGTTAGTGTAAGCACACACTTTTCTTGTAAGTTCCCATGCCTAAACAACAACAACAACAAATAAAATAATAACATAATTAATAGTTCATAACCGTAAGTACATTTAGCTAAAAATACTTCTTTACATTCTCCTTTATCAACCTCATAACATACATACACTATTACAAACATTAAACTTGCTAAACAATTATTTACTGTAATAAAATAATATACTTAGTTGCCTGGGGGCAAATCAAGTAAGACCACTCTTTTATTAGCTAAAAAATAAATTGTTTGCTTCTAATAAGCAGGCCCAACACTATCAGTCCACTTAATCAAAACAGTGCGTCAAGCGATGGTGCCAAGCGTGATTGATAGTCTAGGAACCCGTTTGACGCTTGAGTCAAGCCTTGACGGTGATTGATGGAAAGTTTGAATGACTCAAGCGGCTTGACGGAGTGCTTGGTAGTCTAGAGCAATTCTGATCAAGCATTCTGTCAATCACCTGCTCGACACCAGCGATGGAAGACCATCCGATTGCTTCCGAAGGTTCAGACATCGTAGATAATAATGCCGATCGAGAATTTATTAGCCTCCTCATTGATTTATATTCTAGCGGTGACACAAGCATCATTGAGATATCTACTTCGGTAATATCTCCAGGTTCTGTCACCTCTAGAGTTTTTTCTTCCTCCTTCATTATTGACTTTTGGTCTGTCAAGTTTTGATTATACTGTCAGTGTATTTTTTCCTGTTTTATATAAAATATATAAATGTGTTAATGTTCCAAATATTATAAAGAGTAGCTTTTAACTTCTACAATATCGTGATTGTCCGGAGTTGTGGAAAGTTCCACTCCTATCACCAACGTCGTTTCCTTTGGATCTGTTTTTCTGCTTGAGAGCAACAACTGTCAAGATGAGAAACCCCAAATCCTAATTAGAAACCATGGTATCTACACAATAATGATTCACTAGAGTCCAGGAGGAGCAGTTCACTAGTCCAAAACTCCACTACAAATGAGTGTTGATAAAAATATTGATGGGATGCTTGATGCGCCCCAAGGCGGCTTGAAGCTCGTGTCAATCAGCTTGACCCGCTGTTTTGATCAAGCGGATTGATAGTTAAGGGGCTGCTTTAACAAAGTAATCTTACTTATATTGTTTCAGTTCTAGTGATTCCTTGAAAAAATATAAATCTGCCTACAGTTTGTGCATCATTAGTTGTGACTTTTGACAGCGTAGGAAACCCCCAAAAATTTTAATTTGATTCAATATTAATTAAATTGACAGGTTAAACTTAAAATATATGTTGATGAAGTAGAAAGGACATTGAGTCGTTGCTACGCAGAGCCCCCACTCACCGAGATGTTCATTTCTGCTCGAAATTTCTCGAGATTAGGACGAGTGACTGGTTTTGTTAGCACATCCACTGTCATCTTCCCACTTTCACAGTACATAAATAGTATAGTTTTTTTTCATTTACCAAATCTTTGACAAAATGATATTTGATGTCCACGTGTTTCGTTCTTTGGCTATACTGGTCTCCTTTTGCCATCATAATACAGCCTTGGTTGTCTTTGTAGATAGTGGTGGGTGATTCCTGTGGAAATCCAAAATCTTCTAATATCTGTCGGAGCCAGATCACTTCTTAGCAAGTGCTTGCTGCCGATATATATTCGGCCTCGGTGGATGAAAGTGCCACTGAGTTCTGTTTTCTCGTGGACCATGAAATAGAGCTGTTACCTAGTAAGAAAACATATCCACTTGTAGACTTTCTGTCACCTAGATCTCCGGCCCAGTCTGCATCAGTAAATCCTGGAGTGTTTCATCGATGAAGCGTTTAAGTTTAGTTTCATGTCCTTGGTGATTTTTAAATATTTTATAACTCTTTTGACTTGTTTCCAGTCTGTTTGACGAGGCTTGCTTACCCTTCTTGCAAGACAACTCACAGGCAAGGCTATGTCTGGTCTGGTTGGTGTACTGAGGTAGAGCAATGATCCAATAGCTGATCTGTATTCTTCCTTGTTTTCTAGTAGATCTTCCTCTCCCTGTAGGCTTGGATATGATGGGTCCATTGGCGTAGCCGCTCCAGCCGCATCATCAACATTTTCATTTTATATGACCAAGGACCATAATTGTCACTGTTCAATTTTTCTATACTGGATTTCGTGTCGGATGACATTTTTTTTTCTTTCTTTTTTTTCTTTTATAAAAAAAAATAATGACTTCCTTTGTTTGTAGAGTTATTCACGTGGTCGCAGTAGAGCCCATTAGTTAATTCCAATAGTGGTTATATGCTATTAGTTAATTCCAATAGTAACGCAAGTCTTCATTTATTAAACTCAACTGACTTATATTTTAAACATTGACAATCTTAAATCAAAATACAAAACACATAAATAAAAACATTCAGCCGGTATTCGGTCAGAATCCCAACACACACCTTTCTAGGAAATCAATTTTTATTTTAACTTTTTATAAATTACAGCCTTTGTTGATTAGGGCAATGAACTGATACAATACAATGGTCCATTGTATTCGCTCGAGACACATCTGCAGAGCTACTTGTATACAAAATAATGTCAGTTAATAAAACCTATTTTGGCACTTCTTTAGACTGTTGCTTTAGACTGTTTTATAAGGGAGTAACAATCTAAAAAAAGACATATGCAATGTATTTCTTTAGACTGTTACTCCCCTTAGAAAAACAGAAGAGTGTTATTCCTTGATCGCAAAGTATGTTGGACTAAACCTCCATTTGTCTTAATAGTTATTTAGATGAAGGAATGAATTCATTCCATCCATCCATTTGGAATTGTATCCATTTATACTCTAAAAACCATATAGGGGAGTAACAATCTAAAGAAGTACCTAAATATTTATATTTTACAACCGACTGCACTCTTTAAATTTTGATAAGTTGATACTTTACTTTAATTCATGTAAAAAAAAAGAATCAAAACATTTTGGCGGATTAAAAAACTGGAGGAAAATTAGATAAATTGTTAACATTTATCATTAGGTATAACGATTGGGACGTAATTAAAGTGAAAGAAAATAATAAAGTGAGGAAATATTTTTATGAAGTAAGAGAATAAAATGAAGAAGACAGAGAGGATAATAAAAAATAATTATAAAATAAAAGTTATCACTAATTATGATGAATTTCATGAAACGTGAAACTTTAGTATCATTAAAACACTTGATTTAAAACATACAGAAAGGACACACTGCGTTTCTTGAAACTGTAGTTTCATTTGGTTTCATGCAACCAAAAAGTCATGTATCGCGCAATCAATAAGTCAGGTTTCGTCGAAACCAAGTTGTACATGATTTCATGTTTACTGATTTGCTTATCATTTCAGTTTTTATTATTGCGTTTTGTTTGGTGTTCAGTTGTTTCTGTTGTTTATTTAAAATTAGTGCATTAAGAAGCATTTAATTAATTGAATGTGATACATTGAATTAATACATCTTCGTCACAGGACATGATGAAACTGTCAGAAAAAAGGTTTCCTCTTTGTGCACTGAAACGTGAAACAGGTTTTATGAAACCAGTTTCTTGAGTGTGCACAGCGCCTAAGTGGTATGTGTCTTTGGGTGTAAAAGCCCCCGTGAAAAAATTAAGAAAAAAAGATGTAGCCCTTAATTAAAATGCCCACGGGGGGATGGCTGAAGGATCTCTCTACAACCCTCTAGACCAGTGGTTCTTAACCTTTTGGTAACCACGGCCCCCTTAAAAAATCTCCAAATATAATATATATAGTACCTAAATACCTTTCGAGGCCCCATGGGGGGCCGCGGCCCCCCGGTTAAGAACCACTGCTCTAGACTCTAGACTAGACTATGCAACTACGAACTACCTCCTGCAACAGTCTATTTTCCTGGTAGCAGTGGAACTCTTTTCGACTATGAAGCCCGGTAGGGGAAGGCCCTACAGCTGGAGATTGGAATGCACACCTCCTATAACTTTCTAACTCCCTGTTACACTTTTCTAAGTGTTACTTTTAGTAACGCTTTTCGAGTTCAGGTGCCATAGCCAAGACATGAAAATGTCAAAAAATAATTGAAATACCTTATCCCATGATATTCCCTCCACGTCCACAAGAATCCTCATCAACTCCGGGATGGCGAGAGCAGGGTGAGTATCGTTTAACTGAATGGCAACTTTTTCAGGTAAACCGTCCATATTTGTACGGGTTGCCCTTCTGTTTCCAAATTCAGAAGCCTTGAATCTTCTAATAATATCCTAAGATAAACAAGTAAAATTTTCATAATTATAATAATGGAGTTATAATAATGTGTAAAAGCATTAATCTTTGCAGATATTGAGGATCAGTCAAAAATATAAAATAAAATTTTTGATTTTTACTTTTGACCGATCCTCACTTTCAAATTTTAATTTAATTCCCATTCAATATCCTCATATTTATTAATCTTTGTGTCTGATCAGTCAATCAGAGAGGCTTAAAGTACACTTCCTTTTTTTAAATTTTTTATTGGTAAACACAACTACAAATTTAAATTGTAATAAGTGATAATGATATTAAATAAGTTAATGTGGCGGGAAAGACATGAAGAAGAAGTAGTCCAGTGACTACACTTCCTTAGCAGTAAATATAGTAAAATATTTATAATACAAGAAAACTAATAATGATAAAGTAGATTAATATTACTTATTATAAAAGTTTAGAAATAAAATAATTATTTTTTTAAAAGTAATTATAATCAGGTAACATAATATGAGGGAAAAAGGTATATTTTAAGATAAGAGATCTGTAGGCCACCGCCACCTCCTCTTCAAAAGCCTTGGTGGGTTGGTTGGGATAAACTGGGAGGACAGGAGTTGTACAAGAGGATTAGGATGGTGGCTTATGAATTCATGGAATTTTCTATATTGGGATACGGTTAAATTTTGGACAAAGGGCACATTCAACTCTTCATGGAGAGTAAGGTTTTAATACTCTAGAATCTGCTTCCTCAAAAATGGAAAAAACAATGGACACAGCTAATGAATGGTTCATAGCTAACAAGCTCTCCCTTAATAAAGATAAAAATCAAACTTTAATTCATACTCTAAAGAAAAAGAACAAAAACCATTTTAATTATGCCTCGTCTATCAAAATCCTTGGAGTAACACTAGACTCAACACTAAACTGGAATGCACACATATCTACTGTTATTAGCAAACTATCTTCAATAATCTATTTGTTGAGGAAATTAAGTATAACTTTAGACGTTCATACTGTTAAAACTGCTTATTTTGCCCATTTCCACTCTAGACTATCTTATTGTATTAGAGAATGGGGTGGTGCTTCATCTGCAAGCAAGGTTTTCACTTTACAAAAAAAAGCTATACGTATTGTAAACAAAGCCAAAATTGATGCTCACTGCAAACCAATATTTATGGAATTAGGGGTGATGACATTGCCCTCCATTTACTTATACAATGTCATGGTTTATATCAAACCTAAATGGAAGGAGCTAGCTGAAAGGCCATATGACTTCAACCTCAGAAATAGCGACACCATTACTCAGCCTACTAATAGATTGGTTAAAACTGCAAAATCTCCTCTACATATCAGCATTAAATGCTTCAATAAATTGGATAAAAATATTAAAGATTTACCTGTTAACATTTTTAAAAATAGATTAAAAACCTTTCTAATTACTAAAGCTTACTATAGCATAGATGAATTTTTAAATGACACATTCTAGTAATGATTGCTCTGTGATATCTTATTCATACTTTATTATTAATTATTATTATTTTTTTTTTTTTTTAACTTATTGTTGTATTCATGTTTGTTTTGTTTATTATTCATTTATCCTTTTGTTTGACCTATTAGGTCAATTACCAAGCTATTCTGTTTGAACCACAATAAATTATTTATTTATTTATTTAAAGGTTAGAAACGTAGGAGAATTGGTTATTTTCTAAGGATTTTTGACTGCAAGATTTGGAGACGACGGGAATTGGAAGGCTTGGTGCTGCCCCACACTTCCATAGGTCCAAGCTGGTTTTAGAACTACATTATAAATATGAAGCTGGTTGTTAAGAGAAATCTTAGACCTACGATCAAGAAGACTTAGCAGTAACTTGTATGACCATGGTGCTGGTCAGGTCAATGGAGTTGGCCATATACTGGGAGCATGCTCTCCCAACTACATTTCTATACTCATGCCATTATACTTTGTAAATCTAACAGCTCAGAATGCCCAACCTATGTGAGGGAAAAAAATAAAACCACTAGGTGGTTATCTTAAGGTTATCCAGTGATATTTTTGTTTGCCTAGTTGGTCCAACTTACTACCCGCCAAAATGTTGAGCTATCATTGGCTCACCTGCAGTTTTTTTCGATTTTCCCGCACTGTCAGAATAACAAAGTATAATGACATGAGCATAACTTTTTTCTTATATCAAAGCCTACGTCTCAGATTACATATAACCACTTAGCCTTGTAGGGCGCATCTTTATGGTTATATACATACTTTCCACTCTCTCCTAAGTTTTTTCATTATTTAAAGTTGATTTATTGTTTTAAGACCCAGGCACTGCGATATGCCAAGCAATTGTTCATTTGCTATGAACGTGTTGACCGTCAATGCTCCGATCCTTAACTGACAGTTAACGGAAGTTCAACTGCAGTTACAACAATTCAAGTAGGGAAGTCTGCACATCATACCTATGAAATTATCATTTGGGTTGTATTGCCTAATATAATTAAGAAGCTCAATGATTCTATACTCACTTGTAAAGTTGCAGCACAAAGGAAATATTCTTGTTTTAACCTCAGTTCTTTTCCTTCAAAAACATTATCATTTGGATATAAAACCCTCGAAATATTTTCAGCAATGTTCCTATCTATAACAGCTTGGATGTAATCTCCATCGTTAACTAAAAATTAAAAAAAAAAAAAAATAATAAAATGACATGTTCTCCGTAAAACTGATTAATAAAATACATGATTAAGGAAAGAAGACTGAACCAAGTTTGAACTCACAGAATTTCAAGTTGAATTCAACAGGAGACTTAGCAGACCACAGTCTAAGATTGTTGACAATGTTGTTTCCATAACCAGGAATAGGACTGTCAAACGGCATCGCAAGAACAATCTAAAAATTTAAAAAAAAAATATATAAACCATATTTAAAAAGCATTATTAATTATGTTTTTTTTTTTCTTTCTTTCATATTAAGAACAAAAATGCCTTTTTTTTTATCATGAGCATAAAACTATATGAAAATTGAAGAAACCATAAACCATGTGTGCTATAATTAGGCTAGTTTTTTTTAATCGCTTTGATAGCACGAGGGTCATTAGCGGTTAGACTTATTATCATTACTGTTATTGTTATTCTATTTTCCTTTATTAATTTCATAATTGAATTCAATTTAATTTCCTATATCTCTCCATCTTCTTATTAGAAGTATGTATGGGCATCAATTTTTTCATTTTTACATGTGTCATTTCGGTACTTGTTAGTAAGGAGCCCTCCCTAAAAGTTAGAGGTGGTTAGAGGAGGTTAGATATGGTTAGAGGTGGCTAGAGGTGGTTAGAGGAGGTTAGAGGTTGTTGGAGGTGGTTAGAGGAGGTTAGAGATGGTTAGAGGTGGCTGGAGGGGGTTAGAGGTAATTAGAGGTGGTTAGAGATGGTTGGAGGTGGTTAGAGATAGATGGAGGTACTTGGAGGTGGTTAGAGATAGATGGAGGTACTTGGAGGTGGTTAGAGATAGATGGAGGTACTTGGAGGTGGTTAGAGATAGATGGAGGTACTTGGAGGTGGTTAGAGATAGATGGAGGTGGTTAGAGATAAATGGAGGTGGTTGGAGGTAGATGGAGGTGGTTAGAGATAGATGGAGGTGGTTAGAGATAGATGGAGGTGGTTGGAGGTGGTTAGAGATAGATGGAGGTGGTTGGAGATAGATGGAGGTGGTTGGAGGTAGTTAGAGATAGATGGAGGTGGTTAGAGATAGATGGAGGTACTTGGAGGTGGTTAGAGATAGATGGAGGTGGTTAGAGATATATGGAGGTGGTTAGAGATAGATAGAGGTGGTCAGAAATACAGTAGAACCTCGATTAACCATCAAGCACAGGACTGGAGTTTTGACAGATAATTGAAAAGAAGGTTAAGTGAGAAAAGGGAAAATTTTACGGCTGAAGGTAACAAGTTGTTTTCTTATTTTAGACTAGATCCACAAAAACTTTGTTGTTCCAAGATTTAAAATTATCTAAACTCATTCCAAGCACTTTTTGAACGTAATAATTGACAGGTAGTGGCTTTATGATCACACTCAGGGTGGGTTGGGGGTAGTGGGGGAACATGTGGAGTCAAAACAAGGGGGGAATGAGTTCAGTAGATGTGCCTGATGGTTAAGTGAGAAAGACGGTAAATCGTAATCCTCCAAACCGAGTTATACTTCTATTTAAGCCATTTCTAGTGACCTAATAAACTTTAAATATTCATAATATCATACTATTTGTCTTAAGGATTTTAATTTTAGAGCAAAAATGAAAAAAACACTGAGAATTGCACTAGATAGAATGTATAACTGAAAACACAAATGCTGCTGCTACATTCTGTTGCAGTAAATTCTTTAATTGAACCAGAGAGCAAATAAAACTCAGAGTAAAAAAATAATCAACTTTATTTTCTCTGATAAGTTTAAACTACACTAATTGATGAGACAATTTAAATTCCAAACTTGTCCTTGATAATGTAAAAGTGAATATGATACTAGCGTACACTCTATATAGAACCATTTAAAATCCACTTATCTAAATTTAAAATTATTTTAAGTACTTCTTGAGTTTTATCTAACATCACAATAAATAATTCCACACTTATGTCCTCTTCAATAGAAATTAAAATTAGCCAATATGATTGCATGAACAAATTCTAAATAAAGATAATTAGTTAATAATTTAAAGATAATATTTCATTTTATTAGTAGCAAGTTTAGGGGGAAAAAATCATTTTACACAAGAATGCAATGTGGAACCAATCAAATTTGTAGACAAAATGCAATGTTAAATAGGGGGGCCTGGGTGGCTAGGAGGCTAGAGCACTTGCCGTGCAATAACGCAAGTTAAGCAGCTTCGAGCCGGGTCAGAAGGTGACCGCAGCTCTGGGTTCGATTCCCGGACCAGGCCTCCCGCTCAATGTCCACCCAGCATTGTTTAAAAAAATGGGAAGCTCCTCGAAAGAGTGCACCACCAGGTTTCGGCCTGGAAACCATGATGATGACACTCCTGGTTGTATTACAACCAGGAAGGGAGTCATGGTTAACGACCATATCTTCACAGGTGTGTGAAGATTTCGGTCCCTAACCCGGGTTTGTTCAATGGGCCCAACTAAGTGGCCTGCGTCTGCAGGTGTAAAAGCCCCCCGGAATAAAATTTAAAAAAAAAATGTTAAATAGTCAGCAATTGGAGTGGTACATAGATTCCTCACACCCTATTTTGTATATTTTAATGATTTTATGCTATTAAAAAACCTATTATTGTCAAATTTATTATTTTGATTTTTTAAATCAATTAAAGTATCAATTTAGCAAAATTTAAAGAGCACTATCTGCGGTCTACTTTCAACAAACCATCCAAATTTGATAAAAATCAGATGATTACTTTTGAAGATATAGGTGTAAATAAATGTATGTTTGTGAGCATGTGGAAGAGAAACAAATAAGCACATAAGGTTAAAATTTATGCGGGACCAACAATGGGCAAATTATGGTCTATCATCCAAATTGCATTAAAACCGGTTATGTAGTTTTTAATACATTCTGGTTCACAAAAATTGAGTGACAGACACGGAACCAAAAATGTTTCCTGATGTCTGAAACGGATTTCTATAATGGAATTTTTGAAACTGAAGACAGCATATAAGTTTGAAACTTATATGCTGAAAACAAACTGGGTTTGTACACTTCTAATTTCATCACTAAATAACTGAAGGTAAGGGCTCATACTATAGCCAGATAAAAAATAAGCAACCTTTACTGTAATGTGTATTATAAGTTGTTTTTTTATAAAGTACTTAAGTTCTAAAGCAAAATGATTTTCTACTGAGATTAAAAATTCAATTGACAAAAAGGTCAATATTTTTTTGAGTTTAAGTTTAATAGGAAATGAAATTAATTTGATTAAAAGTTACACTAATGGATTCTGTTGCCCTGTGTTTAGTGTGGTAAGATTATACAAAGTAGGGCAGTGTTCCAACATATGATAGTGTATTGATTCTATTTATATACAAGTAAGACGGGAAGTGTTGTATTTCTATCCTAGTGTCATTCACTCTCTGTTATATTTATTATTGCTTTGAGGATGTCTCAGTTTTATTTTATTTGTATTTTAATGATTGCAATTGTTAGTAATGAATGAGTTATTTCTTTTATTTTGATATTGTATTATTGCTCATGATCGAAGAATAGTTGACAAACAATTAATTATTCAATTCACTATGATCTATCTTATGTGTAACGTTTTATATGTATTAATCTTGTAGGTAGGTGGATCCTTATTAGGGTAAGAAGTAGTAGTAGTTACCAAGTACTTCCTACTAGACGGGTAGGACGAACCACTTGTTCGAACCTCGTAATCAGGCCTACAGTGGACCCATTTTACTTGCTCCGTGGTGGAGAGTTCCAGCTACTTCACACATCATACATTTGTACATTGTACCGCCGAAGCGAGTATGGTGTGGTCATTAGTAAGCTATATAAGCGTGCGTCAAAGTGAGGGGGAAGAGAATCCCTTAGGGAGTGCCCTCGCACTGCTCCGTCCTCGAACCATAGATACAAATCACATCTCATGACACGGATCGAACCCACATCCAAGTGTGGGGAAAGAGAACCTCTCATGGGGTGCCCTAGGGTAAATAAAATATTTTTTACATTGGTTTAGGCATAGGCAACGTTTCGACCTTGCCAGTCATTTTCAAGCCTGGTTAAAACGATTTATGTTAAAAATTTTACATGCTCTATTTCAATTGCAATTACAACGTGTGTCAAGTTTTACAAAGCACCTTCGTACGTCAATTCCACCACAGAACAAGAGTTAACAGAACAGATACTTAAATAACTTTCTAAAAACCATTTCTTTTTGGAACTGGTTATTACTCAATTCACTTTATTGTTGATAAACTGATAAATTTTGATATTTGGGTTTCATTCACATATTTAAAAATTCTGGTAAGAAATTGTTAGTACTTCTTGAGACAAAAGTTTTGTCAAAAATGCTATACGAGGTCATGCTATAAAAAACGAGACTGCGCGCTCAGAAAGTGTCCTAGAGGGGTAGGGGTGGAAACGAATACAGTGTTGGATAGCTGCAAGTGTCTACTATTCCAGCATGAAAACACGTGTTTGTCACTGTAGTACTATTTTTTCTATAGAGGTTAGAAACGAACGTGTTTTTTTCTCATGCCAATAACAACGTGTGACGAAAAACACGAGCAACGGATCAATGTGACATTTCTCGTTAAATAAAAAAAAAACTCCAAATTGGAAAATTTGAATTATTCACAGATAATTTAAATAGGTATAAAAATTATAGTAACCTGAGTGTCGACCCACTTGCGGTGACCCCCACCTACATCTACAACTTTTCCGTAGAAGTTGATAGGTATCATATACTCTGGCCTCTCTTTCTCCCATGGGTTACCATACCTCAGCCAATCATCAGGTTCTTCCACCTACAAAATAAATTTACATTCGAATCATTCATCATTTAATTTCACCATAATATTAGAGGTGGTTAGAGGTGGTTAGAGGGGGTTAGAGGTGGTTAGAAGTGGTTAGAGGTGGTGATTAATTTTATGATTATTTTCTTTGATTTTTACAACTAATATTACTTTGACATAACTCACCCTGATAAACTTGCATTGAACAGATTCACTCACTCAGACTTAGTTACCCCAAAGCCACTCCGTAAAGAAGCGACATATTCGAGAATGGGACGGACGATGGATTTGTAGAGAGTGAAAAATCTAGTTCCTGAGAAAAGGGCTTAAAATGCAAAAGGAGAGAGGCCGGGTTCGATTCCCCACCGAGGAGAAGTTATTTATATAATACATTTTGATAAAATGTTAAATAAGAATTAAATGCACTTATGAAAACTAATGAATGGATAACACTGGGCTAAGTGTATTACCATCTCATATACGAGAAAGTTTTTCTGAGTTGTGTCGGATCGATTTTTAAAAATTGTTCCCAATATTATCCAGCTTAACCCTAGAACACCCCGCTCATTTTTTTTATGTAAACTCCCCAATTAATTAATGGGTTAAATTAATTAATTAAACATTTTCTTTTTCAATTATTTATATATTTTTGTAAATATAATTTATCATACTAAAAATAACATTTAATTTTGATCAAAACAAATAAGGATTTTAAAATTAAATAGTATACATATATATTTTCATCAAACGTTTTTTAGAAAAATTTGTACTTTAAAATAATATATATATAAAATTGTGTCTTCGTTAGATTGGGTTAATATTTTTTATTTTATATATATTAAGAGTTGTTTTACAGAAAACAGGAACAAAAATTATAATAAAAATTATAGATTTTCTTACATACTCTGTCAAAGTTAAGCCTTTTTGGCCTTAAATCCTTACTGTAATCCACTAAACCTTCAACTTAAATAAAGTTATATACGTCTACTAATAGTAATAAACGTTTTATTTTGGAACTTTTGACAGTCTTAAACATTTTAGCAGCCCCCAAAAAAATATAAAATAACTTTTTTAATACAATAAAAAAATAAGTCAGTTAACAGTCGTATATAAAACAATTACGTAAATGCCACACAGGGGTCTATGAGACCCCAACTCTAACTCTAATGAATACTGAAAGAAAACTGAAACTAATAACATAGGTATTGTTATCAGTATAAACACAGAAAGGTTCAAAGGTAAATTAGAAGGGAGTCTAGGTTTAGAGAAATATAAATAAAACAAAAAAAAACTTAATTTAAGTTTGCATGGGGTCTGTGGGACCCCAATAAGTCGTTCTAGGGTTAAGTGGTAATTTGTGAATTCTATGCCTTCTTCTTCTACGGTTCGGATAAAGTAACAAAGTGCAAGTGAGGATTGGAAAATTAAAACAACAAATTAATATAAGCATTTTTGCCTTTGTGGTATGGTGCCATCCATAATATATTGTAAAATATAGGTTTTTTAGAAATATTAGTTCAATGGAGATGACAGAAATTTGTGTTAATCCAGGATGGAGTTCGCATAGATAGAGTTATGAGGTTAGCCACCTTATTTTGGTCATTGTAAGGCGTCAATTATAAAATATATGGAATATATTTGAACTCACCGTTTTATAAATTCATCACCAAATGATTCCCATAAATTAAAATAGTTCCTTTAATTCACACGAATAAAAAATAAAAAGTAATGATACTGTATTTCAAACCTCATAATAACTTAGTTAATAATAATTATACTTTGAATTAAATTAAAATTTAATCGTTCCGAAGTATGAATACTACCAAAATCGTAAAATATGAATGGATAATAACTTATTTAATTGATCTATTTTTAAACATATTGAAAAAGTTTTCAACAGGTGGTTGTTTACTTTTGGTTTTCGATTTTCAACAAAACCAGATTTATTTACATGAATATCTCAGAAACTAGAGATTTCCAAAACTACATAATATATCGTTGGATTTATAATATTTAAATTAAATTGACTACATTTTAGAATTTTTTAATCAAAATTGTCAGAATATTTTTCAAGAAATAATTATTTTTTCACTTTCTTTTAATATTTTTACTTTCTCATATAAAGAGAAAGTATTGTGATGGCGCGAAAATTCGATTTTGAGATTTTGATGGATTTACACGTTTTGAGGTCCCTTGAGTCCAAAAAAGTGGTTATTAAAAAATGTCTGTCTGTCTGTCGTCTGTGCAGACGCCTGAAGCCTAAACTACTGTGCCGATTTTGACGAAATTTGGCATACATGTTCACAAAAATCATACCCCAAGGCGAAATCGAGAAACGAATTTTAGCTCCAAAACCCCCCAAAAACTCTGAAAAAACGTGAAGAAAAAATTTCTCGAAAACGGTTCCGACGATTTTGATTAAAAAAGTCTAAAATGTAGTCCATTTGAATACGAATCCAACGATATAAGCCGTTTTCTCGGGAAAATTCTAGTTCCTGAGAAAAAAGCTTAAAACGTGGACGGAGAGAGCCCGGGTTCGATTCCCCGCCCAGGAAAAGTTATTTTTATGATGAATTTTGATGAAATGTTTAATAATATTTAAATGTACATTTGAAAACTAATAAATGGAAACACTGGGCTAAGTAATTATAAACTCGTATATGAGACAGTTTGTCTGAGTTGTCTCGGACCGATTTTTTTTTATGGGAAGGGGGGTAGCGCCCCTTAAATATTTAGCTAAAATTAATTTCTCTATTTCACCTCGGGCTATAATTTTCCTTAATCTGTATGCCAAATTTGATCAAAATCGACCCAATAGTTTAGGGTCCATGTGTATGTACAAACAGAAGTACACAGACAGACCTTTTTTAAAAACTACTTTTTTGTTTTTGGACTTCGAACGGACTTAGGACGTCGAAACGTGTAAATTCACGAAAAATTCAAAAATGTGTCCGAAACAACTCAAACAAACGTTCTCATATACGAGATCGTAATTACTTAGCCCGGTGTTTTCCATTTTTATTAGTTTTCGTAAGTGCATTTAATTACTATTGACCATTTTATCAAAATCTATCCTAAAAATAACTTCTCCTCGGCGGGAATCGAACCCGGCCTCCCTCTGTCCGCGTTTAAAGCTACTTTCTCACAATACTTACTCTTTATATATATTACGTACTTGAGAAAGTAAACAAATATTTAATTAATAGTACATTACGCGTCGAGTGCGGAAAGTAGCATTTAGCATGCGAGTGTGGAGTTTGCACCCGAGCGACAGCAAGGGTAGTAAAACCACACGAGCAATGCAAAATGCCGTTTTCGCACGAGTTGCGTACCGTACTTTATCTACGATTGTTAGATTTAAATAATAAATACAGAAAAAAATAAACTTGCTGTATGTAAGTTCGTATTTCTTCTCTTGATAAAGATGGCATTAATCTTGAGTTGTATTTTTTGCCGAATTAATTATTTCTGGAGGAGTATTATTCACTACATTTTCGTCAAAGTCACTTGATTCACTCATTGTTTTTCACTAAAAACTCGATATAAACAGTTACTTTAATAAAAGAATAGCAAATTAGTTTTGTTAAATGTAAACAAACTCGCTAATCGTGCGTAAAGCTGAAGAAATCCTCTTCTTTACCGCGCTAGCGTGGTAAAGAAGAGGAATTCTTCAGAACTATGAGACGCGCATGCGCAATGAATACAAGTACGTAAATAATCACTTTCTACGCATCTAAACAGAGATATAATGTTTATATTTCGTATCAATCGTAGATAAAAAATATTATTATGTATTTCAATATTTAGAATTATCATTATCATTAATTGTTTAGTTGAATTACCTGTTCACCATTCCTGATTTTTTGATTGAAGATACCATATTCATAACGAATACCATAACCATACGCAGCGAGACCCAAAGTTGCCATGGAATCAAGGAAGCATGCAGCCAACCTTCCTAATCCTCCATTACCTAGACCAGCGTCCTCTTCCATTGACTCCAGCTCCTCCATATCAAGACCCATCTAAAAACAAACATTCGGACATTATAAAAACTTCAACACAATAGTACACCACAAGTGGAGGGCGCCCCCCCCCCCCAAAGTTTTAAATAATTGAAGCGAGCTTCTTACATTCAACGAAATATGCATCTTGTCTGTCTGTACGTGTCCGACGATAACTTGAGTAAAAGTTGACCGATTTAGTTGAAATTTGGTATACATGTTCCTCTTACTAATTCTCAGGCTAAGTTCGTTTGACAGCGTGATCCGTCCAAGAGTTCGCGCGCAATGCTCGCGTAAACGTGAGCTTCAAATTTAAAATTGGGATTTCAGGACAGGAAAAAATTCTATCATCACCTATTCGGTGAGACGAACTTTTTTTTCAAATAAATTTTTTTAGTAAAACCAACAACGACACTGCTATGAATTAATAAAGATCGCTAAAACTATTAAAGCGGACCTAAACGTTTATAATAGAGAAAACAACCTTTTTACCAATATCTTACGTTCTAACGTAACGATTTTAATAAAACTTCATATACACCATCTAATGCACAGTTGAAACAGGCATGCAAAATTTCAATTTGATACATGCAGTAGTTTTTTTGTAGCAAAGAGATACATTTTATAATAATTGAAAAGGAGATGGTGTGGTTAGAAGAATAGTAAGAATGCGGGGTGGTTCCCTTACTAGCCGCTGTACTACTACTATACCCATTATCTATCAACTCATCATGATTATCTATTTTTTCAATATTCAATGCATATTTATTACTTTACGCTCGCTTCAATGATAGAGCCACGCGATGCATAGTAATAAAGAATTTAACATAAAACAAAAATTTAAAATATCTAACCAGTTTTTACTTTTCTACATACATTTTATCAATACAAAACTGTACATAACAACTATTACTGTACTCTTAAAGAGCTTTTCGACGATATGCATCATGAAGGGTATTCATTACTTTGACCCCGTTTTCATTACTTGTACCCCGTACCCCTGTGTACCAAAAGTTTAAATTTCGAAAATTCATGTTGACAGTGACCTTTTCCCCTTGATTTGAAGGTCAAGTGTGCAAATTTTTATCAAGATCGGACTACAACTGTACATTTGTACATGGGCGCTCATGCCTATGGTCAGGAGGGGGCCGTGCCCCCTTTTTCCTTAAAATTCCCAAAATTTTCCTGGGCCCCAGACGAAAATGGGGGGAGTCTGGGGACTGCAATCTCGACCACCCCCAAAAATGCAATGTCCCGTTTTGGACTAAACTTTATATTATGGCCACCCTAAGGAAACATGTTTTTCATAACTATTGATTAAATGACATAGTTTATTATAGATTCTAAGTAATATTGCATAATGGCTATATAAACGAGTTTTATCGTTGTATTGAAATGGCGCCTGTACTATTTATCATAGGAAGTTGAAATAGGGCTCAAATTGTGCAGAATAAAAATTAGGAATGAAGCCTGTGATTAGATTTTTTATATCTTGCTTAGAACCAGTATAATTTTAATTTTACTGTTTTTCCTAACCTCAAAGAGCGGTAGAAGTTTCACTTCTAGCCTTAAGTCTCACACTTTTTTTTTTAGTGGTTCGGTCTTTTAGGGTAAATAATGCCTAATTTTTAAAAATTCAAAATTTTTTGCCAAAATAAAATAAAATAACAAAATACATAATTCGAATTAACTAAACTAATTCTTAATTAAAAACATAAAGATATAATATTAACTATTAAATTAAAAAATATTAATTAAAATAAAGTAAGTAAAACTAAAAATAAAATTATATGATTAAAATAAGGATAGGTTACGGCAGGGGTGCCCACAGAGGGGGGTTATGACGCAGACTGCGTCGTTAAAATTCTTGGGGGGAGTTAGTAAATAGCAATTTTTTCCACTTTTGGGGGGGGGGTGGATGTGATAATATATATTTCCAACATACCAAACATCTTTTCCTGTAAGGACAATTTGCCCTCAGAAATCCTTAAAACTCATCTTTTTGCACTTAAATTTTCAAAAATTCTCCGGGGGAAGACCCCCCCCCCCCGTTATTTGTCCAAAGGGGCCCACATGCTAACTTGCCCAGGGGCCCAGGAATCCTCTCTATGGCTCTGCTAGCGGTTCGGCTGATTGAGTAATGAGCAGAGTTAAAATAATCAAAGACAAGCTAATGTCTACATGGCTTTCTAACTTAATGGTAATTTCTGCAGGAAAAGATATATTAGATTCAATTTCCACAAACGAAATCATATTGATGCATTTGCTTTATCAACATCACAAAGAAAATAAACAGGTCAAGTGTGTGCTGGGCAGCACACAGCGAGGGTCCGTAGGCCACTCTATATAGTGTTTAACTGGAAAGTGTATAAACAGTGTTTTTTTTTAAATGCTAAAAAGCTTACTTTGAACCATTCTAAGGGTCTGATATTCTCAAAACACACTCTGATAAAGTATTTTTTTGCCACTGAACCGGACTAAAACCATATAAATACATCGAAAAGACCATAATTATAAAAAAACGTATTTTGTCAATAAAAAATAAAATAATATTTTTTTCGAAATTTCCAAAAAGTGGTATCTTTACTTTTGGTCGAAGAATGTTCAGGAATTTTTTCAGATTTTTTGCACTTCACATAAGCGAGATAGAAGGGGGGGGGGCACGTTTCACACCCACTTCAAACTTGCCTACGCTCGCCCTATCAAAGTTATATCCAAAGAATTATATATTTTTGTAATCAGCTCGACGTACCCTTTCATATGATACCCCTCACGGTGTCGGAAAAAAAATAAAAAAATTTAACCCTTAAGTTTTTTTACCCTAATATTTTTGAAAAATATTTTTTTTAAGTCGCTATATTTTTAAAATATGTGGGCAGGTACAAGACACATACTTGCCAAATTTCAAAGTGATCGGACGAATGGTGTAGCCGTGAGAGCACGCGAGAGGACGGACGGACAGACACACGCAGGAAATTATAAGGGTCCTTGGTTTTGCCTACGGACCCTAAAAATTACTTGTCCTCTCATTTGTCTTATTTCTGTTACACTGAGACTTTCTTGTCTTTTTTGTCATTTATTTAAATAAAGAGTTTTATAATGATTTTTCTTCACTTTAAGTTTATTATAAAATTTTTGAAACGTTCAGTATCATTTGATGCACTAAGAACAGGATGTAACGTATGTATTTTTAATTAGTATTTGTATAGAGTCTGCCAATATTAGTTTCCTAAAAATTTGTTTAGATACAATTTTGTAGGCTGGTGTAGTTTTAGTTAAAATTGTACGTGATATGATATAAGTTTTTGTACTCATATTGAATTTTTTATTATGTTTGTGTGTTCTTGTGATTTGTTTTATATAAAATAGAACAATCCTCAAATAATATGTGGACCCATATAATACAAAAATCCTTAATTATCTTGACAAATCTTGAAACGAACTGTTATTTTTAATAAAATCTCAGGTTAACTAAAAAAGGAGTTTTATATAATTTTCTATATAATTTTATTCTAAAATGTAACAATTTGTGACGAGAATGAACATTATAAATATTGACAAATATGAGTCAGGTAAAGTATTTATATTTTACCAACATAACGTAAACCGAAAAAGATGTTTATGTATTACAAAATTGGGGGGGGGGGGGGGTGTGCGTCATAGAGCTTAGGGGAGGTGGGCACCCCTGGTTACGGCGACGAGTTACATAATCCCGCGTGACTCACCGTTACCTGCGTGACCAGTCACGCGACGGCCCTTGTAGCTACACAGTACAACGGCTGCCGGAATATAAGCCAGCCGCTCCCCTCACCTGAGGCCAGACCGTTACGAGAGGTCGACGAGCGTGAGTAAGTACAAGTACGTGAGTAAGTAGTAAGGCTGTGAGCCAAATTTTGTGTGGTTTAAAGTAAAGTCAGGATGAGGGTTTCTTTTTTAGGGTCCGTAGGCAAAACCAAGGACCCTTATATTTTCCTGCGTGCATCTGTCCGTCCGTCCTCTCGCGTGCTCTCACGGCTACACCTTTCATCCGATCACTTTGAAATTTGGCATGTATGTGTCTTGTACCTGCCCACATATTTTAAAAATATAGCGACTTAAAAAAAATATTTTTCAAAAATATTAGGGTAAAACAACTTAAGGGTTAAATTTTTTTAATTTTTTTTCGACACCGTGAGGGGTATCATATGAAAGGGTACGTCGAGCTGATTACAAAAATATATAATTCTTTGGATATAACTTTGATAGGACGAGCGTAGGCAAGTTTGAAGTGGGTGTAAAACGTGTCCCCCCCCCCCCCCTCTATCTCGCTTATGTGAAGTGCAAAAAATCTGAAAAAATTCCTGAACATTCTTCGACCAAAAGTAAAGATACCACTTTTTGGAAATTTCGAAAAAAATTTTATTATTTTATTTTTTATTGACAAAATACGTTTTTTTTATAATTATGGTCTTTTCGATGTATTTATATGGTTGTAGTCCGGTTCAGTGGCAAACAAATACTTTATCAGAGTGTGTTTTGAGAATATCAGACCCTTAAAATGGTTCAAAGTAAGCTTTTTAGCATTTTAAAAAAAACACTGTACACTTTACAGTTAAACACTATATAGTGTGGCCTACGGACCCTCGCTGTGTGCTGACTAGCGATGACTTGTATTTGTTGTTCTGTAAAGAGAATACGCAGATATGCTCGTAATTTAGATAATAATAAATTAACTTATAATAAATAACTCTTTTTAATTTATTATGAACTTAACTCAGATTGATATCTTAATTGGTTTGATCTCCTCTCAGTATTAACAAATTTCAATTACTTATTGTTCTCGTATTTAAATAAAAATAAAATAATTATTTCGTGAATTATTATGTAATGAAAATGTCATTAAATTATCACTAAATCGAAATAAAGAAAATTTAATAATTATTTGCGAACTTAAAATAATTATTTAATTTTATTTTCCTTGTAATTCTGTCGTTGTTATTTAGGACCGTAACTATCAACCCTGTACTATCTAGGACAGTGATTCTCAGCCTGTGGTCCGCGGGACTGTTCCAGGTGGTCCGCGGGGACTGTTCCAGGTGGTCCGCGGGACTGTTCCAGGTGGTCCGCGGGACTGTTCCAGGTGGTCCGCGGAACTGTTCCAGGTGGTCCGCGGGACTGTTCCAGGTGGTCCGCGGGACTGTTCCAGGTGGTCCGCGGGACTGTTCCAGGTGGTCCGCGGAAAGATTGAGAAAACAACCAAGAAACATATTTCATAATTAAATGTATCGAGTCAAATATCTACAGCAAATAGAATTAAATTTTGAATAAAATACGACAGAGCTAGTCCGAGGTATAAATCCAAAAAGGCGTCACAGAGTATCGGGAATCAAGAGGTCTTTCCCACCAGGAGGAGTCTAAACTTTACACAGGGCCTTCTACTCTATCTAATTTCATTAATCCTTTTTGCCTTTGCACCTAACACTGCAATTTTTTTGGCGAGGTTTGTCTGTAAATTCATAGTAATGCCAAACCTCTCTACATACCCCTACTATCTGTAAATAGGTATTTACGCACCAAGGGAGGAAACAAAGTCATTACACCCTGAGCGTTTCGGTTGGTTCCTGAGGCGTAGCCGAGGCAACCATACTGTCTAAATCCCGAGGCGCAGCCGAGGGGAACCATGAAGTTTAATCCCGAGGCGTAGCCGAGGGAGTTAATTATAGCGAGGGTGCTATGACTTTTTCCTCCCGTGGTACGTACAAGATTTTTCCTCTAGAAGGGAGAAAATCAACACAAATAAAACCTATGATTTCGATTTATCTATTTATTTAGGTATTAATAACTAAATTTACAAATTTTTGTTCCTTTAATTTTAAAAATGACTTTTAAAAGCAAAAGAAAAAGTTTTATAACATCTTGTAGTAAAAAAAATAATATGAATTAAATGTGCAATTCATCAATTCCAACTATGTTTTATTTGATTTCTATAATGACTTTCTATAACTATGTAACTATAATAATAATTCAAATGTTTAATAATACTACAATATGACTAGCTGTATATTTAATTTATTTGTGTTTGACCCTAAAATACGAGAAATCAAAAACATAAATATAACCTGATTAGACGTAACCTACCTCTTTTGTATAAGTCTTGTCTTTTAAACTCAATTATGAAGTCATAAGACATTTTAAAATGACGATACAAATTAAAGCATCACGGCAATCAAAAGTACGTGTTATTTAAACTCTCTAATATTTTTTAAAAAAACTGTTAAGCAGTCGAGTCATTCAGTTAAAGAGAAACTGCTGCTAGTTACAAAACAGGCAACACTGATTTTTAAACAATAATAAGTTGGCTCTACTGTTACTTTCCACCACGATTTTTACTTTCCGTCACGATTTCTACTTTCCACAACTAGGCTGTAATGGGATCCTTTCCTCCCTATAAAGTAGGGTGGAAAGTTAATGTTTTCTCCCTTCTGGATGAAAACATAATTTTTCAACCTATTACTTATTTCATTTTTATTTTAGTTTTAGTCAACATTCCACGCTTTACTCTGTCAAAGACTAGTCTCAGTTACGTGAGTTACTGTTCTGTTTATAGTTTGTTCTTATCCTGTTTACATTGTGTAAATTAACGTTTGTTCCTTATGTACCTATTGGTACTTTTGTGATTTTCAGTAGGTATATAATTTAATAGTAGTTTTTCAATAGATGGATGAAAATGGTGTAGTTAAAAAAACGATTATATGTTTGTGGAAGACGTTTCGACCCTACATAAGGTCATCCTCAGTCCATTTATTGACTAAAATAGTACATTACGCGTCGAGTGCGGAAAGTAGCATTTTGCATGCGAGTGTGGAGTTTGCACCCGAGCGATAGCGAGGGTAGTAAAACCACACGAGCAATGCAAAATGCCGTTTTCGCACGAGTTGCGTACCGTACTTTATCTACGATTGTTAGATTTAAATAATAAATACAGAAAAAAATAAACTTGCTGTATGTAAGTTCTATCTATCTCTTGATAAAGATGACATTAATTCATTAGTTGTATTTTTTGCCGAATTAATTATTTCTGGAGGAGTATTATTCTCCACATTTTCGTCAATTCACTTGATTCACACATTGTTTTTCACTAAAAACTCGATATAAACAGTTACTTTAATACTTACTATATACTACTTTAATGAATAGCAAATTAGTTTTGTTAAATGTAAACAAACTCGCTAGTCGTGCGTAAAGCTGAAGAATTCCTCTTCTTTACCGCGCTAGCGTGGTAAAGAAGAGGAATTCTTCAGAACTATGAGACGCGCATGCGTAATGAATACAAGTACGTAAATAATCACTTTCTACGCATCTAAACGAAGATATAATGTTTATATTTCGTATCAATCGTAGATAAAATAATAAAAAGCAAACCATCATATCAATTACATATTCTTTAAAACTTTGTTAAAATTGTAGAAGCCAATCTATTACAATTGTGCTGTATAATTAATTGTTTATTTAATAGTGATCTATGTAGAGTCGAAACGTCTCCCACAAACATATAATCGTTTTTTAACTACACCTTTTTCATCCATCTATTGAAAAACTATTATTAATACATATATAGAAGGTGGCAATAAACCTAAGGTTTATTATTTATGTAGGTATATAAGTGAACACATGTGCATAAACACATTACATATGTACCTACCTATGTATGTGTACATTTGACTACTTTCAAGCCAAATATTGACAAATTGTGCAATGAAATGCAGGATAAAGGTAGCCATTGATAATATAATTTTCATTTTTTTAAATGACATTAGTCATATCATTAAAGAACTTGTAACTCAACGCAAGTGCATTTCTATGTATATGTATAACCAAGTATAATGTGTACTCAATAAAGTTCGTATGCACGTGAAATAGAGTTAATTTTTATACGTTCTAGATATTTGTGACATTTGGGGCCTTATAAAACGTTTACAAATATTACTATATACACCGCAGATGCGTTTGATTCTAATATTATTTATTGCGCTTATTATTAATCTTATTAGCATTCTGTTATTGTAGAACTGACCCATGGAAAATATTTTATGAATAGATTACACGTTTAATTGTTGCTAATACGCGACATTTAACAATATGATAAAATATCACAAACTATTAATAAATTAAATAATATTTTAAGACGGGTAAGGGTGGGCCGAGGATGGTGGGGGGGGGGGGGGGTGTGCTTGTTGTCCGCGGGTACAGAAGGAATCTATCTAGTGGTCCACCGGTACAAAAAGGTTGAGAAACACTGATCTAGGAGATATCATTGAACCATAATTAATTTTTGTGCTGTGGGTTTTTTCCAATTAATTGTTGGGGGTCTTTGATTTTTTTTGTCCTTCTCCTTTAAACCATTTGCTTTTATTATTGTTCCTGAATTATCCTTGTGTTTTGAGATTGGTGGTATACCCTTTGTTATAGTTGGATATTCAACAAGAATACTTGTGAACAACAAGATATGAAGACATCCCCAGCCGGAGATAAACCCTGGCGCATTCATGCAGTCCGCCGCGAGCCGTATGGAACCGGTAAACGCTGCTATTCCTGTCGCAAAATGGGTCACTTAGCCGCCAGTTGTCCCCGACAAGGAGTCATCAGGCCCAGCGTCTCATCGGACAACCCATTACGACCCGAAGAAGAGCGTGTACGACCCCAATTCCCGTACGAGCTGTGTGGAAGTCAGACCCACTTCCCGTTCAACTGCCAGCGCCGATTGGCGCCTACTTTCACCTGCACCTACTGTGGAGCCTCCACACATCAAAGAGATCGTTGCCCCTGGCCTCTGCGATCCCGGCCTACCCGGCAGTGTGAAGCCACGTCACAAGAATACCGGGGGCTTCTGCCGGAACTGTCAACCCCTGCAGTAGAATGGCGATCCACCCCAGGAGGATGTAGCGGACAGCCATCAGAGCCCCGCGTACAGCCAGTGCGGGTAGACGAGACGACGGAACCTTCGAGGGACGACAAGGCTCGGCAGAGACATGTCCAAGAATTCCAAAAGAGCTACCGGGTGCACGCCGTCACCACACTGGCCGGCCAAGGTATTTTTATCACCGTTCTGCTACATGGGAGTCCACGACGCATGCTGGTAGACACTGGGGCACAAGCATCGGTCCTGTCGACTCCACTTCCTTGCGTGCCCCTAACCCCCTTCAAGTCGGCAGTCACCGCAGCTGATGGACGTCATATGACCATCAATGGACAGCAGGAGGTGGAAGTGATTATCCAGGGTGTGAGGCTACGGCACCCCTTCTTAGTGATGGCTACTTATCCCGGTTGCCCTGATCGTTTGGGCATGGACCTGCTCCGAAAAGTACCCCTAGTATTTCGCTCCGACACTGAAGAGATACAATCCGTCCGCACCGTTGGGCGAGCCGAAGTCGCGACAGCGAAACCCTTGGGTGACGAACACTGGCCCCACCTGACCGATCAGCTCCGGACACGCTTGACCGCCGTCAAAAGACACCTTCAGAGCCTAGCGCCGAACATCAGCCGATACCGACGGGTCGTCGCCTGGGCTATCCTCCAGGTAGCGCTGGGGAATCGATTCTCTGAGAATCGGGTACCCGATTCTTACCCCTTCGATTCTGGGAATCGATCCCCTTGTCCTAGAATCGAATCTCAGGTAGGAATCGATTCCGTAACGGAATCGAAAGGAACCGATTCTGTGGTGGAATCGAAAGGCTTCGATTCCCAGGTAGAATCGTAAGGGACCGATTCTCAGGAAGAATCCAAGGATGCGATTCCAATCCGAGATCCATTCCACATGCTTTAAACATGCCTTTTCACCTATTTTTTTTTTTTTTTTTTTTTAGGATATTACAATATGTATATTGAGAAATTATATTCTATAATTTAATAATATTTGTAAAATAATAACAATACACAAAGTATCCTCGTAAGATGTTATACGGCTTGAACACTTTGCAGAATATAATGTGATAAAAATTATGATTTTAGATTTTTGTAAAGAGTGGAGAATTATACCGTTTTAGTGCAAAGTTCAAGTTAAACTAAATTTAAAGAGTGCTACAATAGAATCTCCGGTATGAACAGGAACTGATTGTGAATGAGGTAGAAGTAGGAACCGATTCTAAGGTGGAATTGAAAGGATTCGATTCCACCTCAGAATCGGCTCCCTATCAGATGTAGGAATATATTATATATCCTATCCACTTTCTACAATCCACCACATTTCTTCCTTCAGAATGTTGCATCATATGTATTGAAAATTATATTGTATATCAAACTGTTAACAATGGTAAACAAAATTTTAAAAACCCAAAATCTTCTTTTTTCTAGATTAAGATTTTAAGATAGTTTGTGTTTAGGGTATTTTATTTTCTTTGACCCGTCACTTAATTGTGGGTTATAATTTCTCAATATTTGTGCATACCCTGAAAAAATTAAGTGGTAGTGAAAAGGACAAGTGTAAAACATGTGGAATCGGATCTTGTTAGGACTTGTTTCCTTGCGATTCTAGCTGATAATCGGTTCCTTTCGATTCCAACTGGGAATCGAATCCTTTCGATTCCACCTCAGAATTGGTTCCTCCTTTCCTACATCTACCTCATTCACAATCGGTTCCGTTCACAATCTCATACCGAAGGTTCTATTCTAGCACTCTAAAATATATTTTAACCAGGACTAGGTATTAAAATGGTATAATTCTCCACTCTCAATAAAAATATAATATCTTAATATTTATCATATTATATTCTGCAAAGTGATCAAGGTAAATTACATTTTACGAAGATAATTTGTGTATTGTTTTATAAATATATATTATTATTATTAAATATAATTTATCAATATATATGTTGCAATACCCTAAAAAAAAGTAGGTGCGGAAAAAATATGTATAAAACATGTGGAATCGGATGTCGGATTCGAATCGGGCCCTTTCGATTCCAAGACAGAATCGGTTTCTTTCGATTCCACCTCAGAATCGGTTCCTTCCGATTCCACCTCAGAATCGGTTCCTTGCGATTCTACCTGGGAATCGAATCCCTTCGATTCCAACACAGAATCGGTCCCTTTCGATTCTACCTCAGAATCGGGCCTTCCGATTTTACCTTAGATTCAGTTACTTAATTAAATATAATATGAAATGAAGATGATAAATGTGTGGATTCAATTTCTTATTTTTACCTGTCAGATAGTTACAATGTAATAGTTTAACCCCCGTCAAGCCGGCAGCCACCGCAGCTGATGGACGTCATATGACCATCAATGGACAGCAGGAGGTGGAAGTGATTATCCAGGGTATGAGGCTACGGCACCCCTTCTTAGTGATGGCTGCTTATCCCGGTTGCCCTGATCGTTTGGGCATGGACCTGCTCCGAAAAGTACCCCTAGTATTTCGCTCCGACACTGAAGAGATACAATCCGTCCACACCGTTGGGCGAGCCTTGGGTGACGAACCTCGGCCCCACCTGACCGATCAGCTCCGGACACGCTTGACCGCCGTCAAAAGACACCTTCTGAGCCTAGCGCCGTCAGAGGACATCAGCCGATACCGACGGCGTCGCCTGGGCTGTCCTCCAGCTCCAGGTGAAAGCTATGCGGACCCTCCTCCCTGGGGCTGAATATACTTCGTCTTCCCCCCCTCCCACCACCCTCCGTAGAGGACGAACCTTACACGCCACCTGTGCTAAGCTAGGTGTTAAACCACTAAGCCGAATCGCCTTAGGCGCCGCCTACCCGGATCAATGTGCTCCAGGTGTCTTCCACAACGGCCGACCACCCTACGCGAGCCAGAACCTGGTCATCCCCTGCCCAGTATGTGACCAACACCGTGTCCGCATGATAGGGTGGCGCTGCCGGGCCTGTCACGCCTTTTGGTCTCGGCTCAAGAAGAGCGCCCACTCACCAACTTCCAACCACCCCCCGGAGCAGAGACGACCTTCGACGTGCCCCAGTTGCCGTCAAGCTGCATCTGGCGCTCCAACCAGTCACCACCCGCTAGCAACTCCTCTAGTTCCGACGTGGAAGTCGGCTTGCGAAGAAGAAAGGGGTGTAACCAGGTGTGCCGTTCAGGATTGTATTTAAAAGTTAACGTCAGGCTAAGTGCCAAGTTAGCCATGCCAGCTGAGTGCCGAGGGAGAGATTGGCGCCACAGGAAGGGAAAGTCTGGCCTGGAGTTATGGATACCGCTAAGCGGTGAGTACCACAAATTAATATCTGTAAATTATTTTCAATTATATAATTGTCAACGGACGACAGTGTCCGGAACCTAACGACATCAGTTTTATTGAAAACAAAAGTTCCCTCTTTCTTAATCTCAGGAAACAGTAACCGTCCGCCACAGCCCAGTACAACTTCTTTCCAACGAGTTGAGGACGTATTACAATTTGGTCCGCTAGGAGCTTTGATATCATTTTATATAAAATTTAGAACCTCTATCGGCAAAGTATAGTACTACAATGAAAACAAGTGAAAACCAAGGTACCTCCTATTATAATCTAACTTCCTGGCATGATATTTAGCGCGTCGCAATTAACACGTCTTAAACTGACACTTCAGCCTGCTGTCGATAAAATATTGTACTATAAATGAAAAACTATCGCCCTCCTGTGTAATCCTAGTTCCTGGCATGATATTTAAAGCGCCACATTTTTCATGTCGTTTTTTGCGTGACGGAAATTTCCCCAAAACTAAAATATATCCATGATAAAAAAATTGATTGAAGCAAGAAATTTGATAAAATTTAAACTTGTAAATGCTATTTACGTACCTAGAGCAGTAAGGGCGTTATTACAGGCCGAGGGCAAAGTTTGAAAGCACGAGTGCGTTTAACGCCCGAGGCCTGTCATGTCGCTTACTGCTCGTGGTGCGTACACTATTTTATCGCCCACCACATGTAAACTAATTACTAAACATGAAAACTATTTTGCCGTAATCTTCAAAACAATAAATGCATATTAAGGTTACATCAGTACCAAAACAAACCGCAGTTATAAAAATATTGATTGTTACTAATTGAACAGCTGACGCGACGCAAGCGCTTCCTGCCCGCGGCGTGCAGGAAGCGGCCGCTTCTGGAACTAGCAGCCCGAGAACTACTAGCGCTTCTTTCACGCCGCGCCGCGGCCAGGAAGCGGCCGCTTCTCGAACTACTAGCGGCCCTGTAAAGATAAAGCATGCATTTTTACAGGCCCCAGGGCTGTAAAATGGAACTTTACCGGCCGCTCAGGATAGGTAGGTATGTTTACAAGTGGAGGGCGATAAAATCCATTTTGACCCCACTAAAAGATCTAGCCTCAATACCGGCAATAATTCCGGTTAAATTAATTTAATTTTTACTGGTCTTATATTACGTTGCTTTGTAAGTTTCATCGCACGTTTCCGTTACCCCGATTTTGAACCACTTCCCGAATTTCAATCTTCCCCAAATTTTGCACATGGAAACAACTAAGGTAAAAAATACAGAAACCAAAACAAAAAAAAAATCAAAATAAGACCAGTTTTCAAAAATGGTATTTTTATATTAATTATTAAATAGTATAATTCACAAATGTGTACATATATTACCTGATAAAGTGCTTCATCGCAAGCTCCTTGGATTCCTAAATTAATCATGGTATTAGTTAGAGAGCGACCCATGTAGTACTCCAGAGATAAATAGTACACCCTCTGTAAACAAATTAAACAAAATTCTCGTAAGCATAAAAGTAATTCATTGCAGTATCTTCTAAATCACTCATTTAAAAGTTAAATTAAATTTAGGTATTTAAATCCGCTATTTGTCGTTCGACTAGTCCACACATACTAAAGTAATCTGGACAAGTCAAAAAGTCGACTGTGTCGATCGGCATAGTGTGGACACGGCTTAAGAATAGTTGTGGCACGATCAAATTAAGATATTTTTATACTATATATATAGTCCAGGAGATAGCGTGCAAAAAAGTGTCTGACTAACATCAAGCTAGAATTTTGTGTATAAGTTAATATTTTAGTGCCTTTTGAAAATATGTGGTTGGCTAAGTTCGTCTGCGGGACATAGCTTAGCAATAGGCATTTGAAAAAACTAACCGGTGGAGAGCGACCTTGTCCCGCTCTTTTTGGTGGTCAATGTGCAAAAAAGTGTCTGAAAGGTGGTGAAAAAAGGTGGTGCGTGCAAAAAAGTGTCTGACTAACATCAAGCTAGAATTTTGTGTATAAGTTAATATTTTAGTGCCTTTTGAGAATATGTGGTTGGCTAAGTTCGTCTACGGGACATAGCTTAGCAATAGGCATTTGAAAAAAAACTAACCGGTGGAGAGCGACCATGTCCCACTCTTTTTGGTGGTCAATGTGATTTTCATGATCCTGAGTACGAACTTAGTTAATAGACCAAAAATCAAGTTAATGGTAGTTGCCACTTAATAGGCGGGCCTCTTTGATTTGGAGTAATATTTGACTAACTGACCTATTAAGTAACAAACTACCATAAACTTGATTTTTGGTCTGCTAACTAAGTTCATACTCAGGATCATGAAAATCACATTGTCCACCAAAAAGAGCGGGACAAGGCCGCTCTCCACCGGTTAGTTTTTTTCAAATGCCTATTGCTAAACTATGTCCCGCCGACGAACTTACTTACGAACAGGTTATGTCTCGCAGATGATCTTTGCCGACCACATATTCTTAAAAGGCATCAAAAGATTTACTTGTACACAAAATTCTAGCTTGATGTTAGTCAGACACTTTTTTGCACGCTATCTCCTGGACTATATTAGTAGCATCAGACAAACTAATATAGTAATATCTATTATATCCAACTAGATGGTTTTATTGGAACGAAGTTCCTTATGACACGTTCTGGAGCCCGGGAGTAAATCCGAAAAATACTACCAAAATCACCGTCACGCAAAATCCGTCACGCAAAATCCGTCACGAAATCTACCGGTGACAATAACTTGAGTAAAAGATCACCGAGTTAGTTGAAATTTGGTACACATGTTCATTTTACCAATGCCCAGACTAAGTTCGTTGGACAACATTATCCGCCCAAGCGTTCACGCGCAACGCTCGCGTTAACGTAAGCTTCAAAAATCTTAAGACGGGAAAAAGTGTTATTATGGAAGCCTGTTACTGGACTTGTTTTGTTTATTTTTTGTTATATGTCAAAATGTCACTTGGTTTTTGTAAATATAAGAAAACATAATCTCGGTCTTGATAAAAGTAAAATTGATCTGTGCTGACGCATATTTCAATATATTATTATAATGCAGCGTACTTAATCCAAGAAAAAAATCTAACTTCATCTATTTAATGAGACAAACAACTTTTTTGAATAATTTTTTTAGTAAAAGAAAACAACTTTTTTACCGATATCTTCCGTTCTAACGTATAACGATTTTAATAAAACTTCTTACACATTGTCTAAAGTACAATTGAAACAGGCATGTAAAATTTCAACCGGATTCAAGCAGAAGCTTTAGAGTAGGGAAGAGATATATTTTATAATATTTTAAATTAATAGGCCGGGTAGGTAGAAAACAGTCCTATTTCAATCCAACATCCTTTAACAAACATACTACTATAATAAACTCATCATGATCAACTTTTTTCTTATATTCAATATATATTTATAGTAAGACGCTTGCTTTAATGATACAAATA
The DNA here is from genome assembly GCA_951217055.1 of Gerris lacustris. Taxonomy (NCBI): domain Eukaryota; kingdom Metazoa; phylum Arthropoda; class Insecta; order Hemiptera; family Gerridae; genus Gerris; species Gerris lacustris. Next base: position 3,042,093 of record OX578281.1, on the reverse strand, counting down.
ATGATTTTCTTTTAATTGTTCCTTAACTCTGCTAGGTACAAACAGTTACTTACTTTTAATTTTGCCTCTTTTCTAACTCCACCATGTATAAGTAGTTAGCAAGGTATAGGAACTTAGCAGTGTAATTTTATAATTTATATTTAATGAAAAATATAAGGAACTTCGTTCTTACCGGCCGTCCCGCGACACCACACGTATTTTTTATATCTTACGAATAAGCATTATGCTCATTTATTCAAATAAGTTCGAGATTTTTGATGGATCAACCTATTGGTTAGATCATAAATTATTATTATGAAATAGAAAGCTGAGGCAATGAGGCAACGCAGGTGTAAGCTTCAGGTAGTGAAACATTATACGCTAAAAAAGTATCAGGTATATTCTGGACCCGACCCCAAAAAAGCGATTAGTTAAGTCATATCTCCGGCATTTTTTTCCAAACAAACGTCATATGGATAAACCTAGAAGGTAAGATAGTTTAATGACTGAAAAGTACACACCTATATTACACTGTTCACTGCTCTTAAGAAAAACCCCCCTTAAGATCTTTTCTTGCAATAAATTATATTTAGATTTAATAAAAAAATACTAAAACCAAATTTATAACCCTAAGATCCAAGCAAACATTTATTGAAGCGAGCGTAAGCGAGCTTCTTACATTCAACGAAATATGCATCTTGTCTGTCTGTCTGTCAGTAACGTTTACGCGTGTGACGATAACTTGAGTAAAAGATGACAAAAAAATTGAAATTTGGTATACATGTTTATCTTACTAATACTCAGGCTAAGTTCGTTGGACGTGATTCGTCCAAGAGTTCGCGCGCAACGCTCGCGTAAACGAGAGGTTCAAAAATTAAATTGGAATTTCAGGACGGGAAAAGATTCTATCATCATCTATTCGATGAGACGAACATTTTTTACACATAACATCTTTTAGTAAAACCAACAGCGACACCGCTATGAATTATACACCATCTAATGCACAATTGAAACAGGCATGCAAAATTTCAATTTGATACGTGCTGTAGTTTTTTTTTTGTAGCAAAGAGATACATTTTATAATAATTGAAAAGGAGATTTGTGGTTACTGGTTAGAGGAATAGTAAGAATGCGGGGTGGTTCCCTTACTACTAGCCGCTGTACTACTACTATACTCATTATCTATCAACTCATCATGATTCATGATCATGATTATCTATTTTTTCAATATTCAATACATATTTATTACTATTACTATACGCTCGCTTCAATGATAGAGCCACTCGATGCCTAGTTCAAATACACTAACAAACATCACACACAACCACAAAGGATTATATTTAATTCCTTATGTACTTAGTAAACAAAGCCACAAAAAAACCTTGCAACAGTTAAATCCCAAGTTTCAAGTTCCAAACAAACAGAAAGCAGCGAAATAATAATACTAATAGTATTTAAAGATAGCAAGGACCAGTCAAAATTATAAAGTTAATCTCTTTTGTGTCCAAACTTGTTTATAAGGTAATATTTCGTCCCTTAATTTCGGAACATCTTCAAACCTTGAAAGTAGTATAAGTAGAATTAAATCATACGGTGTCGAAAAAAATAAAAAATATTTAACCCTCAAGTTTATTTACCCTAATTTTTTTTGAAAAATATTTTTTTTAAGTCGCTATATTTTTAAAATATGTGGGCAGGTACAAGACACATACATGCCAAATTTCAAAGTGATCGGAAGAAAGGTGTAGCCGTGAGAGCACGCGAGAGGACGGACGGACAGACACACGCAGGAAAATATAAGGGTCCTTGGTTTTGCCTAAGGACCCTAATAAATTAGACAATATAGGCTTGACAATAGGGTGAGAGGTAGCTATATGCTACACCAATTGACAGTCTATTTTTCATGTATTAAAGTATCAATATAGCAAAATTTAAAGGGCGCAGACGGTTGAAATTTATCTAGGGGCCATCTGCGGTCTACTTTCACCGTACCATCAAAAATTCATAAAAATCAGATTAGTAATTTTGAAAATGTAGGTGTAAATAAATGTCAGTTTATGCGCTTGTGAAAGAGAAACAAATGGGCGCAAAGGTGAAAACGTATATGGGACAAACAATGGGCTGATATTATGACCTACCATCCAAATTTCAATAAAATAACGACGAGTAGGTTTTAGTATATATGGCCGACAGACAGACAGACACGAATCCAAAAAATTGCCCTGATGTCTGAAACGGATTTCTGTCTTAGAATTTTTTATATCGGAGACTTAAACGTTTTTATTTCTTCAGAAAGATCACACAGCTTCTGTTACCTTCGGTAAGCTCGGGAGCAAACAAAAGGGGAAACAATTAAATTAATTAGACAATAATAGCTTGTAAAAGCAAAAAAACTATAAAGTAAGTGCAAGGATACGAGGAAGCTATGTGCCACACTAATTTAAACAGTCTACATTAAATTATTACTCCTTCTTGAAGGTATAACAAAAGAATGGTAGACCATTTTTACTTTCTCATATAAAGAGAAAGTATTGTGATGGCGTGAAAATTCGATTTTGAGATTTTGATGGATTTACACGTTTTGAGGTCCCCTGAGTCCAAAAAAGTGGTTTTTAAAAAATGTCTGTCTGTCTGTCGTCTGTCGTCTGTGCAGACGCCTGGAGCCTAAACTACTGGGCCGATTTTAACGAAATTTGGCATACATGTTCAGAAAAATCATACCCCGAGGCGAAATCGAGAAATGAATTTTAGCTCCAAATTTAGGGGCGCTACCCCCCAAAAACTCTGAAAAAACGTGAAAAAAAATTATTTCACGAAAACGGTTCCGACGATTTTTATTAAAAAATTCTAAAATATAGTCCATTTAAATACGAATCCAACGATGTAAGCCGTTTTCCCGGGAAAAATCTAGTTCCTGAGAAAAAAGCTTAAAACGCGGACCGAGAGAGCCCAGGTTAGATTCCCCGCCCGGGAGAAGTTATTTTTATGATAAATTTTAATGAAATACTCAATAATAATTAAATTTACATACGAAAACTAATAAATGGAAAACACTGGGCCAAATAATTATGAACTCGTATATGAGAAAATTTGTCTGAGTTGTCTCGGGCCGATTTTTTATGATACCTTAAGGAGGAAATAAATTTTCTGAAGCGTCGGTGACGCCGACCTTGAAAAACTCTGAAAATTGTGAATAATGTTTTTCCGAAAACGGTTCTGACGATTTTGATTTTAAAACAATATTATAATGTAGTCCATTTATATACAAATATAAGTCGTTTGCCCGGGAAAAATCTAATTGCCGAGATATTGATGAATATATTCCTGATTTAGCCTATACACTTTGCAATTAGTATTAATTTTTTACACTCAGATTGGCCAACCTCTTTGAGAAAAAAATAAAGCCACTAGGACTGTGGAAGGAGTGAGACCAGTGACAGTTGTATTTGTTTAGTTGGCAGACCTTCTCGAATTCAAAATCCAGTGCTCTCATTGGCTCCCCTCCAAATTTATTCGATTTTCCCGAGCTGTCACAAGTGAATACTAATTGTAAAAAGAGTATAAAATGGAAAACGCTACATTAGGGGGATTTTAATTTAAGTATATCTTATCCATGACTATTCATAGAGCGAGCTTAGAAGATTCTGTTGTGAAAGTACTCCATCCTCCATATGAAAAGACTAAGAATTAATAAATAATAGGTTATCTATGTGAGATCATAAAAACCTATTCACAGAAAATGTATAAACTCTAAATTATATAACAAGTTCAATTGTGTCATTACACAATGCACCCCAACTATTATTCGGCATTTTATTGCTGTTAACAATTTCTTTATATAGAATTTCCGAGAGCTTTTCTTTATTTAAGCACAAAGCTATTATCAAATAAACCAATGATCGAATAATACTCATGTCTCATGTTGGTCTCAGAGTGTTTCCTCCCACTCTTCCTTCCTTGAGTATCTTCTTTCCTTTGCGTAGAGTCCTGTTCACGTTATCAACAAAGCCGAATATATTATTAATAGCTATTTACGTACCTAGAGCAGTAAGGGCGTTATTACAGGCCGAGGGCCAAGTTTGAAAGCACGAGTGCGTGTAACGCCCGAGGCCTGTCATGTCGCTTACTGCTCGTGGTGCGTACACTATTTTATCGCCCACCACATGTAAACTAATTACAAAACACGTAAACTATTTTACCGTAATCTTCAAAAACAATAAATGCATATTAAGTTTAAATCAGTACCAAAACAAACCGCAGTTATAAAAATATTGATTGTTTACAAATTGAGGGGCTTGCTGCAAAAAGGATGCAGCTCCATTTTTTCACAATTTTAGTTATATATTACATTATGTTTAGAAAAAAATACTCTATCTATTGGTGCAAGAAGGATACAAATCCATTGAGTAGTTCATAGTTTTCATCAGTCATAGCTGACTGTCTTGCATGTTTGGTGTAAGAACGATGCAGCTCCTGGAGTTGACTCCTTTATGCCCCAAAGTTAAGTGGGTTATTTTCAGATAACTGCGTATCTCAAAATAAAAAACCATGCTTTAACGCAATATTTTCATTACTTAGTATGAAGATGATGTTTCAATAAAATCGTTAATCGTTATCCGGAGCCCGGCCACAGTTTTATGCCTTGCGACAGAGATTTTGGGCTAATTAAAAAAAAAAAATTGAGGAAAACTGATAGAGTTTTTCTGCCTAGTGAATATGCTCAAATCATTAAAAAATACTACTAAACTACTACTACTTACTAGCAGCAAATTTTGCTGTCACTCAAGTAAACTATACAATGATTTTACAACTTCGTCGATGCTTTAAAAAATTTCTTTTTGAGGTCCCCTTACTCAATTACACCGAATAAAGGAAAGGAAACATATTTTATTACAAAATACGTGTTTATTTATGATTCCAAGCATTTACTGTAAGGCAATTATTATGCAGTCAGAGTGTGAAACTGCTAGTTCCAATAGCAGTAATGATGATTGACTTTAAAAGATTGATACATCTCACATAGTTAAGATTTTTTACACTGTTTTGTGTACATAAACAATAATAATAAATAAATGCGAAATATGATGTGTCTTTGTTGTGATGTTTCTTTTTTATTTGACATCATTTGATTCCTAAAAACAGTAATAATTAAAGTTTTTTGTTCCAAACACAACCTAAAAAAGTGGATTTTTAGAATGTTTGGTGCAAAAATGAGGTAGCTCCAAAATTTTAAATTTTATTCTGCTTTATAGAAATAATATTTTTAATCACAAGTATACTTAAATTAAGTGTTTACAGGTAGACAATACATGGAAAATTTAATTTTAACTCAAACAAAAAAGGGAAATTTTAAAACAGTTTTTTGCATTTTACTCAAAATGATAAAAAGTGGAGCTGCATCGTTATTGCAGCAAGCCCCTCAATTGAACAGCTGACGCTGAGAACTATTAGCGCTTCTTGCACTCCGCGGCCCGGCCAGGAAGCGGCCGCTTCTCGAACTACTAGTGGCCCTGTAATGAAAATGCATGCATTTTTACAGGCCCCAGGGCTGTAAAATGGAACTTTACCGGCCGCTTAGGATAGGAATGTTTACAAGTGGAGGGCGGTAATAGTACATTACGCGTCGAGTGCGGAAAATAGCATTTTGCATGCGAGTGTGGAGTTTGCACCCGAGCGACAGCGAGGGTGGTGAAAAACCACACGAGCAATGCAAAATGCCGTTTTCGCACGAGTTGCGTACCGTACTTTATCTACGATTGTTAGATTTAAATAATAAATACAGAAAAAAATAAACTTCCAGTATACAAGTTCGTATTTCCCTTTTGATATAGATAACATTAATTCATTAGTTGTATTTTGTGCCGAATTATTTCGGGAGGCGTATTATTTCTCCTCATTGATTTTCACTGATATCATTGATCTTCATTGATAATTATTTCTGGAGGATTATTATTCTCCACATTTTCGTCAATGCCACTTGATTCATTCATTGTTTTTCACTAAAAACTCGATATAAACAGTTACTTTAATAAAAGAATAGCAAATTAGTCTTGTTAAATGTAAACAAACTTGCTAATCGTGCGTAAAGCTGAAGAATTCCTCTTCTTTACCGCGCTAGCGTGGTAAAGAAGAGGAATACTTCAGAACTATGAGACGCGCATGCGCAATGAATACAAGTACGTTAATAATCACTTTCTACGCATCTAAACAGAGATATAATGTTTATATTTCGTATCAATAGATAGAGTATTTTTTTCTAAACATAATGTAATATATAACTAAAATTGTGAAAAAATGGAGCTGCATCCTTTTTGCAGCAAGCCCCTCAATTTGTAAACAATCAATATTTTTATAACTGCGGTTTGTTTTGGTACTGATTTAAACTTAATATGCATTTATTGTTTTTGAAGATTACGGTAAAATAGTTTACGTGTTTTGTAATTAGTTTACATGTGGTGGGCGATAAAATAGTGTACGCACCACGAGCAGTAAGCGACATGACAGGCCTCGGGCGTTACACGCACTCGTGCTTTCAAACTTGGCCCTCGGCCTGTAATAACGCCCTTACTGCTCTAGGTACGTAAATAGCTATTAATAATATATTCGGCTTTGTTGATAACGTGAACAGGACTCTACGCAAAGGAAAGAAGATACTCAAGGAAGGAAGAGTGGGAGGAAACACTCTGAGACCAACATGAGACATGAGTATTATTCGATCATTGGTTTATTTGATAATAGCTTTGTGCTTAAATAAAGAAAAGCTCTCGGAAATTCTATATAAAGAAATTGTTAACAGCAATAAAATGCCGAATAATAGTTGGGGTGCATTGTGTAATGACACAATTGAACTTGTTATATAATTTAGAGTCATCAATCGTAGATAAAATACAATACGAATTTTATATAAGCACGGATTTAAGATGAAAAGCCATTGTATAAGTCATTTTGTTTCCGAGCTTACCGAAGGTAACGGAAGCTATGTGATCGTTCTGAAGAACGATAATATTTTATTCTGAATACACAGACTTTTTGCCAGATTTGTGTCTGTCGGTCTGTCGGCCTGTCCCTCAATTATGGCGAACCAATATATATCTTAAAAACTAATCGTCCGATTTTAATGAAATTCGGATGTTAGGTCATAATTAGCCTATTGCAGGTCCCATATAAGTTTCAAACTTCAACGCCATTTTGTTTCTCTCCCACATGCGCACAAACATACATCTATTTACACCTATAGCTTCAAAAGTACTCGTCTGATTTGTATGAAACGTTTATAGTTTATCGAAAGTAACCCGCAGATAGCCCCAGATTAATTTGAACAAATAAAATGCATGTAAAAAATCATAACAATTTTGACAGATTAGATAAACGGAGGAAATAATTAAATAAATTAGACAATAATGGCTTGTATAAGCATAAAAACAATAAAGTACGTGATAGGATTTGAGGAAGCTATGTGCCACACCAATTACCAGTATATTTAATATCTAAATGGAAGTCTCGAAAAAAAAAAAAAAAAAAAAAAAAAAAAAAACAAGAGAGAAGAGGACAGGAAGGTTTCATTTAGGTTAGCTTCAACGCGAAAAAGTTTGTTTTGGAACTTCCACAATTGGGGACTCTACTCCCCAAAAACTGAAAAAACGTGAAAAAATTATTTCTTGAAAACTGGTCCAACAAAAAAAAAAAAATCTAAAATATAGCCTATTTAAATATGAATCTAACGATATAAGCCGTTTTTCCGGGAAAAATCTAGTTCCTGAGAAAAAAAAGCTTAAAACGCAGACGGAGAGAGCCCGGGTTTGATTCCCCGCCCAGGAGATCTTATTTTTACTACGTTTTTATTAGCTTGCTTTCTTGTTTGTTTGTTTGTTTGTCCGGTACAAATCTGGCAATCGATTTCTAACTAGCTTCCCGAATAGCTAGACATTTGAAACTTTTAGCATAGCTCAGAACACGATGACAATGCATTATTTTAATAATTTTAGCCATCTTTCAGCAGAATTTAATTGGTTTTCAACAAATTTTGCTGTACGGAAAGTTAGTTCGGAAAAAATCCGCAAGTTATTTTATTTGTTTGCCATATCCCATATTTACGCAATCTTCATTTTGACGGGTCTCAAATTTGTGATAGATAAACATTGAATGACAGCAAAACAGGAAATATCGATTATATTATTTATCGATTATATTATTTATATTACTTCAAATATATCGATGGCACGCTTTAGATTTGGTGTAGGGGAGACCCCTTGTACAAAGATTTGTCCTTTTATAGGTTTAAGATCTTAGATGGTTGTTATTTATGTGAAGTAAATAAATTCGGAACTATTTTTTTTTTTTTTTTCACTAACATTATATATTATATAACAATAACAATTATATTATCAACATTACATACGATTCAACAGAAAATTTAAAAACGTAGTATATAAAAAGTTATTTTTATCTTGAAATTATTATGATACATTTTGATGAAATGTTCAATAATAATTAAATTTACATACGAAAACTAACAAATGGAAAACATTGGGCTAAATAATTATGAACTCGTATATGAGAGAGTTTGTCTGAGTTGTCTCGGACCGATTTTTTCTTGTTAGGATAGGATCTGGGAATTGAACCCAGACAATGTGGGAGTATAGTGTGTAGACCTTGACTCCAGTAGGCCACTCGAACACGCCGATCCCCTGTGAACATGTTAATATCATGAGCTGAACACGTGATCAACCGTGCAAGCTCTTCTGACCACGCAGGTTACTCCCCCCTCCACTTTGATCATCATATGGCAAATGTTGTATGCATCATGCACAAAAATCTGAATGATTTAACATATACAAATGTTGATACATAGCAATATTATGTCGGCAGTTGCCTGAAACTATTATGTGTCGAGACATGGACGATTAAAATAATTACCGTAAAATTTCCCATATAATACATAAAGACTGAATTTAGGGCTCACATTTAAAGAAAATTAAGAATTCACCTATACTACCCACCCAAAATTCAGGGATAATTTTATGCTTGTGTGAATAGTACACAAGCTTTTAGTATATTTTTACTTTCTCATATAAAGAGAAAGTATTGTGATGGGGCGAAAATTCTATTTTGAGATTTTAATGGATTTACACGTTTTGAGGACCCCTGAGTCCAAAAAAGTGGTTTTTAAAAAGTATCTGTCTATCGTCTGTCGTCTGTGCAGACGCCTGGAGCCTAAACTATACTGGGCCGATTTTGATGAAAAAAAAAATTATTTGAGTTCACCAAATTATTGCAAATTGAAATTGCGCTTATAAATCTATATAATCTCTATATTTTTTCTATGATGGGTCAAAAACTTCCGCCCATGTTTCAAATTTCAACTTTTTAGCTTAAACGGTTCGGGAGATATGAACCTAAGAGCGCGGACGGACAGAAAGACACATCACCCTCGGCATAAGGGTTTCGAAATCCTAAAAATAGGTGAAAATTGTCAGTTTTATACGCGATATTTTACGGTAATTGCTTTCTACCAATTTCATATTATGAAAATGAAAAGTATCTAAGACATTTCTTGTCAGGGAAGATGTCATTGGCCATGCCAAGGTCATAATACCGGCTCTTACGTAACAGAGATGAGTTTGTAAATACAACAAAACTGTCGTACAATTTATTAAAGCGACTCTCCTAACATTTCTGGAATATGGTTTAGCACAAATTTTTCTTCTGTACTCCCTGTGATATGTAGTTAAATTATTTTATCTACGATTGATACGAAATATAAACATTATATCTCTGTTTAGATGCGTAGAAAGTGATGTATTCAGAATAAAATATTATCGTTCTTCAGAACGATCACATAGCTTCCGTTACCTTCGGTAAGCTCGGAAACAAAATGACTTATACAATGGCTTTTCATCTTAAATCCGTGCTTATATAAAATTCGTATTGTATTTTATCTACGATTGATACGAAATATAAACATTATATCTCTGTTTAGATGCGTAGAAAGTGATTATTAACGTACTTGTATTCATTGCGCATGCGCGTCTCATAGTTCTGAAGTATTCCTCTTCTTTACCACGCTAGCGCGGTAAAGAAGAGGAATTCTTCAGCTTTACGCACGATTAGCAAGTTTGTTTACATTTAATAAAACTAATTTGCTATTCTTTTATTAAAGTAACTGTTTATATCGAGTTTTTAGTGAAAAACAATGAATGAATCAAGTGGCATTGACGAAAATGTGGAGAATAATAATCCTCCAGAAATAATTATTTCGGCAAAAAATACAACTCAAGAATTAATGCCATCTTTATCAAGAGAGAGATACGAACTTACATACAGCAAGTTTATTTTTTTCTTTATTTATTATTTAAATCTATCAATCGTAGATAAAGTACGGTACGCAACTCGTGGGAAAACGGCATTTTGCATTGCTCGTGTGGTTTTACTACCCTCGCTGTCGCTCGGGTGCAAACTCCACACTCGCATGCAAAATGCTACTTTCCGCACTCGACGCGTAATGTACTATTACATTTAAAAACTTAAAATTAAATGGAGTAATCGCATCCACATTTCTCCAGTTTTGAAATTCTACTATTCACTTAGCCTAAATTCTGATAAATAATAAACATTGCTTGGGAGTTTGAAACTCAATTTTAACTTTAACATACATGTAAGATAGCAAGGTAGCTTTGATATGTTTACGTATTGCTTCTGAAGGGTTGTTTATCATATTATGCAAATACAAATCGTTTAAGCGAATTTTCGAAGAAAATTAAGCTATTGCAATGGCTTCAAATTTTTTGTAATGAGAATGTTTGAACATTTTTTTCATGGAAATCCGTTTTAGGCCATTCTTAATCGATTCCTGAAATTGAATACTTATTTTATGTATTTATGTATGTGTCACTACAGACGATATCTCACGCTGGGATGCACTTAAAAAATCAAAACAAATTTTAAAATGTCAATATATATATATATCAAAAGAAAGGATGAGTTCGTTGGTCAGAATTTTTTAAGTTCATTTAGTTCGTTTTTAGTTTTGTTTGTAGTTTTCGTTTGGGTCACATTTTGACAATTTAGGGTCACAAATAGCATAAAAATGTGTTTTTTCCATTTTACCCCCCTCTTACTTGAAAATATGACAAAAGTGTACATAACAACAATTACTGGGTACTTCTTTAGATTGTCACTCCCCTATGTTGTTCAAGAATATAAATGAGTTTGACTAAATAACTAGAAAGACAAAGGATGTTTAGTGTTTAGTGCAATGTACTTTTAGACAAAGGAATATCACACTTCTGTTCTTACATTACAAGGGGAGTAACAGTCTAAAGAAGAACATCCCATACACCTTCTTTAGATTGTTACTCCCCTCTAATTTTTTATAAGGGGAGTAACAATCTAAAGAAGTGCCAATTACTGTACTCTTAACTCTTAAAGAGCTTTCCACGACATGCCTCTTGAAGGGTGAATACTATTTTGACTTTTGTACCCCGTACCCCTGTGTACCAAATTTTTTTTTCACCCATCAAAATTCTAAAACAAAATTTTCATATTTTTTCATAAGCCAATAATACGCAGATTTCTTTGAAAATATGCTCATTAAATCATGGTGCATGACTGGGCTTTTTTTATTTATTGTGAAATACAATTTGTTTTTAACTTGATAATGACCCCAAGGAGGAGTTGAAATATAGCAAATTTAGTAGGTACATAATATAAAAGAATGAAAAAGTAAAAGTTTTGCTATCGAGCTTAGTGAAGGTAACAGAAGCTATGTCATCGCTCTGAAGAACAATATTTATTTATGCACCTAGGGAGTAAAGTAAGCCATTATTCCCCGAGTGAAAAAAGTTGGTTCTTGAGGCGAAGCCGAAGGAACCATGGTCCCTAAATCCCAAGGGAATTAGACTCTTTAATTCCCGAAGCGCAGCCGAGGGAATAACTCTAATTAGCAGCCGAGGGAGATAATTATCGCAAGGGGAATAATGGCACTTTACTCACGAGGTACATACAATATTTTAGCTCCTGTAGGAAGTAAATACACATTTTCGTCCATAGCACAGTTTTTATTTATTATTTTAATAAATAACAATAATTATTACAACTTTTAATAGCAGAAATAAGAGATTCAATATTAAAAACAAATAAGAATTGGAATTAAACTCAAATAGAAGGTTATTTAGATGCAGGTTATAATGTTGTAAACAAAGATAAACATGGTCAAAAAAGCGCAGTGCCGCCAACCTGATTTCAACAACTTCATTATCATTACATTAGCCATACATTTTCTTCTACTATTTATAAAATAATTAAGTTGCAATCTTTACTTTTTTGCCCTACTTTACTTTTTCGCCCTACATTTACTTTTTCTCCCTACTTTTTGAGTTCAGGGATGAAAAGACCTGTTTTAGTCCCTCTAAACTAATTCGAAATCATAACTTTTTTCCCCTACTGGAGATAAAAAAATTTCAGATCTCCGATTTAAAAAAAATCCGTTTCAGACATAATATAAGGGAACATTTTTGGTTCTGTGTCTGTCAATTTTTGCGAACAAACATATATTTTAAAAACTACTCACCCAATTTTAATTTTCGGCAGAATTTTATCAGTTAGGTTTTTTAGTTTGTAATAAAATTAAACATAAATTTGAGCAATTACTTTAAAAAATATTATTTACCCTAAATATGTAGGTTCAATATAAAAAAATCGGTCCGAGACAACTCAGACAAACTTTCTCATATATGAGTTTATAATTACTTAGCCCAGTGTTTCCATTTATTAGTTTTCAAATGTACATTTAAATATTATTGAACATTTCATCAAAATGTATCATAAAAATAACTTCTCCTGGTCGGGGAATCGAACCCGGGCTCTCTCCGTCCGCGTTTTAAGCTAATATCTCAGGAACTAGATTTTTCCCGGGAAAACGGCTTATATCGTTGGATTCGTATTCAAATGGACTACATTTTAGAATTGTTTAATCAAAATCGTCGGAACCGTTTTCGAGAAATAATTTTTTTTCATGTTTTTTCAGAGTTTTTGGGGGATAGCGCCCCCAAATTTAGAGCTAAAATTCATTTCTCGATTTCGCCTCGGGGTATGATTTTTCTGAACATGTATGCCAAATTTCGTCAAAATCGGCCCAGTAGTTTGGGCTCCAGGCGTCTGCACAGACGACAGACAGACATTTTTTAAAAACCACTTTTTTGGACTCAGGGGACCTCAAAACGTGTAAATCCATCAAAATCTCAAAATCGAATTTTCGCGCCATCACAATACTTTCTCTTTATATGAGAAAGTAAAAAAACAAACAGAAAATATGAATTAGAACATAAGTAATATTTTAAATATTTATTTAATAAACGTTTTATTAACAGAAAGTATAACGTATACATTGTAAAAAAAAAAAAGATAAAATAAAAAAAATGAAAATACTGCTAAAATGTTTAAAATTGTAATCTGTAATCAATCGGTGATAAGTAATCAATAAATACGTTATTTGATGTTGAGTAGATGTAATGAATGAGAGATAGTTCAAAAACCTTTGAATGAACGTACATCACATGTTATAATCGTGGCCATGATCTCCACATGATAACGCGACGTAACATTACACATGCTGCTGATATCCGCATGCCACGATACATTCACTCAATAAGTGAATAGCCATCACAGAGGGTAATAAAGAATTAATCTAATAATAATGACATAGATATTCATACTGTAAACAAAAATCCTATCCAATAGCGTGTAGCGATGAAATTATTCTAGAAATAAAGTTTATAAATTCTCATATAAAGAGAAAAAGTATAGTGATGGCACGCAAATTCCATCTTGATGGATTTACACGTTTGGAGGTCCCCTGAGTCCAAAAATGTGGTTTTTAAAAAATGTCTGTTTGTGCAGACGCGTGGAGCCTAAACTACTGGGCCGATTTTGACGTAATTTGGCACACATGTTCAGAAAAGTCATTCCCTGTGGTGAAATCGAGAAATGAATCTTAGCTCCGAATTAGGGGGCTCTACTCCCCAAAAACTCTGGAAAATCGTAAAAAAAAATATTTCTCGAAAATGGTTCTGACGATTTTAATTACATATACCTACAATTCTAAAATGTAGTACATTTAAATACAAATCTAGCGATACAAGCCATTTTTACGGGAAAAATCTAGTTCCTAAGAATACAGCTTTAAACGTGGACTGAGAGAGGCCGGGTTCGATTCCACAAAAAGGAGAAGTTATTTTTACGATAAATTTTGATAAAATGTTCAATAATTATAATTAAATGTACATACAAAAAAAAAAAGAGTGGAAACGTTGGGCTAAGTACGAGTTGACTAAAGAAAGCTAATTATGAATTGTGAAGTAATTAAGAATTCGTATTAGAAAAAGTTTGCTTGAGTTTTCTTGGACCGATTTTTTAAAGTCAAATGCGCTGACTATAAATATTGAAATTTATCAGTCAAGTTTAAAAGGTTTATACAAAAAGAATTATGATCTTAATAGTAAATAGACTGCCAATTAGTGTGGCACATAGCTTCCTCGCATCCTATCTGTACTACGTTTTTTTTTTAACATTAAAATTATTGTTATATTACTTTATTGTTTCTTATTGTGTAAAAACTATTAATAGTTTTAGCGATCTTCATAGAAGATTTTAGCGAATACTTCATAGCGGTGTCGCTGTTGGTTTTACTAAAAAATTGTATTTAAAAAAAATGTTTGTCTCATTAAATAGGTGAAGTTAGATTTTTTCCCCGACCAAAAATTCCAATTTTAAATTTTAAGTTCACGTTTACGCGAGCGTAGCTCGTGAACGCTTGGACGGATAACGTTGTCCAACGAACTCGTCCTGGGCATTGGTAAAACGAACATGTCTACCAAATTTCATTAAAATCGGTTGACATTTACTCAAGTTATCGTCGCACGTTTCATTATTCGCGGACACACAGACCGACAGACAGACAGACACGAGACCAAAAATGTTCCCTGATGTCTGAAACGGATTTATGTCTTGGAATTTTTAAAATCGGAGGCATAAAAGTTTTTCTTTCTCAAAAGTGAACACAATGCTTCCGTTAACTTCGGTAAGCTCGGAAGCAAAATAATTTGTGATAATATCTCAAATATCAGTAGAATCTTATCTAAACACACGGTAGTGCGCAAGGCCAAGTTGCAGTAAGCATGCGCATGCGCAGTGTGTATCTTTACTTGAACCAATTTACCCGGTTTTTCTCACCCTCAAATCTCTGTTTCCTCTTTATATGGGCTTTTGAAATTTGAAACATAGATTAAGCTTAAATAGCTTATGACAATGTAAAAAACAAGTCTTTTATATCAAACTTTTTCAAAAGGGGAGAGTTTCAAAGTTTGAATTTTTTGTTACTGACTCACTCACTCATCATCAAATTTGTAAGTCACTTGCGGAGTAGCTAGAAACTTGTCGCAATATCCGTGCAACTTAAGTGTCTTTGTGATCACACAGCTTTAAATACCCATCATTATACTCAACTTATCATAATTATATCGGTTATATACCGAAACCGCACAGGACCATTTCCGCACCTATGTTTAATACCGCCCACTTTAGGTAAACCACTCAGAAGCAGGTATAAAACCAAGTATGCAAATTTTTGACTCAGGTAAAAATGTATATGCTACCAATACCGCACACTTCTTAAATTATAAATATTTTTAGCCTTATAATTTTAAGTCTAAGAATATTGACACACACTCTTCCTAATATTATTAATATCTCAAGATGCAATATTATTTTCTCCAGCAGCCACTTTTATTCTAATAATTTTTCTTGGTATCTCGGTTAAATCAAACTCTGCTTTCCGTTTACATTTATTTTTTATTTGTTGTATTTTTATGCTTTCTGGATCAACAGAGTTGTGTCGGTGTATGCCTGTTGTGTTCAATATATTTTGCTTGTCACAATCTGTATGGATGGTAACATACATTTTTAACACATCGCCACACAATATATACCAGATTTAAGGCCCTCACATATCTATATTGAAAGTTCTCACAGAGCAAAATATCGTTTCCTCTAATTGAAAAAACTATTCATAATATTATTTTTGTGTATTTCATTTCAATTTACACACGTGCACACAATAATTAGATTCAAACACATTCACAGACTGACTGATTCAGCATACTAAATTATCTGCTATTAGAGGTCGACCAAGAAGTCATGAACACGGGAGAAACGGAAAGCTTAACTTCGTTTAAAATCGGAACTTCCGAGTAGTGCCGAAGTCAGTACAGTCGGGTGCTTAAGACAATACCCATTTCTAGTTTGTATGACATGCGCAGTTATGTCAAATCTCACGAATAACAACAACAGGAAGGTTTCCAATCTGTTAGGTTTCCTGTTTTGTTTGTTTTTATACAGTACGAATTATAGTTACAACTTTCCTAAACGATTTGTGTACGATCCACAAATCCACGGCATGATGCAAATGCAAAGGACGCTACAAATAACGGGGTTGGAACAAACTTATTATAATATGTAACATAATAATATTAACTTATTATATGTATTTGTTATTATAAAAATGATTGCTCTCCATGACAATTAATATCTGTATGGATAGGTATTTCTGTTGTTGAACTGCCACTCCCGCCAATGTTGTTGTGTTTAAAATACAAATACACATTGTAAACTATTTCACGTCCTTGACTGTGAAGAGTCTTTATTTCTAATTTTGAATTCGTGTTATTATCCATGTTTTTATTAATACCAGGAAATTTAATTTACTACAGAGAAAATTGCCAAAAACAAGCCGAGAGAGGTAATAGTAAAAAAATAATTCACAAAAAAGTAACAACTAAAATCCAGAAATAAAAAAGTAACAAATCAAACTCAGAAATAAATAGAAAGAAAAAAATTGATTAAGAAAGAAGAAAATCAATTTAGATTTAAAGAATATTATTATAAATAATAATATAAAGATATTATCGTATATTATTAGTGATTTCTTATCAGGTACAGTGTTGCCTGTTGCAAAAAATATAAAAAAAAATATAGAAGTTATCAAAAATAAAATTATTATTAACAAAAGAACAACACTGTGTTTTTTGACAATGGTCTATTTTATTAAAAACTGACTATACATGACGACACTAGCGCACTCCTCTCATTTCCATGACTTCTTGGTCGACCTCTAGCTATCAGCTTCATTATTAATAAGACTTTTATTTATTCATGTACTATTGTTAATGTGAATAAGCAATACATGTAAAGTATGCGGTACTGGACTCTACCTTTTTTAACCCTTTTTAACCTTTTTTCGAATTAGAAGGGATCCGGCTTCGTTTGAGCGGTAATGGACCTATCACTTTTGGGCGGTTTTGGACTGCTTTGGAGGAAAGTGTGCGGTATTGGTATTTTACCATTATAACAACTTGTTGTTGATCTCTTTGTTTAATTTTCAAACCAAATATTTAAATTGAAAAGAGGAATGTGTACAACGAAAACTAGTCTGCTCGTCTGCCCGTTTATTTTAAGTTAACGCAAAATATATATGAATATTATGAACAAAAAAAAAAACAACAAAATTTGAATATTATGTATATTACGAAGTGATGATTATAGGGTGCGTTCAAATGCAGAGATGAATGTGAGCCAAGGGCAGAATCCTAAATCTTTAAAAACACTTTACCCGTCTATTAATGACCCTGAACTACTTCTCTCTCACACACAGCCTCACTCAGTTATAATAAAACATAGACGTATGATAACACTAACACACTTGAGATATCCGTTCAATAAATCAATTAATATACCTGCACATTTTCTTATTCATGATTGCAACTTATAATTACCTGCCTAAGGCCTTTCAATTAAACTTGTGGTCGACTTAAGATTACTCATTGATCAGATCCTTGAATGGACAACAACTCCACCTTATTAGTTTTGCAATAAATTAAAATTTGAAAAAGAATTGAAATAGAATAAAATATGAAAAGCGAAAGGAAGGTAAACATAGTCTGCCAATTACTGTGGCACATAGCTTCCTCGAGTCCTATTTTGTAAAATTTAATGATTTTAAGTTTTCAAAAAACTATTATTATCCAATTTATTTATTTTTTTCCCCCGTTTTTTAAATCTATCAATTGTTATAATTTTTTTACATGTATTAAAGTATCAATTTAGAAAAAATGAAAGAGCGCTGACGGTGGAAATTAATCTGGGGCTTTCGACGAACCATCAAAATTTCATAAAAATCGGATAAGTACTTTTGAAGATATAGGTGTAAACAAATGTATGTGCGCATGTGCATGTGGAAGAGAACATATGGTTAAAACTTATATAGGACGAAAAATGAGCTAATTAAGACTTACCATACAAATTTCAATAAAATCAGAGATTTTTGTCTAGATCTAGGAAAGGAAGTTTTGAAATCGGAGACCTAAAATAATTTCGCCTTCAGAACAATCACATCATTAAGTAAGTTTAGAAGAAAAAAGTATTTACATTGCTGTAAACCAATATGAAGTTCTGCCGAAGGGTTAAATCAAGGGTGATAACACCGTAACCAACAAATAACTAATATAAAATAAAGACCAAATATCTCCCTTATGTTTATGACTAGAGAGTAGGGGGTTAACAGAGTAACAACAACAATATTGCAACTACAATTTTAAAATAAAATAAACAAACGTGTTTGTTTAGGGGACGTTATTAATTGTAGTGATTTGGGCAGGTGAAGAAGAAATTTTCTATTTAAACCTTTTTTAGACTATATTTCGGCTTCTTTTAAGGCATATTCATGTTTTTGTGGTCCCCAAACCTCAACTTTTACGATAAAGGTAAAAACCCCAAACCTTACTTTCACCTGTAACCCACCTGTTGCAGGTCCATTCCCCTGCCGCTCTGTTTACTGTTTTCCTCTTGAAGTCAGCTGTTCTCTCCTCATAGATGTCTACGACGGGAAACATGTGATAGGATAGAGTTGTGATTACCATAGCCAGGCATTTACAAATAAAAAATCAACTCAAAAGACAACTCATACAAACTTTCTCACATATGAGTTCATAATTACTTAGCCCAGTGTTTCCCATTTATTAATTTTCGTGTTTTTGTAGGTACATTTAATTATTATTGAATATTTCATTACATTCATTATGAATATAACTTCTCCTCGGAGAGGAATCGAACCCAGCCTCTCTCAGTCCTGCAGAGACGACACACAGACATGTTTTTAAAACCACCTTTTTGGACTCAGGGGACCTCAAAACGTGTAAATCCATCAAAATCGAATTTTCGCGCCATCACGATACTTTCTCTTCATGTAAAAGTAGTATAAAAAAGTAGAAAGAAATGTATACAGTAAACATTAAAAAATAATAATGTTGATGTAGGATATTCCAATCTTAAATTTAATAATTCTTTCTTATAACAAGTAGAAATATGAGAAAAAAATTACACATAATTTTGATTACAAATTTTGGTAAAAATAAAACATTATAGACTTTATAACCAAATTTCTTTCATTTTTATGTAACTGAGTAATGCAATATAATTATATTTTCTAAATCAAAATCCATTTACATTAGCAGAATAGTTATTAATGTTAATATGTAAAGAATTTACATATTAACAATGAATTTCCCGCTTTCTTTTAACCTATCCGCCAAAACATGGATAAGTATGAAATTGTTGTATAAATATAATGTACGTATTACGTACTACGTAATAATAAAATGTTAGCTAAACTTTATATTACGGTAACAAAGCCTACACCAAACTGTTTTAACAAGTTCACACTTCAAAATTTGTAGATATATTTATATTATTAAGAGATTATGCCCCATCATCTTTAACGTATATTAAACAAAGGTAGGTATATTATGATTTATATGCACAAGAGAGATTATGTCCTTTTGTCACATTACTGATAAGATTAATTAGTATTACAGTATAAATAATAATAAAATAATGGGTTGCTGGCTTGTAAACCATATTCTAATAAACCGGTAAAAAATCTCATATAGTAATAATATTTACAAAAATTAAAGGTAAATCTTACCTTTGGATCTTTTTCGTAGTAACTCTGCTGTGTACGAATCCATCTCGACACCAAATTATCTTTGACAGCGGCGGCCAAAGCGAAGTAGTAATCTCTTGTCGTAGCCACATTCCTATCTTTGACCAGTGTATAATGAAGGTGTCTGTTAAAAGCTTTCTTCATGGTAGTAACATTTTCAACATCGGCAATAGCATGAACCGAAATTTGCTTTCGGCGTTCATGATCGCTTAATACGTTAGTCATGGTGCGAAAAATAAATAAAAAACTGTTCACAACCCGCTATACAGAACGCGCAAAGACCAACTGATTAAAAAGATTTGTAAATCGTGAAATTCCAATTTCAAGGTCAATGAGGGAAGAAGTGTAAGGTTGTCCAACCTAACGAATCAAGATATACCTCCTTCACTCTTAACTCCCCACTACATCTCTGTTTCATTCCACTTAAACTAAAATCCCGTGTCTGTTAATACAAAATTTATTTATTTAGCCCTGATTTTTAACGAAAAGCAATTTATTGCTTGCTTTTATTTATGGCTCTATTAGTGTCAATTACATTCTTGACTCCTTTTCTATTCATATCTAGTTTTTGAGAGTCACTTTAAACTCGTAAAACAACGCATATTTAACACTTAACAATAGTTCGCGGCCTTAAACATTTTTAATTTTAGGTCAATGTCATTGTCTGTTATCTGTCCACTCCCTAGTTCAACCTTTTATCTGTTAACTAATTCAAAAACCAACTCAAACAAACCTTATTTTTAAAACTTTTACAACACAATAACACAAGCACAAATTAAAATATATATTTTAACACATTTGATAATTCGTTTTTTGTAAATTTATGAATAATATACTCTGGTCCCCTTTCAAGTCGAATAAAATAAAGTAAATAAATCTTTCGCTCTTTACTAAAGATTTCCGAGGAGAGGGACACTAATAAGTCTTTATTTAGACAATTAATACACAAATTAAAATATACCTATATTTTATCGTCGTTGTTAATTATGAATAATATATTCAGGTCCCCTTTCAAGTAAAATAAATCTTTTACCTTTAATTAAAGATTTCCGTGGAGGGGGGTACTAATGAGTCTTTATTTAGACAATTAATACACATAAGTAGTAAGTGAATTAGTAAATAGGAATTACTAATTGATAGTAAAAGATTTTATGCGGGAAATGTTTTGGCGCGAAATGTTGGTTAGTGTTATGCTAATTTGTTTGGGGTCATCTTCTATCTCACATTTGAATAACCGCCTGCTATCTCATCCTGTATCACGCTGGCAAAGATATTATTGAATGGACTAATAACGTAAATCATGTGATAACTGTTCAATTTAGGTTTAGTATTATCGCTTATCGCTTTAAACATTCATTGAGCAAGTGCTGAGTGCTGAGATATTTGATATTTCTTATTCATACTTTTTCATATCAAGAGAAAGTATTGTGATGGTGCGAAAATTCCCCCCAACCACTCTATAACGACTAGTCCTAATATTATGAAATAATAATTCATGTCGGGTGATAAAAATTGCCTTAAAAAAAAAAAAATATGTGTGAGGCTCTCACGCATTAGAAGTGAAACTTAAGTTCTAGATTGCATTGCTCTCTTTCATTTTTTGACGAATTTATTATTTCAGTATTAAGAAATAGTTATGAGAAATTTAATTGAAAAAAAAAAGATTGCTACGCTAAGGCAACCACATTTATTCCAATAAAAATAAAGGTTTGTTTTAATTTGCTGGTCTTTAAATAGATATAATACAATTAATCTGTAAAAATGTTACACTTGGACGAGTCTCGAATCGCAAACTTCGTTACAAGATTTCACTATATGAAAAAATTCACTCTACCGCCGCCAAAGAAGTTTCACTTCAAAAAACTTTTTGTTATTACCGTTAAAAAAAAACATTGTGATCCCCCGGGGAATCGAACCAGGGACGTCTACTCTGCTCTCCTCAACCTACCCAATTTTTTTTTTTGGGGGGGGGGATCCATTTAAATTTGGGTAAATTCGTATTGTACGTACCAGGCCAAGATTGAGAGCCACCTCTAAACACCCTTCAGGAAATTTATCTGGCACGTACAATACGAATTAGTGAATTAGCCTAATTTTTTTTAATTTTATGTTGGGCGGGATAGGGAAATACTACAATGTTATTTCAGCATATATAATAACACATAACATATGCCTAATAACCTACGAAACCCTAAAAACTACTTAAATACAATTACTTCCCTGTGATTTATTGTAAAATTCTTCGGACCCCGCGTCTTCCTGAGTGTGAGTGGTACTCCCCTAAGATCCTCCGGCGTTCCGGTACTGTAAGATTTGTGAGTGCACCTCTGCTCCCCCCATCCTTATTTTATTTTATTTTTTTTTATTTTCCGCGCTGTAAAAAAACAATTATTTTTATAACATATACTGTAGTAGGAGTAGGAATTTCTTGAAATCTTCTAAATATTTTCTTATTTACATTCTTGTATATGGTTATTAACTTATATTATATTGATACTAACGTATTTTTATTGATACTAACTTTAATTAAAAATAACATTTATTGAATTTGAAAGAATCAAGAAGATATAAATAAGCTTTTTTCAATCAGTCACTAATGACAAAAAAATAAGTTTCATATGAACATTACAGTTTGAACGTTATGAGTTGTGACTTTTAAAATCAGAAAAATAGAGTGGGGAGCCAATGAGAAGTCAGGATTTTGAATTCTAGAAGGTCTGACCAACTATGCAAACAAAAAAGTCACTGGCCTCACCTATCCTACAGGCCTAGTGGCTTTATTTGTTTCCTCATTTGAGTTGGCCAATCTGAGTGTTAAAAGTCACAACTCGTAACGCGCATACTCTAAAGTATTATAAACGAAAAAATGTACTCTCACATAATAATGCTAAAGGTTGGTAAGGTAAAAATAATACATTTATTAAAATATAAATAAATAATTATTGTTTTTGTCTTATTTAAATTTATTGAAGTTTTGATACATTGTTTGCTATAACTATTTATCATTCTAATAATTGTTATCTATCTTAATCTGATATATATATATATATATATATATATATATATATATATATATATATATATATATATATATATATATATATATATATATATATATATATATATATATATATATATATATGTGCCAAGAATATAAGTAGGATAAAACTATCATTAAAAAAGAAAACAGTCTCATAAATTAATTATTATTTTATTTAATCTCTACTGTTGCACTTTACAATAATTTATTGTTTCATGCCCTATGCAAGGGGTTTCTTTTAAGAAAGATAGGCAATTCATAATTTTCTTTTTGGTATCTATTGTCTACGATACATACCTGCCATTATACCATATATACCTGCCATTGCTTCATTATATATTATTATTAAAAAAAAAAAAATTAAAATAGATCAATTATCACAAATTTAGAGTAAGAAATAAACGTACGGAAAATTGAATAAAAATGTTAGTCATTACATTCATTACTCAAAATTAATAATAAATTAGATAAAGATGTTAGTCCATTACATACAATGTCAAATGTAGTCCATAAATAGGAATCTAACGATATAAGCCGTTTCCCCAGAAAAAATCTAGTTCCTGAGAAAAAAGCTTTAAACGTGGACGGAGAGAGGCAGGGTTCGATTCTCCGTCGAGGAGAAGTTATTTTTATAATAAATTATGACAAAACATTTTAATAATAATTAAATGTACCAAGGAAAATCAATAAGTGGAAAAAGACTGGGCCAAGTAGTTATGAACTCGTGTATGAGGAAGTTTTTCTCAGTTTTCTCAAACCGATTTTTTTTTTTTACTAAAAATGTTTCTCCTCTTCCAAAATCTACAACCACACGAATAAAAATGATTCACTTCTGGCTTTATGGACTGTCAGAGGAAAAATCAGAAAGGGTCATTTAAGAAATTGACTGTTACCAGCAAAGTAGAGTGAATATCCAACGATGTGTTGTTTAATTCCTTAAAGGAAGGTCTACCAGGTCTACCTCATTAATTACCTTCTCGTAATTTTTAGTTAAAAACATTATATCCATTGGAAATTGAGTTTTTAGGTGTAAAATTTAAGTAACTTTAAGGGCATAGGAATAATTGGGTATATAGATAATTAAATATACAGGGTGGGCAAAGAAACCGCACTTTTTTTGAACACTTATAGCTCAGCTTCTGTAATAGATAGAGATATGGGGTTTGCGGGGTCTGAAAACTACATTCTCCTACTTTAAATTTCATATCTATAACAACAAAATATTGGGTGAAAGCCATGCAATGACGGTTTGAATTAGGGTCTTCTAAAAAGTCGTTGTCATGGTAGTAATCATGGTCTGGTATTATAGTTTTGAATAAATGAGCATATAGGGGGGGGGGGGGGTCTTTGTAGATAGTGGGAGGAGTCCCTCAATGTTATAACAAACATTGAAGATGTGTTAAGCACAATGTTGCCTGAAATTAAAGATCAAATGCCAAATTACAGGTTTATGCAAGATGATACCCCGTCCCATCGCTCCTTGCAAACAATTCAATACTTGCAAGAGAATTGCTCAGACTTCATTTAGCCAAACGAGTTGCCGCCTAACAGTCCAGAACTAAATCCAATTGATTATTCTGTCTGGGGTTGGTAAGAACAAAGAGTACACGTGGGAGACAAAATAAAGGACGCTGATGAACTTGGAAAGAGGACTCTTCGTGCCTGGATGATATGCGTCAATCAACTACTGCTGGGGCAATATTCCACTGCAGAAGGAGAGTGAAGGCTGTTGTAAATAAACTGGGAGGACATATTAAACCATACAACAAGTAAATCTGTAAAATACGCATTCTTTCTTTTTTTAATTTTGTTGCATTCATTTTTTAAATACATTTATTTTATTAAAACTACCCGGACAAGACCCTAATTCAAACCGTTATTGCGTGGCTTTCACCCAATCGTTTTTAAAGTTATAGATATGACATTTAAAGTCGAAGAATGTAGTTTTCAGACCCCGCAAACACCATATATCTCTACTACAGAAGCTGAAAAAAGTGCGGTTTTTTTTGCCCACTCTGTATAATATATACATTATACATATGTAATACTTATAACTAATAATGTCATGTCTCACTCATTAAAAAGTCAATTATGTATTCATATTAATCCCATATGTAAACTCATTACATAATCTTTAATCTAAGCAAGATCTTCCATTAATGTAACTAAATCAAATTGTGAGTCGTCTTTGGTGATCTGCGGCATCTCGCTTAATATTTGTGAAAGTCTTTCACTGTGACCATGAAGCTCTTTCTCGTTGCTCTCGTCGTCCTTGATGTCAATGCCATCATCACTCCTTTAAAAAAAAATAAAAAAAAATATACCAGTGTGAATGATTATACAGGGTTATTACAAATGATGTTCCTGATTTCGATTGGAAATATTACTAGATTAATATGATTTAAGACCACTTCTTTTGGCACTACTGGAAAGAATAACGTTAATAAATAATTATGTTCGCTTATAACTTTTCAACTAATTAATGGAATTTCATCTTTTTGTGCCTCATTTTTTTTTTTACCGATTCCAACGATATGCTATGTTTATGTTATGCTGTATTATGCTGTATTTATACTTTCGGTTTTCGGCATTATTAAACCGTCAAAGTTTCAAAATTCAAAAACCGATATCTTCAACATGGCGGCTAATATCAAAATCAAATTTAGTGGATTTGTTTGTCGTACAAAGAGGTACATTCGTGCCAAATTTCAACTCGATCAGGATCATTTTCGATTTATTAAATTTTTAATATTTAATTTTTTTTTTAAATTTAAAGCAAACAGGGTTCAAGACGGCGGACAATGTTGATTTTCCGGGTGGCACAACTAGAAGTAAGGAGTGATTTTTCTGCCAAGTTTCAACTCTCTAGGTTAAATACCCTGGACGCTACGATGATAACACATATACACACATACAGAGGTCATCTTAAAACCACTCTGGAAGGCTTAAAAACACCCAAAACGGTTAATTCAGTTGAAATCTAAAAAAAAAATGTGAGAAAACATAACTTTTCATAACTTTAGGTGAAGAAAGGTAAAACGGTAAGTTGTCAAAATGAACTTTTTTAGTGTATGAACTTAATACTGTACTTGATTGAATGAGTTGGTGATTGCTGGAAAATTTGAAGAATAGGTAACTGATCACTGAGTTCAGTTGGTTGACCTAGAAGAGTCACCAACAGATCAATTTCACTTCCACTCTCTGGTTGAGATTCGTTTTCTTCTTTTACTTCTCCTACATCTTCCCTCCCTTCTTTTAAGTATCTGAAAAAGTCCAAGACCATAAATATTATTATATGCTATTGATAAAATGTCCAACCTAATTTGTGCTCGATGCTTATGATTTGCAAGGCTAACCAACGACTTGGTCTAGTAGTCTAATATGCCGGATATCCCATGATCTCTCTCTCAATAGTTTCCTTCTGTTGTATAAATCTATTGTCCGTCTGGTGCTCGAATTTGTGCCTCCTGTGCCTGTGTGGAATGTGTATGGTCTGACAAAGTCTAATTCTATTGAGAACTTTCAGCCAGTGGCGGATTAAAGGGGGGGCGGGGGTGGCGACCGCCCTTTTCCGAGGGAGGACCATCGGCCCCACAATATGCCCCCCCCCCCCCCCCCCAATAATATACTTCTGACGACGCCAGGCGTCCCGGAGTTGTCCCGGTTTTGGACTTTAAATCCCGAACTTGTCTCCCGAAAACACTTTTCGGGACGCCAAAATGTCCTAGTTTTCAATAGAGACGCCGATAATAGATTAATTCGTTTAAACAAATCCACATATTCTGATAATTTATTTTATAAAATAATTTATAGATGCGTAGTTTTAGCAAAATGTTTGTTATTGCCAATCTGAATCAACCGCATTTATTCCAATAAAAATAAGTACGAGTATTTGCTTTGATTCGATGGTCTTCAAATAGATATAATAGCTTATCTAAATTAATTTACTTAATTTAACTATTTTTTTCTAAATATAAAATTAGGTCCGTTGTCATGGGGTTAACGGCTCGTAGATATTATATAAAACGAAAATTTTAAAAATCCCCCTTTAGCTTCCGAGCTTACCGAAGGTAACAAACTGTGATAAATTTTCGTTCTCAAGAACGAATTTTTTTTTAGGTATTTTAGACAAAGGGAATGATTAGGTGCACAACTTTTATTGCGTTACAATAACTATACTTTTAAGTTTGTATCATATTTTTTTTAAAAAAATGTACTTGTGTTCATGTTTATACTTGTTTTCCAACAAACTACACCATATACTTAATCGAGCCAAAAATTACCCTTTTGTGACTAAGTATTAAAATCAAATTTTACCTCAGAAATGCATTTAAGCGCTGTTTTGAGAGGTCATATTTTCAAATTTTTCCCCCGGATCCCCCGCTATATGCACCATACAATAATTAACTGCTAACGACACCTATGACTTACGGTTAAGATATTGTACTGCAGTCGGGGGGGAGGAATCCTGAGAACTCCCCCCCCCCCCCTTTCCTCAGGGCTTGGTCAGATCGCCACCCCCTAGATGACACCCTTAATCCGCCACTGCTTTCAGCGCAGTTTTGTTGGCACGTGTTATTTGAAGTAGGTATATGTACCGGCGTGTCTTCTATGGGTATGATTCTCTTTGTGACCGTCTTTGTCTGGAACCTTTATACAAGAGGCGCAACGCTTACGAGGTTCTATTCTT
Source organism: Gerris lacustris (assembly GCA_951217055.1). Classification (NCBI taxonomy): domain Eukaryota; kingdom Metazoa; phylum Arthropoda; class Insecta; order Hemiptera; family Gerridae; genus Gerris; species Gerris lacustris. Next base: position 3,014,334 of record OX578281.1, on the reverse strand, counting down.
GGTGAACTGCCTGTCTAGTAAGACAGTCTGTTTCCTGGCTCAGGACCAAGTTATAGTTCTTCCTCCTGATAGGCGAGCTGGTCGTCCTCTGTATATCAAGGAGTTGTCCTCTTGTTCATTGTGTATCGTCCATCAATTCCCTAGTCTGTTGCCCTTTGCCCTGATTACTTGTGCTTGTCTAGAATACGTTCTACTTGTCCCTTTATTGAGTGATCCTACCAAACTTTAATTTACCCAATTACATCTATAGCAAAGGTTTCCACAGCTAGAACCTAGGTGAGGAGTTGGCAACATTTTGTCTAGGTTACAATACAAGATTTGAAAATTGCCGATGGGGCATGTAAACGTAAAACAAGAGTCCACTGAGGGTGCCGACACCTGGTCACGATCTTCTCGAAGAGACCGATATTTTGAGATTTCAGGAACTCTGATGTTTCAAATTCACTCAGAAGCTTGCTTCCCGCTGAGCATTAAATGACAGTGTGAGGCAAGCTGACGTGGAACACTGCCCATAAGTGAACGAAAACTTGCAAGATTGTCCCTGACGTCACAGACAAGCGTTGAGCTCGTGCCTCAAATCAAACCGATTTTATTGTCAGTCGTGAGTTCGCCTCTACCGATGCAAAATGGAAACAATTGGTGCAGTAAAAATTTGTTGAATAAAATTGGTAAGATAGGTAATCTGTGCATTTTCTCAAACTCTATGCTACTGAACAACTGTTGTATGATGCAAGTGTGGTAGAAAACAGAGACCGAGATTTGAGAATGGCAACGACTTAAAGCGGCCTACACACAAGGGAACTTGGTTTGCAAGAACCAAGTTCCCTTGTGTGTAGAGGTATAACGAACCAAGTTCGTGACGAACTTGGTGTTCCATCGGGTTGGAAAACATTTGTTGGGTTCGCCGGCAGAGCTCACGGAGTTCCCCTGTGTGTAGAGGACACGAACCGATGTTCGTAATTTTATCAGAAAAGACACTACACCTCCGACTCATTTGTTTCTTTTTACTTCTTTTAACACTGTTTTTTTACGCTGTTTTTTTAACACTGTTTTTTTACGCTGTTTCTTTTAACGCTGTTTTTTTAACGCTATTTTTATCGCTGTTTTTTTAACGCTGTTTTTTTCCCCTGTATTTTTCTAAAGCTGTTTCTTTTAACTCAAAATTGTGTTTTTAATGTTTTTTTGTGATTTTTAACGCTGTTCTTTTTACTTTCTCATATATTACTTTCTCATATAAAGAGAAAGTATTGTGATGGCGCGAAAATTCGATTTTGAGATTTTGATGGATTTACACGTTTTGAGGTCCCCTGAGTCCAAAAAAGTGGTTTTTAAAAAATGTCTGTCCGTCGTCTGTCGTCTGTCGTCTGTCGTCTGTCGTCTGTCGTCTGTCGTCTGTGCAGACGCCTGGAGCCTAAACTACTGGGCCGATTTTGACGAAATTTGGCATACATGTTCAGAAAAATCATACCCCGAGGCGAAATCGAGAAATGAATTTTAGCTCTAAATTTGGGGGCGCTACCCCCCAAAAACTCTGAAAAAACGTGAAAAAAAAATATTTCTCGAAAACGGTTCCGACGATTTTGATTAAAAAATTCTAAAATGTAGTCCATTTAAATACGAATCTAACGATATAAGCCGTTTTCCCGGGAAAAATCTAGTTCCTGAGAAAATAGCTTAAAACGCGGACGGAGAGAGCCCGGGTTCAATTCCCCGCGCAGGGGAAGTTATTTTTATGATAAATATTCATGAAATATTCAATAATAATTAAATGTACATACGAAAATTAATAAATGGAGGTAAACTGAGCGAAGAAATTATAAACTTGTATATGAGAAAGTTTGTCTGAGTTGTCTCGGACCGATTTTTTCCTGTTTTTTTCTAGAGCTGTTTCTTTTAACGCCGTTTTTAACGTTTTTTTTAACGTTAATTAACGCTGTTTTCAGCTCAGTTCAGAGGGAAATTGGTGATTAGGATGAACCGTTGTTCGTGTCTCTCTCTACTGTGTGTAGAGAGCGGACCCCACGAACTTGGTTCGCCGAACCGAGTTCGGCAGTTCGGTGAACCAAGTTCCCATGTGTGTAGGCCGCTTGAAGAGAAATTTGTGATCCTGTAATGGGTTTTAAACCTGTTGTAAAAGACTCTAACCATGCCCAACTCAATTCAGAAAAATCCCTGTAATGAATTTGAAAAGTCGAGATTAGCAAAATCCCTAACATGCTGTCTCTTCCAAATTCCAAATGATCTGGATTTATCATACCCTATTATTATACCATTACATATGAAACAAACTGAAGTATAATGATTACTATTTATTATATCCAATTCTAAATACGAAGGCATACATCATTTCTATAAATTCAAGTCTATTTAAGTTTACTCACATATTATTTCCCAGGATTGTGTTTCTAGAACCTCTTAGTTCAGTTGAAGGGGGTGTCTGCATCACTGTACACTCAAGACCTGATTTGAATATCATCACAGATCCATGTCCATCTTCGCCTCTAGGAAATACTTTGATTTTACCAGGTGCCTCGCACCCTGAAAATTTTTAAAAGCTTTTATTTAACTTGCAATGTATGTATGTTTGTATGTATGTATGTTCGGGTCAAATCTTGCAACTGAATTTTAAAGCAGTTACCCTCAACCGATTGAATTGAAATTTTGCATACACGTTTAGTTTGGATGACAGTGCATGGTTTGCTAAGTGAAGTCATTCCAAATCCAATATGGTGGGCAGTTCAAGATGGTGGACTAGTTATTTTTTAAGCTTGCCCATGATATGGGTATCAAATGAAAGAGTTTGCTGAGAAGAATATAAATAAAAGATTGTTTTTTTAAAAATATTATTTTTATAATCAACTTATTTATTATTAAATTACAGTGGAAGCCTTCTTAACTGGCCTCCTTGGGACCAAACCTATGGTGGAATAACAAAATGGCCGGAAGCAAATCATAACAGAGAACATCTTTTAAAAACTTTCAGTTCACTGAGTAAAACAGAACTGTAAACTGTTCATTTTACTGCAACAGAGAGGTGTCGACAAATATCTTCCCGAAACAGTGGGGAACAGATCCAAGGGCGCCCATGAACAGATCTTTCAAATGATAATAAATAGGGTGTCCTTAAGTCTCGTTATTATACAAATGTATATGACCAAAGCAGCTTGACACCCGGAAAATATACAAATCAATAAAAATGCATATTTTGCCTTCAAATTTCCAAACGTTAACCTGCGGAGGGCCCCCTGGTCCCCTCTTTTTCTGGGTAGACGGAAAAATGCCCAAGGAAAAAAAGCCCAGGAAATAATGCCCACGGAAAAAATGCCCAAGGAAAAAATGCCCACGGAAAAAATACCCACGGAAGAAAAATCCAAAATAATTAAACTTTAATCTTTAATGGTAGTTTTTAAATATAATTAGTTAATTGTTAACGCTATCAAATTTTAACCTATTTTTAAATATAATCCATTAGGGGTATTGTATTTTTTCGTTATATAACTGCAAAAGTAACAGTATCTGGGATTACTGGAATTAAGATGCATCTTCTTTAGAATGGTAGGGATTTTACCATCAGGTATCACTAATCACCATGAATAAATACCTACAATATGTTACATTACACACTACACAATATTATGTGTTAACTGTTGGAACATATTTACATTTTACTTGCCTTGGGTTTTACCTAAAATATATGATATACCATAATGATAATGTGTAATAATGAAACTAGCTGATGTAAAATCTGACGATGGCGATGAAAGATGTTGTTTAAGAAATCATTTACTTTCTTACTGTGAATAAATATCTATATCACTATATAAATATACTACTCACAGTAGGAACAAAAATTATTTTATTTATTTATTTTCTGTCAACAAAGAGTTACATTTATCCCGCCTTACATTTATTATTTACAATTAATACAAAACTAATTTACAATTATTAAACACAAACTTTTCACAAAACGAAGATGCATCATAAGTCCAGTGGCCCCAGGTTCCGTTACTTTTATAGTAACATAAAACATAACTGCAAAAATACAACACTCCTAATGACTATTCTATTTAAAAATAAATTAAAATTTGTTAGCGTTAAAAATTAACTAATTATATTTAAAAACTACGATTAACGATTAAAGTATAATTATTTTGGACGGCATTTTTTCCGTGGGCATTTTTTCCTGGGCTTTTTTTCCGTGGGCATTTTTTCCGTGGGTATTTTTTCCGTGATTCCTTTTCCTGAGGGGGTATTTAAGGACCCCAAAAATTTCATTGTCCCGTTATTTATAGGCACCGTATTTATATACTAGATGAGAAAGGTTATAGTCCAGGAGGAGCATGCAAAAATTTGTCTGACTAACATCAAGCTAGTATTTTGTGTACAAGTTAATCTTTTAGTGCCTTTTAAGAACATGTGGTCGGCCAAGTTCGTCTGCGGAACATAGCGTGGCAATCGATATTTGAAAAAAACAATCCGCAGTGGAGAGCGAAAATCAAGTTGATGATAGTTTGCCACTTAATAAGTGACACCTTTGATTTGGAGTAATATTTGAATATATCCCCTATCTCTGAACTAACCTATCAAGTGACAAACTAACTCCAACTTGATTTTTGGTCTATCTAATTCAGTACTGAGGATCATAAAAATCATATTGTCCACCATAATTGGCGGGACATGGCCGCTCTCAACCGTTTTTTTTTTCAAATGCCTATTGCCAAGCTATGTCCCGCAGTGGAACTTAGCCGACCATATATTCTTAAAAGGCGCCAAAAGATTTACTTACTGTTAGTCAGACACTTTCTTGTACGCTATCTCCTGGAATATTAGTGATAAGGGTGTCGATGAGGAGTCACCAGCAGCTGAATAGCTGGTGAAACCAGAACCAGATAAAAGGGTTTCTACTGTAATTGATTTTTGTAGCAACTATAAAATGACTTACCATAAAATAGTGTGATATTTGATGTGGGAATGACGAAGGAGCCATCATGTCCTTGAACACCTTGCCTCAGTAGTAGAGACACCCTCACTCTCACATCTTGCAATTTGTTTAATAAACTGTATCTGATTCTTTGCAGCTCTCCTTCGCTCATTTGACCATATCTCTAAAACATTTATGCATTTTTAACTTCGTTGAATGTCTAGCTGTCTCTAACATTAAAAAATAAAATGATTATGCGTAAAGTCTCACATAAAAAGGATTTCGTTGGTATTTTGAACAAGAATTAGTTAAAAGGGGGGGGGGGGGGGGGGAGCACGGAAAATAGCGTAAAAAATTTAAAAAAAAATACACAAGTTATATATATATTTGCAATCCATTTAGTAGCTTTCATTTAATACCCCACTTTAAATTTTAAAAAAAAAAAAATCCAGTAGGTAACATGAATTATTCGCCATTTTGGATTACCTGTAAATCAGATAGAATTGCTCTTCTTATTTTTCTATGGCCCAGAAGACCCCACATTTTGCATATTTTTTATATTTTTAGTAACCATAGAGATATTGTTTTAGGGGGGGAGGGGACGTGCAAAATAGACAAAATGGCATGAAAATTAAACACTATCCACAAGTGTTATATATTTTTGTAATCTAATTTTCAATACCTTTCATTTGATTCCCCCTCAACATTTAAAAAAAAAAAACTTTCCCGTGACATGATTTATCCGCCATTTTGAATTGAAGCAGTCGGTAATTTTGAGTTCACTATATTTTTTCCTTGTGCGCTTCAAAACTATCTCTATTTCTGGAAAGTTTCTTGTTTATATCTCTTTTGATTCAAAAGTTATTGGAACCACACAGAGTGATAGATAAGACAGACAGACAGACAGACACAGGAATGAAAATATAAGGGTGTCTATTTTTGGTTTTACCAACGAAACCCTAAAAAAGAAGATAATAAAATTTATCTTTAAGTAAAATTTATAGACATTTTCAATAAATTAACTAATTTTTTATATCATAAATACGAGTAGTATTAGTTTATTTTATGGAACTTACTTTTATAATAAGGAAATAAGCATGGTCTATGAGTGACTGAACAGGTGGTGACTGAACCAAATTCCTTATTCCATCGAGATGATTCAAAGTTATCAGCAGAGTCTCTCTTGGATCACTTGCTGAATACAACTGGTATTTAAATACTGTCACCTAAACAATAATATCAACAATTAGCCTTAAATTCACATTAAATACAGAAATCTGTTATTTAAATATTCTAGGTGGAGTCGCACCCAATGTCCAGTTAAAACCCCAGTCAGTCAGAAAGTCAGAGGTAGGTCTCCTTTCATCAACACTGGATTCTATATGTGCCAATCTAATCTTAGAAAATTAACATCTTTAACAAGCTGCATTATCGGTCCAGTCCTGGTTCGCTGAGGTCATGCGTTGATCAGAATCACTCAAGATCGGATCCGACCGAAACCTTAGTGTGACTGGACCAGGAACGAAGGTGTGAATGCTCCCATTGAAAATCATATAGGAAGGGATCCTGATCTGACCGGACCATACAGAACCAGCACAGACCATGACTGTTGCTGTGAATGTTCACCTTCTGGGGGAAAGTAAGATAAGGTAAAAACTACATTATAAAATTGGGCTTCGACATAATCACGTCTGTTGGTCAGGTGAAAATGTTCAGTGTCAATTAATCAAGATGGAAAGGGTGTGTGATGACAAAGGGTAGAATGAACAAAGAACCATTATGTAGTTGAGCCCTCAACCTAAGAGGATGAACAATATCATGATAGGTGGATAAACAAATCATCAATCAAATCAGCAATGTAATACCGTGTTTTTGGACACTGCAATAAGGTACACAATTTGTGTTAGGAGAGACACCAAGGGATGTGCCACGCAAGCGTGACTCATAGGAACTGTTCCAACATTAGACTATACGAAGAGATCAGGTATAGCGCTTTACCAGATATTGTTTTGCCAGCCAAGCAAGAATGGCGATGTGAGAGCACGCTCGTCTCTGATAAGCCCTATATCTGATCTTCTTGATTTGGTATAGGTCCAGAGTTGGGTGGGCATCGTCGGGCCCCTGATGAGTCGGATACGACGAAACGATGCAGGACATGGCGTAATGCCGAGCCAACAGCTTTGTGACGTATAGTCTAATGTTGGAACAGTTTATATGAGTCACGCTTGCGTGGCACATCCCTTGGTGTCTCTCACTAACACAAATTGTGTAAATCATAATCATTATTTGTCCCTCTAACTCACTAGACTCTTGAAAGAGAGGGAGAACTTTCTGGTTTTCCTCGACGCTTCAAGATCTGGTTAAATAAGATGGAAACATCTGAATTTAGAAAGACGGTATGGGGGTAGTAAGGTTTTAGTTGAAAATGGAAGTCTTGAAACTAAGTCCACACGCTTTGATTTTTTTACAATAACTTCCAGCAACCTAAATTGAAGAGTTGAAATTCATATGGGTGTAAGTGCCGAAAAATATAATTTTGAGTTGATGGCTTCAAAACTATTTAAGGCCCAACGTAGTAATAATCAAAAAGGTCTAAGTGCCAAAGTAGAACTGTATATTTGAAGTTAGTAGTATTGATTGAGATTTTATGGTATTTACTCATAGTGAAGGTTGATAAGAAAAGAAAACACTTTTACTTGTTCAATAATTTTATTGTCAAACCATAAATATATTTTGACTACCGGTTTCGACTTATTCAGTCATCGTCAGTGTAATGGTCTTACACCATTACACTGACGATGACTGAATAAATCGAAACCGGTAGTCAAAATATATTTATGGTTTGACAATAAAATTATTGAACAAGTAAAAGTGTTTTCTTTTCTTACCAACCTTCACTATAACTGTATATTTGTTAAAAATCTCACAAGATAGCAGCATCTCCCCAGTGTTGCTTCTTTTGTTAAGTGCCATACATTCATAACTCTTTTTTCAGAAACCGATTTGGCACTTAGAGCCTTATGAATTTTAACTCTTCAATTATAAATTCAACTAGTTCTAATTTCAATACTAATCACTTATTATTGTTTATTTTTTGAACACAGAAAATCTATGTAGTTGTTTGGTTTCAATGTTTGTAATTTTATGATTTAGTTTTTTTTTTATTTTACATTAAGCGGTGTGTTATTTTGGAACGAGTAAATTGTAATTTTTGTAGTGAAACTTACCATTAAATCGTATAGTTTGGACATGCTTGTTTGACTTAATCTCATGATAGAGCAATTAGCAATATCAGCTAAAAGTGATCTAAGACATCCCACTCTGTCGGCAAATAGATCTTCTATTAGCTTCCGATCCAACATTACTCTGCTCATCTCTTCTAAAACTGTAAAAATAAAATTTATGTAAACAATTAATTAAATTTTTGATCCTAATTTAATGTTATACGCCCTTGTAATCTATATACTATAAAGCCGCATGGCTAACTCACTCACTCACTCACTGAAATTAATGTTTACCTACTTCCAGAAGAGCTAGAGACTTGCGGTGTGCACCATTCGACGTGCAACGTCCATAGTCCATATTGTGAACCCAAATAATTATAAAAAGTACAATTTTCCCCCTCCTTCCCCCCTTAAAAAAATAAAAATGGCCGACTTGATTTTTAAGCTGTTTTGGGGCACATTGCGGCTAAACGGTAAGTCGTATTGGAAAACGGATAGCACCAGGCGCAACTAATTTTAAAAGATCTACAACTTAGTCCTATGACTTTTTGTTGTACCTCTATCGTTTGTACCCTAAATGGTTATAATTTTGGTATTTTTTTCAATTTTTTAACTTTGAATGGCCATATGCCATATTTATTACAATTGTTGACCGATTTTATTTCTGATTGGGGCGCCTAAATCTCACACTAATGCAATTTAAATTGAGTATATTTTATTTCATAAGTTCATCCTATTTGCTGAGAACTTGAGAGTAAACTTTTTCCCGTGTGCCGTGTCACGTGACCATTTTTTTTAGTTTTTAATATTGTGTTGTATATTATTTGATAGGCCTTGATTTGAACATTTAATGCTATTTGATTTATTTATTTTTTAAACATTTTGTGCACGTACTTTTATACCGATTTATAATTTTGTTGTATGTAAAAGGTTTTAAATCATTTTTTATCATTAGGTTATTTTATTTATTAGTTAAATTAATTCTCTTTTGTATTGTTTTTTTTTTTTAAATATAGTTTTGGTACCTTAGAGTACAAGGGTACAAATGTCAAAATTAATCTTTTATAATATGATGTATATAGTTGAAAAGCTCTTAAATAGCAGATTAATTTTAGTTACATTTTATTTTGTGTTATTTTTAGGGGAGTAAAATTCAATAAAACTGTTTATACAGAGGTTTCTACGATTTGGTTGCTGTTTTTTGTTTATTAAATTTATTATATGTTGGCTAACATTTAGCCCCATGTTGGAGGCTTTGATAATTAACCCACCTGGCTACAATATCGCACAATATCCTATGACATTACAAGATCTTATACAAGTACCAACTATTATACAAGTACCTGGCATATATATACCTGGCCACTCGACGGGCGAAGGCTGGCCATAGGTCAGCCAAGACCGGCAAGTTATCGTAAATAAGTTCATATAATATATTATGATAGATTTTGATACATATATATTACTTTAAAAAATTAGACAAATTAAGCTATAAGATAATTGTATTATTTCTAAACTTATAAAAATAAATAAATTTGTTAACCTCTGTTAGCCTTAGCAATGTGAATATTCTGGGCCCTCAGCCTTTGATCCAAAATATAAATCATTTCACCTCCAAGATTGAAAAATAGTAAAGGCTGTACGTATGATGCCATTATTGTCAACTATATAATAGAGTTTCAAATTAATTAAAATAAAAAAAACTTTATTTTATTTTGATCAAACTATGTAAAATAATAATTAGTTATTTGCTATTTTATTATATCATACTGTGATTAAACTAAAAGAATATGTTTTAAGTCATTCTACTCAAGTGGGTTTTAATTCTATTGATTTTCTTTTTACAGCACCTAGCAACATACCACAACATTATAACTATGAACAGATTTTACGAAATAACATGAAAATTCAATAAATGTTAGTTTAATTTACTTAAATAATTGTAATATATTTCTAGGTTTGTTTAAATTTACAAGAGAAAACAGTATTTTACGGAAAATTACAGAATTCTTCAAATTTAAACAAACGCGCGTAAATAAATCAACTTTTTGCCGCTAGAATGAGCTTTAAAAACACAGGTGAATTTTCGAAAGTGTGATTTAAGAAAAAAACAAAAATAAAAATAAATTAAGTATTTAAGCAAATTGCTCTCCAGAATATGTTTGATTTATTAGTTGTTAGGATTTATTAAATGAGTAAGATTATAATGAGCAGGTTCCAGGTTCTAGATAGATCATGAAACCTACGAGTTCGTTCTTTATTGTTTACATCGATGGCACTGTCAAATTAAGTTCACTTTTCTCTCACAATCCACTTTTAGCGCTACTAGGAGAAACCAATAATTTGAGCCACATTTAAATTCGCATTACTCTCTCCATTGCCTCTTCCAAGTTTTTATTTTTTGATATCTTATCAGGGCTCCAACTTGTTATGATTTTATTTCATATTCATTTTGAAAGTTAACTGTTAACTTATTACTTATTTTAAAGCATTTGTTTGTTTTATTTTTAAAATGCATATGTAATATTTATTGCAATATAAGTTTGAACAGTTAATTAATTACTATTTTCGGTGCAATATGTCGTCAGTTGATTTATTAGAGGTTGAACCGGATAAATTATTCGAAGTATATTCTGTTATTGAAGTTGAAGAAATTTTACGAAACGTTACCAATGAGATCGAAAGGAAAAGAGTTGAACTACGAACACTTGTTGGGTAGGACTTGTCTTGTTATTTAAGTTTGCTCTTTCGGTTTATATTTAAAATGGTTGTCCTAGTTTATAATTCAATACTTAACTGACAGATTAATGTTGACCATTATACAGGTCATCAGTTCAATATATTAATTTGGCACTCTTTTACTTGGTTACCCTCCAAATTGTATTTATTTATAATTTAATCAAAGTAAAATATTCCTTTGTCCTAAAATAAATTGGACTATATGTCCCTTTGTTTTATTAGATAATTTAGACTACCGGATATTGTCACTTTTCATTACACAAGTGTGATTTTCCTTTGTCCCAAAGGAATAAGATTCTTTGAAATTCAGATTAGTCCCCAGGCCACCATAAGAAGTAAGTCGCTGATTGATAAAGTTTTCTTACCTTATGGAATCGCTTATTTATGCCGTGTCCACCGATGAATTGGGTATATGGCAACTGGGAGCTGGGCCATTTCTTTTTTGTTGACATGCCAAACTTACCCTTCTGCGGGAACATTGAAAAGAGATAGATAAAGTTTTGATTTTCATAGGATTGTTAAATTAAATTATTTAAAAAACAGTGGTACACGTGGCCACCGATAAGAGTGGGCCGTTTGGGGTGGCCACCGCCCCAAACATATCGCTCTGCGGGGACGTTGAAAAGAAAACGGCCCACTCGTATCGGTGGCCACCTTTACCACTGTTTTTGAAATAATTTAATTAAACAATCCTGTGAAAATCAAAACTTTATCTATCTCTTTTCAATGTTCCCGCAGAAGGGCAAGTTTGGCATGTCAACAAAAAAGAAATGGCCCAGCGCCCAGTTGCCATATACCCCATATATGGACACGGCATAAATAAGCGATTCCATAAGGTAAGAAAACTTTATCAATCAGCGACTCACTTCTTATGGTGGCCTGTGGACTAGATTGTCAATTAATTTTTTAAAAAAATGTCTGACACAATAATGTAAACAAAAGGTGGGTAACCAAGTAAAATCTTGCCACATCCGACCTAATTTACTTGGTTACCCACCCTGAGGTGGGTAACCAAGTGAAGAAGTACCATTAATTTATTAGTCCATACCATTTCAGTTTAATATTCTTCCTTTGTTATTAAGGCTCAAATACACGAGCAATTAAATAGCTTGAGTCAATATCTGGCCCAGATTATTACTGGCTATTCCAGAAGTTTCTTTTTTTTCTCTCAGAATATAAAGTTTGTTCCTGCCAAGCAGAGTACCGTCTGCGGGATCGTCACGGGCATGTGCAATAGATAAAAGCCGTTCCAACCTGACTTGTGACAGTGTTTTGCACCGTCCTTCAAACTGTTCCAACCCGCGCAGGGATCGTTTGCGAACCATTTACTATAACTTCCAAACGATCCTCTGACAATAGGTTTGTTCCAACCACACTTCAAACTAGTTTGAAACTGTCTGACGCATGCGCATTAGGAACAGGGCGTTCCAACGAAGCCAAACTCAAACTCTGACTGTTAGTCGGCTGTTCCAACCACGCTCTGATTGAATCACGGATTGGTTTGGTACCAGTCAGAGCAGTCAGCGATCGGCAGCAGGGACTATTTGTTTGAGTTTGGGTGAACAGAAACGTAACCTTCCGCTTCATTGTTCTTGTTTTGATTTCTATTATTCTCCTTTCTTGCGATTCAACTCTTCTTTTTAAAATGTTTTGTACGAATGCGATTATTAATTTTTGTGCATATAATGAAATTTTCTAGATATTTCTGAAACAAATAAAAATTGGACCTATTTTCCAAGATGGACTTTTGGTACTTATTCCATTTTCAAACAAATATCGAAAGAATCCGATTTATTTCCACAATATTTCTTTCGTTAACTGGTCTAAGATTAGTATATATTATTTTAAAAACAAAAGAGCATTTAGGATTATATCAATAAAAATACGTGTGTGCCATGAGTCTACTAAAACTGGCTAACCACAGTAAGCCCGAAAATTGTGGATTGCGTAAATCGAAATGAAATCGTGAATGCTTGTATTAAATAAACATTTCTAAAATGTGTGCATGTGTTTTCGTCATATATCCTCTATGCGTATGTAGGTTTTACTTCCAATGTTCGAGCTTAGTTAGCATTAGAAAATGAAATTTTTGTGGTGTGGCCCCCCTTGTTGTGCGAGCCCTGATTTAAGCAACTGGTACTTATCTTCTTTAACTATTGACTCATCCATATCTTTAATATTAATAAGTTCAGATATTTTTGATAGCACAGGAACGCAAAATCACATAAACAATCAACTCAACAAGTTGTTCTGATAACAGTGCTAAAACCTACCACATTAAATAGTTTGGTTCGAGTTCAGGAGCGTTCCAACAAGACGGAATCACAAATCAATTTCCAACTGAGTAATGATGCGCATGCGCATTACGTCAATCACGGACTAATCCGAAACTGATTCGGAACTGGTGGTTGGAACAAACCTCATACCAAGTACTGGTTTGTATGACATGCGCAGTTATGTCAATCATCACACATGTCAACAGGAAGGTTCCCTAAATGTTATCTTTCCTTAAATGTTTTTAATACAGTGCGAATTATAGTCCTAAACCTGTTATAACCGTGACATGATTTTATTGCTGTGCAATGTTAGTGCATGCTTATAAAACCTGTCCTAAACAATTCCTGAACAATCCGGGGTGTGATACAAAGGACTGTTCAAATAGGGGGGTTGGAACGAACCTTATATGTCACGAGTGTTTACACAGTATCTACTAGCATAGCTGCAACATTTTTGCTTTGTTTTTGTTTTGATTAATTGTTATGGAGAGCTGTCTTTTTATAAAATATCAAATAGCACCAGACTTTATTTTACAATATTCCTTTGTACACATTTCTAGGTATATGTACATTTTTGGATAAACAAAGTCAAATTTCATAGTTTTAAATTAATCTTTCACGTTTACTTATGATTTTGAATTCTTAATTGGATACATTTTAGAATACGTTAACCAAGCCTGCAACACTATTTGACCAAATTAAATTTCGGTATTTAGATATATAGAACAGATTATGCTCCTTCATCTTTACAGTTCATTTAAAAAATGTGTATCTTAATTTATATACACAAGAGTGATTGTCCCTTTGTCACAGTAGTGATAAGACTAGAATAAAATACAGTAGAATCTCGCTTACACGACCCTCTATTACACAACAACCTCAATTACAAGTGCAATTTTCAAATCCCCTTGAGATTGCCATAACACATAATGTTAAATTAACCTCAATAACACGGATATTTTCCAATTCACAGCATTACTCAGAACCTCTATAACAAGTTGTTTTGAGAAGTCAACCTCGATAACACGACTCTATACAGGAATGGGTCGACCTTGAACAAGTCTAGACTTGAAAACCCTGCCCATTAACCTCGATATCATGACTGATAGCCAAAATAACCTTGATAACACGACCCTCAACAATAAGAGCACCTCGATAACATGACTGTTTCCTTAATCCCCTTGAGCTTTTCTTATCGAGGTTCTACTGTATAGTGTGCTATGGGCATGCTAACCTTATTCTACAGCTGTCCCTTTTAGTTTTCAAAATAACCTAATACACTGCAGCCACTCATTTGAATATTTTGATTTTTTCCTTGGGTGTCTAAGTGCTACCCTCAATAGCTAATGTGCAGCCTATTTTCACAAAAAGTGTTCAATACTGTGTTATAACTGCTCCTACACAGATAGAAGTGTTTGTTGAGTAGGTAGAAGGGCGGCTGGGCTCAAACTAAATCTTCAGAAATATTGAATAAATTAAAGTAACGAGAGTTCTGGCCTCTCTGTTGAATAGTTTAATTTAATGTTTTCTTGATGGGTGTATTTTTACTACGTTTTTATTAGCTTACTAGAAACGACTATCTCAGCCTAGGCTGAGATAGTCGTTTCATTATTATTATTATTGTTAATTTGAAATGTTTGTTTTTTTGTCTATGTTAAATGTATTAATATTTAATTTATTAAAATCTGTTTTAACCATCAATTAGTTAATTTTAATTAATATATCATGACACTCTCTTATAGAGATACATTTTTTTTTTAAATTTTTGACGTTAACAAATGAAACTTTTAATAAAGGATAGAAGATGACCTTAATAAGGGTCGAAACGTTTCCTATGAAAAAATGAAGTTTTATTCTTTCTTACACCTTACAGCCATCTTTCACTGCATTTAATTGAATTACCAGGGTGTATAATTTTAAATTATTTCTGAATAATTTAAGAAATTAATATATTTATCATTTTTTTTAATTCAATGGTAAATTCATTTCTTTATATTTAATATAATTTTTAATTTTTTTTTAGAGAAAGATATCGAGAGCTGATTGAAGCAGCTGATAAAATAAATGAGATGAAAGATTTGTCGCAGACTGTCATCAAAGATGTCGATGTTTTAAATTATAATATTAGCCTAATCAATAAGCCATCATTTGAACCTGCCCTCTCTCATAGTAAAAGTGTAACAATTGGGTAATTACATTATAAGTATTGTATTATAATCATTTTAAAATATAAACTAAAACAATAATATAAAAAATAGACTGCCAATTAGTGTGGCACATAGCTTCCTCGCATCCTATCATGTACTTTATTGTTATAATGTTTATTGTGAAAAAACTATTAATAGTTTTAGCGATCTTTAACACTTCATAGCGGTGTCGCTGTTGGTTTTACTGAAAAATTGTATTTGAAAAAAATGTTTGTCTCATTGAATAGATGAAGTTAGATTTTTTTCCCAACCTAAAATTCCAATTTTAAATTTGAAGTTCACGTTTACGCGAGCGTTGCTCGTGAACGCTTGGACAGATAACGTTGTCCAATGAACTCGTCCTGGGGATTGGTAAAATGAACATGTCTACCAAATTTCATCAAAATCGGTTGACATTTACTCAAGTTATCGTCGCACGTTTCATAATTTGCGGACACACAGACCAACAGACAGACAGACAGACAGACAGACAGACAGACAGACACGAGACCAAAAATGTTCCCTGATGTCTGAAACGGATTTCTGTCTTGGAATTTTTAAAATCGGAGGCATAAAAGTTTTTCGTTCTCAAAAGTGAACACAATGCTTCCGTTACCTTCGGTAAGCTCGGAAGCAAAATAATAATATAATATATAATATATAAAATAATTTTATATTTTCTTAATTCAAATAGTTGTTACACCTATGTGTGAATATCGATGTTTAAAACTTTCTATCTATCAATATTTTATACAACTTACTAATTCTGAATTTGTATTTTAGGCCTAACGATAGTACTGTTGCTCAACTAAAACTTCTGTTGGATCTACCGAGTATAATTTGGAATTCAATTGATGATAAGGATCTAATTAGAGCTGCTCAATTTTATTTGCTTGGCAGACACGTTAGAACTGGTATGTAGAAATTTTGAATATTTATGTCAATGTCATACCCCGACAGAAGTAATGCTACACCTTTTGACAAGTAGTATTAGTATTGCAACACCTTTTTCGATCCTGTTAGTACCACTATCACTACTAGTAAATTGTTGTGCACTGATCACTTCAAGTAAATTGTGGACTGATCACTACAAGTAAATTGTTGTGCACTGATCACTACAAGTAAATTGTTGTGCACTGATCACTACAAGTAAATTGTGGACTGATCACTACAAGTAAACTGTTGTGCACTGATCACTACAAGTAAATTGTTGTGCACTGATAGTGATGTGAGTCGGGAATATTCCTAGTGGGAAGGGAATTTAAAAATGGGAATATTCCCGATGATTTTTTGGGAATATTCCTTAAAATTTGGAATTAATAAAAATGTCAAATGTTTAATATTTTTGTAGTTTAGTTAAATAAAAAATAAAAACAAGTTGGTACAAAAAATATTTTGAAAAGCAGTCATGTGTAATGTATAATTATTTTAAAGGATGTTTACAATTGAAATAAGTTATTCATTCGACTATTTATATGATAGTTTTTACATTAACAATTTATTTATTTATCCTATACTATGTCAATTTTTTTGTTTATAGGTCAACATGATTGTAAATTCAGAGTCCAGTCATTTTCTATTTTGTTTCAAAACATTAGTTTAGTTTTTATTATTTACTTGTGTGGTGTGTTGATCTTAAACAAAAAATGGTAGTTAAAATTATTAAAATATTACCTTTTGTTTTAAAAATGGGAAAGAAAAAAGGGGATTTTTTTTTCTTTTTAAAAAAACAAGTAGAATGCAAGTATTGTTCAGTGAAATTTAAATTCTATTAAGATGGAACAATATATAAAAAATGCTTAAAATTTCCAGAGAAATTAAAAAGTTTTTTCAAATAGACAAATGCGGTCCAAGTACCAGTTCACAAAACATTTCCGAGCGTAGGCCAATTCCTATTATGGAGAGCCCTAGTGAGCCTAATCCAATCCTAATTCAAAAGTGTTTTTTCCAAATATATACTTGTTTATAATAATAATTTTATAATAAATAATTATTATTAATTATTTTTCTTCTTATAATATACAAATTAAGTTTTTGATGATAAGGTGGATCCTTAAGGGTAGTTTAAGTTTAATTAGTCTTAATTTATGTATAATTGATAAATAATTAATTACGTAGGCACTAACTACTAATATGTTAGGTTTTGCTAAAAACCATAAATTCCTGGGAATTTATAAAACTTCCCAGGAATATTCCCAGGGAATATTACCTGGATTTTAAATTCCCGGGAATTTTACATCACTATGCACTGATCACTACAAGTAAATTGTTGTGCACTGATCAGTACAAGTAAATTTGTGTACATATTGATCACTACAAGTAAATTGGTGTACACACTGATCACTACAAGTAAATTTGCAACCAACTAGGTGGTCTAAAAGCTTTAAATGTATAAGTTTGACAGCCTCTTGAATCTTTGTAATGGCTCTGCAAAACATTTGACAGGGAGTAACTAACAAACTGCTTATAAATTCATAGTTCTTTGACAATTAAAAATTGTTGTAACTCGTTAATAATTGAATGAAAATGATATCTGCGACAGATACTCTGATAGTGATTCAGATTTTATTTTAAAAAAAAATGTTTAGTTATTATTATCAATAGTGTAAATCTAAATAATCAATTCAAGACCTGAAGATGCCCAGGTATGGGTGAAATATAGTCGGAATTATGAATTAAAAGAAAATATTGTTTTTTTTTTTTTACGCATTTTTCATCCCTAAAACAACGAAAATGAAATTATTAATAAAACATAATGGATCAACTGAAGAAAATAGACAAAAATATTTTTATTTATTTATTAGTTATTGTTTATGTTTGATTATTATTATTATTATTTTAGGGTTCTCTGTGGATAAATCGTTAAAGGAAACTAAATTTGGGAATACTATTTTAGAAGAACAGTGGACACTTCTATCCAAGTTTCCTGGCTCAATCCTTAAAAGCGCAGAAACTCATTTGGTTCAAAAATATTTTGAGCCAACGGTAAGTATATATATGTTTCTTTTATTAAATATCTATATAGGTACATATATTATATAATTTAAATATATAAAAGTTTTAAATTACTTGTTCCTACAACTAATTTAATAAATTAACTCCTGTTAATTTATTAATTTCTATCACAATTTTATGGCATCAATATACTTTTCGGCAGTGAAATGCAATTTTACTGTCGAGACAGTTAAATCAGGAAATATGTTACTGCATAGACAGCAAAATTTTTACTGATTGATTTTGGCAATTACAGATTATATTATCTTTATCCTTTATCTATGGGCTTTGTAAACTTTTATAACCCAATAATTTCGATTAGTTAATATATATATAAAATATTGTATGCAACAAGGTAACATTTCTGCCTCGTGTATTCATTGCCTGCCTCTGCAGTTAATTTTCATAGCCTGTCCTCGCCTCCGGCTCATAGGCTAACTTAATCAATTGTCAGTAAAATTTAATTTTGCTTATTTTTTTCAAAAAAGAAATTGAAATTATGGATGTTTTGTGACAGGATTGTGCCAAGTGGTTAGCGGCTATTGGTTTGCTTGAAAGTGGATGTTTAGTGGATAAATTTCTCGCTCTTAGATATTCTTGTCTCTCAAATATTCTACAAGTGGATTCTAACGTCAAATCTCGCATTGTTGACAGCTACAATGCAATCATCTCATCAATTGAAGCTTTTAACTATTGCTTTTGTGGTAATATATATATACTTTTTTAATTTTATTTTACTAGGCATAGTCTAATAACCAATCATCACTGAAGATACATGTGGAGTATATAATAAACTGATATGCGTGACCTGTAAAGGTGTATATGTAGGACAATCTGGTAGGAAAATAAGTACATGCATTGCACAGCACTATAAATCTTGGAAGAAAATATCGAATGACAGACATCAAAAATATGTTAACGTATCTAATTTTGCCAACCATGTTCTAGAAATCGATCAAATATTTGTCAGCATATAATCAACATAAAATATTTGATGTTGAGTTCTACACTCCTGTCAAAAAAATATGAAATTGGACCTCTTAGAAAACTTAGAAATTCAAGGAGCTATCCAAGTCACAAATATAGCATGTTTTGATGAAAAATCTAATCTTAACAACTCTGCTCTTGTAAATCTGATTAAAAATATTTAAAAAATAAAAAAAAATGTCTGGTAGTTGTTAGGTATTTAAGGGGGGGGGGGGGGGGAGGGGGGTGGTGTTATAGTAATATAAGGAATTATCGTTCAGCTATAAGCAGTTGAAAAACAAATATGTTATACCAGAACCGTACCTTTACTGGGTTCCACCTTGGATCTCAACTCCATATTCCTTACCTTGTTCCTTCCGTAATCCTTCTACCCACACAGCCCTAGTCTACCCCCACCTTGTACTGTTATTTTGTCATAATACAGAATTTGCTTAGTACAAAATTCACTCTTACTAAGCTAACACGCACACTGAAGATGATATTGTATGTTGAAACGCATTTGTGAGTTTTAATGAAAAAATTGTGGTGACAATATTGTTGTGTTACTTTCTACTCACCTCAGTCATAATTTATTTTATTCATTTAATTTGTTTAAAAAAAATCAGTATATTGAAGATCAGTTATAAAAATAAACTAATATTTTTGACTATTATATATTGTGACGGATCACTTCTCTGTCCAAATTCTACGATAGTTAAATATCATGATTTAATATTAAAACTCAGATTATTTTGGAATTACTCAATTTTATTTCATAGTAAAAAGTATATTTCAGAGTGGTAAGTCTATGTCTACATCAATTTAATTTTTTCAGATAACGCTGAGAGTGGCAAAAGTCGAGTGTATAAAACTTTAGAAGAATTAAATCACCCAGTTGTTCACTACTTAGGACCTCTTTCTTATTCCAGTTATCTGCCTACTATTATATCTAACTTCAGGTTAGTTCATAGACAGCATTTTGAACAACTGTGTTTAACTGCTTCGACTGCTTGTGGGTCATTAGCGGTACAAACAATTAATTATACCTTCATGCTATGTTACTTTCCCAATATTTCGTTTCCACATTTAGAGTGTAATTCTTTAACTCTCTCTCATATGCCTTCAAATTAAAAAATATATGCCAACATATTTGGCATATTCTAGGATCGATCCTAGACCTTCAGTCGATGAGAAGAGATCTGGAAGCGGCCCATTTATGCTAAACCTCCGTCTTGCCGACAGGAGCGCAGGACATTCTGTAATTAAGTGTCGAATCGTGACATCTGCTTCACCGCATTTAAGACATCTAGGCCTCGGGTCCCCTAGCAGAATATGCATATGGGTGAGGCGCGTGTGCACGGATGCAATTCGCTCTAGTTTGCTGGTATCTTTCCTGGTGAAATCTTGAGGCCAGGTGATTGGCAACTGTGTTATAATTCATTTCATATCACTGGTGTTGGGTAAAAAGGGCTTAAGTTATGATCATAAGGACTTAAAGTACCCTAGCTTTAAGTCTAATGGGCTTAAGTGGGCCTAAAATGAATAAATGAATAAAATTTATTTAAATATTGTATTTCACTGAAATGAATAATCACTGTTGAGATAGTATAGTGATTAAGGAAGTAAAAAATACTTTGACAGGATTTATAATGATTTTTAAAAAGTTTGGTAAATCACCCTGAAAACTTCATATTTCCTGACTTAAGCCCTTTTTACCCAACACCAGTGATATAGTTATTTCAGCAATTATCTTTAAGGGGGAGCAAAATAAAATGGAATGCAATTATTATTGAAAGATCTTCATACAATGAAATTGATAGTTCCAGAATAAAATTCCAAAGATAAATTTTTAAATAAATGTTGAAATTAATTTTGAAAAATAAGATTAAATTTATTGAGATGCTACAGTCGAAATCGTTTTTGTAATGTAAAAAAAGAAAAGTTTTTTTTTTAAAAAAAAAGAAGTAAATTGGTGGGGCACAATAAATAGTATATTCACCATCATTTTCAAAAGGAATTTCTAAAAACAAATAACAGGTTTTGACTACTTAATAGCCTTCTTCAGTTGTTCACAGTAACATGGTATCAAAATATGTGACCGAGATTCACTGATAAGGAAATATCACTTATTGGATTATTTATATTGGATTATTATTTTGGATTATTATTTTGGATTATTAGAAGCAAACTGTTGATAAATAACTTATTTACTGAGATTGGAAACGTCTCAAACTTATTAAGTATGGGACAAGTTCCCATTTTTCTAAAAAATCGGGACATTTTCGGGAACTGACGGGACGCCTTCAAAAGCTTAAAATGACGGAACTGTCCAAATCAAAACAGGACACAGGATGTATGGTCACCCTATGTCTAGTTCAGTGAATCAGTTGAAGTCATATTAGAATAGTCATTTAAAAGACTAAGTAAAGTTGAGTCTCTGTAGTCCGTCAGTCCGGCACGTCCAGTAATCCAACACTGAGCTGAGGCCCCCTTCCCTTTTGCCATGTGTAAGATAAGATAACTTAAAGAGAGGGAAACACAGCGGCATTAGGGTAAACAAAAACAAACCGTCGGTTGTTGTTTGTTTGTTGTACGTCTATACTCATCTCACATAATAAACCCTAGTTTTATTGTGTTCTGCTTCTTTTTTAGGGTCCGTAGGCAAAACCAAGGACCCTTATATTTTCCTGCGTGTGTCTGTCCGTCCGTCCTCTCGCGTGCTCTCACGGCTACACCTTTCGTCCGATCACTTTGAAATTTGGCATGTATGTGTCTTGTACCTGCCCACATATTTTAAAAATATAGCGAATTAAAAAAAATATTTTTCAAAAAAATTAGAGTAAAAAAACTTAAGGGTTAAAAATTGTTAATTTTTTTTCGACACCGTGAAGGGTATCATATGAAAGGGTACGTCGAGCTGATTACAAAAATATATAATACTTTGGTTATAACTTTGATAGGGCGAGCGTAGGCGAGTTTGAAGCGGGTGTGAAACGTGTCCCCCCACTCTATCTCGCTTATGTGAAGTGCGATAAATCTGAAAATATTCCTGAACATTCTTCGACCAAAAGTAAAGATACCACTTTTTGGAAATTTCGAAAAAAATATTATTTTAGTTTTTATTGACAAAATACACTTTTTTATAACTATGGTCTTTTCGATGTATTTATATGGTTGTAGTCCGGTTCAGTGGTCAAAGAATACTTTATTAGAAGTTTGTTTATCTGTTTTGAGAATATCAGACCCATAGGATAGTTCAAAGTAAGCTTTTTAGCATTTTAAAAAACACCATCAATAGGGTACTACTTAAACGATACAGGGTTGCCTACGGACCCTCGCTGTGTGCTGACCAGCACACACTTGACCTGTTTATTAATAATTATTTATTATCAAATATCCATTAATCCGTCATATGTGCCAGATTAGATAGACTCCCCTTTGTGGTAAATAATGGTGTTTTTTTTTTTTTTTTTTTTTTAAATGATAATTTTTGTTCTTTTACTTTTTTCAATATATTAATAGTATTCTTATTTATATTTTTTTAGAGCAAAATGGAACGGTAAACTTCCATCAGGAAGCTTAAAAGAGAAACTTGACAAATGGTTAACTTCGGTTGAATCTCTCGTTGCATCGCAAGGGTCCGCTCTTCTCAACAACATCTCATCTCTCCGAGGACTGGAGCAGCTTAACAACGGTCCTGGCATGGGCTCAACCGAGGTCGCCTCGACTATCCCTGTCGGCTTTCATAGCTCCGAACTATGGGACAGGATATTTGTTCCTTTAGTCACCGATAGAGCTAAACAACTCCTTACTACACAGTGGGAAGAAGCATTGTCCCATGTTTGCAACCATATATCAACTCTAGTTCAAGAGGATATGTAAGTTGTTTACAGTTTCACGCAGTCTGTAATATTTTTCGGTCATTATGCGATGATTGGGACCCAAAAAAATGGTTAAAAATATATAATAAAGGACAAAGGAAATAAGTTCATTAAAAATATTTTTAAGAAAAAGCTTTTATTCGTATTCTTCTTAGCAAACCCTTTCATTTGATACCCATATCATGGGTGTGCTTAAAAAATAACTAGTCCGCCATCTTGGGCTGCCCGCCATATTGGATTTAGAATGACGTCACTTAGCTAACCATGCGTTGTCATCCAATCTAAATGTTTATGCAAAATTTCAATTCAATCGGTTGAGGATAACTGCTTTAAAATTCAATTGCAAGATTTGACCCGAACATACATACATACAAACATTGCAAGTTAATTAAAAGCTTGTAAAAAGGGCTTGATTTGGCTCTATATTATTAGACATTGAAAAAATAAGGAAGTTGAACTTGACAACAGTCCATGCCGAGAGATTCAAATCGTAATTTTTATTAAAGAGAAAAACTTACTGATGCACCCCTTTGCCCGGAACCAAGCCACAGATCCCTGTGATCATGAATTTTTCAAAATTGTGAAACTTCTAATAATCCAAATTATTACTATTCCAGCATATCCGAATTGGATCTTCGTTGGTTTGTATGGAAGGAGCAGGCATCAGATTTAAATTTTGAACAGAATCAAAATTATACTGAAAGAGGTTAGTATGTCAACTTAGTTTTTCTTTCTTCTTATGACAGTTAGTGCTTTTATAAGCTCTTTTCACATAATGCACAAAACAATTTTTTTTAAAATTAACTTTTAGTCCAGGAGATAGCGTGCAAAAAAGTGTCTAACTAACATCAAGTTAGAATTTTATATACAAGTCAATCTTTTAGCACCTTTTAAGAATATGTGGTCGGCTAAGTTCGTCTGCGGGACATAGCTTGGCAATAGGCGTTTGAAAAAAACAAACCGGTGGAGAGCGGCCATGTCTCACCAATTATGGTGGACAATGTGATTTTCATGATCCTAAGTACACAATTAGTGAGTAGACCAAAAATCAAGTCGATGTTATTTTCACACTTAGTAGGTTAGTTATTCAAATATTACTAAAAATCAACGTTGTCACCTGTCAAGGGACAAACTAACATCAACTTGACTTTCGGTCTACTAACTAATTCTGTACTCAGGATCATGAAAATCAAATTGTCCACCATAATTGGTGAGACATGGCCGCTCTCCACCGGTTTGTTTTTTTCAAACGCCTATTGCCAAGCTATGTCCCGCAGACGAATTTAGCCGACCACATATTCTTAAAAGGCGCTAAAAGATTGACTTTTATACAAAATTCTAGCTTGATGTTAGTCAGACACTTTTTTGCACGCTTCAACAACTTTTATCTACTTTTTGTATCTCTGTTTAGATTTGTAGAAAGTGATTCTTTGTATAATATTTAATAATTTAATGCCATCTTTATCAAAAGAGAAATACGAACTTGCATACAGGAAGTTTATTTTATTCTGTATTATTATTTAAATCTAACAATCGTAGATAAAGTACGGTACGTAACTTGTGCGAAAACGGCATTTTGCATGGCTCGTGTGGTTTTACTACCCTCGCTGTCCCTCGGGTGCAAACTCCACACTCGCATGCAAAATGCTACTTTCCGCACTCGACGCATAATGTACTATTATAAACACTTATCAACATGTATTTGTTGTTTAGGTCTATGGTTGAAGGGACGAGGTGTATCTCCCCGTGTGTCTGGAAGCTGCTTAGTGTTAGAGAGTCAAGTCGGAGGTGTATCTAGTCAAGGTGGTCCGTCGCTGGCTCCTCATCATGCTACGAGAGCGTCGGCCATGCTTCTATCCCTCAAACAGTTCCTATCGGAGTTGTGCATGAACGACGAACCTATCCACACCCCTCAACATCATGCCGCTCTTCTAACAGCCGTCGCTCGCTTCCTCAACTCTGTTCCTCTTCTTTGCCCCTCTCTTCATAAAGCTCTTTCTTATTCTTCTGATTCTAAGGTTGGTCTTCTAATTTTTTGTTATTTTACAAGATATTTGGTAACTTAAACACTGTTTACTGACCATTTTCTTGGGGACAGTAAAATACACAGGAAAAAATGCCCATGGAAGAAAAGTCCAAAATAATTAAACTTTAATCTTTAATGGTAGTTTTTAAATAAAATTAGTTAATTGTTAACGCTAACAAATTTTAACCTATTTTTAAATAGAATCATTTAGGGGTATTGTATTTTTTCAGTTATATAATTGTAAAAGTAACACGGTACCTGGGGTTACTGGAATTAAGATGCATCTTCTTTAGAATCATAGGGATTTTACCAGGTATCACTAATCACCATGAATGAATCCCTACAATATGTTACATTATACACTACACAATATTATGTGTTAACTGTTTCAACATATTTACATTTTACTTGCCTTGGTTTTTACCTATAAATATATGATATACCAAAATGATAATGTGTACTAATGAAACTAGCTGAAGTAAAATCTGGTGATGGCAATGAAAGATGTTGTTTAAGAAATCATTTACTTTCTTACTGTGAATAAATATCTATATCAACTACTCACAATAGGAACGGAAATTATTTTATTTATTTATTTTTTGTCTCAAAAGAGTTACATTTATCCCGCCTTACATTTATTATTTACAATCAAACGGGAGAGCCAGTGTGGCCATCACTGAATCATGAGGGGAACGAGACGGGGTTCGATTCCTCGCCGTGACGCTCTGATTTATATGGCTCACTATTGATCACATCATACTCACTTCGGCGGTACTATGTACAGAGGTATGATGTGTGAAGTGGCTGGAACTCTCTACCGCGGGGCTAGTAAAAAGGGCCTAAGTGATGGCCTAATTGCAAGGTTCCAACAAGTGGTTCGTCCTACCCATTCCAGTAGAAAGTACTAGACTACTACTACTACAATCAAAGTACAAAATTAATTTACAATTATAAAACACAAAATTAAAAACTACCATTAACGATTAAAGTTTAATTATTTTGGACTTTTCTTCCATGGACATTTTTTCCTGGGCTATTCTTCCATGGGCATTTTTTCCGTGATTCGCCAAATTACAACTCCTATATGATAATAAAATGTTAAGACAATATTTGGTTAAATAGTTCTATTCATTTATGTTTTTATACCCCTTTGTTTTTTTGTTAATTTTATCAGGCTGATTTTTAGGGTCTGCAGTCTCCTACAAGGAATAAAAATATAAAAAATATGTGAGACACTCACACATTAGAAGTGAAACTTAATGTCTAGGAACATTTGATTTTATGCATTGCTCTCTTTGCACATTTTTTAAAGATTTTATTATTTCAAGATTAAGGAATGTTTGTGTGTAATTTAATTAAAAAATAAAATATTTTCATAACATTTTAGCGAATAATGAAGAAGAAACATGAAAACAACATTATATATATATATATATATTATATTATTATAATGTATACAGGGTGTCCCAGCTAATTTTTCGCTTTGAGCATTAGTTTGTTGTCTGGAGAGCCCTGAACTTGTTAAAATTGAAACTTTAAATCCATTTTACAGCTAAACTAATGGATTTAGGAAAATAATTCAGGAGACAAAAAAATCTTATTTTTAGTCATAGAATCCAATCTAAAATTCATTCCGTATATGTAACTTTTTTTTCCAAAAAAATGTGTTCAGCAGGGCTCAAAAAGTGAAAAAAAATACTAATAAAGCATGTTTTTAAGAATGGATGTGGAGTTTTTCACGGAACCTCAAACATGGCACTATAGAACCCGAGTTGAAAAACACTTCTTTAATAAAAAGAAAAAAAAAATTAAGGAATCTTCTCAAATGTTCAAAATCAATTCCACATTTCTATTGGTTTTCAAAACTGTTTTGGTTTCAAACCAAAGGTGTTTTCATTAGGAGTTTTCAAAACAGTTTTCACAACAATTTTGAAAACTATAAACTGCTAGACTAGTTATAGTTAAGTCAGGTTATCATATCTCTGCTTATCATACCTACTCCGCATGTCTCAATTCTGTTTTCAATTCAATACCCATTTCCAAAAATTTGCTGTTGTGACTTTATACTCAAAACATTTTTAAATCACCATTTCCATCGGATTTTGAATGCCAATCAGTTTTCAAATTGGTCTCGAAAACCCATGGAAACAAATTTATTTGAGAGGGAATAATACATAAATATTTATTAAATTGGGGTTATTTCATAATTTGCAGGTGGCTTCTTCTTGGCATGAAGCTAAAACTCTGCTTAATGCCGAGAGCCTGGCGATCTGGTCTAGATGGGAAACAGCCATGGCATCCATATTAGTGGAGGACATCAAATCAACCATGAGCACACCTACTAAATACTCAGATCTGCTGGCATCTATACCCGTAAGACTTTGATTTCTTTATTTGCCAATTACAGCTGTACACATTTTATTATTTCTCTGTGCTACTATTATTCTATTTTAGCTAGTTAGTGTTTTATTGGTTATTTTATCATTGTCTGATTCAACGAACTAAGAGAAAAGATTGTGTTCACTGCTTAACTAGGAAAAATTGTGGGGTAAATGATTACAGTAGAGTCTCGTTTATCCGGACCCCGCTAGTCCGGACATCCGTATAATCCGGACGGGCCAAAATTTATGTACAAATTGGAACCAGGGCCTGTTAAGATTTATTAATTGTTAAGATAATCGTAGTTTCTGCTTTTATTGTCTATTAAAATGTATAAAATTGTTCCTAGTATAGTTTATAGGTGTATATTCAAACAGTCTAACACGAGGAATACCCGGTATTTTGTTAAAAATTAACAGATTTAAGAATAATTTAGAACTTCGATAAATCTTTTTCGGTTCCATAGAAGGCGGAAGATATAAAGGAAGTGTATTCCAGAAAGTACAATTATATGTGACTGAGATGGGGAAGGGTTTTAAGAAACATGTAGCGGCGGCTCAACCCAGTTCCATGAAATTTTGCCAAGCCAACAATGTCTAATGTCTCAACTTTTTGTGAAATGATTATCGCTCCTAGAATTTCATATCAGAACTCAGCCTGTTTCTCAGGAAGTCCCTTCTATACCTGCCACCTGCGTAATAGATTGTCATTTTATTTTAATTCATTTGATATTTGACATGACTGGTGACAGAACAGCTCTTAACTTAAATAGTGGGCACCTACGTTTTAAAGCATGTTTTGGAGACTAATAGAAGTAATTTTTACGATAAAAACCTCGATTTTAATAGTTTTACTCTACTAAAGCTTGTTCTACGGACACATTCCGTTTAATCCGGACTTTCGGTAATCCGGACTGGGTTCGGTCCCATTAAACCCGGATTAGCGAGACTCTACTGTACTTAGTTTCTTGATTTATTTCCTCCTCCCACAATTTTGAAATCCCACTTCATTAGTAGCATATATTTGCTCAAAAGGTCGACCAAGATGAGATGTCATGAATACGGGAGAAACTGAAAGCTTAGCTTTGTTTAAAGTCGGAACTTCCGAATATTGCCGAAGTCAATGCAGTCGGATGCTAAGACAATACCCATTTCTAGTTTGTATGACATGCGCAGTTATGTCAAATCTCACGAATAACAACAGGAAGGTTTCCAAATTGTTAGGTTTCCTAGTTTCCTGTTTTGTTTGTTTTTATACAGTACGAATTATAGTCACAACTGTCCTAAACAATCCATAGACTAGGGAGTAAATAAAACAATCTTTGTACGATCCACAAATCCACGGGATGATGCAAATGCAAAGGACGCTATAAAAAGTTGGAACAAATCTAATATTATGTATTTGTTATTGTAAAAATTATTGCTCTCCATGACAATTAATCAAAATAATATTAGCGAATTTCTAGTTTGCTTTTCCCCATTATATTTTTTATAAATAAAATAACCAGTAAAACTTATCTTAGAATCTCATTATTTTTATAATTTCTTCCTAATTTTGAATTTGTGTTATTATCTATGTTTTTATTAACAGGAAACTTAATTTACCAAAGAGAAAATTGCCAAAAACAATCCGAGAGAGGTAATAGTACAAAAATAATACACAAAAAAGTAACTAAAATCCAGAAATAAGAAAAGTAACAAATAAAACAGAAATAAAAAAAGTAACAAATCAAACTCAGAAATAAAGAGGAAGAAAAAAATTGATTAAGAAAGAAGAAAATCGATTTAGATTTAAAGAATATTATTATGAATAATCAATAAATAATAATATAAAGATATTATCGTACATTATTAGTGATTTCTTATCAGGTACAGTGTTGCCTGTTGCAAAAAAAAAATATTTAAAAAATATAGAAGTTATCAAAAATAAAATTATTAATAACAAAAGAACAACACTGTGTTTTTTGACAGTGGTCTATTTTATTAAAAAGTGACTATACATGACACCAAAACAACGACACTAGCGCACTCCTCAGATTTCCATGACTTCTTGGTCGACCTTTAACTGATCCAACTTGGAGCTTAACTTTCAACCTCATGATAAAATAAACATGTTATAGTACATTACGCGTCGAGTACGGAAAGTAGCATTTTGCATGCGAGTGTGGAGTTTGCACCCGAGCGATAGCGAGGGTAGTAAAACCACACGAGCAATGCAAAATGCCGTTTTCGCACGAGTTGCGTACCGTACTTTATCTACGATTGTTAGATTTAAATAATAAATACAGAAACAAATAAACTTGCTGTATGTAAGTTCGTATCTCTCTCTTGATAAAGATGGCATTAATTCATTAGTTGTATTTTTTGTTGAATTAATTATTTCTGGAGGAGTATTATTCTCCACATTTTCGTCAAAGTCACTTGATTCACTCATTGTTTTTCACTAAAAACTCGATATAAACAGTTACTTTAATAAAAGAACACCAAATTAGTTTTGTTAAATGTAAACAAACTCACTAATCCTGCGTAAAGCTGAAGACATCCTCTTCTTTACCGCACTAGTGTGCTAAAGAAGAGGAATTCTTCAGAACTATGAGACGCGCATGCGCAATGAATACAAGTACGTAAATAATCACTTTCTACGCAACTTACACATGTTAAAAATATATTGTAAATCACAGTTGGTATTAATTTACCTCCAGATGGGAAGAAGTTAAATGTCTAATTTGGCTGGTCACAAAGCACTTTTTTATGAAACTATCCTTTCTTAGAGTGATATTTTTTTTGTTGTTGTGAATATTTGTTGTTGAATTTAACAACATGTAAATCACGAGACATTCAGAATGAAATGTTGTTTTGTTTGGGTTGAGGTGTGGGAGGTGAAGATGATAGAAGAAGGAGAGGAAGGAAAGAAGAGTGAAGTGAGAGTTCCGTCTGCTCCGAGTCTTCCTCTTCACAACTGTCTTCATATGGTCACCTCTAAACTCACTCGTCTTCACTTACCTAGGTAAATATCTTCAAATATTACCCTGTAAACTTACCTTTAACCCTTCGTGGCACGGCTATAGTGGACCAACTAAGAGGCACGGGCGGCGCACATTATGCGCCAATGCATTTTTCAAACCATAAATTGGTTAAATCCAGATTATCTAGGTTGCGTTTTGGAAATGTTGAACTAAAAAGTCAATTGATGTATTACATATTTATTTTTCAATGATATCTTTAATTATAAAAATAAAAATTACTAAAAAAAATCAGTAATTACTCCTTCAGCGTTCTGACTTAGTATCGGGCTTTCAACCTTAATTATCAACCCTATTTATTATTATTAGTTGTCAAAGTCCTAAGATAACTCCTCACAACCATCATCCTAATCCTACAACTCATGCAAAACCGAAAAATATTGATCGGATGGCATAATTTTTCTATACCGGACATGGTTGCACGGGCGGCGCATACAGTGCACCAAGACAAATTAACACGGCAAAACAATGCAAAATGAAGCAATAATCAAAGCAGACAGTTTCATCTGTTTTAGGGGTCTCTAGTGGTAGGGTAAATTGAGGTTTTATTATTCTCGCATTGTGAATCTGTGATTTGCAGAAACTTTTTTACTCGTAGCGCACTCCATGCGCCAGCCCGTGTCTCGAAGGGTTAACTAACATTTTACTTACTTATTTATGAGAGGGTATGTTAGCAAGATGATGTCAAATAAAACACAGTGAGAAAGTTTATTCTAACGGTTCACTAAATTTATTAGCATCATCAGAGCAAGAAACAAAGGTAGGTTGACTCTACGACATGTTATAAAGGAATGAATGAATGGAAGTGTGAATGAGAATCTAGAAACTAGGAAAGGGTTAGATATGTCAGGTAGGTGGATAGCGAAACAAGATTTACTGAGGATACTAACTGTAGCTAGCAATACAATTATAAAAAAGTACTTAGGTCTATGTAAAACATAGAAACAAACATTTAGTGAAAATAACAAAAACGATTTAACAATATCGCTAATAAATTTAGTGAAATGTTAGCAATA
Organism: Gerris lacustris; assembly: GCA_951217055.1. Classification (NCBI taxonomy): domain Eukaryota; kingdom Metazoa; phylum Arthropoda; class Insecta; order Hemiptera; family Gerridae; genus Gerris; species Gerris lacustris. Next base: position 2,982,704 of record OX578281.1, on the reverse strand, counting down.
ACTACTTTCTCTCTGTGTTTTATTTAAAAGGATCTCGCTAACATACCCTCTCGCTAACATACCCTCTCACTAACATACCCTCTCGCTAACATACCCTCTCGTTAACATACCCTCTCGCTAACATACCCTCTAGGGGGCCTGGGTGGCTCAGAGGATAGCGCGCTTGCCGTGTGATAACGCAAGTTAAGCAGCCTCAAGCAGGGTCAGTAGATGGATGGGTGAACGCTTCTGACCACAGCTCTGGGTTCAATTCCCGGACCGGGCCCCCCGCTCAATGTCAACCCAGCATTGTTTAAATAAATGGGAAGCTCCTCGAAAGAGTGGCGCCACCAGGTTTCGGCCTGGAAACCACGATGATGACACTCCTGGTTGTATTACAACCAGGAGGGGAGTCATGGTTACCGACCACATATTCACAAAAAGGGTGAAGATTTCGGTCCCTAACCCGGGTTTGTTCGATGGGCCCACTTAAGTGGCCTGAGTCTTCGGGTGTAAAAGCCCCCCGGAAAAAAAAAGAAGAAAACTTGTACTTGAACTGTCACCAACCACCTCCATTATTTACTTACTTATATGATGCTACAGCCTGTGTAGGACACTGGCTTCTGCACAAGTCTCATGCGTCGTCCAGGATCACAAACTGAGACCTCTCAGATCATCCTGAAAATCTTTTAGCCACCTTGTTCTGGTTCTATCCAACTTACTCAGCTTTTCTCCACCATTTACTCTGCTTTATGAATTTTAACAATTTAACCTCACTAATTGAGTTGCTTAGAAGCTATTGCTACACACTTTTTCAGATAGTTCCTGGTAGAAACTTATTTCTACCAGCCAATTGTGGACCCCTTTTAAACCCTTCGCGTACCCCTAGAGTGCCAGTGGTCCTCCTAGGGGTCTGCAGATCACCTTTTGGAAACCACTGAGCAAGAGAATGCCCCAAGGAGGAGGATGACATTTTGCAGTGAGCCTTTGCAATTCCTTCTAGTTCCATCTACTCTACAGTATGTCCGTTACGAGTTGTGACTTTTGACACCCAGATTGGCCAACTTATATGAGGAAAAAAATAAAGCCACTAGGCCTGTGGGAGAGGTGGGGCCAGTGACATTTTTGTTTGCTTAGTTGGCCCGAACTTCTAGAATTCAAAATCCTGACCTCTTATTGGCTCCCCATCCTAATTTTTCGGATTTGCCTGCGATGTTAAAAGTCTCAACTCCTAATGTGCAAACTGTAGAATATGTAACTACTATTGGAGGCATAGAAGGCATAGAAGAGCGAGAGAGAAAAAGGGCTACTCTAAGTATGGAAGATTTGGATAAGGGACTAGAGAAGGTGGTACAGGTACGGGAAAAGAAATGGACTACATTTTCCAGCCTACCAACATAGATTTCTCTATTTCTTTGACCTCTCTCAAGATGTAAATTCAACAGTATCAGAGCCATTGATTTAATTTGAAATTGTTATAATTTTGCAGATCCATTCAGGAGAATGTGATGAGGAAGTTGGTGCCAATTCTTCTTTCTTATGTACCTGATACTTTTCTCTGCCAATATCAAGCATTCCAAGCTTTGTTTGATGTTAAATTCTTATCTCATCTCTTCACATCTTCAGCAAACAAAGTAAGTCCTTTATCTTTTGTTTACCTTAAAATGTTTAAGGAAAAAGGAACATTAATTCCTGTTAACGTATGCAGGACCATTTTGATCATTTAAATTACTTTCCGAACCTAAATGTGACATTTTATTATTATTATTTATTTTCCTGCATGTAGAGAGTATTATAGAAAAGCAGAATAACTGAAATAAGTTGTTAATTGCATTGCTGTTAATGTTTTTACTTGTACTATAATAATGGTGTTAAAATATAAGTTAAGCAGGCCCTACACTATCAATAATCCGCTTGATCAAAACAGCCCATCAAGCTGATTGACAAGTGCTTCAAGCAGCCTTAGGGCGCATCAAGCATACCATCAACCTTTTCATCAACACTCATTTGTTGCAGAGTTTTGGACTAGTGAACTGCTCCTCCTGGACTGTAGTGAATCAGTATTGTGTAGATACCATGGTTTCAAATTAGGATTTGGGGTTTCTCATCTTGACAGTTGTTGCTCTTATGTTCCCCTCCTAAAGAAAAGCGTCTAGCCAGTATAATAGTCCGGAAAACGAACCCTACGCCCTGAACGAGTGTAGGTATCCTTGCGCATGGCAGAGCGAAGAGGAGAGCATGGTGGTGGAGCGGGAATGGACAACCCTGGTGCCTGGGGATGCGAAGAGGATCTTGAAGCCGTCCCTGTGTCCACCTGGAGGTCGAGTCTCGGTGTGTTGTCAGGTGGTTGTACCTTCTCGTCGTCACCAAGGTCTAGATGTGCCGGCTTAAGACGGTCGATCGAGATAGTGATCGGCTTGCCGTTGATGTCAACTTTATACGCCTTGTCAAACCTCTTTAGCACCCGGTAAGGCCCTTGGTACGGAGGTTGTAAAGGTCGCTTAACTGCATCGACTCTAACGAACACATGAATTTCTGAGCCCAGCGCTTTAGGAACGTAGTAGCAGTGTTTGCTGTTATCCGATGTAGGCTTTGGCCTAAGGTCTCGGATTAACACCTTAAGCCGTTGCACGAATGAAACAGGGTCCAACGGTGGTGATTTAGGTGTGTCAATGAAGCAGTCCGCTGGTAATCGTAACGACTGCCCATAGACTAGCTCAGCTGCGGACGTTCCTATAGTCTCTCTAACGGCGCACCGTAGATTCAGTAATATAAGCGGAAGCTTTTCGACCCACTTGTCAGATCCGGCACATTTGATAGCTGTTTTTAAAGATCGATGCCAACGTTCCACTAAGCCATTAGCCTGCGGATGATAGGCGGTTGTACGGATTTGCTGAATGCCAAGGAGATCTGCTAGTTCTCGGAAAAGCTGGGATTCGAATTGCCTGCCTTGATCGTGAGTTAACCGTGCAGGAACACCAAAGCGTGAAACCCAGCCGTCCACAAGAGTCCTTGCGACGGTTTCAGCTGATATATCTTTGATGGGCCAAGCTTCTGGCCAGCGTGTGTACCTGTCGATACAGGTGAGGCAGTAAGTGAAGCCTTCTGAAGGTGGAAGGGGGCCAATGAGGTCAATATTGATATGGGCGAACCTCTCCTTTGGAATGGTGAACGTTGAAAGAGGACTGACGGTATGACGTGAAACTTTAGATCGTTGACAGACGAGACAAGCACGAGCCCAAGAGGTGGCCTCTCGACGCATGTTTGGCCAGAAATATCGATGGCGTAAGGATTGAACAGTGGCTTTTATACCTTCATGACCCTGATCATGTACTGTATGAAAAACCTGACGTCTGAATGCCTTTGGCACGAATGGCCGGAAAATTGAAGTAGACGTTTCGCAGATGAGTGGTTGAGAACATCCTGCAGGGATACATCTATGAAACTTAATAGGGTCAGCTTGCACAAACTCCTGAACGTCTTGATCTGTTTCCTGAGCCTTCGCCATTGCATCAAAGTCTATCGTGGAAGGAATCACGATTTCTTGGATACGTGATAGTGCATCTGCCACGTGATTACTTATACCGGGTAGATAATGTATATCGGTGCTGAATTGTGAAATAAAATCCAATTGGCGAGACTGCCGTGGCGATGCTTTCTCTGGATTTTGCTTGAACGCGAAGGTTAAGGGGTTATGGTCCGTGTAAATACGGAACTCTCTACCCTCCAGAAAAAACCGGAAATGTTTGATAGTCGAAAATACTGCCAGCAACTCTCTATCATACGCACTGTATTTCACCTGAGCAGGAGAAAGTTTCTTTGAAAAGAACCCGAGGGGTTGCTGAACGCCGTTTATAAGTTGATGGATCGCTCCTCCGATAGCTACGTTGGATGCATCTGCAGTAATGGAAAGTGGAGCATTTGGAGAAGGGTGCGACAACAGAGTTGCTGATGCGAGAGCTTCTTTTAAAGACGTGAAAGCGTGTGTTATTTCCTTGGTCCATATTAAAGGTTTCTTATCACGCTTAGGCCTTCCCGACAACACTTTATTCAATGGAAGCTGCAATTCTGCTATTTTGGGTAAAAATCTATGATAAAAATTTACCATGCCTAGGAACCTCCTCAGTTCGGCCACGTTGGTGGGTCTAGGAAAGTCGATAATTGGCAAAACTTTAGATGGAAGTGGAGCAATACCTTTCTCAGAGATTAAATGGCCTAAGAACTCTAAGCTGGGAACACCTAAGGTACATTTGGCAGCATTGACACGTATGCCATAGTGTTTTAATCGTTCGAATAGTTGCCGTAAGTGCTGTAAGTGCAGCTCTAGTGAGTCGGAAGCTATAATGAGGTCGTCTAAGTAGACAAAAACGAAGTTGAGACCACGAACAACCTCATGAATAAAACGTTGAAAAGTAGCCGCTGAGTTTCGGAGACCGAACGGCATAAATAAGTACTCGTACAGACCAAACGGAGTAGCGATTGCTGTTTTCGGAATGTCCTTAGTTGCGACTGGGATCTGATGGTACGCTTTTTCTAAGTCTAGGCTCGAGAATATTTTCTTGCCATAAAGAAAATTATTGCAATCCTGAATGTGTGGAACAGGATATTTGTCAGGTAGTGTGACGGCATTTAGTTGACGATAATCTCCACACGGCCGCCATGACCCGTCTTTTTTTGGGACCAGGTGAAGAGGGCTAGACCAAGGACTTCGAGAAGGCCGTATCAGTCCTTCTTCTAACATTTTATCGAACTCCGCTTTTGCCGTCTTAAATTTCTCTGGAGCTAACCTTCTTACCCTGCTCGAGATTGGAGGGCCTTCGGTTTCGATATAATGAACGGTGTCGTGTTGAATTGGCTGACGGTAAGAATTAGTTGAACTTGTGATAGATGGAAACTCTTTCAGCAACTTACCGCAAGAACTGTTTTGATCTACTGATGATAATTCAAGCGAAGGAAGAGATGTAACTTCACCTGTGGCAGAATGTTGGCGCTGATCTACTATCCGCTTGTTGCGTAGGTCTAATAAAAATCCATGGTGAATCAACAAGTCAACGCCAATAATCGGGTGAGAAACGTCCGCTATCGTAAAATTCCACTTAATTTTCCGAGGTAAGTTGAGACTCAGAATGATAGCTTTCTCACCGTAAGTAGCTATTTTCGTACCGTTGGCGGCTGATAAATACCGAGCAACCGGATAACTTCGTTCTTTTTCGGTGGGTGGTATAACCGAGATATCGGAGCCTGTGTCTATAAGGAATTTGTGACCCGAGAGCTTATCCACAATAAAAAGGCGGCTGGAAAGTTGGGCGGTGTCGTAAGCCGCATTTACGCACTCCCTTGCCCGTTTCCCTCTCGATGTTTGCAGGGTGCCTTGCACTTAAATGCCTTCGCACCAAATGTACTGTGATACCAACATATCTCGGGGTTGTGTACCTGACGGGAATGTGGAGGTGATCTTGATCTGTCAGCTCTAGAACGATCACGAGGCGGTTGTTGTCGAAGCCCTTCGATTTCCGAAACTCTAACAGCCAGCGAATCTAACTGTTTGGTTATGTCCTGAAACATGGAAACCAGCCCAGGATCGGAGCTAGGTGAACTAGAAGATGTCCCCGGATTCCGCATCGAACAAACTTCCGGCCTGATATCTATTATTTTATCGGCAATAGTACATAATTGATCTAGTGTCAACGAGTCGCTAGCAGCTAGGATTTGTTGTGTGCTGTAAGGGAGTTTGTGTAGCCATAACATTTTTAGTGCGTCGTCTGGGAATTGGTTCTGGGCTAGCTCTTTCATTTGTCGCAACAAATGTGAGGGCTTATAGTCTCCTAACTCAAGACCAGAAATTAACTTCTTAAGACGAGTGGCCTGATTATCCGCGAAAGAAGCTACTAACCGTTCTTTTAGTTTTAAATAAGCATTATGGGTAGGGGGTGAGAGGACTAGATCACTCACGTGCGTCACTATGTCTTGATCTAAAGCTGCCACAATGATATCAAATTTTGTATTTTCGACTGAAATGGCGGCTGCCCTAAAGTTGGCCTCTGCCTGTGCAAACCAGAGCGCAGGATTTCCTTTCCAGAACGCCGGTAGTTTGACTGCCACTCTCGCTATCGACGATGTTCCCGCTCTAGCTTGCGACTCGCTCTTTTCGTCCACTCCTGTCGGGCCGCTCTTGATTTCTTCCTCCATTGAATTTTGAAAGCTGTTCTTATGGCGAACTGTATTTCTTTAAATAAAATGAAATTCTGAAATTTCCAAATTTAAAAAGAATAAAACTGAATTTTGACTTACGGATTTCCTGAAGGTTTCATGTTCTAATCGGGGTCACCAGTTATGGGAGTCCTTTATAGGGTACACCCAAATATATAAATAACGATAAATTAGAAATAAAGTTAACTGTCGATGAATTAAGAATATATATTTCTTTTTAGTTGACAAGAACGATTAAGTCAAAAATAAAACAGAACAAATTAAATATAAATAAAAATGTAAACAAAACATAACCCAGGTTAAGGGAGCAAGGCCATTCCAGGTCCGCCACACTCTAAAACGGAAAAAAGATCCTGAGGAAACGAAGTTGGTCAAAGAAGTGGGACTTTCCACAACTCGGGACAATCACGATATAAATCAATGAGGAGGCTGATAAATTCTCGATCGGAATTATTATTTATGATGTCCGAACCTTCGGAAGCAAGCCGATGGTTCTCCATCGCTGGTGTTGAGCAGGTGATTGACGGAATGCTTGATCAAAATTTCTCTAGACTATCAAGCGCTCCGTCAAGCCGCTTGAGTCATTCAAACTTTCCATCAACCACCGTCAAGGCTTGACTCAAGTGTCAAAGGGGTTCCTAGACAATCAATCACGCTTGACACCATCGCTTGACTCGGTATTTCGACATTATCGGTTGATAATGTAGGGCCTGCTTAAGTCACCTTACTTGTACACTTGAACCCTGGAAATCCAAACTAATTGCGACAAGGGCCTGTTCAGATTTCTGAATCAATCAGATTATCAGGGTTTCTGCTTTTATTGTCTAATAGCATTTATAAAATTGTTCCTGGTATAGTTTACTATGTTCCGATTCGAGGAATACCCGGTATTTATGTTAAAAAAAAATACATTTAGAATAAATATGAATATTTTAGAACAAGAATTGGTTCTAAAACAACAAGAACGGTAGGAGTAGGTATTTAGATGTTAAAGGCCGCAGTGCATCATGGGAACGAGTTAGTAAAATGCAACCTCCTGATTGGCTGTTTTGTTGTTTATGTCCACTTTTAAAGACTTTTTATTAAAAGTCTTTAAAAACTACAAATATTATTGCATTTTTACACCTTTTCAGGTCGTTTTTGATGCAAATGGAAAGCAGAATCTGATGCAGCGGCCAAAAATCTATTAGAAACTATCGATAACTGAAATTCAGAAAAAATTTGCAATGTCCGTCTTTGATACTAGGCTCCTCATATAATGTCTGTTTTTTGACCCAAAAGTTGGTGGGAACATGGTTTTTTTTTTCGGATTTTTTGGGTTCCGATTTCCAGGGTTCTTCTGTATACGTATATTTTTAAGTATTTAATTATTGTTGGATTTATTTATTATTTTGTTTCAGGAAATACATGGTCAGTGTTTATCTAAAATCAAGAGCATTGAATCTAAAATCGATCCGTTCGATTTGGATGTTTATTCACCTCACATCCACTCTAATGTGAAAAACTCTGTCTTACAAACTCAGGTAAAATATAACATTTAAATGCAAAATGAAGAAAATAATTCAGTTCAAGCCACAAGTATAAGAGGATAAATTAATCCAGCAATAGAATCGCCTGAAAATAAAACATTTGTGCTTGATTTATGATCAAGCAGGTGAGAAAGACCTCACATTCTCATCACATTCTTAAAGTTGTTCCCAATGTAATTGTAATGAGACTAAAAAAAACTATAGTCATTTATGTAATTTTAAATTTTTGGTGTCAATATAAGCTATTTCCTGTAAAGATTAGGAAATCTTTATAAATCAATTTTTTCTTAGAGTATTTTTTAAAATTAATCTTATCTTTAAATATACAGGGTGTCCCAACTTAAGTCTGCCAAAAAGAAGGGGCATATAGGGGACCCTAAAAGGAGTCAAAAATGTTATATTAACCTATGTCCTTTCGGGCTTCGTTTTCTGACTAGCGCCATTTTTAAAAATTTTGGGCTAAGCTTATTTTTTTACACTTAAACAAGTGTATCTCAAGAACAAAGTGGGATAGCTCATTATTTTAGGTATCGTTGGAAACATTAAAACATTTGCTAAAGGAAATGTTATTACCAATTTTCATTTATTTTTATTCCTTCTACTTCAAATTTAGCTTAAAATGTCTTTTTTTTGTAAAATCAAAAAAATAAAGAAATCTTTGACGGCCCATAGTGCTTAAACTAGTTAGTTCTTGAATTGTCCAGGCAATGGAAAAACTTCTTTATTTAATAACCTTTTCATGGATACCCATAATATTGTATGTTAAATAGGACATTTTTTACTTTACAGGCACATTTATTGAAAAAAACTAATGTAAATATGAGAAAAAAATACTTTTTATTTAATATCTCCTCTTTTGAATGGTATAATCATTGGACTCGACTTAATCTTAATCACTTTCAAAGTAAATTGGTATTTCAAAGTAGTTAGTATTTAAATGTTGTTGTTATTGTTAATGTTGTTTCTTATTATTACCTTTTGTTAATCCTTATTTAAATTTTCCGCTAAAATGTTTGTTTTTTCATTTATAAAATAAAATTATTTGTTAAAAATGTAGTTATTATTTTTGTTGTTATGTATTTAAAAAAATTAAAATTCTGCTCCTCCAAACTCTTTATATCTTTATTAAATAAAATAAAATAAAATAAAATGAAAAGCAGTTTTCAGCTTTAATTTTAGGTTACATGCTTTTGTATACTTATTTACAAAAGGGAGAGGTGCCCCCCCCCCCCCCCCTCCCCCTTCTGTTATTGGTCATACTCCAGGCTACTAGAAGTAGTCAACAATAGTTATTTCATCACTCATTTACTTTGAAAGTGATTAAGATTAAGTCGAGTCAAATGATTATACCGTTCAAAAGAGGAGATATTAAATAAAAAGTATTTTTTTCTCATATTTACATTAGTTTTTTTCAATAAATGTGCCTGTAAAGTAAAAAATGTCCTATTTAACATACAATATTATGGGTATCCATGAAAAGGTTATTAAATAAAGAAGTTTTTCCATTGCCTGGACAATTCAAGAACTAACTAGTTTAAGCACTATGGGCCGTCAAAGATTTCTTTATTTTTTTGATTTTACAAAAAAAAGACATTTTAAGCTAAATTTGAAGTAGAAGGAATAAAAATAAATGAAAATTTGTAATAACATTTCCTTTAGCAAATGTTTTAATGTTTCCAACGATACCTAAAATAATGAGCTATCCCACTTTGTTCTCGAGATACACTTGTTTAAGTGTAAAAAAATAAGCTTAGCCCAAAATTTTTAAAAATGGCGCTAGTCAGAAAACGAAGCCCGAAAGGACATAGGTTAATATAACATTTTTGACTCCTTTTAGGGTCCCCTATATGCCCCTTCTTTTTGGCAGACTTAAGTTGGGACACCCTGTATATATCTAGGGTTACCATAATTTCTCAAGGCCAGATCCGGACATATTCAACTATTGCTAGTCTCTGCTGGGTCCAGGGATGGGTTCTTCATTTGTTCTTGCTTCACACTTTTCAGATGAACTAATTTTCCTCAGAAAAGGCTTATTTTTTTTATTTAATTTGTAATGTTTGTATGTATGTTCGGGTCAAATCTTGCAACTGAATTTTAAAGCAGTTATCCTTAACTGATTGAATTGAAATTATTTAGTTTAGATGACAATGTATGGTTAGCTAAGTGACTTCACTCTAAAGCCAATATGGCGGGCAGCCCAAGATGGCGGACTAGTTTTTTTTTTGGCACGCCCATGATATGGGTATCAAATGAAAGGGTTTGGTGAGGAAAATAGGAATAAAAGCTTGTATTTAAATTTTTTTTTTTTTCAAGTCAACTTATTTTGATTTTGTGGTGGCAGAATGAAATTTCCCTGCTTTCGCTGAGTTTTCTGTTCATCTTAGTAAAATCCGGACACTTCTCAAATCCGGACAGATGTTTCAAATCCGGACTGTCCGGACGAAATCCGGATGTATGGTAACCCTATATATATCTTATATATAAATGTTCCCCCACCCCAATTTTTTGGATTTTCCTGCACTGTAAAATGTCACAACTCATAAAGCCTAAAGTACACAGGGCAAGTTTACAAGCTACAAGCCGGCATTTTTACAAGCTTGACAAATATAGATCAACATAGAGAAAACCCTGAATTCTTAATAAACTATAACATATTTTTTGGTTAAACAATGTCTATCAGTCTATTTGTGCTCAATTTTGTTGCAGTGCGTATTTGGAGCTGGTTTGATGAACAAAGATTCCGCTTCGCTGAGTAAAGTCAGTGAAGATCCGTCCATTCTTATATTGAGCAAAACCTCGGCTAATCTGTGGTTCCCACCGCTTCCGGTTACAAACCCTTCATACAAACACTTACATCTCAACAAGACCAAGGTAAAACTAATACTCAATTTATCATTAATTTTATTTACATATATTTATTTGTAGGTATCTGTTTTTGTTTTTTGCTTCCGAGCTTACCGAAGGTAACAGAAGCTATGTGATCGTTCTGAAGAACGAAAATATTTTGTCTCCGATTTCAAAAATTCCAAGACAAATCCATTTCAGACATCAGGGAACATTTTTGGTTCCGTGCCTGTTTGCTCAATTTTTGTGAACCACCATATCTTAAAAACTACATGTCCAATTTTAATGAAATTTGTATGGTAGGTCATAATTAGCTCATTGTTGGTCCTATATAAGTTTCAACCTTCTTTGCCCATTTGTTTCTCTTCCACATGCACACAAACATACATTTATTTACAACTATAGCTTCAAAAGTACTTATCTGATTTGTATGAAACTTTTATAGTTTATTGAAAGGAACCCGCAGATAGCCCCAGATTCATGTGAACCTTCTACACTCTTTAACTTTTGCTTAATTTATACTTTAATTCGTGTAAACAATCAAAACAAATAGGTGAGGAAAAGTTATAAATTGAGATGTTTGAGCTGAAGTCTTAGTCTGAGAGCAATTGATTGACATTTCAAAGACTTTATTTTTTTAGGCAGCTTTATAATTTAGCAGAAGATATCAAAACTGTTGTGTACAATGTCTAGAAAACAGTTCAAATAAACTTTATCTACTTGTGGGAGCAAAATGAGGCATTATTGAACTGATTTCGGGCAGAGAAATGTGATTTTACTGCTTCAGCGGTAAAATTTGGATGCCTAGGTAGCAAAATTTTTATTGTTATAATGTTGGCAATAACAGTTTATACTATTATCTCTATCTTATAACATTATATATTACAGTTTAATAAGTAAAATTTAATAAATACACGTTTTAATATTTAAATAATTTGTTAATTCTATTAAATAAGTTCAATGAATAGTAGATCTTTTATTAAAAAAATAGTGGAGTCACTGGCCACACTGCAGCTTCATGTAAACATCCAACATCCATATTATTATTATTATTTTTGAAGTCATTCTAGATTAGACTAGTTACTTTTCTTGATTTATCCTAGTTACTTCATTTATTCGAAGCAATAGAAGATATCTTTAATACTTTTAGTAATTTTTTAGTAAAAATATAAATAAATATTTTATTTATTCATTCAGAAGTTATGTATGTTATAAACGTGTGTTTTGTATTTTGGTGTTATAGCTTCAATTTGCTATTCACAATTGTTATTTTTCCCAAGCTTTAATTGGTTAATACTTTTGTTATTACCCTGTTAATATGACACATAGTAATTAACTATGTTATATTAATAAAGAGAAACAAGGCAGCAAAGGAAACATTTCTGCCTTGTTTATTCATTGCCTGTCCTCGCCTTCGACTCTTAGGCTAATCTAATGTCTTGTCAGTAAAATTCCATTTTGCTGGGTAGTTACATAAATAACTATTTTATTATTATTTATTTTATTTTTATTTATTTTTTTTTTTTCAGCCATCGAGAAACAGTAAAATTCGTCCTATAAATATCGATTCAAAAGCATCAAATATGGCGGCATCTTCTTTCTTCACGGAGTGGTTTGGCTAATATTTTTAAATTTATTTTTTCTTATAGATTGGTAAACTCACATCTTTAACCACAGTTTTTTCTTGTAGGGGAGAGGGAGGGATATTTAATAATGAAGTACTATTCTGCTGTAAAATACACAATTATTATACTATTCATTTATGTAAAATACTTAAAATAAATTTACTTATTTGTTGTTACTTGGGTTTAAATATTTTTATATTAAGTATTTGTATAAAATATAAACTTGTTTATTTATTTGCTTTGCCAATAAAACTTTTTATTTAAAAAAAATATATATATATATTTTCATTGTTTTATTGAATATTTTCAACACATCTTGGTCTTCAGAAAATAATAAACATAAATATCTATAAAATGGAGTCACTAACTGATTTGTCTCAATATAAATTATTAAAATTGCTCAATTCTGTATTATTCTCTAAAAACACTTAATTGGTATCTTAGCTCAAGTGAAAAATTTCCTACACGCAATAAATATTATTCTGTAAAATAGCTGAACAAACTTTCTTACTAGGACCGGATTTAGACATAATATGCCCTCTTATATGTCTAAATGGTCCCCTAGGGCAAAATAGCCATGTTTTTTCACTTTATTTTTTGTCAAATACCATGGGTTGTCGTGTAGTGTCTATTTTTAAAAGTGGTAAAACGTGGTTCATTTTGTCGAGCTTAAATAGATGATTCCTAATCAATTTTCCATTTTGAACACTGTTGAAGGTAAATAGAGAGACAAACTTTTTGAAAAAGAACCTCTAAATAAAAGTGACAAAAGCAAAGAAAGAAATGGTGTTTTAGAATTAGCTTGACTAGCCTGACAAAATGAAACTTTTTTTTTTTTTTTATTAACAAATTTCATGGGTTTTAGCAAAGGCATGTATAAAGTCATAACGATAAGAAGGCGATAATCGCCAGTTTCTGTACGATTAAGTTAAAATTATTAAGTGTACAATTTTAATAGTTGCATATTCTTTTTCTACACTTCAAGACCTTTAAATTGATGTATAACATGTCATGGTCACTAAAAACTTTATTTTATTCTCCCGCCATCTAAATATTATTAAGTGCGAAAACTACTGTTACACTCCTGTACAGTAGTCACAAATGCCGAGATGCACCTGTGTGCCGAATTTCATGTTCCTAGCTATGGTAGTTTATAAATTGAATCATGCCAATGGACAGACTGATCGAGGTATAAGGTTTCTTTTCGTACGGAAACCTAAAAAGTACGATAATCTCATTTCTAGACATGCAATCATCTACTACTTGAGTTTTTAACATGAATGACAGTCAGGGGTGTTTCAAGCATTTTAAGTTCCCTTTAACCCTGAAATACTAATGGTAGTCAAGTTGACGAGCACAGTTTGAACCTTAACCATTTACACTCGTATGCGATGGTGATGGGTACCCCATCCTTCTACAGTGCTTGCACTGGTTAGTAACACACCTGCTAGTGTAGCGGTAGTATTCCTTTTGAGCGTACACTTGTTTTCTGGCAAATTCCCGTCAAAGCTACTTCATCGATTCGACTAACGTTTAATAGTAAACGTAGGGAATTAATTGGTCGTTGAATGAGCCTATAGCCTGGGGTAGAGGGCAATAGGCCTAGTGGTAAGGGGCAATGGGGCTAGGGTTATTGACTTCGGGCCAGAGACCAGTGGCCAATAATATAGGGCCTGGAGCACTTAGCAAAGGGCCTAGGGCTTTTGGCCTGGGGCATGGGACCTGGTGCATTAATGTTCACTTAATTTAAGATTATTCTGATATTCCTACTAAGTTATCTGTCATCAAATGTTTGTATATCTCACAAAAAGATTTAATAATGAGTTCCTAATAGTTTTCTCTTTATAAAAATGTAGTTTCAACCCAAAATAATTATTTTCTGCATATATGTTAGTCAATTGACGAAGGTTTAGTTATATCAGCCATCCAATCACCATTAGCGTTCCACGGTTAAGTACTGTTGAGGTAAATTTATGCCAAAATATTTTGTGTCATTTGGCCTACAGACGTAAATTTACATGCAACAATTTTGATGCTATCAAGCCTACTGACATAAATTTTAAATTTACGTGAATAGGTTTTTTTTCTATTTGGAGGCACGTTACTGTTAATGTAAATTTAGGTAAGTACATCTAGCGCTTTCTTGTGTCTGTCTGGGGTATTATAAACATTCTATGAAGAACCTTGTAGATACAGCGAGGGTTGCAGATAGAAAAGAAAGAATAGAAGAGATTTTGCAATCTAGGGTTTGTAGAACCTGCCATGAATGTACCTTGTGCAGCTAGCCCCTAAGCTTAGTGTCTGACTATAACTGTCAATAAATTCCATTTTTATAATGAGAATTTTGATAAAAAGAAATATTTAAAAAAAAAACAAGCTTTTATTCATATTCTTCTCAGCAAACGCTTTCATTTGATACCCATATCATGTGCGTACTTAAAAAAATAACTAGTTCGCCATCTTAAACTGCCCGCCATATTGGATTTAGAATGACTTTACTTAGCTAATCATGCATTGTCATCCAAACTCAACGTGTATGCAAAATTTCAATTCAATCGGTTGAGGATAACTGCTTTGAAATTCAGTTGCAAGATTTGACCCCAACATATATACATCCATACAAACATTGCAAGTTAAATAAAATCTTGTAAAAAATATTACTATAAAATTGGGTTTATACGTTGTCTTTGTGTAAAAATGAATGATAAATAAGCTTAATTGTAGACAGAGGATAAAGATAGCGGCTTAAAAATTGTGATAATTTTGGTACGTAAGGTTGGAAAAGATTGAGGCAAGGGTGGGACATTGCTATTTGGAGACACAGGCTTGTGCAATAACCTTACAATGTATCACTTGGTGATTTAAAGTTGCTCACAGTATATTGCTTTGAATTTAAACTTGATAATTAAGAGATTTCACTTAATTTGCCTCGTACTGTCTGTAGCATAGTGTGTGTGGTGTTGGTAGTAGAAGCTGGGGCTCCTAGGAGGCTTGACATAGCTTTGCCAGTCTCACTATGAAGCATAAAGTCTAGTCCACACCAGTAGACACGTTGCGCAACGTGTCTATAGACGTCTTCTGAGACCGTCTATTGTCTTGGTCTAGCGTCCACACTTGTAGACACGTTGCGCAACATGACTACCGTTGCAGCGTGTCTACCATTTAGAATGGAAAAATCATAGACATGCGATTTTTGGTCTAGCAACGAGACCGTAGACGCCGATTGTCTATAGACAAATCGCTAGACATTGTCTCTGAGACCAAAATCGCGCAACATGTCTACTAGTGTGGACAAGGCTTAAGTCATCCTTGACACCAAACAGTAGAACAGGATCTGACTAAGTAAGTATTAAATGTTAAGTTTTATTCAAACTTAACAATATTTATAAGTAAATAATTGAGAGTTACAAACTCTTAAGCTCCTATTCTTCCATTAAAATGTCCCTACCAAGGATGACTTCAGTTGTCAAATAACCAAATTATTTGTGAGACTAATAATTGCTTTAGGAAAACTTATTTAATTAAATAAAAAACTATTTAGATCATTTTTTATTTGTCTATATAGAATTATTGTTAAAATTTTAATCAAACCGGTTTCCGCATGTCTGCAATTGTCAGTGATTACAAACATAGTTTTTATTATTATAATTACATAGTTATTAGTTAAAAGAAACCACTGACAATAGGAGACATGCTGAAACCAGATTGGTTAAAATGGCTACAATTATTGTGATTTAGACAAATAGACTAAAGTTATCTAAATAATGTTTTATTTATTTATTTAAATAAGTGTAACTGCCACAAAATCTCTGTCTTAAAATTGAATTTCAAATATTACTCTAAATCAAAGTGGTCACCTATTAAGTGGCAAACTAAAATCAACTAGATTTTCGGTCTGCTAACTAATTGTGTACTCAGGATCATGAAAATCACATTGTCCACCATAATTGGTGGGACATGTCCACTCTCCACGATTTTTTTTTCAAATGCTTATTTCAAGCTATATCCCGCAGACAAACTTAGCTGACCACATATTCTTAAAAGGCACTATAAGATTAACTTATACACAAAATTCTAGCTTGATGTTAGTCAGACACTTTTTTTGCACACTATCTCTTGGACTATAATATGAACCTTGTTCTCAAAACACACACTGGACATTTCTCCTATTAATATATTTCCTTTTAAGTTTAACCATATTAATTTTTAAAAATAATCTTAATGTTTAATAAAACCATGGAAGGTAAAATTTTTAAAAAAAGCACACAATAATACACTTGTTAATAGTACAATTTGAATTATATTATGAAACATTGACAAAAAAAACAACAGAAACACAAAAATGAAAAGTCTACTTTGTGAATAATTTAGAAACATCGAAAAAAAATTATATAACAATCTAAGTAAAAAAAAAGAAATATACAAAAAAAGCTAAAATTTATTAAATTATAATTTTTATTAAAAAAACAACTTCATAAACAAATTATACAATAAACAATATTATTCTGGTTATGAAATATACTAATTAAAAATAACTAATTAATTTATTTAGAGAAACATTTTATTCCACCACAAGGTAAAGGGATCCTCAGTCAAACTTATTTATAACATGTATACCTCTAATCTCATAAACTTCATTTCATAAATAAATGAATTTATGGCTTACTAGACGTCCAATATTAAATATTTTTTTAAAAAAAATAATAGAATAAGATAAAATGGCAAATAAAGATTTTTTTTTAATAGATAAAATAGCAAATAAAGAAAAAAAAATTGTTTTTTTTTTTCAAAAAAAGTTTTTTGTTTTTTTTCGAATGGCTTTTTACGCTTTATTCGTCAATCGAGTTGATTAAAAGTGTGTAAACTTGGAAAGTAAATAATTTTTGAAGCCTCTTTACAATATACTTCTATAAGAAAAAATAAATAAATAAACTCTTTTCTTACTCTTGAAAGGGGGAGGTAATTAGTCAGACAAAACTATCTCATGACCTTTTTCATCGGTAAATTATAAAGCAGGTTAG
Source organism: Gerris lacustris (assembly GCA_951217055.1). Taxonomy (NCBI): domain Eukaryota; kingdom Metazoa; phylum Arthropoda; class Insecta; order Hemiptera; family Gerridae; genus Gerris; species Gerris lacustris. Next base: position 2,965,496 of record OX578281.1, on the reverse strand, counting down.
TAGGTAACAGCAGACACAGAAGCCAGTGCACAGGTGCACACAACAAACAATACATATACAGTAGAACCTTGATTATCCGAACCCTCTATTATTTGAAATCTCCACCGGTGAGGTGGTTAGAGGTACTCGCCACCTTGTTGAGGGTGAAACAGACAAGAACAGGCTGCATTTACACCGCCATTTCGGAAAAACATGCCCCCTGTGATTTTACATGTTCCAGCTTATCAGCTCTTTTAGGTATTCTACAATTACTATTTCCTACATTTAATAAAACCATCGGTATACCCAGAACATAAGCGGGTCGCCCTCACTTTAGTTTGAACATCGACAAGCTCTAGTGTTGTGAGATCTACAGTATGTGTGTTATGAGTTGTGACTTTTGACAGCGTGGAAAAATACGAAAAATTAGGGTGGGCAGCCAATGAGAGGTCAGGATTTTGAATTCTAGAAGGTAGGGCCAACTAGACAAACAAAAATGTCACCGGCCTCACCCCTCCCACAGGCCTAGTGGCTTTATTTTTTTCCTCATTTAGTTTGGCCAATTTGAGAGTCACACTCAATTTGAGTGCCACAACTCTTAACACACATACTATATACACATAGGTAATGAGTTCTGAAATATACAGGGTGAGTGGCGTTATGTGTGAAAAAATGAAGTAGGTTGTTCTACGTCTTATGGGCCACAAAAAACTCTATATAAACCATGGGTCAAATCTTAACCGTTTTCCTGCAAGGTTAAATTTTATGATTTTTTTAAGATTATACCTTTTCTTATAAAAACACTTATTGCTCCAAAAGCATAAAAGCTAGAAACAAAATGTTTGGTATCGTTGTAAAGCTGACAAATTTTCAAATAAGAAAAGTGTAATTTTAATGCCCTTAAATTACACGACAAACAATGTATACAAATTTTATATTTAAGAAAAAAATCAATTGCTTTGCAGTTTTATAACTTGGTAAAGAACCGAGCTTACACTTTTCGGATTTCAAGACAAACTTCCTTATTTACTAATAATTTGATCGATATTAATATTATTACCCATTCATGACTTACAGGTGAGTAAATAATTAAAAACAAGCAAGGTTGGTTTAGTATACTCATCTTTGTGTCAACAATAAACAAGTTTCTTTTTCACTTTCAACGAAGTTTACTAAAAATTCCGCCTTATGAATGGGTAAAAATATCGATATTGATCGAAATGTTAGTCAATAAGGAAGTTTTTCCTGAAATCCGAAAAGTTTGAGCTCGGCTCTTTACCAAGATATGGGACCTCAAAAAAAAATTTAATTTCTTTTTCTCAAAAATAAAATTTGTATAAAAATTTTGTCATATAATTTAAAGGCATGAAAATTAAAATTACATATTTCTTATAGGAAATTTTGTCAGCTTTACAACGGTGCTAAACATTTTATTCTAGCTTTTATACTTTTGGTGCAATTAGCATTTTTATGAGCAAAGGTATGTAATCTTAAAAAAATCATGAAATTTGATTTTGTGGGAGAACGGTTAATATTTGACCCATGGCTTATACAGTGTTTTTTGTAGCCCTTGAGGCGTAGAACAACCTACTTCATTTTTTCACATATATCGCCAGTCACCCTGTATACTGAGAAGTGAATTTGATAAATATTTTTCTGTAGGCAAATCTTGTATAATTTTAGAGGATAGTGCAAAATATGACCTGATGACCACATTTGGGTTATTTTAAATTTATATTTCATCTTTACTATACTGACGCTCAAGAGAGATTTACTGATGCTCCTATTATTCTGAGGTAAGTGGGATATTAAAGGCTCAAGTTACTCAGTATGGCATTAAAATTCTCATTTTAACAGTCGTCTTTTTATTTAAAAAAAAAAAAAAATGTGAACAGTGGAATTGTACCATCAATTGCAGATTTACCACAAATAGAATACATATTTATTTCTATAGATAATAATTATTTCATACATCATTTAACTGTCGGATTGTGGAAGTAAGCATATAAATAAATATTTGATCAAGAGCTAAAAAATAAGTTTGCTCAGATGTTATAACGAAATAAGTACAATGGTAAGCTATAAAGAAAGGATAATGGGATAGGGCTGTAGCCTAAGGGTTCTTGACAAAACTACAAAATATTTGGCCCTACGCTCTCTTTCAATTTGAAACCCATATATTATAATTGTTTTGTCCTGTCAGCTGTTTAAAATGGTGATGTTCACTGTCAATTGGCAGTTACTTACGATGTTAAAAATTAATAATTTTCCTTAAGCTAGATAATAATTCAACTTATTTATAAATGATATTTGCACTATAACAAGTTGAGTGGTAAATATGGGCTTGAGACTCTCTCTCAGGTACAGTGATCAAACCTTCTTGTTAAAAATGTAATCTACAGTTGGTTCTTAACAGACAGTATTTTGTTTAAAAGATCATAATTCAAAAATAATAATTTCACTCGGAAATTACAGTAAAGAGCTAAATATATAAATAATTCAAGTGAAGAATCTATAACAAACGGCAACATAATAATGTTGGACAGTTGCAGGATTAGTTTTGATTTGATTCTTACTCCACCTCCCCCATTATAAATCGACATGTTTAAACCGTTTGCCCCGACAATTTTGCCTTTTAATTTAATGGTGGCTACAGATCTAGGAGAGGGTGAAAATGTCAGATCAAGATTTAAGATAATTACTCGACGGGATCCTTGGTTATAGCGTAGAAATCGGCCTGTGATAGTTTCCTCGTGACTTTGTTGAAATCGACAAGTTGTGTCGTGAATACCGACCAGAAACTCTTGCCTTCGGGTACGGTGAACAAACCTTTCATCTTGTTAAAAATGTGATCAGCTTTGTTACGGATGCTTTGAGCTTTAGTGTTGAACTCTTTGGCCTCCTCCTCCTTCATAACCCAGATAGAAGTGTTACCCACATATCGCCTCAGCCTTTTAAAAGTCTCCACGACTTCCGGATTCTTTTTTAACATCAAGGCCGTTATGGGCAAACTCGAGAATTCGTCCATACATTTGAGACACTCGTCGGCATCGGCTTTGTTGAGACCCAGCGACGATCTTATCTTCAAGTCGAGCTGAAGTAGTCTGCCTTCTACGTGCAGGATGGCGAACGTGTGGTCGTCTTCCTCGTATTCCTTCTTCTTTTCCGAAGCTTTTTCTTTAGTGAATTCTTCCATGGCTTTGACGGCTTGTTCGGTAGTCAAATCCCCGGTGATTATTTTACCTTTGAGTGTTTCGGCGTGACTCGTCACCAGGCTCTTCCAATCGGCGCAACTTTTGTGGTTTTTAAAGGTAGGTTTATTTAGGTTCAGCGGTATCTTAAAGGTTTCGTTATTGTGGACGAAAATCAATTCGTTTTCTGTGGAAAGATCGGTTTCTTTAGCTTTAGCCGATTTTGCAGATTTGTTTTTGAGAGCCGTCATAGAGTCTTCTTCTAAGACTTCGTCGAAATCGGAAAACTTCTTGGGTTTTATTTTTCTGCCCGACCTGGAAGTGATGTCGGTATGAGGTTGAGACTTGGTAGGCGAATCTTCGGAAGTGGAAGCGTCGGGCTTCGCAGGAGAAGAAGTTTCGACCTTGGATTTTTTCGCCTCCGAAGGTGGCTCGGGCATTTCGCTCTTCCTCTTTCTCGCCTTGGGCGCTTTAGTTTCCGCGACGGCGGCTGTGGCTTCTTCTACGGCAGGGGCCTCCTTTTCCTTTTCCGACTCCGAAGGGGTACTGGCAGATGTAGACTGTTTGGCATCTTTGTTGGATGCTACAGACAAGCGTCTTGCCGGAGTGCCACCGTCCTCGCTAAGCACTGAAATGTCGGCCAAGTCAGCTGGAGAACTGTCGACCTGCTCCTTTTCTTCAGGAGAAAGCTCGTTGTCTGTTTGAGCGAGTGCTTCGTTAAAACCCTTGAGTTTACGAGGTTTGCCTAGTTTGCCGTTCCTATTTTCGACGTAAGAGAAAACGTCCTCACCCTTGACGATCGCCGTCTCTCCCGTGCCGAAAAAATAAATATGATATTTCATACGGGAAGATTCGTCGGCCACTCCGACAACCTTGGCCGGCCAAGGAGGGTATCCTCGCACTTTAGCGAAAACTTTGTCGTTGGCTTGGAATTTCCGCACTTTTTTCATGTTTTTTAACAAATTATTAAAAAATTAATAAATTAGAGAAACGATTCACACTTTCGACACCGGTAAGCAAAAAGCAAGAAAACTACAATTCCCGTGATGGCGATCTTCAATAGGCGCACTTTTAACAGTGTTGTTAACTTTAATTATTTTATCAGTGTTGCTTTCGACCATGTAATACAACCAATACAAGCCCCAAAATTTCTAATTGCTAAATTTGTTGAAAAGCAAAGGTAAAGGATATAAAAATTGTGGTAAATAATATATAATACCTATATTAATTTACTATTAGTTAATTTAATTCTGTTTTGAAACTTAAAAACTATTCGATATTTTCCTAAAGTCTTAAAACTAAAGATTTAGGGGGGGGGGGATGGCGAAATTCGGCCTTAAAAAAAGCAGCTGATCTTTATACAATTCCATAACATCTAACATCCTTTATGTGCATTTACTAAATTAAGCTTTAGTTTATACGTATAAAAGTGAAATTTAAATTGTTCTTTACAGGTCATGCATTTTTAAAGAGAGCCAAACAATAATTCGTCATTGTTAAAGCGGTGTAATGCCATTGGTTGATTTTCCAACGTGACGTTTATTGTCAAGTTAAATCTTTGTGCTTCACATCGTGTAGATAATACACAATTTAGACGTAAAGAATCGCACTTTTTATTTACCTTGCATCTGTTCTCGTTCTCGTGTGTTGTGTTCGTGCATTTGTTTTCTTTTTATCAAGTTATCGCAGTTCATTTTTCGAGATAGTGTGGGAATCGAAAATGGTGTAGTCTTCTTCGTTTTTCTGATGTCTCTCAAAATAAATATTGTAAGTGGTTATCAATATGCATTTTACCATAATAAATATATTGTATTCGAATTATTTCTACATCCTTGACAGTGTACCCAGGTTACTTAGAATTTATTTCGGCAAACGTATTTTTGGATTTACACGCAATTGATTTTATGTAGATGTATATATATTTTTCTTATAACTCCGACTACTGATTTTCTGAAGTATGTGGGTAATGTCACTCGGTATTTTGTAGTGTGTTGTTCTTTAATCCACTAATAATTTGCATTAAAACTGCAATATTTATTCACTTCACTGTTTAATCAAAACCGGTCAGAGTTTAGCTTTTCGACATCATGTGTAAAAAATATATCCGTTGTTAAGAATTTAAGTTAACGCATGAGTTGAGCTGCTTATTTTCCTGCTATTATAACATACGCTTTTCTATTTTCAATTAATCTTTGTAAATAGTTCAAATTAGGTGAGTTGAAAATGTTAAAGAACCAGCAATTTGTTTCTTTAAAGATTCTTTGCTGCTCTTTAAAAACTGCACATTTTTTTATGTTTTAGAGAAAAGAATTTGTTTCCTTACGATAAAAGATCTTAAGCAATATGTTTACGTTTTACAATGTTATTAACTTGTGGTGTCTTGGTTATTTCTGTTAGGGTAAGTGGCCAATGAAATAGGGCGTCATAACAAACTCTAATTTCGATTATAATAGCATCTTACAAGGGATTGGTTCATATTGGCTCTAGGATTAATAATGCCACTTATTCATCTTTTTTGTACCTGAAACATTTCAATTGATGGCCAAACATGTTAATAGAACTGAGCTAACTTAAAATCATGTACCTATTTATTTATTTTTATCTATTCCTATAATTACATTTATAGCTAAAATTTACTCCATGTTGATTAACAAATATCAATTCACAGTCAATCTGAACTATTGAGGAATTGACTTTTTAAGACTCGGCCTAATCTCAAAAATGTAGTTGTCTCTTAATTTTTAAATTTGAATACTTACCTGCCCTGCTTAACGAGTAGAAAAGGAACGTGTTATTATAATTATGATATAACTCTTAAACTCAGATCCTTTTACCTCACAAGCATATTTATATCATGTTTATTATAGATACATAGATAGTAATATACATAGATTGATAAAAAAAAAGCATTAATTGAATGGCCCAAATTAAATCAACTATTGACACACACCTACCTATGTACCTTTAGAAAATCAAATTACATAGTTTAGGTGATAACATGTAAGTTGGTTGTAGGGTACATTTAATTATCTTTATTTTAAAACTGTGGATCCAATTTAGGGTAGTGAGAAAGCGACTACAACTCTATGATTGCGGCAACGTTTCAGCCTAGCCGGTCATTTTCAAGCCTAAAAACAATCATATATTTGTTGCTAATTACAATATTGGTGTTAAAAACAGAAGAGCCATATAGTATGGACTAGAAATCATTAATACATAACTTCCGGTTTACACTTGAGTCAGTGAAGTCATTATGTAGGTACAATGAGTTCCTACATACTTTTAACTTATTGTACATAAAAATGGCTTCACTGACTCAAGTGTATACCGGAAGGTATATAAAGTCCCCGTCAAAATTAACGATCCACTTTTATATTTTTATGCTTACACAAAAGTTGTTCAATTAGAATCTTTTTTCTATTGTTTTCATCTTGGGCGGACCTATTTCGCCTCTGTCGATCATATCCACACTCCTGGAACTGCCAAAAAGCTCTGAGATTGTAGTGAGATGCACTCCTAGTCGACAACCAACCTTTCGAGAAAAGCTTTTCTTAACCCATCACTACGGGTTTAATCGCTTCCTCCATAGTTAATTAGGAGGTCTATTCATGTTGACACAAACAAACCACTGTATTAATGAATAACTACGTCAGAGCTCTCATTTAATCAACTGCAAATAACAGTGAATCATTAATGATGATGATTAAATATAAGTAATGATGATTAAATATGAGATGATGATTAATGAATCATTAATCATCAGTATAAATTAGAGATAGTCGAAACAGAGAACGAATGACGGGGAGTGTATAAATGATTTCTAGTCCATATATATAGCTCATCCGTTTTCGACACCAATATTGTAGTTAACAACAAATATATTATTGTTTTTAGGCTTGAAAATGACCAGCTAGGCCAAAACGTAGCCGTAATCATAGAGTTATAGTCGCTTTCTTACTACCCTAAATTGGATCCACAGTTTTAAAATAAATTTATGTACGTGATAACTTTGAATACGGCCATACACATTGCAGTATACTTAATAGATAAACCAGTTCATTTGTACAGGTAAAACTGTACAGATGAACCAGAGCCTGTGTGCTATACCGTGCAGTTACGTCATAATTTGATTCTGAACTTGGAGCCTCATCTCAACCTGGACATTCTTACTGCATCATGTAAATGTTACTTTGTATACTAAATTAATATAAAAACTTGCAAAAAAAAGTTACATTTATTTCTCAATACTTTGTGTTTTTAAGATAAGTTTTTTTGGGAGGTATTTCAGTCATTTCAGTTCTTTTTAAAAAATTAAAAACTATGTATGAGACTCTCACTCATTAGAAGTAAAACTTAAATTCTAGAAACAGTTTATTTTATGCATTGCTCTCTTTGCATTTGTTGACCATTTTATTATTTCAGGATTAAGAAATGGTTAAGTGGAATTTAATTGAAAAATAAAATATTATCATAACATTTTAGCGAATAATGAAGAAAAACATGACAACAACTGGTGGGTCAAGTCCCGGTGCTGGGGTCTATTTTTCTCTGTATGTCTCCTGTAGTTAATGATAATTATAATTTGATTTAAATTAAAAAATGACCACAACATTTATATATATATATTATTATTTTAATGTATGTATTATGCTTATATATACTAATTCTATGTATTGAAAAATCATCTACCTCTGAGGTGCAATGGTAAGCACTTATACCTGCTGAATCTGGATCGAGACTCATCCAAGTTAAAGGATTTTTTTAAAAAAAATCTTTCACCTAGATGAGTCTTGAATCACAAACTTTGATACATGCAATTTTGTTTCATCAAAGTCAATTTACTCTACCCTGCCTAAAGACGTTTCACTTAGAAAAAAAAAAACAAACCTTCTTTTGGTACTTGCCTTTTCCTGTGGATTATTAATGTCTTTTTTCTTTTTACCCTCAATTAAAATGAGTATTGTGACTATTATAGAAGATAATTGTTTTCCATAATCTAAGCAGGCTTATTAGGGGGCTGGTAGGCTTGGTGCCCCACTGAGTTGAGCCCCACACTAGGGTTGGGATATCGAAAGAAAATATTGATATTTTCGATATATCGACATCGAGTGGTTCAACATCGATATTAGTGAAAATATCGAAAGACAATATCGATATTTTTCCGATGTATTGAAAACCTCGATATATCGGATTTTTTCTAGTGATGAGCAGAAAAAAAAAAAAAAAAAAAAAAAAAAAAATGGGTCGCATAGAAAAGAGAAGAAAAGGTGACCGCCTTCCAATTTTCGATATTTTTAAAAAATATCGATGTTGCCTATATATCGATATATCAGAATCGAAGTCTCAACCCTACCCCACACTCGTGTGTTCACCCAAATAGCTATCAACTTAAGTATAGAGTTGTCTATCGCAGCGTTTCTCAACCTTTTTTACCCGCGACCGAATAAATTTATTTGAAATTATGCTGTGGCCCAGTGCTTACCCAAGTATGTTTTGTGGGTTTAGTATAACCTTACGTTTTCTGTAAAAATAAGTTTTCTGAGTCACATTTACCTAGGTTCTGTAATAAATAAACTTACAGCGAAGAGCAATAAGCAATATAAATATGAGTCCTAATCAAAAGTACTCATTACTAAAAAAAAAAAAAAAAATACGATTATGATAACATTTAATTTTTTATTAACGATTTTTAACATTTATACAAATCTAAGTTAAAGTAAAAATTAAACTCTTAGGCAAAACACTAGAGAAATAACAAATACACACATCAAAACACTTAAAAGAAAGCTTCAAACAGTTACAAACCAAATCTATGAGTATTAAAGTTGTGAATTTCTGGATATGGGGTTAAATAAGCACACACACGCATATATTAGAGGGAACCCCTCCATCGCCAAGACATAAACTACGGCCCACCATTATCATTTTATCAGCCTTTTTTTATAAAGTCTCCCACTATCTCCTCACCGAATTCAACTTCTTGGAATGTCATGATCAGTGCCAATACAGACAGATCAGACATCCCTGTGCTCGGTGAATTCTAAAAAACAACTTGAATTCGATACTGCCTAGCTCTAGACTGCCGCTCAGTTTTATTTTTCACTCTAATTCTTGCTAATTTTACTACGTTTTTATTAGCTTGCTTTCTTGTTTGTTTGTTTGTGCGATAAAATCTGGCAATCGATTTCTAACTAACTTCCCGAATAGCTAAACATTTGAAACTTTTAGCATAGCTCAGAACACGATGACAATGCATTATTTTAATACTTTTAGCCATCTTTCAGCAGAATTTAATTGGTTTTAAGCAAATTTTGCTGTACGGAAAGTTAGTTTGGAAAAAATCCGCATGTTATTTTATTTGTTTTGCCATGTCCCATATTTACGCAATCTTCATTTTGACAGGTCTCAAATTTGTGATAGATAAACATTGAACGACAGCAAAACAGGAAATATCTATTATTATTATTATTATTTATTATTATCTATTATATATTATTTCATGGCAATATATCGATGGCACGCTTTAGATTTGGTGTTGGGGAGATCCGTTGTTCAAAGATGTGTCCTTTTATAGGTTTAAGATCAGCTCTCTAGATGGTTGTCATTTATGTGAAGTAAATAAATTCGGAACTTTTTTTTTTTCACTAACATTATATATTATATATCAATAACAATTATATTATCAACATTACATACGATTCAACAGAAAATTTAAAAACGTAGTGTATAAAAAGTTATTTTTATCTTGAAATTATTTCACTCTAATTCTTGCTAATTTTTTCTCTTTCAATTGTAATACTACTACAGACTAATGAAAAATAATTAATGTTTAAAAACTTATTTTATATTTTTTTTACCTGTTTATGCATGCATTTAATTTAATTTTATTTTACCAATTCCTTCGCGACCCAGAAAAAAAATGACCACGACCCAAAGGTTGAGAATTGCTGGTCTATCAGGTTATAAATGTCAGTTACAATGATTCCTTTATATAAGTCTTTAAATAGATTAATTCTTTTTTTTCTGAAAGTAATGATTTTTCTTTTAAACATTTAGTGAGGTGAGTAAATTACGCTGTAAAAAGTCAAGAGCTTTATAAATGTTCTAAACTGAGATGATTCCACTTAAAACTAATGGAGTTAAAATACGCTAAGTTATTAGAGTGCTAGAGCAACTCTTAAAAAGATTCTAAGGAAATAAAAGGAATTATAAAAACCCTGCCAATATTATTTCATAGAAAGTTTGTTGGCCAGATCTTTATCCTTATTTCTATGAATTTTGTTTTTTGTAAAGAAATTATTTTCATTCTTTATATAGAAACACTCTTTTATAGATAATTTGTGGGAACATAAAAGAAAAAAAAAATGTTTTACAGTAGTTTGTTATAAGCAGGTCATACTTTATTTATTTTAAATTCCTGAAATTTATTTGTCAATTTTTTTAAAATTTAATTTATTTTACATTTGTTTACAACTTTATAGTAGTATCACAATAGTCAGTACAGATACAATTAAAAAACAATAAAATAAAATTTTCACATTATCATTAAAGAATTTAGATAAATTATAATATGGCTTCTCAATTAAAATAGTTTTAATAGTTTTCTTAAAAGCTTCAGGGGGGAGCTCAGCTATAGTAGAAGGTAATTTAGTAAAACATCTTATGCCATTGATAACTGGAGATTGAAAAGATTTGTGAAGCCTACACATAGCAACATTAATATTGGTGGTAAATCTAGTTTGATAATTATGACTTTTGTCATTATTAAACTGTCCTTCATCATATTTAATTTAAATAAACAATAACAAGGAGTAAATATATGCAGAATAAAAAGTTAAAATTCCATTATCTATAAAAAAAAATGTTTAAAATTAGCATCATATTTAACCTTATTTATTATGCGTATTGCTTTTTTCTGTAAGAAAAAAATACTATAAGCAGAAGGGGCAGCTCCCCATTCTTTAATACAATTGAGCATACATGAGTGAATAGTAAGAGAGTTAAATAATTTTTTTTTATCCAAAGTGGAACCAAGTTTATAAAGCATATACAGAACAGATGAAAGCCTTCTGCTACTACTGAGATGGTTAACATCAACTTTCCAGTTAAGTGTGCTGTCAATTGTCTGTCCAAGTATTTTTATTGCTGAAGGATTTACAGAATTATGATTATTAAAAGTATGTCTTAAAATTTGATTTTGTGATTCATTCAAAGTTAATTTATTAATGACAAACCAACCTTTAGCATCTTTTATGATGATATCAATTATTTGTTCAGCTTCATCACAATCCTTTCCTTTTATTACATACGTAGAATCATCCGCAAATCTCGGACTCAAAGCACCATATTCGGGGAGATCATTCATATAAATTATAAACAACAGGGGCCCAAGTACTGAGCCTTGAGGCACCCCGTGCTTTGAAAGCTCAGTAGAGCTTGTCTCTCTATTAAATACAGTGACTTGAGACCTTGATTTGAGGTATGATTCTATTAAAGCTAAAGGAGTTCCTCTTATTTGCTATTATCCGTGCATTGTTGCACCACAAATGATTATTATAATAAGGCTGATTGAAGGAATTATTCTTTTTTTTAGGTGTGATGGTGTAATTAAGATGGATATAGACGATGGTAAGGAAGCGAGTACAGGGGGCGACAACCCTCCTGACTCGAGTTCAGATCGAGAAGGACCTACGAGTGTTCATTCGACCGCAGAAGACTCTCCTATCTCCCTGGTTAACAGCTCGGAACCTTCACCCCCTCCTCCACACGAGTTTGAGGAAGCACCGGACAGTCCGCCCATACAAAGAGCGTCCGATCAAGATCAGTCGGACCTAGTATTTTCAGCTCCACGTTACCGTTTCCGAAGGAGGCTGACTCTCTTCGATGTGTCCACGGAATCACATCGCTCTTCTGAAAGTGATCCGGTAAATCATTTCTTCTTATCGATAAGTTTATTATTTTAAAAAAAAGAGCGTTGATAGAGGTCATCTTAATAAATAAAAAAAAAGCAGTCTCTCCACGGAAGAAAATACTTGTTTATTTACCAAAGCAGCTTTCGGCTGTTATACAGCCATCATTAGTGCCTATGAACAAACACTAAGCGTTAAAAAAATTTACTAACATGCAACAAAACTGAAATGACAAGAAAATGAATAAAAGCTAATAACAAAAATAAGAGGTATAATGAATTAAAATGAGTAAAAGAAATGACAAAACAATTAATAAAACAGTTAAAAATTACAACAACCGAAAAAGTAAAAATGGAAGAATAATTAAATAATAAAGATAAAAATAAACATAAAACTAAAGACATAGTCAAAGAAATAATAAAAGAGCTTACCGATTTAAGTATAACTAGAGATACATTAACATCATATTATATAATGTAGTGGGCGAGTCATACGATGTCGGAGACTAACGTAAGACTGATCCTAGTAGACGCTCCAGCCTGGGTTCTTATCAAGGATGATGCTTCTCCCCGCTCATTCAGATTTTTATCTGCCGCTCTACATTGACTCCTGATAATTTCTAAGTTCTCTAATCAGTCAAGTCTGCGTCCTTTCTTTAAACACTTTCTGTTTTATTGTGTCTGAAGATTGTTTAATAAGATTTTTTATAAATATATATATATATTTTTTTTTTTTAGGAATGGTTAAACCTTGAAACATGTTCAAACTCTAGTTTCTCAGATGCATCAGATGCGATGGACGAAGAAGACAATGAATCCAAAGAAACACCGAGAGTTCTTCTGAAAGAGAAACCAAAGCATAAATGGTTTGCAGTGCGTGAAATAATGCATAGGTATGTCAATTGTTACTAACATTAAACATTTTTATTATTTTAGCTGAATATTTAAACTTATGTGAATTAAGATCTTAACCCATTGAATGCGTAATCTAATTCATGAACCTACCTTAGTGACTGAATAGAATCTTAAAAGTTAATTTTAAAAAAAAAATTGATCCCTTGTGGATACAAATGTGAGCGGGCCTGACGGAGCCTTGCAAGATGGTTCTACTCGAGGCACGGAGAATAGAGCTACAGAGGGCTGAAAGGAAGGGGCTTGGATCCACCCGCCAGGCGCGTTAGCTCGGCATGGATCCATAGTGGATCCACCCACATTTAATGGGTTAAGATAAAAAGTGGAAAAGATGATCGAGGAAAATATTTTAAAAAAACAACTAAGATTTGACATTCTATGGGAACAGTAATTTTTTTTTTTTTTTTTTTTTTTTTTTTTTTTTAAATCAAATTATAATTATTATTAACTACGGGAAACAGACAGAGAAAAATACACTCCAGCGCTGGGATTTGAACCACAGGCCTCTATATTTCCTATTTCCGGTATAGCGCTCTACCAACTAAGCTACGCAGGAGAATGATTTCCTCTGACGTTAATGATACCTTGTCCCGAATTTAAGCTTTCAATTTTCCAAAAATCTGAGAAGTCAACATTAATGACATAGAACTAGACCGAGAAATAACGTTTATAATTATAAAGTACCCAATTAGTACCTGTACCTAGTACAATCAATTAGAAATTCATATTTTACGATTTTGGTAGTATTCATACTACGGAAAGATTAAATTTTATTTAAAAAGAGAGATTATTTTCCGTAGTATGAATACTACCAAAATCGTAAAATATTAATTTCTAATTGATTGTACTAGGTACAGGTACTAATTGGGTACTTTATAATTATAAACGTTATATCTCGGTCTAGTTCTATGTCATTAATGTTGACTTCTCAGATTTGTGGAAAATTGAAAGCTTAAATTCGGGACAAGATATCATTAACGTCAGAGGAAATCATTCTCCTGCGTAGCTTAGTTGGTAGAGCGCTATACCGGAAATATAGAGGCCTGTGGTTCAAATCCCAACGCTGGAGTGTATTTTTCTCTGTCTGTTTCCCGTAGTTAATAATAATTATAATTTGGTTTAAATTAAAACTTAATCTTTCCGTAGTATTATGAATACTACCAAAATCGTAAAATATGAGATTATAATTTTTGTGAATTGAGACAATAAAATTAACACAAATTGCCGACTAGTTTTATGACATTAAAGCTTTTTACTAATACAGGGTGGGGCAAAACAAACAGTGCAGTTTGGAAGGGTGACTTCATCCCTTGTGGTAGGGATAGGAACCTGGGAGGGGTCTCATTGTGTCCGCCCACTCACCCCATTTTCAGTCGTTACCATGGTTTGGCTTTCCACCATCCATGTCGTTACCATCCATGGCCGTCCACACGTTTTTCGAAAACAGCTGTTCTTGCGCGCCTTATCTCTCTGAGGGGTGGCCTGTGAGATCACCGGATTTGAGCGATTTTTTCCTGTGGGGCTACCTCAAGGAAAAGGTGTTCAAACATCGTCCTCACACTTTGGAAGTACTGAAGACCTGAATTAGAGAGGAAATCGCCGCGATTCCCGTCGATATATGCCAGAGGAGGGCTGAAAGCTTCAGGAATCGCCTCCATCAGTGCATCACTGCTGGAGGCCATCATCTTGCTGATGTGATCTTTAAAACTTGAGTAAACAAATGGGGTGTACTACTGAACCAAATAAAACAAACTGCATTGTTCTAAGTTGCGCCGTTTTTTTTTTTAATAGCCCTTCAAAACTGCACGGATTGTTTCGCCCCACCCTGTAGTTTTGTCCATATATTGAGTTTTTGAGACTGGTTATGTTTCACATCTCAACTAGTGAGGTGCGTTAGTTAACAAGAATAATTGCTAGAAATTGTTCAATTATATTTATAAATTAAATTTATTAACTTTTATTGATAAGTTAAAAAATTGTTCATGAGTGTAAGTGTATTTGTATCACTGTGTGTAGGAGATTGCTCCAAAAAAAAAAAAAAAAAAAAAAAAAAAAAAAATACCTTGATATTCAAACAACATTTAAACCTAAAGCAAATAATTATAAACTCCTCAATTGGTTATTGATTAATACAAAAAATATTACTTTTGTTGTTACAGAGAAGTTCAAGGTGGGAAATTTTTCCGGGAGAAATACTACGGATCTCTGCATGTGGTTAAGAGATTGGAGCTTATGTACAAAATGGACGAACATGCAGGCTGTGTAAATGCTATCAACTTTGATGCTACAGGCTCTCGTCTTATCTCTGGTTCAGATGACAGAAGCGTCTGCATTTGGGATTGGCCTCGTGGCAAACTAATGTGCAGGTTTCCCACTGGACATGCGAGTAATGTCTTTCAGGTAATTAGAGATTAATTTAACTTACCGCAAAAGCTTGTGTATAATACACAGGCTAAATTTTGACAATAAAATTTTAAAATTTGAGGAAAATTAAATATTTGTGTATAATACACGCCCAACTTTTCCGTCAATATTTTAAAAAAATCACTAAAAATTTGTGTATAATATGCACTTAGTTCAAATAGATTAAATAATCATGTGCATTTTACAGCTATATATTTTTATTAAAGAAAAGCTTTTTAACTACAACACGACAACTATCGTGAACACGAGACTACAATTATTTCTTATAGCTATAAGTTTAAAAATTTTTGCAAACCTAATTCTCCATAAATAAAATTGTGTATAGGTATGCTTCCGGATTTTTATCAATACAAGGATTAAAAAATATAAAGGTGGGCCCTTCTATAAATTCAACCCTCCTTTGAATTCGGTAATTTGTAATCAAAAAGTTCCGGTGTTTAAGATGAGAATAAAAATTATTTCCCATCTACTTTTATCAATTACCGAAATAAAATAACATAACTTTGATGATAACAAGTCTTTCTATCTAAAAAAAAATAAAAATAAAATAAAATAAACATAAGTAGGTAATCAAAATAAATAAGATAAGATACATAAAATCAGTTTTTGTTAAAAAAAAAGTATATTTACGTTTATGTTTTTTAATATGTGTTATGTGAGGAGCCTAGTATCAAAGACGGACATTCAACATTTTCTCCGAATTTCAGTTATCGATTGTTTCTTATAGATCTCTGGCCGCTGTATCAGATTCTGCTATCCATTTGCATCAAAAATGACCAGAAAAGGGGTAAAAATGCAATAATATTTGTAGTTTTGTTTCAAATACGGACAAGTCAACACGCATTTTGCTTCAAAAATGGACGTAACCTAAACAGCCAATCAGGAGGCTGTATTTTACTAACTCGGTCCCATGATGCACTGCGGCCTTTAACATCTGAATACACACTCCTACCATATTTTGCATATGTTTAGCAAAATGATACCCCGAGGGGAAATCGAGAAATTAATTTTAGCTCTAAATTTGGGGGCACTACCCCTCAAAAACTTTGAAAAACATGAAAAAAAAAAAAAAAAAAATGATTTCTCTAATATTATTATTCTAACAATTATTTTCCTCGTCATTTTGCATTAAAAACGGACAAAACCTGGTTTTTGTTTCAAAAGCGGATAACTCCACTTTTTAACTCCATTTTGCAGCTTAAATATTTAAAGAAATTCACGTTTTCAGAACTTTTAACTAGTTCTGAGTCTATTAAGAATGTTCAGAAAAAAAGCATTGCTCTAGCACCTGTAGAATTTGAGCTACAGTTTTTCGGCTCTCCTGTAATATTTTGAAATGTGCTCTTGTCCCCGTCTTTGATACTAAGCTCCTCATGTATATACTCTTGTAATAGCTGGTTTTTTTTTTTAAATTATTGAGGTAAAATTTAATTTGTGAAAAACTCACTCTTGTATAAAACGCACCCCAATTTTGGAAGAAAAAAAGTTTGTATTATACGCAAGATTTTACGGTATTTAAGCAATTTTTTTTTTTTTTTAATTATTATTAACTCTAGCATTTTTGGTAATTTATTATGTATTTTAGTGTAAATACCTTGGTCAAGGTCATGATAGAATAGTGACTTGTTCTCGAGACGGGCAAGTGAGGATGGCTGAAACCAATGGGTCGTCATGGGAGACAAGCTTACTGGCTAATCACTCTCAGCCCTGTCATAAGTTAACCACTTTACCTACGTCACAGGATGTTTTCCTCACCGCCGGCGAGGACGCTCTTATCCTCTCTATTGACGTTCGCCAGCCAAAAGCAAGCAAGTTAGTGTATCTTTAATATTGTACTTTAGTTTCTTCATTTTATTACTTGTAGGATTCTTGAGTGTTTTTATATATGGACAATATATTGACCTTATTACTTTGACAAAGAAGTCTAAATTCACCTACTCTTATCAAAAACTACAAATTTATTATTGGACATCTAAAACTCGGACAGAATATTCATTTACCTCTCATGATAAATAAGTTCAATAAAATTTAACTTCTCTTATTCTTGCGTTTTTCATTAAGTCCTTTTACTACTTAAGTGTTCCCCTATGACGGCACTTGTATTTGTGAAAAGACAAATTTCTAAAAATCCGGTGTTTCTTGTAAAATCCAAAGGGGGACTATAGCAGAACACAACGTCTAATAATTTTTTAGTGCAATGAAATTGCTGTCAAGAGTTCAAGTATACTTACTTAATTAACGTGCCTTTAATTATTTATATTTAATTTTGTAATAAAATAGAAGGAAAAAAAAATAAAATTTAAAATAAAAACTAAACATTAGGTATATTTACAAATAATATGTTATTAGAGATCTAGCTTCATTGTTTATGAAATGAAATCACAGTATTATTTCAAAAATACACATCAATGAAACAAAATAAAACTAAATTAATAGCACATTACTTGTCTAGTGCGGAAAGTAGCATTTTGCATGCGAGTGTGGAGTTTGCACCTGAGTGACAGGGAGGGTAGTAAAACCACACGAGCAAAGCAAAATACAGTTTTCGCTCAAGTTGCATACCATACTTTATCTACAGTTGTTGGATTTTTAATAATAAACACAGAAAAAACGGTTACTTTAATTAAACAAACAGCAAATTAGTTTTGTTAAATGTAAACAAACACTTGAATACAACTACGAAAAGAATCCCTTTCTATGCATCTAAACTGAGATAAAATATTTATATTTTGTATCAATCATTGATAAAAGAACTTACAAAACCACTCGGCTTTGGATCGGTAAATTTAAACTTATTTTGATTCTGATGCCCTTTTTTTTAAGGTATTGTTTTGCAAGGTTTCTTTAATTTATTTTCTTCCATTTTCTGTGGTAAAATGGGGGGGGGGGGGGGGGGGGGAATAAAAACAAAACGTAATATAAACCAGGGGTACAAACATATGCTTGAAACTTGACTCAAACTTGAACTAGATGATGCTATGACAATCAGATCCCGATTCCACAAAAGTAAGATGGTGTTAGAACTACCTACGATCCACTCTTGACTAAAACCCATTTGTATCTTGCTTGTTATGGGTTATGAGCTAGCGCAGATTAGCAAACCTAACAAAACAATTTTTTTTTACGTAAGTGACGTCACAATTCCCCGACGTTTACCAAACACTTGACTGTGTTACAATATTGTCACGCTTAAGTAAAATTTGTCTAGTGTGGATGAATGATCAACCTAAGAATTACCAGATAGAGCTGTCTCTCTTAGCATTAAACTATCTCTAATCCTGAATGCATTGTTCCTTGATTTCAGATTAATGTATGTTAAAGAAAAGGGTCAAAAAGTGAGTCTTTATTCAATTCATGCGAATCCCCTTACGGGACATCAGTTCTGTGTGGCCGGAGAGGATTGTTTCATTAGGATATACGATAGAAGAAATGTATCTAAGGACGGACAGACTCCTTGGAAACTTTCACCTCCCCACATCGTCAGTATATTTTTTTATTATAATTAAGGAGCATTTCCACAGGGCTAGTTTACAAGCTAATTGTGCAAACACCTTGTAAAGTTACCCTGTCGAGATGCCTTACTACCTACTTACTTACTTACCTGGCTAGTGGTAATAAGAGTTGAATATAGTACAGGAAATTAGAAGATAACAGAAAGTAACTTGATTTTTACTTTTTGGTTCAACATTTTGCCAATAGGAGTGCACCATGGCAACTGTCTTCAGAGGGGGAGGTGTAAAGGTTGCCTTTTTTGGACTGTACAAGGGATATGAGATTTTATGGAACAAGGGGCACATTGATTACAAGCTATACATTTAAAAAGGATACTGTTATGACCAAGAGCTAGTTTACAAGCCACTAGTGCAAAGCGCTTGTAAAGTTACCCATTGGAGATGCCTTTCTACCCACTTACTCACTTACCCGGCTGGTGGTAACAAGAATTGAAGACAGTACAGGAAGTTAGAAGGGGCACTTTTATAGAAAAGGGCCCCCCTTTTCTTTTTAATCTAATACACTTTCTTACAACTCAATACACACTTTTTTAATATAAAAGTGTGATATTCCTTTGTCCCAAAGCATATTGGACTGAATATCCCTTTGTCTTAATAGGTAGTTAGACTAAGAGATATAAACTCTTTTGTATAAAAAACAAAAAGGGGGGCCCTTTTCTATAAAAGTACCGTTAGAAGGTATCACTATCATAGGTGGTCCTTCCTCTGTCATAGGTGATGTGGTGGTTGGTGGCCCATCCTTCTGCAGTGCTTGCACTAGTTGGTAACACACATGCCAGTGTAGCAGTAGAAGTCCTTTTGAGCATACACTCGTTTTCTGGTAAATTCCTGTCAAAGCTAATTCAATGATTTGACTAACGTTTAGTAATAAACGTAGGTAACTAATTGATCGTCGGATGGTCCTATGGCCTGAGCAATGGGCTTAGGGTAAGAGGCAATTGGCCTTGGGCCGGAGGCCAGGGGCTGGAAACTTGGGGCCTGGAGCACTTAGTATATAGCCTGGGGCCTGGAGTACTAATGCTTACTTAATTTTAGATGTGTTCTGATATTTACAAACTTAATTATCATCAAAGTTTTGTATATTAATTTTAAAAAAATTAAAAATTAGTTCTTAATAGTTTTCTGTTTATTTGGAGAGGCAGCGTGGCCGTGTGGGTTAAACCACGTCTGCTCGGCCATCACTGAATCGTGAGTGGAACGAGACGGGGTTCGATTCCTCGCCGTGACGCTCTGATTTATATGGCTCACTATTGATCACATCATACTCGCTTCGGCGGTACTAGATACAGAGGTATGATGTGTGAAGTGGCTGCAACTCTCTATCGCGGGGCGTAAAAAGGGCCTAAGTGATGGCCTAATTGCAAGGTTCGAACAAGTGGTTCGTCCTACCCGTTCTAGTAGAAAGTACTAGACTACTACTACTACTACTTTTCTATTTATTTAGTGTAGTTTCAACCCAAAAATTTTATTTTTTAAGTATGTTAGTCGAATTGACGAAGGTTTAGTAATACCAGCCGTCCAATTTTCATTAGCATTCCAGGGTTAAAGAGAATTTAGCAGTAGAAATTTTGGCAATTTTTAAGAAATAATAAAACAAAAAGAAAGCTTAACTAAGGTGTAATCTTCTCTTCAGCTTAAGAATGATCAAAATGGGCCTTTTAATTTCTTTCATACGTAGAGCCTTAATAAATGTTCAAAGTAAAGTGGATAGATGTTATGTTATAAACAGCTTGCGTTTTCAGTGAAATCCGTTTCACGAGGGGGTTGAAGTCCTTGGTTTCACTTCCACTACTGGAAGCATCTTCAGGGGTGTGGTGCATCGTGGTGTTGACTTGAAGCAAACACAAGATATACTGACGACTGGAGAGAAGAACAGCGTATTTATACTGGTTTCCTAGATCGTAGATTGTACCTGGGTGTTCCAGTGCTCGGGCTGATCCTTTGTCGGGATGATGCAATCACACAGGTGCTGCCTTTGTGGAGATGATGCAATCAGGCAGGTGCTGCCTTCGTCGGTGTTCCTTTGTTGGGCAGGTTATGTAATAAGTCGGGAAGTTGCCGCAGCGCCGCTTCTTGCTTTCAGTTTGGCACAGCACCGAAAACCCAAGCTGCTTATGACGAATCTACCCGCGGAACCCTACGGACCAAGATGTTATGTTATTTATTTTATTTGTAATATGTATTTGTAGCGGTTTTATCTGTTTATTTTCAGAAGAACAGTGCCATGTGTTACGTAACATGTGCTGTGTTTAATTACAACGGAACACAAGTAATAGGATCTTATAATGACGATGATATTTACTTGTTTGAAGGCTGGGAGACACAGTACCAACCTTTAGTTCCTCAACATCAGTACGAGGGTCACAGAAACTCACAGACAGGTACTTCAGCCTCTATATTTGATAACGCCTATACAATGTACTTAGTTACTGTTAATTGTCCATTGCAACAGCATACAGAAACTCACAGACAGGTACATTTATCTCTATATTTGATAAAACCTATAGAATGTACTTAGTTATTGTCAGTTGTCCAACATATGGGTGATTCTAATTTAAAGTGCTATTTTAGGAACCTAAAATTTGAGAATGTTGAATTTGTAAAGAAATTAAGAAAAAAATTATGGAATGTTCTCGGACTAATTTCAGACATATTGCACGATGCGGGACAGATGGGGAAATAATTTTTCGAAATTAAAAGCCGGAATTTAGTTTTTTTTTTAAACATGGTAATTAAGCCACGTGAATTACACTTTTTCATGCACGGTTGTTACATTTCACACTTTAAGAAAATATTTTGGTCAGTAGTTTAAAATAAAAACCCAATTTTAATACACCATTGAATTGCACTCTTAAAAGCCTAAACAATGAACTATAACTTAACCTAAAAAGTTTTTGAAAATAGATGTTAATAACATGCACTGTATTCACGTTTAAAAGGTTACGTAACTAGAAGAGTATTCGGAATTAGCGCTAGCTCCCAACTGAAGGGTTCAACTCATCCCCTATCAGCCGTTGCAGCATTGCAAAAATCTCTCGACACTTAAAATCTCCCTGCCACAACCAGTGTAGGGTCACATTTATATAATGCCACAGTAATTACATTTTTTTAAAGGACGAACTTTAATTTGAAGTTCCGTTTAGTTATAATTTATTATTTTTAATAACTATCACATATTTTAATTCTGGTAGGATCCTACTTCAAAATTATCCAATAAGTTTTTGAATTAAATTATTAATGTATGAGCTAGAGTGATGTGAATAAGAACAACTGGACTTAAGGACAGCCACGGATGTTACAAAATCGCCTTTTAAAAATGTTTGTAGCGATTAAAATTAAGCGGCGCATTATTTTTTTGCTTGGTTGTAGTTCTGTAAGCTTAACTGAGTAACCATGAAGAAAAATCCTGTCAATTATGTGAAAAACGCTCCAGTTATTCATCTAGGACATGAAAATTGCACTTTAAATTAGAATCACCCTTATAGAAACTCTTAGACAGGTACTTTTATATCCACATTTGATAAGACCTATAAAATGTTCTTAGCTATTGTCAGTTGCCCACCAACATATAGAAACTCAAAGACAGGTACTTTTGTATCTATATTTGATAAGACCTATAGAATGTACTTGTTGTCCATTGCAACAAGATGAATTGCATTAGAGATAAAAACATCTAATTTCTTTTGTTTCTCTTATTTTAATTATAATTAAAACTAAATTCATTCTCCCTCCTTAAAAATTCTTCGCCCTAAATATTTGATTATTTCTCATTTATTTTTTTGTTTTTAGTGAAAGGAGTTAATTTTTTTGGTCCCAAAAGTGAATTTGTTATATCTGGATCAGACTGCGGTAATATTTACATATGGGATAAGGAAACTGAAGCAATTGTTCAATTTATGCGAGGCGATGAAGATGGAGTGGTATGTTTATTTTATGTTTTACTTTTTTATTATTATTTTCTGTGCAAGTACGTTTATGGATTAGTAATTACCAGGGACGTTTATGACTTTTATTTTTCCATTTCATGACCTTTATTCTATGACTTTTATTCTCCTGGTTTATGACTTCTATTTTAGAAAATCTGTTGTTTTATGACTGTTCGGACCAGGGGGGGTTAGTCCTGACCTGGCCACAAACTAGTATGATAGAAATAATAATAAATAAATAACACAAAGAGCCAGAGCTAGTGGACTGTAAATAGCTGTATTTTAAATATCAAAATAAGTATAAAAGTGAGCCTAATTATAATTATAACAAAGGTAAATGAAAAGCTTATAAATAATACGGAGATATTAGCTGTGGAGAGCTGAGAAGAGTTGAGCTGACGAGTAGCTGCGATGCAGTTCCTCTCGTAACTTGGAGGAGATGGGAAGATCCCGCCAAAGCTGAGCCAAATAACTCTTCTTGACGCCAAGGAAGAGTTAATAAGTATAAATATTTGCCTGGAAGTCAGGACAAATGAGCTAACCCAGATACCTGGGTTAACCCGCCGAAATAAGTATAAATATTTGCCTGGAAGCCAGAACAAATGAGCTAACCCAGATAACTAGGATTAACCCGCCGAATAAGAACAATATAAAAATAAATAAAAGCCACTTGCTTGCTTTGAGTCAACTCATATAGCCACTTGCTTTCTTCAGTCAACCAACTTCCACTTAAACTAATCTCTGTCCAATGCCGTTGAAACTTTGATGACATATTAAAGAAAAGTCTAAATTTTCCTGGCATCCAGGATAAATAAATGAAACCTGGATGCCAGGGACAACTAGCACTCTCAAGGGTTCTTAATCACACAGTCATGCTTGCTAGCAGAGAATCAACAACAGACTGAATAATTTCTTCATAGCTCGTGGATGTGAAGAATAACTGAACCTGGGTTATGATGCGTAGCGGGTCTAGTATCTAGACAGATTTATTACATAAACTGTATAAAATATAACATATTCCTATTAATTGATACACATAAAAGGCTTTCAAAATGCCCTATATAAAATAGAAAAAAAGGAGTTCAGGTTGTCCTGAACAATGACATTATAGCCAAAAGTATGACGTTCATTTTCACTATGAAAATTTAGCCTTTATATGAAGCGTTTTGTTATTTTGGAGGGTAAACAGTTCAAAAGAAAGATTCCAATACTTCATAAATACAGAAATATATTTACAATATATTATAAATAATAATAATTAGCAGAATGCTTCAACATTGTAAAAAATAATTATGTGTTGTTCTACATGCTCCAGCGTTAAATTGGTTTTTTTGTCCGTCAGTAGAATTTTAAATTTGGAAAAAGACCTTTCGACATCAGCAGATGAGATGGGAGCAAATTTCATGCATGACACGTCAATTAGACAATGATTTCCGTTTGCTTTTGTCCTGTGCTTTAACCACAACTTGAAACCAGGCGATTCCTTTTTTCCTGAGGATGTTTTTCCTGGAGAACTTAAAATTAACTTAACTTAAATTATTCTAAAGTGTAGGTTTCTGCGGTAGAATATAATAGAGATCTAGATTTTCCTAAGATTCTTGCAATGGATTTGAAACTGAGGAATTCACAAAATATCTAGATTTATTAGTTTAAATTATACTCAGTTCAACTCAAAATTTGAAGGTCCAACTGCAAGTTCTCCATTTATAGAATTATTGTTTTATTAATATTAAACTATAAAATATATTGATTTTGTTCTCTGTTTAGATAAACTGTCTTGAACCACACCCTCATATTCCTATTTTGGCGACGAGCGGTCTGGACTCGGATGTTAAGATCTGGATCCCATCGTGTGAACACGAACCTCTTATGAAAGGATTGAAAAAGGTAATTCTGTATGTTTCGGTGTATGGACTGCCACGAGTCTCTAACATCTAACTTTCTTGTAACGCCTAATTTATATTCTATAATCCTTTTTTTAATTAAATGAAAAAAATATGTGTGAAGATTTGGGGAACAAGTTTCAAAATAACTTAGAAAGTACTTAATGTAATGTGTGTGTCACTATAATTTGTTTTCCATATCTAGGAATCTTAATAGACTATTCCTATGAAGCTTGTTGTCCCAAGTTAAACGTCGTAATATGCTGTTTAAATCAATATTTAAAAAAAAAAAAAAAAAATTACGATCTAGTTTTTTTTTTCGTGCCAAAACATGTTTCACTTAAAAAAAAACAAAAAAAAACTAGATCGTCTTTTTTTACACACGGTAGAGTAAATTGGTTAGGATAAAACAAAATTGTGTAACGACATTTGTGATTTGAGACTCGTTTAAGTGAAAGATTTTTATAGGATAATCACCTGTCGACTTAAGATGGCTGTTGATTTACCTGTAAAAAATCTTTCACTTGGATGAGTCTCGACTGAAAGAGGACGATCGCTTGATTGAAGTCCCTAAGTTTCCATGCATATAATATATTACATGAAGTGCCATATCCAGGTGCCTTCTGATAAGTATATTGTGCCCGCCTTCTGCCATTTTATTTGAGTATAATGGTCGATGGGGGTCTCTTCGAGAAACTGACATAAGTAGTTCTTCATCTGCGGCTCCCTCCAAAAGCAAATAAGTACTTAAACATTTTTTCCTTTTATGTCAACGAAGTAGCCATGACAAATGATGGAATCAGACTGAAGAGAGGAGAGATTGAGATCCGAAGAGATTGCGCCAGCCACGTTTTAGGAAAGCACCCCATTCGCGTCTGACATGTGCGTCAGCCGCTAACGTTGTAGGAAAACACACCTTTAGTTTGTATTCAAAGTACTTGATTACATTGACTACTAATGACTAAAAATGATTAAACACAATACATTTCAATCTTGGTTTTTGTTAGTCTGTCTAATCTTCAAAAAATAAAACTTCATTAGCTAGATAACTTTTTTTTCTTAATTTTCTTAAATGATTTTACTATTGTTAATTAGTAATAAGGGTATATTGAATTGAATTGATGCGTTCTGTTCAAAAAGTACCTGATGTATTTTTTTTTTTTTTTTTTCTCTCTCTCGGAGAAAGTAGTTGAATTTTTGTAGCAAGACTTGGCATATGGTTTGTAGACCCATGTGCATTGTGCATATGCTTGATATGCTTGATCCTTTCAAGCATATCTTTGTATGCTTGAAAGGAATTAATCGTTTTACTAATGACACATTCTCATCTTATGCTTACTTCATATATGACAATGAATGTGGTGGTCAATTGAAAAAACAGTTGATTGTGACCGGCAAACTGGATAGCCAGTCAGCAAACAGCATCTGATGTTATCAAATAAGTGTGCAGGTTTGACTTTGAACAATGTCAGTCTGGGAAATGCTTCAAATCAGTAGCGCACCCAGGATTTTTTTTTTGGGAGGGGCACAGATTAAAAAAAAGGGGGGGGGGGAGAGGATGTAATGTGGGCCTAGCATAATCACAGATAATTAAGAAGTCTGGTTTTCTTTGTTCATAAATTACTTCATATCAAGGGCGGATCCAGCCAATTTTTAAGGGGGCTGGGCTCTCTTTTAGAGGGTGGTCCGGGGGTCCTCCCCCGGGAAAATTTTTATAGTTTATGTTACTTGAAAACGTCTTTTTAGCCTATTCTAAGAGCATCTAAAATGTTATTTTATACAAATAAATTTAAGATTTTTATGAACGGGACATGAAGACCGGGGTATTTTATTTTAAAAAAAAAACATGCGAATAATATTTAATTATTACAAGTTGTACATTATATAATAGATTAATGCTTTATTTTAGTAGCCAGAAAAATTAATTGGTACATTTTAAAAATTTTTTAGTTACGTGAATTAAAAAAAAAAAAAAAAATTACGCCAAATGTTTTGAGTTCAACAAAAATTAACTGATAGTATTAGGTTAAAAATAAAAATAATATGGGCATTTACAGATTAACCAGACAATGTTTGCTATGTGGGAGTCACACCACTGTTAACTGTTTTATGACGTAAATTCTTCTTTATTCATTTAGGATCTTTCTCTATCCTCTAGTTTAGGATATCCGCTGAGAAGAGACGGTAAATGATTTATCAGTTCAGCTGATAGCCTTACCAAAACAAGATTTCCTTAAATAATGTTTCTAGCAATGAAAGATACCTTTGGTTAAGTTTTGTACCTTAAGGGTACAAATGAGTCCAACTTTGATGCAAATTAGATACTTTGAAGTTAGTAATTTACCCCCTCCCTGGGCTAAAGGTACTTTTTGAACAGGCCATCTACTCCACCTTTTTCATCTATGAGTGTTGCCACTACGGGAAATCAACTAATTTATTATTATTATTGTAAAGATAACTTAAGAACCGTTGATCCTATTCCAAAGGTTGCATGCAAAGTTTACCTTTACAAAAATATAAATTAAATATATTTTTTATTATACAGTAGAACCTCGATAAGAAGTGTCTCAAGGGGATTAGGGAAACAGTCTTATTATCGAGTTGCTCTTTTTGTTGAGGGTCGTGTTATCAAGGTTATTTTGGTCATCAGTCGTGTTATCGAGGTTAATGGGCGGGGTTTTCAAGTCTAGACTTGTTCAAGATCGACCCATTCCTGTATAGAGTCGCGTTATCGAGGTTGACTTCTCAAAACTAGAGGTTCTGAGTTACGTTGTGAAATGGAAAAAAATCCGTGTTATTGAGGTTGTTTGGATAATAATAGTCGTGTTATAGAGGTTAATTTAACTTTATGTGTTATGGCAATCTCAAGAGGATTTGAAAATTGCACTTGTAATTGAGGGTCGTGTAAGCGAGGTTCTACTGTATTTACAAATCAGTAATACCGTTACAATGGTTGCAACCACTCAATGAAAAATGAGCCCTCCGGTGCTATAGGCACCTTTGTTACATGTCTGGTCATTGATGATTTTATAAATTGACAAGTGAGCCCTCGGACATTGAAGGGGCGTCATTAATTAATGTTTGGTTAAAAGATTGCACAATTTACATAGCTGGAGCTAAGAGACTGTCACTCAAGGCCTTGTACATGATAACATTTTACGGATAATCTTAATTAATTGTTGTCTTTTGATAATATGCCTGACCGTTCAGGTACTCTAGTACTAAAGGCAGATTTACGAATACCTAATTTGATCGGCATCTACTGTAAACGTCTGAAGCAAACAAAGGAAGCGTTTTGGTACTGGAGACACGTTTCTATAAGTTTTATCGACTTCATTTGACCGGCACGTTTATTAATGTCTGGACAAGCGAGCAAAGCGTGCTCTCTGGCACCGAAGGCATCTTTATTGATTATGCTTTATTAAGATATTATATTGGGGCCTTTATTGATTACATGTCTGATCAAGCGAGCAAATAGAGTACTCTGGCACCGAAGGCGCCCTATTTGATTTCAGTCGTTTTCCATGTTTGGACAAGAGAATGAACCGAGCCATTCATCGGTAATATGGCTAAACGAAAGGCTGTAGCTAGCATTACAAGGTTCTATTCTGCATTTAATTTTTCTCTTTTTTTAATGGAAATATATACAAAATAATTATTTTGAAAAAAAAAAAACTTTTTTTTTAAAATAATTTATTTTGAATATTTATTTAGTATTTTTTTTTTTATGTTTGGAACTTCATCACAGTATTTTATTATAGTAAATAAAACTAAATGTGTTTAACTTAATAAATATATTATTATATTGGTACCTTTTGTTTACGATTCCTCTGAATAAAAACTGTTAAGTGCTGAAATTATATAATTTTTCCGCAACTTATTTTGTCTTTCCCTCCTTCATACTTTTTTATTACATCTTGATTGCCTACTTTATTACAGAAATATTAGAGCAGCCTCCTTTACATTTGTTTTATTGCAGTTACCGTTAAAGTGAATGTTTTTACGGGGCCTTGTCTTTCTCTGCTGCATGCCTCCATACACTTAAGTTCCTCTCAACATTTAGTTGAGGTGGGCCTCGATGTCTTATCATCACCTTTTCAGGCTTTCTCGGCTCAGTACTCCAGCAATCCTTTTTCTCTCTTGCAGTTGTTCTCTTCATCAATGTTAGCGACATCCTAATCATAGGCCCCAACTAACTGAGCCCTTCTCTTGCCTATTTTGTCAGGGGACTTTTAAAATAACACCTCATATGAGGATCCAAGGTGCAAACCCGGTTTAATAATCCTTCTTATAGTACCCTATCCTCTAAGTAAGCTTACAGACCCACAGAAAGTGAGCACCTTGCTTAGGGTAAGTAACCTTAGTTGTTCAGTAGGCAGGATGGCAAAGCCAAAGATTCTCCACCTCAGACAGGGTTAATGCAGGACAGCTTCTAATAAGATGAGAAGGGGTTTCATCCTCTTACTCACACAGCCAGTCAGGCAATTGCCTTCAACTTGATCTAGCAAGTAGATGTAGATGTCGATTAAGTCCTTCTTCCTTTGATGAAACATATTATGCCCTCACCTTGGAGAATATTGTTTTATTTATGGTTGTGTACAATTCTCCATTCCCTAGTTTTTTATTGTACTTGCCTGCAGATACTTACAATAATTTTCTTATATAAATGTTGACTTTGTGTACCCTCAAATACTATATGTTAATGGTGATGGATCCTTCAGGGTATAGAACAAAGAGAGAAGTGTAACTACATTACGTATTCAGCAACGTTTCGGCCTTCCCGGTCATTTTCAAGCCTAAACAGCAGAATTTATTGAATTACAATCATGTCACATTACATACATTGACCATATTAACACCTGGAGGACAATAATAAATAAAATCAATTACCTTTGTAATTTTACACTAGTGACAGTGTTACAACACTGTCACAACACAGTGTCACAACACTGTGATAGTGTTGTCATTAATTAATCAAGTTCTATCCGGACCTTAACGGTTCCGTCGTCTATAAATCCAAAAAAACATAGCATCTCACAGGATCCTACTACACTCTCATACTGGTAAATTACATTATTATAATTATATAATTATTATTATAAAATAAAACACCACTTTTAACGTCTTGCTTCCGAAAGGCTATGATTGAAGATTTCTTGTTCCGTTGACAATGTTTGTCCAGGAAAAGGTCTCATTAAATAATAAGGTATCATAAAAATAAACTTTTTAAAGGATACGCTGCGTCTCCTACAAAAACATGTAGAACAGTAATATCAGTACTCGAAAAAACTTTTCGGCAGGAGAGTCGAAAAAGTAATCCAATTCAATGAGATCCATCATTCTTTCTGTTTCACTGAAAACTGAATCCTCGCATGAATTCACATGAACACAGTTTCCACTCCATTCGTATGATTTCATCCGTACTATGTGTATTATATTTCATCGTACGGGTGTACGAATTCGTAACCTCGGCCTTAGACACTCACTAAATATCAACTTTTTTTTGTCATTTGACAACAAATTAAGTTGTAGATTCACATTGACAGGCTGCACACCGCATGTTCTTATCTAATTTTGATGTATAATCAATCACATGAAAAGGGAGGTATCAACGTACAGAATCCACCTCTAGATTACTTTTAGCAGCAGTTTCGTCTGTTACGTAACTCTGAATTTACGTAAGTCGGGGTATTACTGTGTACTCATAAACTGTCCTTTTGTAGATCTAGTCATATTTCTTTTATCTTGGGGCATGGCAGTGTCCCCAGATGAAAAAAGTGATGTTGAGAACATTCATTGAGGTTGATTTCACAGTAGTAATAATTGACAGTTATCTTAAAGTGCAAACATATTTATTCCAGATAATTTTATTTAGTTCAATTTGAACGCCCGCCGACGAAGAAGTTGCACGAAAGATTAACAACAACAAAGAAAGAAAAACGATAAATTTTTCAGGGCAATGAAATAGTACATTACGCGTCGAGTGCGGAAGTAGAAATAATTAATTCGGCAAAAATTACAACTAATGAATTAATGCCATCTTTATCAAGAGAGAGATACGAACTTACATACAGCAAGTTTATTTGTTTCTGTATTTATTATTTAAATCTAACAAAACCACACGAGCAATGCAAAATGCTGTTTTCGCACGAGTTGCTTACCGTACTTTATCTACGATTGTTAGATTTAAATAATAAATACAGAAACAAATAAACTTGCTGTATGTAAGTTCGTATCTCTCTCTTGATAAAGATGGCATTAATTCATTAGTTGTATTTTTTGCCGAATTAATTATTTCTGGAGGATTATTATTCTCCACATTTTCGTCAAAGTCACTTGATTCACTCATTGTTTTTCACTAAAAACTCTATATAAACAGTTACTTTAATAAAAAAACACCAAATTAGTTTTGTTAAATGTAAACAAACTCACTAATCGTGCGTAAAGCTGAAGAATTCCTCTTCTTTACCGCACTAGCGTGGTAAAGAAGAGGAATTATTCAGAACTATGAGACGCGCATGCGCAATGAATACAAGTACGTAAATAATCACTTTCTACGCATCTAAACAAATATATAATGTGTATATTTCGTATCAATCGTAGATAAAATTACTTACAAAAAGGAGTGAAATCCCAACAAAAACACTAGTGTAAAAAAATAAGCCAAGTCTCGCGTAAAAAG
The DNA here is from genome assembly GCA_951217055.1 of Gerris lacustris. Classification (NCBI taxonomy): domain Eukaryota; kingdom Metazoa; phylum Arthropoda; class Insecta; order Hemiptera; family Gerridae; genus Gerris; species Gerris lacustris. Next base: position 2,934,079 of record OX578281.1, on the reverse strand, counting down.
TTGTGAGGTCATAGGTTTAGCCAAGTCTCCCACTGTCCCAGTAAGTTCTACTAGGTCTAATTTATCCAGTGCAAGTACATGATGTTTGTCTGTCCCTCTCTCTATTCTCTTTCCCAAATCACTCTACATGTTTAAATTTAAAACCATTTTCTGACTTGGCAAATACACTCACGCAATTAAATGCAGTGCTGTATACAAATTTGTAATATTGTGCTGCGACGCTCAAATGAAGAAATAATATTTATTACTTGATTTAAGTTTGTGGTGTGTATTTGCCAAGTCAGAAAATGTTTTTAAATTTAAACGTGTAGAGTGATTTGGGAAACAGAATTGAGAGAGGGACAGGCAAACATCATGTACTTGCACTGGATAAGATAAATTAGACCTAGGATAACATAATTAGGACAGTGGGAGACTTGGCTAAACCTATGATCTCACAACTTTTTCCCTTTCTAGCTAGCGAGGCTTGGCTTATTATTTTACACTAGTGTTTTTGTTGGGATCCTTTATTCAATCAAACATTTTTTTTATTATATAAAAAGTAATGGAATTTGTTAAAAATATTAATTAAAATAATTTATGTACTATTTTTTTCTTTTTACAGACGTTAAACATGAATCACCTTAATCGAGATATGAAATTCGACATGTCGACATCTTCAAGAAACGAATTAGTTTTAAATCTTTGGTCGCAGATGAGAACTTCTGGTCTATCGCAATTACTTCTAACTCATCATCCGGCTTCTTCTCTTCTCTTCAGTCAGACTTCTTCCTCGTATTCCGATTCTGACAGCCAATCAGACGGCTCCGACGAGCCTCAGTTATAGTCTTGCTATGAAAATACCTTTTTAAAAAGTTTATTTTCTTATTATAACTTCCTAAAAAGAAAATTAAAGGGGGAAAAAATCCAATTATCTAAATTGGGGGAAGTTAATCATTATTGTTTCCTTTTTTTTGATCAACTTTTTTTTTAAAAAAAAAAGTGTTTCTTTTTTAAACATCTTAAAGTTGAAATATAATCATACAAAATGAATGTATTTCTTCTTCAAAGAGAAGATGCAGAAGCTAAATTTTTTTGGGGGGGGGATTAATAACAAATATAATTATAAAAAAATGTAATTTTTAATATATTCTGTAATTCTTAATACAATTGTAATGAATATTTGTTGTATTTATAACTCCTTTAGAATAAATTAAAATATCTATTGTATAAAGGGTGTTTATGGAATCGTTGATGTTTTTGGGTTCTACTATTTATTTATATTTATTTATTTTTATTTTTTTAAAATCCTGAAGGAAGACTGATGGTGGTTGATTAGGGAATGTGTAAAATTATTTGCTTACAAATTATAAATATTATATTTGTCAAGAAAAAAAAAAAAAAATAATAAAATCATTAACTACTAACATTATTTAGTTATTCCTGTTACTTTTAATAAATTATTATTTTATCAAAAATATATCAAGGAATTGTTAGTTTGGATATTTATTGTTTTCAATTCTTATGTCATATTAGGTATAAGTTCAGATTTTTTTGAGACAAATAGCCAAGTTTTAAGTAATTTGCAAAAAAGAAGCTTATAATCTAAAATTAATGTAATATTAATTCCTTTGAGGTTTTATTAATTAAAGATCCTGTTCTGAAATCATTTTTACTCTCAGTATAAAGAATATTGTTTTTTATTCGAATATCATTGTTGAAATTAAACACCTTCTTTAATTTGTATAAATAAATTGTTTTTGATGGATATAATTAGGTGTAATTAAATAAAATCAAAATTGGTTAGTTTTATTAATTTAATGTGAGATATTTTGACTTTTTATATAAAGTCATTCTCCAATTACAGCTATACGTCCTAATAAACACGTCAAGTGTGTGCTAGCCAGCACACAGTGAGGGTCCGTAGTCAAGTGTGTGCTAGTCAGCACACAGCGAGGGTCCGTAGGCAACACAGTATTGTTTTAAGTGTACCTATTGATGTAGCTTTTTAATATGCTTACATTGGTATACATGTTCCTCTTACTAATACTCAGGATAAGTTCTTTGGACAGCGTGATCCGTCCAAGAGTTCGTGCGCAACCGAGAGGTCCAAAAATTAAATTGGAATTTCATGGCGGGAAAAGATTTTATCATCATCTATTCGATGAGACGAACATTTTTTTCAAATAACATTTTTTAGTAAAACCAACAGCGACACCACTATGAATTAATAAAGATCGCTAAAACTATTAAAGTGGACGTAAATGTTTAGAATAGAGAAAACAACCTTTTTACCGATATCTTACGTTCTAACGTAACGATTTTAATAAAACTTCATATACACCATCTAATGCACAATTGAAACAGCCATGCAAAATTTCAATTTGAAACATGCAGTAGTCTTTTTGTTGCAAAGAGATACATTTTATAATAATTGAAAAGGAGATGTGTGGTTAGAGGAATAGTAAGAATGTGGGGTGGTTCCCTTACTACTAGCCGCTAAACTACTACTACTATACCCATATCTATCAACTCATTATAATTCATGATTATCTATTTTTTCAATATTCAATACATATTTTTACTATAAGCTCGCTTCAATGATAGCCACGCGATGCCTAGTATGTTTCATTTTTAGTATTTTTAGCAGTGATTGGAGAATGACTTTATATAAAGAGTCGGAATATCTCACATTAAATGAATAAAACTTACCAGTTTTGATTGTATTTAATTACACCTAATTATATCCATCAAAAACAATTTGCTTATAGAGAAATATTTTCTCACACGTTTGAAATTTTGTCAAGTGTAGACTTTTTTTTAACTTTGAGCATCATAATGTTAAATCACCTTTAAAATATGATTAAGTAAAGTTTTCTGAAGGATTTTTATTCCAAATGTAATAATGTTAACTCACATTGTTCGGGATGTTATCTAGTCTTGAAAGATTTGAATTAAAAGCATTAGAATGTTACTCCCCACTTCCTTCTAATTGATTAAGTTTAAAGGATTTGGAATAAGATCTTCGGATTGTTATGCCGTTGTCTTGAAGGATTTCTCATTCCAAGCTTTTACAATATTAATTATCATCTGATAAGATTTCAAGTAAGTTCTTAATTACTTATTCCGAGTATTGTAGTGTTAATTCGTTTAAAAAAACTACATATTTACTTCCTTTAAAGAATGAATCTTTACTGTCTTCTGCTTGGATTGTCTGCTGATTTGTAGGAATTAGATTTTTATCACAGGTGGGATCTGTAGAGTTTATTAAATGAAGCCAATTTCTTTGTACAAAAGTTAATTAGAGTATAGTGATTTCAACATATCGCTGTTCTAGAAAAACATAAACCTAAGTGCAAATTTCTGTAAATTTGAGTTAGACACATGAGTAGATACAAAAAATTGGTCCGAGACAACTCAGACAAACTTTCTCATATACGAGTTCATAATTATTTAGCCCAGTGTTTTCCATTTATTAGTTTTCGTATGTAAATTTAATTATTATTGAACATTTAATCAAAATTTATCATAAAAATAACATCTCCTGGGCAGGGAATCGAACCCGGGCTCTCTCCATCCGCGTTTTAAGCTTATTTCTCAGGAACTAGATTTTTCCTGGGAAAACGGCTTACATCGTTAGATTCGTATTTAAATGGGCTACATTATAGAATTTTTTAATCAAAATCGTCGGAACTGATTTCGAGAAATAATTTGTTTCAAAGTTTTTGGGGGGTAGCGCCCCCAAATTTAGAGCTAAAATTCATTTTTCGATTTCGCCTCGGGGTATAATTTTTCTGAACATGTATGCCAAATTTCGTGAAAATCGGCCCAGTAGTTTAGGTTCCAGGCGTCTGCACAGACAGACGACGGACAGACACTTTTTTAAAAACCACTTTTTTGGACTCAGGGGACCTCAAAACGTGTAAATCCATCGAAATCGAATTTTCACGCCATCACAACACTTTCTCTTTATATGAGAAAGTAAAAAGTACGTTCTATCCAATGCTACAACGTACGTTTTGAAATTGCTACTTTTAACCGATGAAGAGCTAAAAAGTTGTTGTGGACCTGTCAGGTTTTTATGTTTAGAAATAACATCACATGGTTCAGTTTCATGTTTGCTTTAAAGAAAGTACTGCCCATTTTATCACAAAAGTGACATTTGTACTATACGTTACGTGCTTAGCTATTTCTTATTTAATTACAACGGCATAATTGCACTTTAAGTCATTTTTAACTCAATAATTCTTCAATTATTAAAGACGCAAATGTAACACTTAATTAATATAGCCTAAATTTATGACCTAAGTGGGGTGTACACTTTTAGGGTAGTGACACACTACGCACCCGGGTAGCGCCACCCAGGTGACACCACCTGGTTGATGCCACTTGCTTCCGCCACCTGTCTTGCACCACCCAAGTTTTTACTTTTTTTGACCAGTCGAGAAATGGACCCGGAGGAGATAGCTGTGCTTGCTAATCATTATTTTCGTGAAAGAAAAAGGGGAAAAAAGCGTATATGGGTTCATCCAATAATTGCAGACAAACAAATACTAGTTTGTTTTTATACAGTGAGTTTGATACAGTCCTGTATCAAAGAGGACAGTAGCAATTTTTCAATGTTTAAAAATTTAATTTTCAATTTTTTGCCGAATGTCGCGTGGAACTTGAAACGAATTGCTTAGAATATTGAACAACAGTTTGACCAGTAAACACACTTATATGAGGGATACAGTTAGCCCCTGATTTGATTTCCCCTATATTTGATTGAAGGAGTGGGGGCTGAGTGGCAGGGACTTGGGTGGCAACGTCTGACAGGCTCAATTGAAAACAATGGGCTGACCGGGTGGCGCTACCTGTAGGTGGAGGCTAGACCCTGGGACGGTCGACCGTTTAGCGCCATCGTGCGCCACCTCGTGTGGCTGGTTACATTCTATTCTCATTGCTGACTGGGTAGCGCCACCTCATGTGGCTTGTTACATTCTATTCTCATTGCTGACTGGGTAGCGCCACCTCGTGTGGCTGGTTACATTCTATTCTCATTGCTGACTGGGTAGCGCCACCTCGTGTGGCTTGTTACATTCTATTCTCATTGCTGACTGGGTAGCGCCACCTCGTGTGGCTGGTTACATTCTATTCTCATTGCTGACTGGGTAGCGCCACCTCGTGTGGCTTGTTACATTCTATTCTCATTGCTGACTGGGTAGCGCCACCCGGCGAGTGGCGCCACCTCGTGTGGCTAGTTACATTCTATTCTCATTGCTGACTGGGTAGCTCCACCCGGCGAGTGGCGCCACCTCGTGTGGCTAGTTACATTCTATTCTCATTGCTGACTGGGTAGCGCCACCCGGCGAGTGGCGCCACCTCGTGTGGCTAGTTACATTCTATTCTCATTGCTGACTGGGTAGCGCCACCGGGGTGGCGAAGTGTGTCACTAGCCTTAGGGCTTCAGAGCAACAATGATGCTTTAACAAAATTTGGGGGTAAATTGGGGAACATTATTTTTGTAAATACTACTACTTAAAAGGGCCTTGGATAAACTATATATTGCCTGGTTTTCATATTGATTAAATAAATATCCTTCTATTTATGACAAATTGAAGAAAATCTTAATTTGTTTTTCCGTTCTCCTAAAAAATGTCTACTTTTGCACTTACTACTTCTCTAGAACGGCGATATCTTTTTTACTGTTAGATTTGGGAACATCTATGGAGCTCATCGTAAAGGAATAATAAACAAGTTTCTTTTGAAAGACTGAAAGCTGTTTTGATAATTGATAATAAACTCATTTCAATTCACTTGGAAAGGCAGTTTGTGTTTCCTATTTTCTTTTGTCCATTTATCTTCAATGTCAAAGATGTGGGTGTATAAAGACTTGAGAAATAAATTTAAAAAGTAAAAATTATCAGTTTATTTGACAAAGCAAGCTTTTGTGAATTTTAGTGATAACTAAGCCCTCTTTGAATTTTATGTAGCTGATAACAGAATTATGATTGTACAGTAGAGTCTTGCTAATCCGGGTTTGACGGGACCGGACCCAGTCCGGATTACCGAAAGTCCGGATTAAACTGAATCAGTTTTAAAATGTCTGTAAAACAAGCTTTAGTAGGGTAAAACTATTAAAATTGATGTTATTATCATAAAAATTACTTCTATTAGTCTCCAAAACATGCTTGTACAACATAGGTCCACTATTTAAGTTGAGGTCTGTTCTGTCACCAGTCCGAATATCAAATTAATTAAAATAAAATGATAATTTATTACGCAGGTGGCAGGTATAGAAGGGACTTCCTGAGAAACAGGCTGTGTTCCGATATGAAATTCAAGGAGCGATAATCATTTCACTAAAGTTGAGACATTAGACATTGGCAAAATTTCATGGAACTGCATTGAGCGGCCGCTACGTGTTTCTTAAAACACTCTCCTCATCTCAGTCACATAATTGTATTTCCGTCCTACATTTCTATGGAACCGAAACAGATTTATCAATGTTCTTACTTATTCCTAACTAGCTTTCACCCCACGCTCCATGCGGGGCTCATGCTAGGTATTAGTAGCTATGTTTCCTATAATCATGTAGGCCTAGCAATTAAAAACCAGATACCAATTAGACTGTTCTAAAATTCATATATTTACATTATATTTGCACATATACAAAACATATTTACAAGTAAATAAAAATAAAATGGTAATTAAAATTTCATGTACAATTCAGACAGTAGGAGAAAACAATAACCCCAAATTAATTTAAAATTAAAAATAAATTAAAGTTTTTTTAACTGGTCAGTGATCTCTTCAAGACCAGATATTTTATTCAGCTTATTTAAATCAATAATAGACGAAAGGCGATTAACTCCTTCTTCAACAGCATTGTCTGGATCGGAAGGAAGATTTTTCCAACATAAAACAATTTCCCCCAACTCGTCTGGAACCCTAATGCTTAAAGGTGCAGGAAATACTGTCTTAACTCTGCTGTGAGCTTCTCTTCGTAATTTATTATTGCGACAAACTAAATTAAGTAGAAATATACCTGAATTAGAAAGAAGGGACTTAACAGTAGACAGAACTGACGGTTCAATAAATTCCTTTGGAGGGCAACTCATTCCCATACTTAAATCCTTATTATCTACATCAAACAGGATAACATCAAACTGTTCACCCTTAGCATGGCACTGATTCATATATACAATTCCGTCAGCAACCTGTAGATTCATTCTATTATCAACAGCTAAGTGAAAATACTCAGTTGATATCTTCACCATGGCAGGATCAATATCAACGGCAACAATGTTGGCATTGGTGAAACATTTATGGAGATAACCACACAAACTTCCTCCTCCAAGTCCTATAAGAAGAATGTTGGCAGGAGTTTCTTTATCTAAAATAGTACTAACACCTACACTCATCAATACATGATGATGACAACTTAAGTAACCGACATCTACCACTAACTTCTTGCCTTTCCGAGCTTTAACTTTCTTTAATCTAGCTTCTGACTGGGTTACATTGGAGTTTGATAAGAAGAGAAGTTTTCTTAAAATTACTCCATCAGTTTCGACATCACACACTACATAATCTCCTGAAAACTCACTTTTTCCTCTAGTTACTTCTTTACCCAGGTCATCTTCATAAGAAGTAGAGAGAAATGGTATGGGTTTTCTACAATCTAGAGGTGCAACATCCAGTATAAGAGGGGACAAATCTTCTTTGACTTTATCTAATGAGACTGGGTCATTGACTCTAGGAATATGGATTACGGCAAGCCTATCCATTGACAAGGAATCCATCATCTCCTGCCTTCCTTCAGGTGAGTAGTAGATGTATTCATTTTCCCTACCATGAGGTACAATAAATGCAGCAAACTTGACAGGTTTCGTAGTAGATTTACTTTCAACAATGACAACTTTGTATTTAATTATAGAAGTGTTGGGTTGAAAAACGTCTATCGTGAGTTCCTGACCAGGAGCATGTGTTTTTCTAAGTCCACTACAAACCATAGCAACTTCCTGAAGCTCTCTAACAGCAGTTACTACCTTCTCCTTTGCATCAACTTTATTTACAGAGCCATCACTGGTAAAACCAACTTCAACAACCAGTTGTGACTGGGAAGTCATTGAACAATTGTCAACCATGATGGTGCATTAATTTAATTACCAGTCTCTTCTCTGAATACGGCAGTTACACGGGTAAATAATTAATAACTCTAGTTCTACCACAGATTTATAAAATAATAAATACTCGATTTAAAGAGCATTAGTGTGAGGTTTAAGCACCCCAATCAGAAATTAAATCAGTCAACAATTGCAGACGCCATAAGCGCTTAAAGTCAAATTTATTTAAGAACCGATGGAGGTACGACAAAAAGTTATAGGACCAAAGTTGTAGATCTTTTAAAATCAGTTACCGCTGGCGCAATCAGCTTGTCGATACGACTTACCGTTAAGCCCCAATAAGTCTTCAAAAAAACTTTAAAGTGCGTCCGCCATCTTTAATTTTTTAGGTGGGGGGAGTATATTTTTTTAACATTTCGGATTTTTCCAATCGGCTTTGGCCAATTTCTGATCAAACGCAAAAAACCGCAAGTCTCTAGGTGGTCTAAAAGTACCCAAACATTTTTAATTGCGAGTCTGTGGGGTTTGGTTACGGTGGGTCAACCTAATTTTTTTAGGTTATGTTTTTTATTCATTTTTATTTATAAAATTGTTAATAACTTTGGTTCTACTCAATATTTTTAGATGAAACCAAGCCTACAACATGCGCCACATGTTTGCGCTCACATCTGATAAAAAAAATTCAATTAGCCAGTTTGGCGCCTATAAAGTTTGACTGGGGGGACATACACACATACTCGAAAAAAGTTAATGCCGGATTCAGTTATCAGAATGTGTAAAATGAAAAAGGGTCCAAAAAAATTTTCAATTCTGATGAATGTACAGACAAAAATTTAATTTTATATATATAGAATATTTTAAATCTGTTTATTTTTAACAAAAAAACCGGGTATTCCTCGTGTCGGAACATTGGAATATACACCTATAAACTATACTAGGAACAATTTTATACATTTTAATTGATAATAAAAGCAGAAACTCCAATTATCTTATTAACAATTCATAAATCTGAACAGGCCCTATTTCCAATTTTTACTTAATTTTTGGCCCGTCCAGATTATACGGATGTCCGGACTAGCGGGGTCCAGATAAGCGAGACTCTACTGTATAATCACATGGAGGGTCCTGGCCTCTTATCTTAAGTTCATTATCTCTAGTTGCAGACACTTATCCTCCTAACACTAGTCCTTCCAACTCAGTCTTGGCCCGCATCTATTTTTTTTTCTACCTGGATGTCCATCTTCCTCATCATTGGTGACCTAATCATCTTCTCTGAGAATTATGTAGCTCTACTTATAGTTCCTTTAATTCTCAATTTATTCTAACCTTCCAGTAACTATTTTAAATTACTGGCCTAAATAATTTCGGTAATTTTTAACTTAAGCACCTCCTTATATCCCTTTGTCTGAATAGTTATTTGGACAAAGGAACATATACAGAGTAGTTTATATTCCTCTGCCTAAATTACTATTAACCCTTAACTGGTATCGTCGGGTCAAAAGGGACCCAGCGTATCTCTATCTTACCACTAATTGGTGGCTACAGCACTTAGTTGGTGGGGGCTCTGTGACTTCTCACACAATAAGCCCCTGAATCCACACCTCAATTGTTAGTTCAATTCGAGCATTAGAAGTGTCTGATTAGCGACTTCCGGGTCAACATTGACTCGATAATCAAGTCATCTTTGACCGATAAATTGATTTTTTTGCATCTTTTAATAAGTGTGTTTATGCATGTAAGTGAAAATAAAGTTCATTTTTCAAAAATTTTAATATTTGCCTTTAAATTTTGGAAATTATATTTTTCCAATATTTCAATGTCAATAATGAACTTTTTTTAAATTAGGGCTACAGCAATATGATTATTTATAAATACTTAAAAATATTTATGAACCTGTTGAAATCAGTATCAAAAGTAAAACATTTAAAAGTAATTATTCATTTAATTGCTTTATTATTCTTAAAAAGCCTTGGGTCGTTTTGACCCGACGATACCAGTTAGCCAAGTAAATATGACCGTCAAGGGTTAAGACAAAGGGGTGTTTAGTCCAATGTACCTTGGGACAAAGGAATATCATACTTGGGTATATAAATTTGATAATATTCCTTAGTCTAATTAACTATTAAGACAAAGGAATAATTAATATACGCTAAGAAATCAGTAGAACTCATTATCCTTCAGTTTTCTGTATAAGATTTAGTCTTACACATGATAAGACTCGATTTTAAAATAGTAATAATAATACAACTGCCCCAGGAGTTTTGTCTTGGGGATACAAACACACAAACCTTTGAGACTTTTGTAGGGCAGACTATTGTTTAGAACCAAGAGGGGTGCTAAAGTATATAAGTGCCATACTTTCTACGATATTTTGCTTTGCCGTTTCCTTAATGGTTCTTCATTAGTTCATAATAAGCTTGAGGTTTCTCACTCATAAGGTTTTTTAATGGATTAATTTATTTTTCCTGGTAATATTTCATAGTGGGATATTTTGTATGCAACCAGTTTTCTGCTGTTATTTTTTGATTCGATCTCAAAATTTATCTCACTTTTCTCAGTAATTAGGGAGCCGAGATATTTAAATTGAGACAGTTTCTCAGCATATTTTCTAACTAGATTCGTTAAGGGTTTGTTTGCGAATTTTCAAAGAAAATTAAACTATTGCAATGAGTTCAAAATTTCCTCCATGTTAATCCGTTTTAGACCATTCTTAATCGATTCCTGAAATTAAACACTTTTATGTATATATATACAGTATGTCCCAGGATCGACTTGACGATACGTGAAGTGACCTAAAAATTTCATTTTTCGACAAAAAGTCATTCTTGATCATCCCTCCTGCATGTCTTCAAATGAAGATTTATCGAATTAAAAATTTTGTTCCATGTAATCTGTTCCTAAAAATTACGATTTCTTAAAATCGCACAAGAGAAAACTGGTCTAAATTTTAATTTTATGAAAAAATGTCATTCGTTATAAAAAATTATATTTTTCAGAATAAGAAAGAATATACAAAAAAATAATAATCGTATTTCACCTCCCCCCCCCCCCCCCCCCCCCCCCCCTTTTCGTAATTTTTTATAACGAATGACATTTTTTCATATAATTAAAATTTAGACCAGTTCCCTCTAGTGCGATTTTAAGAAATTGTAATTTTTGGGAACGGGTTACATGGAACAACATTTTTAATGCGATAAATCTTCATTTGAAGACATGCAGGAGGGATGATCAAGAATGACTTTTTGTCGAAAAATGAAATTTTTAGGTCACTTCACGTATCGTCAAGTCGATCCTGGGACATACTGTATATATATATATATGTCACTCCAGACCATATCTCACGCTAGGATGCACTTAAAAAATCAAAACAAATTTTAAAATGTCAATAATATCAAAAGAAAGGATGAGTTTGTTGGACAGAATTTTTGGAGTCCATTTAGGGTCAAAAATAGCATAAAAACGTGTTTTTTTATTCATTTTACCCCCCTCTTATATGCAAATATGACAAAAGTGTACAAAACAATTACTGTACTCTTAAAGAGCTTTCCAACGACATGCATCTTGAAGGGTATATACTATTTTGACTTTTGTACAGTGTACCCATGTGTACCAACTTTTTTTTTTCCACCCATCTAAATTCTAAACCAAAATTTTCCTATATTATTATAAGCCAATAATACGCAGATTTCTTTGAAAATTCGCTCATTAAGTCAAGCGTTATGAATTCAATCCCCTGTTCCGATCATTTATTTTTGGTGGATTGAATTTGAGCGGATACGATTTGTTGTTATCCATTCGTACAGAGTTTTGAATTAGGAGATCGTTTTCAAAACCGTTTCCAAAACGATGTACGAACGTAGTAATAATAAATAGCTAGTTTTTCCAATGAATTCCATGTTTTCTGTTGAAATTACGTGTATTTCACCGAAAAACCGAGGTATTTATTACGAGTCAACTTGCAAAAGCCTATGCACCAAGTTAATGATCATACATGTTCAGTGTGAAACATATCTTTCCGAGGTAACATGTCTTACCGAGGTAACATGTCCTACCGAGGTAACATGTCTTACCGAGGTAACACGTCTATCCGAGGTAACATGTCTTACTGAGGTAAATTGTTTACTGAACATGTCTTACCGAGGTAACATGTCTTTCCGAGGTAACATGTCTTACTGAGGTAAATTGTTTACTGAACATGTCTTACCGAGGTAAGTCTTCCCCATTCAAGCTATCCCCATTTCTTCTATATAATCACATTTTTATTTACAAACTTAGTTTAAGGAGAGAATAGTTTTAAAATATCTTAGAACTTTTGTCTCTAATAAGTTACTTTTCTTATACATAAGGATAAAAATGAGTTTATTTTTTTTTGACCACAATTCACGATAATATATTTTTAATTTTCATCTGTCAAAATATTCTATTGGTCAACTGAATTTAATTGTATTCTTGGTAAAATATTTACATCTGATAAGTTTTATTAATTAGTCAAACATTTATTTGTGATATATTCTATAAATATAATCTAAAAGTTTTCTCTTTTATGTCTAATTTAGATTATAAACTATTATGTATAAAACATTAAAAAAAGTGTTATGCGAGAAATGTTAACTCATTTTTGTTAATTTTGTAAAAAAAAAAAAAATATTGTTTCTTTTTATTATTATGTAATACTCAAGTTATGAATATTCTAATTTTGAGGTATAAAACAACTTGTAAATGATATTTCTTTAAGAAAAATACTAAATAAACATAAAAAATACGTAAATTTATTTATTTATAACCTTTGCACTTAATTTATAATAATAAAATTAATATATTATAATTAGGTTTTTTTTTTGTCCACCTCCTTCGCATGATTTTACTCCATTTAAAGAAGAATTACAAATGTAGATATTTAAATACAAATTTAAAAGTACTTATTCTTTACTCCTTGACCAAGAATAAGTCAAAGAATTAGGTCCTTGTTTTATTTTAGCGAGTCAATATTAAAGGACTTATCTGTAAATAAATAGAATAGTCTATAATAATTGTCTTTTTTATTTGCCTCAAGTAATATTTAACCTCTTAACATATTTGTTTTTTCTCTCCATTATTTTAGCGAATTTTTGAAGAAAATTAAGCTATTGCATATTCTTCATGGAAATCCGTTTTAGACCATTCTGAATCGATTCCTAAAATTTAACACTTTTTATTATGTATGTATTTACAGTAGAACCTCGATAAGAAGTGCCTCAAGGGGATTCGGGAAACAGTCTTGTTATTGAGGTGCTCTTTTTGTTGAGGGTCGTGTTATCAAGGTTATTTTGGCTATCAGTCGTGTTATAGAGGTTAATGGAATGTTGGGAGCGGGGAGGGGCGGGGTTTTCAAGTCTAGACTTGTTCAAGGTCGACCCATTCCTGTATAGAGTCGTGTTATAGAGGTTGACTTCTCAAAACGACTTGTTATAGAGGTTCTGAGTTAGGTTGTGAATTGGAAAAAAATCCGTGTTATTGAGGTTATTTGGATAATAATAGTCGTGTTATAGAGGTTAATTTAACATTATGTGTTATGGCAATCTCAAGGGGAAAATTGCACTTGTAATTGAGGTTTTCGTGTTATTGAGGTTTGTATAAGCGGGTGTATGTATATATATCTATGGTATATATATCTATGTATATATATCTATGGGTGTATGTAGATATCTCCCCTTAGGATGCACTTAAAAATTTCAAACAAATTTTAAAATGTCAATAATATCAAAAGAAAGGATGAGTTTGTTGGCCAGAATTTTTGGAGTCTACTTAGGGGTCAAATTTTTACAATTTAGGGTCAAAAACTCAAAAATAGCATAAAAATGTGGGTTTTTTCCATTTTACCCCCCTTTTATATTAAAATATGATAAAAGTGTGCATAGCAACAATTACTGTACTCTCAATTATTGTCCCCCCCCCCCTCTATCTCGCTTATGTGAAGTGCAAAAAAATCCTGATCATTCTTGACCAAAGTAAAGAAAACACTTTTTGGAAATTTCAAAAAAAATATTATTTCATTTTTTATTGACAAAATACGTTGTTTTATAACTATGGTATTTTCGATGTATTTATATGTTTGTAGTCCAGTTCAGTGTCAAGAAAATACTTTATCATAAGTTTGTTTATATGTTTTGAGAATAACAGACCCATAGGATAGTTCAAAGTAAGCTTTATAGCATTTTAAATAACACCATCAATAGGGTACTACTTAAACAATACAGTGTGGCCTACGGACCCTCGCTGTGTGCTGACTATCACACACTTTACCTGTTTATTATAGTTGTAGCTGGGTAAAACTATTAAAATCAATGTTTCTTTTCATAAAGTAACTTCTAGATTAAAATTTAGAATCACAAAAAGAAACTTTTACAAGTGGTAAAAATGATTTCTCTCAGTCTTTAGGACAACTGAAGGAAAGGAACTAGTATGTAAGCAGTGGGCGGAGCAAGATCCCGTATGCACAGAAGTAATAAAGTAACGCTGGGTTTCTTTGAGGACCCCACCTTGCACTCGGAGGGTTAGAGAGTCTCTGCAATGTTGTCCATAGTGTCTCAATTATGTTAACTTAATCATCTTAATGTTAAAGTTACACCATTCAATTTATGAACTGGTGAAAAACACATATATTTGAGGAGCTTAGTACCAAAGACGGACAAGAGCACATTTCAAAATTTTACAGGAGAGCCGAAAAATTGTAGCTCAAATTCTACAGGTGCTAGAGCTATGATTTTTTTTCTGTAGATTCTTAATAGACTCAAAACTAGTTAGAAGTACTGAAAATGTGAATTTCTTTGATATTTTAACTGCTAAATGGAGTTAAAAAATGGAGTTGTCCCCTTTTGAAACAAAAACAAGTTCATATTTTACGATTTTGGTAGTATTCATACTACGGAAAGATTACATTTTAATTTAAATCAAATTATAATTATTACTAACTACGGGAAACAGACAGAGAAAAATACACTCCAGCGCTGGGATTTGAACCACATACACATACTGGAAATATAGAGGCCTGTGGTTCAAATCCCAGCGCTGGAGTGTATTTTTCTCTGTCTGTTTCCCGTAGTTAGTAATTAATTATAATTTGATTTTAAACAAAAACAAGGTTTTGTCAGTTTTTGAAGCAAAATGATGTTGAAAGTAATGGTTAGAATAATAATATTGGAGAAATAATTTTTTTTTTTACGTTTTTCAGAGTTCTTAGGGGGTAGTGCCCCCAAATTTAGAGCTAAAATTGATTTCTCGATTTCCCCTCGGGGTATCATTTTTCTAAACATGTATGACAAAATGGTAGGAGTAGGTATTCAGATGCTAAAGCCAGCAGTGCATCATAGAAACGAGTTAGTAAAATGCAGCCTCCTGATTGGCTGTTTCGGTTATGTCCATTTTTGAAGCAAAACGTGTGTTGACTTGTCCATATTTGAAACAAAACTACAAATATCATGCATTTTTACCCCTTTTCTGGTCGTTTTTGATGCAAAAGGATGGCAGAATCTGATGCAGCAGCCAAAAATCTATAAGAAACAATCGATAACTGAAATTCGGAAAAAATGTTGAATGTCCGTCTTTGATACTAGGCTCCTCATTTCTCTACCACTAAAAACTAATTACCTCACTTAAATTATCTAAACGAGAAATGTGTGGTTATTTCAAAAATATTTTCAGTTAAGATAAGTTCCAAGAACGTAGTCTCCTTATGTATCCAGTCCTCGTAACCATTGTAAATGCGCCCAACTACTTCTCCAATCAAATTTCACATAATGACCTAAATTTTTCTTTTGTCCGTGACCTTGCTTCTTCCATTTATAAACCAAATAATTCCACTTAAATCCTCTTTTTAGTAACTTATCCCTCACCATTCCTGATAACCCTCTTAGATGCCAAAAGCAGCGATTCGTTAATTATTAGTTTAAAATTCTGTTGTTATATATCTCCCACTAAACTGAAAACTGTCTCTATTTAATTGTCATTATATCACTTAATTTGAGTAAGCTATGTCACTGGACATAATTCTTTCATCTGTTGATATAATCAAGCTATTTATGTTCTCTCTTTACTTGCTTTAACAATTCATATTGTGTTTGCAATTTACAATAACACTAAAAAAAAAAAAAAAAAAAAAAAAAAAAATAGATTTTTAACTAACTTCCCGAGTATACTACTAACTTTCAGCAGAATTTAATTAGTTTTCAGCAAATTTTGCTGTATGGAAAGTTAGTTCGGAAAAAATCCGCAAGTTATTTTATTTGTTTTGACATATCCCTTAGTATTTGCAATCTTCATTTTGACGGGTCTTAAATTTGTGATAGATAAACATTGAATGACAGCGAAAAGTAAACAAAGAAATAAATTAATTGACGTGTGACACCCAGGTTAGTTTACACTTGTATCCTAGGTATCGGTTTAATTTTTCTGCATCTGTACTTCTTTACTTGTACACATTTTTCTTCTCTTACTGTCCCTACACAGGGGCATATCAATGGCACGGTTTAGATTCGGTGTTGGTGAGATCTGTTGTACAAAGATTTGTCCTTTTATAGGTTTAAGATCAGCTCTCTAGATGGTTGTCATTATTATGTGAAGTAAATAAATTCGGAACAATGTAATTTTTTTTCACTAACAATATATAACAATGACAATTATATTATCAACATTACATATGATTCAACAGAAAATTTAAAAACGTAGTATATAAAAAGTTGTTTTTATCTTGTAATTATGTAGTGTTGTACAAACGCTCTTGATAGTATAGATTCCAAATAATAATTAAATATAATTAATGATTATTATCTTATAATTAAAAAGGAAAAGGATATATAAGGAAGTACTAAAAACTAGAAATATTTAGAACTTAAACACACGACTTGATTAAAATGCGTTTGGTGTTTATGTCTGGTTAAAATGAACAATCTGGGTCCGATGGAACGTGTTCCACCCCAGTGGAGACTGATAGACATCAGATGTGGTCAAGGGGATTAAAGCATTTTACGCTAAATCTAAGTCTAACAATTTGTCCTAAATCATGTTCTAAAGGTTTTTTTCTCTCTCTTAAAATCCAAAATTTTAACACCAACAATCTGTATTTGTTTTCAAATTCATTCAAAGAATTCTTAAAATTTTATTTCTCTGAGATATCTTTTAGAAACAATTTTCAATTGACTATAATCTATTTCCAGAGAGTTGGTACATTCACTGAACTGTCCCACGCTATTAAATTCACCAATAGAATGTGTTTAGACGTTAAGAAGCTTGAGACACAAATAATAATCTTAGTTTGATTGCTTGAAACATCCCAATACATTATACAACTTTTTTTGCTTTCGAGTTTACTGAAGGTAACGGAAGCTATGTGATCGTTGTGAAGAACGAAAAAATTTTAGATCTCCGATTTTAAAAATTCCAAGACAGAAATCTGTTTCAAGACATCAGGGATTATTTTTTGTTCCATGTCTGTCTGTTTTTTGTTGGTCTGTGGTTCGATTTTGCAAACCAACATATCTTAAAAACTTCACGTCCGATTTTCATGAAATTCATATGTTAGGTCATAATTAGCTCATTGTTGGTCTCATATAAGTTTTAAGCTTCTGAGCTCATTTGTTTCGCTTCCACATGCGCACAAACATACATTTATTTACACCTATAGCTTCAAAAGTACATATCTGATTTGTATGAAACTTTTATAGTTTATCAAAAGTAACCCACGTGTGCAGATAGCCCCAGATTGATTTGAACCGTTTGCGCTCTTTAACTTTTGCTTAATTGATACTTTTATTCATGTAAGAAATCAAATCAATTTTAACAGATAAAAAAAAAAAGAGGGAAACAATGAAACAATAATGGCTTATGAAAGCATAAAGTCAATAAAGAACATGATAGGATGCGACAAAGCTATGTGCCACACCATTTGGCAGTCTATTTTTATAAAGCTACCTCTATTGAAATTAGACATAAAACAAAGTAATTTTAGTAAAAATAAAAAAAATCTGTCTGGCTTTTGGGAATTAAATTGAACCACCTACCATCCGGATTCCATTCTGAGAGGGAGACCTTTCCCTGATAGGGATGATGCTCACTAGAGCATTTACTATAACAGGATAACTATTTTGGTGTGGATGGAGCCTCGTATGCTAATCAAACATGAACGAATGTTTGTTTGTGTTTGCCGATGTTCCAGGTAATGTCGGTTTATCAAAAGGATTTGCCACGTCGTTCAACACCTGAAAATTTAAATAAATAAATAAAAAGGATTTGTCGTTTTTTCGCGTTCTATGTGTCAATCAATTTTCCCCAATCATCAATTTTGCAAGAGTTCTTCTAGAAATTAAAAAAAAAATGTTTACTTACCTCTATGCACTTTTACAACACTTCTACTATTGTTTCACTAACTTCAGGAATTATGTAGGAATTAATTTGCTTTGATACTCTGAACATGAGACTGGTGTGTGATTCTCCTGTTATAAAATATAAAAGAGTTATTGCTAAAGTAACATTCACGCAGGAATGCAGTTTCTATAGTTTAATTTTGATTTTACCAACTTTTGAAAAAAAAATTAAAAAAATAAATAAAAATTGACATTCTTGAGATTGCAGTAGATATATAGTTGTTCAGTAGGCCCTGTCAAGAACTAATACCTTAAATAAGAAATAAATAATGTTTTTTTTTTAAAAAAAATCCAAAAACCCTCATTTTAATAAGATTTGAATTAGCATGAAATTATACTCTTTTTACAATTAGTGTTAACTTTTGACACTCAGATTAGCCAACCAATATGAGAAAAAAAATAAAACCACTAGACCTGCGGGAGGAGAGAGGCCAGAGACATTTTTATTTGCCTAGTTGGCCCAACCTTCTTGAATTCAAAATCCGGTGTTCTCATTGGCTCCCCTCCACATTTTTTCGATTTTCCTGTGCTGTCAGAAGTTAATACTAATTGTATAAAGAGTATATAGTGAGGTACAGTTTAATAAAAATAACTTAGTTTAACCAACTGATTTGGTAAAATTTATTTACATCATCAGAGTTGTTGTGTACTATAAGTATTAAACTTACAGTCTTTACATAGTGAAGTTAAAAAATGATTTTCAAACTTCACTACATTAGTATAGTACGTAACTCAGATGTAAATACATTTTAGGTAACAAGGTGGTTAAAACTAAGTTATTTTGCTTCCGAGCTTACCAAAGGTAACGGAAGCATTCTGTTCACTTTTGAGAATGAAAAAAGTATGTCTACGATTTTAAAAATTCCAAGACAGAAATCCATTTCAGATATCATGGAACATGTTTGGTCGGTCTAGTGTCTGTCTGTCTGTCCGCGAACCCTTGAAACGTGCGACGATAACTTGAGTAAATGTCGACCAATTTTGATGAAATTTGGTAGACATGTTCATTTTACCAATGCCCAGGACGAGTTCATTTGACAACGTTATCCGTCTAAGTGTTCATGTGCAACGCTCGCGTAAACGTGAACTTCAAATTTAAAATTGGAGTATTAGGTTGTGAAAAAAATCTCAACTTCATCTATTCAATGAGACAAACATTTTTTATTTAAATAAAATTTTTTAGTAAAACAAAATGCGACACCTCTATGAAGTGTTAAAGATCACTAAAACTATTAATAGATTTTTACACAATAAACAATATAACAATAAAGTACATGATAGGATGCGAGGAAGCTATGTGCCACACTAATTGGCAGTCTATTTATAAACTGTAGCTCACTAATTCCATTCTAACTAAATTAAAGTATTTTATATCATAATATATTTAGTGTTTACTTAATACATTGAAACAAACCTGTCTAGCAATTTTGTTATTTTAGTAGATGTTTTTTTTGTTCACACCTCAAATAGTATGAATAAAATTAAAAATATACAAAGAACTAACGATATAAATATGTTAGATTTTTAAATGTTACAAGACTAAAAAGTCCTTTTTTTGGTAAATTAAACTTAAAATGATAAGGCGGTAAATAAAATTAAAATGCTTAATTTAATACAACTATTTGAAAGTTCAAGATAATAATTTAAAATATAAAGTAAGATGTTTATTAACATATATTCTTTATTAATTTTTTTTTTGTTTTTAAGAAAAAGTAAATTTTGGGGTGTTTTTTTCTAATCAAGAAGTCAAATATAAGTTGTTTCCAATTTTTTAATAAACCAAAAAATTTAGAAATTATGAGAAAAAAATACAGTTTCTATAGATAATTAATAATTTATTTAATTTTAAGTAAAGAAAAGTTATTTTTGTCACCTTATTAAAACAAATGTAATTTAAGTTTTGATTCTTTTCTCTCAAAGATTATAATTTATTTATTCAATGTGGGATAAGTTTTTATTTATTTTCTGTATTACTTTGTGTGTACATAAATTTAGCTTTTATAGGACGCTTAAATATATCTATTAGCAAATTACTTCTTATTCATAATAATTGTAATATAACATCCTAAATTATTTAAGGTGGTTAAAATCTGTAAAAATTACATAACAAATATATTTTTATATTTAATTAATTGGTGTTTAAATATTATTTCTCACTATATCTTGTAGCAAATTATAAAATAATAAAATATAGGTTTGTTTAAAGTATTTTAGAATTTTTTTATTGTATTTTTTACTGAAATCCATGTTACAAGAAATCCTTTGTAAATTAAATAAGAAGCATCTATAAACAACAGCTTTTGTGTGATTAGTAAAATTAAAAGAATAAAACTTATATTTATAATAATTATACTTAAACTTAATAATATTAAAGAAAAAAAAAAAAAAAAAACGAAAAAGAATTTGTACATTTCTGTATTTTAGAAAGTTAACATAAGAAAGGTATTGTCTGTTTATTGTGTGTGATGTAGCTGATAATAACTTCATTTTAAGTAAAAACGAATATGTTTTGTACAGAATAAAATGTTTAAAGAGTTTAATTTATTTGTTGCCATTATTAATTTATTGACAGCAATATACAGGTCGGAGGATTTAGTCAGCTGATTAAGTCATAAAGGTAAATAATTTTAGGTGAAGCATAGTTCCTTAAGGGGGATAATCAGATTTTTTTTTTGTTTTTTTTTAGTCCGACCATTAACCCGCAGCTGAAATGTAGAAGCACCTTGACAGCTTGGTCCATTGGCACCTTCTCTTTCCAATATTATTATTCAGCAGTAGTTGCTTATTTTTTTCTGTATTTCATTGTTTTGTTTTCCTTGTCAATTGCAAGATTATAATTTCTGTTCGGTTAACATATTGTAATTATGACCCTTTATTTTACCGATTTTTGCAGCTCTCCATTTTTTTTTCTTTTAATTTCAACCCTAGACTTAAACTAGGGACAGGGTAATAAATAATAGGGGGTTACATTCAAATATGTAGAGTTACATTGGTTTGACCTGCGCTTAGGTTATTAACATACTGCCTAAAGTGCCGAAATAGCTTTGTAATAAAACAAGTATAAAACTAAATTAAAATAACACAATATCAAATAAAACTAAACACAAACAAAAAGAGATGTTATGACAGGCACTGGTGAACACTGTACTTTTCCTGCCTAGGCCTGACTCTCAATTACTTTCCTGCCTGTTTTTAATATTTTAATGATAAATCAGCAAAATAGTACTTTCCAGCCTAAAAACAGTTTAATGCTTAATTTTGCTGCTGTGAGTAGATAAAGAGTATTTTTAATTAAATATGTTAGAAGTGACTCTACCTGGTTTCACTCTTACCATCCCCAAACTTAAGCTCCTTGACTCTGTGAAATGATAATCTAAAGTTAATTGTGGGGTCAGAATAACTCATAAATATTTATACCGGTTACCCACCTCTAGAGAATTAGCTCTGAATTTTCATTGCCCTATCTTGTACGCTTACCACTAATACTAAACAATTATTTTTGTTTTACTCAAGTTTACTGCCACCAAGATCTGCAGTATTCATGAAGTATTTTAGACTCTAAGCAACCAAGACTATATCGACATATAACACCCTTATATTCCAATATGCTGTCCAAAGTCCTCCTTCTATGCAGTCATTAAGTAAAAAGGAAACTACAAGGGACTTAAGATACAACCTTGTTTTACTCCCACCGCTGTATTAAAATTTGAAGAAGTACCTACTAGACACAAGGATTTAAACCTTTATAGAGCACTTGTATTTTTTATTGATAAATTAAATCAGCAGAGGAGTATTCTGATCTGAACCCAGCCTGAGAGATTCATTTAACTTATGGTCTTGCACACAGGTAGCAAGCCTGCTTGAAAAATGGAGGTAAATAGTTCAAAAAGGTTGTCAATGGTAAGATGTCACTATAGTTGTTAGGCGACGAATTATCACCTTTCTTATAAAAAAGGTAAGAGATAACACTTCTCAAAGTATGTAATTTTTTTTAAAAAAAACTATTCGGTGAATGATCAAGCCCTGGGGTTTTATTGCTTTTGGCAAATGATCTTTATAATTTCCTCAATTGTAATATTTTTATAGAGAATTTCAACCTCAATGTCAGGAGCTTCAGATACTACTAGATTTAAGAATTTGATTAAGGATTTAATAGGGCAACAAAGTGCTCTGTTCACTTGGGCAAAGCTATAAGAGACAGATCAAGAAAAAAAAAAGTTTTTAAAAATTGGAACAACACCCTAATAGGGTTTTTGTCACTTATTTGTTTATATTATGTTTGCATATAA
This sequence comes from Gerris lacustris, assembly GCA_951217055.1. NCBI lineage: Eukaryota > Metazoa > Arthropoda > Insecta > Hemiptera > Gerridae > Gerris > Gerris lacustris. The sequence continues at coordinate 2,911,303 of OX578281.1, read as the reverse complement.
GTATTTCTTTATGTATTCTGAGCCAATTAAATTTTTCATGTAAAAAATCAAAATTTTGACAGATTTAAAAAACGGGGGGAAAATGAAATACATTTGACAATACTAGGTTATGAAATAGGATATGTGTGGCTATGTGCCACACATATTGGCAGACTATTTTATTGGTTTTATAAGTTAAAATATAAAAAAATGTATATAAGTACTTACCTGTTGCTTTTTTTTTATTTGCCGGTTCTTATCAGTTGTCTAGATGTTATAGGTGATGACAGGACAGGTAGAAAGAATTTCCTCATCTACAGGACGTGTTTATTATTATTATTATTACTATTAATATTAAGCAAGACTTACCTTCGAACCATCAAACAAGATATCCAAACTAATTTGTTTAAAAAAAATATATATATATCCTAAATGAATCATATTTAATATTCCAGACATTGGATTGAAAATAAAGGTAAGTTTAAAAGATAAAAATGTTTTCATAAGAGCTTTTACTCGGGGAACTAAAAACTATAAGAAATCTACTTGCAGCAAAACCTCATGATAGCGACCTTTCAATAGCGGATGTCACTAGCCAACTACAAAAGTTATAATACATATAATAAATAGACTGCCAATTGGTGTGGCACATAGCTTCCTCGCATCCTATCACGTACATTATTGACTTTATACTTTTACAAGCCATTATTGTCTAATTGTTTCCCCTGTTTTTTTAATCTGTCAAAATTGTTAGGATTTTTACATAAATTAAAGTATCAATTTAGCAAAAGTTAAAGAGTGCAGACGTTTCAAATTAATCAAGGGCTATCTGCGGACTACTTTCAATAGACTATAAAAGTTTCATACAAATCAGATAAGTACTTGAAGCTGTAGGTGTAAATAAATGTATGTTTGTGCGCATGTAGAAGAGAAACAAATAAGCGCAGAAGGTTGAAACTTATATGGGACCAACAATGAGCTTAATTATGACCTAATTAATTATGATCCAAATTTCATTAAAATCGAACGTGTAGTTTTTAAGATAATATGTTGGTTTGCAAAAATTAAATGACAGACAGACACAGAACCAAAAATGTTCCCTGATGTCTGAAACGGATTTCCGTCTTGGAATTTTTGAAATCGGAGACCTAAAATTTTTTCGTTCTTCAGAACGATCACATAGCTTCCGTTACCTTCGGTAAGCTCGGAAGCAAATAAAAAAAAATAATTTTTATAAGTATTTCTAAAGGGGGCTACACACCTTGAGTTTATCTGTGCAGTTATCTGTCGTAAATAACTGCGTGAAAATCCGTACGTTTATCTGAACTGAAGGTGTGTAGGATACCGTCTGATTTATCTTCAGTTTTGTCTTCACTTGGTTCTAAGTGTTTTCTAATAAAATTTACAAAATTGTTGCAAAAGAGGGGTTCGGATGCGCTGACTTTTTTTTCTGCGTGAAAACCTGTCCAAACTGTACAGTTAACACAATTTAATGCTCAGACACGGCGCCACATGAGATAAACTACGTAGATAATCGGAAGGTGTGTAGCCCCCCCTTAAGGAAGATGAGTTATCGTCTAAATTTAATTTATTTCTGTTCGACACCATCGACCTGACGAATCTTTCTATAAAATTACAAAATTCTTCCACATTCTATTCTAACCAGAAAGAAAAGGATGGAAATCCCTTTCTTCTTTTCTAAATAATTCTTTGTGAAATAATTTGTGACTTATTGTTTTTCTCTAGACCCACACATTAAAATGTTGATAAAACTAAAAATATTGGAATAAAAATCAAATAAATAATATAAAAAAAACAAACATATAAACTTTGATTATTTTTTTTTAATAATGTCAGAGCATTTTTTTTTTTTTAAATTTAATTTTTTAATTTAAATGTAGCATAAATAAACCAGAAATATATATACAAGTATTTTATTTTAAATTAATAGGACATTTTATGAAGTTCATATCGATATTATTTTTTTTTTTTTAAATAATAGTCATATGCTTATTTTTAAACAATTTTTTTTTTTATACATTACTTTAGTAAGATTTTTTTTTTTTTTCAAAGTACAATTTTAAATATTTTTTTTTGTTTAATTTCAAATTTTTATAATTCTTAATTTAAAGAATGATAGCAGTAAATTTGTATACAATTAAAAAAATGAGACACAAAATTCACTATTTATTTTTGTTCAATTGTGTTTAAAATAACAACACATTGTTAGAGGAAATAAACTTATTTGTTTCAATTTTTTTGTTTTTAACTTATTAAGTTTATTTTATATAAATTACACTTGATTAGGTAGTGCAAGAGACACACTGTATAATGAACACTTTTGACTGTTTAGGTGCCCTTATAAAGGAACTATAAGGGTTTCCCCTTAAGGCCCTGAAATAACAGTTATCGGGTACAGAGGACCATTATGGCAAGAAAACGAGTGACATAATGAACTTTTGAGCCAGATGACCATTATGAAGGACTATTATAGCAGGGCCTTAAGGGGACATCCTTAAATTTGGGCATCTGAAGCTGAAGTGTTATTATAGTGTGTGTCTTTCACTGTTTGGATAAAGTAACCTTTACACAAGATATGCAAAATTTAAAGATAAAACACAAAACTTCAAAAAAGGGGTAAAAGCCCTAATAAATGTATTTAACAATCAATTATCCATATATCAAGGATAATTTTTATAAAAATTTAAACATTCACTTTAAATTTGTTTATTTCTTAATAAGTTTGCAAGAGATTTGTGACAAAGATGGATTCTAATAATGATAATTATCATCAGAATATTATCAATCTCCTTGATTATTATTAGCTAATGCTTCTGGAGCAGGTACTTTTTTCCTATAGGTTACAATATAAGAATAATGTTATACCGGTGAAGTCAGGTACACAGGATGCAACAGGCCTGACAGTTTAGACTGAAGAGTTGGTCTGAAGGCCTGCTAACTGAACGTGAGTACGATACACATTCGCAACAGGTGGCCAGATCATACACATGCTCAGACGGCAGGTCTAATCTGTCAGGCGTGATGGATTGTGTGTACCTGGCGTTAGAGTGGTAACACATAGGACGCTTCAGTTCTTATTTTAAAGTTTAAATAGAACAAATGTAGATTAAAAAAAACTTTCCGCCAATAGTCCCACTTTGATAACAGTATACACAGTGTGGTGTAAAAAAACTTTGCACAAAATCAAGAATTAAGTTTCTCGGCAAAAAAACATTGTATATGATTTTTGTCAGAATGAACTAGTGAATAGACAAGTACCAAAGAACTTAAGAGTTAAGTACTGCTTCAGAAACAAAAAAATAATTAAAACAGCCAATTAATAATACAATTTACATTTAATATAACATTTTTTTTTTAATATCTTAATAACTTTAATTTATTTTTAAAATTTAGTAAATGAAAAACTGATAGTCGAGGAGATAGCGTGCAAAAAAGTGTCTGACTAACATCAAGCTAGAATTTTGTATACAAGTCAATCTTTTAGCGCCTTTTAAGAATATGTGGTCGGCTAAGTTCATCTACGGGACATAGTTTGGCAATAGACGTTTGAAAAAAAAAAAACCGGTGGAGAGCGGCCATGTCTCATCAATTATGGTGGACAATGTGATTTTCATGATTCTGAGTACAGAATTAGTTAGTAGATCGAAAATCAAGTCGATGTTATTTTCACACTTGATAGGTTAGTTAATCAAATATTACTAAAAATCAACGTGGTCACCTGTCAAGGGACAAACTAACATCAACTTGATTTTCGGTCTACTAACTAATTCTGTACTCAGGATCATAAAAATCACATTGTCCACCATTATTGGTAAGACATGGCCGCTCTCTACCGGTTTGTATTTTTCAAACGCCTATTGCCAAGATATGTCCCGCAGACAAACTTAGCCGACCACATATTCTTAAAAGGCGCTAAAAGATTGACGTGTATACAAAATTCTAGCTTGATGTTAGTCAGACACTTTTTTGCACTCTATCTCCTCGACTATGATGTTTTTAAACAGTAAAAAAAGAAGCTTAATTTAAATTAGTTCTGAATTTTCAAAACTTTTAGGGGTTTTCTTCTAAAAACGTTTCAAAGAATACGATAACTTTTTTTACAAAGGGAAGTCAAGCTTAATATGTTATGTTGAAGCAAGACCAAACTGAAAGGACTTCTGGACGAGCGCTTTATTTATTCCTTTTAGTCTATTTAAAAGGACCTTCAGACAAAAGTTTCGATCTGAAAGTTTCGCTCAGAAAGTTTCACTATCACATTTCGGTTTGTTATTGTTTCAAGTCCACCAAATCACTGAAACATACAATTCAGCAATAGAAATAAGATTAAATTTAATATCTTTCGAAACAAGTTTTTTTGCTTAAGTATACTTAAATTGTAAAATGGGAGGCCTACATTCAAGATTATCTCTTAATATATATTTTTTTTAAAGACAATAAGAAAGAAATAATTAACTAAGTCAGTATTAAATACTAACATTAAAAATTTAAATTAAAAAAATAAAAATAAATCTTTACAATTTTTTTAAAATTTTATTTTTAAGAGACAATGAACAATATAAAATGACCTTTTTATTTAAAAGAAAAATAAAAGATTTATTTACTTAACATATTTATCGGCTGTTTTGAAAAAAAATTAAAATAAAAAATTAAAATAATAATTGAAATTATGAAAGAGGAAGGGAAACGGTTGACAGAGCTACAAGTGACTAAACTTATATAACGTAACCACTAATTAATTAATTTAAATATACAATGAGGGGAGAATAAACCAACCAATTAAAAAATAATAATAAATAAATAAAAACAATATACAAAAAAAAAAATAATAAGCAAAAAAAAGGTACCATAATTTTATGATTAATTAATATTATTATTTTCAATACTTGATAATGAACAAAAAAATGAAGTTTTTGAAGATTTTAAAATAATTTTAAAAAAACAATTTTAATTCTTTAATACCTTTTAATTTGTACTTTTGTATTTTGAAAAAAAATTTTCTTCGTAATATGAAATAAAGACAGGGTGAGTTCAGAAATATGAGACAGTTTAGTTTACCTAGTTTAAATCAATTTATAAATAATAAAATTATATTATTTTGTAAAAGAAAGAAAAAATAAAAATAATCAAAATTAAATGTTTAGATGTATAAAAAACTCAATTTTTTTTCGTCAAAAATAAAAAAAATTAAATACAGTTAAAAATGTACCCTTTTTTTTAAGTATAATCTGAAAATACAATATTATCTTATAACAAATAACTAAAGACAATATTGATTAAAAAAATTACTATGTTTTAAACATTTATTTTTATTTTATCATTAATAAAAAAAAAAAACAAAGAGCACACTTAACCGGTCTATTAAAAAAAAAAAAAAAAACTGTGATAGCAAATATTTTAAAAGAGATCATGTCACTAGGATTTAATGTGAAGACCAACTTAGGAGGACGAAACTGCTCATTTATGATTTTAAATTTTTAAAAACTAACTTTCTATCATACTCAAAAACACTTTATGGTAGATGTGTTAGTTTCAAGTTTCACTATTATCACCATTTTTTCTATAAAAAGCACCCGAAAAAGAGAAAAGATAACTACAGCCTCACAAAATCTTTTTATTTACAATAGGTCATTTGGCTGTATTTTTATTTGTATTTATATATTATATTATTTTTTTTTATTTTAATGAATCAAATTAATAAATAAATTGAATTGAAAGAGATCTGTACTACGGTACCTTTTTTTTTTATTTATATTAGTACAAAATTTTAAAATGGTTTAAGCCCCTGGCTACATAGAAAAAAAAAGAATATATATATATATATATATATATATATATATATATATATATATATATATATATATATATATTTAAATGAATAATATTATAAATGTATAAGATTATACAAATGTATTCATTCTGAAACATTTGTAAAGCGAGAAAGGAACTTTATAGTTTATTTTTACTTAATTGTTTACGATTGATTTATTATTTATTACCTGCCCCACTAAAATTAAAAAATAATAATTAATGATAAAGGTAATTAAGCAGAATATATACAGCAAAATCTCACATTCACAGATCTTTTTTATAAAAATAATAATAATAATAATAATAATAATAATAATAATACAAAAAAAAAAAAAAAAAATTATGAGTTTTTTTTAAAAAAAACATTTTCACATATATTATTTTTTAAAAAATAATACCTAATAATAATAAATCATAAAAAGAAAAAAGTGTAACTTTAATTATTTAAACATATTATAATTTATTTAATCAGTATGAAAAAATTAACACATTAACAAAATATACAGTGGAAACAAAATATGAATTATATTTTAAAAATAAGAAAAAAAGGGGGATTTTTTTTTTTTTTATAATTTATTTATTTAAAAGGGTTTTATAGATGCAAAAATTAATAGGGTTTACAAGATAAGTTTTAATTTTAACAAGTAAATAATCAAAATTCTGAGTGATTGATCAGTGTGGTCGTGACGCTCACAGTTTTTTCTTGAACTAAGTTTAATATCAAACAATAATCTCAGTTCAATCCAGGTGAGGTGAAAAAAGGATTAATTCAACTGACCATCAATAGAGAACAATATGATGATCTTCATTAAAATCATTCATGAGGGATGATCATAAATAATCATTTTATTTAATAGATAAACAATGGTTTTGTCTTTAATTTTAATAATAAAAGTTTTTGTTTATTTAAATGAACAGTTAGAAATTACGAGTTGTCCCTAACTGTAAATTTTATTAAGTAGAAATTTAAAAAAAATCTTTTAATTTATACTAAATCGAACTCAATGAGTAAGAAAATTTGACAGTGTAGAGTACAAAAAATGAATATTGCATTATTCAGTCATAATATTATATTAAGTAACCCTATTGTTATAAATCAAACCACAGAACTCTTGGAGACATTTTTCTTCTAGATTTATACTTTAATTGCCAGCCTAGGGAGCCTGTAGGATAGAGCAGATTAGCTTTCAATAAGTCAAGTAAAGCAGCATCAGGTGTGGTCAGTAATTGTATGGGTGTTCACTTGATCAGAGCTCTGGGTTCAATACCCTGACCAGGCTATTAAATAAATTGGTAGCTGCTCGAAAGAGTAGGGCGACCAGATTTCAGTCCAAAAACCACGATCAGCACTCGGTTCGATAACGGTAGTCCAAACACTGCTAGTCCGGACATCCGGTTAATTCAGAGGGAGCTCAATCATTTTTTTAATAATGCAATCAATAAACTTTACATTCATATCAATTAGATAATAACATTTTTATTCTAAATCAATTGTCAGCTTTAAAAAGTGAACCTACTTTGAGACTAAACAGTAATTTTTGTGATATCATCGACTCTAGTAGTTTTACCCAGGTAAAAGTAGTTTTACAGACATTTTAAAACTGATTCCATTCAATCAGGACTTTCAGTGATTCGGATAGTGCCCGCTCCCATAAAATCCATATAAGGGAGACTCTACTGTAAATCCAAGAGGTGAATAACCAAAACTTTACACAATTTTAAAGAGTCTGGTTCTTAACCTGGGTTTAGAATCGGGGTTTGTTCTTAACCGGGGTTTTAAGTTTGGTTCTTAACCCGGGTTTGTTCAATGGGCCTACCAAAGTGCATCTTCTGGTGTAAAAACACCCCCGGGGGGGGGGGGGGGGGGGGGAATTGCCAGCATCAGAGTATATAAAACCTAAATTAAATTATAAACATGCAATGTTTGTATGTATGTATGTTGGGGTCAAATCTTGCAACTGAATTTTAAACCAGTTATCCTCAACCGATTGAATTGAAATTTTGAATACACGTTTAATTTGGATGTCAAAATGATAACATCCTCTGTCCTCTTAATTTGTACCTAATGCAATTTTCACCGTGACGTAAAATAAGCTCACCCATTGAGTTTAAAATCAGTAAATTCCTACAAAACCCTTTAATCAAGAGGGAGGGGAGAACAATTTAATTTATATATATATATATATATATATATATATATATATATATATAAAACTTAGAAAACTTAATACATTATGTTTTCCTATAAGAGAAATTTCAGCCATTCATCAAAAAAGTATTAACAGCAAAAAAAATCCCACAGCACCATTATTATACTAAAGTACATAAAAAAAAAAAAAAAAAAAAAAAAAAAAATGTACAATCTGTAAAGATACACAATTTTTATATATATATAATATAAATAAGTTAAAAAAAGAAACACGAATATATATATATATATATATATATATATATATATATATATATATATATATATATATATATATATAACTATGTTACATGAATATGCATGTGGATTTAAGGTTGTTTTTACACAAAAGAAAGATTTTTTGGTTCAAAATTTTGAGTTTTTATATATATTTCACCAAAAAGATAAATAAATAATTTGAAACATGCATATTATGTGTAAATTTATATGTAATATAATTAATATATTAAACATATATATATAAGTGTATAATAATTATAATAACAGTTTTTTAAAGTCAAGTTTATAAAGGAGACAAATATTTTTTTAATGTTTTTTTTTTTTGTGTTTTTTTTACAAATTTATTTTTATTTCGAATAAAAGGGAAGAAAGGTTTATTTTAAATAGATGCAAAAATTAAATTTGGGGTGGGGGGGGGATACAGATTTTTTATTTTAAAGTTAAATAAATCAAATATAGGTATGTAACAAATAACTTAGCACAACAGTTGAAAATTCATAATTCCTAAATAGTACATGGTTCATATTAAATATGCATGGAAGGTTTTAGTTTATTATAATTTACATAATTCAAAATTAAATAGAAAAAAATCATGCATATGTGTATATATATATTTTTTTTATTGAACCAGTCTCAATTATACTAAATTATTTTTTTATATATATTTTTTTTTAATTTTTATTAATTATTAGAATATACAAAAAAAGAAACAATCAATCAACAGGTTATTAATTTATTTATTTTTCCAACTATATTATTTATATTTAATTTAATTTTTTTCTTTTCTTATAAAATATCTAAAATGAATCTAGGTCTTAATCCGGTAAAACATCTGCTAAAGAGTGAGAAGTATAATGGTTTTAGCTTCCACTATTGGTTTTAACTAAAAATAATATTGGTTGTTATTAACTTAAAGCAATATTAATTAAAAATTAACACAAAATAAAAAGTTCAAGAACAGCATAAAATTGGTGAAGAACGAATAATGAACTCTTTAATAGTTGTGTACCAATTATTGAAGAGGAATGTTATGATAAAAAATTGTTCATGATCACTAAAAAATTCTTTTGAGATCAGATAAAAATGCATATAGATCAGGAACAGTTCAAGAATACGTTTATTCAAGAATCAAGAATAAGTTTATTAATTAGTACAGTTTACCTTAAATACTAGTGAAAGGTTCATTGTTAGTAAATTCTTTCGGATAATGATCGTTATTACTCTTCAGCAATTCTATATTATTTTTGAACAATTTTATTATAGCTCTTCTGCAGTTCTTATTTTTTGAAAATTGGATAAATACAATTTTCAGTCGCTTTAAACAGTATTATATTGCTGTTTATGATTAAATTTGTTGCTTTTAGGATTTGATGTTTATTAAGGATGCATAACAGCTCTTGAAAAATACTCTAACGGAAGCAAAACATATCACTCATAGCACTTGACAATTTAAAAAACGTTTCGACGGAAACCCTAGATTATAATGGTTGACTCCAGTTTTGAAAACCTCCACACCGGATTCAAATGAGATGGGAGTATTAATTTAACGGGCAGACACTTCAACGCATCTGCGAATTAATAACAAAAAATCATCCAAACATATTAGGAGGATTTTTTTTTCTTTTAATTATATTTATATATTTAATAAAGAAAATACTAATTTTTTTTTGAAATTTGTATTATTTTTCTCTGAAAAGTAGAAAAAAAAAACACATTAGAGATCGCCATGGTATTGTAACGGTTAATGCCACAGGATCAAATTGCCAAATTTTAAAATATGTAATATACATAAATTCTTAGTAATTTGATTAAAGAGAAAATACATTCAACTAGGTGGTTTTATTTATTTTTTTTAAAAAAAAACATTAAAATGAATATGAATGAAATAACACATTGACTAATTTGCCACTCGACAGAGAACCACTTTTTTTATTTATAAATATTCACTAATCGTAATTTTTGGAATCCCTAAATTATTTTATTTTAAAAAATAAACAAATGAACCAAGCGTATAAAGATTTTTATCTTGATTCAATTTATAAACCCCTTGGTAAAGGGATAAATGTCGAAATATAATTTTTTTTTTATTTTTCCCGAAAATTATACACGTCGATCGGCTTACTAATTCTTAAAATACTAATTTTATAATAATTCTAGATTATACGAGAGAAAAAAAAAAAAATTGAAAAACAATATATTTCTACATAGAATTTGTGTAAAATAAATAAATTTCAAATAATCACTTAAATCAACAATATCACACTACCTTACAAAATAAAGAATTATAAGTATATTTTCATATATACATATTTACGTGTAATTAATTTGCTCAAGTAAAGGCTATCGAAGAAAATAATTATATATATGTAATATATAATGAAACAAAAAAATGAAATAATAAGAAAAAAAGGATAAATCGACAGATTTGTTTGACATTTAGGGGAGAGGGGCTTTTGGTTATATAAAAACATGTCTAAACTAAGAACTGTGTCGACATCAAGAGATCGCACTGTTTTCATCAGCCAATCTGTGGATTCCTTTTTTAAATATACGCTCCACCCGACCAAATTCAAAATGAATACAAGAGAAAGTTTGTCAAAACTAGGGAAAGGAAGGGCGAATGTGGTGAGGTGTTATCGATGTGGAAGGGCGTCTGGATCGGGAGGTTGGTGGGGCGCCTTTACAGGGAAGTCCGCACGAGTTCACGTGTGTTGCTTGACCACAATCACACCCGGCCTCGTCTGCTGCTGTGCCTGACTCCCGGCAAACTGGAGGTACTGGTTCATCTTCACCTTCGGCGTTATAGGTTGGGCCTTGGTGAGGGCCAGAGGTGCGTCCTGCGGCGCGTCTTCACTCATAGGTGTCCCGTTACCTCCTCCCGTCTCGGAGAAGAGGTTATCTCCTTCGAGGTGTCGGATCGCCTCGACTATCGTCTCTAGATTCTGCCGCGACGTAGAGGCCAGGTACACCCTGTAAAATAAATCGAGTAAAAAAATCATCGTTAATAAAAAAATACAATCAAAATAAAAAATACAAATAAAAAATAGACTGCCAATTGGTGTGGCACATAGCTTCCTCGCATCCTATCCACGAACTTTATTGATTTTATGCTTTTACAAGCCATTATTGTCTAATTGGTCTAATTGTTTCCCCCATTTATTTTAATCTGTCAAAATTGTTTTCATTTTTTACACAAATTAAAGTATCAATTTAGCAAAAGTTAAAGAGCACAGATGGTTCAAATTAATCTGGGGCTATCTGCAGGTTACTTTCTTCATACTATAAAAGTTTCATTCAAATCAGATAAGTACTTTTGAAGCTATAGGTGTAAATAAATGTATGTTTGTGTGCATGTGGAAGAGAAACAAATATGCGCAGAAGGTTGAAATTTATATGGGACCAACAATGGGCTAATTATGGCCTACCACCCAAATTTAATTAAAATTGGACGTGTAGTTTTTAAGATATGTTGGTTCACAAAAATTGAACGACAGATCGACCAACAGGCCAACAGACAGACACGGAACCAAAAATGTTCCCTGATGTCTGAAACGAATTTCTGTTTTGGAATTTTTGAAATCCGTTACCTTCGGTAAGCTCGGAAGCAATACATCAAAATCCTTAAATAAAGTTTAAATAATAAAAATTGTTCTAATAAATTTGATACGGTCGAATTTATGATTTTTATTTACCTAGCCTGAGATAGGCGCTCAGATTCAGGGGAGAGGGAAGAGGGAGTAGGTAGCCTCTCGACTTCTACTTTAGGTTCGGCTTTGATAACGGCCTCTAGGACCGAAGGTAGCCGAGGTGGTTCCATAGGAGGGGGACTGGCAGCGGTGGCTATGACAGTCTCCGTATGAGCGACAGGCTGGAGACCGACCTGGTGATCCACGACCTGGGGTTGACTGTCATCGTTGTACTGCAACTGAACCTTGTGGGCTATTTCCCTGATCCTCTCCGGATAGAGTTGTGTTTCCAGCGATCTCACTTGCTCCTCAAGCATCATACGGAGCCTCCGCTCTCGATCCAACTGATTCCTCACATCCAGCAGATTTCCACCAGTTGTGTCAACTGAACAAATACACACATATATCAACATTAATTAGATTTTTAAAAAAGTAGTCTGTTTCAATGAAATCAACGCTTGTACTGTTACTTGAATTTTATTTTAAAATACAGTAGAACCTCGCTTATACGACCCTCAATAACACGACAACCTCAATTACAAGGGCAATTTTCAAATCCCCTTGAGATTTATGTGACTATTATTATCCAAACAACCTACCTGGTTGTTTTTCCAATTCACAACGTAACTCAGAACCTCTATAACAAGTCGTTTTGAAAATGTCAACCTCAATAACGCGACTCCATACAGGAATGGGTCGACCTTGAACAAGTCAAGACTTGAAAACCCCGCCCCACCCCGCGTTTAGTGATTCCATTAACCTCGATAACACGACTGATAGCCAAAATAACCTTGATAACACGACCCTCAACAAAAAGAGCATCTCAATAACAAGACTGTTTCCCTAATCCCCTTAAGACACTTGTTATCGAGGTTCTACTGTATTTACATAATAAATAATGTCAAATTATTGATGAGAAATAATGAATGAAAGCAGTACCGATTTCTTCGGGTTTCCTTTTCTTAGGAGCGTGGGGGGTGGCGGTGGGTTCTCCCTCCTGCTGGTTCAGCAGTCTCTTGAGATGACAGTTCTGAGAGAGTAGTCTCGTCTTCTCCTGTTCCAACTGGTAAATATATTCAGCGGTTTGCTGAAGAATAGCCGCCTAACAAACAAATTAAAAAAATAACTTAATATTTTTACATGGCTTTGATTTAAAAAAAAAAAATATATCACAAATCAAATTTATCTATATATATAAAAGTCAACGTATGTGTGTGTGTGTGTGTGTGTGTGTGTGTGTGTGTTTGTTCTTTATACAAATCTACAGTTTTATCCCGATTTTGATGAAAATTTGCACACTTGGCCTTCAAAGCAAGGAAAAAATCAAGGTCTACATGAATTTTCGAAATTCAAATTTTGGTACACAGGGGTACGGGGTACAAGTAATGAATACGGGGTCAAAGTAATGGATACCCTTCATGATGCATATCGTTGAAAAGCTCTTTAAGGGTACAGTAATTGTTGTTATGTACACTTTTGTCATATTTTCATTTAGGAGGGGGGTAAAATAGAAAAATATAGCTATATCTTATTTGTTCTTTATACAAATCTACAGTTTTAGTCCGATCTCGATGAAAATTTGCACACTTGACCTTCAAAGCAAGGAAACAATCAAGGTCTACATGAATTTTCGAAATTTCAATTTTGGTACACAGGGGTACGGGGTACAAGTAATGAATACGGGATCAAAATAATGAATACCCTTCGTGATGCATATTGTTGAAAAGCTCTTTAAGGGTACAGTAATTGTTGTTATGTATAGTTTTGTCATATTTTCATTTAGGAGGAGGGTAAAATGGAAAATATAACTATATCTATATATAGAAAGAAGAGTATCTATATAAGAGAATGTCTTTTATACAAATCTACAGTTTTATCCCAATTTGATGAATATTTACACTCTTTTTCTTCCAAACAAGGTGAAGGTCACTGCCTACATCATTTTCTGAAATTAAAATTTTGGTACACAGAGGTACGGGGTACAAATGTCAAAGTAATGGATACCCTTCATGATGCATATCTTTGAAAAGCTTTTTAAGAGTACAGTAATTGTTGTTAAGTACGTTTTTGTCATATTTTTTATTTAGGAGGGGGGTAAAATGGAAATGTATATCTATATCTATAAAAGTCAACGTATGTGTGAGTGTGTTTATGTTCTTTATACAAATCAACAGTTTTGAATCGATCTCGATGAAAATTTGCTTACTTGACCTTCAAAGCAAGGGGAAGATCTCTGTCTACATAAATGTTCGAAATTTAAGTTTTGGTACACAGGGGTACGGGGTACAAATGTCAAAGTTGAAATCCCTTCATGATGCATAGTGTTGAAAAGCTCTTTAAGAGTACAATAATTGTTTTTACGTGCATTTAGGGGGTAAATGGAAAAATATATCTAAAAGTCAACGTATGTGTGTATGTTCTTTATACAAATCCATAGTTTTAGTCCGATCTCGATCAAAAAATGCACACTTGACCTTCAAAGGAAGAAAAAATCAAGGTCTACATGAATTTTCGAAATTTCAATTTTGGTACACAGGGGTACGGGGTACAAGTAATAAATACGGGTTCAAAGTAATGAATACCCTTCATGATGTATATCGTTGAAAAGCTCTTTAAGGGTACAATAATTGTTGTTATGTACACTTTTGTCATATTTTTATTTAGGAGGGGGAATGGAAAATATAACTATATCTATGTATAAAAAGAAAAGTATCTATATGAGAGAATGTCTTTTATACAAATCTACAGTTTTATCCCAATTTGATGCATTTTTACACTCTTTTTCTTCCAAACAAGGTGAAGGTCACTGCCTACATGATTTTCCGAAATTAAAATTTTGGTACAAAGGGGTACGGTGTAAAAATGTCAAAGTAATGGATTCCCTTCATATCATGCATATCGTTGAAAAGCACTTTAAGAGAAAAGTAATTGTTGTTATGTACAATTTTATTTAGGAGGGGGTAAAATGGAAATTTATAGCTATATATAAAAAAATCAGCGTATGTGGGTGTATGTTCTTTATACAAATCTACAGTTTTAGTTCGATGTCGATAAAAATTTGCCCACTTGAACTTCAAAGCAAGGGGAAAATGAAAGCCTACATGAATTTTCGAAATTTAAGTTTGATACTCAGAGGTATGGTACAAGTAATGAATATGGGGTCAATGTAATGACTACCCTTCATGATGCAAAAGCTTTTTAAGAGTACAGTAATAGTTTTTATGTACAGTTTAGTCATATTTTAATTTAGGGGGGGGCCGGACGAATTTAGGATATTTGTAATTAGCTTATCAAAGAGGAGAGGACGGGGTATAGAAATAGGTGGGAGAGATAGAATCTAGATATTCTTGCATAGTAAAATAATTTATATATGTTTCATTATGGTTGTTTATAAAATTATCTAATTATAATAACATTCCGTAGCGAAGCACGGGTACCCAGCTAGTATATGTATAAAAAAAAAAAAAAAAAAAAATCTAACAAAGTTTGTCAATGACATATTTGTAATCTAAAATAATCTAAAATCAGAGCATATTATTACTATCAGAAACCATAATATCTGTAATCAGTACCAATTGAACTGGATACACTATCACGAAGTGTCTGTGTGTGTGTGTGTGTGTGGGAGGGGGGGGGGAGTATCAAAACTTTGGAATTAGAAACGTTTGAAATTCCAATTTAGAGTGTAAAAAGATAGGCCAGTCAGCCAGTCAATTTTCACATCCGTCCTTGCAAATGGTCTTGAGGTTCTACTTTTTGGACCTTAACCAATTGTAAGAAACAAAGTTTGCTGCTATTAAAGACCTGTGTGAGCAGAAATTATGTTGAAGAAAGTCCGAAAATTTTGGAATTTTTTTCTACGAAAATCGCCACATCCATTTAATCGTATACAAACGTTTTAAAAAGAGAAAATAACGTACAGTTTGTAGAACACTTTATCCTCTACAATATTGATAATAACTATTTTTGCCTTCCGATGCATAGGAACAGAGATATTAAGCAGAAGTCCGAAATTTTTGGACTTTTTTTCAACATAGCTCTGCTGGCACAGGTCAAAGCTGCAAACTTGCGTTTTTTTTCTGTCGGATTAGGTGCTAACAACATATAAAAGAATTAGGACTATACATACGACCTTTTGCAAGGTCGAGCCGGTTTTTTTTACTTTCTCATATAAAGAGAAAGTATTGTGATGGCTCGAAAATTCGATTTTGAGATTTTGATGGATTTAGACGTTGTGAGGTCCCCTGAGTCCAAAAAAGTGGTTTTTAAAAAATGTCTGTCCGTCGTCTGTCGTCTGTCGTCTGTGCAGACGCCTGGAGCCTAAACTACTGGGCCGATTTTGACGAAATTTGGCATACATGTTCAGAAAAATCATACGACGAGGCGAAATCGAGAAATGAATTTTAGCTCTAAATTTGGAGGCGCTAACCCCCAAAAACTCTGAAAAAACATGAAAACGATTTTTTTCTCGAAAACAGTTCCGACGATTTTGATTAAAAAATTCTAAATTGTAGTCCATTTGAATACGGATCCAACGATATAAGCCGTTTTTCCAGGAAAAATCTAGTTCCTGAGAAATTAGCTTAAAGCGCGGACGGAAAGAGCCCGGGTTCGATTCCCCGCCCAGGAGAAGTTACTTTTAAGATAAATTTTGATGAAATGTACAATAATATTTAAAAGTACATTTGAAAACTAATAAATGGAAACACTGGGCTAAGTAATTATAAACTCTTATATGAGAAAGTTTGTCTAAGTTGTCTCGGACCGATTTTTTTAGTCTAATTTTACAGAAGAATAACGTTTAGTCTACTAATACGAGATCTAAACCAATTTCAAACTAAAATCGCAAAACAGCTCGTTAAATAAACTCGTATTTTTTTTTTTTTTTTTATTTATTTTTTTTATTAATAATTCCTATTATAATTTATCCAAAGACAATCTATTAATTTGAATTACATAGATAGAATTAAGTTGTAACAATAAATATTTATTTATTATTATTTTCATGTTAATGACTTTTTTCTGTGTTTCATCTATAAAAAAAAATAGATCATTCCTACCTACATAAATATATAATGTGATTCTAGTGGTCTAAGTTTAAAAGTTAAAATACTTAAAACAGTAAAGGTTTCTTAGGGGCACTTTCTTAGAGCGTAACTTTGGCTAACAAATTTTATAAAAGTGAATATTTTCTATTAGGCCCAAGACAAGTTGACAAAATTTCCCCACTCCTAAATCTTCTTCCCAACTTCAACCGGAGAAGAAGAGAAAATAAAAATAAAGCAAACCAAGTTCCTCAATCTAAATACTAGATTTATTTATTTTGAATAGGTAATGAAATTCCATTTGCATACGAGATGCCAAACACTTAGAGATACCATGTAACACATTTTGAAGATAGTCTGCCAATTTGAGTAGCACATAGCTTCTTCGTGCCCTATAATTGGACTTACATGAGGCGTGAATCTGTTTCGATCCCCAGTTAGGCCACATTTATTTCTATTAAATTTCAGGTGCAGTCAGTTTAAACTACAGTTATAGTGGACCATCTGTGAGCTACTTTCTACGAGGCTTTCAAATTTCTTCAAAATAGGATGAGTACTTTTAAACATACATGTGTTGATGAAACAAAGTTGTCGTTTCGATTTCCAGAGGGGTCGAACTTATTTTTAAGCTGTTTTGAAGTTGCGCAGACGGTTGCAATTAATATGGGACCGTCTGTCGAGTAATTATGATAAACTCTCTTAATTTCATCAAAATCGGACGAGTAGTTTTTAAGATATTTTAACGACAGACAGACACGAGACCAAAAATGTCTCTCCATGTTTCCTGGACTTCTGTCCAGGAATTTTTGACTTCTGAGATCGAGAACACAATGCTTTCCTTTACCTAGGGTTAAGTTCTGACGCGATAAAAAGAATTAATAAATCATTAGAAAATGTGAGAACAAGTTAAGTCGGTTTTACATTCATAAGTTGTTTTGTTAGTAAACAAGTTTATTCATGAATCCGAGAATTCTCAATTCAAGGTAGATAAAACGAGACCTTGATTTTCACGCGGTAATTGTAAATGAGTAATATGTTTCGCCGGCCTGTCACAAGTCACGAGGACAATATAAAATATACAACATCATTTAGGTCGCTATAAAAAGGATAACGGGGACAAATTGGGCGACATGAAAGGCAGTAGGCACATGCATAAGTAAAGAGGCGAGGATGTGGCGACTCCCTCGCCCCCGGGGGAGGCAGGCTGTAGGTAAGTGACGGCACGACAAGCCGAGGACATAATTCGGCGGAGTAGCCTTGAACTCGATAGTGAGCCCACCAGCTGGAGGCCCGTAGAGGGGTGGTAGATGGATCGCTCGCCTCCACCGCCCAGTCCACATAATACACAGTGATATAACTTCCAAACCATCACATAACCAGACAGGCGTAATCAAGTGGCGAGCATCTTAGCCACTAAACGAGAAACAAGTCGTATTTTTAACGAGAGAAAAAAAAGGTCGTATTTCGGTAGTAGGGAAAAAAACAAGGTATAAAACGTAAGGGAAGGGAGGGGAGAGAGTATTTTATTTTGAGGGGGGCTCTTGAGACGGAGGCGTTTATAAACTAGTCGATGTTTTAGAAGAGGATGTTTAGAAAATAATTTTTTAAGGTAAAGGAAGAGTGGTAGAGAGTTGTAAAGGAAGCTCGGGACGGTGGAGAGGGGGGAACAGGTGACGGTAGGCGTCCTTGGACGAACAGACGGGCCAACAGCCCCGAGCAACCCCGGGCTAAATATAGACCTGTGAGGCACTGTCCGAGGGGGAAACACAGCAACGAGAACCTACTCTCAACACTGTGGCGCTATCTACAATCCCATAGCCCTGCACTCCACTCTCTCTACCCGGTTCTCAAGTCTAAATACGACGCATTTATGCAGGCCGGCTTCCTCTCTCTCAACCATACACACTCCTAAACCCAGTGATCCAACCAGATAAGCACGTCCTTTCTCTGTGCTTTACAGCTTTTTAAGTAAACTACGCAATGGTTTTCTTTCAGGTCGAACCCAAGTTGAAAATTAAGTCAAAAGGTATGAAGGTCGCAACAGCATGTTACAAGGAAGCACGTCCAGCATAAGAACAGGATCCACTTGCAGCGGATTAATAGCATTCTGGAAATTTTCTCTATCGATTAAAAATTAGGCCCGAGGTTTTACCGATTTTTCATAATACCGTCGTTTCACCAATTATATATACCTACCCGACAACTTCTCATATAAAGAGGATTTTAACATTGTTCTGACATGTCGGTGTTAATACGTTAGCACGGCGCGTAGCTCTGTAACAATCAAGTGCATGGTCAACCAGAAATTAAAAACCATCAAATCAACATGATCCGAGTTATATCGTTAGGATGAAAATACGAGCCTCTACTCTATCTTACCATTTTGCGAGGTAGAGAAGCATTATTGCTAGTCCCTCAAATATTCTTTAAAATAAAAATACAACTGTTTTGGCCTGAATATATATATATAACACAAGCTGGTGTTAGTTAGGCCTACAAGTACAAAATATAACTACAAATTAATAGTGAAGCTCAGGAACTCGAGTTTGAAGACCGAAAAGCAGTTTGCTTACATAGCGTACAAGTAAAAGCAGATTTCCTTGTGTAATTATCTGTTTAACTGTTTTATATAATTATCTGGAAACTGAGTAGGTCGATTCCAGGGGGAGCAAGGTCTTACTGTAGGTTACAAACAACAGCTGGACTTGGTCAATAGATGTGGGAGTCGATTTAGAAGGGTGCCGGCGAGGTGACTAATTCAGACGAGCCGGGCTTATATGGGGGAAGCGACGCATGGGCGTCATTTATATATCGGAAAGTTCCGAAGAAGGGACGGACCACATCTCTGAAGATCGCGGGGGCGGAGTAGAAGACGAGAGAGAGTTGGGTTTGTGTAATGGGGACGTAGGACGTAGGCAGAAAGATGTAGGATGGAAATATTCCTGTCTGGGAGTCAGCTGTGGGGCATAATCGCCGAGGGGAGTTTGGAGTCGGCAGATGGGAACAGGTGCTGGGGGCCGATTCTGTAACTTTTTTGATATATATCAACTGTGTTGTTATATATCAAACATTGTTATATATCAAAGTGTTGTTATATAATGTAGTGAATCTGTAAAGTGATGCCAGCGCTGCATGTGGCCGAATGCCGAACTACGCGTCCCATTTTGAAGCTGTCAAGTTTGTTTATTGATATCGTTCTACGAGTTTAGACCTACACTAAATACATTGCTCTCTATCTTTAAAGCTTTTTTTTAGTTTGCTTAGTGTTAACTTTTACTGTTATTACCGTGTGATAGTTTATAATAACTTTTTAAAGTGTGTGAAGTGAATAGTTGAATTGTTTTAAGTCAAAACTACAAAGAAGATGGAAAAAGTGAAAGGTAGGTAAAACGTTTTGTCTTGTTTACTTGTATGTTTTCAAATATATATTTAATGAGAGTTTAAGAAACTGAAATATATATAGCAGCTTTTCAGGATTTAATTCATCTCCGTTTAAAGATCTGAACGATGTTTTATGATAGTTCCGATAACAAAATAATGATTCAGTTTTTCATTAGAGATGTGGCATTACACAAAGTTTGTTTGTAAACAATTTGACGGTTATACATTTATACCTAGTTGAACTTAGTTTCCTCAATGTATTTTGAACTTGTAACCACCTTAAAACCAGTATGTACCTACTTTACGTACTTCCTAAGCTTATATCTTTGGGTAAATCGGTACTTCTTTACTTAGGTCAAGTAGGTAGGATATGGCAAGATTTTACTTTGTTACCCATCGTTTGTGAACATTTACTACGAATATCACACTTCTGTTATTACAAGTGACAATATCCAGTTTGTCTAACTATCAAGTAAGACAAAGGGACATTTAGTCCTATCTATTTCGGGACAAGGGAATATTTTATTTTGATTTAATAATAAATAAATTAGGGTGGGTAACCAAATAAGAGTGCCCGGTAAATTCAGTTACCGTTACTTGCCTAATAAAATGTGCTATACTTCAATTAAGTGTAAAGCACAATCAATAGGCAAACTTTGTTTTCACCCAGTTAGAGTTCTAATATAATAAATTAGTATTTCCCCCCCTTATAAATTGAATGTATAGTGTACCTTTAATGTTTTAACATTATTTATTACAGGTGCCAAAGGTACAAGGGACGAGAAAGTCACCGAGGTCCAGAAAAAGATGTTGCTGACATTTGTCAATGACTACCCAAGCCTTATCAGAGGGTGGCAAAACCTTGGGCCTCAAGCTAAAAAAGTAAATGTGCTGTGGCAGAATTTGGAAACTCTGCTAAATGTTGCAGGCCCATAAAAAAATGTCATGAAGTGGCAAAGAGTAAGTATGACATATATATGTGTATCACTTCCTCTGTTAATGTTTATCATCTACCTAATGTTGATTGACTTCCTTTGCCTAGCCTAATGTTATTATTACCGTTTTCTTTATTTCAGGTCTTGACTGACCTTAAGTCAAAAGTTAAAAAAAAAGGCGCCTAGTAGCACCCACCCTATGCTGACACAGCAGCCATCACGAAGCACCTACCCCATGCCCACTCTGCAGCCATCTGGCAGCAGCCACTCCCCCCACCCCAGACAGTTGAGGATACACCATCTCTTAGGACATTCTCACCAATTGATAGTGACTTCATTGAAGAAGCCCCGGTTGTGGAGTTTGTCTCCTCTTTTGAAGGGGTATGTGTCATTTCTAAATATTTAATTAAACAGTGGTTTCCTTTAAGCTACCACACTCATCAATCAAGCAGCGTTGTTGTGTGTGTCGATACTGCCTTAAACATTGTATTTTTATAAACATATAATTTTTTAAGCCTTGGGATAATTCTTATGTTCTCCTTTTTAGATATCGAGTGAGGAAGGCAGCCTGTCAGATGGTCGTTCCGAGAGGTTTTCGTTGGGGCCTGTCAGGAAGAGTAAGCAATTTTCTTTATAATTTACTAATAATCTTCTTGGGTCATTATAAAGTTTCAATCATTTTGTTAAATAAAACACAATAATTTTAATTAATCAGTTTATTGTCTACCACAATAATTAAAAATGTACAATTTAAGCTCCAATTGCGGCTTTTTAGAAAAAATAAAAATATTGAACAATTAATGATAATTTCCGAAACACTGTCATCTTCAGTTAACTAAAGATGACAGTTACTTACAAATAAAGACTCCTGTCAGGAGTCTTTATTTGTATATTTTTAATTATTGTGGTAGGCAATAAACTGATTAATTAAAATTATTGTGTTTTATTCAACAAAATGATTGTTTTTAAGTACCACAAAATCTCTGTCAAAGCAACCGATGAATTATCAAGTTTAATATTTATTACAGATGCAATTCTTCCTTTGTGCTTACACACATTGTCACTTACTTAACATTATTGTTTTATACATAAAGAACTTTATTTTATTTTCTCTAAGAGAATATATGTTGTCAAGTGTAAGTTTTAAAATTTAATGCATGGCTTAAATCTTAATACTCAAGTATGTGACAATGTGTTGGCACACAGTATTTATTTAAAATAAAGTTCAAAAAGATGAAGAAGTCAGGGTTTAAATATGAAACTTGATAATGACCCAAATATGGATCGATATTTCACAATAAAAATTACAACAAACTTTCTTTTTACATCAAGATAAAAACACTGGAAATATATAGTTTAGTGTATAACTTATTTCATTTTATGTATTACTATCTCATTGTAAATTTCTTCTTCTTTGTTTATAGGAACTAGGAAAGATCCAGAGTGGGAGCGGAAGTTCCTCGACAGTCACAAGGACTTAAAGAGGTCAGTCGATTCTCTGACTGACAAGGTGGGGAAGATTGCTGATAATGTGGGAACACTGAACAGGCTGATGGCAGAGGCAGTGGAAACGCAAAAAGATATTGCCAGAAGTTTTAATGTATTTTTAAACGGTCCACAAATGGATACAGAATAAATATTTTATTTATTATATAAATGTTGTTAAATTTTCTTAAACAGTACCTTTTTAATATTAATATCATCACTAAATATTACAACTGAGGATAACTCCATTTTGTTTCTTTTGAAAAGTCCTGTGTTAGTATTAAATATGAATTTAATTCTAAACTTATTGAATATAATCAATATAAATATTATCTTTAGGGGTCACAGTTTGGGATATCTTGTTGAAAGGGAGTGTAGAGATGACATGCTTCATTAATTTGCGAAATGCATCATATAAACGCCATTTTTTGAGAATCATTAAATTGTAGTATTATGGCATATCTTATGTTAAGAGATTACCTTTTTGAAACAGAAAAAGGGATGATTTCATTCCAGTTTTAAGCTTAATAGAAAACAACATGGATCACAGATAGGAAATTAAATTGGTGGTAAATTAAAGAAACAAAAACTATTTATCAATTAAATTTCCATTTATTGAATTAAATATTTGATAAAAAGTTATCGGAAATGATTTGCTATATATTCAGCACGAATAAGCTGACCCTCCCTCCTCAAAACTTGATCTTGCTCAAGTTGGAGCCTGTCGTACTCACGTTGTAAGTCATCCTCAGGGCAAAATTGTCTTCCCTGAAGGTGATGGCAACATTATGCAGTAGAGCACATGATAATATAATTCTTCCTGCATTCGGTGGTGTATAATGGAAGGTCCTCTTTGAGGAGACACCGGAATCTTGCTTTGAGCAAGCATCGGCTTGCTCCTCTCTACACAATACCTCACTTGGCAGTGCCTCCTGTTAAAAGCTGCCTCTGGAGTCCTCTCTTGAGCATTGGCTACGGGTGTAAATAGCCATGGAAGGAGAGGATATCAAGAATCCCCTGCAACACACAGACAATGCATTTATAAATAATAATTACTTTATTATATCAATCAAGATTAATTCTGTGGCAATAATAATTGTTAGCATGAAATACAAGGTAATAGATTGGTGTTGCCTGACTGAATTATACTGATAGTGTGACTGACATTTGCATTAGAGAAATAACGAAGAACACAAAATAGATAGTCGTCTATAAAAAATTACGAGCAAAACTACTTTAAGCAATTTATTCGCATGTTTATAAATGCATATGCGATTTAATTACAATACTTTAACATTCGGTAATTTGGTATAGCTAAATGAATGCTGCTGAATGCAGTCATCCTGTCAAAAAATGTAAGTATTTGTTTTTTTACAATTGTAGGTAAAGCAACAAAACGAGATAATAAATGTTCATTTTATATAGAACACGTATATTGTGTTACATCGGTAATATGTATAGGTACTCATACAAAAATTAATATAAATTATAATACTTCATATAAAAATACAACACGGAAGTTTCACTTACCTTTATCTCTCAATATGACGGGGACGGGTATTACAATTATTATAGAGTAATTAAAAAGTTCAACACAACACAAATAAAACTACCGAAAGTAAATAAAGTCGTAAAAAAGTGAAATGAAAAGTATTTCAGTCCAAAAACAACAATGGCTTCACTTTGTTTTCATTTAAGACTTCGATTTGATATATAACAACATAACCTGACGAATTATATCAAGAACAATTTTGTGTTGCTATATATCAAACGTTATATATCAACTTTCTCCTTATATAACAACAGTCAAAGTTACAGATTCACGTGACAGGTTGCGCGCGCATCTTCATATCAACTTTTTGATATATATCAACAGGAAAAGGGAGGTTTCAAAGTTACAGAATCGGCCCCCCGTTGCTGTGTTCTAGAGTTCTAGGGCCCAGAACACAGGTCGGACCACGCCCCGGCGGCTTGTAGCCCCCTCCCCGGGGCCCCTACCATTGACTGAATCTCCCCACCACCTAACAACACCGCTCTACGACTAAAAATATACCCTGGGAATGCAGATAATTGAACCGGGGTTTCCCCCACTCCGGCTGCACGTTGTACGTCGTAGGAAACTTATCTCACTCAACCGGCTACGACGCGGACCCGGGCCTTCTTCACTCGAGTGAGCACCGGCTAATAAGGCCGGGCCCGAGGTGCACCGACGAGGCCCGCCATCTTTACCGCTAAACAGAACGCCGGCTGCAGTTAAGAGTTAAGAAGCCCCGGCAAAACTTGCAACGGTAGAAAGGACCGGCTCCACACCTACCCGCTTAGTCCTTTATCGTACACCACGTGTCATTTTACTCTTGTAAACAAACATTTTTTTTCAAGGTTGAATTATAATTTCACTGGAGGAAAACAAACATTAGGTACACCGTTCTTAACAATCCTGCATCATGGACTCAATTATTGAATCCTTGAAGATTTACTTAAAAAATGATTATCTCCATACAGCAGCATGTTCAGGAAGTACTGAAGACTCAACATGGTATAAGTTTAAAACAATATAGCTGCTGAATCCGGCATGGGATAGCTAAACGGAAATGTTTTATGAGCAGTAAAGTCTGTCTCGTTATTATAATTTTAAGTTAACAAAACAATATCTCTATGTTGGTAATTGTTTAATCAACCCCGTTTGTTACGATATTTATCTTATTTGAAACATGGTTAGAAGAATCGAAAGAATAACATTTAGTAAGAGCGACAGAGGGAAAACAACGCTCAAGAGAAAATTGAAGCCAGTAAAAGGAATGTTGTCGGTTGTTTTTTAAACGACCCTAAATATTCACTACCCAGCCCTCCGCGTCCCTAAAGTTCAACAGTTAGGGTCAAACTATTGTTATCCCAAGATAGAATAATAGAATGATTGGCAACCCCGCATGGTTGAGACGTCCCCGTAGATTGGGATCCAGACTAGTAATAAGCTATGAAACATATGTTAACAGTCAATTGCGTAAACACATCAAACATCTGTTTTCAACTGCAACCAATAACAACAACATTTGTATTTTAACTAACATTTTTACCCAAGAAAACAAACTATTAAGTTAAAATAAGTTAATTTTTAGTTATTCGTTTCTACACGGGTTTTTGTAAGAGTATTCTCATACCAAATCAAAATCAAAAAGTAAATTTACTATCAAACCGTGAAAGGAAATATTTGAATTGAGACTAGTTTCGACCCCTTAAGTTGGTCATAATTTGATTTACGTGGTCGAAAAAGCCCCCCCCCCCCTTGCCATCTTAAACATTTTTAGCTTATTTTGTTTCTGTTTCCCTCTTAGCCTCTCATATAATATTATACTCTAATTTCAATTATTGTTTTCACTTAAAAAAAAACAAAATTGACAGGCTAATTCATATTGCAAGTGCCAGAGAAATGTCTTTAAGGGTGGTTATAGAGGTGGCTCTAAATCTCTAAATTTTATGATTCGATAAGGGTGTCTTAAGAGGTAAATAAAAAGGCTGTTATATTTTTTTTTAAAACATTGTTTGATATTTCATCCCTTTGTTGGGACATTCTCAAAACCTTATTTAGAGTTCATGCTCTTCCTTTCTTATTAGCATAAAAAGTAGTCAACAATTATATATATAGTTTTTCATATGTTTGTTTGACAAAGGGATATACTCTCTCAAGTGTATATAAATTAAGCAAAATTGTGCCGCCAAGCGATTCTCGACCGTATCTCATCTCCTTCAAGTTCAGACCAAAAAACAATATTATTCAATGACCAGTTTTCAAAAAGGTACCTCGGGCAAATTTTGATATTATTCTCTAACATGGAAAAAATAAAATAATACAGACAAAACTTTATCAAAATAAAATAAAATAGACTGCCAATTAGTGTGGCACATAGCTTCCTCACATCCTATCATGTTCTTTATTGTTATATTAACATTCAAATTATTGTTATATTACTTTATTGTTATATTGTTTATGTGTAAAAAATATTAATAGTTTTAGTGATCTTTAACACTTCATAGCGGTGTCGCTGTTGGTTTTATTAAAAAATTGTATTTGTAAAAAAATGTTTGTCTCATTGAATAGATGAAGTTACCCGACCTAAAATTTCAATTTTAAATTTGAAGTTCACTATTTACGCGAGCGTTGCGCGTGAACGCTTGGACGGATAACGTTGTCCAACGAACTCGTCCTGGGCATTGGTAAAATGAACAATGTACATGTCTACCAAATTTTATCAAAATCGGTCGACATTTACTTTCGTCGCACGTTTCAGAATTCGCAGACACACAGACCGACAAAAAGACAGACAGACACGAGACCAAAAATGTTCCCTGATGTCTGAAACGGATTTCTGTCTTGGAATTTTTAAAATCTGAGACATAAAACTTTTTCGTTCTCAAAAGTGAACACAATGCTTCGGAAGCAAAACAATGCCACTTTGGTTAATTCTTAAACCCCAGTTTTAAGAAATATAATTGATCTTATCATCTAATATATATATTTTTTCTATATCAAGGTAAAAATTAAAATTATTTTTATTTTATATATATATATATATATATATATATATATATATATATATATATATATATATATATATATATATATATATATATATATATATAAAATAAAACAATTGCTAGTGGCTAGATTTAATTAGAGCGGCGTTGATAATTATTTTTTTAATGAGTTCTCACAATTGCCAGGAAAATAATCTAGATAGAGGGAAACCGAGTCATATTATTATTGTTTAACCCGGGTAAGGAAACTAATCATAAAGAGTTTTAATTACTACTGCTCCACTCAAGCCTAAAAATAAAAACCAAGTTTTTACGTCGTGTAAAAGGAGAGGAGGTTTGTAATGTGTACGAGAGGTCGTACGATCAATAGAGCTGGCATCCATTCATTCATTCCAGTCTTAATAAAAAAAATAAAACAACCAGCCTCGCGTTTGTAAACTATAAAGTAACAGCATTTTATTCAAAATAACATTAATTTTGCTTCCGAGCTTACCGAAGGTAACGGAAGCTATGTGATCGTTCTGAAGAACGAAAATATTTTAGGTCTCCAATTTCAAAAATTCAAAAGCAGAAATCCGTTTCAGACATCAGGGAACATTTTACTACGTTTTTATTAGCTTGCTTTCTTGTTTGTGTGTTTGTTTGTCCGGTACAAATCTGGCAATCGATTTCTAACTAACTTCCCGAATAGCTAGACATTTGAAACTTTTAGCATAACTCAGAACACGATGACAATGCATTATTTTAATACTTTTAGTCGTCTTTCAGCAGAATTTAATTGGTTTTCAGCAACTTTTGCTGTATGGAAAGTTAGTTTGGAAAAAATCCGCAAGTTATTTTATTTGTTTTGCCATGTCCCATATTTACAATCTTCATTTTGACGGATTTCAAATTTGTGATTTTTATAAATAAGAGATAAACATTGAATGACAGCAAAACAGGAAATATATCGATTATATTATTTATATTATTTCAAATTTATCGATGGCACGGTTTAGATTTGGAGTTGGGGAGATCCGTTGTACAAAGATTTGTCCTTTTATAGGTTTAAGATCAGCTCTCTGGATGGTTGCCATTTATGTGAAGTAAATAAATTCGGAACTATTTTTTTTCACTAACATTATATATTATATTATCAACATTGCATACGATTCAACAGAAAATTTAAATACGTAGTACATAAAAAGTTCTTTTTATCTTGAAATTATTTGGTTTCATGACTGTGTAACGGTCTGTCGCTCAATTTTTGCGAACCACCATATTAATATACCATAAAAAACTGCACGTCCGATTTTCATTAAATTCGTATGGTAGGTCATAATTAGCTCATAGTTGGTCCCATACAAGTTTCAATCTTCTGCGCTCATTTGTTTCTCTTCCACATGCGCACAAACATACATTTATTTACACCTGTAGCCTGTAGCTTTAAAAGTACTTATCTAATTAACCCATCTAAAGTAACCCACAGATAGCGCCAGATTAATTTGAACCGTCTGCGCTCTTTAACTTTTGCTTAATTGATACTTTTATTCATGTAAAAAAATCAAAATAATTTTGACATAATTAAAAAAAAAAACGGGGGAAACAATTAAACAAATTAGAGAATAATGGCTTGTAAAAGCATAATAAAATAATCAATAAAGTACGAGATAAGATGCGAGGAAGCTATGTACCACACCAAATGACAGTCTATTTATATAAACATATGTTATTTATTTTCACAATAACTAGTTAAGAGTGTTGAGTGGGGGGAGGTTAACAAGTAAATTTCATCTCTACATATTTCTACAACTTGACTCTAGATCAGCTGATTTAAGCCATATTAAAAAGAAGCAGTCTGGTCAATATTATAAAAATAAATTATTCTTTGCATGTGTTAATTCGAGAACTAAGCATTAGATTGCAAAGAAATTCAATCTGGTTATTTAACTAAAAACAGCAGATGAGTTCATTGGATTTTAAAGAGCTACATTTAAACTTTACCCCCCCCCCCCCCCCCCCCTGTCGAGAGTGAGAAAGTCATGAGCCCACTCAAATAGTTTTTACGAGGTAGAAGAAATATTTAACGTTATGAAATTATATTCAATAAGTACTAAAAGATGCATTTGTAATATAATAAATTCGAGTTCAAGGAATAATTAAAAAAATATATATATAGAGGAATTTGAATTCTTTTTAAAAAGTCAGAAATAATAAATCAAGGGGCCGGAGACTCGACCGCTTTGTTTTCTCGACAAAGTTTCGAGACTCGAGTTATTTAAACTTCTTTAAACCCGAAGAATATCTCCATAGTGATATAACCACGCCACATGTTACATTTATAATCTAATTTAAGCTATCGCAAAACCGACGAAAGACAAAGTTTTCGTTTAGTTCGACCTGGAAACAGTGCGGAAGGTTGTTGTTTGTTTTTAGATTTTAAGTGAATAAAATTGTAGGGAAACAAATTTCTCCAGCTGGAAATAACGCGATGAATAAAGAGAAGAAGAAGGGGAGAGGGGGGGAGGGGGAGTTGTAGGAGGTAGAATGCGCGGAATGTTGGGACGGAACGGTGGGGAGCGTGGAGAACGAGAGCCGGCAGCAGAGCGAGATGGAACGAGAACGAGAGAAGATAAGAACGGAATAATATCTGAGAGGGAACGAGTCGCTCATGAGAAACCATAACAAGAGGAAACGAGATAAACAACGGACCAGAAAGCCTCTCAAGGGAGGGGATGATGCGGAATTCTCTGTAGGCTCCGCCCCCACCTCCAGTCTTCACAGAGAAGAGTTGGAACCCCTCGCCCCGCTGTATTATTTATAGAAACCTAATCACATGTTTCAGAGACCGAGGCATCTTCTAGAGAGGACCTTGGCAAGTCGCCATTAGCTATCGACCTGGGACCTCTTCGGCCCAGCTGAGGATGTTAGAGTAGCCGTGTACTAGTCTCCCGGCGCATCACCACCACTCCCTCATATGGAGTCTTCAACTAGACACTAGACCGTAGTCTTCACAACACTCCATAACTGCCATATATAAATAGACAGACCCGGGTCCACAACCATTCACCAGATAGAGACATCGCATAATTAACTCGCCTCCTAATCACAACCAAAACATTCCCATAAATCCACATTGAGATCAAATAGTAATCCTGTCACATCTGTTTTGAAAAAAATTCCAGCTGATACATATAAGAGATGTAATAGGTTTGTTCCAACCCCCCTATTTGTACCGTCCTTTGTATAGTCCCGCGGATCGTTCGGGAATCGTTTAAGACAGGTTTTGTACGCATGCGCTAACATTGTACTGTAATAAAATCATGTTAGATTGGAACGGGTTTAGGACTATAGTTCGCACCGCATTATAAACATTTAAGGAAAAGTAACAGTTAAGGAACCTTCCAGTTGATATGTGTGATAATTGACATAACTGCGCATGTCATACAATCCA
Organism: Gerris lacustris; assembly: GCA_951217055.1. Taxonomy (NCBI): domain Eukaryota; kingdom Metazoa; phylum Arthropoda; class Insecta; order Hemiptera; family Gerridae; genus Gerris; species Gerris lacustris. The sequence continues at coordinate 2,880,569 of OX578281.1, read as the reverse complement.
GTCCATGGTATTGTCAGAGGATTGTTTGGACGGTACAGTAAACGATTCGCAAACGATCCCTGCCGGGGTTGGAACAGTTTGGAGGACGGTAAGAAACACTGTCACAAGTCGGGTTGGAACGCCTTTTATCCATTGCGCATGCCCGTGACGATCCCGCGGAAGGTACACTGCCTGGTTGGAACAAACCTAAAAAAAACCTCATCTACACGTAAGACAAATACATTTAGAAAAAAATCAAAAATAAAATTTAGAACGACTAGGAAATTAAGTTGAAAATGAACGAAAGTCACAAAGTACCATTAAAAAAACATGGAAAAGAACAAATGAACAGCAGAGTATAAAAACTTAAAATCAAAAGCTCCGAAACCAAAGTGACTGTAAATTCATATTGTACGTACCAGGCTGAGATTTAGAGCCACCTCTAACTACTCTAACCACCTCCAACTACCTCTAACCTCCTCTAACTACCTCTAACCACCTCCAACTACCTCTAACCACCTCTAATTACCTCTAACCACCTCTGATTACCTCTAATTACCTCTAACCACCTCTAATTACCTCTAACCACCTCTAATTACCTCTAACCACCTCTAATTACCTCTAACCACCACTAATTACCTCTTACCCCCTCTAATTACCTCTAACTACCTCTAACCACCCTTTAGGAAATTTCTCTGGCACGTACAATATGAATTAGCCAAACTGACAATCAATATGACAGCTTTAAAATATCCTTTACATGAATCCAGCCAGAGTTATTTTAGCCGACCAGGAAAACCCGTCGCTTTTATGTGGTACAATTCTCCAAAAAATAAAAGATAACGTTATCATTATGCCGAATGAGATAAAATAATAACTAGGCCTAGGGTTCATATCATGTTAACATTAATAAAGAATTTAACTATTAACTATTCCTTTTTGTTAAAAATAAAAAAACTGTTCATAGTTAAAAAAAAAATACTGAAGTAATAGTTTTATTTCATTATCTGAAAGTATAAAATATCGATTACACTAGAGTAAAATAGGACGAAACTATTAAAAGCAGGAATATCTCTATAAATAGGGGAGAGTTGCAAGGAGGCGGTCCTCGCTCTCAGTTAAGAATACAGAGCTGAAATATAACTTGAGGTCACGCCAGATTTAACATATTTATAGACAAACAAAAAAAACAACGGGTCTGAGAGGGGGGATATTATAGTGAAACGAAAAGGCACATTCGCTATTCGAAAAGCCTTTGACCACATGACAGGTTAATACACACAAAAAAATGTTTCTTTTCTATTATGTAATAGCTCAGCTGATGGAATCGTCAATGACTAAACCCGTCAGCTGACGGCTAGAGCCCAAACCGATTGAATCGACCACAGCAGCAAGCATAATTAGCCGGCCACTTAGTTATCAGCTGTTTAGTCCAAGAGCCCTGTTCATATAATCACTCAAATATCAGCTGAACAGATCTAACAATGCTAACGGTACAATCAGCTGTTTACTAATGTAATCAGCAGTCAAGACTACAGACCACTGATGTAAACATTTCACAGTTTAAAGAATTCAAAATGGTTATTGTACGATCAACATTCATAAAAGTAACTGTCTAACATCAAGCTTGAATTTGTGAATGAGATAATTTGTTGGATTCCTTCAAGAATATGTGGACGGTAAAGTTCGTCTGCGGGACATAGCTTGGTCATAAACTGTTATAAAAAAAAACAGACCGGTGGAGAGCGGTCATGCCCCGCCCATTTTGGTGGGCAGTGTAATTTTCATGATCCTTTGGGAAATAGAAAGCTAATAGACCAAAAATCAAGTTAATGATGGTTTGTCACTTGATAGGTGACCACTTTAATTGGGAGACAAATTTGATTAACAAACCTATCAAGCGACACTATATTCTAGACTAAATTGAATTGTTCGGAAAGTGCAAACAACTGATCTTCAGCTTAAGCGATCAGCTGAAAACAAAAAAACCAACAATGTTTAGAAATCTATCAGCTGGGCACTCTCCCACAATCAATGAGACTCACTGACTAATACATCCTTGAGTGTATTAGTCATCACGTGTTCTCAGAAATCAGAGTGAAGTTCAGCCAGCTAAATTCCCGCATATTTAATAAACGAAGATATTTTTAGTTGTTCGTTGTTAGCCTAAATTATATAAAGGAAATAGTTGCGATGAATTACTAAAGAACACGCTAAAAGCAAAACGGCGCCACACGTCAAGTCAAGGGAAGTATCCGAAGAATGTAAACCGTCTGTCAGCTGATTGGGTAGGAATGTTTTCGACATCAGCTGATCCTCTCAGCTTAATAGAAGAAGACCCTTGGGAATCAGGTGACTGTTAAAGCAGACGAGAAAGATAAAGAGGGTCACCAAGGTCGGGTTTATGAGGGGAAAGTAAACACATTATTTTTTTCCAAGAAGGATAAATCCAGCATTATCATTTTCACATAGTTTAGTAAACTTCCATAATGACATGATTAGGAAACAGACATTCCATAACAATATGAATGAAAACTATTAATAGCTTTAAACAAAAGAGAAAAGACGACGAGACGTAAACTAGACGTAAAGTTTACAGTTAAAACGGAGTCGGTTCTGGAGTTTTGGCTAATATCTCGGTCTTCCACTAGATTTAACCTCCAGACACGAGGTGAAGGGTAACTAACTGAAATCAGCTGTTTGTTAGAAAATTGTTGCATTCCAATTTGGAGGACAAAACAACAGGCTGTAGACATAACGTGACATCCAGCCAATACCGTTTAAAAGGTGACTGCTCATGAGTTCTTGTCTCTCGGTACTCCTAAAATACGCTTCCTTCTCAGCTCTATCGTAGTCAGTGGCGTAACTATGGGCCCGCAACGCGGGGGGGGGGGGGGGCCCAGAGCCAGGGAGCCCCCAAATCCAGAAATAACTGGATTTACTATCTGTGTAACAACGTCGAGGGGGCCCCCAATCCTGAGCAGAAAGAGGTTTTTTTTTTTTTTTTGCTCATCGATTTTCTTTGGCGAGGGGCCCCAAAAAATTTCTTGCGGGGGGGCCCCCAATGGTCTAGCTACGCCACTGATCGTAGTAATCTGAATGATTACTATTTATTTATTTTTTAAACTAGACTTGGGCACATTTAATGTTATGGATGCGGTCAATGGTTAGAACGTGACAGTCTTAGTTCCAGATTATTATTGAACATTTTATCAACATTTATCATAAAAACAACTTCTCCACGACGGGGAATCGATTCCGGCCTCTCTTCGTTCGCGTTTAAAGCTACTTTCTTAGGAACTAAATTTTTCCCGTAAAAACGGCTTATATCGTTAGATTTGTATTTAAATGGAGTATATGTCAGCATTTTTTTTTCGAGAAATTATTTTTTTCAGAGTTTTTGGGGTGTTGAGCCCCAAATTTGGAGCTAGAATTAATTTTCTGATTTCATCTCGGACTGTGATTATTCTGAGCATGTATCTTATCTAAGCAAACTATTTTTAGCTCTAAAATGCTGAAATATTATGATTTTTTTAGAAAAAACAAAATGAAAAGAATAAACAATACAAAAAACAGATTGGAAGTGAAGAACATATTGTTTACAATGCAATAAAGAAACAACCAACTTATAGAATAATAATCATGAAAAAAGGAAGTTGCAATGTGCGAAATAAGGATTCAAGTTATAAAACATGTTTTCTTCTTAGTTACAAAATTGTTTGCTGAATAACACCTGTTGAACAGTGGAATTCATTAAACAACTCAACTAATAACAACTAATCGTCCTGCGAGCCTTTCTTAACACGATGCAATCTTAACAACGTCAAACTAGCGCCGAGGCTAATAACATGCTAAGTGAGTTACGCCTTAATAATAACCACATGGGGGGGGGGGGGGTTAACGAGTTGTAGCAGAGCAGTAAAAACGAGTCCATTCATCTACGGTATAATATATTATGTAGTTTTAACAGCTGTTCTTATCGTCAATTATCAACACAAAGGTCAGTGAGGACTTTGTTCCAATGTGATTTCCCATTGTTCCAAGTCAAAATAAAACTTTTAACTTAATAGTTAAAAACACTAAAGTGGTAAATTACAGGGTACGTTGTGGTTTTTTTATTTTTGTTTTCCTTTTTGATTAAGTTTCCGCTTTGAAATGGTAATGGACATGGACAACGAGGCAATGAAGTGATTTGCCGTCGCTTGTTCACTAGGATGAAGCCGCTGCACGTTCGTCGTGTCCCGATTTGTATGAAATAACAATCACGAAATGTTTTTTTCCTCCTAAATAATAGTCATTTACCTTCTTCCTTCCCAACACCTCTTTTGTGTTGTTTTGGAATTTGGTGGGGGGGGGGGGGGGGGGGGGGGAACAAGCGAGAAGAAAGGAATGCATAACAAACATTTTAAATCGATTGTTTCAAAAAAAAAAAAAAATCTGCCTAAAACATATTACGCTAAACTGTTAATAAGCGACATCCTTGATTCGAAACTCAAAACAACAATTGTTTTGTTATGTACATAATGCTAGACTTTAATAATACGTTTAATGGTGTTAACAACCGAACACATTTAAAAAGGATTTTGTCAATTGCTTATGTTTTCACGAACATTGATTGTTTTTATTTTTACTTTCTTATATAAAGGGAAAGTATTGCGAAAATTCTAATTTGAGATTTTGATGGATTTACACGTTTTGAAGTCCCCTGAGTAAAATAGTGTTTTTTTTTTTTTTTTTAAAAAAATGGCCCCTGGGTAAAAAAATGTCTGTCTGTTGTCTGCGCTGACGCGTGTGGAGCCTAAACTACTAGACCGATTTTTACGAAATTTAGAAAAAAATTATGTAGTTAAGATAGAAAAACTCGGTCCGAGACAACTCAAACAAATTTTCTCATATATATAAGAGGTAATCATTACTCAGCCCAGTGTTTTCCAATGATTAGTTTTCGAGTTTTTCAAGGTGCATTTATTATAAAAATAACCTCCTCAGCGGGGAATCGAACCCTGCCTCACTCAGTCGGCGTTTAAAGCTATTTTCTCAAGAACTAGATTTTTCCCGGGAAAACGGCTTATATCGGTAAATTTTTAATTAAACGGACTACATTTTAGATTTTTACTTTCTCATACAAAGAGAAAGTATTGTGATGGAGCGAAAATTCGATTTTGATGGATTTACACGTTTTGAGGTCCCATGAGTCCAAAAAATGTCTGTCTGTCTGTCTGTAGTCTGTCTGTGCACGACGCCTGGAGCCTAAACTACTGGACCGATTTTGACGAAATTTTGCGAACATGTTCAAAAAAATCATACCCCGAGGCGAAATCGAGAAACGAATTTTACCTCCTAATTTGGGGGCGCTACCCCCCAAAAACTCTGACAAAAACGTGAAAAACAATTATTTCTCGACGATTTTGATCATATAGCTTCCATTAACTTCCGGTAAACTCGGAAGCAAGTTATGTTTTTACAAATGGACATACATACAAACACAATCCCACACATACATACATACATACATATATACAATACCCCACCCCTGAACAGAAATAATGCTGAGTGCGCGACTGAAGGTCATTGAGATGTAAGTGCGCCAGATTCGTTACCATCCGGTAATACTTTGTTTATAAAAGCAATGAAGGTTTATAGACTAGACAGTTAGGTATATCAAATTGGCATTTGAAGTACATATTTGTAAATAGGTATATTGGTCGTGTGCCCCGTTATATGAATGATGCTCATTTAAATTCATATTTGAATGCAGAGTCTGTCTGTATGCTAATGTATATCCTCAACTTACTACACACAACTTTCAATTATATAATTCACTATCAACTCGATGTTTATATAAACAGTTTTATTTTTGTATTTACTTATTGGTTACACGTACAATATGAGTGAAGTAGAAATATGTGCGTGTTAAAGAAGTACACGACATGTGTGACACGTGGTGAGGTCTGCGGGGGTCAGCGTGCCCTAACTGGGTTAGATGGTTTATGGGAGGGATATATTCTGCCCATAGATCTAGGCCATGACCACCTTCTCTAGTTTCGTTTAGAATTTCATATCCCCCCCCCCTCCTAACCATCCTAAACATTGGAATTTGACCTCATGTATTCTTAAAATATGTTAACCACCGACAAAAAATCACCTTTTGTTGTTTTGTTTTTTTTCTTTATGAAATATCTTTCGGGTTTATTTATTAATATTTCTCCAGCTGTTTGACACTCACTTAAAGCAGAGTTTTAACGAGTAAATATTTATTGGATTGTTTTAAAAAATGTTGACAAAAAGTACTTAAGTGTAGAATGTTCTGTTTAGTTAGGAGTTTTTCGACAAATGCTCAATATACTTCACCTTATCTCAAAAGCTTTGTTTAGTCAATTCTTGTACTTATGAACAAGGACAGCCCCCCCCCCACTTCTCGTAAAACTTAAAACCGTAATCATTTCCAAATAAATACATATCTAAATATCTAAAACTGAGAAATACAACAAACTCAAATATTTGTATTTGGCTCACAAGTGAAATTACGAAACCTCCATCTTCAAAGAACCAAGTACCGATGACAAACTTACTTCAACTGCTAAGATTTATTTAAAGAGATTTTTACACACCTTTAAGAAATCGGCCCGAGATATCTCAAACTTTCTCACATACGATTTCACAATTACTTAGCCCAGTGTTTTCCACGTGTTAGTTTTCGACGTAGGGCACATTTAATTATATCAAAATTTTCCATAAAAAATAACTTCTCCTCGACGAGGAATCGAAACCGGCCTCTTTCCGTCTACGTTAAAAGCTATTTTCTCAGGAACTAGATTTTTCCCGGGAAAACAGCTTATATCGTTAGATTCTTATTTAAATAGATTTAACTACACTCTAGAATTTTATAATCAAATTAGTCGGACATTTTTTCCGAGAAATAGTTTTTTTTCACGTTTTTCCAGTGTTTTTAGGGGTTGCGCCCCCCAAATTTGAAGCTAAAATTCATTTCTCGATTTCGCCTCGGGCTATGATTTTTCTGAACTTTTTGTTTTGTTTTTCTTTTTTTTGTTTAACTTTTTCAAGTTTTTTACTGGCTTCAATTAATCGGTTGTAGTCGATTCGTAGAGAAGGCGAAGTATTTTGTAGACATTGGGGGAGAGAGACGTGATCCATAGTGATAATTATTCAAATTGTAGAGAGGTATAGTGGATTTCTTTAGAATTTCAAACTCAGAAGAGGGTATTTATTTGGAATGAAAATGTCCTTTTACAAAGTTTTCGCCCAGAGAACCTGAGCTTCTTCAGTGAAAATATTTGGTTTAGAATATGAGGTCCTGTTTAATTTTTTCAAGTCTTTTACTGGCTTCAATTAATCGGTTGTAGTCAATTCAATATGAATGCCAAATTTCGTCAAAATTGGCCAAGTAGTTTAGGTTCCACGCGTCTACAATAGACAGACAGACAGACATTTTTTAAAAAAACGACTTTTTCGGACTCAGGGGACTTCAAAACGTGTAAATCCATCAAAATCTCAAAATAGAATTTATCCCACCATCACAATACTTTCTCTTTATATATGAGGAAGTAAAAAAATGTATTGATCAAGTTTGTTCCTCATATTGCTGCTCTAACAGGAAGCATTTTGATAATGAATAAGTTTGAGGCAGAACGTCAAGGATAGATGTTTTGAAAGTGGAAGCCGCATGGATTGTAGATGTGGAGATGGTATGGTTAATGACATGAATGGTTTGTAGTTTATAGGATTGGTAACGGTACACGACCTAATTATCTGGAACACGTCCAAACACATCATTCAGCTATCCAATATAACATTGTTAGCGGCACTCCGACTTCTCCACCTTGCTATCATTAATCCTTCCTATACTTACAATCACACACCATTCTTAAAGCCACCGCTCAAACTAAATATCATCACTTACAAATTTCAATTCAACTAATAGATAGAATCTTAGAGAAATCTAAAAATCGGTCCGAGGCAACTCAGACAAACTTTCTCATATACGAGGTCATCATTATTTGGCCCAGTGTTTTCCATTTATTAGTTTACGTATGTAAATTTAATTATTATTGAACATTTCATCAAAATGTATCATACAAATAACATCTCCTGGGCGGGGGATCGAACCCAGGCTCTCTCCGTCCGCGTTTTAAGCTTCTTTCTCAGGAACTAGATTTTTCCCGGGAAAACGGCTAATATCGTTAGATTCGTATTTAAATGGACATTATAGAATTATTGTAATCAAAATCGTCGGAACCGTTTTGACCGTTTTTTCAGAGATTTTGGTGGGGGGGGGGGGGGGGGAGTGTATTTTTTTGTTTTTTGGGGGTAGTTCATCAAATTATCCCACAGACGGAAGAAGAAATTCATCTCAGTATAATCTTTTTAGAAAATTAAAAAGACTGCCAATTAGTAAGGCTCCTATAGTTTTTTCGCGTCCTATTTCGTAATAAATGACTTAATGATTTTATGCTTTTAAAACCTAATTATCATCCAATTTATTTAATTTTTCCCCCGTTATTCATATCTGTCAAAGTTGTTTTGATTTTTGCATGTGTTAAAGTATAAATTTAGCAAAATTTTTAAGACGCAGACAGTTGGAATTAATCTAGTGCTATTTGGGGACTACTTTTGACGAACCATCAAAATTTCATAAAAAAATGAGATAAGTACTTTGGAAGATATAGAAGAGTAAATAAATGTATGTTTGTACGCATGTTGAAGATAAAAAAAAAAAAATGAGCGTAAAAGGTTCATTTGTGAACCTTGTGAACCCAAATTTAATTAAAATCGGACTTGCAGTTTTTAAGATATGTTGGTTCGCAAACATTGAGCGACAGACCCGTAACCAAAAATGTTCCCTGTTGTCTGAAACGGATTTCTGTCTTGTTTCATAGCTTCCGTTTCCTTCGGTAAGCTCGGAAACAAAAGTTATAGAATTTTTTAATGCCAATCTAACAACACCTTATTTATTGAAATCGGATCATAAATAAAGAAATGACAATTATTTAATGGTACTTTTTGGTGTTAGAGCGATAGCATTTTAACATAAATTTAAATTTTAATTAACTAATTTAGTCTTATTTTTATAAAACAACCCTTCCTTAACGTTCATCTGGACGTATTAATTATAATTAATCCAAAATAAATCCTTATAATACTGATAGCAATTATTTTGTAATACTTCCAGTAGGTACGCACAACATAATTAGAGTTTCCTCATAAAAAAAAAATATGAATATTTAAAGTTACAATTTAATAACCCAGATAGTCGGAGCTTATTAAGAGTGAAAACATATTTAACTGCATACAACTGTAATATTATGCGGGTGTAAAATGCATCGTATTGTGTTTTCACTTGACGTTTAGCATAATGATGTTTCAAGTCATTCAAATGAATATAAATAAAGATTAAACACATATTTATCAATTATGTTTTAATTTTAAAAATAATTGGATGAGAAAAAGGGAAAGAGAAATCTAATATTAATAAGAGCAAAAACAACAAAATAAACCATAGGGAAGTACAAATACTTCCATATGATGTTGGATCCAAGTAATTTTAAGAAACAAGTACGAAAGGAACAAGTACTTTTATTATGAAGCATATACGTTATTATATTATGAAATAACATTTATCTACGATTAATATAAACATTGTATCTCTGTTTAGATGCGTAGAAAGTGATTCTTTACGTACTTGTATTCATTGCGCATGCGCGTCTCATAGTTCTTCAACTTTACGCACGATTAGTGAGTTTGTTTACATTTAACAAAACTAATTTGATGTTTGTTTAATAAAAGTGACTGTTTATATCGAGGTTTTTGTGAAAATCAATGCGTGATTTTAAGTGATTATGACGAATATGAGAATACGCCTCCCGAAATAATTAATTCCTGACAAAATACAACTAATGAATTAATGTCATCTTTATCAAAAGAGAAATACGGACTTACATACGGGAAGTTTATTATTTTGTTCTGTATTTATTATTAAAATCTAACAATCGTAGATAAAGTACGGTACGCAACTCGTGCGAAAACGGCATTTTGCATTGCTCGTGTGGTTTTACTACCCTCGCTGTCGCTCGTGTGCAAACTCCACACACGCATGCAAAATGCTACTTTCCGCACTCGACGCGTATTGTACTATTTTTTTTATTCCCCCATCCTGCTCTATACAAAAATTTAAAAAAAAAAAAAAAAAAAAAGTAGGCGGAAGGTCCTAAAAATCAAACCAAAAATTAAAGGGTCCCTGGTCGATCCCCTGAGAGGTCACAGTGTTTTTTATCGGTAATGACAACAAGGTAAATTAAGTTTGTTCGGGAAATTTACATCTCCCTATATAATGAGGTATTTGCGTGAATTATTTCAAAATTTTAAGGTATTAATGAGGTAAATTTTACCTCAAACCTCACACCTTACGCACTCACAAAAAAACAAAAATAAAGGAGAGATCCCCCTTCTAAATAGTATTAGGCAGTGCAACATTTACTAAACTGGACAACATGTATCGAGCCGACTACCGAACGCAAGTGTGTACTGCACGCACTACCTGTTCAATTAAACATATAACAACACAACCCTGACAAGTGCTCAACTCCCGCACCATGAATATTAAAAGTTTCATTTTGTACATTATATGCAACTGAAGTAAGTAGGTTAGAAAATGTTTTTGTTTTTTCCCCCCTTGCACTTATTATAAACAATTACCCTAATTTCCACAAGTCGTAACAGAATGAAAAATAATAGTGTCAAGAATAATGTTAGAGCAGACATATTAATACATTATCTGATAACTACTGACTTGTTATCACGGGGAGAAGTATTTATTACAATTAAATGCCAGACAATGGGATGTTTAGCAAAGAAACACGGATAGAGGATTGAGGATTTCATGCAAAGGGACCGTTTGAATCTTTGAATCATCGACCCCCCCCCCCCCCCAGCACTAAAACAAGCATTTGACGTTCAAAATATTACAGAGAAGCCATCCCCCCCCCCTCTTTTTCTCGATCCGAGATAATCCCGAAATACTAATTTAGCTGTGGACAATAAGAATTGAAATAAATAAAAATAAAAGAGTCTTAATGGAGAATAAAACAATGGAGGGACCGGATGAGAAAATTAAATTTTCCTAAGAACCGTCGAATTTAACGGGAGGAAAATAAAAGATAAAAACAATAGTGGGAGCGGAGAGAGGGGAGACGGCCGAGGGCGGGGAACCGGATCGTTACCGTCTCCATGGTGAGAGAAAAGGGGGCCGTGGGGGTGGTTCGGCTTGTATTGATCTGGGGCGGCTCAATGAGGGCAGACATAGTCTACGAGGAACCCCAGACACCCAGCCTAGACACACATACACAGGCCGCCCCAGCCTACGTCTTGACCCGCCATTACGATACACCGCCAATTCCAGTATTACCATTTAGTAATATCGCTCAAAACTAAATTTCCCTCGTCTAAAGGGTTAAAACTGACAGTTTGACTTTTCCAAACGTGGCACCACTTGGGAACTAGTAAGTTTTATAATTAAAATTTTATAATAAAATTCAAATTTAAAAGTGCCGTTAAGACTTATTTATTAATAAATCTTATGGAAGAGAGAAGAGTATTAAAATGAAATGCAACTTCTAGCCACTTGCAATTTAAAGACAATGCACTCGATCTTACACGAAGACTAAAATCCTAACGAAGCGTTTACAGTGTTGCAATTTCACTGATTTGGAGAAAAAGGGCGAAAAATATTAAAGGAAAACTTTCGATTTAAAAAGCAAAATTCTTCTCTAAAATCAGAAATAAAAGCATTGTAGATTGTAGGATCGAAAGAAAGACAAAAGACGGTTGTAATAAACAAAGTATTATTTTTTAGACGTAAGAATAACTCAGCTGATTCGTCTCAAGAGGCCTGGAGGATGAATAATTTAAAGAAACCGTATTTAAGAGATAAAATAAACGGGGGGGGGGGGGGGGGCCTTCAAGAGAAGAAACTGATAAAAATACCGGAGAACTCCCAGGCGGACTCAACCTACCTTTTAACAAAAAGTTTTGTACTTAATAAATCATAAATCAGCTTTAATTCCAGACACAGTAGAGTCTCAAGTCAAAATTAAGGGTAAAAAAACAACTTTTTTTTAAATGAATCTAACTCCTAATGAACACACACTGAAATTCATCAGTATTAAATTCAATAATATTCATTATGACACCAAACCTTGGATGATTAGAAATACAAAGAGGAGGAAAAAACAAGCCTTTGTAAATAGTAAGCGATAGAATTGTTTTTATTCTGTTGGGAAGAGCAGATGCAACAGTCAGTTGCTGGAGATGGAGCACCTGCTGGTATTATTTACAAAATAGAATCTAAAACTAAGAAAACACGTCCGAAATCCGGTTTTTAAATACTCTTCAAGAGGACAGGTACCATGGATCAAGCTAAAAACGCAGCATCCCAGCTTTTCAAGGACAAACAATCGACCGTCCAACAACGGCATAACATGTTGTATAATTATAATGAAAATTTCACGCACAATTTGCTAATGATTGTTTTTGAGAAAAAAAAATGTAATATATTTCACAATAAGTGTTCTAGAAACGTCTAAAAAAAGTAATTTTGAAAAACAAATGCTTTCCCTTACCACTTACATGTATGTAACACTGTAAATGTTAAGTAATAAATGAACGATATAACAAACCAGTGAGGTATCCAGGGGGGAAAGGTACAGGGGGCACGCTACCCCCCCCCCCAGACTGGGCCAGAACCAATAGATTAAATAAAAAAAAAAAAAAAAACGGCCGTATTTTTTTTTTTTAATACACACTGATACATTCTCCTCATGTTCAATTTCACCTCAGAAATGCATAAAAGCGCTATTTTGAGAGGTCATATTTTCAAAATTTTCCGGGGGAAAGCCCATACATCCCCCCCTCCAATAATTAACTGCAGTCGACGCCTATGACTTACACTAAGATATTGTACTGCAGTAAACATCAGCATAACATTTTCTAACGAATACGTTCTAAAACAGTTGTTGTTACTTAGGCGCAGATTTTTTTTTTTTTTTTTTTTGGGGGGGGGGGGGGGCACTTGCTTTGTAATTTGCATTGCATTACTACGGAATGGATTTCCACCACTATAAGCGTTTAAACTGGCACCAATCAATCATGGAAAATATTGTGATAACAAAAAGTAGAAAAAAGATGCCAAAACTACGTCTTTAAAGAACTAAGAACTGCACATAAAAAACTATATTTCAAGGACCGGTCGAGACATTCGTCATATTACAGAAGTTCCAGTTTGTCATCTTCGAAATGACAGCCGAGTCCTTGACACAAGGCGTCAGGCTTTAAGCCGTCTCTTCTTAGTATGTTGTTTGTTGTTTTTGGTATTTTTTTTGGCTAGGCCAATTAGGTTTTTTGATTTCTAATACGATGTATTCTTATTTTCGAGAGCTAAACATACTGTTCTACTACTAAAGGCTCACACCAAAATCTAATTTATTATTTTCTTGGAAAAGGAGGAAACAGCGGACGTAAATAGAACTAAAAAACATCTGCAAATTCGAAGGTCATATATGGATTCTCCAGAAACACTCATCTAAAAAAGCCGACTGTATTAGAGAGCGTCGCGTGACATGACATTCGATATAACTGTATTCATATCAAATGACAAAAAAGGAAACATTGTGATTATTTTTAGCCAAACTTTCATACCTTTGATGACCTAAATTGATTGAAGGAAACATTATTTCTATCATGTAAGTTCTTTGATGACCTAAATTGAATGAAGGAATAGTTATTTACGCAACAAGGGAGAGAAGTATGTTTTCCTGCTCGAGGTTTTCTCCTGAGGCACCGCCGAAGGAGAAAACTTCATTAGCTCTCGAGGCCTTATGGCCGAGGGAGATAACTGTAGTATTAGCTCCTGAGGCATAGCCGAGGGAGATATTCCCGAGAGCAGAAATGCTTCGATCCATGTTGCGTATTAAATTCTATCTACGACTAGTGCACCATGGCTAATAGCTATTAAGTTTGTAGGTATAAAAGTTTTACCTACAAATTCACGTAACTTAAACACCTTAAACTGATATTTAGTTACTTGATTTATTAAAATAACAATTTGTATACTAAATATACACGTTTTACAACAAACACTTACAATAGTTTGTTTTTAATTTAAAGACTTTGTATGATAACCTGAAGTAACCTTCCCTAAAAATTACAAGGATCTTATATAAAGGGGATAGAGGGTTGAGGCAAAAAAGTGACCCCATGAAGATATGTAAAATATTAGCTCCAATGGGACAAATTACCTTCCTCTTGGTTATAGGTTACCAAGAATTTGTTTATAGTGTCAGGTTATAACCTGTTAAAAAAGGTAATTTGTCCCAGTTCAAAGGTCGTGGAGCATGCGCAGTATGATTTTTTCTCTAATTTCTCTTACCTCCATGGGGTCACTTTTTTGCGTTAAACCCCTTCTTAACATTCCATCCCCTTTATTTAAGATCCTTGAAAAATTAGCTATAAACACCGGAAAAACTTTACTACCAACATAATACTTAAAAAATACCTTTTAAGTTGGTATGATTGTTTTTGTTACTCCCATGGGAGGGAAGTAACACTTCCCGCCCTGTTATTAGCAATGTAAAGTCCACTTACAATGCAAGTCGTAGATAAACATTATTTCTATCATGTAAGTTCTTTGATGACCTGAATTGAATGCTTATCAACACATTACAGACGTCTAAGCCTTAGTCTATTGGGACTTAGTGTTTTTCAAGTTACCTTGCTAAGTTTCTCTCCTTCGTGATGGGGAAGTAAAGTCCTGAGTGATTGGAATCCTGCGTTTATACTTTGCATCCTCCGTCTCTCGTTACTGTTTGCGATCTCTCGCCTGATTCTCTTCTCTTGCTCCATACTGCTACGTCCTCCAATGGGAGACTCCGCTCGTTCTGCAGCCAACCTGACCACATAAAAAGAAAACAATAATTAATAAGACAATAAAAGAGATACTACAATCAAAAATATAACATTTAAAGTTCATACAATTTAACGATTAAGTAGACAGAAGTTCATATTCTGTTCATAAACTTTCATTTAAATTTTCCCCATGATATTATTTGAAATTACTTCTTCCAGTTATTCCAACTGTAATAGCAGAAATGTTTCGAAATAGAAAAACAACAAAATATCATTTAAATGGGGGGGCGCCCATGTTGGAAATGTCTTAGATATATACCAAGTTTCTGTCTGGGGGAGGGTCCAAAGTATCATAAAACCCCACCCCTTGGTCTGAGAATAAATAAAATTTTTGATTTACGAAGAAGAAATTCAACTTTTATAAAAATATACTATATATATAATGGAAGATAACAATATATAAATGGAAGAAAAAAATAATAATAGTTTAAAAATGCAAAAAACAAAAATCGCTTCATTAAATGTTTTAACGATAAATAATATTATCCATTAACCATAATTTGTAGAGGGAACGCTAAACTGAGATTTTTAAACCACTACAGTAAAGTCATTTTCTCAGGGAAATTACGTGGGATCCTATAGGAAATTACGTGGAAAACTTGAACCAGAAAATTGGATTCCATACAGTTAAGCTCTTAAGTAGGTCTTAAAACTATAAACTTCTTTACCGGCGCAAAATCCTTTACTAATATTTTAAACACAAAATTTCAACAAATTCTTTCGAATTGAAAACAAAAATAAAAAAATCCTTACTATTATTACTAAACTTATTAAGAGCATTAAAATTTCTCATTAGCAAAAATATAGTCGAGGAGATAGCGTGCAAAAAAGTGTAAGACTAACATCAAGCTAAAATTTTGTTTTAAAGTTAATCTTTTAGTGCCTTTTAAGAATATGTGGTCGGCTAGGTTCGTCTGCAGGATATAGCTTAGCAATAGGCATTTGAAAATGAACAAACCAATGGAGAACGGTCATGTCCCGCCTTTTATGGTTGACAGTGTGACTTTCATGATCCTGAGTACAAAATTAGTTAGTTGACCGAAAATCAAGTTGATGTTAATTTTTCCCTGGCTATGTGGCCATTTTTATTAGG